>JANCIK010000006.1:1244801-2489603 GCA_028532985.1 Stropharia rugosoannulata | reverse complement strand
AAGTGTCTCTCAACCGCGTCTTCCTCGGCTCGCCTGGGACAGGAAAAACTACGGTGGCAAAGCTGTACGGCCAAATTCTAGCAGAACTAGGGTTGCTGACCAACGGAGAAGGTATGCTTTCCAGTCCCCCGTATTCCAAGATTATATTTATACGCATTCAATTCAGTTGTTGTAAAGAATCCGGCTGACTTCATCGGGGCGCATTTGGGTGAATCAGAAACCAAAACCAAAGGTATACTTGCAAATACTGTCGGGAAGGTCTTGATCATCGATGAAGTATGGTTTGTCCATTATAAGCATTATCTCTTGATTTATGATGTATGATTTCAGGCATATATGCTCTATGGCGGTGGGGCAAAGAACGGGCAGGGTGGAAATTCTTCTTCTAATCAATTTAAGACTTCTGTCATTGACACCATAGTGGCCGAGGTTCAAAGCGTCCCTGGTGAAGATCGTTGTGTGCTGTTGTTGGGGTACAAAGACCAAATGGTGGAGATGTTCGAGGTATGCTTATTACCCTTGCCGTCGGATGTAATGCTCAACTTTGTACAGAATGTGAATCCCGGATTATCAAGGCGTTTCAAGATAGAAGATTCGTTCAAGTTTGAGGACTTTTCAAATGACGAGCTCCTGAAAATACTCAACTTGAAATTGAAGCAAAGCGACCTTGATGCAACCGACGCTGCAAAGAAGGTGGCACTGGAAATGCTGATCCGGATGCGCAACAGACCTAACTTTGGCAACGGAGGCGACGTTGAGAACATCATCTCACAGGCAAAAGAGCGTTGTGTCCAGCGCCGGTCCCAGCTGCCTACCTCTGAGAGACCACTAGATGTCGTCTTTGAACCACAGGACTTTGACCCAGATTTCAATAGGGGCGCAACCGCCACGGCCAATCTTGCGAAACTGTTCGAGGACATTGTCGGATGTGAGAGTATCGTGAACAGGTTGAAAGGATACCAAGATCTTGCGCTTATGTGTCGGCAAACAGACAGAGACCCACTGACGTTGATTCCAATGAACTTTGTGTTTACAGGCCCACCGGGTGAGGATGGTCGTATATCTATGTTACATGGACATATGCTAACAGTACTGGTTAGGAACTGGAAAAACAACTGTTGCACGTAAGATGGGGCAAGTCTTCTATGACATGGGGATCTTAGGCTCGGGTGACGTCGAGGAATGTTCTGCATCCGACCTCGTAGGCGAGTATGTTGGGCATACGGGCCCAAAAACCAAGAAGCTGTTCGAGAAGGCACTTGGAAAGGTCCTTTTCATTGACGAAGCGTATCGGTTAAGCCAGGGCCACTTTGCACAGGAAGCGATTGACGAGCTTGTTGGCCTCCTCACGCACCCTTCGTTCAAATCCAAGCTCATTGTCATCCTTGCAGGGTACGAGGACGACATCAACAAACTTATGTCAGTCAATTCAGGTCTCTCGAGTCGATTCCCGGATCAGATATTCTTCCATAACATGGACCCGGACTGCTGCATTGACATACTGACGAAGGAGCTGGTCAAAAATAAGATTGTCATCGGGAATGATTTTACAGACAAGACGTCCCCCCTGTACAATGAGATGAAGGAACTGGTACTCGACTTGTCGGAGCTGAGGGACTGGGGCAACGCACGAGACATGATTACACTTTCGAAGGCCCTGATGAGCCAAGCGTTGTTGTCTTCGGTTAACCAGCCTGGAGGAGTCCCAACACTTACATCGAATGACACATTGAATGTTTTCAAGACCATGGTCCAGGACCGCAAGCGACGCGCAAAAGTATCTTCCAAGCCTCGTCCTCCCCCCGCCCATCTGCCCGTGCAGAGCGCAACACCAATACCGCCAACGCCGCCACCGGTTAACACAGCAACAAGCACATCTCCTTCCGCTCCTCCGCCGGCAAGTCCAAGCTCCCCGCAAGCTAACTCCCGTCGACCACAGCAGGATGGGCGTGGACCGGTACCGAGGGCAAACCGAGGCAGAAACCGCGGCCGCGGTGTTGTACACCAGCAAAGCAACGTTCGCCAGCCCTCCGAGTCTCCGCGTACGCCTACAACACCTAACCAGTCGTATATGGGAGGAGATGGGGCCGTGATGCGTGATCCCGGGGTTTCGGACGCGGTTTGGAAGCAGCTAAACGAGGCGAAGCGCGCGCAGGCTGCGCTTGCAGAGCGAGCACGGCAGGAGCAACTGGCTGCAGAGAGGCGGGCGGCAGAGCAGCGTCGCATAGCGGACGAGCAGCGTCGACTGCGCCTGGAGAAAGAGCGTGCACTAGCTGCTGAACGGGATGCAGCGAGGCGCGCAGCATTGGAGCGCGAAAGGGAGGCAGCGAGGCGCGCAGAGCAGGCTGCACAGGCGGCAAGGCGCCGGGCTGAGGAGGAACGGAAGGCGCGGCAAGAGGCGGAACGTAGACGGTTGGAGACAGAACAGCGAGCTCAACAGCGGCTGCGCCAAATGGGCGTCTGTCCGGCTGGCTTCCAGTGGGTCAACATGGGAAGTTATTATCGCTGTAGAGGTGGTAGTCATACGGTCCCCACCAGCAGCCTGGGATTATGAATCTTGTATGCCATGATGTATGATCTTGATATGTCTTGAACAATGAGCGTTTGTATTATGTAAACATGGGCCCATCAACGGCTTCAGTGAGACTTATGCCGTCTAATCTAATCTAAAAAATATCTGGAACAATTACTCGTAACATTCTCAACATAATTCCCGCACCGGAATGCAGTTGTGAGCGCTCGGTGACTTTAAAGTCATATAGAGTTGAAACAGCCGCCGAATTACAATACGGAAAGTAAGTACTTAATAGAGTACGTACAGAGAGAGCACAACGAGCGAGCGAGCTTACTCCAGATTACTCCGCGCACGTAAAGCTGCCGCTTAACGCGCTATCTAAAACGCCCAAGCAGGCCAATTATGACCATCAATGACATGATATATACGATAGGGACGCACGTTCACGACTGGCGTGCCACTGACGCAGGTGGGCTAGAGGCAAAGTACAACTTGCTTGACTACTTATCGTCGTGCCTCGCCCGCCGGACAAGGACAGCAAGACAAGGGGTGACTCAGATCAGTGCATACAAGTTACATACTTATCGCGCATATTACCGTATCCATATCCTTATCCATACCCATACCCGTGCGGGCCCCTCTCCTCTGCCAGCTGCTTCCTTCCGAGTCTCTCCCTTGAGCTGCCGTCTACCATTCAAGATAACCCGACCCAACCTCTTCTTTCAACCGCCACCACCACCGCTTGAAGAACAACAACACAGTACCGGAACATACCCACCCACCACCAGCAACAATGCCATTCACCACCATCGTCGCAGCCACAGCCGCCGCCGCCAAGAACCCCAAGGGAAAGTCGACCGCACCGCTCAGACCAAGCGCACCTACCCCAACCACCAAGGCTACACCAGCGAGGGGAGCATTGCGAGTCGACACCGCGCCCGTCGTATCCCTATCAATGCGGCGGAGACGGAGAACGTACGGCCTCCCGCGAGCACCAAGACGGAAGCATCCGACGTGGACAAGGCCACAGAGAACGTTGACCGGGAGCCACTCTCCCCTCTGCCAGCCGGGGCAACCCTGCTCACGCAGATCCCGCTCGGCCTAAAGGACGCCCGAGCATATGAGCACGAGCGGCAGCAGGCCAAGCGTGCCGCGGAGCGCGCAGCGCACCACCGAGCGAAGAAGGCCGGAGCGCTCCATCACCAGGCGGACGCGCAGGCGGGGCGGCGCACACGTACACGGCGCGGCGTAGACCCCGTCGAAGTTGACGCCGGGCTGTCCCCAATCGACAGGGCCAGCTCGCCGGTGCGCGCGACGTTGCTCATCGAAGGGCTCAACGCCTCCTTCAGCTCTCCCACTCTTTCGCCCAAGCCCCTTCTCTCCCCCACCCCTACGTGGTCCGAGTCCAACCGGCCAATCGAGCTCGACCTGGCCTCGCTCCTCAACAGCGCAAAGTTCGGGGCGGGCCGCAAAGTACGCGGAGATCGGGACGGGTTCGAGTTCGTGCCGCCAGTGCGGAGCGTCATTGCGCTCGACGACGAGTCGTTCTCCAACTCGGGGGAAGTAGAGGAGGGATGGGAGCACATTGAGCGGGAGGATGGTGGGAGACGAGGAGCAGTGTCCTATGCGCAGGTCGCGGCTTTGCGCGCTGGGGAGTGAGCGAGTGAGTTACCTTGAATATTTGCCTAATGCTAGTGTACGTCTTATTTAGTCATATGAACCCTTCTTGTTGTACCACCACCATAACATACCTTACTTATCCGCCTACATAGTAGTCGCACCTCTCATACCAACGTAGACTTCTCTCCACCTGACTATGTTCCCAAACAGACTTTGAATGACGGACAAAGTGAAGAGCAAAAGAGTAAACGATGGATCTGATCAATGCGTGGGACTCCCCATCATCAAAATTCTCACGCCAGCACTGTTCACAAGTTGGTTTCAAGTATGTAGTGTCCATATTTTCTGTTTACTTATTCTGCTTCTCTAAGTGTTAGGTCAAGTCAAATGTGAAATAGATCCTATTTACCCAACAATTACACATGTCGATGGTCCAAATTGACGCAGGATCTCGTTCGCTGTGTTCCCACGATATGGGCGCTTATATTCAAATATTCGAGATCGCACGGGCACACATTCCAAAACCATTCACATCCTAGTCACCTTTCCTCTTAACAAAGTCAAAGACATGATCTCAGCATATGCCAGATCGAGGCAGCCTCCTGAATATGACGGAAAGGATGGAAAGAGTACTGGCGCCGGTGAGTAACTATTGTTAATCAGATCTTGCATATTCAGCTCAATCTCTGCATCTCTTAAAAGAAGTGATGCATTCGCTTCCTTCATTTATGCCCATCATCAAAATGCTCCCGGGCCTTGTTCTTGAGAACAGCACCTATGTAAGTACAGCCTGATCGCCGTTATCTGTCCTAGTTCTGATGACATCAATCGTAGCACGTAAACGCGCCTCTCCTAACCACAGATCTTAAAGAGGTTCTGGCGTACTCACAGCGATGCGATGAGGTTTTGCTGACCGACGGCAAGCATGCTCAGTCGGATCCAACAGTATCTCCTGATATCATTACACGACTCATGGGCGCACAAGATGGCAAGTCTGTGGTCATTCTATCCTCTTTGAAGCGACTCCGCATCGACGCGGCCTCCTCGGAGCTGGCTTACTTATGGTTTTGCTTAGTTCCAACGCTTCAGACACTGGAAATTGCTAACATCACTGAGTCGCGCCAAATCACCATTGCTGCCTTTATGAAGGAGCTAGTTGGCAGAGCACCCCTGCTTCTAGATATTACGTTTGGTCCTGGGAGACTGATTCCCGCTATCCTCGACTCCGCTACTGCCTTTTCTCACCTTCTCCGGCTTCAATTGACGGATGCAGCAGAGTCCTTGAGCTTCAAGTTCCTAAAAGCTGTTTCAACTTTACCTGAGCTCCAATTTTTCTATCTGGATGCCAAGACAGCTCTCTATAGTTGCTATAACCCCGCTGATTCTAATGTCAAAAGAAGTAGAGGGCTTCATACTGCCGAAAAACCATCCAGCTCGTTTCCGCGTCTGACAACACTAATCGTCACAGGAGACATACTCCTTTTATATGATTTTGTTACTCATCTTCACCCATCTGCACTGGTGAATATCTCGCTGACACTTACTCGAAAGAATGGGATAATTATTCCGAGTCATTGGGAAACATCATTTTCCAATCCGACTCAGACTCGTAGCTGGCCTTCTGATATATTCAACCCCCCAGCAATAAATGCTTCAAAATGTCCAGCGCCAAGAAGAGGTAATAGCTATAGGTGCAGAGGCTCTACTTGCGAGGATGATGATAGCTATGTGTGCTCTGATTGTAGCAAAGAGAGAGAAGATAGACGCCGCAGGGAAAAGCTTATATGGGTTTCTCAATCCGCTTTGTTTGTTTCATTGGTGGAACAAATCCTTCAAGAATTGGAAACACTGCAGTCTATGCAGCTTGACTTATCGGAAAGCTTGGTCTACGCTCGACAAGGTGAATCCCCGCCAGAGTTTCCACCAGAGACCTTGTTGAAGATTTTAACGTCCAATATCGAGAAGTTTGAAATAGACCGGTGGACTATTCTCAAACTCGATAATGTTATACGGGAACTCCCAAGCTCGGTCACTCCTCGAGCAATGCGGTCGTTGCACTTTCCAATGAACCACGCTGTAAATACAACCATTACGCCCACAACGCTTGCCGTAATCACCCAGAAATATCCACGCTTAGTCGAACTTCGATATTATGTCGAGTTCAAAGGCTTTAGTCGCGCCAAAGGTACCACTGTCAGCGTATCCGAAACCCAAGACCAACTCAAATACCTGTCTGTTGGGTCCGAACGCTCAACCGAGATACCTATCGAGGTTAGACTAACAATTGCACCGTACATCTGCTTTCTGTATCCGAATCTTGAGGATATAAAGACTCAAGAAGGTTACCGAAGCGATGATTGGAAATCCATCCATGACCTTGTCAAGATGTGCCAAGAAGTGCGCAAATTGGAACAGAACTTTCAAACATCACTGGTTCAACTGTTGTGATATAAACAAGTAACGGTATCCCGTAGTAGTTCATAGGTAGGGCAATTGATAATAAACGAAATAAAATGGCCTGGACGGTCCCATGTAGTCAGGAATTATTGTCGACTAGAGCCTTCAGTATCAGCCAGGAAACACATGGTTACTGTATAATAATACAGCCCCATCCGAAAGCGGTGAAGCACGACGTCAGTCTGTCTAACCACGGAAGAGGTCTCACTCTCGCATCCACTCGCTCACATCATAACTTCACCATTTCATGCTAAACTGCCAGTTCCGAACGCCCAAACATGCTCTCAAAAATATTCAAAATGCCTTCTTCTCTCCCATTGTCATTTGCACGAGGAGCCATGTCGCTCTACAAACCCGCGCTCACAGTGGTCCTCGTGCGGCCGCACTCTACTCCGGGCGCACTTGTCGAGGAAGAGCACTTTAGCCCGCCCACAGAGATCTCGGGTGACTTTAGCATCATCGGTACCGACTCGGCTGAGTATCACTGCGTTGACACTGATCCGACCAGCAACACCGAGCCGTACGAATTTCCCAAGCACAGCGGGCCTCAGCTGCGTTACGGCGGAAAGGAAATCATGACCAAGCCGACGTACCCTGATCTCTGGCTGACGCCCCGCGAAATGAACCAAAGACAAAGCATGAGGACGGATTGAACTCAAGATGAGTGCATATAAATTAAAGATAATTACCAGGAGATGGTGAGCACCGTCGATTCAGTGCAAAGGCCATTCAAGGCTGTTAAATATCGGCTCAAAGGTCCTAATTCCCATGTAAATACTAAAAACTCATCCTTCATGTAACTCATATCTTGCTTTGTTTGTTTGTGAATTTGTGACTTGCACCAGATTATTTTTCATTCGCTGCAGTGGCATGTAGACGGGGACAACCCACGGTTATCAGAATCCCTGATCTGGTATATTCCATTGTTCCATGTTTGTATCAAGTCCAAGAGCGTAACTCTACACCAAGTCTACTACTCCCCTCTCGGGGGAGATGACACCAACGACCTTGCCCTCAAAGTCAAACAACGACCCACGGCGCACCGCAACTAGGTCGCGTACAGGCGTGTCTACGCCTAGAAGGCGCTCAATATTGACTGATGCCAATGCGATGGCATCTGCACCGGTTAGCGCACCGTTAGCCTCGAGAGCAGTCTATTACAAATGAAAATTAGCATAGAAATGGTAAAGAAATTAACCAAACGCACCCAGGCGACATCAAATCGTGTGCTCCTCGCGCTCCATTGTTCTTGGATTCCCAATCCAACAGTTACATTATGCGCTACAAGCTCCGCGACTGCATTCTGCTTCGTGAGAGGAGGGCCAGGAAGACTTTAGTTTCAATAAGTGCGCAAATCAATATGGCTAGCATGAAATCACAAAAGGGAACGACTGACATTCTCTTTGACTTCCATGTTCCGGGGAACGGTCTGGGTGGGTTCAGGATGACGCCCACACCAGCTTCTCCAATCTCCTTTGCGAGAATATGAGCCTCGCTCGCACCCGTGAACGTCATGCGTATTGTCGTTCCACGAGCGTCTTCGATGTCATTCTTTAGGCCGATAAGAGTTGCCATAATATCAGCGCTATGAACCTCAACAACCAGTGGCAACGCTGCCTGATGATGCATGTAATGAGCTCCACTGAATGAACAACCCCAGTGAGAGACACTGAAGTAAACGTACCTCTGCAACCTTGGTGAACAAATCACCCATCTCGCCATCGCCCCTGCCTGAGAGTAGGTTGCGCAGAACACCAATCTGTGTGCTCACACTAGGGGTAGATGAGTCGATCGAAATGTGCACGGCGGCAACCTCCTGGACGATGGCGCCCTCGACGAGTCTGTGCGCGCTTCCTGTATTAAATGCAGTAGACACGCCCGCTAAGAAGCTAGACGACGTAGGGGCAGTTATACCGACAGTCACTCCTCCACGGTAGGCAAGTCTTCAATGCACAAAGTCGTCAGAAAGGTGTGCAATGGAATAGGAAATACACCCACAAGGCATCCCGTGTTGAGAATTGCAGTCCATCAACAGCACGGATGACTGGTGCATCTCCAAGAATAGAAGGACCATCGGCTTTGAGCGGGTTATACACCTTCCCATCATTCGTGCTGGGTTCACCATCGATATTGTTCAGCCCCAGGCGGCTGCCAAAGCTGATAAGGGAAGGGCTGAAAGTAAAGACGTTAGCTGTCATGCCAGTCAACGATGTAATTATGTAGATCAAAGGACTCACGAAATAGATCCCCCCTCCAAATCGATCACTTGAGCGTCCTCGTCCAATTCTCTCACCGAGCAATCTGCGGATGTGCCAACACAATCGACCTCTCCCCGCCTGAAAACAACGACACCGCGCTCGCCTGCCTTGGCAGCAGAAAAGGCTTCGCGTACACTGCCACTCTGCCTGAGAAGAATGCTTTTTACATTGGTGAACGCGACAACATCTGATTTCGCCTTCTTAGGCTCCAGTGGTGGTAGTCCCTCGTACTTCAGTGCATCCTCCCTTTCCTTAGTGAAGTCAGGGGTCTTCGGTACATGTTGGAATGAGGCAGGTTTCTTGCTGACGTGGGGTTTCTTGAGTTGGGCGACTCCGTCGATGAAAACCTGCTTGGGAGTCGCACCAAGTGCCAGGGGATGACTATCCCAGATGACAAGATCTAGGATTTAAACATTAGTGAAGATAGATGGGAAATTCACTATCATATTACCTGCGTCGTACCCTAAGGAATATATGAGTCACAGGCTCTTCCTGATAACGTTTCTGGAGGAACATACCTGGCTTTACAAATCCAATCCTATGATCGTAGCCAAGTACAGTTGCTGGTGTCGACGTCACTGAAGCTAGGGCGAGGTTGTCGGGGAGTCCATAATAATGGGCCTGCTGAGCTTCATAAAGCAGATGGCGCGAGTTAAGAACAGGGTGGTCACTCTTGAACGGAAACATAAGATTCAGAGTCAAACACCACAAGGTGTTGGCTCACTTTCATCACAACGTTCAACCCATTGTCAGTCAGGATGCGGGGAGCAAATTCGCTTCCACGATAGGCTTCGCGCTTATATCTTGCATTGGTAGCAAATAGAGCAATAGCAGGGGTCTTGCCTGAGCATAATTCAATACCAAAACATTATAACTAATGTCAAAACATACCGTAGGCTTTCTTTAGCAGATCGGGAACCAGGTAAGTTTCGTGAGCATGGTGGAATGCAGCAATTGAGAATTTAAATTCATTAGTGAGCTAGAGAAAGAAGGTAAATTTATAACATAGAGTCTGAGCTCAGCATATACGCACTCGAACCATACCGTCCAAATCGACGGCCTCATAACAGTGATTATGGACCTTATCTCGGGTCAGATACGAGGCAGGTATGAATGGAGCTATCCAACCTTGACGCGTCCTCGAAGCACATCTACCAGCGCTTCCCATTGCAGGTCTTCGGGGAAGTCTCCGAGTCCCTGCCATTGCCCCTGGAGTGCTTTAGAGCAATAAGCGTCCTGCTTCTCTTTTAATTTGCGAGCTGTATCGTATCTAAAGTGGAATAATTATTTATAGCATTCTTGAATGAATGATTAGACATACGCTTGTCTGAAAGCCCAAATAGTATCCATTCTAGTACCTGAATATACCCTGCCTGGATGGAGTTAAGCTAGAGATAGCATACATGCACCTTTTACTTACTTGGGTTCTCGCCGCAGGCATGCCTAAAGAACCAGCTATGTCAAAAAACCGCAAAAATAAGAAGGGGGCGCACTTACTTCATCTGCCTCCAGCGAAGTGGCGAAGAGGGGTCAACGCGAGAGCCGTTGAGAGAGTGCGGGGGTTCCAAAACCATTGCGGACGATGAGCGCTCTGCTGTGGGGCGTAACTTGATTGTGAATGCCTGCCCTCCTATAGCGTCGGCCGACCCCGGGAGAACATTCGCCGTGGTGACTCCGCCTGATATTGACAGTTTGTATGCATCGTCGTGGGTGTTTAGACCGTCGAGGCTGCGGAGCCAGGGCATGGCTAATCCCTTGAGTGAGTTCGTATCATCAGAACCCCGGAGGGCAGGTGCGCTGTCAACACCCAAATGCGAGTGCATATCAACGATTCTAGTTGTTCCAGTAAGTCAGCACCCCGATTTCCGTGACTATGTCAGCCAGACTTGAATTGCAGAGCAACATACCCAGGTGTGACCCATGCCCCATGGGCGTCAATAACAACTAGATCCTGCGCATGCAACGCGCTCTTCTCGACCTGCCCTACGCTTTGTATAATGCCTTTGTCTATAAGCACGTCTCCTCTGACTACCTCATACCCAGAAACGCGTCCGGTCCAGATCGTCGCGTTGCGGATGAGGGTCGGCGGGGTGCCAGAGACGTAGCGGTCAGACTCCGCTCTCTGATGGAAGTCCTTCGGCGGGCCAGGCAGAACGTTCAAAGCGTCGCACTGGTTGACAATATGTGCTGCATTTATGGGAACTTTCGAGTGGGTAACTCGGTTGTGCTGGAAGGAGATCCCTAGTGAGGTCGAGACAATCACTGCCACCAAAATAGCCGCCAGGAGCGATTTGAAGGCGGTTGAACGAGTGGTCCCCTTGCGCTGTATGGGGAGCTTGTCCATTGTAGTTGTTGGTTCAAGGACAAGGTGCGAGGGTTTATGTGCGCATGAACCACGACAGGCGGAACGCATCCGCGGTCGAATATAGTGCCATATGCTACCACCGGCGGTCGCCGTGATGTCATGCTCTATTCTCACCTTATCAAATCGCGCTAACTGACTGAACAAGAGCAAAGTTGGGCCAAAGTTCATCTCGAGCCAGTTCAAACAGCCTCCAGACTTGTAAAGCCAGCCAGAACAGAAATGCGGAGTTGTTTTTACCGTCAGCCCGCTCCCACTGTGTTGTAGGAATTATACGTAAGAATGGATGTCCGGTGGTGATAGGCAGTTGCATGTAATGATGTGCTTCAAGTTAGATAAAAATGGCACCGTTTCAATAGGTATCCATCGGGTACTATACATGTACATACATTAAGTATTGTACAATGCGCAAGTAATATGTAATTTCTGCTGTTAAAGATACACAAAGTTCAAATTAAGTGGTTTATGTCCACGTTTTGTTAATACAGAACATGAAGATTACAAGAAGATTCCCACTGCTGAAATACAAGATACCGCTCACCAGTCCGAGTCCAGCTCTCTACTACGCCTACAGCACTCATGCATCATGGATTGCATTTGACTTAAATCCTGTCTGCTTCTCTTAGTCCAATCATTAATTATAAGCCGGTAGGTGGGAGGAGGTGGGAGGTGTCTTCCTTCAATTAATTCGGTTAGTTACGTAATTTTTTGTGGTAAGCGTAGCCAAACATTAAACCTCTTCGACTTGATCTCGGCTTGAACTTAGACTTGACCTACAAGTTAAATATTCGTGGCGTGTCCAAACATAACTTACCGGGTCTATGTCTGTTGCTCCCTCATCGCTTTGTCCTGGATATAAACAAGTTGATTCTTTTTCGTCGGACGAAGAATACGAAGATGAAGAAGTTCTCTACGTGACGCTGGATATGGGAGAAATCGAACCAACTCTAGTCCCGACTTCCTCGTCTTATCGCTTGATCGTATGCTGCTACTCCAAATAATGAGACTTCCGTACTCAACAAGACCAGGGTCTGGATACGCCATCTCCGTTCCTACAACTACAAGGCACTGTCTTAAAGGGCCGCCACGACTTGCTTCTTGGAACTGAATTGATATTTACTGACGATAAAGGTACGGCTGAGCATTTACATTGTTGACAGTCTAGTTTACGCCACCACTTCAGAAATTCACGATTGGAGCAAACGGTCTGTAGTGCACGTTGCAAATACGGAGCAGCGGATTGCATTCCAAGAAGTGACGCTGATCCCCAAAACTCCGTCAGCCAAGGGGAAAGAGCGAGCAACGGACGGCGAAGAGGATATAAAAACCGACCAGGAAGGCACATCTGCTCAAGAGGTCCCCACTATTCAGATTGAACGCCTCACTGGTCTTTCTGCTCCCGTTGGGCGCGCTCCGAGGCGAACAAAGGCTACCCCAGCCTCCAAGGCTCCCCCCAGGCCCAAGCGCCGCGCTTCCGCAAAAGCACGGGAAACCGACTATGAGCAACTGGATGCGCCACCGGAGAGGGACAGCAGTCCAGGTTACGATGACATGTACATGGTAACCTGAGGCGGTGCATCAAATGAAATGCTGCGTTATCTTGTCTTGTCCAGGCCTAAACCTGCCGTGAATTTTAGGTTTCCTTCGAGTACAAAGACATTCCAGGACTCTACGACTCGACTAGTCGCACTAATGTTGCACTCAGTGAAAGTTTGTCAGTACACGAAGTTCCGTGGCCGCTGACCTGACATTATCTATGACCTATGTTCCGGAAATTTCGCTCAAACTGCAGGTCTAGAGTTAATTTATTCTTTCATCGACTGATACTGCGGTGATCGTTTTGATTTGAACAGGGAATATAAAATACTGTCTCTGTCCAACTGCCGGGCCTCATCGATCGTCAGCCGAGCTGGCACAATTGATTCAGGTACAAACTACTTGCTGAATAGGCTCCATAGATCTAGAATGAACTTCGGTGGACAGGCCTTCTTATGTTAGTAACGGTCGGTCAATTCCCAATGTCGGTTACCCGGCCGTACATTAAGAGATAGGAAAGGTGTATAAGAAGCTGCGCTGGCCATTTTTCCATTGTTATTGACGATATCGAAGTTGGAGAAGACTCGGATCAAAAGTTGTAGGATGTTAAATTGAAGAGCCGCAAACAATTAGAATCACAATAATTGTGCCCACTGTATCCAGCTCCGGGAACCATTGTGAGTCGTTCACATTACAGCTATACTAATTAAGCACGAAATCGGCGTTGATATTACTTCTGGTTCTGGCAGCTCTTCATCACTGGCGGGACCCACAAAATGAACCGGGCTATCATATGTCATTATAATCGAAACGCTGATAGATCCTTGATAGACCCCTTTCTAAATTCGCCTTCGTTAAACAACCTTCAAAGCAAAATAAACGCCAGGGTTTTCTGCACCTTACTCATAAGGAGCTTATCATCTAATTTGTACCCGACAGCGCTCAAATTTCTTTGATCGCACTAAGTACTACACTAGGCCAAATATTGGTTTTCTTTTGTAATTTTGTTACTGAAAGCTACGGTAGAGAGTCAATCTCGCAATACTGCTCTGTTGCCATATGAGCCTGGGACGCACCTCCGAATCTAATACGTGGGCAACTTGAACAGGCAGCAACTTCAGGCTCCCACAGACTTCAATAATAGAAGTTGAGAATCAACGTTAAGTACTCTATTCTCTGAGTATCTATGATTAAGTATAATGAATACGAAAACTCCTCGATCACATCCCTAATATTAGTCGGTTATGAAGATAGGCAACTTAAGCTGAATGCAATGTAATATATGATGACCAGATGCTCAGCGCATCATTCAGGTACCACAGTAGACCACAAGCCAGACTACTACGGCGGTTCTACCTCAGTCAACTCACCAATATTCACAGGCCTGTACCCTATCAGTGAGCGTTTTCGTAATCTATTTCAATGCAGATGTGTGAAAACATGCTGGCTAAGTCATGCCAACGTTGTGATAGAAGTTTCAGCTAAAGTTACATTCCAAGAAACCAGAACGTACCGCCTGACATTCGAGCGATATTTAGCACAAGCCCCTTTTGTACATTTACTACAGATTCTCTGGAAATATCCATGGGAATGAGCTGTGTTTATACTGAAATCATTGCCGCTTTTATCTCGCGTAGGTCTCGAAAACAGTAATTGTGCCTACAAATGTCCTTATGCGATTGTATGATACTATTTGTAGGCTTGTTGCATCTTCTTAGAGAGTTAAGTGCTCTCTATGACTCAATAGTAGCATCTAAGAGTGTACAGAACCTGCATGGGTACACGACCAACATGTGCTGCTAGATCCTCGGATGATTAATCGAATTGAGCCCCAGGCTCTGCTCATGTCATGGGTGCTGAGCGCTGATGCCATGAATTCATATACTATACATAGATTCTCAGAACGTGCCACGGATATCCTGAAAAAATATAAAATGCATTATAAGCCCGTGGCATGAGCTGGCACTCCCAATCATTCCAGTACTATCATGTTGTCTGGCCTAAGCCGTCCTTGGGCAAGTATCAGCCCTAGATTTTTTGCCGAGATACATCCTGATCTTCTACCTATAGATAGAGTTAGCGCGTCTTAATAAACCGACTGGAGCTTTGCTCATGATTTGGCCCTATGGCAAGCTTTCTTCATCATGCGTCCGCTATCAATGATAACATGCCTGTCCAGTTTGGGGCCTGGCCATGGCAGCATTTTCCGTGAGCCTACCCGTACTCCCCTTCGTCAAGCTCCTCTCTGTAGGGTCAGCATGGTTCCTCTTTGTCAGAAGGTGAGTTATCAATCGATCAAAATGAACTGCGAGCGCACTGACAGAGTATATTCTATAGTAAGTACAAAACCATTGTGAACGCTTCGATACAGACTGTCCTTGCAATCGTAGGCGCGGGTTGTATATGGAACGATATTATGGATAGGGATATTGACAAGAAAGTCGGTGAGTCAGTCATATGTTTTCTTGGTTGACGTTAATACTTACCAACGCCACCCACCATGCCACCCCATGCTTCGGAACAACCGCACCACAGAACGTACGAAGCACAGACCACTCGCAACAGGTCGCATCTCCGTCCGTGGCGCACTTGTTTTCCTCTTCCTCCATTTAGTCCCACTGTCGTTTGTTCTAATGCTGGGAAACAATCAAGTGTACGTTTGTTCCTTTATGTGTGCCGATTGCGACCCTGTTCCCAGACCCTGCATGACATCACACAGGCGCTTAATAGGGTTTCTGACGTTATACCCGTTGGCGGGCCTGTATCCTTTCATGAAGAGAATCACTTATTGGCCTCAAGCGTGGCTAGGTGTGTAAACAATGCATCAACCAGTTTCATTGTCGGTGAGCTGTTGCGCTAGGAATTGCGTTCAATACGGGCACTCTTATGTCATGGGCTCTGGTTACGGGTGCGATACCATGTACCGCATATGCCCTTGCTCTGGCGACATGGTGGTGAGTAACTTGACAATGCGAGGCGACTGTGAGAATACTTATAGATTATGATACATAGTTGGACAATGTGGTATGGTACGCACTCGCCCAAACACAGTTTCTATCTTCAATTTGACCATCTTTGTATCAGATACAGTCTATGGCAGCCAGGATAAAAAAGACGACATCAAGATCGGCATTAAATCTACTGCCCTTCTTTTTGCCTCCTTGGACTCCACCAGAATCTTCCTGGCAGCTCAGGCAATACTCTTCATTTCAGGACTAGCATTTGCCGGATATCTGAACAACCAAGGGCTGTCGTTTTTCGTCATCAGTATCGCATTTCCGGCAGTAAACCTAGCTGTAAGCCTCTGGAATTTGGATTTGAGCTCTCCAAAAGCCTGTGCAGCTGTGGTAAGCATCTTGTTCGGGGAGAAAGCCACATGCAAAGTCTGACATACTTTGGCTTAGTTTAACGAAAGCGGATACAGGTTAGGACCTGCTGTTACGCTTGGCTTATTAGTCAATTATTTATTCCAAAAGTTATTCTGAACTTATTACTTTAGCCTTTAACATATACGCTTGATGTAACATAAACTCTACGAGACTTTACCTTGAGTGCCCTGTCCTCCCACGTTTTTAATTGCCTTTTAAGGTAACATACTTCCCTTTCGAGTTTCTTGGTGTTCAACAGGCTGCGCATACCGTCCACCTGCTGTGTCGAGTAAAATTGCACAAGCGTGACCACTGTCTTATGTATGTCAAACAATTCTCACGTATCAAGCGTTCCCGTCCTTAACCCTGCGCAGTGCCAGTCACATTGTAGTTCGATTTCTCATCGATGCTCAAAGCCAACCTGTGAGAAATGTATATTGTTAAACGGTTAAGCATTTCGACTACTCAGTAAAAGCCCAACAGCAAGTAGCCTGGTTCTCCGATGTGTAGCGCCGCATTATTTCCATTTCACCTTGCAGTCCTGTCCGCGTTTTTCATCTATAGGCTGTCGACATATATCCAGCTTATCTAGGTTGCCACATAGATATGGCTGTATTCTTCCCAGGGTTTAAGAAACTAGCTCTGGCAAGTAAGATGTGAGGTGGGATGTGTATGTCATTACTAGATCTAAAAACAGGAAAATGATGGTGAATATAGTTTATGCTGACGACTTATCCGTAACCGCTTGATCAGCTGGTGTCTCTTCCGCCGCATCTACCTTTGGGATGACGCCGTTGTTCTCGAGCAGAGTTTCTAGTTCGCCCGACTGGTGCACTATAGGACCAAAGACAAACGGTTAGTCAGCAAGTAGCGAGTTGCGCTATACGGAGGTGGCAAAACGACCGCATGCAGTGATGAAGCACGTACTTCCGAGGAGGATGTCGCATCCACCAATAAATTCGCCGTTGACATATATTTGCGGTACGGTCGGCCATTCTCTGCAGCGCGCATGGAAGCGTGTCGTCGGTTAGCAATCAAGTCACATTTCTGGAACCTGCACTAAGACGCACGAGTACTCCTTTATGCTAGTCCTCAGCTCCGGGTCTGCCAGCACGTTGTACGTCTGCAGCTTCTCGCTTGGAACGCCATGCAGATCGAGGATTTGGACAACGGCGCGGGAGAATCCGCACTGGGGCTCTGCGGGTGTGCCCTTCATAAACAGAACAACTGGGTTGGCCTTTACTGCCTGGTCCAGCTTCGCGCGGGCCTCTGTCGATAGCAGGCGGAAGGTAGTGAGGCGACTCGAGAGGACTGCTGAAGGGGAAGCGCGGTTAACGACCCTGAGCTATGCAGACGCGTCCAGTGAGCAATATATAGACAGATAGTTTGATATTGATGGCTTACAGATGAGAATAGGCTAGTCCTGAACATGGTTTTGGAGAAAATGCGGGATGTGGTGGGATGGTGAGAGTTCGGGCCAAGTCAAAATCGCTTCAGGTGATGTAATCACCAGCATCACGTGGCTCGTCCTCCGAGGAACGTGATTGCGCATCAGCCAATCGCAGCGCTTGGTTCACTACGCTAAGTAGCCGGCAACCGATGGCAGCTATTTCCTTTCTTTTCTTCCATTGTCCCTATGAAGACTGAAAAGCGCACTTTCGTAGTCTCTGGAGGGTGATTACTATTCCATGCTTCCAAGAAGTCTAACTAAGTATCCGTTTCTCAACTTAAGATCATCAGGGCTCGGACTCGCAACTGTCTCCGACCTCCTGGCCAAGCAGGCCTATGTCTCCATAGTCGACCGCTCACCACCTCCAGACGAACTAACATCCTCCCCCCGGGTCAAATTCTTCAAAACAGACATCACAAATCTTGAAGAAGTGACTGCTGCCGTCGATGGTAGTGTCCAATGGTCAGTGAGCACCAGGGCACCCCTAGGAGGCGTCATCAACTGTGCCGGCGTTGGCACAGCCGCAAAGATCATCGACGCCCATGGCGAGCCGCACAACCTTGACCTCTGGGACTTTACCCTTGCTGTGAACCTGACCGGGTCGTTCAATCTTACTCGCCTCGTCCTCCAGCATCTGGTTAAAGTCCATCCGGAACCCGGTCCCGACGCGGAGCGCGGCGTTGTCCTATTCGTCGCCAGTGCAGCAGCAGTAAGTGGCCACAGTCGAAGCGACTATTACAGTCGATAATCAAAGCACAATTAGTTCGAAGGCCAACCAGGTCAAACAGCCTACTCGGCGTCGAAGGGTGCACTGTGCTCTATGACACTCCCCATGGCGCGTGATCTCGCACGACACAACATCCGCGTTATCACGATCGCTCCTGGGGTGTTTGACAGTAGTATGACCGCCAACTTCCCTGCAAAGACGCGGCGCAGTCTCGAGAACGAGGGCATCGTATACCCACGGCGATTCGGGCAGCCATATGAATTTGCAAAGACAGTAAGCTGGATCCTTGACTGCCCCTACGTCAACGGGGAGACAATCCGCTTGAGTGGCGGTGGTCGCTTACCGGGAAAATTATAAAGCGTACAAAATACAATCATTATTTGCTCTTGTACTATAATAGTTGTTGTTGTAAACAAGAACCACCAACACAATAGGTCGCAATACATTGTGTGACTCGATAGGCGGGACATCCAAAAGGAAAGAACAGACCATAGAAAAGCTCCAAGAAACATAGGTCACAAATCAGCGAGGGAGCAAGGAGCACAAAGAACTAATAGGTTAGGGTTACTGTGGGTCGTATGATGCACGCCTAAACCAGCTACAGGGTTACCATATTTGGATAGGGGTGGGCTGAGAGAAATCGCGCACGGACTCGGAAAAACAAACAAAGACAATCCTCCGCGGAATATATAAGCCCTGCATTATTGGAACAGTCGAACCAGGTAAAGAGGCTGAACCGATTCCCTTATTTTCTGATCGCCGATATTTATTTTTGCAGCATTGCGGTCGTAGCTGAACTGCATCAAGTTTTCGCACCGGCTTCACTGTTGTTTCTATGACGTCCTCGACTTTGCATTCAAGATCGGCCTACACAAATTCTCTGGTGCGCCAACTAATGAGTGACGTTAACTTGATATCTGATGAGTACTTATTAGGTCTTCCGCCCGTTTTCTCTTTCTTTCTTTCTCTCTCTTCAATTCTTTTCAAGTTTCCTTTTCACTTTTACTTTATTATTTTTGAAATCACTCTAAATCTAAAGAAAAACACTTCAAAAATTCCAATCATCCTACTATTCTTTTCTTGCTATTATAACCTTGTTAAAGCTAAGCGATGGACAGCACCCAGGCCACGTGACGTTTCCGCGGGCGACGCGCGACCGAGTCTCAGAGTTAGCCGTTTCTTCCTGATTCCATGTCTTCGATCTTCCTGTCGTGCTGCCGGCGCCGGGCTCTCATTTCAAGGTCTTTCGTGTACAGGCCTATACATACGTCGTCACAACCCAACAACTCGGTGAACAGCGATGAAATAGCACATTTCTCCAAGCTCTCGTCGGAGTGGTGGGACGAAAAGGGCGAATTCGCATTTCTGCACCAGATGAATCCCGTTCGAATGCAGTTTATCCGCGACAAACTCATCGAAGTTGCCCAAGACAGCGATCCGGAATTCGAGACGGACGGCGCTAGCATTCTCAGTGGTTTGGATGTCCTCGACGTTGGCTGTGGAGGTGGATTGCTTTCGGAAGTGCGTCGCTGTCCAACCATTTCTGCCTCCACGCAACCTTAATTCGACAGAGCTTAGCACGTGTGGGCGCCAACACGCTTGCCATCGATGCTTCGGCGTCGAACATCGCTATTGCGTCCCTACACGCTGCTGCAGACCCGAGACTAGCATCCACCCTGACCTACCTGAACGCGCCCGCTGAGACCCTGCTTGAACAACCGAAGCGGTACGACGTCGTCTGCTCGATGGAGGTCATTGAACACGTTGACAATCCCGCTGCCTTCCTCGATACCTGTGCGCAGCTCGTCAAGGTGCGTGTCCATGTTAAAGCATCCGTAGGTCATGCTAACGTTTAACTTGCAGCCTGGTGGCCACCTGTTCCTGTCGACAATCTCACGCACACCGTTTGCGTACTTCATGACCATTTTCATGGCGGAGACTGTGCTGCGGCAGGTGACGTCAGGGACACACACGTACGCCAAGTACGTCAAACCGACGGAGCTTGTGGACTACTTCAGGGACTACCGCTCTGGGTCGGCAGCCGCTGCGTCGCGGCCTTGGGTATCAACGCCCGCGTCAAGCACCTACCTGCCGCGGATGGAAGCGGAGCTGCGTGGGCTCATATACAACCCCTTGCAGGCGCGCTGGCATCTCGCTCCGCGCGACGCATGGGGGGCACTGGAATGCAACTACATCTTCTGGGTGCGCAAGCCCAAGGACTGACCCTCACTAGTCAGTGTAATACACGTATCACACACAAGGTAGCCAATACGAAAAAGCAGATAATTAATCTATGTGAGCACCCCAAAAGATCTCAGTGCTTCGCCTTCTTGTTCCCGCCGCCGCGTCGCGTTTTTTTGTCATTCTTCCCTCCTGCGGCAGCTGACGCTGGAGCGTCGGCCTTCCTCTTCTGCCCCGCGACCGCCGCCGACTTGACGCTGACCACGGTCGACTTGCCGGGATTCGCGACCTGCGCCTCCGCGAGGCTCCAGTCTTGCTGCATATCGTTGATCGCATACCTATATCGCAAGCCTATCAACACCGAGTTCACACACGGGGGGCACTATCAGTAAAAGAGAGACGCACTTTGACAGATCGAGCGAGCTGAGCATCTCCTTCTGCCGCTCGCGCATCGCCGAGGTCACCTTGTTGCCGGCCTCGTCGAGCTCGGCCTCGATGCTCGCTGCGACGTTCTCGCTTCCAATGCCGGCCGTACCTGCATCTCCGAGACGCATTGCGTCGTTCCGCGGCGCAGGCAGCTCGGCACTGATGCTTGCCTTGCGAATGTCGATGAGCCGCTTGCTGACCTTGCGAATTATCTTCGCGAACAGCGCGAGCGTTTGCGAGACGGGGATGTTGAGTTCGGTCTAAGAAATAAGTCAGTGAGAAGGCGAAGAGTGTTTATGATCAGATAAAGGGGCACACCTCGAGATCCTCCAGCGTCTTACGCTGCAAGCCGATGGCAAGGAGAATGCTGCTCTGCACAGCGGTCAACCGCACAGGACCCTCGCTGGCTTGAGCATCCGCGGTACCGCTTGCAGCGCCCAGACGTTTCTGGAAGTACATGTTGGCGACGATGGGCATGAGATCGAGAATGACATGGTAATCGAGCATGTTGTTCGCGTATGACTCGAGACGTTTCAGGTCGAAGGGTGTTAGCAGAACTCCCAATTCCGGTGCCTTCAGTTCTGCGGAACATCGTTAAAAAAACATAACCAACTACGCAAAATTCGGGGACGCGTTACCATTGCTTTCCTGGTCGTCCTTGATACCAGCGTTCGCAGCTTCAAGGATGCTGAGCGCGGTGACGCTTCCAAACTCGCGGAACTTGTAGGATAGCAGGGTTAGGAACCTGCGGCGGAAGTCTAAAGCGTGTTTACCATTAGTGTAACTGTAATACATGATCCAGTAGCCGCATACCTTTGGCAAACTCGTTGAGCCAACCCATCTCGCTCTCCACTGAGCTGTTCAGCCCGCGGACCATGACACATGTATGTTCGCCTGTCAGCTCACTAGTCGTTTGCCGCAGATAGAGAGGCACATATCCAGCCCGCTTCCAGAATCTATATAATATTTAGTTTTCACAGTGCATATATTCGTAAGAACTGGACTGTACCGGAGAAGTTGGGGCGTCAGGCCATACGAGACACCGAGGTAATCCAGACTCTCGGGCTTGCGCTCTGTAAGGCGCTGAAGGAGGGGAGGCATGGCGGAGGGTGCGCGAACGGTGGGGGTCTCGGAAAGTAGATCTGTACCCTGAAGATAACTTTAGTACGATGTAAGTAGTTCTGGAAAAATGTGTACGTACACGTTCAATGACATCTGGGTTAGGATACTGCACCTCAGGCTTCATCGACTCATCGAGGTTGAAGTATTCACCGCTATAGAACGAGTTCAGAGCTTGAAGGGCCCGCGAACCGTATCCCATCTAATATACCCTTGTTAATCAGGCTGCGCGCAGTAGATCTAACAAATAACTCACATTGGCATAGTCCGGATGCGAGGCGATGCGCACAATTCGCGCACCGCTCAGCTTAGCAAACCCAGACTCTTGGAACTGCTGAGAGATGAGCCAGGGAATCATGTCTCCGCCAGCGCGCATGCCGCGGCCCAGCCCATCCATGATCGCCTCTCTGCTGATCTGTCCCTCCAGCGCGACCTGCAAGACAACGAGCGGTTCGGGGAGGTGCGTCTCGTCGTCCTTTATGGGCGGGAGAAGGACAAATAGGTGGTGCGCGGGCGCGTCGGACAAGAGTTGCAGGTCGTTGGGCTGGTTCTTGTAGTGCGACGCGACGTAGAGCGCCATCATGCGCTGTAGGAAGACCTCGGAAGCCGGGTGGTAGCTGAAGAGCGTGTCTCGGCTGACGTAGAAGAGCTCGCACGTCGACGGGTGCGGGCAGCCCTGGGTGGCGGAGCGCGGCAGGATCGTCGCGTCGAGGCACAAGAGGTTGTTGAGCCACTTCTCGATCTGGTCGCCGGAGGAGTACCGGATGGGCGTCTCGAGCTTGATCTCGCGCAAACTGCGCGATTTTGGGGCGGCTTTTAGCGCCGACTTTTTGCTGGAGGAGCCGGTGGTAGCGGCGTCGTCCTTGTCGTTGTGGCTTATATCTTTTGTCAGTGATGGACGTGTGCTTTCGCGGAGCTGCTGGATGAGTTTTAGGGAGAGCGAGCGACCTGTTCCCTCGTATCCGTTGATAGTAGAGGCAAGGAATACAAGGTATGGTCCCATGAGGTTGCGAACAAGAGGAAGAGGGATGGCGGCTGCTTCATCGATGATCACTAGCTCAGCCTGGCCGAGAACGTGGGCATCTTGAGGTTGAATATACTAGTAGCCCCAGTAAGTCGATGCTGCCTGGAAGACATAACGGGACTTACCTGGACAGTCTGACGATGATCCCTGAAGAGATTGACCCTCACAACGGACTTGCCAGATTCCTCCTTATTTTCTCCACCGACATTTTGAGCAACTGCAATATCATAATCGAGATGTTCTTCATATCCCAGTGCGTCGAGGCCCTTAAACACAAACTCGAATAACGTCTTCAAGTTCTCGGGGCTTGGACTCGTCACAAACACGTTGGCATAACCATGGGCAAGGGCGGCAGCAATAGCCAAACCGAGAGCAGCACTCTTACCACGACCACGACCAGCAGTAAGTGTAACAGTGGACGAGAGGGTCTTCTCGGCAATGGCGTCGATAAAGGTAAGGATTGCCTGTGCTTGATCGATGGTTTTGGCGAGTTTGACAAGGTCACCCGCAGGCTTCACATCTTCCAACGATTCACGCAATTCGCGAAGTTGGTACTCGGCGGGATCCGTCTCTTTACCCTTTCCTGGGGTATCTTCGATGGGTTTAATATCCTTGCCTCGCGATATAGGAAGAACGTTCAGTTCGTCGTCCAATACAAGGCAATCAGAGCATGATCCAAGGGATAGAATGAACCGCTCGTTGAAGCGGGCGACGACGGAGTCATGGGACGACGTCCGGTAGCGAGAGTGCACATCCTGTCAGGAGTTAGTTTATAGTCTGTTCCCGAGCTGGGAAGAAATATGCGTACCATGGTCATCGTATACAACTGCTTCAAAGATGTCATCGTCTTCAACAACAGCACCACTAGTCCTCCACCTTCGACAGTTTCAATCGTCCGTGCGAGAAGATTGGGTGTGATGGCCTCGAAGTCTTGCAAGACAAGCATTCCATATGTATTTCCTAGGATTTTTTGGGATTCCTTATAGTAGCTGTTATGCGCCGAGTTAGACAATGCAGAAAAGAGAATAAAATAGCAACGCACGTATAGCGGATATCTGTGACGGTAACAAAGATCTCAAATGGATCCTGCTCGTTCGCTTCTCGCACTCCTCTCTTCACGTCCCTCTTTATCTTGGCCTCTCGCTTTTTCCGATGACTGGTGAACCCAAGGTCCTTCTTGTAACACCATAGTACTGATGGCCTGGCAGATACGCGCGCCTGCGACAGAAGAAAATGAAGGTTGACGATCTACAGAAATAAAACCGTCCGAATGGATTGAATAAGTTTACAATTCTGCAGTCCCAAGCGAGGTAGCAATATACCTGGTCGCGCCCCTTGTCTCCGACGAGCACTATGAACGACCGGTGATTCTTCTTGACATTGTTGTTGATGAGGATGGGTATCCGCGGGTCGAGTTGTTTTCGCATTCAAAGGAAATTATTTTGAGACGACCGGAGGGGACTCGAGAGTGAGTATATGCGCCGCCGCGACGACGCTGCAGCACGGTCAAATTTTTGATTGAAGTTCTCACGCTCTATTTATATGCACCGTCGTCATCAATTCGTCCGTTCAGCAAGTTGGCCACAAGCCACATCCTCAGATATCAGACCCACCAGTGCCATGCCCAGCTAGCGTGGATGCCACGCTCGCCTTTGCTCGCCATGTGCATATTATACACGACACAGCAAGGACTCACGATTGCCGGGCTCTGACTTGATTGACAAAAGTTGGCAACAGCAAACACTGGGTTCATTATCCTGAAAGGCCCATTATCCCCATAGCTCGACGTCTGCAGATTGGCTTACAGAATTTGAAGCCAGGATCACGCTCTCTCCTAGGAAACACATCGTAGAGTGATCAGAAACTGGCTGTGCGATGATTTTCTCAGTTCATTGACGGTTTCTTGATGGTGTCTTGCGTTACTGCTGTCGCCTGCTTTCATCCCTCGTCATCCGAATTCTTGGGCCACGTATTGGCCAAATCATACTCACCCGATTGGATGATAAATCGCGTTGACTAGGTGCTCAATTACAATCGTGGCTACCGCTGAGGGAGCCGTGCCGAGTAAGACCGCCCTCAACTCCCGGAAGCGAGCTTTTCAGACGCATATCACCGACGACTCCCTAACGGAATTCATTGGAAACATTGTTTAACAAGGTAAAAGACTCTGACACTAGCTGAATATTGAAAAGTCTTTGGACATTCCCACAGGCACACTTTTCTGTAAGTGTATATCATCTTTGACAGACCATTGTCGAGGAATAACGAGGGCAAACCTTCAAGCAGGCTTTTACACAGGTGAAAACTTAAACCATGTGCTGCATCATTGTATCAAATGCTGCTTCGAGTACATCCGGACAGTATTGTACTAGTCCAAAAGGTGCTGAAGTTCTCAGGGTTTCCACTGGTTTGTGGAGGAAGTCTAGTGATGATCAATTCATTGCCCTGTGGTTTGATCTGTTTCTGGTCAACACACAAAAAGCAGCAACGGACTATGTGAACGCATGCTACGACCCCCTCCCCATCCATTCACCATGCTGGTTGACCCGCTGGTCGATTTGGAGAAAACAAACCAGCACCTCATACCTGGATCTAGTCGGGTACTAGAGATGCGGATGATTGGGGCCATCCTATCCTCTATGGCATTCACTGGCTCGTGCATCATGGGGGTGGCCTGTATACTCTCTCTGCTAAGAAATAAGCGACACCAGGACGCGAGATGCAACTTCCGGTCCCTCGTCGCCTACGTCGCGATCATGGTCTCAATTAGCATATTCTCTGAGGTAGAGAGTATACTATCCCTGATCAGCTTCACTTTTCGCGGCTTCCCCTTTTTTGTCTTGAAAAGCGGTTCACCTGCGAGTCTCCCGCTGGCTGTATGGGGTGCCGATGGATTCATGGTTTGTGTCACGGGCGTCTATTTCTGCTCTATGCACTATTTCGAGTGCTATCTATATTGACACAAGCCGCATCTAGCTCTGGAGATGTGTCGTACTGTATAGAGGCGTTTCGCGGTTCACCCGAATAGCGGTGTATTCCACAGTGGTATTTCTGGCGGTCAAGGCATTAGGTAAAACCTCTAGTGTTATTTCTTTCGTTTATTTTCTAAAGCTGAAATTAAATGTTACAGTCGTCGGAATTTTGGTTCTCACTCCCGTTCTTGGATTCATGTCTTCAATCATTCTCATTGCGTTTACGACTGCCATCAACTTGATTATACTGTTTCTTACTATTTTCCGTCTCATCCGGTATCAAGTGTACCTACGGAAGGCGTCTGAAGAAGGGGACGAAGCCCACTGTCCTTATTCTCTTTTAATGGCTATGTGGACGGAATCTTCAGCCCTAATCGTGGTTGTGGGGATAGTCTGCATTATCGCAGCCATTGGCAACCCCAACAACGCAGACGCGGTACAGATACCTCTGCAGTTGATGCCTCATATATGTGTAAGATTTTTAATCAAAGATGCTAAGATAATATATATATGCCTACTCTCACTTACCATCCTCTTAGGTGATATCTCCCTTGCTTATTATATACCGTGTGTCTGAAGGCAAAGCGGCTACAGTCACGGCAACTCCGCAGTCCACAGCCATAGCTTTAGAGCCCCTGCAATTTGCCAGTAATCAGTCGACTACAGAGTCTGCTTGACTGGACGTGAATAATTCTTTGGACTATGGAATAAGCAATTATTTGTTATGCCCGTCATGTCACTCATTTACATGTCCCTCTTTAGATTTCTCTTTGTGAATATTTCCGAGGCAATGTGTTAGGACTACCCAATGTACAACAAATACATCCGCATAAGCTCTTTTTCAATAGTGGATGCCATGTGAATACGTAGTTGTTATATCTTGGTTGTATCTTTTCCGTTTTTACTTGCACTGGCTGCATTTTGTACAATCGCGTAGAAAAGCACCGATTTGCGTCAAGCTTCAAGCTTAACTCTTCACAAGAACAAGAATAGCAACGATTCACAGGAGTGAGAACCGACGAGAACATTCTTTGCGGTTCTTGGCTACCTGGACATATCCCTTGTCGATCGGGTCAAAATCCCAGTTTGGTATCAGCATGCCAAGTTGAATGTCATTTGGCGCCGGCACGGTGTCCATAGCTGTCAACAACTGGCCGTGTCACCATGATCAACGCCGTCCTCTGAAGTCTGTCAAAGACGTCCAAAGTGGCCTTTTTCGCTCTTCTGTGCTTATCCTTTCCAGTGCACTTGGTTATCCACTCGTCATCGCGCTGCAATAACCCCTGATGCTGACGTGGATCAAATTTGCCAATCTTGCCAATTTGTTTGCAATCTCTTGGAATTTTTATTGCCGCCATCCAGCGCCTTCCTTTTCGAGGCGATACTTCTCATGAATCCTCACGCCGCACCCCCTGTTGTCGCCGTTGCTCGTGCTGTTCGTGGAGAACGGCTTTCTTTTTGCTGGGCTCCGATGGCACGATTTGATTGCTTTGACGCGGGCCTTGACACATGCTGAGTAAAAATGCTGCAAATGTCAGCGCCATGAGCAATTGCGGATAAGCATGATAGGCATAATGACTGCGGGGCCAGTATATGGGCTCCAGTATAAAGAGCCTATCTAATCTGATCCTGCCCCACCACGAACTTCTACTACTCTTCTCTCCCAATCCATATACACCGCCGTCATGTCTGCCTCTCCCAGAATCGCCATCGTCATGTATTCGATGTACGGCCACATCACGAAGCGTGCGTCGCAGACCATTTTATGCGTCATGATCTTGGTGCTAATTGAAATTCTAGTCGCTGAAGCTGCTAAGGCCGGAATTGAGGCAAAGGGCGGAAAGGCTACCATCTACCAGTGAGTGCCACGGATCCGATTCTGTAGTATCGATTCCTAAAAAGTGTGCAGAGTCCCCGAGACCCTCTCGGAGGACATCCTCAAGCTCATGCACGCCCCTGCCAAACCCGACTACCCCATTGCCACCCCCACCACTTTGACTGAATACGACGGCTTCCTGCTGGGAATCCCCACCCGTTTCGGCAGCATGCCTGCCCAGTTCAAGGTACGCACGACCGGTACAAGAAAAAACTACTCCGAGCTCACTGTTGTTTGCATAGGCCTTCTGGGACGCGACGGGCCAACTATGGGCTAAGGGCGCCCTCGCGGGCAAGTACGCCGGCATCTTTGTCTCGACGGCCGGACTCGGTGGAGGCCAGGAGGTCACCGCTCTTAACACGATTTCCACCCTCGCTCACCACGGCATCAACTATGTCCCACTCGGATACGCGCATGCCTTTGGCCAGCTCACCAACCTGACCGAGGTCCATGGAGGTACGTCGTTCTCGCCTTCCTAGATTTTCATAGGCACGCACTGACGCTCACGGTGACTATAGGATCTCCCTGGGGCGCTGGAACCATCGCGTCTTCTGACGGCTCCCGCCAGCCCTCGGCGCTCGAGCTCGAGGTTGCCGGAATCCAGGGCGGCGCTTTCTACGAGACTCTGGCCAAGGTCAAATTCTGAGTAGACGCCAGCATTAGAGGATGTATTGTGATACCCGTAGACGAAGGTGTAGATATAGAAAGCAGTGCACAATGTAATATAAAAAGCATATAAATCGGGCTAGCGCGTGGAAGGTGAGCATTGTTTGAACCCTGTATGGAAAACAAGAAGACAAATCCGGAACGTGGTTAGCAAGCGTCGATCGTGTTACAACTAAGACTGAACCAGATAATGTTTAGCCCTGGTGGACTGAATGGAATCTTGTCTTAGGCATTCGGTTTGCTTGAGGTGACCTCAAATTTCTTGCACTGTCTCATCCCCTGCACCCCCTCTCCGTCTACCTTTACATGTTGCATCAACAACAAGACATGGCGTCCCCGCGTGTTGCCATCATCATTTATTCCATGTATGGACACATCGCCAAAAGTGAGAAATGGCCTTTGAGGACGAATAGCACAGGCTGATGATGCACATGTCGATCTTGCAGTGGCAGAGGCTGAGAAGGCCGGCATCCTCGCGAAGGGCGGAACTGCCGATATCTATCAGTAAGTTTGTGCATAGTTCATCTATCGAACACAGTCCATTAATCAACTTTTGCAGGGTGCCAGAAACCCTAACGTCGGAAATTCTAGGCAAGATGCATGCACCACTAAAGCCAGACTTCCCAACGGCTGTCCCGGACACGCTGAAGAAGTACGACGCATTCCTGTTCGGCATACCCACCCGGTACGGGAACATGCCTGCTCAGATGAAGGCGAGTGTTTACAATTATTCACCGTATGAGGGATCCGGCTGACCCGGCGGTGAAACGTCAGACATTCTGGGACGCCACTGGCCAGCTCTGGGCTCACGGAGCACTGTCTGGCAAATATGCGGGCGTCTTCGTGTCGACCTCGGCTGTAGGCGGTGGGCAGGAGATGACTCCGCTCACGTTCATGTCGACTTTGGTCCACCATGGAATTGTCTTTGTGCCTTTTGGCTACGCCACGGGCCTAGCGAAAAACATTTCGATGGAAGAGGTACACGGAGGTGAGACAGTGTCTGTTCAAAATTAGGAGAAATCGTTAATGGTTGATAGGATCGCCGTGGGGAGCTGGAACATTAACGGCGTCGGACGGGTCGAGAATGCCTTCTCAGCGTGAACTGACCATAGCCCAAATTCAAGGCGAGGCATTTTACGACACTATTTCACGAGTCAAGTGGATCCATTGAGGCGCTGGAACTCACCAATTACGTGTACACTATACGGTAGCATCGCTTCGCACCTTGTAATAAACGCACGTTTAGTAGAAAAACCAGGCAAAGACATCCATATATGAAGTAGAATATTGAAAGATAAAAGTACACCCAACTAAAAGGACGTGTTCCAGGAGACCTTGAGGCATGCAGATAATACAGAGTAGTAAGGAATGTGGAATCGAGACGAGATCCAGGCTGTCAACGAGATAGAAGAGGCAAGTACATAGAGCAGTCTCTTTGGCAAAGAAATTGTCCGTGAGGGGCAGACTGCTCTATGACAGCTGAGGCGGAAGCAAAAGCAAGAACCAGAACAATAGCCGAGGAGACATAAGATACAATCACAGACGAGTAACAGCTTTCGAATCCAAAGGCATGCCTGTAGATATATCGATTAGAGGTTGTGTGCGCTTGGTCCTGACGACTTACCTGAAGGATCAATACCGTTACGAGCTAGGATGCGATTATGCCTGACTAATCTTGCTTGGTCAAAGCTACAGAGATATGTGTTTAATACGAAGAAAGCTTTGTATGTATATGCGTAGTGCACGTACTTGATGCGCTCTCGCCTCATGATCTCGAGTACCTCCTGGGTGCCTGCTTCATCCAAGCCTGTGCGGGAATCACCGTCACGGATGTTGGCTTCGATATCGAAGTTGGAAGACGTCATGCCAACCCCAGCTTGCTGGGAGAAGGTAGAAAGAGGGGTGTAGTTCTGAAGACGGGGGAAGAAAGCCCGGATCCGCTCGGGGAGGTGAGGACCCACGAACGACCGGTAGCGATATGTCACTAGAAAGGCGTTAGTCCATGATGCTTGACTTGAGGGTGAACACTTACACATGACCAGCAGAGACAGGAAAGCCACCAGGGAGATATAGAACAGCATTTTGGCGACGGTTTATAACAAAATCCTTGTCCTGAAGCGAAATATGATGGTGCTTATGAGAGTTGTCTTGACCACGCGGCTACGCCGCCAACCCAACGCCAACCGCCTCTGACCGTGCGACCCTGTCTCGGCCCGCTTTCCGAGTCACATGATGTTAATCATTGAGTGCATTCAGATTCCAAATGACATGAACTTGACAATAACTTACACAAGCTTACACAGCTTTATTCATTTCACTCATGTCGCTTTGAAAGAACCCTCTTCTCTGTTCCTATCCATAATGAATCTGCAAGCAAGACAGGGTCTCTTCGACTCCCTCCAGGTGCCTCAGTAGTTGTTTTTCGCGAGTTATCGTCTGATTTATCATAAAGAGGGAATACTGCCCAACAATAGACTCCTCGCTCATCGCCGCCCTTCTCGCCGAAATCGAAGCAGACGCAGCAGGCAATGAGATTACCCCCTCGCAGGACCAGATTGACGATCTGCGCGCGACGCTTGGCGCCCTTTCTCTCCAGGCGGAGGAGTCGCAGTTGTCTGAACTATCAGATGTGCAGCTCACGTCTCAGCCCGATGAGACGATCTCAAGCTGGACGACCCCTGAAAACACATACGACTGTAACGGAGGCAGCTCTTCCTCATCGACGTCCTCGACGCACCCGTTCAGTTCGCCTCTCGGATTTTTGCAGGCCGCTCTGCCAGAGATACCCTCCGCACGACTGAACAAGGCTCTGCAGGATGCAGAGCAAGATGGCACCGACATGTGGGACATCATCGCGGGAATTCTCACAGAAGAGTCTATCCGCGAGATGGAAGAACGGGGTATGCATGGACTCGACGATGAGGACGGCCGCTCCAGCATGACGTTTGTGGACAATGACTGGGAGACGGTTTCGGCAAAGAAGCAATCTGCCGATGTTGCGAAACGCAAACCCCCTCCCCGACCAAAGAAAATTCTTTTGGCCGACGTGCGACAACGTCAACAGCAAGTTCAGCCCAAGCAAGGGAAGAAAAATGCATTCGAAAGTGAACGCTCACTTGTTGCTGATCCGTGGACACAAATCTCGTCTTTATCGGAGCACGTCGCCAGTCTGCTTCCCCCGCACCCGCCCTCCGTCTTCCAGTCGTTTTTCCATTCACCCAAGTACACCACCTCGTACGAGGCGCTGCGCTCCGCACTTATGTCCCTGTGCCAAGACTCCGACTACGACACGGGTGATCACACCACGGTGACGTTCAACCTCCTCGATCTCGTCATGCCGCAATATGAAGTCAGCGACGACCTCCACCGCTCACGCATAGCCGCCGACGTCGAACTCGCCGTCGCAGTAACGCGCGGTGCGGGCGATGAGGCACTGCAACTTATCGACCTCCTGCGCGAGCTCGACTCGAACGCCGAGCTCGGGATGTACCACCAACCACCTACGCCCGCGCCCGCGTGGAAATCAGATGCAACGAAAACAAAGAGTCGCCCGCTTAGCGGCCCGCCGGACATTCCCCCTCCACCCCTGCGTGTCAGGGCCAAACCGTCCCCGGCGCCAGGGACAACAAAGAACAAACCGAGCCCGCACCAATGGCAGGCCGTGCCACAGAAGAATATTGCGCCGCGCGGCCCGCATCCGCTCTCTGCGCATATCCCAGCATACGTGCGGGACGTCAACGGGATGCGCACCGCGCGTGCCAACGGGGCGCGAGGCGCGAAGACCGCGAGCGTGGGAACGGAGGCAACCGAGTTCCAGCGCCGGATGAGCGAGACGATGCGGAAGAGGAACGAGGCGTTGAGAGAGGCGACGAGGATGTGGCAGAAGGGAAATGCAAAGACGCGCGGCGGGGAGGTGGCGTTTTACTTTGCTGAGCGAGTATGTCATACTTTTTTTTTTTTGTGGTGGAGTCGCGGAGGCTCAGTAAATTTACAGGCGCGGGAGCTGCAGGAGGTGGCGCGGCAGGAGGGCCTGAATGCTGCACGGGCCATGGTGCACGCTAAGAGGTATGCCAGACGCCATAGCGGATATGCCTTGTCGCTCATAAAATGTAGGGTGACCTCGGGGAATAGCGATACTATTGATCTTCATGGAACCACGGTGGCGGAGGCGGTTACCATTGTGAAGGAGATATTGAACGACGAACGCTCGTCTATTTCCCAAGGTAGGCTCAATGCTCCCGTCTACAGTCACGTTCGCTCAGTGCTGTCCTATTTCACGTTCTCCCTCTTTGAACCATACTGTGCCTGCTTCTTTCTGTCGGCTGGGCTGTGTGCTGGCTTTTCCGACTCTTGTGCTATGGCATGGCTGTTCTGGTGCTAGCCAAACCTATGAAAATCATCACTGGGCGGGGTGCACATTCTGTCAACCAAATCGGAGTTCTGAAACCCGCTATTAAAAAGGCGCTGGTTGAGGATGGGTGGATTGTTAGCTCTTGGGAAGCCGGTCTCACTGTGCGTCAGCGGCAGAAATGACTGTCAGGTTATATCACATCGTTGGATTCTGCTTCTTTTTTATGTCTCCAATCCTACCTGCTGGTCATAACTCTTGAAATATTTAGGTCCGCTGTTCGGCCAGCTACCACGCCCAACCATCCCGACAGGCCACGATAGCAGGTCTTCCCCATACCTCGTTCGCCATTTGACAACACGCTAGTATATCACATCTTAACGTGACGCTACGACTTGCATGATATCGCATTGATTGCTTTCTATTTTCATTGTTTTGTCAAGCCTATCCCCGGATTCCGTATATCCTATTTTTATTGCTCTACCATCTAGTCCCTTCTCCTCGTTGATCTATAGATCTACTACCTGGAACATTTTGTAGATTTTTCGTCATTTTTTTCTTCCGTGTGCTCGAGAGTCATATGCACCACATATACATTATGTACATGTAGCCTGTTGTGTTATTTTGCTTTGTATTTCTGGTGCCTGATGTAGCATAGTCTTTCTTTATACTTTCGCCAATCTTGTCTTGTAGATCATCTATTTCTTGTTTCTGGTAACGATACTATTTGCAGGGAGATGCATCAGGCCGTCATTGTGTTAACCGCTACAAATATCATGTCCTCGCTGTGAGTTACAGAGGGTGTTGGCAAAGATGCATGATAGACTCTGGTCAGATTCTCAAAACACTTGAAAATTGTGCTTTTTGCCCCATGTCGCCAAAAAACGCGGAGGAAAGTCACGTCAAAATAAACCATCCTTTATTTGCTCAGAAATTGTCCAAAGTATGGATTCACGGATGCTGTTTTTTTTTTTACAAGTTGACATGTCTTTCAGTTTTCAAAGAAAATGAGAGGAAGAATGAAGCCAGAGTACGTATATATTTGTTCCATGTTTCAAGTGATTTTTGTTTTATTGTAAGATTACGAGAAAGGGACAGGAAAAAGAAAGAAAGAAAGAAAGAGCAGAAAAGACCTAGCACCACCAATCAGATAACAAGTTAATGTCATTTATTAGTTGACGCACCAGAGAATGTGTGTGGCCAATCTTGAATATGAAGTCAAAGACGCTATAAAAACATCAATGAATGCGATGCGAAAACTTGGTTGAATGTAGTGAATTACTTTTTGAGTCACATCCGGTCAAATATAATGAATGAACATTGTAAAGACTCCCAAGTGGCCGCACAGCAGACAGATGTCAACCATTAAACAAATATGACGCTTCAGAAAAAGACAAAGGCTCTGACATGAGGAGCTGTGTGTAAGGTTAGTACAGTTAAAATGAAGGAAAATAAGGTTTTTGCTACGTGTAGTGGTTCACCCAGCGATTATAAGCAACTACAAACCAAATAAGCAAGGGCGGGACCGAGTGGAGAGTTACATACCCTGCTGCAGACGCCTCTCGCCCGACAAGTCCCATCGCGGCAGCGAACCCAAAGTATGCACTCACCCCCGGGTAGCCAGTGACTGAAAGATGTCCTTACGAGGCCATCCCCCAACCCCCGGAATACCACGCTGCCTCGTTCCAATCTCTCGAGGAGGTTGCGGCATACGCTTAGGAGTGGCACTCATTGAAGGGCAGATAACCAGGCACAATGTGAGGGTCAATCCACTGCACCTTCGTATCACCACAGGCACGGTCTACATTAGAGCATGGTTCTGCGTTGACTGATTGTGAAGCATGCTGAAGGACCCGTACGAGGGTGGTCCTCGGCTGCTCAGGCGGGATGTCTGTCAGTAGATAGGTTTGCTACAAATCGAGGCCAACGGGCGTAGTAGTATATGGCGGGAATGTGCTCGAGGATAGAGGTCGTATGCGCGGTTGTACCTACTTAAGAATGTTAGAGTATGCTTAGGCGGGATATGGATAACACATACCATTGTATGATGATAACATCCCTAAGTGTGGACGCGAGACTTTTACTAGTAGGAAATAAAAGAAAGGGGGATGATGAGGGGACCAGGGCTGTGGCATTAGAGGCTGGCGTTGCTTGATGAGCCCCTTGGACGGGGTCAGGAGAAGACAAGGGACCCGATGATGTTACAAGCCGGCGTGGTTCGATGAAGGCATTGACGGGGTCGTAATATGGTGCCCTCGAAGACAATGGCCATAGACGAGGTTGTATCTACTCAGGAATTCAACGGTGTGCTTAGGCGGGGTACATATAAGGCGTACCATTGAATGATGACCGCCAGGACTAAGACTGGTCTTCTTCTGTTCGTAGGCAAGAGGAAGAAGTGATGTGAGGAAGAAGAGCAAGGAAGGCTGATAGACAAAATCGGGGGGTAAAGGGTTTATATAGTCCTCGTAGAATTGTCTTTGTTTGTTTTTCCGCGTCCGCGCGAGACCTCTACCAGCCCGCCATCATCCAAATACGGTAAACATATGTCCGTTTTAGGCGGTGATCATACCACCCACAGCAACCCTAACCTCGTCAGCAATATCAGCACAGCTGCTGATTTAACACGACTAAATGTATCCATAAATTTATTACACATATCACAATAGGTACATATTGCCGATGTATTTACAGTGGCCATTGTAGCCAAGGCAGAGTGAGAACTTGTTCGAAATAAGAATATGCAGACCAACCTTTCCAACGTCTGTGCTGACGCTTTGCCATAAAAAGGTCCCTGCGATGGTATATAGGCATATTAACGGAGATTTAGGGTTTACAACCAAAGCACTTACCAGGGCAGGCTACCCTGTGCCCCGCCCTGAAAAGAAGTTAGCATTAGCAATTGATCGAAGGGGTGAAGAATACTTATCAGAAGCCAGGCAGCCTCCTCGCTTCGACCTAGAGAGTCAGCCGCAGTTGAACGGATTGTGTAAGTAGCTAGTCTAACTAAGACTAGTGGCCGAGAATATCGTATAAAGGCAATAAAGACCCAAACGGACAGATTGACTCAAGCTTTCTGTGAAAAGACTCAAAGTTCAACCCCGAAGTTCTGAAAGGCGCAATGTCACCCTCACTCAAAGAGTCAAGAAATCGGGCAGCTGAACTTAGGCGGGCCAACATAATTGCTCAGTGATGCATGGAACTCAGGATCATTCACGGCTCAGACGTCAGTCATGAGCTCTTCCTATCTGGCTTGTCTATTCAAGTTGTTAGAAAGTAGACGTTTCGAGCAGAGGCAACTCACCAGAATCATCACTAAGCGACAGTATTGTTTGTCGACTTACTGCTATATGCACGTTGTGACGCAGCTATTGAACCGAACTGAAGCTCAACTGAGACAGAGATAGAAAAAGAATCCACGACGTGGGCCGCGTTCAGAAATCGCTCATCTTAAACTTCAACGTAGAGGCGTCTGCAGTCACCACAAGACTGCCTATGGACAATGCGACTCAGCCTCATTGAGGCTCACGCTTTTGCACAAGTTGAGATTTAATCTAGTATAACAGTCGAAATGAGATAGGCTCGGTCGCGACAACATTTACTCACCAGAAAATCTTACGCAGCTTGATGTTCTCTAGGCATTGCGCTGCCTTCATGTTAAGTATATGATGGTGACTTCGATGGCCGGTAAGAAACTTAGAAATTGCGAAGTGATGACTCTGACACATCTTCAGACGTTAGCGCGTATGAGACTAAAAGCGGTAGGCGTCAGATATAGCCATATATAGCATGAAGGAAACGTACCCAAATCACTCAAATGCGCAACACCACCGTCCACAGCAAGGAGGTCGTTGTCCTCCTGCTTGACTCAGTGGGCTCACAGATCTCATTTCACTCAGTCTCTCAGGCTCTCAGTGAGCGACTCAGGCTATCACGCCTTACGCGAAACAACTCAGGCGGGCACTCTGAAAGAAAAACATGTCAGTGATCGGAGGGTGACGGCAAAGAGGCGAGGTCACTCACCAGATCCCTCAGCACTACGCAGACGTCAGTCGAGCAGCAAAGACACACAACGCTCAGGGTCACTGCCTGAGCCCCTGTGGCACGGGCGCCTATCAGATGATGGGCAAGGGAGAGATCAAAATGGACTCAGAAGCGCAGTGGATGAGAGGTAAAGGAGTGAGTCGACATAGAGAGTGCAGTAGCACGTACCTTGGGCGAGGTCGAGGGCGGGGAGGTGGGACGAGAAAGAAGGTGGGTGGCATTTTGCTTTGGGGAGGGCGCCTTTATAAAGAGGTGTGTCACGGGGTCGTGTGTTCATGTCAAGCGTGGCCTCGAGCCTCGAGGCGAGGTCAATTGCGCTCATGACGAACAAAGAAAAACTAGCAACTTCTGCGCTTCATTCAGCATTGTTTTCACTCGTAATTGCTACTGAAAATGGCAACTAGGTGTTTGTTGAGTTTTTGAAAGGCTCTAGTACATACAAACCACGGTGAATGTGGTCCGGGCCGGTGACAAGCCAGTGAGGTGAAACGGTGGCTGGCAATGGCCAATGCTGGGCCACCGACAATCTACGAGACAAACCATTGAGGTACCGAGTCTATATAACAGCATCATTAGCCCACCTATCTAGTGAGTTTATACCGGGGGTCTTGACGGACCTATATCTACAGCACCCTCTGAAATGGTACATGATATATCTTCAAATCAACAACTGATGCGATACTGTCAACAACATCCGTCTGGGCGGGCCTCTTGAGTACCTCAAGGTGTAGCTGGATGTCATAAATCAGCGCTCCCAGTCCAGGAGCAACACATCATAGCAGGATTTAAAAGCTACGGTGATGTTGCCCACTAACCTCGGAGCTTTCCCAACCCAGCACGACAAATACGGTAGCTTCCGACTCACACGTAATAGCCCAACAAAGGGGAGGTATACACCCAGTTAAGAAGCGGCAAGTCGTCAGGGAGAAGAGCATCAACTTCGGCCTTTGTCCTTCCTGGCTTGAGCACCATAATAGCCACTTCGGTGACTGGAGCCGTAAGAGAATTTATTGGATCATCGTTGAGCTCAAGACTGTAGCTCTTCAGCTCATTGGCCAGCTGAGGGGGCAATCCCAGAACCTGAGCATAATTGGGACGATCCTGTAGAGCGTCGAGGTGTCCGGAACTCTTCCAAACTAAGCACTTAGATTAGAACACCTGATTTCGCAACGTCGCAATTGCTCACGAATAGTTATGTGCCCAATCCCCTCCTCTTCCGCGACTCCCGCGAAGACACTGAGATGTTTGTAGTCCATATATATGTATTATTGATTAATTCACTTACCCCGTGCAATCATCGACGGCGGCCAGATGCTGTTTCACTGGTCCAAGGGCACCAAGTGGGTCAGAAACGAAACGTTCGGAGCTGGGAAATGTAATGATCTCTTGCAAAGGCATATTTGGGAATGGAGGGCGAGAGAAGGAAGAGAGGGATATTGTTTTAAGTAAGGAATCGGAGGCTCGGATCCGAGCACACGTTCACCTAAATTTCTCAGGAGAGTCCCTGGTCGCAGGAGTGTCAGTAAATATCCTTCCTATTAGGGTTCAAATCAGATGCAAGTTGAGAGATTTTACATACACCATGTCAATGCAGCATGAAGGTTTAAGTCACAAAAAGTCCCAATCAAATTCCAGAGATTAATCGGCACGCCCTAGATTAGATCAGGAGCGCAGGTTCTACATAAAACTGTTTGAACTGTAGGCGTAGCATCTTCAACGGGTCCGCAATACACAATTGGCATTATCTTGATTAAAAAAAACATAGACTTCGTTTCAAAGGATAGCCCGCTTCCTCCAATCGTTCAAGTCAGACTGAAATCAATATAAACAATCCCACTGCCCAGGTTATCCCTCACTTTGGTACACCCCAACAAGAGCACTGAATTAGTGTTTGCCGAAGCAAGGATAGTTACGGGCCTAGACATCCAGATTCATTGATCAGAAGAGTGCAGGCTGCAATAACATTGTCGAACTCTTCCATACTTTTTAATAGCATTACAACAAGGGGGCAACTGGTAATGAAAGAACAGGTATAGAGTCGTTCGATTCGGCGCTGAACGACTCTAAGACAGGTCTAAAGCTGAAAGACACTAGCAACAATGCTCACCAGTAAATTTCTCTTCTTTTGAAAGCGCAAAAAAGCGCTGTATTTCTGTTTAGCTCCGGATATGTTGTCTGTCGAATTCAAAGGCCAGGTCACCCTAAGACGCCGTCCCCGGAAAAGCAGAGCTCCCCGTCTTCTTGAGTTCAGGAAACAAGACAGCCCGGCAAAGTCGGGAAGGTGAACCAGCTGAAGTTGGGAAAAACAGAAAGCCGTTGAATGATCTAGTAACAGGGTTGGAAAGAGGCAGCCGCTACCAGGTGAGTCAGTTCTAAGAGGTCCACAAATATTTGTATGCAGGCGACAGGAATATGATAGCAGTGAGCAACTAGTCGCAATCACGATGAAGGATCCACAAAATGTCAGCGGCCAAACAAGACAACAACAGAGACTCCGTCCGGGAACCAACGCGTCCCGTTTTCATGTCCCGCACGCTCATCCACCAACAATGTCGAACTTTGCCCCGAGCACTTTACCGAAGTACTCAAGACCGCCTTAGTAACAGAAGTTCCGCATTCCAGGGTGGATGGAGCGCGACAAGACATGTCCATTCTTCAAAGGCACACTCGCACCATGGTCACCAACCAAGTACTTTATCAAGACAGGATATGGACCATGATTTACAGAGGTCTAAAGAGCTGAAATACGACCTGCGTCTCCTGCTGCGGGACATTGCCCAACCTGTAGCAGTGGTGACCTCTTTCATGCCCGGATTCGAGGGGTCTACCGATTCTGGTGCGGGCACATCTTCCGGACGTCCGAGGCTCTCTGGTGCGTCGGAAAGCGCTGAGACTGACGAGTCAAGTAAATTCCACGGCGCGACGCTGTCCTCGTTCACTTCAATCGCCATGGACCCATATCCACTCGTGGCGTTTGCACTGCGCATACCTTCTCGCATGGCTACCACACTTTCTTCTCTGGCATCCCTCAGCTCCTCATCCATACTTTCCACTATATCCCAAGGGAAATCCCTTTCATCACTTTCTTCCCACATGGTGATAAACCTACTCTCCGCATCCCAGGCGTCCGCCGCAGTCACATTCTCGCGCCCAGATTTATATCCTAACCCATTCGCATCTGGATCGCACTCGAAACAACATGATTACTCCTTGAGCAAAGACGGGCTTCCGATCTTGCACGGCGCTGTCGGTGCTCTGTCGTGCAAACTCATTTCTGGCCCAATACCCCTCTATGACCTTGAGTATTTCGGCTCGGGGATCGGTTCAACTGCCAAGCAGCCAGTTTTGGACGACGGGGGTGTAGCGTCAGAGCTATTCATTGCACGCGTTACGAGGGTGGAGAAGGTGCCTCATGATTTCGAGGAGGAGGATGCAGGAAAACGGACGTTGCCTTTAGTTTATCACCGTCGAAGCTATACAAGCTGTCACCCGCGACCTGGAAATTTTAATGACAAGAACATGTAATGTTGCTTTCCGTCTGCCTGTGGTTCGATAACTAGTGCTACGACTGGGATAATCTAGACTGTATTGGGACTTCATTAATTCATTAGCAGACCGTGTCACGTTTGCGGTCTGGTCACGTCTCGTGACTTAGCATGTGACCGTGAATGGGAATGGCCCTGGTGGCCAGTTCTGCTTTGCTCTCTTATTCCTCCATCCATTCTGACACCTGTTCAAATGCCCTTCCCCTTCACGTTCAGCTTCTTTATTCCCGGGCTTCCGAATCCCTTCGCCCAGAGACCGAGAGATCCTCTTGCTCCGCCATCAGTTCATTCCAAACTTGACCAGACTCGGACCCTCCAAACTCCGGCAGAAAGGCAGTACCATTCCCAGGGTCCTCTTCCAGGGACAAGAGCAGGACTATCTCCCGCCCCCGCATATCCCAACCCATACCCATCCGCATACCCATCCAAAGCTCTACCCATTACTGGTACAAGGAGGATCTCCAGAGCGGATTTGCCGAAAATTAACCGCCCACGGCCCTCTCCGTCCCTATCTCCTTCCCCTGCTCCTCTATCTAGAAAGCGAGGCTGGGAACCCGACCTGAGCCCTACCTGGTCAACCACGAGTCTGACACTTGCATCGTCAAGCGGTTATCTGGATACACCTTCCAAGTACAAGGGCATGGCCGCCGCTTCCGGAAGCCAAGACGGAATGAACACGGACGATCAGGATTATCGGTATAGCGATGATCAGCGTGAAGACGATGGTAAGTGAACTTACTTTGCTTGATTATTGCCGAGTGGCACCATTTCCCCCACTTTACTCGCGTTCTTGTTTGCCGAGCATGTTTCGCTGAGGCATGGCTCTGCCGCTGCGCTTGATCCGACGGTCATGCTGTCATTTGTTACCCTACTATCTCAACCCCGACCTGGTGAATCAGATCCAAATGGGTAATAGAGGAGCTTTGAAACAAGATGTGGCTATGGCCTCACCCCCACCGCGAGGCCAACCCATTAATTGATGGCTCCAAACACCACGTTCAGCACGTGTTTAATGTGCGTAGTACACGCGCAGTTGGATTTATAACACGGATGCAGGTTCATAGAAGTCCTCCATCAAATTATCACTGTCTACCTTGAATCCCCATACACACTATCAAGCGCTTCACATTCTCGACCACCGTGCTGCGCTCGGTGCTTCGGCCCAACTCTTTATATCTTCTTCGTTTAAGATCACATTTATTTTTTTGACTCGAGTCGGGCCATCCTTCGCTTTCATTCCTCGAGCTCACTCTTTTTGCAATCTTCTTCTTAATTTCGATTGCATTTCTAACCCATGATGTCCCGTCTTATTTTGACGCTGCATCTAGAAATGCCACCTCTCAAGAAACGCCGCGGGCTCGCCGGTTCGATCGTTTCGACTGCTGTCAGCGCAGCTCTTATTGGCACTGCAGTTGGCCTTACCGTGTACCGACTGTGAGTATTTCTGCAAACCACCACCTTGAATCCACTGACATACTGTGCTACTAGTTGGAGAGACCGCGGCAAGGAGGCGCAAATCGAGGCTTCCCCTCATGAAGTTGCCGATCCATCTACTCAACCTCCTCCGCCACCTTATGAGGAGGCTGATTGGAAACCCTTACCCGAACCAGCTGCCATTAAAGCGCAACCTCATGCCACCGTCCCTGTAACGCCCAAGAGTGTACAGAGGAAGAGGCGACCTGCTCCTGTCTCCAAGAGGCCTATTGCTTACCACTCAGCGCGCCGGTCGCGCCCCACCCCTGTGGTTTCGCCTGCCCCTGCTCGATCGGAGTTTGACTTTGGCAGAAATGGCGAGTGTGAAGCCGATGAAGCAGACGACAAGGTATATATATTCCTACTATTACCTTGCCCCTGCGCTAAACAAATCGAATAACAGATGGACTGGATCGGCGATAAACTTGCCATGCTCATTGAACAAGGCAAACGCGCTTTGAACTCTGAAGTCGTTGTCTTTAGCGAAGCAAAGGAAGATGAGGTCGACGATGGCTCCGGTTCCTGGGAAGAAGAAGGCGAACTTCAAGCGTCGAGGGCACCTTCTCGTGCTGGATCCATCAGGCGCGGAAAGAAGTCCAAGAACATCGCTATCCCATCAGCTGGACTCGGTATCAACGGCGTCAAAGCCACTGGGACCAGCTCACTTTCTAGCTCACCGCGCCGTAGCGGCTTCGCAAACGGCTACACACCCTCGCTTCCTACGGCGTCCACGTCCACTACATACGTTTCCGCCTCGCCTGGGTTCGTACCTAGCTCACTCCCCCGGTCATTCGCGTACGATAGCCCTGGGCGCACTCACGTCCGTGGCATCTCTTATGAGAGCGCCCTCCCGCCTTCGTTCTCACCCGCACCCGAAGATTCCTCACAGTGGGAGAGCCCGGAGCTGAGGGAGAGTATGGAAATCGCGCGGGCGAAGCTATTGGCCCGTCGCGCAGGTGCTTAGGAGGCCTTTTATTGTGCCCTCCTTTTGGGACGGGCGATATTTTCCCGTACCCTTACCCTCTTGGTGCACTTTTTGCATTCTTACGAGGGTTCCGATCGCGAGACCTATTCCCCACAGGCCCTGCGATCCTTGCTCTACTGCGCGCACTGGCTACTTGAAGTTTAGTTCAAATCATAGGCCAGTCGATGAGCGCGGTAGCAGCTCACGCTCATTTCCCAATATGTTTTCTGTCATTACGCCGTAAAGCAAGTCGTTGGATTGGTGTATGTACATTAGCTTGTAACAGAAGTTCATGTAGCGAGGGGCGAATGTATTCATGATGGATAGATGGATGACGAGGGGGCTGAGAAATAAATCAATGGTTTAGAAGATCATTTCTTCGAAGATATTTAGAGCATTCTTACTTCTGCTGGTGAGGTTGACTTCGTGTTTGGCCTGGTCACATGAACAACCGTTCACTGCCGCGACTTTCCGCGACTACAACTCTGTTGCTTGCCTGTTACACTCTCTTAGAGAACTGATATTTCACTAGAATCTCAAATTTCCTACGACGGTAGCCTCATGATTAATTTAATCAAGCAGACATAAATTGCCGATTACTACGAACAAGAATGCTATGCAAGGCTAAAAGAACGGCGTAAAACAAACAAACTTTTAGTAGAACAAGTTGCCGTCGACCTCTTCGTGCGCAACTTCATTTGAACTCTGGGATGCCCAACTAAAGCTCTGATTGTGCCGGCTGTTGAAGCTTCCATACGAATCGTACCTGTTAATCCTAGAGGTATCGAATCGCTGGGTCGTGGTCGTCGTGTTGTAGCTCTCCGAGTTCTCTGAGAACCGTTGGGTCTGTTGCCACTGGATCATCTGGTTGTATTCTTGTCTTCTCCTCTCTTCCTCTGACATCTCATACCTCATTAAAGATGTCGTGTTGGAGTTTTGGTCGGTACGCGAGTTGATTTGCAAGTTTTGTGTATCTAGGCGATTTTGCGCAATGTTCCACTGCTGATCCGTGCGAGTAAGTTCCGAGTTGTACTGATTGTTTTGAGAGCTGATTTGCGTCTGCTGTTGCTCGAAATCTGCAGTCTCTTGAGATCGGAAAGTTTGACCCTCATTCACGCGCTGCATATAGCCGCTCTTGCCCTGGACATTGAGGACTACCTGGCCATCACTGCTTTGGGCGCGCCCCTGGAATTCTTGCACTTCCCATGTCGGACTAATGGCGCTTATGGCAGTGGTACGAGACGTCTGGCCGTATTCCTGTATCCTTCCCTCTTCATCGGACGTCTCATACCTCTTTACAGATACCCTGCTGGAATTGTGGTCGCCGCTCGCGTCGATTTGCAGGATCTGTGTGTCCTGGCCATTTTGCGAAATATTCGAATACCGATTATTCCGAGAGAGATTCGAATTGTCTTGGTTGTTCTGAGAGTTGATCTGCATCTGCCGTTGCTCGAAACTTGCAGTCTCTTGAGATTGGAAACCTTGGTCCTCATCCCTTCGTTGCATATAGCCGCTCTGGCCCTGAAGATCAGGAACTACCTGGTCGTCGCTGCTTTGGGCTCTCTCCAGAAATTCCTGCACTTCCCATGACGGAGTGCTTTCACCTGTGGTGTTGACCGCGGCTAAGGTACGGCTGTCTGCCGATTGTGTATCCCTCGCTACATACGCATTCGCGGTCGAGTCCTGGTGGACTTTCTGACGGCCATGTACCTGGTAGATTTCCTGAGAGTCTGACGGAGTGGCTATTTGACTCTCTTGGGCCGACGCCACCGCAGTGTCCCCGGACAAGTGCCGGGAAAAGCTGAGAGTCGATGGCACCTTGCTGTTAGCCGCTTTAAATTTCTGGGTAGTTTCCTTGACCTTTTCGACATGCTCCACCTGCTCCGTGATCGCGAGTTGGGCCGTTATCTCGGTCTGGGTTGGAGTTTTTGCGCGAAGCTCGTGTACCTCCGAAGCTCTCTGTTCATATGCCTGAAGCTGCGTAGTCCAGTTACCAAGGACGTAGTTGCCTGAGAAAACGGACGCCCACGCCTCTTTGTCCACGGTCATTTCGTAAACTGACAGGCCTTTTACGAGTTCGACTGGGATGCCTTCCTCGCCGATAGGGAGGGTGGCATCTCCTTGGAATACATGATCCAGGAGGTATACAATTGCGAAAAAAATAAAATCGTGCCGTTCATGCGTCTCGGTACGAGTATAGGAGCTCTGTAAGATGGAGCCGATGAAACTGAGAGTTGATCTGAAGTGAAGGTTGTACGGGCTGGTGGACCGCTCAAACAAATGGCTCTTGAAAAATACTGCTACGGACAGGAAATTATGGATCATGGTCCTGCCGTGCTTGTTATTTCGGATATCTGCAAGAGACCAAGCCTGCCCTATCTCTGTCGCATACCTGCGGAAGAACGAGTCCAGGATGAGCACGTATTGATTGACGGAAACTGAATCGAGGAGTCAGCATCAAACATATTGTTGGACCATGAATTATACCTACCCTCTATGACCTCTCTTGACACGCGACGATGGAGTGCAATTGTCCAAGGAAGGTCGATTGCATTACGCCAGTACTGCTTGAGGATTCTGGAAAGCCAATATACCTCGCGATCATCGACCTGATGGGTATCTTCCAGTGACCCTTGAAGCATCGTATAATTCAACCTTCGGGTTTGCAGCTCAAGAATATGGCTTGCTACTCCGCGCGCTATGGGATCCGGATAAGATCGATCCCCCGGAAGCCAGAGAAAGAGCATCATATTCTCGTCGTGCATTTTATGAACATCCGCCGACTCGTCGATTTGATTGCTCGCGGAGGTAATCTTGCCGTAGACGCTGCTACTCCAGTACTGCATGTGCAGCAACTGATTGCGTCTGCGCAGAGTCGAAGTAAGGTCTTGGAGGTCGTCTTTATTGTCCAGGGTAAGCACCGTTTTGGAAACGTCGTGGAAACAATAATATGCCGCCAATACACATTTTGAGGTCTCGCTGTAATTCTGCATAGTATGGGTGATGATCTTCGCCTCGTCGTAGCCCGGGGCTTTAGGGTCAATAGAGGAGAGGTCGAAGACTCCGTGTATGAATTGTGAATAGGTGTTGCGCACCCGAATCCACCACGAGTCGAAGTTGGCCCAGCTCATATGATGGCGTTGGAGAAATATGGCGAGCGGTACATTGCGCCCCCATGAAAAAGAGTATTTGAAGATCCAAGCCAATGAGTAATAAATCAGCCAGGACTGGGGCGACTTGTAGGGGCACTGTGACGGTACGTCTTTTTTCCGCGAAGGCTCGCGAAAAGTAAGAAAAAAGCACTGCAGCGTAGGGAGAAGTGTTGTAATGAGCAGGAAAAATAAAATAAGTCCAATAAAGACAGTGATGGTTATAGCAAGAGTCCGATTAATTGCGAAAAGGAACACAATGATGCCCGAGAAAAAGAAGACAACCGCCAGGAGGAGGAGAACGGATAAATAGGATACTATCTGGGGAACACGCCACTTTTTGAATGCCTCTGAGCGCATATGGTACATTGCCGCCATCTCTTTGGTAGAGATTTCATCGGCATATCTCTGGTACTCCGTGATCCATTGAAGAATGACTACGCCGATGACCAGTGTTGACAAGCTCAAAATGAAACTAATGAACCAGAGAATACTGATCCGAATAGATGACCTGCTTGGTGCGGCGAAAAATCTGGGCAATATCTGGGAGGCTGGAAGCGAAGATGTGCCGTTGAGTGCAATGGAGTCTAGGCGGTCCACAAGGAGTATGAGAGCATTGGCGGACACTTCTGTCGCAGTTACTTGCAATGCTTGAAGTGAATGCAGGACAAAAATGGCCATCACAATGGAGAAGAGACCTGCCTGAAAGATGTTAGTCTTTAGCTAGCCAGCAGCGCCCGTCCAAGCGCACTCACGAAAATCAGCAGGTAGTAAATCTCTTCTTTCCATCTATCACATTGCAGTTGGTCTTTCTTTAGGTACGGCTGGAGCAAGATATCCCAGGGATCACCGTCTGGCTTAGGGAGGGGATATCTGTAGGGTTTACCAGACGTCCACACCTAGTGCATAATAGACGCCCTCGATTATGATTCGCATATTCGTAGTACACTATACCCACCTTTGCCTCTTTTGCTGAAGCATCCTCCCTGGTAGTACTTTCAGGCATGGAGTGTACTCGGCAAGGGAGGGGCTGAATTGCGCGCAGACGAAAGTATTAGGACGGATGAAAGCCTCCACCAGCTGGTTGCCCTTTGCATTTAAAAGTACAGACCTTGGGAAGTGAAATGTCAGTTTCGGCCAAACAACAATTTGATCTGTCATCGGAGACATGAGGTACCCCGTTTTAACAAGGTTGCTCTCTCGGACGTTAATACAAACGAATAAGGAGACAAAAAAAGCCCTTACTTTACCTCCGGCGCTTTGGGCGGCCGGTGGCTGTTACATACATAGTGGAACTTGGCGTCTATTTTTACCAACCTTTACGTAGAAGAGTTCGCTCTGTCAATGTATATTGGCATAAAAGTGTCTATTCAACGGGGGCATAGCTCAGCTGGGAGAGCAGTAGACTGAAGCTGTCAGTTCGATTCCGTTCGAACACAGATTTGTATTCTAAAGGTCCTGCGTTCGATCCGCGGTGCCCCCATTTTTATATCATTTTTGAAGGCACTCTTTGAAAATGAAGGGACTGAAGGACTGTCTTGAATGGCCAACGAGAGAGTTTAAACCGAGCCGCAATTTATTTACTTGGGAGAAAACATGAAGCTATCGGAAGTAGGGTTCGATACATGGTGCCAGCAATTCATATTTACGGATGCGAACGTACTTCGCAACGGTATATAGTAGGGATAATTATTGCGTTGCCAGAAGGGAGGGGAAAAAAGAACGCCGCCACATTACATACCATTTGATGAAGAGTTGAGTTGTGCATTACATCTCGTGAAACTTCTTACGGCTCTGCTGCACACCATTCACAAGTAGTTGACTGGAAGAGAAATTAAGATGAATAACCTATAAAAGCAAACAGTGCATAAACCTGTTGGAATACTAACTACTGTAATAAAGGAATAAACTTCCGATACAATCACAAACGAAAAATAAATAGCGACAGCAAGCGGGAAGGTGAAATATACCTCCTGTCTATCATATGGTACAAAAGAGAGATACAAATATATAAGCGTTAGTCCGGAATTGACAGTGTCAGACTGCACTCCTCTGCCCCATCTCCACCGGTAACTGACTATATCCGTACTCGCTCTGCCTGCTCGCGCTAAACATGCTCCTGATCCGGGCGGTGTCGAGCACACTTGCAGCGCTGTCCAAGAACATACCCGTCCATCCTGCCCCGCTGTCTGGTGTGTCAGGGGCATTGGGGTTAGGCAGGATACTGTCCGCAGGCCGCTTCCACCATTTCAGTGTCAGAGACGAACATACCACACTGACAGAGGAGAACGCCATGGCGGCGCCAGCAAGCATGGGGTGCATATACAGGCCGAGCGGGAGGAAGAAACCCATGGCGAGCGGAATGCCCAGGATGTTGTATACACATGCCCAGACTAGGTTGCGGCGGATGACAGAGAATATCTTCCTTGATAGGTGCAAGGCAGCGACGACATCGAGAAGGTCGGAGCGCATAAGGACAATGTCCGCTGCCTCGATGGCGACGGATGTACCGGATGACAGCGCAATACCGACAGTAGCAGCTACAAGAGCCGGAGAATCATTAATACCATCTCCAACCTAAATGAAACATCGGTCAGTGCTTAAACATAGTTGACGACTGACAGCAACACACCATGGCCACGCCGTCCTGTTTCTTCTCTATCATTTCAGAGATTATAGCAGCTTTCCCTTTGGGACTCATGCTCGCCCAGACATTCTCTGGCCGAATACCAACCTGCTTGGCTATTGCCACAGCAGTAGCCTTCCCGTCGCCCGTCAGCATATTAACCTCAATCCCCATGCGATGTAATGACGCAATTGCATATCGACTAGAAGGCTTAGGTGCGTCGGCAAGTGACACTGCTAGAATAGGTTTAGGATGCGCAGCCTTGCCCGAGCTGCTCATAAGCGATACAAATATAATCGTTCGGCCAATCTTCGTCTCCTGGTCCTCATAATTCGCCAATGGAGCAGGGACATACCGATGAGCTTCGGTGTCTGCATCCAGGACGCTTCCAACACCGCTGATAGTCACAAATCTAGCACTGCCAATAAGGAGTGTATATTTCTTGCTGTTGCAGATTATGTTGGCCTTGACTCCCTGTCCGGGAATGCTTTCGAAATCTTCCACCACGGCATTTGGTCCTGACGTCCCGAGAAGCTCTTTCCCATACGTAGCAATAGCTTTGGCAAGGGGATGTTCAGAGCGGGCTTCGGTGGCACTAACCATAGCTACGATATCCTTGCGCGAAGTGATCCCATCAGCACATAATCCTTCCAAACCAGCGTCGCCAGCATACATCTCAGTGTTGAGTGCGGCAGCACTGTCGCGGGAACTAGGAGCCCAGTGCATTCCCATAACACTGAGCTTCCCGACAGTGACCGTACCCGTCTTGTCGAGGAAAACGTGACGAATACTGCGGCTAGCCTCTAATGCACGGCCGCCTTTTATAAGAATTCCATTATGCGCTCCAATGCCCGTACCGACCATTATCGCAGTCGGGGTAGCCAGTCCAAGAGCGCAGGGACATGCAACAACAATGACTGAAATGCACATCTGCAAACAAACAGCCAACTTGCTTGACCCATGTGAATGGAACATGGCGGGGAGAGAAGAGTCGTCCAAAAAGATGCTCAAGAAGCCCCACGTTACAAGCGTCAAGGCCGAGAGACTAATCACGGTTGGGACGAAGTAACCTGCAACCTTGTCTGCGAAAGCCTGGATAGGTGCCTTGGATGTTTGTGCCTCCTCGACTAGGCGCACAATTTGTGAGAGTGCAGTATCCTTGCCTGCGCGGGTCACCGACATGTCAAAGGTGCCTAGACCATTAACAGTACCTCCAATAACTAGGTCCCCAACTAATTTCGTCACAGGGAGTGCTTCTCCAGTAATAGCACTTTCGTCGACACTTGATGTACCCTTGACGACAGTACCGTCCGCAGGAATTTTGTCACCGGGAACGATCTTCACAATATCCCCAACCTCCACGAGTTCGGTAGGAATCTTCTTCTCTTGTGTACAGGCGGGAGCATCAGTGTATATGGTTGCCATTGAGGGGGCGAGAGCCATTAAGTCGGTTAGAGCGGCACTGGTTTTCCCTTTGGCTTTGTTCTCAAGGTATCGTCCTAAGGAAACGAACATGAACAACATAGTACTCGTCTCGAAAAAGAGATGGGGCCGATATCCAGGTGTCGTGTTGAATAAGGCGCATATCATTGCCAATAGCGAGTAGAAGTAGGCAGCTGAGGTTCCCAAAACAATCAAAACGTCCATTGTTGCAGTCCCATGCTTCAGAGATTTGTACGCATTGCGATAGAATCGTCCACCGATCCAAAATTGGGCTGGAGTGGTGATTATAAATGATAGAACGTCACCGAGATAAATAGCGTGGAATAGCCTCCAAGCCAGGAAAGTTCGAATACCAGGTATCTTCGGGCCAATCATGTTGATAAAGAAAACAGGTAGAGCAAAGGCGAGACTCCAGATAAATCGTGTCCGCCATTGAAGGATTTCCTTCATACGAGTAAGTGACTGTAACTGAGTGGCATCGTGTTGATCTGAGATAATGGCATCAAAGCCCATATCTTCGATGTGACCGACGATGTCCCTGGGAGTGATAACGGCGTGGTCGAAGTGCACCGTACATGATTCGGTAGAAAGAGTTACTGATGCGCTGCTGATTCCCGGTATTGACAATAATCCCGTCTCAACGGTATTCGTACATGATGAACACGTCATGCCATATATGCGAAGTTGTACCGCATCGGCACGCGTGGGAGGTATAAGGGTTGCATCGAAGCCAATGTCCGATATTTCCTGTACAGGGTAAGTATTGAGCTCACAGAGAAACAATGATGATGACTGACGCTAATGAGTTTGTCAACAGTCCAATGCTGAGGTTCGTATTCCACTACAGCACGCTCGGCAAGCAATGCCACCTTTACTGAATGTATACCCTTCTGATTCCTAAGCATGCCTTCGATAGCCTGAAACAATTTAGAAAGCGAAACAATTTAGTCAATAACCTAGACATACCTCTACGCATGAGCCACATGTCATGCCCTCTATGTGCAACTCGCATTTCTCAGAATGAGGAACCGACGTCGATATGGATAATGGGGTGGCATCGAATCCTATGTCAGATATTTCCTTGATGATCATCAGCACAATGAAATAGACGACCTGAAAATCGCATACGTTGATGATTTTCTCCTCCGACCAGATATAAGGATCGTAATTCACGACAGCGCGTTCCGTAAGTAATGCTACTTTCACCGAATGTATGCCTTTCTGGTTCCTGAGCATGCGCTCAATCGCCTGAAGTTTCTGTTAGCATTGGGAGGGCGATGTAAGGCAAAGACCAACCCACCTCCACGCAAGATCCGCATGTCATTCCTTCGATTCGAAGCTCGCATCTCTGAGCATCCGAAGGAACGTCGACAAGGCTGTCCTCCTCTTGCTTTTCGTACTTTTCTAGCAGGGGCTCGTTGGCGGCCATCTGGCGGAAAGCGGTGGACGCCTGGGCGAAAGTTGCTGATAAAGGCGATTTCTGCAGAAAATCGGATATTAAGGAGGTCATAGTGGGCGGTGAGATTGCCAGGGGCAAATGGGTTGTGAGAAAACGGATGTGTCAAGGGCGCTCCGGGATTAGTAAGGTCGGAAATACAGATTCTTCCGAGGAAAACGAAAGGTCGCCCGAGGTTGTAATAAAGAATGGGAGTGTCGGTGCGCCTGCGCAGGAGAATGGAAAAGAGAAGTAAGCGGTTGGGAGTCGTATGGATACCCTTTCTCCTGCTCGTCGACGTCGTTCCCAGCAAACTCTGACAAAGCGTGTGTTCGCCAAATAAACAGTCACGCATTGTCGTCACATCTTTTGTTCCTGATACACTGTTCTATTTTTATCTAACCCCGACCGTCGCTAACCACCGCCGCTAACGGCCGTATACTGTCGTGTCCGCAATGCCTTTTAGTACGTACTCAGCCTCAAAAAGGTCCCATCTTGACTACTTGGGTAATGACCATTGACCAAGACTCAGGCTTTCAATTGCTGCCAAGCGTTCATTCGTTCCGCTGTGTCGGACACCGACACTGCGTGCAAGAGCACCTAAGAACACCCGCAGCGCAATCGCGTGGACCTCATCAATCTAATCTGATAATCGTTTAATCACTTATCATCAACATGCCAAAGAGTTTAGCATTGCAGAACTCAAGTACTCAGACCCGTAAATTATCCTCCAAGTGCTAACAACAAGTCATAGTGCAATTGTTACGTTTAGTGCAGTCGCTACATTTCCCCAATTTCTTAAATCATATCCTTTCCACCAAGAGAGGGAGCTGGGGCCGAGTGCTGACCCCATCAGGACCAACAACGCTGGGCGTTACGACTCCGGTCATCTGCCAAGCAATCTCTGCTTTGGCGGGCGAGAAACGGAACGTCTCGACCAAGAGAGATAATACGACCTCTACAGAAACCAAATTCTAATGAGTTTCCGAGGACAAAATACTAGTACTAATGTTCATTGGACGTACTCATCTCCAATTGGGAAAACTTGAACCCACTAACGATACGAAGTGCGTTAGAGCGTGGCTTTGCAGAAGATAATCAGAAATTTCACTCACATACAAGCCCTGCTGCCCCCAATGAATGTCATTCTAGAAATCACATTGTTAGCAATCGGCCTATGTAGTAACCACTGAAGTGTCTGCTTGTGCTTACAAGTTTGCATAAACTCCAGGAAGATGTGCAGCAATCACCTCTTCTGGAAGAGGTGACATCCACCGCTCGGGTTTCCACTCGTTTGCATCTGGGCCCCATATCTGGTTGTTGGTGTTGGAAGCCATAACGCCAATAGTCACATACGTTCCTTTGCTCATAAATACCTCAGTAACTTCTTTTCCGTCCACACCTTTAATCGGATTCAAGAGCGGCAGAACTGTGTCTTTACGGGTGCTTAAATCGGGGAGTTAGCACAACATATCACTATGTACTTCGTTGCATCGTAAGCTCTACTTACACCCTGCGTACCATTGTAACCGGAGGGTAGCTATATTTTAAACGTCTTATTAGATGGAATTCGTTCATTATAGACTTTCACGGACTCACAGTCTGAGGGTCTCACGGCTTATAGCATCGAGATAAGGCAAGGACACAATCGTATCGTACGGCAAGTCCCCGCCTTCAGCCTCCCTGGCATTCTGGATCTCTTTGCGAAGTCTTTCTTGCACATCTTGATTATTGGAAAGAAGGTGCAGCAACCGTGATAAAGCGGTGGAAGTGGTATCCATCGCTGCAAACATAAGAGATCTTCGAAACGAGAAGTCAATATACAAGACAGAGTATTAGTTGCAGAAACATAGGAACTTACGACATCTGCCCGATTATCTCGTCGCGGGTCATGCTTTCTTCTTTAGACGCTGCCATGTTCGCTTTCACTGGAGAGACATGTCAGTAGATGAAACAAGCGCAAGTGCTATAATCCATACTCAGGATACTCATGATATCTTTACCCCGGCTTATTTGATCTTCAACAGCCGCATCACCCTTTTCCAGTGCCCTTTTCTTTGACTCATAAATGTCGACAGAGGTATTGTGGAGTATATCAACAATGTCCCTGACGTCATGCAGCGCTTTCCATGGCAAATTGTCTACGATCCAGCGTGAAAACGATTTCGGAAGAAGATGAGTCGGCAGTCTCGGTAGAAGAAATCCAGTGGCATAGCGCATCTTTTTGTCGGAAAGGGTCGGACTGTAGATACAAAATAGTAAACTTAGTAAGTATATGCAAGGTACCAATGAATGACCTACATTAGCATCTTCGCAGCGGCGGCGTAAGGATGAGGAGGCTTGTCCTCTGTCAAATCGTCGAATGAGTGACCCAGACCACTTTGGCAAATCAGTTCCAGCGCTGTTCGTGTCATCCAAGATAGAACTTCGATCTGGGAAGAGCGTTAATGAATATTGGGCGACCGCTTCTGGACAAAAAAGTACTTCTTGGGGTCCATTCTGAACTTTGAATAAGAAAGAGTCTTTCAGCTAGATATGTATATGCGTCAGTTTGGCATGGTAAACGGAGATGTTCTGCAACTGACACGATGCGTAATCCTATAAAATATAGGAACTATAAAAACGAACAAAAATCAGCGCATACAAGCAGGCTGCGTAAGATTTGTGCTTGCTCATATCTCGCATATGTGCAATTGAGAAGACAGGGTTGAGCATCTTGCGTTGTTTGCGGTGTTGATCGCCTAGAACATAACTATCGACTCAAGCTTAGATGTGATCTCCTTTCTGTTCTCACCTAATGTACCCAAAAGCCCAGGGCCAAACATCAGGTTATTCATTCTGCAAATGTATTACGATGAATTTAGTATATGTCAAGTAATGTTAAAGGGAAGTTGCCTTACTGGATGAATTGGTCTGTCTCCTCGAAAACATTCTGTTCCTACAAGCAAGAACATATATTAAGGTTAATACAATGGATATATTGTTCAAAAATATGGAACTGCACACCTTTACGAAGATATAATGCAAGGCCTTTGGGTCAAACGTATATAGTTCTTGACGCTGCGTAGTACATGCGTCAATTGATCGTTCGCCATTCAAGCGGCGATGAATGAGATAAGTCTCACTCCAAGAATGCCCTGGAACCTAGCGGTATTCCCATCTAGTAGAATCGCCTTCATCAGATTGTACACTAAAAAGAAAGATGTTGCTCTTACAAGTCCTCGAGAGATACTTGTGAAAGTCCCAGCCATTGTTATTAAATACTTTCCCAAAAGCGCCTGTTAAGAAAGAATCTGGAGCTGGGCCCGGTATATTGTCAAGCGACGTCTTCAGCACGAAGTACCTGAAGGTACGCCATAGAACCCATGTAAAAGTGGCAAGGAGACCGATGGTTTGCGTTAGAGCCATATAATGATTCTCTATGGAGAGACAAGAAAAGTGAGTGTGTATTTCTCATGATGATTGTCTTTCTAGTTATATATATTCTGAATGACGGACACTTGGGGTGAGAGAAACTAGTATCAACTACGTTGAGAACTTGAGCTTGAGATGTCATGGTGTTTGTAAACGGCCCGGGAATTATCTATGACATTGTCATCGAAACTTATTCAATGGCTCCCGCGTGTAAGAAAATTGGAACATGCCGTTTTCCACATTTGCTACACCTGATAACTTGCCAATTAGTTGGTGCACGAGACTTCGCATCGATAAACTCAGCTTTTTCAAGGAGTTAATTCTAGATTTGGTCCGAGTGCATCGATACACATTCCCTTGCTGCTCTGCACATAGTTTAAGCTTCAACTTGCTTCAGGCCTTGAGGATTCATGCTTACTTTGAGTTTTAAAGGTCGTAAAGCGATGAAGGTATATTTAAAGATATGCTCTGCCTTACGAGAAAATAATGACACGCACGGCGAAATGTCCCGACGTATGAGTTCCATAGCTGGTCAGGTAGACTTTGACAGGCAGTGAGAGAAGTACAAACATTGCCTTCGATCTTCTATAGAACGCACCAAGTATGCCGTAGTGGCATCGCGAACGCGTAAGACTATATGCAATCTATAGCAGCAATTTGTCATTTGAGAATTTGGGCAAGATTGAAGGGAAAAGTTGAAGAACTATATTTCGCTAGCCATGGCATATTCTTTTATGTAATAGCCTGAGATAGGAAGCCTTTGAGAAACATGCGACAATGCATAGTGTAAATGCTCAGAAGAAGTCATCGATCACCACATAGAAATAACTTATTATTATTGTCCCGAGATATGATCTTGAGACGATTGCGGTAATAAGTATGATACCGCAAGAATATCTACCGTCGGATGAAAGTCCGATGTCAAAGAGATTGTCGCCTCAAGCACGATCAGAGGCTGCAGTCAAGTCAGGTGCAGAGAGCATGCTAATAACAAGTATATCAAGTCTCCGTGTTTTTAAGATGTCGGAAAGCCTTTGCGCCATTTCGCGGGTAGAGCCAGAGCATAGAATAGACGGATTACAAGCAGCGTGAGCTTCGAGGTTTCGCTTTAATTCAGCATAGGAGAGTTGATCACAAACGTCAGCATTTGTTATGAGAGGCCCAACTGGGTTAAACAGATATTGTTTATGGATGTCTGCCGCGTGAATGCATAAGACGTTACTCACGAAAATATAAATATAAAGACGCCTGCTTACTGTCGACATACTCCTCACAGACAAAGGGTATCTCAATGTCCATGAGCCGATCATACTTGTGGATATTCTCTGCAAGGCGTCGAAGACCATTCATCCCGATACCAGTATTGAAAATCGACAGAAAAGAAAGATTGGACAGCAGCAAGATAGCGGGGATAGCGTCCTCATTAATATCAACGTTGTGAGCCAGAGATAATTTAAGGAGTGTCTCTTTTAGGGAGACTAAAAGAAAGACGCTGTGCAGGTTCAAATAAACGTAAGAAGTATTCAGTATAATTCATAGAAATAAACACGTACGCCTCATTAGTGATCCCTGTTTCGTCTAACAACAGAATGGCAAGCCTCGGAAGCTGATGTATGTACCGAATGTCCGCATCTCGGATGCTAATACCACTAAATGATATCTCTGAAAGCCAGTGGTAATTGCCTTCTTTCCCTAGAACTGAAACAAGAGTAAGGGCAGGTGAGAATGTCTCGCATAAAGCTATACCTGAGTATATGTCCTGAGGGATGATGTTCAAGCCATTTTCATCGAACATGGAGGGAGCAAAAACAATTTTCTGAACTCCGCAGCGGCAAAAGATCTCCAATGAAGCTTGATTGATGTACCCTGCAAGGTATCTCAGGTTATACAAGTTTCAGGCCCTTTGGGAACAACGCCAATTACCATTACATGCTAGAAAGTCCATAAGTGCCTGAGGATGTCCGTTTCTCAGCTCCCACAGCCTGTCTTTCAAGCGAATACCAGGCATGGCGACATCCAACTTGCTGATGAGCGCCATCATGTCATTTTCGAGACATTGGGCCGAGCTTAATAGATCTATATCCATTCTCGGAGAGGATGACACCTCATTATAACATAGTTGCTCGCGACGCAGGTCAACATCGAAGGAACTTTCATGGACAGATTGTATAGACCGCGCGTATTTTGGAGGTGCTCCGAGGTCACTGAAAGAGGATTTCCGTTTCAAGCCCCGCCAAGTAACAGGTACAACAAATACAGGTGGTGCCTCTGCCACCTTTCCTGGGCCAGCAATGCACTGATGAGGAAATTCTACAATTGACCTTTTATCAGTAGAATAAGGCGGTAACGCATCCAAAGGACTAGAAAACCAGCCACGACCAGAGGTGAAGTAATCTCCGAGAATCCAGTCCGATCCTAGATGCTCTTCATCTTCTGAATCTGCGAGCTGGAAAGACGCCTCAAGTACAGTCGTGAAGGACTGAGATACGCTAGGATACAAATATTGCTTCGTTGGCCTTGTTCGACAGCGCAGAGACTTGAGGAATAGGGCAGCGGGGATTTCTGGGCAATAGAACGGATTTTGATGGTCTACGAGAGGACCGCTAGGCATGATGAGAGATACGCTTTACCTCCCAGTAGGTTCACCGTCTTTAGAGAATGTTGTGGTTGACAAGCAGAGTGTGCTCATTGGTGGCCTGGGCACAAACAGAACGGCAGTTTCCGGGAGAACTTTCGCCCCTATAAGAACTTTCATACATAAGTAGAAGGAGAAATAACAATGGGTGAACTGCAGGAGATTACATGCAAGCACGGAAGATGAGAGACGTAGTTGAGATTTGTGAAGGACAACGATCCACTTAACCATACAGGGACGTCAGAGTATGTTTGCCACGGTCTATCCCGTAAAAAGCCCATGATGGGTCAGTGTCACTATATTTGCGTCGCAATATACCCTACGCGCGTCGTAAGTAGCAACCAGGAGCACCCACAACCCCATATTTGAAAAACCACTCAGCCTATGACCAGCAACAGGGTGGGTAGCGTGTTTCTAGGCGACTTCCAGCGCCATCGGCTTCATCTCTCCACTTCACCGCACAGCACCCCTCCTTCTTCCCCACCATCAACTGCCGGGGGCTCCCAGACGAACGTATTTACTGCACAACAATCATTAGCGATGGCCTCGGAAACACTCGATGGCGGTCCCAAGCCTACAGACACGCAAGCTGAGACAGTCAAAGGCTCGGGAAAAGTCGATCCTATCCTGGCACTGGAATTGCGCCTGCGGTGGCTGGAAGCGCTGATTCTGGGAATGAAGCAAGATGTAGGCAAGGATCGCAAGGGAAAGGCTCGGGAGGATTACGCTGGCTTTACCCCCGCCGCTCTGTCAAAGGGGGAGAACTTGACACGCCTGACCGAAAATGTCAACAGCAAACTCAACAAGACAGTACAGGAGAATGAAGGGCTACGGAAATTCATGGACCATTGTGAGCCTCTTCCTCTTATTCATTGATCACGTACTTAACAGTTCTTCTAGACGACCAGAATGCTCACCTCTTAACTCCGTCCTTTGCTCTTTCTGGCATATTGCCGGACCCTCCGACCTATGGCAACATGACGCCAGAGGAGATCAACGCGTTACTCACCGAGATGGAAAGTGACATACGCGCAGCTGACCGAGACATGCTAGTGATAGAGGCACTAGAGAAAAGGGGCGTCACTGGAGCGGGCAAGCTTCCAGGTCAGTTATCCCTTCTTATTACCAAATAACTTGGGAACTCATACCTCGGTGAATCTTCCAGAGTATGAGAATCTGCAACCTCGTCTAGAGGCCCTGATTAAGGCGCAGGAAGACGATGCTCGATTGGCGGGCTCCTTAGAAATTCGAATATCTACACTAGTTGATCGACACGCGACATATGTAAGCCCTTTTTCCACTTGCCAAAAAGTTGCTCATTTTTGTCAGGTGGATACATTGTCGGAATTGTTTGTTGCATGGGATGATGCACTGACGGAAGCAGAGGGCAAACTGTCTCGTATGGAGCGCGACAAGGCGGCGCGGAAGCGGTTAGGATACGAGTGATTTAATTGTGCGGGATAAATTTCTCTTTCTTTCACCAGTCACAATTTTACATGGAATGTAATGTATAGGTACAATTGCAAACAGGTACATGAAGTTAGTATCAATGGTTGTGGTATGGTACAGTATCGTGTTCAAGAAATCAAGACAACAAGCAATATGTTGCTCAACTCGATATCTCTTCACCCGGAGTCGCGATGGCTTCTGCCTTCCCCTCTTCTTTATCTTCCTCTGTTTTTTGGATTTTGGGTGTGTTCGAAGAGAACTTTGACTTGGAGATTCGTTCTGCTCTTTCCTTCTCTACCCACCCTGCAGCATCTCGGACAGCATCAAAAGGCCTCACTTTGTATGCCATCAGATATCCTTGGAGGGTAGCCATAGAAAACTCGCGCTCTGGGATAGCCGCTGCGAACCTGTCTGCGAGCAGGTCTACCTTGCGAAGGGAAAGTTTTGGCGGACGAGCACGGTGTGACGATCCACTGAAACTGGTCGCACTTGCCGGGGGCGAAAGAGGGCTGGATTCCGAAGGCGATGGGGGACAGTTTTCTTTTTCTTTTTCACTGATAGTGGAATATCCCGAGTCAGAATCACCATCATCGTCGACATTCTTTTCTTTCTTTGGTTTGACTTTATTTGTCCCATCATCTTGGTCAGGAAGGTAGAAGCAGCGGTAGAGTTCACGGGCCTGGTAACGACTGGCAAGCTTGAACTCGATGTGGATGTCCATACGCCCAGGGCGGCAAAGAGCCGGATCAAGCGAGGTATACTTGTTTGTAGTGGCAAACAGGATACGGCCTTCCTGAGCGCCGACACCGTCGAGGGCATTCAACAGTCCACTCAGAGTGACTCGACTAGTAGTTGGAGGAGGAGCGGACTGCGACTTGCGAGGATCTTTCTTTTTCTCTTTATCGTTTGACTCCTCTGCATCGCTCAAGTCTTCATCGCGATTTAGAGTTTGGCTGAAAGCTGCATCAATGTCTTCCATGAGCGCAATGCACTTTTCTGTTGCTTGAGTTAGATTCATTCACAGGATGAGAAGGACCCTTGCGCTTACCAGGGAGCTCGGCAATAATTTCTCCCAGAGATGTATCATCCATACCAACGCGTGAAAGCGAGACGACATAGACATCCAAACCAAGCTCTCCCGCTAAACTGTGTATAATACTTGTCTTACCCGACCCAGGAGCGCCGTACTAAGGGTAAAAAATAGCTCAGCTACGCTTCTTTCTAAACGTTCGAAAAACCGTACCAAGAGATATCCACGACGAAACGGAATTCCACGAGCAGCGTACCAGCCCTTACTTTCCAGGAAGTCGCGCGCGTCGTCAATGAGTAGATCCTTAATACCGGGGTCCAGCACGATTGAATTCAGGGGGCGTTTAGGCCGAGAAGCGATGTGACGCCAATTGTTCGACGTATCAGAAACGTACACAGAGATCATATGTTCTTGAGCGGCCATGTATGCCTTTTTAGCCTCGCGCAAGATGCTGTTGAGGACGCTGTGATCAAGCGACATAATGCTAATAATAAAAGAACAGAAATAAATCCAGGTTCGAGAATATGACGCAAAGTGCGTACCACAACTCCAGCACATCTTCCTTACGGCCGTAGTAGCCACCGTCTTGCTGGCTTCGCGTTACTCGCACCCAGTGCTTGTTGTACCAGAATGAATGGGACGAGGTGAGAGACGGGATGTAGGCCAGTTGGCGATTTGTGTTCACGACATTGCTTGGATCATCGTCTTCGCCATCGATCATTACGGCACTGTTGTTCAGCCCAAATGAACGTGTGCTGATCTGCACATCGCGCGCTTTCCCTGTCAATGAAGATCAATACGTCTGATAATTGTTTAGATTAAATGCATGCGACGTACTCCACGAAGGTTGGGCCGCTAACCAAAGCATCATCCAATCTAGAGATGATGATGGGAATCAGCTTTTTTCAAAATGGTATTGGAAGGATTTCGACACACTGTAACTTGAATCTTCCTCCTCGAATCGGGCGGTGATAAAGATGGAATTGTAGAGCTTGTAGTAAAAGTGGAACACAAGACGCCTGCAGGTTTCCAGGAGACTTCCAAATAAAGCGAGCTTAAGCCAATTGCTCAAAGCCGAGGCAGAGAGGAGGAAGGAAATCAGGGATGAAAAATCTGTGGGGAATTCCATAGGGCCTGTGCTACCTTGAGCCGCAGTACCGTTAACCGCTGTCGCATTAAGACATGCATTCCCCCCAAGAGAAGAAAAAACTTGCTGGGCCATAAGAAAAGCCGTAGCCATCTTGGTGGGCGAAAGGGAGCAGGTGGGCGGTGGTGGATGGAAGGGCTAACTACCCTCATTTATATAACAAGCATGCCTGCAATCGAAGGCATGGGGTGTGCACTGCCCGGAGCGAGCGGCGATGCGAAAGCGCTCGATAAGGTTGCTTCTTAGAACAAATTGCCGCTCTGGTGATTCGTGCGAGGAAAATCTGACTCGATGGCTCTCATTTTCTGTCAGTGCGCCTATTTGTTGTCCCAATTTGTGTGGAAATATCCTTGAAATATCCTATGCGCGCTATACCAAGCGTTGATCGAGCGCCTCCGCGTGTCAACCGCCGACCGGGCAGTGTTCTGCTAGGACCATATTTGGGCACATCCAAGGACCACGAGGAGATCCTTTCACGGCGCCAACCAAGAGAAGCACAAGTACGAGGGAACAAGCATCGCCCAGCTGCCTCGTGGTCTTGTCGTTTTAATTAGACCTTCGTCAATTGGATGAGTGCCACTAAACGGAATGTAGACATCGGATCACTGTGAGAACGCGAACTTGAATGGAAAAAAAAATAAAGCGCTTTCCGGGAGTGTCACCTCCTTCTGCCGACCTTGTATGTATTGGAATTGATAATCTTAGCCAAAAGATCTCACCGCTTGCCTACCGGAGTAGTACTATGGTTTTAGCTATGAGGACTTGAGGTCAAGGTCGTAGAACTAATTCCTGCATTGTATTTTCCATCGTCACGACTGCCTCATAATCTGTTATTCCTGGGACATATCCCCTCAGAAAATTTTCGTAGCTCTCACATAAATTGACCGCATATGACAGCAACTGAGTCAGTTTCCATGAATTGGGTGAGTGTTAGTGGCAAGGGGTGCATCACTTAATTATAAGTATCGCCGAGTCACGTCTATATGTAGAAAGGAAGTCATTCTCGACGAACTTTTAAATGTTTGTGGCACACCATTTCAAGCATACATCCACGCCTATCCATGCAGTTATTGTGCTTTTACGTAAATTTCTCAGTAGAGATCAGGCCTTCAAGCTTCAGGTCTCACCAAGGCCCGACTCCCTGCACTGCTTTCTGGTAAAATCTTCGGTACATTGTTGGACAATTGTTGGACCGCAGTAAATACATGAACTTTATCTTGAAGCTGTAAGGCTGCATAGAAAATTCATAGGACTGTTCGCAAGGTGGATATACTGTTATTCCCTGCTACCATTCGTTCACCTGGCAGGAGCTATCATGATTCACTTTTTCATGAAATGTCATACATATATTAGGGGCACTCTGGAGCTATGTAGTAAAGATAAACCTATGTACTTATTCGGATCAACTTCAAGCATCGTACCGAATCAGTTTTCTCGGGGTTATAACTCGGAAGTTTTGATCACTGATACATAGTGACAATTTCTAGACAACTTCTAGAGTACATAAGTACTGAGTAGTAAGTACTGGATTCCTGACCAAGTACCAACTGATCCATAGAATGGCTCTGGGCGAACAAGTGATTTTTATCACGGTCCCCACTCACATACAGTTGCAGCAGGGTGTGCACCATTTTTGTCACGGCAAGGTTCTGGACAAGGTCACAGTGACTACAGCCTTCACTACAAAGTCACCAAAAAGTCACTGAGCGGAAACGTCGGTTTTGGATCTTTTACCAATATTTTATGCGCATCATGTAATATTCCTACCACTGTGTCTGCTACGCGTTTCTGCACTTTTCTAGGTGTATGGACCATGTTCTGACCCCGTTTGGACCCGTTCAGGCCCATACCATCACGGACCTGATTTGTATACATTTCTATTTTTGGAAATGGCGTACGCGAATTTTGATGGAGAGTTGCAGCCAGACTCTTCCACTGCTGATTGCCTTTTCATTCCAAAGAAACCCTGTGGTGATCGTTCCCATGAGTAGAGCTCTAATACTCTCTCAACGTCTACAAAGGGTGTTCGGACATGCAAGACGCCTAGGATATGTACTAAGAGGTCAAGCAAAGTATGGATATGCGTTGGATATGCGATAAATGCGAATCCGAGCAGACTGAATTCTGATGCTCCCGCTGAACCCTGCGCTGATCAGCAACCGGACTGAATACTCAATATAGCCCAATCTTCTCATGCCATAAGGGACGGTCCATATACATAGCCAATGGTGCTTCCACATTACTAAACCCTCTTTCTTGGCCCCGACTCCCCTTGGACAGCATCATGTCCCTCACATTCGTTCTAAAAGCATTTGCGGCAGTCTTTCTGCCGTTGTACACTATCTGGTCTATATTCAAGGATCGATTCCTCAAGACCTCTCTGGAAAACATCCCAGGACCACCCTCCGAGTCGTGGTTGACAGGTTTGCAACCTCTCTTTTGCGTCACTAATCGTATCGATTCTAAGAACGACGGGCGCAGGCGTGTTTGAGAGTTTCTTCAACAACAATGCATGGGATTACCACAAGAAACTGACGGAGACGTGTAACTATTCCCTATTGATGACTGCGTTATTGGTGGTATTGATGATCGGCGTCTAGACGGTGGAGTTATGAAGATCAAAGCCATGTTCGGTGTAAGTTCGCCACTGCGACCGCCACCAATTTTTTGCTGACGCACAATGTAGGAAAATGAACTATACGTGTTCGACCCCAAGGCCCTGCACCATATTTTTGTCAAGGTCTGTAGAGTTTTGATGTGTATGCTGACATGTAATCCTCAAACAAGCGTCGCGTACATAGGATCAGGACGTCTACGAAGAAACCCCCCAATGGATCCAGTATGTAACCTGTACGCAGACAACCGTATCCTGAGACTGATGACCTCTCAGAGGCAACGGTGTCGTCTATGGGCCTGGATTATTGGCGACACTTGGTGAACAACATCGCAAGCAGCGCAAGATGCTTAACCCCATTTTCTCGACTACCCATATGCGCAATATGAGTAAGGATCCGTCAGCTTACTGCCTCCATTCCTATCATTCTGAAACACGTCTACCCAGTGCCTATTTTCTACGATGTCACTGAGAAGGTATTGCGATTGTTTTACATTCGTGTTGTCTGGCCTGACCTCAATGTTATCAGCTTCGCGGTGCATTGCTGACCAGAGTGCAAGACAAACCCACTGAGGTTAGTAAATTGTGAAGTCGCTGTCGCTTGATCTAACATCGCGTACAGATTGACATTCTGTCATGGATGACGCGCACAGCGCTCGAATTGATAGGCCAAAGTGGCCTCGGTTACTCGTTCGACTCGATGACAGAGGACAAGGCACCTCATCCTTACAGCAAAGCTGCAAAGAGCCTCGAGTGCGTCCGCTTCCCTCCTCGTCTATTTCGTGAAATAATTTTGCTTTTCAAGACTTGCCTGGGGCAAACTGCGACTCACAACCACATACTTACTACCCCCCTTGTCCAAGATCGGAAGCGGGAGTTTCCGTCGCTTCATAGTTGACCTCGTCCCCTGGAAAAATGTCCACGACGTCCGCGATATCGTAGATGTTCTCACCAAGACCTCGACCGACATCTACGCCATGAAGAAAAAGGCACTGGCAGAGGGTGACGAGGCACTAGCTAGGCAGGTCGGACGCGGCAAGGACTTCCTGAGCATCCTTCGTACGCCGTGTTTCTATATTGTTTTTCCATGACGCAGACACTGACAGGTATTTCAGTCAAGGCAAACATGTCGGCGTCGAAGGAGGATAGTCTGACCGAAGAGGAGATTCTTGGGCAGATGTCGTAAGTGACGCACCTTTGTGGTTTGACACCTCTAAGCTTTGCTCTTTGTCTCAAGAACTATGATATATGCGGCAATGGACACGACTTCCAGCGCACTATCCCGCACCCTGCATCTTTTGGCTATCCACCAAGACATGCAGGACAGGCTCAGGGCCGAGATCAAAGCTGCTAAAGACGCGAAACACGGTGAAAACTTGACCTACGACGAACTCGTTAACCTGCCATATCTCGACGCATTCTGTCGTGAAACTCTCAGACTGCAAGCGTCAAGCTTTCTTCTAGCTTACCAATTTGCTCATTTATTGCTTCTAGACACGCCCCCGTTCCTCTCGTGAGGAGAGTGTGCGTACCGTCTCTTGTCCTATTACTACCGGTCAACTCACATCTTGCCTTGACTCAGTGCTCGCAAAGACATCGTGCTTCCACTTGCGACCCCCATCAAAGGACAAGATGGGCGCGAAATATCTGAAGTCTTCGTACCCAACAACACAACACTCACAATCGGAATCATGGCCTCTAACCGCAATCCCGAACTGTGGGGGCCTGATGCTGGCAAATTCAATCCAGACAGATGGCTGAAGCCACTTCCCGAATCCGTGATTGGTGCTCATCTTCCAGGTGTATATTCTCACCTGTAAGTCAATCCGATATCACTGGGAAATATTGGTGTATGCTCATGCTCTTCTTTAGCATGACGTTCATTGGTGGTAGCCGCGCATGCATGTAAGTGCCCTTTAGTAACAGGTTTTATATAGCCTATTGACTACTTTAAATTAGCGGATTCAAATTCTCTCAGCTGGAAATGAGTGGGTAGTCTACCCATGCATAAACGCTGCATCTACTGACTTGCTGCTAACTTCCCTTTCTCCCTTCAGAGGTCGTCCTACTGACCTTAATCGAGACATTCCGCTTCAAACTCGCAGAAAAGGAGATCAATTGGGAGATGGTCGAAATTGTTGCGCCTGTACCCGTAGGGGAAGAAGCGCCCAGACTGCCCATTGTCATGGAGCGGATCTGACAGAAACGCATCCTGCATCAGGTGCTGTAAGTAAAGTACAATGTCTGCTATTATTCAGTATCTTCAACGTTTGAAGCTGTTGGTACATACATGAAGGTACATGATATGTATGTATGCCTTAATATATCTGACAGTCGTCAAAATATTTGGCGTGATTGAGGTAGTAGCAGACCTACTCGAGTACGTATATATGCTAGTGGCTACTTTTCTCTTCAAAATCCCTTGCTAATACTAAGCGTGCTTGTAGGACCTTACCCATATGTGTAGCCTGGAAACTCATTCCCTTCCTCCTCAACTCAAACAGTTTCTGCAACACTGGAATGGGACTCTGGTCAAACAAACAAACTCGAGCCATTTCTCCTACGCGTCCAAATGGTGGTACAAATCGATCCAGTTCCACAGCTCCATCCACAGCTTGACTGCCGTCAGAGCCTTCGGTCGAAGATAGACCAAGGAGTAGGCACACGCGTTGGTAAGTCGCGTAGTCACTCAGGTATAACTGTCCTGCCCAGAGGTTTAGCTGGACTCCAATATCACTTCGGAGAGACACTTTGGAATATTGTTTTTCATCAAGCGGCAGCGACGGGACGCAATATAGGTCGAGGTCGTCAAATGATAACATCGACTCGGATGTGCGAGGTGCATAGACATGTAGCTGAACATAATTACTCTCGCGGATGTCTCCGAGGAGGGCGTTTACTTCGAACGGGCTCATTACAACGAGAAAGAGCGATCCATCAGTGTGAACATAAGAGACAAGCCAGTTGACTGGGCGCAAATAATCCGTAAGTTGAGATGTTTCTTTGTTGAGAAGGGTAGTGCTCATGAAGTCCCTAGTGGCAAGAAGACAAGTGTTCCGTAGTATACGACTTGTGGTTCCCTGGAATGTAGACAAGATTGGTTCCATAAGTGGCTTGAAAATGGTTGAGTCTGAGCCCCCACATACAAAACCGGTGCGAACAAAGGTTTTCACCTCAGGATCAAGCCTGTGTACAGCAGCTGGCACCTCTGGTGGCCTCTCCAATTGAAGTTCCTCTTCCATCTCGTGACTCACTTCCCGTTCCTGTTCCTCCGACATCGATTCATCACGTACGGAAGAAAACCCGAACTCCTGTAGACGGTCGTACAATGCAGGAAAACTTTTTACAACATTCATGTCCACTGTGTTATTCTTCTCGGGGACATACATATCGTCCAAAGTCCGCGCGGCAGTTTCAAGCCAGGTGGTCTTCAAAGATTGAATATCTCCTCCTGAAGAAAAGGCAGAGTATCCATCTCTTCTGATATTGTAATACAACCCTTGCCGGACCCAGTGCGGTATGTGATCTTTGATGTCACTACATGAGTTGGACATAGCCCAGCAAAGAACGTCGGCAATTTGAACAGGACTATGTGGGTCGAGGTTTCCAACTTTTCGTATTTGCCGGTCAACCTCGGGAGGAGCACAAAAGACTAGAGTTTGACCGTGTCCCAAGCCTCGCATCCTCATGCAGCCTACCGATAAATTAGATTAGATTTGTCAACAATATTCAAAAACTCACCTTGGACTAGCTTATCTTTCGTGACCTTTGGGCCCAGAGTTACCATAGCACGAAATTTAGGCGGGAACTTGATGTCAGTACCCCTTGTATGTGAATCGTCAAGATAAACAATGCATCGGCCAATCTGTTGCAGTAAAGGGGACGAGTGTAAAGGCTCTAGCAAACCACTTCGCGTAATAACCGTCAGGTTATCTGAATCATCGAAAAATATGCCTCCTTGGACCTGCTCAGACGTCAGTGACAACCAACGTTCGACAAGTTTTTGGTTGGTCATCTCAAGCATCTATAGAATATATTATTAACTGGATGTGCCGCTCTGCAAGACAAAAAGACACACCTGGGCACCAACATCAAGCAGAACCCTGATCTCTTCTGATTCTGGTCGACGACCGAGAACGTCTAAAAGTTCAGTGGCGGAGTATGGCTGGCCGTTGAGTCCCTGCATGCAAAGATACTGGTCGTTCTCCTTCCGTAGTATGTACTCCAAGACTTGGGCGTTGGTTTTAAGCTGATTGAGCGGATCGCTCTGGACTATTGAAGTGGGTAGCAGATCGGCATTGTCATTCGTTCCGCTGAACCCGGTTGTGAAATGAGTCTTGGACTCTGCTAGATCCCAACCTGACGTTCCAAGTTTTGTAGGGAATTCTATGGCCTCCTTCGGGAAAACGACCCGAGAAAGGTAGAAATCCACTGTGCCTTTGTTGTATTGGAAAACAGGGATGACGTCCTTTGTAAACGTATCCGTGTCCTTCATGTTTACCCCTCTAAGCTGTTGAATGGCTTGCGGGATAGCCGCTCCCCCTTGTTTGACCCAGCTTTCGTACTCAAGCGATGGGTTATCCAGTTGGTAGACTAAATCAAAGCAGTCTTTGACTTGACTGCAGGTCAAGCCTCCATAATAATATGTTAGACAAGTCAGGGAAACAATGATATCTGGGTGGCCAAATTCACTTCGCAGACTGGGAACATCCTGCATCACAAAATTTGTTAATAAACCACACTATGTAATGACTTGATTGATTGATATTGCTTCTCACCTTCGCCTTGAAAGGAACTGCGAGAAGAGAGCGTTTCGGATCTAGGCCGTAGTCAACCCGCCATCGACGTGTGCTGAAAACGTATACAAGGATGCCGTGTGCTAAGAGGCCACGAAGCAGAAGTAGACCCTTCCAAAGTCCACTAGCTCCATAAACTGTTTTTACCTCATCAAAATCTTCGGTGTTGATACGAAGTGTTGTCATGAAACGTTTAAGTGATAGACGACGAGAAGATCCTGTGCCAAGATTAGTAAATGTTAAGCTATCCAGTTCTCCATTTAAAACGTCCTCGGTTACTAGAGAAACAAGCGCGGTTGATGCACAGGATCCCAATAAACGGAAGTGCGGAAAGTGACCTTTGCCACTGTTAGAGGTGTACTTCTCAACAAGCTCGACCTCTTCGGGGAATATTATGTGCAGCGTCTTCATATGTCGACGCACAAGGCCAAATACCCCCTGTATTCTCGTCCAGCGATCTGACCCGCCATCCAGCTGTTGCTGTTGATCCGTGGTGTATATGAGCTGGTATCGGACATGAAGGAGCTCATCGCTTTCATCCAAAACATCTCGTGAGTTAGATGCCATCCAAGTCTGCGCTATCTGCAATTCCTGTGAAACTTTATTACCACTACCTGCTCCGACAGATAATATCTCATCGACGACCATCAATTTGAAGGAAAGAATATGCTCCGGCTGGGCGACCAAAATTCCTTTGACTCGAGCACATTCTTGGAATAGATCACGGATAATGCGGATTGTTTGCGCAGTGGGCTTGACATCGCGCGAGAATGGAAGGAAGAAGATCTGTCGGTTGGGAAGACCAGCTAGACGCTCGACGAGTGATTGGAACATTTGCTTTGCGAGCGATTTGAGAACAACAATGCGAACCAGTTTTTGAGAGTCTGCCAGAGCAGCTGCGACAAGAGGAACTATTACATGGGACTTTCCCTCACCCATGTTAAGCTGTAATGTCGTGCTCTGACGTGAAGAGGGCGATACCATTTCTATCGCTACTTGAGATTGAAGAGGGCGAGCAAGAAAATTTCCTTGAATCTAAAGCGCACGAAAGTCAATCTACTTCTCAGAAAAGTAATAACTTCAATATGTTCACCTGTATAGTTAACCATATAGGATATTTTTTGGCATCAATTGAGTTGAACGACGTGTTGTCGAGCTCCTTGTAGAAATTATTGACATCGGAGCGTAACGAAAACCAAACTAATCGTTGTGCATGCTGAAACTCGAGATATGCTTCGCCTAATGCAATGAGCGTATCTGACCAATTTCCAAGGCCATCTGTAGACAGGAGTTGAAGCAATAGGCGCTTTGATATGGGAGGCCAAAGGCCAACAGCTTTGATAATCTTTTCCTCGACATAAATCGGCTCCAAAGCATGGCAAATTGACTCCAAAATCCTGCGCAGGCGGTTCTGACAATGCCCACTGTATGTAATGCAAACGCTCATTGGAGGGATACATTCGCTTGGTATTGTCGACACTGGTTGTCCTTCTAGTTCCTGTTGACTTTCCTCAAGCCGGCGGTGGTAGATCTGCTGTAGAGTTGATGAATGGTTGCGCCTGAATTGCCCAACCAGTTTGCTAAGCATGAGCGTTTCGACAGGTTTCCCTGACCCTCTGACTTGAGATGCCTGCTCTCTGAAGTTACTGAAAGCACGCGACCTTCGTGGTATGATTGGTTTAGTACACCTATCCAACAAGAGACTATCCAATGTGAATGGCGATAACTTGTTCACGGGCATAACAGGTATTAGTGATGAGTACTCCAACTGTGGGACGGCATACTCATCCATAGAAAACACCGTGCAACCTTGTAATGTTCTTGACACACACGAAGCGAATTCTTTGAGGTCGCTATTGTTAAAGCAACGCTGAAAATATGTTTGTACTTGTGTCATCATTTCCTCGGATCGAAACCACCCTCTTCCACTTTCTTCGTTTGCAAATAGTAGGCGAGGACTGGAGTTGGGCCATTGCGCCATCAAGTTGTTAACGGCGATGTTGACTTGTGTACGCGAAAGCTCTTGATAATGTTGACTACGACGCCTCTGGAACGCATCATAATTCTCAGTAACGATTTGACGAAGATTTGATGCAACAGGACTATGTTCCAATGTATGAACATGGGCGACAACCATTGAGGTTACGCGATCCGGTCTTGGAACATACCCTTCACTGAGGTCATATGAGTCGTGGTGGGGAGGTTGTTCTAGCTGCGACGACGGAAGTGTCGCACATGCCAGGAGAATAGGCAAATTTTGTTCAATGTCAGGCTCTTCTCTGTAAGCAAGAGCAGCAAATGAGAACATCAATTTAAACTTAGAGCTGGAGTCGTGAATGTGGCGACACGTCTCGTAGATTTTCATCCAGTGATCATTTAAGCTGAAGGTCAGCCACTCTTGTGCGTACGCCAGTGATATGTGATCACCTGTTCCCTTTACAAAACCCCACTTCTCAAAAGTACTGAGTATGGTTAAGTGTCTGGAGTCAGTGCCTCCAATGCCTATAGGCCAGTTATATACCAGTCTTGATATCTTACTGGCCTCCATTTCGCCTTTCGAACCATGTATTGAGCCTCGAGACCGATAACTAGAATCGCAAGCTGACGATAACGCTTCTCCTGGATAGAAGACAGCTTGTCGCGCTGCTCGTCCCCTCAAGACAGGTTCGCTCCTTGGCGTCCAAGAGGGAAGCTCGATAAACAAGTCAGGGAAAACGGTCAGGGATCTTGCATGGTCTATAACTTTCAATGCTGCTGTATCAAAGAGCCTATGCTGAGTGAGAACCGGAAGATGAGGGGACCATTCCGTGATTTGCATTCTTCGAAGAACACTGGGATAATAGCAACGTTGGGGACTGATATCTCCAATCAGACGAAGCAGAATGATATCGGTGTTAGAGAGTTGTTGAAAGGAGAAAGAGCGCGCATTCCCCAGCTCTTCCAGTGCGTATGTGGTGCCGCGCTGTCCAGTCAATGGGTCAGGAAGTGGGTGACTACATAGAGCGTGCAGATATATTTTGAAGAGATGGCTGGTAAGGCTGAGATTACCAACTAAAAGCCCAAGGTCTGTGTCAATATCATATTTGAACCAGTCGACGTGGCGATTTGAATCTCCTTCAGTACTAATTGTCACGCAGACATGGTGCTTGTCGGGAGTGAGTGAAGATTCGACAGTACCATAAGGAATGACGACTAGGCGCGATCTCTGCAATGTAGTAAAGTTGATATCCTTATGACACAATACCAACTGATTTTGTAGCCCAAACATAGTCCCGGAGCTTTGATTGCCATCGATAATCATATGCTGCATGTTGCAGGACTCCAACTTCTGACAGTCGTTCAAAAAGAATGACAGCCTGAACCGAGGAAGATCAACGAAAACTTTCCAAGTCTCATCTTCTTTCCTGAGGACAGGTATAAGGTACTTCGCATGCTCCAGAGGATTGAGGTGAACAGCTATTGTTTGAAAAGTAGAACTGCGTATATCAAGCAGCATCTGTGACGTTCTAAGATCTTTAAGGCACATGGTGGAAGGTCCGTCTAACGAGAAGTTCAAACGCCAATTATGAGGCGAACAAGTCCACGGTTGGTCAAGAGGTCGAAACTCGATAATTCCAGAATGAACATTCATCCAATGAGCATAGTCCTCGGCAAGAAAGTGGGGGAAATCCTGGGAGAAGACGTCATGAGGAATGAGCTCGAATACTTGTCCCGCCTGATTCCTTGTCCGGATGATCAACCGTTCCTTGTCACGTTGATGAAATGCAAAATATATCTGATCAACGCAATTAACTGAAATAATGCTGAGAGAGGTATCAGAGAGTTCCTACCTGAAATCCATTAAATGGTAGCCTTGTTGCATAGTCCATACCACTCATATTAGCCGGGATGACATCAAAGATTTTCTAGCGGCCCGCTAATATTAGCGCGGATGAAGTGGTTTGAAACAGTAAATATACCTCTTTGAACAGTCGTTGGTAAGTAGGATGACTGACTATCTTGCGCGGAAGGCGTCCTAATGGCTTCCCATCTATCAAAAGTTCGCCTGTCAAGATATTATAATGAATTTCTTGCGAGCGATTCTCGGCTTGAGTTCCGGTAGACGAAGTAATCCAGCGCGAGTTTGGCTCCGGCAGACAAACCCATTGGCTTCCAGGCTCATATGTAGGCCAAACTGATTTTATGGCGTCATCAATTCCACGTCTTTTATTGTAAATATGTTTAGTTATGAGGGGCTCCAGCCAGTGACGACGCCTGCGATCACGATGAAGTAGCCTTTGGAATTCCTGAGGCACATCTTTAAGTTTGCTTGGAGAATTGTCGTAGACCACGATGCCGCATTCAATCAGGATAGCGAATTCTTTAGCTGTTGAAGGCAAGTGGAGATGTTGACTGATGTATACATCAAACGTTGCGCTGCAAATAGTGGCCATTTCACATGCTCGTTGCTGAAACTCAATTGCTGCCTCTTCATTTCCATTTGTGGATTGCAACTTGCTAGATATTTGGCGCATCCACCGATGTGTCACCTCACGAGCTTTCCGTAAGAGGTCTGAACACGCGGTCAAGACTTGAATGCTTGTGGCAGAGACGGCAAGTCGATTTGTTAAATAAACTGAGACGCTATTAAGACAATTATTCAATCAAACATGAGCTCGGAAACGTACTGATGGTCTGCACCGTATTTGCCTCAGTCCAGTTTTCTTCCACATGAAGTAAAAGATTCAAGGCCTCTTGAACTAAAGATAAACCAAAGTACTCTATCTTCAATTCTTCGTGCCAGAGCCTGACGTTGGTGGCTGAGAATGGTCCAATCTCCCAAGCTGCTTGCATCATGAGAGTATGGACTTCAGAGCGGGAAAACGTCAGTATTTTAGTGCGGATCTCGCGAAGAATATTGAGCCATTGAAGCACGGCACCGCAACGAAGGTTAGAAAAAGCAAGATGTTCATGAATGTTGAGGTCGATTGGGCAGTCGCTTTGTCGGACAATCGTTGAGTTATGCGAGTGGGTTGTGTATGAAACGGCATACTGCAGATGTGAATAAGGGCTGGCCTTAACAGGCAGACGCAGAGTGCAGTGTTGATGAATATCAATATTGAAAGGGTATTCGATAGGGGTTCTGTAAGACTTGTCATACAGTTTGAATTGCAGACCATTATTGACGCAGACTCTTTCTTCCGAGGACGGTATGGCAGTGTCACGATAATGACTATTTGTGAATGAGCTTGTCTCTGATGCGAACGTAACTCTGTTTAAGTTCGAGTTAGCTTTCGAGTTCCATAGCCTTAGGCCTTCATATTCATGGATGAAGTAACCCTTGGGTGGGACGTCTGGACTACTAATATGAGCCATACCAATGTCACGAACGACATGGTAGGTAAGAGTCCTCCATACCAAAATAATTAAAGGACAGTCAAGTTCAAACACCGTTGCTTTAGATTCAAGCATCCCTTCTGGCAGGGGCCATTCATGAACACTGATACGCATAGAAGCCGCACGTTTCTCCAATTGGCATTTAGAACAATACCAGTCATGTGCGTAGTAGGTATTCCCGTAACGCCCTGTTAACTGTCGGTAGTCATGTTCCATATTTCCAATCTGTTGCTGCAAAAGTTCATATTCCTCGTTCATTGCGGCCAGCTCCGTGCACTTTGCCTTGCGCTCAGCTGTCGCACTTTGCACGATGAGAGCCATCAGATCTTGCAATGTTTGAGAACTGTCATAGAAGCAAATAGCGAACGAGGATGAAATGGTTTTTGCAGAATATATGGATGGATTACTAGAAACAGCACTCGCATGCCGGCATTGTAAATAAGTGGTTATCGCAGAAGCGCGATCAAGATAAATGGAGTGTCGGAGTAACAATGGATCCAGAACTGTGTGCGGAATTTCAGGAGAGTACTCCCGTAAAAGCGGATGCTGTGTGCAGGTTATCTTGTCAAGCGCCATCCAGATATCAAGCAGCGTCAAGATCATTATTGACTGATCTTCCGGGTTCCCCTTGTAATGGACTTTTGCCAACGAAAAGTATTGCATAAACCAAGCTTCCAGTATCTCGCTCGCCGATGTCGTTGCAAGATTGTTGTTAGTCCAATCGCCCAATTGCTCTTCAATAAGAAGCTCAAAGTCATACAGAGATATATGTGGTTCGTCTTCAAATGCAATGGCTAAGCGATCACGAGACAAATCAGAGATGTCGAGCCCTCTTAAGCGAGACTTGAGCCGAGGTTGAAAAGTTTGGCCCAATGTAGTGTGAGATTTGATGCTGAGAATATCGCAGAAGTAATTGCGACAGCTCGAAAGCGAAAGCTCCGTTTGATTTTTGAAAGATGAAGGGAAAGAGATATGCGAATGAGAAGAAGCCGAATGATTTTTTTGATGTTGTAGCCATCTTGCTTGCAGTTGTTCTTCGGCAACAAGACAAATCTGCTGCACGGTCTCTAAAAGAGGGGTCGGACTGGCATCTTTCAATTTGTATGCCCGACAACCAGTTTTGACTCTCGCAATATGAAGCAGATCGCTTGAGTAACTTTCATCTGTGAATAACTTGAGAAGGTGTGCGTGGAACAGAAGCATCCAGCATTTATAGACTTCGCGGGACTGGCAAGTCCTTTGAACAGCGACGCGGAGCAGGAGCCAGAAAGGGGCCCTTCGCCAGGGGTTCTGAGCATCATAATACCAGCAAACTTCATCAGCATACCGTTTGACGGTTCGCTGAACATTGGCCTCCTGGCCGACGCCATGAAGAATTGCAGTGAGAAGCTGGGTGATGTACTTGGGATCAACGGTGCTCCGTGACTCCACCACCGTTGAGGCTGCTTTCGTTGTCGTAGGCAACGCATTGGCTATAGTATCGACATCCATTTGACAAAGGAATGCAACAAGTTGTTCAACGAATGAGTTGTCCTGAGCAATATGTAAAGGAACTTCGATTGCGGGGCCTGGATAGGAACAAAGCAGTTTTCCTTCGATGCGTATGACATCTTCAGGAGGCGGTGCTAACTCAAAAGCTTCGAAAATGATGAAGTTCTCGTTTTTGCGCAAGAGAAGGCCAGAATTCTGTGCACGAATGTGGAAAGCCAGAGTACCTGTATTTTCAATGCAAAATAACATAAGAAACGAGTTTCCAAAATAAATAAAATAAAACTGACCTCCCACTTTGAGTTCTAGTATCTTCTTCACACTGTCCTCCCTTCCAAAGACCCTGGTGGTCTCTACTAGGTTTGCCAATAGTTCTAAAACAGCATCCCATTGGGTTGCTTGATCTCCCGTTAGGTAGGATTGGAATTGATTCGCGACAGCGTGAGCTTGTTGGCAAAGTGTAAGATTGCCGAGTAAAGTGCATTCTTCACTTTCTTCCTGGTGGGGAAGCTGCGGTGGCAGAATGACATGGTTGAAAATGTATGTGAGAGCTTGCGGTGGAACAGGGCCAGTAACATTAGTTGACATGATGGTCAACAGTGAAGGAACACAATGTGGACTAGAGACAACGGGCGTGGCCTTGGGCGTCTATCGTTATCGTTGCTTACCTTATCGCCCAAAAAGTTATTAAATGGCCAGTGTCCCCGAGCATGTCGGATGAGAGTCGCGTAGACACAAATACTTAATCGGATCAACTTTCATTAGAACTCATTATACTGCAACTTCAAGGAACACTCACCATAAGAATAAAATCGGCCTGGTGTGTTGAATTTATAGCATTAACGGTATATTATATTAAAGATATACGGATGGCCTGTCTGGTAGGTGGGCTAATATGCGTAACTATCTCGAAGGAATCGCCAGTTATGCATGTTGAAGTGCCATCCAGGTTCTGTGAAAAGCCCGAGTTAGTCAGTTTAATAGATTGGCTGTAAGTCAAACATACACAAGGAAGCACCAATGATTAGGCCAACATATGTCACTAGTGCAGGAGACTTCATTCTCGACGTGTTTCCGCTCTATAAACGTCTTTTCATACTATGTCGCCCTCCTGGAAGACACTCCTAACAATCCTACCTTCACTCACGGTTGCGATTTAGATCTTGTTTAGATCTATCCTTTAGTCGGATGGCAAATATACATTTTCAATGCATTGGCAATTTTTTTGAGTCATAAGTAGCGGCCCAATGATGGTAGAAATGGTCGGTGGAGGATAAGTAGTCGTAAATGTTCCGGAAATCGAGAGTCCGCCCCTCCATGTCCTAGGCGGACTGTCCGGCGGGGAAAACATCATGTACGTGACACTTCCATCTCAGATTCAACGTCCGCTTCAGAGGGGACGGTTGCCACTTGATTGCCACAAGCACTCACCTCGGAATGTTGGACTCGAGCAACCCCCACCCCGCCCTAACCACATAAAACCATTGCAGATGGTAAGGGCGATATTAGGCATTAAAGGGTGCGTATCTAATATTGCTGTCACCTGTGATAGTCACTGACCTTGCTTAAAGAACCGGACTACACCTATACCTCTAGGATGCTCATGCTTTTCACTTGCCCCTCACCGACCAGCTTCGACTGTCTGCTTGCTGCTTGCTCTGAATAGGTACTTCACAGCTCTTTTATTTCTCTGGACTTTGGCTGCTGTATGCAACTGCTCTCCTGGCTCTTCTGTGCGCTTTCTTGGGTTTCAAATTCTGGTCTACTACGGGCAATGCACCCAAATGGAAATGAGCGTATGTAAAGGAATAGGTGGGAATATGTGGGAATCGATTCTATTAGACGAGCTACTAGATTGTAACATTGTTGTAACAGATTTGAATAGCTCGCAATGGATGTATGTTTATATGGACAGTAAAAGAAAGCAATAAATCACATTATGTGCTCAATGAGAAGGAAGAATAGATTTCAAATAGTTTGACTATGTTTCCGACCTATTGAAACATATGTATGTTCCATTTTTCCTTAAAACCTATGTCGGAAAAATCAGAATAAACATATCTCGCCTGAAATGGCCAGATATGCGCATATCAGTTCATCACCTTTAAGGGTGGGTTACAATCTTCAAAAACCCCTTATATCCGGTAAACAGAATAACAGCCCCTGATCGAGCCGTTCATTAGTACATGCCCTGATAACCTATTATCAGCAGTTGTCAGAACTATAAACACCTTTCTCATTGACAATCTTCAAAAACCTCTTATATCCGGTTATCATTTTCTTCCGTGTGCAATATTCAGTTGCCAGAGCTATTCTTCTGATAACTTTCAAAAACTGTTTACATATGGCTAGTTACCTCCAATGAGCCTTCACTTATACTAAAAAAGGAAGCTATGCTCCCATACTTGTAACAGGCAAAATTGATTGCATTTAAATAGTACTAGTACTACATTGTGTACACCGTATTATTGTTAAAGACCACTTACAGAGCTAATACACTTTTTCAAACATTGTAAAGATGGATGTTGAATGTTGAACGTTGAGGGACTACACAGTACATACCTCCAATCTACTTGAATGCAACGAAGTCCGGACAAGTGGCCGAGTAAGCATGTATATTAATGTCAACTACATAGTGGACACAGTGAACAGTGATATGTTTTTAAGATTAAATTTGGTTTAAATGTGGTCGTGTACACATACTATTATACTGCGGTTGTTTACATGCTCTCATAGAATTACATGCACAAAGTGGTGACCTCGGATATGATCTGAGAATGTACTGATAAACCCCGACCGTATTACTTATATTCGTTTGATAACCAATGACATTGAGAATATATGTACTTACAATGTTTCTCGTGTACATTGACATACAGTGATCGAGGCAGGTAACGTCCTGATCATCTCTCTTGTTCAAAGTAATAAGTATAGATTTCAAATATCTGTACAGGTAAGGGGGTTATCAGCTTTGATAACCATGGTGATACGTCTCTCTGCGGGATGTGATATCCACTGATGATGTCATCAGCGGCGCAAGCTGCTGATCAGCATATTTGGATTTTTCCGACATATTTTTAAAGAAAATAAAAGTGAAAGATTTCCAGGTCATTTCTCACTTGGAGCGCTTGGACGCGTCGCCATCGCATATGGCGGCCCGCCGTGTCACATATTACAAATGTGTGACATGTCCGAGTCGGACTGTCCATGGACACTCGGAGGGGCGGACTCTCGAATACCGGAACGTCCTCAAGTAGTCGGGTTGAAACTACGGTTGAACTCAAGTTCAACTACTTACGGTAACAAATGTCACCAATGCGATCACGTAATATTTTAACCGGACCGAAGGACCCGGAAGCAACTGCTATCACGGCGGACATTCAATTGTTAGGTTGCCGAGGTATTTGTCATGTTGTGCCGGGAAATGTATTGCTGTTAACTCCTAAGCAGTCACATGTACGTCACAGCTTACGTCACATCTCCTTGCTAGAGTCATGCTAGAGAATTCACGGAATTTCAGAAAGGGGAAACTGCTTTTTGTATACATTATGACTGTTTTCCAGTACAGTACACTGAATAAAAATAAGTAGATCAAGCACTAACCGCCGAAATGTAAGACACATAAATTCAAAGTTGATGATAGTAAAAAAACATAAAGTAAGGAAAAAATGAGGGATACCATCATCAACTTTGAATTTATGTGTCTGACTTCAGCGGTTAGGGATTTAGCTACTTATTGTTACTCAGTGTACTGTACTAGAACACAGTCATAATGTATGCAAAAGCAGTTTACCCTTTCTGAAATTCCGTGAATTCTCTAGGATAGCAATGGGATGTGACGTACACTGTGACGTACATGTGACTGCTTACGAGTTAACAGCAATACATTTCCCGGCACAACATGACAAATACCCCGGCAACCTAACGGCTGAATGTCCGCCGTGTATGCCTTACACGCCTCTCTTCAGTGTTCACATCTGCTTCGACTATGTACATATCGTAAACCTTGAGTATCAGCAACATGGATACAACATCCACCTCGGGGTCATCTCGCACTTTCCCTCCTCTCTACGTACCAAAAGACGATGCAGCAAAGGACAGGCTTGCGTTTATCCACATTCTAGAACGGTTGAAAGTGCGTATATAGCAAGGGAAAAAGGCTGAACACCGACACTGTACTCAGACGCAAAAGCGCACAGGATGGATGGATAACAAGGTATGAAGCATCGCTTCGTTTACCCGCCTTGTCCTATTCTAAATACTGTTCACTATAGATTCCTAATCCTGAAAGGTTGATAGAAATTTTGTGTCCCATAATCCGTGTAAACGCAGTTAACGCATAATCAGTATCTCGGACCATATGTATCGGATGGCCATGCTCGCCATGCTGTCTGAAGACAAAACTCTGGACATTTCGAAGTGCGCGGGCAGTCATCATTGCTCATTGGAACTATTGGGAATACTTTAGAACAGATGTGTGATGATGGCATTGGTACATGACCTCGCAGAAGCTCAAGGTGGGTCATGAAGTCGTCCAATGGAGGCGTTGAAGAGACTCATAGAGTTGCCGTGGTAGTTGGGGACATCGCGCCGCGAGAACACATACCGAAATCCGAAAAGCATCGTCTAGAAGCAGAGGCTATGCACAACTTTGTTCACGACATGTTACACGATAGTCCTGCTGCACAACGGATAAACTTGCTCTGGCTTGTACGAATTGCATCCTATTTTGTCTGCTTTTTCTGGATTAATATTTTGGTAGGAGTACGAAGCGGGTCAAACCCCTGAAGCCAAATTCGTAAAAGGTGAATTATGTTGTCGTATCTGTATTAATTTTGCATACAAACTCGTCTCGTAGACCTTGATCGTTTCGAGATGGCCTCACAAGGTACTAGGCACCGCAAACAATAGGAATGTCGCTGTGCTGATGTTGAACGATTCGTCCAGCCTTTGAGTATGAGAAGGCACACGGTACCAACCTGCAACCGTTCTACGACAGCAGCATCCCAAAACTTCAACATCCCCAAGTTAGTGCATGGGGCAGAGATCTTGTGGCAGAAAGAGTATCATGGAATCAAGCGGACACAAACACAAACTGATACATTTATTGACATGATCCAAGACTACCATAAACAAATGCATAACAATAGATTCTTTTTCTCTGTCTCCACTCAATTTTTTTAGTGGTGGAAGAGCCTCAGCGGGGTGTGCGCAAAGACCATGTTGTGCTCATCGGCCGCCTTGATACACTCTGCGTCCATAACAGACCCGCTGGGTGCAGCCAAATACTTGACGCCGCTCTTCCTGGCGCGGTGAACATTGTCGGGGAAGGGGAAGAATGCGTCACTGGAGCACGCCACGCCGTCTAACTTGACTGCCCATTCCTTCTTCTCAGCCTCAGTCAGAGGCTCGACGGCACCCTCGAAGAGGCTCTCCCAATGCGTCTTTTCGCTTCCTTCGAGGACTTCCCCAGACACGTATAGGTCAATGGCGTTCGCCTTGTCGGCGCGCTTAGTTCCCTTCTTAAAGGGAAGCGCAAGCACGCGGGCGTGGTGACGGAGCCACCAGAGGTCGGCTTTACCACCGGCGAGACGAGTGCAGTGGATTCGTGACTGCTGGCCAGCACCAATACCAATAATTGACCCGTGGAATGCGTACGCAACGCTATTTGACTGAGTGTATTTGAGGGCTAAGGTCGCGACTATCAAATCGGTGATTGCTCCAGAGGACAACTATACCAGACAACGTGTAAACACTCGAGAATTGGAGACACGTCAACCAAATACGTACCTCCTTGTTTTGCGTGACGACACTCTCGAAAAGCTTCTCGTCAATCTTGCAGTTGTTCCTGTTTTGGCGCAAGTGCACGCCGTATACTTGTTTTGTCTCGACCTCATCAGGGACGTAGGTGGGGTCGATCTGTCGAAAAATAATCGATTACTTTGAAGTCCATTTAAACGGATTACAAGATGAAACGTACCTCTAGCACGCAATATTTTCCAGCTTTCTTCTTACGAAGGACGTCCAGTGCTTCCTGAGAGTAGCCGGGAGCAATGATACCATCCGAAACTTCTCGAGAGATTATTTTGGCCGTAGCAAGGTCACATGGCGCAGATAGGGCGATGAAGTCGCCAAACGACGACATACGGTCGGCGCCTATCAAATCATTAAGCGCCGCACAGGATTGTCGATATGTAAAGATTGTTTACCTCGTGCGCGAGCATAAGCAGAAGCCAAAGGGGTCAGGGGTTCCTTGAGGTCCTCTACACCGTAGACATGCTTCTCTCTGTCATCGAGCTCTATGCCGACGGCAGCACCTGCAGGCGAGACGTGCTTGAATGAGGCAGCTGCAGGAATATCGAGGGCTTCTTGTAATTCTTTGACAAGTGCATACGCGTTGAGAGCATCAAGCAAGTTGATGTACCCAGGTGAACCGCAAAGCACTGAAGACCTTATTAGACATGAAAATTGAAATTGTGCGCGACCATACCCTTGAAAGGAAGCTTGCCATGAGTGACGAAGGCCTGCGCAGGCTTCTGGTGGGGGTTGGCGCCGTACCGCAAGGGGATACGCTGAATAGGGGCAGCTAGTTGACCTTCGGGGAGATCTGCGCTGGCATACTTTTCCCTGAGGTATCCACTGATGGCATCGTCGTACTGAGCAGTCATCTCAAAGGCCTTCAGTGCCAATTTGCTCCTGATGTTTTGGCCAATGTTTCCTTGGCCTGAAGTGTAGGCCTCAAGGAATTCTTTGTAGTCGGCAGGGTCGGAAAGAATTGTCACCCGTGCATGATTCTTTGCAGCAGCACGAAGAAGAGTAACGCCTCCAATATCGATTTCCTCGACTGCGTCAGCCAGGGTGCACTCGGGCTTGGAGATGGTTTCAACGAATGGGTAGAGGTTGCAGACGACGATAGAGATGGGGGAAATGTTCTGGGTCTGAAGGTCCTTTTCGTCCGACTCAATATCACGAGCGAGGATACCTGTTTAAATATCAGATTCAGGGTGTTGATTGAAATAGAAAACATACCGCCATGAACAACAGGATGAAGAGTCTTGACTCGTCCTCCTAACATTTCCGGGGCTTTCGTAAGGTCTGAAACATCCCTAAAGATTAGATTAGCAGGTTCCCTGACGCGACTGTGGACTGTGCTCACTCGATAGGAATCCCTGCATCTCTGATCTTCTTAGCTGTTCCACCCGATCCTAGGAGACGAACACCTGCAGCCTGGAGGCCCTTTGCGAGATCCAAAAGATCAGTCTTGTCATAGACGGAGAGCAAAGCTGCATCGAGGTCTGTCAGACGAGTCTCAGACCTATAAAGATGCACTGACCGATAGGTTGGGCCATCGCTGAAGACGGTTTATTTGCAGCAATCGATGCAGTCCAAGGTACCTGTTGGGACCAACGGGCAGATTAGATCGAGATTGCCGACTTTTCAGAACACGTGAATCTCAAGTGGGGACGGCCCGAAGTTGCATCGGTCTTTCGGTGTGCCCTCACCTTCCCTTTACTCCAACTGTCCGTGTTTAAGTCAATGGAAATAGTCCAGCTACCTCAGGAACTCTTAGTATTAATTATTCGGTTTCTAGACCTCAGAGACATTCTAAAGGTTCGCCAGGTGGGTGTCTCCTCGGTGTCTACACCATCGCGGATTCTACCTGGCTACAACTTTTTGACCATCTTCGCCCTGCGAGTAGACATGCAAGCTTCTCTGTAAGGTAACCTACGAGCGCGAAATATGGATGAATCTTCTTGAAGAACAGATGCTCTACCTTCCCATGCCAGAAGACGTTGTGCATTCCCATAACCACACAGACACCCGTCTGTGTGAATACTCTAATTCTGAAATCGAGTCCGTCGTAACAGAGGCTGAAATAGTGTCAGAGATGTGGTCTCGCGATCGCCCGCGTCCACCTTACAGGCTGAAGCGAGAGAAAGTAGGAAGCACCGTGATGGGAATGAAACTCTTCTTGGACCGCTGGCTCTTGGTCGTATACTTTGAAGGAGCTGCCTATCTCTACGACATGCAGTCAAAACACGAGCCTTCTAGTATGATGCTACCTGAGCGACAATCCGATACAAACGATAACATAACACGCACATATGTCCTCCGCGCTTCATTGTATCTAGAGTCTGGAATGTGGATCACCCATGTAGCTGCTATCGACCAAAGAGGCCACAGTTTATATCTGGCTCTGTCTCGTTCTGCTCCGTCTGTGTTTTATCATCCCTACTTTGTTTTCTAACTAATTACCCGCCTTTCTAGCCCTCACATGGTTCAGATATACGAAGTAAATTTGAACTCGCTGTCTACACATCCTTCGTTCATTCCAAATGGATTCTCTCTGGTTAAATCCATTCCCTTGCCTTTATATAAGGTCATCCGAGCAATAGAGCCTCAAAGGAGGCTCATAGCATTATCTACTGCAGGAGTCGTTGATGTTATCAACGTAGACGACTGTCATGGGAATCCAGAAGATAATCCGAGTACACAAACAATCAGAGTGAACACTGATGACCAAGAAGGTTTGGTATGTATAATTCGAAAACCTATTGAATGTTAATGCTAACAGTGCTTGCTCCAGTGGAATGGTGTCATAGCTGTTCACTTTCTAGATGCCTATATTTTGGTTTTTCGTGCTCGATCCATGGAGGCACATAAATATGACCCTGAGCGTCAGTCAACCCGAAGAGGACACGAAAATAGGGCAATGAATCACAATTTCGTCATGACTTTTCGCGAGGTATCGTTCTCGCAGACCAAAAGCACCCACCATGCTACCACCAAAACGTGGATACACGAGGCTACTTTCTTTGCATATGACGTGCTATTAGGCTTATTCCATTACTTGGTCCGCGTAGTCTCTCCCGAATCAACACAAAGTGCACCCCCTTACATAGAGGTAATTCTGCAAGGCGTATATCCTCTTGCCGTCGGCGCCCACGTATCAAAATTGTATATACCTTTACCTCCTGAAATGACGCCTACCAACTTCGCAAACAACTCCCTGACACGTAACACAAGCTTTTCGGCCAACTTCATGCCTTCTCCTTCACCGACGCCGATAGCCTCGCATGTTCCTATTTACGCTTCAATTTCATCTTCAGCCCGCTTGCAAAGCCAGTTAGATAGTGGTTCTCGGGGGTTTCTCAGCACTCACATGATTGGAGGTCAGGGTAAACGTGGTATATGGGTAGAAAGAAAGCGGACAAGTACGCTTAGGGAAATTCAGATATGGAGCAAAAACTCGCCGTCATCGACGACAATCTATGAGAAGAGTCGTACAGATAGCTTGGTGACCGCTGTTGAAATTCCCAGACGCGTTGTATATACGCTACAGTCATTTGACTTGAGAGGTCGGTGCATGTTTTCCATTATGCTGATCTTTCAAGTTGCTAATCAAATATTAATTAGATGATATAACGTGTTGTACATTCAGCGAGCTCAGTGGATTAATTGTTCTGGGACATCGCTCAGGCGATGTCTCTTTACTTGAGCTCAGCGGTAGCGACCCATAAAGGCCGTGTTTGTATGTGTGAGTTTTTCTAAACAGCTCGAGTAGAGCACTGCCCTATAAAATAGCTAGAAGAACTTGAAGAACTTAATACATTTATTCACTTATGATTCGACTTCTCTTGACCTAAAAAATAATAATACATAAATTGAAACTTTGCACAACATATACCAGTCTATTGATTTTTCGAAGCATGGAGCCTATACCCAGGCCCGAGGCACTCTCAGAACTTCCACAAGTCTCCCTTCTTCTGTGCCTTCAGCGCCCATTTCAGTCATGTATTCCCATCGTGCAGTTTCTGGTAAGCTCATCAAGATACTTTCGATCCTGGCGCCGGGCGTCATGAGGCCAAATTTGGTACCTCTGTCATATACAAGGTTGAATTCCACATATCGGCCTCTTCGAATGAGCTGCCAGCGGCGCTGGTGCTCAGTGTACGGTGTAGAAGATCTCCGCTCGAGGATGGGGAGATAAGATGGGACGAACGCGTTGCCGAGATCCTGGATGAATGAAAATATTTCATCTGGCGTAACTGGGCGCTTCACTTCGCTCGCTGGGCTCGGCAGCCGCAAATGCGCGCCCTCGTTGAGGTCATCAAAGAACAGACCCCCGATCCCGCGCGATTCGCCGCGATGCGGGATGAAGAAGTACTCGTCGCACCACTTCTTGAACGTCGGGTACAGCTGCGGGCCGTGCTTGTCGCATGCTGTCTTCAGCGTCGAGTGGAAGTGCACCGCGTCTTCCTCGTACAGGTACGACGGCGTCAAGTCTGCACCACCGCCGAACCACCAGGCGAGCACCTGGGGCGATGCCTCGGGGTCGCTGTCCGTAACCGGCTCAGTGATCTCGAAATACCGATAGTTGGCGTGGACGGTCGGCGAGTGGGGATTGCGGGGGTGGATAACCAAGCTGAGGCCCGCGGCGAAGAAGGGGAGTCCCTCTGGCCTGTCGGGAAGCGGCATTGACTTGTGATCGCCCCGCATTTGCTTGATAGCGGGCGGCGGCAGGACTCCATGCACGACTGAAATGTTCACACCGGCCTTCTCTAGGGTCGTGGGCGGCGATGGGGCGACGCCATCCTCCGCAGGTGGGGCGGCGAAGACACAGGACTTGCCGACCCCTCCCTGACTGCGCACCCAGGAGTCGCGCTTGAACTGGGGCGCTGCGGGGTCGAGCTTCTCGAACGCCGTCACGATCTCTTCCTGGAGGGCGTTGATGTACTCCTCCACCTGCTGGCGCATAGGGATCTTGGTGCTCATGGTGAATGCTCTTGCTTAGATCAGAACTACGACGGGTGAAGGATGATATGTGTGATGGCAGTCAATGGGCAAGCTGGGTATAAAGCTGGCCGGAAGAGCGCGACGTGGAATAACCGTATGTGAAACAGTGGGATATCTTCGCACCACCCGGCGTCGTTCATATACCCTGAGACCGATGAAATCTGGTGCATTCTGGAGTTGTGAAACGTTGGGGGTGACTTTGGGCGCCGTGCTGAATGAGGTCTAGGCCGGAGTGGGTTGACGGCGGGAAAGGGCGCGAGCCGCAAAATCGGCCAGGCCCACGACACTTGACCGACACTTCACCAATACCCACAAATTTTACTTATAAAATCCTCGTCATTGGCCAGTCTCGAGACCACAGACCCCAGAGTCGTGAGTGGCCGGAAAGGTGCTGATCCGCAGGCGCTTGACTCTATTTCTTCCTCGACTGTGGGAGTTCTTGCCTCGTTTCTGTTGCAAAACTGGTTCTATCAATGCTGCTAGGATTCTGGTTTATTAAGTACTACTACTGCCTTCCGATTTGACTCTGAATGCCATTCTCTGACCCATTAACCTCACTGTCGATCGATCCTGCGCTGTTACAAGACCATGCTACTCTCCGCTCACGAGGATCGGCGGAGAGCAAGCCATATGCACTGATATCAACAAAGCTCCATCCATCGCTACCTCTGGCCATTCATAATTACACCAATAAAGCTTTTTCTCGGCAGAAATGGGACGCTTTGGCTATAGCAGCGCGGACACTCGTAACGGAGATACCGTCGGGCAGGGTCGTCTCTCGGAGCTTCTCAAAGTTCTTCAATTACCACGAAAAGCTGGCATATAAGCCGACTGGTGATGAGTATAGCTTCACAATAGAGGAGAAAGTTGACGGCAGCATTATCAGCTTATTTTTCTACCAGGCCAGATGGGTTATGACGAGCAGAACTGTGTTCGATAGCCCGCATACACTCGCTGCTCGCAGGATCCTCGACAAAAAATATCCCGGCATATTGAACAAGCTTGATCAAAGCCGGACGTACGTGTTTGAATTGGTTGATCCTACGTTACCTGCAAAAATCAGGTACCCGGAAGAAAATTTAGTGCTCCTTTCTATAATATCTAAGGATGGTAGTGAGCCGTCCCCTAACTTTGACTGGACCGTGTTTCCTTTTCCTCGGCCTAGGGAACATGCAGCACAACGGGTTGTACCAGACCAACTGCGCAAGCTGAATATCGAAAATGAAGAAGGCTTCGTCGTCAAGTTTTGGAGGAGCTCAACGGACACGCATCCTCAGCGAATCAAGGTCAAATTTGACAACTATCTATCTTCCATCTACCATAGCATCATTGAACCAATGTCCAAGATAAATCTCACAGCCGCTACCAGCCCTCCTTCAAGTGCGCGCATTCTCGCCACCTATCTTGACCATCGGGCAAAAATTCACAACTTCAAGTCGTCTGCAGTCAGCAACAGGATGGATGCCTGCCGAGCTAGATACATTCAAACATTTGAAAACATTGCTGATGACTACGGTGGCGAGGAATGGTTGACACGCATCGAGAAAATTTGGAATCGCGTAGATGCGCTTATCAGTCTACAGGAAGCTGACTGGAAGCAGATCACTTCGACGCTTGAGCGGGAGGGGTATAAACCCGGCTCCACAAATTCCCGGTCCCAAGTTGCGCAGAGAGGGTTCGGGAGGAGGATCACGAGGTCCGATATCGACGCGTCTTACCGTACCGCTTTGAAAGCTTGGTTCAGTGGCATTACTCCTGCGAAACAAGTCGAACATTTTATTAGTAGCCTCAGTATTCCTGATGATTTGCGCTCTTCGGCTGCTGTCTTGTAATCAGCTTCACATAGGTATTAAAGCAGTGCATAGGTATTAAAGCAGTGTTAAAGCAGGGCGCGATTAACATGCCTAACCGCCGATGTTTCCGCTCACAACCAGACGCAAGGAATCGGCCAGATTAAAAATGAAATCGACACGAGTCAAGTCAAATATCCGATGTACGCGCAGTTTCGGAGACTTGTTATATGAGCCACGCCACATAAGAAATAGCGCAAAGTCTACTGTTTGAACCTACATACAACTCATGGCGGCATCCCCATCCTTAGAGCATACCACCATTCTCATCATCGGCGCAGGCCCTACGGGGTTGACAGCCGCGCTCGCGCTCGCGCAGCGCGGGATCACCTTGTGTATTATTGACCAGGCCGTCCAGCCGCACGGTGGCATACGCGGGACTGCAATAACTGCGCGTCCTCCCTTTTAGAGTCTTGCTTAAAAATGGCCTACTTACCATTATCAATTCACTAGCCACGTACACTAGAGCTCCTTACACTGCTCGGCGCGGAAGCGGATGTGCTTGCGCTTAATACCGGCCCGCTCGAAATGGCGGTATACGCCCCGTCCGACGGGCGCGAGATCGTTAAGGCGTTCAAATGGTCGCAATGTGCGGAGGGTGATGGCGTATTATATGTGCGGACTACATCTTAAAAGCTTACTGGTGCCTTTCTGATATTGATTATGGTTTATTCTATTTAATGCAGGACAACATCGCGTCGATAAGCCAGGCCGAGCTCGAAAAAATTCTGCGCGCCCATCTGCGCAAATATGGTGTGGAAGTGAAGATGGGCGTTCGCCTTGCGGGGATCGATCAGAACAAAAATGGAGTTACAGCGAGCGTCTTATCCTCTGCAGATGGCGTGCAGAGTGTGATTGAATGTGAATATGTTGTAGCGGCTGATGGCGGCAGAGGTGAGTGAAGCAACGGTGTAGTCATGTTAAGAAAAATAGACGCCCGTATGGATAATTAATTGGTTGTGCACATAGGGTCGTCAAGACGTCTTTTGGGCGTACCGTTTCTGGGGGAGACAAATGCCGCCGAGCGTCTATGGACGGCAAATGTCGAGGCGCCAGGGTTTAGCAGAGAAGTACCCTTACTCAGTATGATAAACCTATGAAAATTGTGACTGACCGTTCGTATTTTCAGTACTGGCATCGGTGGGGCGACTTTGCTACAGTCGGGTATGCCCTTCTCGTCTTCCAAACGGCATTGTACTGAACCAGAGCTACAGGATAGCACTCAAGCCCATAAACCCCGCACCGCTCTTCCAGATGGTGTCGCTCGGCCCGCAGCTCCCTCAGAACGCGCCAACCGACCTGCAAGGTTTACAGGCACTGTTTAACTCGATTTCCGGGAGAGACGATGTAATATTTCAGAAGGCCGCGTGGATCAGTGAATGGAGGTGCTTTTTTCTGATCATGGTAGCAGATAGGCAGGATGCTGATGACAGCATTAACCAAGAGCAAATATACGAATGGCGGAGAGGTTTGCAGTAGGTCGGGTGTTCCTTGCTGGTGGTTAGTGAGTTTATTCATTGCCATTAGCGCAGCGCTCATGTCTACACAGACGCTGCGCACTGTCACTCGCCTACAGGAGGACAGGGTACGAACACCGCTATGCAAGACGCAGTAAGTCAATTACACAAATCTTGACATGCTTTCACTGAGCGATACGCAGTTTAACATCGCATGGAAATTGGCGCTCGTCGTGCGCGGGCAAGCAGCGCCCGCTCTGCTACTCTCGTATGAGGCGGAACGCATGCCCGTCGTTGCGGAGATGCTAAACTTGTCGACGGCTCTGCACGCCAAGGCATTCAACCGCATACCTGAAGGCGCGTTCGCATCCGCGCGCAAGGAGGAGGGAGACCAGGACCCTATGTTCCGCGCACCCGAGGTCTTGCAACTTGGGATCAATTACCGCTGGAGTGATATTGTGTATGATGAGCGTTACGATTCGGCATATGCAGGAGAGGAGGCAAGGAAACACGCATACGGCACACAGGACCAGGGGGTACGGGCGGGCGATCGCGCACCGGTTGTTGGCGACCTAGTTTGTGCCGATGGCCAAAAAGTGGATGTGCTAGGCTTGCTACGCGCAGGAGGGGGTGGGCATGTGGTTTTCATTTTCGTGGGGCGTAATGGGACTAGGGAGGAGGGTGAGCTCGTAAAAAAGCTGGTTGGCAAGGGGGTTCGCGTGGTTCGCATACTACCTGTAGGCTCTAAGGCCGGAGACGGAGACGTGGTGGACGCGAGTGGGGTGGCGCAGAAGGTTTATATTGGGGACGATCCGCGGGCGGTGTATGCTGTCGTACGACCTGACGGCATTATCGGGTCCTACACATATGGGTGGTACGGCGTAGAAGAGTACTTCAGGCGGATTGACTAATTTAGTAGCTTGTGTTGCAATCACAGTCGCTCAAGAGTAACTATTTCAATAAAACTGGAATTGGTTCCCCTCAGCAACAGAAACACAGAACTGGAATAACTGCTACTTCTGCTTCTCGAAGTGATGAAATACAGTCGATGGTATTTAAAAGGTATCAATATCATGTCTTGGATACATCATATCTACGTACTCCCTACTACCTAGATTTGATACAGTAACAAGTGGTGTTGCATGGAAACATGGTAGTACTAGAAACGTATTCGTAATTATAAAAGGTTCATAGGCAATTCATAAGTCATTAGCGGCATGATCATGGTATTATAGTAATGAAATTATAAAGTTCGTTAATACTCCGGGAGTATAATAGATTAAAATAGGCCAAGATATATGGGTGGCGGTGGTACACTCTTCAGTGCTTGAATTGACGCAGCTGAGGTCCTTGGAGATACATGCTGCGCCGCGATGTCAAGACTACAAAGTCTGGGGAGATGAACGAGTTGCGTGGTTGTTTGCGAGTGGCACGCGTGACTATCTTCCACAGACGGACGACGCGGCGCTCTAGGCGCTTAGCGGCTTTGGAGCGCTGGACAGCACTAGAAAAACAACGTTATCAGAAAGAGTGCTAGTAGTGTTTATGGTGAAAGTATGGACATACCCGGGCGCTTCGATGTCGTCCACGACTGTTACAGACATGGAAAAGTGGGCATCACGACGGACGATGGAAGACATGCTGATAGAAGGTTGAAGTTGCGAGGAGTGTGGTAGTAGGCCGCCTTGATAATAATGATATGTGCAAGTAGAACCTGAATATGACAGCGCTGCCGTTGGAAGTTTGTTGAAAGAAGAAAACGATGTCGTCGCGGTAAAGGTTGAAGAAAGGGTATGCTGTCCGAGACGTGCGGGAGAAAGAGAAAGAGGCAGGCTTGTTACTAAAAAGGCTGATCCAGATCGCGAGGAATGCTACTCCTCGAGTGGCCCCTTTTATAATTCTGAGACAGACAATGTGCGCCTTCTCACATCTTATTGTGCCTCACGGTGATAGTAGTGCGCAGCCGAAGCCCCTGCCAGGATCAGCCCACCAGGATCAGGTAACAGGCCGTAACCTCATGATTGTACGAGCCGATGTGCGTGTACGAAGACGAAACAAGCAAACGGGCAGTTACCATAGCTGCGCCATTGTACTTGTTCAAGGCCCGAGGGAGGCGAGAGCAGCCGAAAAACAATGAAATGGCCATTGGCTCCCACAAGTCCCGGACGCTTATTTCCGTCTTTGTACCATCAACCGACAAACACAATTCGTCTTTGGGACGCTTCGGCCTTGTTTCCGACATAAGAGCACACACTGGCTACTTGTGTCGACTTGATGTTTTAGTGATTCATTTCTTTCTGTGAGACAACTAGCCTCAACTATGTAGCGCAACCCCGTGTATAAGTGGCGACAGTACAGTTCGACCATTACAATGAGCACCCAATAAACTTACAATAAACTTACACTAGCATCCCTCTCGCTCATGATCAAAGATCTGTTGCGCCTCCACGCATTCCTTCGGGTCTCTAAACACCCTCAAAAACACGTGCCCGGGCATCTGCGTCCGCGCTCTGTATACGCGCAATTGTAAATCCCTCCGCCTCTTCTCCGCCTCTGTCAGCGGCTGCTTCCCGTACGAATCAGTACTCGAAGTTGACGAAGTTGATTGTTGGGACCGGGAAGACACAGCTGACGAACGCAAAGTGTTGAATCCATTATTGTGTATTGACGGGGGCTTGATGGGCTCTGGTGGCTGGTTGGTGAATTTGGTCGATCCGCTCGACTTGAAGCGCGGGGGCGGCGGCAACGCGTGATCGTGTTGAAGCCCATTGTTCAGCTCCATCTGTGCGAACGTTTTGATGGTCGGTGTGAGCTCGTCCCCAACGGACTCTGGCTCGCGCACGAGAACGTTATTGCTAAAATACGTTTGCGACAGCTTTCCTAAACTTTTGCTTTGGATACCCAGACGGGGAGTCCGGTTGGGGTCGACGTTAGCTGGATTCAAGGGAGATCCGACGCTGTTGTTATTGTATTTTGAGAAAGAGTCTATTGAGAATGATGGAGAAGGGTCTTGCGATGATATCCCACTTTCGCTTCTCGGAACTAAGGGACGATCACTTGCTCTAGTTCCAGCATCTCCAATTGCATTCCATCCAGTTGGGTCCTCTAGCGGCTCAGTTGTAGAGTCGGCGTCGCGTACAAAAACAGCTAGGATTTTGTCTGGCCTCTCCCGGGCGATGCTAAACATGGAATGATGAGTATGGCCGTGGCAAAACGAGGAGGCGAGATAGACGTACTCGGCATATAATTCAAGATCTTGTTCACCAGTATCTCCAATTAAGAAGAATCTTGAATCAGGAAACGCGTCGAGGACGTCGACGACACCAGCCCGTTTCCTAGCGGCAGGCGCCGAGAGGAGACCGCTGAACAGAGACCTGCCAGCATAAGATCGTAACTTGATAGATCCTGTTGAATCAAATGAAGATAAATCAATGTTTGAGTGAATTTCATGTATTACCTACCAGGTGGCAATTTCGATATCTCGAAAAATTCGTTTAGGACTGGCAAGTATTCAAATGGACCGTTTGACTAAATGTTGTCAGTGAAAGTTTGCGAGTGGATGCATATACGACGTACAACATAGTGGAATCTGACACCTTTGTTCCACATACTTGCATACCATTCACCCATACCGGGGATTACATTGTCCGTCAAATCCTTGACGAACACATTGTGAAATATAGCTCTAGCGCCTTGCAGAATACCTGATAATTTAATAGTATCATCGATGTCTGAAATCACTCGTATCGGGGAGTGTGTAATGGGAATACGAGTCAGTGTAGTAAGCGGTGACGATGATATGGATGGTGAAATAGATTCTATGTGATGAGAGTGATGAGAGTGTAAAGGATCGGGTGTCAGTGGAAGAAGCTGCGCAACCACCAATAAATCGTGTTCCGTTATAGCCTCACCGAAGGCGATATGTAGAGCTGCCGGGTGTTGACAGAGGGCTTCCCACTGCACTTTGAGCCTCAATTGAAAGCTGCCGTCAGCTGTTGTAGTAACGTCTTGAGAGAGAAGAGGTCCGCCATGGGCGCTCAACGAGATCTCGTCCTCTTCGTCGTCAAGACGAGAGTTACTGCCCGAGGAAAAGTCTGCACCGCCTTGATGAGGAGATGCGAATACATGGAGACGTATTGTACGATTTGGGAGAACCGAAGACCAGAAAGGCTGCAGACGCTTTTCAAGGTTAGCATGAAGACGCCTAATAACTTCGTTAGGAAGGTTACTGTTGGCGAAAGGCGGAGGTGCAGCTCGGGTAGATGTCCCAAGTGAAGGAAGACTTTCTATTGACGACGATGCAGAACTACTTATGCCGGAGCTTCCGTCTCCTATCACTTTCTTTGCGCGAAATAGTTGGCGCTCTAGTTCTTCCATGTCAAAGTTGTCCGAGATTTCTGTGGGTCGCGGCGGGAGTTTCACAGTGGCCAGTAGTTCCTCTGTGGAAGGGCTCAGTCGCGCAAGCGATGAGCTATTCAAGTGAACAGCTTCTGGATCGTCTACCAACTTAGGCAGGTACGCATAACCTGTTGGTTAAGTTGTGACACGCCGGTGGGGTATAAGAAAAGTGGCTAACCTTTGGCTAGTCGTAGAAAGGCACGCTGAGACCGGCTCGCATTTTCTGGAGGTTTGTAGCTGATAGCATACCCAGAGATGAGAACCTCGAGTTCGAAAGGTTGCGGTTCTAAGATAGATTAATACCAAGCGCGCGGGGGTTAGAATAGGTTTAGACAAACCTCCGGATATGTGATTTGTTCTGTCGAGCGGCATGGGATATCTCCTAACAGCCCAGCCAGGAAACAAATTGACCACCTCTGTGTTGAGGTTTCCTAGGCCATACATCCCTCTTTTCCTGGCTCTTATCTTCTGCCCCGCCCACGCCCGCCAACTTTGGGGCACATCGCCTTGTTGGCCACCTTGCGTTCTTGGTGTTCTTGACACGGAAGGTGATTCGCGGCCTGATATATATCCCTTTATATTGGATACATGCGACCTCGCCGAGGACAGGTACCTCCACGAAGAGGGCATATCCTGGGGCATGGTGGAGGTAAGCAATTGAGTGAGTGATAGGGTTATTTTTGGTCACGAACTGAGCCCAATGTCCGTATGGAGTCTTGAAAGGCCGACACGAGCGTGATGGGTGTATCGGTGCGGAAGATTACTTGTAGCGGATGTTGGATACACTGTATGAGAGGAGCGAGAGTGTATACGTCATCGGGTTTGGGCAGGTGGATGCGTAGTGGTCCAGGGTCGTCGACGTTGAAGTTTGTTCGAAGGCACTTAGAATAGGAGACCGCAGATGCCGTATAAGTCAAAACTCCGAACAGACTCCGCTTCAAACAGTTTCATCCATGGACTCGGAGCCAACCTGGTTTTGATTTTGTAGACTGTTTTATACTAGGTCTGCTGAAGACTGGAGCGATTCTCAGCTACGAAAAAGAGTGAATTATCTATATTTTACTAACCATTTAATGATGTACTCTGCACGATTCCCACTACTCGAATCAATCAACCTGCCTCAAACCTGCCTTCATGGTAATTGGAAGGGCGGGAAGATGTCGGCAAATCCCGCAACAATGAAGTCCGACACCAAAAAATCAATTATTGACACTGCCGTGTAGGTCCCGCCAACGTTACGCCATTTCTGCTCGTATGCCGCTGCTCGCCAAAAGGTACGCGTTATACCACGTTGAATCGTAATATGCATAATAATCTGCTCCAGCCTTCAAAATTAGCTGTCCATGACCTTCCTAGGTACATGTACTACCAGGCGTCTTTCCAGTTTACGCACATGGTTTCCCTCGCATGCCCTATTTTCCCCCACACTCGGCAATAAATCTCTGCCCATACTACCCTCGTCATGCAGTTCCCAACGCCACCACACGACAATTTACCAGAAACTCTCTCAGTCACCATGTCGGTCCGACCCTCTAGTGTACGAACACTTCGCGAAGAAGCTCACCTTCGCTCTCCGCAAGCACGTCGGGGCAGAGCATGGTATAATCTCTAGGGGGGACCACTATGTATCGCTGAATGAATTGGTGCGCCTCGCACGTGCATATTCCCTCCAAAAGAGTCACTGATTCCCTTTGTGTTTACAGTTGAGCCATCCCGAGTTTAGAGACCTTAGTCTGCCCGAGCTTCAAAGAATCTTAGACCTTGACGAAAAGTATCGATTCCAAATCACGTTTGACCCGTCACGAAGAGAAAACGCATGGTGGATTCGTGCAAAAAAGTGGAGCGTGAGTAGGATCCTTGTATACGCCGCACGCGCAAGTCATTAACACGTATTAAAAGGAATCCTACAGATACCTGAAGCCTCTCCACTCCGGCAAGGGACCGTCTCAGGCCGTGTATAAGACGACAGAGGAACAATGGCTAACACATTTGTGTGAGTAGCTTTGAAAGTACCTTGTAAGCCTCGGTGGTATTGACATGGTTGATTGGAGCCAGGAACGGGATACCCAAACAGCACGATGACTGGATTAGACTTGAATGCTGCATACCTACAGGTGACTATCTGGATGGTTAGTCTAGATTCTTATAATTGCGCTTTCTCTATCTAAGAATTTTTTCTAGATTTGGAGCCTCGAGATGAGGTCTTTATTTTTGTTGACGTTGAGCAGTGCCTCAAGAGCGGTATACGCTTCTTCTACCCCGTCCCACCACCTCAACCTCTTGCGAACCCCACACACTTACTCACTAAGGGTGACCAGTATGGATACATTACCACCAATCTCTTCGCTCAAGTTGACCGGCTACAAACTAAGAAGACGTTGATATGGGGTGACGAAGACTTGCTTAACGTCGCCACGCTCCCTCCCTTTCAAACAGAGGCCGAAGAAAAGAGGACAAGGCGAACATTCCTCAAACCACTAGATTGTAACTTTAACACCTTTGCTAGGGTACCTCCAGATGGCGCTTTCCGACCTCCTCCGGAAGTGATCCAAGAAGCTAAAGACGTTGTGAAGACGGTGTAGAGTAGTATATAGAGTAATGTATTTATTTGATAATTTTTAATTGCGAGTGTGTCCCATTTCAGCGCGCATGTATGCGATTCTAGATGCTTGCAAGGCGTTGCCATAATTCTAAGCTCCTTTACGACGTCACAGTTACAATGGGCCTAATAATACACTCATACTATGTACACGGTAAAACGAAACGATGTCCTTGAGAAATCAGGCAATGCGCATCGCATTGGCAGTACCGGCCGTCAGACTAGTGCTGCGGCCTATCGAGCCTGTGCCACCGCCATTGCCAAGAGCGTTCTTGAGCAAATCGCGACAACACCGCACGCGCTCGCGGCGCTGGACAAACCAGCTACCAGCATCGCATGATACAGCAAGGGGGACGCCAATGACACCGCGCTCGCGTGCCGTACGAACGCTCTGTATGAGCTCGTCAAGCTCGACCTCGGAGTCCAGTTCGTCGAGATCCTCTGATACGTCGTCACGCAGCTCTTCCGCAAGACGTTGCTGCGCTGCAGCAGCAGCAGCCGCCTTCTTCCCTACCTTCTTGCTGCCTCCACCCCCGCCCGCGCTCGCCTTCTTCCCTGAGCCTCCAGCGGCGCCGTCTGCGCCTGCAGCAGCGGCAGCCTCACCAGCGAGGCGTTTCTTCTCAAGCTTCTCTCGCTCCCGCTTCTCCTTCTTCTCGGCCTTGGTCTCGCGCTTGACGGGCTCGACGAAGTTGGGGTTGTTCGCGCGCTGCCAGTCGAGCAGCAGCGCATCGTAGTCGCGCGAACGGCCCTGCACGGCGCGCTTGGCGCCCATGGAATGGGATTTGCAAGTGAGCGAGCGGGAGCAGGGCAGGCCCTTGTCGTTGATTACACCGCACTGCTTGTCATAGTCGACGGGGCCCTTCATGCGGCCCTTGGTCACTTTCGGAGCCGGCTTCGTCTTCTTTTTCGACGGCTCATCTGGGGAGGGTGATGCCTTACGCTTCTTCCCCCCTTTCTTAGCGTCTGCGGAGAGCCATGGTCAGAGGGAGAACACGGACTGGAATGGTGGCCTATAGGGTGCATACCTTCCGCCTTGACTCCCTTTTTGCCGCCTAAGCGGATAAGGGTACATGTTTCTGTTTCGCATGCTCGTCAGTCCGACTCCTTGCGAAACAGAGCATGACAAGCGAACCGGTATGCTCAGCAAGAAAGCTGCGGAGGATGGGCTTCCCGCAGTCTGCGCACTTGACGAGGCCGATCTCGGAGGTAGAGGTGAGGGGCCGTGCGCCGAAGAGCTTCATGTCGCGAGCCACAAGGAAGGCCGTGGGCGGTGAGGGCGGTGCTGTGACATCTGAAGAGGAAGAGGCGGGCGAGGGAATGTCCCAAGAGAAAGGCTCGACAGGCCCCGGAGACGGCTTGAGGCGCATGCTCATCATGGTACGCAACAGTGACGAGCGCCGCGGCTAAGTGGCAGGAGCATACATCACATGACCTCTCAAGTTATGTGCGATCTCGAATTCGTCTATGGTTCATTGCCATTACTTACCGTACTAAATTCTAAGAGGCGTGCTGCTTCTCAAGCTCAAGATTGAACGTCTACTTCACATATCGGCGACCCTTGGAATTGTTGCAGACCTTGGCAATAAGTGAAGGCCCGGGCCACGGGGCCGGACGAATGGATATTTTCACGTGACTGTGGGTTCAATGTTCCCATGCTCCCAACGCTGAAAACAGAGGAGAATCGACACAATCTGAAGATTTTTTTCCGACCCGCCCTTTGTTCTTAGGGTAGCTCACAGGTTGAAAGCGTTAACGTGAGTGTCCTTTCTATCCCTTCTACGCGATGAATTCTCGACATTTGCACGTCAGTCGGAGTACTTCATTTCCTCGGAAATGATGGGAACAGGCGACAATTTACGCTTTCACTGACTTTTCTCTCTTTACCTGCGATTAGCTCATGATACTAACCATTATTTTCTTTAGTACGCATCCCCTTGAAGTTGGTTAAAGCGTCAGGATCAGGCACTGGTTTGGCACTGGTGACGAGTGAGTCTAGAAACCTGTGCGTGGGAGCAGACACGTTAGAAATCATGTATTCTACTTGTATCTTGTTTCTTCCTAGCTATCCAATCTGTATAATATCCGCCGCCTTCTTTTTAAAGCCATTCCGAAGCTCCTAAACGATTACTCACGACAACTCTGTCCTTCAACATCAGCCAATGTCCAATTCGGGACATACCTCGTCTGCAGGCAGAAGCACCGTAACGCCCGCAACTGCCAATGGCAGTGGTGGTAGGACTGGCGCGTTGGTCCCGACGAATAACGTCACGACAACAGAGGGAGTTACTGTCCGGACACGCATTGACGCAAATCTTACGGTCGACGACGTCGTCAGGCAACTCTGTATTAATCTTACTATCAAAGAGCCGCCATCCCACTTTGCACTTCGCGACGAGGCCGATGAATTGGTGACAAATGATAACCTGAGGAAGAAGATTAGGAACAAGTCGAATCTGAAGTGGGTTCATCGTCTTCTGCGATTTGCGCTGCCTAACACTCCTGAAGACTCGTTAATGCCCCAGCTCGTGAAGCAAGAGAGACGGCTCTAAAACTGAGCAACAAAAGCGACAAGAATATAAAGTTACTTCTATTCTCTCTCCAGAAATATATTCGGGTACTATTTCAGGTTCAGTTAGCCTTTCAAGTCAATTGATAAACGATCCAGGAGGAAGCATTCGCCCGAGAGTTTTTGGAGCACGATGGGTTAAACGAGCTGGTTGAAGTGATATACTGCAGCACAGGCAATACCCTCGCAGTACGTATACTTCACCATTCATTCCAGGATGTAGCTGACACCATGTTCCAGTATGCACTTACTGCCATGCAAAACCTGATGGAACTGGACTACGGCTGGGCAAGTTTGACAGATGAGTTTATTCTGAAGATCGTGCGGATTTTAGCCTCCCCGCAATCGCTGATCAACGTTTGTCGTCCGGCCACCGCCATCCTGAAGAAACTTGTCGAGGCGGATCCGAGCAATCTTTCAGGACCTCAACTAGCCAGCTCCAGTAGAGGTCCTACTGCTCCCCCTGGCTCAGTGTGTCGCTACGGATTTCAAGTTGTGTTTGCGCAGATGAGGAAAGAGCGAGGTTCTTTGGAGACTGTGGTGAATCGGCTGGGAAGTGCAGAAATGGCTATGGCTCAGTATAGGTGAGCATTACACCACAGCAACTTAGCCACCTATTGACGTCGATGATAGCATGATGCTTATTAATTCATTGCTTGTGCATGCAAGTGATGACAGCTGGGAGGAGTTCATCGCTGAACTAGAGAGACTGAACGTTCGCAAAGCGGTTGTGGTATGTGTTAGTCAATATTCGATGCGCTACAATTAACTATTTTCAGCGTCTGATGTCGTTACACAATATAGAAGATCTAACATCATGTATGGATTTCCAAGCCAATATGGTTCGCGTTACCTATCGCAAGAAGACCACGATGGTGGATCCCGATGAAGACCCCGCACATGCCTCCATTCTTGATCAGATATGGGCCGCTACCCACCTGACGGAAGAATTAGACTCGAACGACGAGCCATTTAAGTGGCGCAAGATTGGCTTCGATTCAGAAGACATAGTTGCACAGTTTGTTGATGTCGGTGTCCTTGGATTGGAATGTTTGGTGGGTGGTGTCATATACAGCTGAACCGCCCGTTAAAAACTCATCCGCCTAAACAGAGGAAGTTTATTGAAGGGGATCCAGATTTTCCCAAGGTAAATTAATTCCGTCACCTTGAAACAACCTCTGCTTAATTCATATTGTAGATAATTGCTGAGCAACTGAGTAGACCAGAAGAACGGCGCTGTCCAATAGCCAAATGTTCCAACGAGGTTGTTGAATTATTATCCGAGCACTGGGAAATTTATGCCCCTGGCTGTACGTCTACTATCTTTAAAAGCAAATTGATGTCAAGTTAAATGCATTATTTACTAGATTCTACCGCGACGACCTTCCAGCCACTCTTCCTTGATTTCCACCGTGTGCATTCATTGGCTACGCATTTCTTCATCCGTATGTGGAGTGAAAGCGGTGCTATGAGTGGTGACTTCCCCCGTATAGTAGCGCTGGTCCGTAGCCAGTAAGTTTCTTTTACCAGCTATTCTTTACAACCACCTCACATTGGAGTAGAGTCAAACTCGCACTCCGCAAGGAGAGTACTCGTGAATGGCACGAAGTGGAGGCAGATTTCCTAGAGTCAGACTATCGTGATGTACGGGACCGCCAAATGCAGCAACTTGAGCTGGAGGATGATTTATTGAGCAAGATTCCAGTTCGGTGAGCCAATTCATTGATAACTAACGGTTTTACGGCGGTCTGATATTTCGAATAGTAACCTTCGTGCTAAACTACACAAAGAATCCTTCGAGTTCGTCAAGCAGCAGAGAATACAGTGTCTGTTACAAGGTGCCTGGTTCATCAACGCAACTCCTCAGCCTACCGGTCGAGATGGCGTCCCTCGGCGACCGCCGCGACCATGGCGTTTCATGAGATTGGTATAAACTCTTCTAGTTACACTGCAAACTCATCGTCTAATGTTTTCCGCAGGACACCAGTCAAAAGTACTTACACTATGTAGACAGTGCCGTCAAATTCCCGGTGCACAATGGGCTAGAAGATCTGCCCGAGCGTATCGATGTCTCTCTCATCAGTGAGATTGCAGGTGGTACATGCGCACCTCCGCCAAATGTACTGCGCGACCAGAACGACTTCTCATCTGCGTCGACGCCGGTGCCTTCGCCGCTGTCGTTTTCGCTCCTTAGTGCTCATGAGGGCTCTTTGGCTGATCTGATCGCGCCAGACCCAGCTCGATGGTCTGACTGGACGGATGGCCTGAACATGTTGAGACGGGACGGCGGGCATGTGTCCTCCAAGGAAACGGCTGGGTTTGTTCAGGCACTCACTGAGATTGGGTTGAAGATCAAGCTTCTTGGTGAGTTCTTCCTTGGCTAGAGAAGTCTATGTGTCCCTGACAATTCTTTGTCAGATCTTTCAGGCGAAATGGTTGAAATACCCAGCGGCCTTGTGGCTGGCCCACCGCCGACTAACAATGACTTTTTCTTCTCTGATTTGATGTAACTATATTATTTGTTATAGGATGCTGAAGTTTGGGAATGCTACTATTATAGAAGTGATTTCGTTTGATATGCCCAAAGTTATGTCCCGAGTCATCCGTCTTCAGAGCGAACATGGTATTCTGCACATATGGTTAGAGGAGCTACTGCAGCTACTTGTGCGTTGATTGAATTTATGGACTGCGGAATATGTAGTTTCTATCACATTTTCGGGATCAGGGATGTTTCTGCGTCCAGGTATAGAATCAAATATTATTGCTTAAATGTGATATATACTGCAGACCAACTGAAGACAGTACGTATACTGAATGCATAGTGCGTGCGCACCTGTATGATGGGTCCGTGACAACAACCCACTTGACAATTCAATGAACTTTTTGAGTTGTTATTCAACATATGTGCTCGTCTCCTGGCGAGGCTAATGCGGGCGATGATAACAACATTAATCGACTTCCTCAGTGTCCCACTCCATGTGTGCTAACAGCTGTCTGGAAAACCTTCCAGAACAAGTGGACAGTAAGTACATTTTGAGCAAATGTGTATTTCCGTGATGTGATAATTAAATAATGCCATAGGACGCGTGGGATATCTATATGATAAATGCAGTTGATGCAGGAGTATGAGTGCGATGGTGGTATGAATGTCGTAAAGAGCTCGTAAAAGATGCCAAGATACAATGCTATGTGATGATAGGAGCGATGCAAATAGAAGTCCCAAGGTTATGGCGACGGGACCACGGGAGTTGAACCCGTGTCCGAGAGGCGCAAAGGAAGACGAAAACAAAAACGAAAAGCGAAACTGAGACGAGATAGACAGCTGAGAGGGGTGTGGGCGAATATAATGTTAAATCGGATACTGAGATAGCATTACCATCAGTGGCCGTTAACGGTGGTCGACTTGGCCTTGGCGGCAGAGTACTCAGCACTGGCCTTGAAGAAGGGGCGGAAGATAGCGTCCGGGTCGTGGAAGTCGTTGTGCACGACGTTGACCAAGAACGATGTCTCCATGAACTCTGAAATGACCTTTTGAGAAGGGGAGTCATGTTCGTAGAGCTTGGCCCATTGCGTTCCAAGCTCAAATGCCTCATCCTGCACGTAATATTGAGCCGACGTAAATAATAATGAAGCAAACGTAAATCACCTTCCAAGCCATGAAGCTCACTGCCTCAACAATGGTAGGCTGAATGATCTCCTTGCCCGGGAACACGCCCCAGGTGACGGCATTGGGCCCATCCGAGTGTGTGTTGGTGCGCAAATCTCCACGTTTGTTGATCACATAGTAAGTGATGTTCGTGTCACGTTCGATGTGCGGAATGAGGAGAGCGAGGAGAGCAGGGCTGACAAAGAACTCGAGGTACGCCTGTTCCAAGGTGAATCAGATTGATCATTAATTCCCCGAAAATCGATAACAATGGGGACCCGCGTACCTTTTGATACACGTATCCGTTACTGGGGCCCCAGCCAAACGTCTTATCGTCGCTTCTAGCACCGTTAACAGCGGGTTGGGAGTTGATCGTTAAGAACCCTAGCTCGTTGATCTGCGCAAGCGATTTGGCGATGACGGAGGTTTCGCTTGAAGGGCGCTGATCTGACCACGGCAGAGCAGCTAAATCAGAGGTACAGAAGCGGGAAAAGAGAGAGCAGATATCGGCGAATGTCTGTGGGTAGCCCCAGAGTTTGAGAGCATCCTCTTTCTGCGGATCATATCAGCATAAATAGACAGTTTAAACCACTCAGTGTAGTATACGCACCGTCTGCTTTATCCATACACCGTAACCGTCCAGTTCACCGTATGCCGGACTGCGCGAGTCCCCGAAACGACCATTGGGGTATTCATCCCAATTCTCCGTGCGGGAGATGTAGGACTTCGTGCGATTAGCCCAGAAGATAGGCCTAATAGTCTCTTGACGCCTGTTTGGTGTAAGAGACTGGAACCGGTTATGAATTGCGGGCTAAATTTAGAAAGCGAAAGAAAAAACTTACTTGTCTCCAAGGGAGAGGTTTAATGGTCTCGATTCTGGGAACGAGGTTAAGCTCCTCGAGCAGCATTTTGGTGCCCTTTTCAAGATTCATGGTGTAGAAGTGAAGTCCGCGGATACCAATGCTGGCAGCCAAAATCTTTCGGCACATATCTGCGACAAGCTTCGTACCGATCTCACGGACCTTCTCGTCGTTGTTCTGAACGGGCTCCAGAGCGTCAAGGAAGGATTGGGGAATGACAATCTTAGCTAGACTCGTGGCGCGCTGGAAGCCGTTCCACGTCTGGATAGGAGCAATACCGGGGACAATTGGAATGGTGATGCCCGCTGCACGGACGGCCTTGACCCAGTTGATAAAGAGATCAACGTCGTAGAACATCTGGGTGAAGATGAAATTGACGCCAGCGTCAACTTTTTCTTTCAACCATTGCATCTCCTTCGTGAGTTCTTCCTCGGGGAGTGTCATATGCTGAGGAAATCCGGCGACAGCGATGTCGAAGTAGTCACCGTACTTTCGTCGGATATGTCGGACGAGATCGATGCCGTGCACAAAGCCGCCGTCGACAGCTTCCCATTCCTCCTTGCCTTGGGGCGGGTCGCCCCGCAGCGCAAGTACATTCCTGCAGCCATGGTTTTTAGCGTCCTGTCGTCGAGGATGGGTTAATTCCTGCACTCCATGATCGAGTTATCTCCCCTGTTGCGCACCTCCAATGCGATGTCCACCTTCTCCTTGGGCATGTTGGTGCATGTCAAATGCATGCACGTCTCGATGCCGATGAGACCTTGGCAGGTTTTGACCATCTCGGACGTTAGGTCCGAGGTGCGTCCACCAGCATTCCTAGCAAGGATGAGTGCTGAGCTTTGCGGGGGCGGAGACCACTCACCATGTGATATCTATGAATTCAGGCCCTAGTGCGCGCATACGCTCTATACGGTCAAGAAGGTTTTGAAGACCCTTGAGTTATTGTCATCTGCACGGATCCTGTTGGGAAATTTTTTGTAAAAGCGCACCTGTGCCGTCCGAGGGGGGAAATACTCGAACGACCACCAGATCTTATCCTCTTGCGAAGATTTCTCTATCTTTTGGCTAATTTTCATTGTATAATAGGTCGATTATTGTCTATGAGCGTAACAAAAGATGGAGAAATGTTAAAGTGGGAATGCCAGTGGAAGACGAAAATGGGGGGGGAAATAGACAAGTCCAGGTGCCTATCGGAATTTATAACTTGGTCAGACCACAATCCAATTTAAGCACAACACCCTGCCGGATAAAGTGCCGTAAATCTTATGACGCCGGGGTCCGTCTATTTCAAGAATGCCGGGCCCAAGACTCGTTGTAGACTAGAGCGCTTGACCCGAAAGCATATATTCTGTACTCTGAGCAAAGATGGCATATATATGACAAGTCTGGTATAATATACACTTTTCCATGTCCATGGCTCGAATGTCCGCCCAAAACAGAGGGCGACCGATGCTGTCATATGCAAATCATGGAAATCTACAAGCCTGCCAGAAGCTCCCAGAAGGGCTAGGATAAGGCTGGGACCATTATGATGCTATTGTGACTGGTCGCGTGTAATCCACGCACACCTAAGAAGAACGGCTGTGAGATAATGTAATAAAACGTAAAACAATTGTGGAACGAGACTTTTCTTACTACGTACGTACCATAGGCTTCGGTTCCACGCAACATCTAGTAAATGTCCCTGCCTAATTATCTCAATCGTCCAAAGCAAGCAAGGCAACACAAGTGGCAAACACAACGGCAGCAACCGTGCCCATAATCCAGAGGTGAGGCCTGTGAGAAAGGAGAAGTCAGCTGAAGCCGGACTGCATGATTATTAGTTATTCACTTGACGGCAGCTAGGAATGCTCTTGACTGCCGGAGATCTCTGTAGCCCGCGAAGTACTCCCACACACCCGCCCCTATGGCAGCCAAAGCACACACAAATTCGATGGATCCCAGAGGAAGAGATGAAGACTTTAGAGTCTCTTCTCCGGAACTGGGTACGAGGCGGGTTTGCAGGAGAAGCGACGAAGATAAGAGGGACAGAAGGAGTGCCAGTTTGAAATGGGAGAGGATGTTGCGCTCGAGCATACAGAAGTCACGGGCAGTGCTTCCAGTGTTCTCCACAAGGCTGGGGTTCATTATAATCGTAAGAGGTCGTGAAGATAGGAAATGGAGGTGAAGGACCAAGGTCTGCGCGGAGGAGCGGTCCGCCCGTGTGACTATAATATGCGACCACGTGCATGAGCGCGCAAACGGGCTTTGTACGTGTTTGCGCCATGTTCAAGTACCACTTGCGGGCTGTTCACGCCCAAGCAACAGGCGCACCACACTCCTTTCCACCACTGTCCTTAATTATGGGCCTCCTCAAGCGCTTGTTCTCTATTGGAAGCAAGAAGAATAAAAAGGACCGGCTCCCGATTGTCCATAATATACCCGTGCCCGAATTACCATGGTCGGAGGTGTCATCAGGGGCTCCACCCTCAGCAGTCACCGAGGAAGAGCATGAAGCCGCCGTTGGACGGCTTCTGAGATCTTCCTCTGCTCGCTTTGTGCAAATCTCTGAGCTTGATTACTCTCTTTTACCTCCCTTGCGTGAGTTTATTTCAAACCGCTAATGTCGTGCCTGGATTAACACTAACCACTGCTACTTAGCGCACCCAATAAATAATGTCATAAATCCTCCGTCATCATCAGCAGTTAGCTTGGCAAGCAGCACGATAAGTCAAAGGAGCACCTACAATGTCACTGTTCACAAGCGCCGGAGACACACTCCTGTTGAGGATCCCGTTCCAAACTTACCCAACCCCAAAGACTCTGATAAAAGCAACAAACGCTCGTCTTTGGCTGAAGATGATAGCCGCGTTCTGAGGCTTCGGTCAGATCCATCTGTTGCTAGTCTTCTCGAATTGTATGACGATCATGGCAAAGTTGCCGCTGATGCTTTCTCAAACGATACCCCTGCGCGTTCACTGGAACCCCCTAAAGAAGGTCGAACACAGGTTCGGCGTAATGGCTCTACCCTACGCCAGCTTTTGGGAGCCCAGCCTAGCATATATTCGCATGACAGTGATGGCAGTGAAAGTGGAGAAGGAGACATCTCATGGGCTGAACGGTTCTTGGCGTAAGTTTCAAAGTACTTAATGCACATTTCGTCATGCTCACCTGTTTTTAGGGAAAGCGAAGCTACTGCTTCTTCGACTTCTCTCATTCTCGAGACTCCGGTGACACCAAAACATACATACACCATGCCACTAAAGGCGGATATTTCTTGTACCACCGATGCATCAATGGGCACAATCGACAACCCAGCAATTTCTTCCATGGAGGTTGAAGTTAGTATGGATATTGATGACGACATCTCTGAAGGCATAGAAAACATTCTGGGAAAGCTTGGAAACAGTCCATATATGCATGTTAATCCCACTACACCTCAAAGGGCTTCACAGATTTTCGATTTCTTGACCAAAAAGCAATCTACAACCCCGGCAAACTTAGACAGGACCCTTCCAGAACTCCCAAGTTGTTTCAGTACCCCATCTGAAGAGAGTGAAAAAATAATATATAATTTCAACGATCCTCCCCCATTTACCTTCGCTCCGGCACGAGTTTCTACCTTACTCCCATCCGTGACTGAAACCACACCGAATACACCGAAACCGGCTAGCATTCGTCCTCATTCAACGACCCTGGAGCGTACGCCCTCTGTACCTGCCTATCGAGACGCTTATGGCGGTCCTCGCTCTGCATTCTCGGACGACAGTCACTCATCCCATCAGCCACTCTCATCTATTCAAGTCCATCAAGATCCACTAGATAAACCTGATGTTCAAGGTGTCAAAGTGAACGATGTGAAAGTTATCATGACCGGACCGACCAAGGTTATCGTCACGGCGCCTACACCCTCTGCTGCACATGACAACGTACCAAGTCGTTTACGAGGCCCTCGCGCACTTCCCAGTAAATCTTCTGGGAGCATTAAGCGCCGGCGCTCAGCCCTAGTAGAGCTCTCTAATGCGTCGTCGACGTCTGTCTCTGACCCATCTGGAAAAGTCATATCCGGACCCAAACGTCAGCAACCCACAAACCGGCGCTCCTCTGTCAGCTCTGTTGGCTCACACACCCGCGAGGATCGCCCGTCGTCGCGCACTCGGCATCACAGGCAAGACGTGGTGGCGCCGCTTATCGGACATCATAAAGAGAACCAACTTGGACTCTCTGTCAAAATGGAGCTGCCCTCGACACCGTTGCGCTCGAACAGTCACTCGTCGGGGTCGAAGGCGCTGCTGCGTACAGTGGTACATCAGGCGATGTTTAACCCACCGTCGCCGGCGTCGTCGTCGGAGCTGTCCCCTGTAGGGAAACAGATGATGATGGACGTGAGGCAGCAGCGGCTGTATGCCCGCGAGGCTGACAGGGAGAGGGCAGCCAAGCGCTCTAGATCAGAGCGGGCACATTGGGTATAAGAGTTGTTACTAGGGGAAAGATGTTACCCCTGCATCGTTTTCTTTTCTTTTTATTTCTCTGGTTTGTTGAACGAACTTTCATGCAGATACCGACCGGACGCCTGAGTCACGACTTTTTCCCGATCTTGCATAAAACAAGTATGCATGCATTCAAATTTATTTCGTTCCATAATCTCGTATTTTGACTCCTGCTTTCAGTTTGTTATTCGTTCCTCGCTTTCGCTACGCTTTGTTCTCTTTGTCTCAGCAATCGCTTTGTTTTCGTTGACTTATGTATCCTGTCCCGTTCACGCTTCCGTCAAATCTCCACGTCCCACCATGAGCCTGCATAATAATATGAGATGTATGATATCAATATGATATTAAATATATTTATTCTGTCCTCTTAATCCAATTCAAGTGAGTATCATTCCGTCTGTTATAATTGTTCCGATTTATGACAAGGTCTTCTTATAAATGGCTCTTGAGTCAATCTTTAGTCTACTTATTGGTCAAGCCAAGGTCAAGCTTGGGTGAAGCAACGACGTTGCCGTCTCTTGTCGGAGTGAGGAATATTAAGCAACCGCCCCGAAGCTTGCTCCGACGTCTCGAGCATGTTGGGAGAGATCCTATACATCTCCTTGAGGCTCTACTCTTGGCCCAAGTTAGTGAGTGTACTTAGCCTTTCGACTTGATACTGGCTCACAAGGATAATAATAGACGTGAAAACTTGTGCTGCACGACTCATAATCGATAATCCATAATCATGACCTGTAACTCGTCGGTCAAAATAAATACATTCCCACTTACGATATATATTCTAGAATTCCCATGACCATGGTATATAAATGCTGAAAATACCCTGACGCAGGTGAATTTACAATTCTTATCGCGATAACGACGTTTCTTGCAGGATGACTGGAGGCAAATATCGCATCGGTGTAGATGTTGGCGGTTTGTCTAACGCACTCTAGAGGACGACTACATTACTTGACGCTTTGTAGGAACAAATACCGACGGTGTAATAATCGATACTACTCGACGCCAAAATCAGAATCGGGGTATCCTAGCTTCATTCAAACACGAAACTACTGTGGATGTTACCACTGGCATTGAGAAGGTCGTCAGGGAAGTTCTCAGTGCTTCGGGAATTGATCCAACGAGCCCGGATATAAGAGGGCTGACCATCGGAACCACCGTATGTTTCAAGATGGTTTGTAGTGTATTCAAAACTTACATATATTTCCGTGTGATCTAGCATTTCATAAATGCGGTTGTGCAGTTAGATTCAGCACGCTTAGCAAAAGTCGCTGTCATCCGCCTCGCAGATCCTTACACGACCGAATGCCCTCCGGTATGTCTACCAATTGCGTAAACATTTTTGCGTGAACCATTAACACAGGTGTAGTTCATAGACTTTCCTAAGGATTTGAAGAACATAATTGACGGACACACTGCAATTATCAAGGGAGGGTTTCAAATGTAAGGTTTGATTTTTTATTGCATAAATACTTTCCCTCATTGATCTTTCTTTCAAGTGATGGGCGCGTGATAAACGACATCCAAGAGGACGAGCTTTTGGAACAGGCTACAATCATCAAGTCAAAAGGCTTGAAAAACATCGCACTCATCGGTATTTGTGCGTAGCGCCTTGTTTCTCTGACACCCCGTATTAAAAACGAAGAGCAGACTCACCTTTGGACGTTGGTGGTACACAAGAATATAAAGCGAGGGATATTCTGCAAGCGACATTGGGTTCGGATGTCAACATTGTTTGTTCATGCGATGGTGACTCTTTTCTCTTTGAATTTTAATAGACCTTTCTTATGCCGTACGTCAGTTGGGCGGGTTGGATTCATTGAGAGGGAGAATGCCACGATCCTAAATGCCTCTATCACTGCATTTGCTCAGCGAACTGTTCGCGCGTACCGGAAAGCCGTTAGGGGACTTGGCCTTACGTGCGGGCTCTACCTCACTCAGGTATGTTTACTTTCTTGCCAAGTTTAACGCACTGATTAGGAGATTATAGAATGATGGGACTCTTACCAGCGCAGAAAACGCCGCGAAACTTCCTATTAGGACTTTTGCAAGTGGTGCTACAAACTCTATGAGGGGTGCCTCATATCTGGCGGGTATTGACCTAGTGCCTCGGGATAGTAGGGACGGAAAGAGCATGATTGTGGTTGACGTCGGCGGGACAACGACAGATGTTGGAGTGCTATTGCCAAGTGGCTATCCCCGACAGGCAGCTGCATTTATTGAAGGTATGTAAATTACTACTTTAGGCTGGAATATTGCGTGGCATCTTATACTTCTCAAGTGGCCGGAGTACGCACCAAGTCAGTGACATAGCTCATGCATTATTGATATCTGCGAGTTATTTATTTTCAAATTTCTTTCAAAGTTTCTCGATGCCTGATGTTCAATCCATTGGCCTTGGGGGTGGATCACGCATTCGCTGCTTAGAAAACAACAAAGTAACGGTCGGTCCCGATTCTGTGGGGCATTATGTGAGTCTGGCTCTGAGAACCTACTGTGGTGGACGCTAACCTCTCAAAGTTAACAAGAGACAGCCTTGTTTTTGGTGGAACTCAATTAACTGCTACAGATATCGCTGTTCGATCAGGAACTGACGCAGTTGGTGACTTTTCCAAAACCGCACACATAGAGGAAAGTACAGTCAAGATGGCCCAAGCCAGTATCAAGCGGTTGTTAGAGGTGCGTATATACCTCCCTCATGCCCGCATTTATTATTTACCCATATAACTATTAGAGGGTGATTGACCGTATGAAGACATCACCAGAAGACTGTGACATCCTCCTAGTCGGTGGAGGCTCAATAATTGCCCCTCCCAAACTAAAAGGCGTAAAGAAGATAATGTAGGTTCGATCTTGCGTATGAGAGTACTTAACGTATAAACGGTTTGCAGTGTCCCCGATCATCATGAAGTAGCAAACGCAGTTGGTGCTGCTATTGCCAATGTCTCCGGCGAGGTCGACACTATTGAGATTCTTGAGGGTCGAAATCTCAATGATGCTATTCAACAAATCAAGGAGAGAGCTATTGAAGAGGCGGTGAGAACGGGAGCAATAAGAGACAGTGTTGGTGTGGTGGACGTTAATATACTACCTGTGCAGGTGAGTGTCCGCTGCCTCCACACTAAGCCCGGATCTGACTTTAGTTGGTAATTGTCAGTACGTGACGAACCAAGCAACACGCATCATTGTAAGGGCAGTGGGAGAGCTAGGTCAAGATGAAGGGTCGGCGGCGCCGTTGTCCGTCGTAGACGACATAGTAGGAAATGAAGATGACGGGCCAGAGGCCGAACCCATTGTTCACCAACCCACACTTGAAGAGCCGATTGACTATCGGACATATAAACCCAAGATTGAAGGAGGCATATGGTACCTCTCTGAAACTGACCTTTGTATGTGTCGACTGCCACTGTGGACCTATTATATCGTACTAAATTCTTCTGAACTAGTTTTTATCATGGAAGGTTGTGGTATATTGGGAACCGTAAGCTTGGGCCACCGTCGCTGAGCATATGTTATTAATGTGATCTAGGGAGGCGGTGGATCCCCGTATCCAGCATACCTCATTTGTCGTCAGATTCTACGTGACGGAGGTTCAATCCGAATTGTTGATCACACCACACTTCCCGACGATGCATTGCTTGTTCGGGGAGGGTTTATGGGATCCCCATCTGTCGGGTCTGAACGCATTCGAAGTGGTGCTCATCTGCGAATAGCAGGGCTAGAGCTGGCAAAGTACTGCGGCATAGCAGAGTTCGGGGCTACACTATGGTATGTCCTATGGGAGCACTTCCGCAAAAAGCACTCACCATACGCAGTGATGAGATCGGGGGAAGCAATGGAATGCAATCTCTACAGATGACGAAGTGTGTCCTTTCCCTATTTCGCATATTAACATTCAATTCACTAATGTAAAAGATATTATGGTGTCCCAGCCCTTGATGGGGACTTAATGGGAAGAGGTAAGCTGGCCCCCTGATGGTAGAGATAATGAAACTTAATGGATACCCTAGCATATCCGATGCTCAATCAAGTTTTACCAGGTAGGTTGACCTAGCTCTCAATGATTTCATATAAATTCTTATCAATTCTATGATATAGCTGTCTATGGCCGTCCCAACGCGTGAGCTCTGACCCCCTTCTCAATGGGGACGCCGCTCATTCAAATATTGGCGATCCCCAGCCTCGTTCCATGTTCTCTCAATGACGGTAGCAATAATACCGTGGTACGTGCTTTTACTTTTCGACAAATTATTCTAGAAATGCATTTTAACCTGAATTTGACGTTGCTCCTAGATATTAACCTCCGTAAAGAACGAACATTATGTAGAATCAATTATGCGTGTAGTGACTACGGTGATGGGGTCGTCAGCTGCTCTTTGTCCGCCACCACTAGCATTGCGGGACGCCAGAGACTTTGGCGTCACACGTAGTCAAAGCCAAGCCTGGAGGATGGGACGCGCCGTAGCTATTTGCCGACAAACGAAGTACGTCTGCTGTTTTTTCTTCCTCAGTGTGGCGTTGTATACTCACTTATTATCTTTTATAAGTAATATGAAAAACGTTGCTAGAGCTATTTTGAATCTTCAAAATGGTGTTTGCCTTTTTGTCGGGAAGATAATCGATGTATCTCGGGTATGTACTTTGTTATATGTTGCTGTTCGAGCATATTATCTTGTATGTGTTTGTAACTTTCATAAATTTTATTACAGGAAGTACGGGCTGGATTCACTTGGGGTCAAGTCCGCATTGCCCAGCTAACAGCAGATGAAATGGAAGACAGTGAACAGGTGGAGACACTCTCTGAGACGTCAAGTAACGAGATGACAACCACCATGCTCATTCCGTTCCAAAATGAGAATTTGTGTGCTTACGCTGAAACGTCAAGTAGCGACGGCACCATTCAGAGGAAGGTAGTAAGTGAAATGTATCCTCAAGTAAGCAGTCCTAACATCGTGCAGGTTGTAGCCAGTGTCCCGGATCTGATAACGATACTTGATTCACAAAGCGGGTCCCACTTGGGTACTCCGGAATGTATGTTCGATAGGTTTTCCGTCGAATTTTCAATTGCACTGAATCACTTCTTAGATTCATATGGGTTGCGTGTGACAGGTAGCTTTTATGATTCTCCCGATTCATATACGACCTTCTGAAAGTGGCCACATATACATAGTTGTCGCCCTCGCAGGCCATCCACTATGGCGTTCCGAACATGGGTTGACTGTTGGAGGGCCGCCTGCTTTTGGGTACGTATCTGTGTATCTTAATTTAGTTCTCTTGATTAATTTGGACATAATCAGACTGGATCATCAATTTATTCCACTAGGAGATTACATTGAACCTCGCTCCGTCATTGAAGAATACGGAAAATAGTGGCTATTGATTGTCCAGGTAAATACACAAGTGATACGTTTCACAATTCTCATTTACCTCTGGAAGCATTAGAGAGCGAGGGTCTGTAGTAATGCTTCAAGAAAGATACAAGTACGCGACAACCGTTATTAAACCCTTTTAACTTTTTCACAAGAAAACTGCAGTCGCCGAGTTTCTCCTATTTATTCAATTTGAGTCCGCAAGTCAACCGCTAGTTGGACAACGCCAGTGCTTGCTTCAATTAGTAAAGCGGCTGATTTTTTGTTTCTAATTGACACTATCGGGCTTAAAAGAGAATGATAAAGAGAATGTGTATTTGAACCCTGGTCGCGCTTGTTTATTATATGGTGTAGAACTCGCTTTGGCTAAAACGCCATTCCCATTTGAAATTCTGAATCTTATTTCTCTTTCAAATACTTATGACCGACTCCTCTGTTAGACAACTGGGAAGCGGTGCGCAAGTGCGACTTAAGGCTGTTGAACAAGCGCTAATACTTGAACAATGCTTCAAGTTGCGTCGATCGTAAAGCGCTAATTTCAATTTACGGTCGGAATCAGTATGTTTTATGTGAGGAATTGGTGACCCGGAGGAGTCTCGCTCAATCTCGCCGCTGATTGCTGGGCGGGGTGGCAGCACAAAGTGGTAAAAGAGTCCTTATATTTGAGGTCACTTCCTACTGGTACATGCTATTTTTTCATTGGTACAGAAAGACAACAGAAAGGTGATCTTTCTGTAAGTAAGTAGTACGAGTTGCTGCGTCACATACTACCCAATTTGATCAGAGTCCAATCGATATGTCACGAACGCGTTACAAGAATCTCGTGGTCTGTGACATCCGTGCATGGCGGCACTTCAGGAATCAGCACAGACTCGGCTTTGACTTGGCTTTGACTCAGCTTCGAGGTTGCCCCACTCCCGTGACATAACTTGGACATAACGACATAAAACTACAACTAGCCATCGCCACCAGGTTCTGAGTGTCTGTGCTATACCATATCCACGCCAATGTCGACTCGGGAAATAACAGACTACTTAACCAAGCAGCTTTTTATCGAGAAGAACATTGTATGCCGCTACTGTCCACGTTGACGCGCTGGCATATGCTGATCGCAGTCCTCTACTAGGTCACGTACCGATCCCTAAGCAGGAAATTCTCCATACACGTCAATGAAGCCAAAAAGTAGGCACCCATTTTTTGCATACGACAACCACATTTGTCTGAGAACGCGTCGTGCTTATTAGCGAGCTCGCGACGTTCCATTACAACGCCCCATTTCAGTCTCAGACATGCCGAGCGACTTTTTTGCTGAGCGGGGTACGGAAGCAAACTTCGAAAGTACATGACTCGAAAGTACATGACGGGGACTATCCGATGGAGGGAACAGCGGAGGATACTTGGGAGGATGATGATGGAGAGGAGGTGGTGCAGGTACAGGTTACAATAGTTAATGAAGCAGATCTAGAAGGTGCGACGCCCTACGCTGTTCACCGATATTTATGCTGATACACACTCAAGCTGCTAAGGATACCTACTCTGAATTAACTTCCATTCACATATACAGCGTGTCTCCAGCACCTCTTCACGTATGTCCTTTGCTGCTTTTTGCTTGTCGTATCCTTGAAGTAGGTCTTGACTAATATTTTAAGGATGCTGGTTTGATATGTGGACCTACTGAACTTGTCCGCACTACCGATAAGGAGAAAGGGCCAGCTTATTCCATCAAGCTGGGTCGTATTGTAGCTAAGGGCATCAAGGTTCGTCAAGTCCTTGTCACCATAACCTTTCTGATCTGGTTAATTAGATGGGACCAGTGAAGCGAAAACCCGGTGCACCGGTGGCTGGCCCTTCCAAGCTCAAAATAGCTGAACCAAAAGGTGGTGTGACGAAGACAGAAACCAAAGAGCCAACAGCAGGCCCTTCCGACAAAGACGTGAAAGAAAAGGAGAAGCCCAAGCAAACAGGGAAACTACAATTCTTTACGAAGGCAAAAGAACCAGTGGCTGCCAAGCAAGTAAAGCAGGAGGAAACTACGGATTCGAAGAAGAAATTATTCTTCTCCAAGCCTGCCGCTGCCGCAAAGTCCGCCCCTGAGAAACCACCTTCTAAGGCCAAGGAACCTGTGAGTGTTGCCTCAAAGGAGGTAAAACAGGAGGAGGGGCCTCCCAAAGAGCCTACGAAGTTGAAGTTTGGACCACCTGTATGTTTATGGATTTGTTTCCTTGAATCTATACTGACGTGACCTCTTTAGCGTGGAGTGAAGCGCAAATCGTCCCTTGGACTCGAATCAAAGGAGAAGGAGAAGACAAAGGACAAATCGCCTGAAAATGTTGCTAGTACTTCGAAAGCGTCTGCAGTATCAGCACCAGAGACTAGCAGAGGCAAACGTCGCGTTGTCCTGTCAGACGATGAGGACGAAGACGATGTTATAACGAAGGCTCCACCGCGGAGAAAGGCCAGACAGAGCTACGCGACTGCAAGTACCGAAAACTCAGAAGCAGAGAGGGAGGCAAGGGCATTAATGGATATTGATGATGGTGAGTTCAACATGACAGTGGTGGACGCCTAATTACTCTCTAATCATCCCACATCATCCCGCTACTAGACCAAGTTGAAAAGGTTTCCCGTGTGCCATCAACAAATGCTAGCGCGAATGAACTTGATGACGAAGATGACCAGGATACGTCGTCTGGGATCCAGGACGAAGACGTCAGTATGGAAGAGGAGGCTCCTTCAGTCAAGGTCAGGGCTAAACCGAGAAAGCAAAAAGCTGCCGTTCCTGTAGGCAAAAATGGTCTGAAAAAGCGGAAAGTCACGAAAACACGCAGGACGAAAGATGCAAATGGGTATATCGGTAGGTGTATTATGTGCATCTCGTCGCCCCATTGCTCAGACATTTTAAATTAGTTAAGGAAGATTACTCCGACTGGGAATCCGTAGAAGAGGGAGACGAACCAGAAGAGCCCCCTGCGAAACCTGCTGCTAGACCCAAGGCTGTTTCGTCAAAGAAGGTGAAAAAAGAGGAAGTGGACGAAGATATAGATGCCAGTGATGCGGCTCCCGTGGCTAAGGGAAAGGCAACTAAGGAGTCTGCACCTGCGAAGAGGGCTCCCGTTAAACCAGCGGCTAAGCCGAAACCAGCGGCCAAAGGAACCAGCGCAAAGGGTAAGACCGGTCAACAGAAGCTTAATTTCTTTGGTCCCAAGAAAACCTAATTATGTGTCCAACGTGACGGGATATATATTCCATAATTTTACAAAGCGGGGGATTACTGTGAGATACACTATTTACATGTAGAAGGATATTGGTTAAACAACAAGAAAGAGAGGATGTCATATACAAGTTTATGAGAATATAGCAATCAGTAAAGGGTGCAAAGCAAGGGTTTTCATGGGTGAGCCCGCCATGCGACGGGTAGTTTGAAATTAGCTTTGAGCTGACGAGACACGTCAAGATAGCGTGGGTCTGTCAGTTCCGTAATATAGCCTTGCCGCATCAAGAAATCTAGGATGGCGAGGGCAGAGCTAGACTTGAACTGACCATCTAGAAGGTATTGTAGAACAGATTCGGCATCTACGAGCTCAAATTTCTCCACCTCACCATCGAGCGCATTAACTTGGGGAACAATTGACCCGTCACCAGGAAGGGGAAGGTCAAATAGGTGGTAGATGCCAGGCAGCGCCCAGCCTCCAGGGGAGCGGTGGGGGAATGGCAGCACACCGACCGGGCGAATCCACTCCTGCACGTAGTCCTGATCGAGAAGCGCTTCTTCTGCGGACTCTTGGATGATTGTGTCCATAGCCGATACCCCAAGTCCCATACCACCGCCAACGGTCACATCTAGCTTTCCGGGCCAGCTAGATGATGTCATTTTCAGGAGTTCTCAAATAGGGCTAAGAGAATCACGTACGTATGTTTGTGGATAGCCCGGCGGGGGACCCAGAGCTTGATTTGGCTGGTATGGGGATCGCGGACATAAGCTGGTCAAGGGCTTCCCTCAAGCAGTTGGAAAAGCAGGACCAGGAGACAAACTCACCGATAAGTAGTGCCCCAAAGTTTACGAAGCTGAATAGCGGGAGTGCTGCGCGCTCGATGGCGAACGCGACAGGATCATCCGCAGGAGTGATCGGATTGGGAGGGTGTAGATACACCGGATACGCCTCGTCTCCCCAATCTAAAGCCTCAGACAGTCAGTCCTCCTTATCTTCATCCATCAAATGGCATAGTCATGCACATACTCCGCAATATGGGTGTGAACGCCCCGTGTTTCCGCCAGTCCGACACGATCCGCTCCATGTGCATCGTGCGCGTGTACTTTCCGCCCTCGTTCACCCAGTCCGCAAACGCGACCGCCCTGAGCGCCTTGCTTGCGTCGGCCGAGTACCGGAAGTCCCAGGGCGACGCCGCGTCCGATACGAGGTGCTTTTGGTGGTCGTTCTCTAACGCCGCAGCGACCTGCTGCCGTACGAAGCCCACCGGCCGCTCGCCCTTGGCATGCGAGATGAGAAAAGGCACAACAGGCTCGGCGTCGACGATGCGGCCGTCCGCGGTGCGCGTGGCGATGGTGAGCTCACGGTTAAAGTTGTCCCAGGGGCCGTGCGGCATGATGAGGTTGTTGCATTCGTGAACGAGGGGCAGAAGGCTGCCGTACCCGGTCGGGAGCCTCAGTGGCGCGACAGGCGGCGCATCGACGTGGTACTGGCGGGTTGACGTGCGGAGACGAGCATATCGGGCGGGAGTGTGTGCAGATGTGGATGTGCAGCTCTTGAAAGAGCCGAGAGCTTGGTAGGGGTAGCGTCGTGTCTGCATGGGAGGCGCAAACAGGATGTGGTTGGGGAGGGTCAGGTAAGTAAAGAAGGCTGAGGATGAAACCTCGTTTAGAGCCCTTTAAGATGAAGCATAGTTTGCGTCAGAACAGCGAATCCGTGCATCCAGCCGCGCCCGCTGTTGCCGAAACGCTGATTTGTCAACATCAAATGCATGACTTTGCTCATGATGCTGCAACACCCTGGAACCCAGCAAGAACTTACTGAACTGTACATTACCAGTTGGCTCTTAACTTACCTTCCTGAAAAGTAAAAGATTAACAAAAGAACAATTCCATTGACTTGCTACTAAAACATCCAGGTTGTACCTGTAAAGTTGCCATGCAATACTCATAATCCATTCAGCAGCAACCCATTTAATCAGTAAACATGCTTCTCCATTGGTTTTTCATATTATCTGTTGGACTGGCTTGGGACTGGCTTTTTCAGACATGCGGCAAGCAGCTGAACTCGGCATTAAGGTATAGGGGGTCTAGGGGCACTCTTGAGCACATGCAGCTATAAGTTAATCATCTTTAAGCTGGAGGTCCTGCCGAATGAGCGACTTGACTTCGCTTTCTAATTCCTCGAGAGTTTCAAAGAACGGGATGCCTAACCGTTTGCAAACAATTTCAACGTTTCCCCTTCTGTAATATTCCTTAGGGCACCCAACCAAGAGCTTTTTGCTGGTAGAATATAGACCAAGCTCCAGTAGACTAATGGGGGCTGCCGCATGATGTGGGAAGTACATCGCAATATAATTGACTTTGTCCATCGCGTTCAGTTCCCACTCGACCTGCTCCTTGAAAGGTTTAAAGTTTATGGTCTGGGGCCAGTTTGGATCCCACGTTGGGCGACGCGGGTTGTATGTAACAGTAGGCACGCCCTTGAGGGATTCAATAAAGTGAGCCTGCCAGTCGACTGCAGCGCCCATGTCAATTGCGCCTGCTAAGAAGATGGATTTATGAGTGCTGGGAGTATCTGCCTTTTGGGTCGGATAGACCACAGTCGGGCCATTTGGGTTGAATTCGGTGATCGTAAGATTTTCAATGAAAGTTACTGAATCCACGCGCTTGCCTTTGAGGAGGACCGAGGGTATCAGACTATATACAACCGACTGAACTAACCCCATGATGAAGTGTGACTTGTAACGGGAAGTCCAAATGAGATGACTGGCAAAGAAAAGGGGCTTTGAGAAGACGTTGACTGTACAGCAGATGGTCGATGATGAGGGGCAAAGTGTTGGATCAATGGTTCAAGGCGTGCGCCTACTTATATACTGCCTCTTTGAGTGGAATAGTTCTGTTTCGGGAAGTTGCCAAAAATCATGGTCAATCTTCGAGCGGAATTTGCCATTAGCAGTAATCTTTGCGGGCCAAATGACGAGGCGATGCGTTGTCAAAAATGGGTGCCTTACGCGCTGTCAAGAGAACTTATTTGTTCTATTCTCGCAGCATACTTATGGCCTCATACATGACTCGAACTTCGATTTTCAAGCTTCCAAGGCAGATACAAACAGAATGCCTCACTGCCTGAGTACACCCGATAGTTGTCCTATGGTGTTTTGCACCGAATGCACTGGCCCACTGGGCCACTGGTGGCCAGAGCACAGCTATACACGGCTATGCACCGAATGCCCTTCTCAACCTCAGCTGACTCTGTTCTAGCCATTCTTTGCAATAGCAAAAGACATGGCCACAAAGTCGTAAACGCTTCTCTTGAAATCGTCGGCAAAAACCCCTGCCAGCTCACCAAGGGCCAGGCAAAAACCCTGTTATCTTCTCATCGCCTTATACCAAGTAAGTGAGGTGGTATGTATGTGTACGCATTTCCTTCGGATATCCATGAGCAAGGATACATACCGTTATGTACGTCTCAGCTGGGCTGGAGCTTGGATACTTGACGTAGCGAACGTACGTACTGCAGGAGGACGGAGGTGCCAAGTATTAGGCAATGCGCTCAGTCGCCTGCCCTTAATTTGGGCCATCGTTCTTGCTCTGCCTTCTTCCAAGTTGTTGTTGCCTTCGGTGTATCTCACTAACGCTGACACCGCAATCCCTGGACCTCTTTCACAGGAGGAAGGACTTTACATAAAGTAAACCTCCTCGCATAACCTGACATTGGGAGCATCTACAAACTATTCTTAGGACATAGCGCTGACACCTTGTTTGCACCTGGGAAGAAACTGGGCCGTGGGGGGCGCACTGCTATCAAGCTCCCGAGTAACAACTAAAATGTTTTATGATGGTCACCGCCTTGTCGATCCAAATAGGGCCAGCCTTTTAACTCAAGTGCTGCACGTTTCTCGACCTAGACAATCGAGCTTGCCTCACGCTTTCTTACTATTCTGCTTGGAGCTATCCCATACTCATGGGCGACTCAACAGAATCACACTACTTCGCACCCTTGCCTCTTGTAGGATATCCTTCATCTCTCTGCGCGGCTTGCCAGACTGGCCTTTTCTCTCACGAGGGATTCCAGAAGGCACTCTCCGACGACCATGACGACACTACAGGGTACTGCTATACGTGCACATGGGCGGAGATATCCCTGTCAATAACGAAGGAAGAATGTGCCTGGTGTACCGTGGTCAAGAGGGCTAGGGACGGATTGCATCCAGACATGTTTGATCCCGACCAAAAAGTCGCGCAAATAAGAGTCCAAGTGAACATCAAGTCGAGACAAGACCTCACCATCTACATTAATGGTCACTATGCAGTAGTTTATGAAGTGTATGCCCTCAAGGGTGAGTTAGTGTCCTCGAGACCCGCGGTTTTCGGATATCATTTCAAACTTGCTGATGCACGCATATATTGACTAGGGGATAACTCCTTTGAAGATATTGGTAGAGATGACCAATCTTATTCCAGAACGGAGTATGTGAACTATGCAAAAGCAATACATCTCATGAATGATTGTGCCCAGCAGCACGCACACTGCCCTTCAATTCGAGATACTCCTCTCCCCACCCGGGTCATTGATTGTTCAGATCCTCGCAGTCCACGTCTTGTGGAGACTCGAGGCCTTTCAGGTCGCTATTGCACTCTCAGTTACGTATGGGGCGGTGATCAACCAGGAAAGACCGTCCAATCCAATATCAACACATATATAAACAAAGGGATTACTCTGCCTATTCCTCAAACAATTGCAGACGCGATCAACGTTACCTTTAGGCTAGGCGTGACATATCTCTGGGTAGACGCCCTCTGCATTATTCAAGACTCCGCCGAGGACAAAAATAAGGAGCTGGCTGGCATGGCCAGCATCTACCGCAATGCATATGTCTCTCTCTCTGTTCTATCTGCATTTCGAGCTGAGCAGGGGTTTCTCCCCGATGAACGGGTGCCCGACGTTCTTCCCTTTGTGTTCCCTGATAAAGGGAAACCTCCAGGAGTCATGGTGCTGAAATACTCAATCCCACGGCCATTACACCAATTGGGAAAGCATAACACTGTCTCTCAATATCAGCCATTGAATGAACGAGGCTGGTGCTTACAGGAAAGCATGCTCGCATCTCGCAAGCTCATTTTTGAGCCTCCGTATGTCTATCATGAATGCCGTAACTTTGATAAACAAGATACCAGTAACCGCCCGCCTCTCGACCCCGATCTCCGGGACGGAAAACATTTTCAAGTAGACGACTATTTGTTGTTTACTGTCGCCGGAAAGCGCATTAATTGCATCAAACGCATCAAACGTATGAAGCGCATTAAACGCATGAAGCGCATGAAGCGCATGAAGCGTATCAAACGCATCAAACGCATCAAGCGCATCATCAAATACTACAGACAAGCGATTCAAAAGCGTTGGCAAAAAACCCTTATTGACTACTCAGAGCGAAAGATTACGGTTGAATCCGATAAGCTAGTTGCACTGTCCAGTATTGCTGAAGTGTTCCAGACCGCTCTGACAGACGAGTACATTTCTGGGCTGTGGAAGCGCAACCTCATGCACGATCTCATGTGGACTGTACGGTCACCTATGGAGGCCCACCTTTCCCGTCCCTCTAAGTACCGCGCCCCAACATGGTCGTGGGCCTCTGTCGACGGTCCATTAAGTCCCAAATCCTTTCTTTTCTTTCCACCGTCATCCGATACATGCTATGAGGCAGGCATTGTTGAATCCACTGCTTTCCCCAAAGTTCAATCCCTCCCATTCGGCGAGGTTGAGAATGGCAGACTTGTACTATCCGCGAAGATATCGCCTCTTATGCGCGACGGCAGCAGATGTACGCTCGAGGCGCACAGCGGCGAACACCATGGCTCTCAGATTCCATCTTATTCAACTAGCTGGCTGTGGACTCTTCCTGCGGGAAACTGTCTAGAGCCAAAGACGATGAGTGAAGTTCGTTGTGACTTGTGGCTCGATTGCTCAGAGGGTACGGAGTCGGACTACGCGCGAGCGTACTTCGTGTTGATCCTCCGAGCAGGCAGAGAGTGGAGGAATGAAGGAGATTGGATGCAAGGCCTACTTCTTGTCCGGGCGGATGGACAGGCGGAGCAATACCGACGCGTTGGGAGGCTGGAAATGATATATTACGATTCCACATGGCAGGATTGGTTTGACGAAGCACCTCTGCAGACTGTCACCTTGATTTGACATCATTATCTGCCTGTGCATTTTCCATCATCGCATTGCAGTCACGGCCGTTTCTTCTTGCTCCATGCTCTCGAGTGAGGCTTGTACTTAAGTCATATTGACTTTTGAGTTTAACCAACCCTTCTATGCGATGAACTGGCTATCTATGTACATGCTAACAGGTAATTTTTGCAGCCTGGAACTGACTGATCATCATTCTTGACTCATATATTCGAAGACATATTTAGTCTACATCTTTCAATCTTCCGCTCAGTTCGGAACTCAGCTTTACTTATAAATTGAAAGCTACAGGGAAGGTCATCATGTTATACATCGTGCCTTCTTGAGAAAATTCCCACAATCGAGGCAAGAGACCAGAATCCAATTCGTGTTCACGTTAGTGGTCTGTAATACTGGGCACATATCGTGAGTTTATCTTTTCTGCGCTTCTGGTATCCTCATCATAGATTCATTGACTATCACAGTGATACAAAGGAGACTGAAGATTATGGCTGATCAAATTAACACGCAATCAATGAGAAAGTCATCGACGGCTAACTTGGATCCTCTAACATCTGTATGCTCAGCATGTAGAGCAGGTCCATTTTCTCGTGAAGGATTCCGGGAAGCCATCTCAAAGAAAGAAAGTGAAGAAGGAGGATATTCTTATAGGCGACCATGGGCCGAAATATTCCAGTCCATTGACGAGGGTTGTACCTGGTGCACGATTGTCAAGAGGGCACGCGATTGCTTAACGGCAGACAAGTTTCCCTGGGGTGAAGATACTTCAGAAATTGAATTCCAAGTCAAAGCAGGGTTTCGCAAAGCTTGTAACATCCTGATCAATGGCAATACAGCAGCAAATTACACTATCTATGCTGATGAAGGTGAGTACGTTTGATATTGCAAACTCAACAGCTACTGTATACATTCGAGCTTGCTGACGACATATCTGTCAATCAAGGCGACGATGCTGTAGAAGAAATCGGGAAAGAGGTAAAACTTTTACCGAGAACAACATTCGTAGATTACAACAAAGCACTGGAATCCATAAAAAGCTGCGAAGCCCACGAACATTGTCCTACTATTGAAGAAACTTGCCTGCCAACTCGCGTCATTGATTGTTCGGATCCTCTCAAGCCACGACTCTTTCAGACCGATAGGTTGGTCCGAGGTCTCTATTGCACGCTTAGCTATGTATGGGGAGGTGATCAGAAGCGTAAAACACTCTTGTCTAATGTCGACGCATACATCAATGAAGGGATCGATTTGCCCCTTCCCCAGACCATCGCAGATGCAATCGTTGTTACGCATAAACTGGGTCAGCGATATCTTTGGGTGGATGCCCTCTGCATTATCCAGGATTCCGTCGAGGACAAAATCAAAGAGTTGGGAGCCATGGCCGACATCTATCGCAACTCATACCTAACCATCTCCGCCCTGTCTTCATTCCGCGCAGAACAAGGCTTCCTTCCTGATGAAGGTGCAGTGGAAATTCTTCCATTCATCTTTGCAGATGCTACGAAAGGTCCAGGACGGATGAAACTGCAATACAATATCCCTCGTCCCTCATACGGACGAGGAAAGTATGAGACAGTCAAAATGCACTCACCTCTGGGTGAACGGGGTTGGTGCCTACAAGAAAGCATGCTGGCCTCTCGTCGACTCATATTTCAACCTCCATATGTTTATTACAAGTGTCGCAGCTTTACTGACAAGGAAATCAGCCACCAGAATATACTTGCCCGCGGTGCTCGTACCAAATCAGCCTATCCAACTGAAGACTATCTTATATTCACTACTGTCAACAACAACCAAGTCGATGAAGAAACTCTGCGCAAACACTGGGAAACAACTGTTCTGCAGTACTCTAGGCGCAAGATTACTGTCGCATCAGATAAATTTGTTGCATTAGCAAGTATCGCTGAGGTGTACCAAGCAATACTAAAGGATGACTACATAGCGGGCTTATGGAGGCGAAACCTCATGCACGACCTCATGTGGAGTGTATGGGGCCCTATGGGTCCGGATGAAAGGCACCTCCCTCGCCCTGCTGGATACCGTTCCCCAACTTGGTCATGGGCTTCTGTTGACGGAACTCTGGATAATGGTGCACTTTTCCCTCCATCATCGGCGGCGTGCTATGAGGCCGAGATCTTAGCGTGTAACGCCTCTCCAAAAACGAGCTCTCTCCCTTTTGGCGAGGTAAAAGAAGCTAGCCTAGTTATACAAGCTAAAATTCACCCCCTTATGAACGACGGGAGCAAATGTGCATTTGAAGTACACAAAGGAGAGAGGCGAGGTAATCAGTTTGTATCAAGTGCATCAAGTTGGACTTTCATTCCTCCCCCCGGAAATTGTCTAGGCGACAACATAACACGGGACAACGCTGGCGGTGTCAAATTTGATTGCTCAGAAGGGACTGAAAGTAATTATTTGCAGGAGTTTTACGTTCTTATTTTGCGAGCAGGTAGGGCCTGGCGCAATCAAGGAGACTGGATGCAAGGTTTACTCCTTGTGCCGGGTAGTGAAAATCAAGCCCTCTATAGACGGGTTGCGAAGCTGGATCTTTATTATCAATTCCAGTGGCTTGACTGGTTTGACAGTGCTCCACTTCAAACAGTTACAATAATCTAACACAATCATTTGCTCTCACATTTCGTATGGCTTATAATCGTCAACTCAATTACCAATTTATAGCCAAGCAAAAATATTTACAACCTTCAATAACATGTAATTGAGTATTGCCGAAATTTGTGGGCTGGTCCTGTTGAACCTCTTCAATAAGTTCGCAGAGCCGGAGAAGGTCAGAGTCTTCCAAATCAATGCATTTTGATTTATTTATTTTTACCGCTAGGCCGTTCTGTGCTCTCAGGCAGAGACAACGGTCAAAAAGATTCAAGGTTAAATGTTAAAACTTCTTCGACTTGAGCAGATACTGGATCTTGTTAGAGCTGTTTCATTGGTACGGGATCAAAAGAGATCGTTTCAAGCTTTCAATCTATCATTCGCATCCTAGAAAGCTGCTGCTATACCGTCGACATAGTTCTGAGCACCGTGTAGGCCAAGGAAGGATACCTGGGGCAGTTGTCCGATTGTGCAAGCCAGTTAGGTAGACGTGGGTGATGCTTGCGAAGCTATGGCCGAGCGGCAGTCGGAGTTTACCGTGAGTATAAACTCGTACTTCAAAGTAGGACTCACTTCAAATTTACTTCCATTGAGTACTCTTCGAGAAGAATTTACATACATGCACTCCCTTGATTTTACTGACGGGGGAAACAAGTCTAGAGTATACAATGTACATATCACCATCTTGACATCACCCGACCAGCCCATATGTGATTACGCCCACGCATATCTAGGTTTTGTGTGTTCGGGAAAAATATGAAAGTACAGCCTTGAATATGTCTATCTAAGTGCGCAGCACCCTTGCTTCTCAGAAGATGGCGAGAAAGAGATGTAGACTCGCTTACCATTTTCCCATATGTTGCCATTTTGTACTTACTAAATTACGGCCTCAAATGTATTATTCGGAACAGCGCATAAATGGAATACTACAAGACTACTATAAGACACTATTTTAAGCCATCTTGAGCTGAGATGTCAGGAATAGGCATGCGCGAAAACATTACTTCTTATTCTGATAATCCCCAGGCGTTTCTGAGTACCTATACGCCCTTTTGTCCAGTACAGACAACATGCGCAATACAGCCGCACATGCGCCGCCTCTAAATCAGTCATGATCTACGTCCCTCGATCAGTGATACACTTTGTACATGCTCTCTGCTCTCAAAATCCTACTGCGTCCGGGTGTTGCCGCCTGATTATTTATACACGAAGAAGATGCATCCTGTCCAATTGCCTTGCAGTAGTTCCCAGCACTTAATTCTGGACGCCCGTGTACCAGCTTCGCATTCTTCAGCACCCCTCCCGCACCCTACCGGCCTCGAAGAAGACATGAGATGACCGTACCAGTGCAGGCGCTCAGGCGGCACTGCGGTGGGCACTTAAATCCGCTGTCAATTGAGATAATTAATTGAATACACGATCTTGAACGACGCAGCTATTCGGCGCTCTCGCCGTGTGTATATTCACTTTATACTTAGCGTGGAACTGGAAAAACAGTCCATCAGCCTTCTTCACTGGGACGTGGCTTCGTGGGCAAAGACACGGAAATTAGAAGCAGTATTCAACCGTGCACCTGCGAGAAAGAAATGTATTTTTACTTAGAGATACGATAAGCAGCGTTGGGGCGCGCCTACGGACACGGCGCTGCGCGTAAGTGCGAGTGTGGCGAACTTCGCTCGATTCTTGTCACGGTATCACTCGGTAGCAGGTAAGTTGCCGCCTAGTCTATACGCCATTGACCGAGCTCCTATACCGTCGGTGTCGGCGACAAACCTGCCACAGGAACGCATAACCGCTACACCGTAGGTCGCCTAAAAGCGCACCCATTACGCGCACCCTTGCTTTTTAGCGGTCCTCGGGTGCGGAGGCGGCGGTGTTCGGAGACTCCTTGGATAGACGGATGGAATGTGACGTTTTCTCCGCAATAAAAAACCACTCACTCTAGCATAATTGCAACTGAATAGAGTATCGCCGGGTGGCGATGCGTGGTGCGATTTTACATGACCTATGATAACCAGGAACATGTCCATTGAATAGACGACAGACCATACAAGGAAGCCCGCAATATTCTGCTGTGGGAGACAGACCCAATGACCAGTAGGTCAGGGCAGCCCGGTACCCGAGTTTCCTTCTCCCGCGAGTTCGCTTTCCATTTCCACGCCAGAGGGGATCGTTCGCGCAGGGGGTGGGGCGCCTAGTAATTAAGCTATCAGGCTAGCACTGTGCACTCGCACGCAGCAGTATGTACCGTGGGCTTGGATGCGTCCGTACGTACGCAGCTCAGCCCGGATCATCTCAGGTGTAAAAATAGCACGGAGAAAACTAGGCAGGGTGCGTCTGTAGCGAATGTATGAGGTCAGTGGGTGCCACACACAAAAATAGACCGCTCAACCCGGATGCGGGGTGCAGTCCTTCGACAGATCGTCGCTTGCTCCGCAAGAGTACCTCAGCGGATTTGCTGGAGTAGAGCACTAGACAGTGATATTCCCCTCCCACCCCACATCCAGGTCCCATGGCGGGGATGCAAGTGGCGGTCCCCATCATCATTATACCTACTTGGTACATGGAAAAGACAAGTTGCACCACCCACCATTGTGGCCCGATCAGGCGGGGGGCGCTGCAGTGCAGCATATAGAATTAGACAGTCCTGTGATTCGTTCTCGTCGAAGACAGCAATGAATAGATGATAAGCAGCCTGTGGTGCACGCCGCACATAAAATAGCACAGAAGCACCTCGGATTTGGGACACAGTGTCATTGTCAATGATCACGGACATGGGCATGTGTACAGGTATGACTGCACTCCCTGATAGAAGCGCTCGGAGACATGGGTCGAAGGATGGGATCAGAATATGAGAAGACATCGCACCCAAGCGCCAGAATGATGCTGTTGATGTTAGATTGATTGGGAGCCCGCGGTGAACTTTGCTTTGTTCTGATTTTGGTTTCCCCGAGGAATCTGTGATGAAGATACCAGGATGAAGAGGCCAGTGGTTCTCAGACCACGAGCCAAGCTAGACAGTAGAAAGGGGTAGGTCGCATTCGGGAGTGGAACCGCGTCGGGCCCGGTACATGTTCTATCGCGTACCAAGGGACTAGCCAAATCTTGAGCTTGAGGGTGAGAATGGTCCTTCATTCTTACAACAAGATTTTCCTTGCAAGTAGTCATAGCCTGAAAGCGAGACTAACAGCTGTCCAGGCGATCCTTTACCATTTCTGTCCTGTCCTGTCCTGTCCAGGATGTATAGTAAACATAGCCAGGTCATATGTGGGTGGCGTAGCGGACCGTTTTGCTACTGGGCAGCTTCGCAGCTCGCCGGGGGCCAGTGCATGTGTCCTCGGCGTATATGCAATCACTCTTTCAGGCATCCACAGGCGTTCTGCTGGACACGTTTAGGTGATGGTAGAGAGGCGTGAGAATGTTACCCGAGCATTGAAGCCTTGAGGCTCGATACAGTCGGCCCTGGCCGGGCGGAGTTCATTTTGAGTGTCTCGGCTTTAGCGCGCCGCGGCGCGTCTTCTCGTTAACGGCCGCCTGTCATGGAGAGACGTCGTGGAGTTTGCGCTGCTTTATAAACAGAAGATTATAAGCGCTAATATCTCCAGTGAGCAGCTTTCTTAAAAGCTCGAAATCTCCCACGACCATGATGGGCGTGTATGCATTTGGAAATGCCAACTTCTGAGAAGGTAGTATGCGAAATAGGCGCCCAGCTGGATCCAACGAATGGTATACCCGCAGTTGTCCGCGATCGCCTATATTGAGGTAGGATATGTTAGCAATAGTCCGATATCGACAAATTAAAATTTTCTACATGCTCAACAACGACGAGAGCGACACCGCCTGTCAAGTAGACGCGGTAAATGAAGCCTTTGGTCCCTCTGTAGCATGTATCCAGGAGCAATCTACTCAACGGCATAGCTAGCGACCATAGCCCTTAATTAAGATGCAGTTTGTTGTTGTCTCGATGTCAGTGTAAACGGTACCGAGCTGAGAGCGAAAACTACTTCCTGCCTGGATAGACGCCCGCACGTTCCTGGTCTAGCAGGAGGTTGGACACGAGAAGCCCTCACCAGTTCGATTTTCGGACCCGTAAATATGCGTTACATACGCGCATACGCTAGAGGATCTGCATCGGACGGGACGCCGTGCGCGGGATGAAAAACGGTGTCCCGTGCGCCGTGGCGTGCACAGGAGTAAGGGGCGAGAGCTCAGGTAACGCGCGTCATGATTTACGCGCAGTTTGACAGAGAAAAGAGCCAGTTCTTGATGAGAGTACACCAGGGTCCAGCGTATACTTGGCGACGGCGCTTTCTGCGCCCGTATCGCGAGATCCCAAAAGTATACACGGTACATGATCTGCGCCAGCTTTAGGGCTTGTACCTGGGTGTGACTGGCGTCATTTATGCACTCATTTGCGCAGGCATGCCAAGTTGCAAATACAGTAGTTTCCCAAAATGTTCGCGCCGCTGCTCGGATGCATACCCGGGCTCCTCTGTGCGAAGAGCTAGCGCCCACGCAGAGTAAGCTGGAAACAGCATTAGATACGAAACTGCACTTGGTCTGGTTGCAAGTAGGTTGCTATGGGCGTACATCGACGCCGGACTCCGGGTTCACCGCGGTGGTGCTAATGTCAATGTGGGGCAAACATGCATGACGTCAGACGGACGTCAGCGGGCGCGCCCGCCCATCGGTGACTCGTGCAGAGATGTTCAATGTTCAATGTTAATGCATTGTTTTAGGTTCGTCCCCAGGCATACAGGCAGATAAAGTCGCGGTCTGGACAAAGTGGTCGCCAAGCTGCGGATGTAGAGGAGTAATACATAGGCATGTCTCAGCGTTGTCTGCTTTACATGCGAGTCATGCAAGTGTGACACAGATAAGGCTGTTGTGCAATAGAAGGATGGATTCATAAGACAGAATTAGAACAGGCGAATTGAAACCGGATGGACCTCTTTGCCAGGCGGTAGGACATAGGGTATGTTGAACCTGGGAGAGAAGACGGTGTTACGTGACTTGTTCATGAAGCGTTCATGAATGTTTTCATGGCTATCGGCAGCAAGACGGGCGAGGCCACGGACATGAGCGCAGTGGGAGAACGGTAGGCAGATAGCTTATTCGGCGGGGTCGCGAAGCCGGCGGGGGGCGGGGGCGGCTGACCGGCCTGGTGGGATCAATCTCCGAGTAGTGTCGAGAGTTTAAGTGCGCCATGCTGGCGGGTCTGGGATGACACGGATATGATATCAGCGGGGGCTGTTGGTAGCCGCATAAAGTGGACGAGGGCCTCGTGGCGTCCTATCGATATTACGTAAGGAATACATCCACCCGATCGCGCGAGCCTCGTCGACGCCGAATGCGGAAGTGCACTGCCGAGCCGGGAGGGGAGGCGCGCTCAGCAGCTCTCCTTGTCCTGCCTGCGTGCAACATTTCACGCCGCTTCTTCTTCCTCTTCTCCCTCCTCCTCCTCCCCACCGCGCACCCCCAGCGCGATGGCGGCGTCCCCCGTCTCCGCCCCCGTTCCCCAGCACCATCGCGCCCCCGTACACGAGTCCTCCTTCCAGCGCCTGCGCTCCACCCTCGGTCTGCGCACCACCGCCTCCCGCGCGAAGAAGACCCATCCAGCCCACTCCCCCACGGACGATTTTGGCACCGTAAAGCCTCCGTCCAAGGGCAAGGAGCGCGCCGCCCCTGCCCCCTCAGACGCTACCGTAGCCAAACGCTCGAGCAGGGATGGAGAGAAGGACAAGGAGAGGGGAAAAGACGCCAGGGTCAACGAGAAAGAAAAGGACAAGATGAACCTCATGCGCCGCGTGACGACCTTTCGCGGGCGATCGCCCGCCCCTCCCTCGCCCTCATCGTCGGCAGGCGCACAAGGCCACGGTGAGTACCCTGGGGGTTTTGTCCCTTTCGCATCGCCTAGTTTGCGGCAAGGATCCATGTCCTCCCCCACGCTGCACCTCCTCTCGTCGCTCTCTCCCGACGCGGCAGACGATGCGATGACGTCGGGTGCAAAGCATCACAACCACAGCCATCACTCTCGGGCGCGCCCCGGGGTGCCTACCGGGCTGACCCCGCGCGCAGTGCCGCCATCGCCGCAACCTTCATCTACGACTACGCCAGCAAGTGTCGCGACCGGGAGCGGAGCACACAGTAAGGCGGTTTCGCCTGTGCGCACGCGGGAGAGGGAGAGGGAAAACCAGATTGGTGCCCCGATGCCGCTTGGTGCGGCACGTGCGCGTGTGCGTATACCGCCATCACCGTCGACGCCTGCTGTGCACTTGGAGGGCCGGAGAGCAGGGGATGTGGGAGGAGATCGGAGATTTGGGAAGGATGCTGACAGAGAACGGGAGCGGGAGAGGGAAAGACAGAGACTGAGGGAAAAGGAAAGGGGACGAGATAGGGAGAAGGAGAGAGAACTGGAGAACGACTCGGACAGTGAGGATGAATACGACACAGATGCCTCGCTTTCTTGCCCGCCCACGCCTACCCCCGGCCATCGAGGGTCACCGCTCCACATGCGGCCTGCGCCAACGACTACGGTGCGCACACCTGCTCCCATATCAGCCCCGCTTGTGCGTCGCGCAAACACGACCACGACTCCTGCAGCGCCCTTCCGCGCACGTTCGCCGTCTACCTCTGCGACGCCTGGCGCAGTCCCAGGTCCGACTTCGCCACACGTGCGTCGTGCGCTGACGTCCGCATCAGCTTCACACCTCCCGCTTCCACCCCCTCCACCCACGCGGCGCGGCGCGGCCTCACCTTCTCCTGCTCGCCGCCCGCGGGGGTCGCTCGACGTCCCACGTCCTGCTGCCGGCGCAAGTACGACTGGGCTTGCGCCGAGGAGGGCATCTGTGGATGGGCCTGGACCAGGGCTTAAAAGGGAGGGAGATGGGCATGGGAGGACAACACCTGTGCTGGCGGGAATGCCGACGGGAGGTGGAGGACGGCCTGGCGCGGGGAGAAAGGCTTCTGTTGAGGCGCCACGGAGAGCTTTAGCTGGTAATGGAAATGGCACCGGGAACGTAAGTGGAAGTAGCGCACCGTCGACACCGACCATACCACATTCGCAAACAAAATCGGCTTCAGCGGTTCAACTACCTTCGTCGACATCAAGCCCGTGCGATTCCTCCACGGGAAGGCGCCGGGCTGAACCCGTTCCCGCGCCGATGGTCGTACCTGCTGCGATCCCAGTGACAGCAGGAATGGTTCGCCGGACATCCAATGCAGGGGCTCAGGGAAGATCAGGCGCTGTGTCGCCCAACCTTATCGCGAAAACGAATGGGAGCGCATCGACGCCCGCGAGCCCCAGAGGTGAGGGAGCGTCGAGAGCTACACCAGCGGCCATATCACTATCGTCTTCGGTGACAGCGTCTACATCAACACCGACATCTATATCAACGGCCGCATCGCCATCAGCGTCAACAGTACACGCGCACCGCGCGGCGACGCCCACACGTGCGCGGCGCGGCACGGGGGTGAGTCCGCCGGCTTCGCCTACACCGCCTACATCTCCTGTGCGTACACGTGCAGTGTCGCCCTCTCAACGGACATACGCTCAGAACCGTCATTTTAATATATCGAGTGGATCGCTGGTTCTTGCAGGTGCGGGGAAGTTAGGTAGTGGGAAGGTGCAGGAGCGGGAAAAGGACGAAAAGGATGAAGAACTGGCGCCTCTCCCCGCGACGCCACTGGGTAGAGGTATTGGAAGCAGAAACGCGCGTCTTGTAGGGGGTGCAGCAGGTCCAGGAGGTAATTCAAATACGGACGCAAGTCCGACGAAAAGCGAGAAAACGGAACAAAGCGCGGGGACAGACGAGACAGTGCGCTCTTCGATGGGCGCGGGGTCTGCTGCGAGCACGCTGAGTCTGCAGCATGGGCTTCCTACGCCAATGGACATGACGCCACGCGCCGCACTGCGTACTGCCGTACGCATGATAGTTCGTGTAGCGCAGCGCCCCCCGGCACACATGTGCCGCACAGCACAAGGCCTGAAGGAGTGGGATGAAGTAGACGCGCGTTTGCGTAGCCTGTCTGAGCTAGTCCGCGTATGGGACGGCAAGGGCGAAGTGGACGAGGAGAAGGAAAGAAGAGCATTTTTAGAATCCGTTGCGGATGGCTATGTTCTTTGCCAGTGAGTTTTCTATCCCCTAGATCATTGACTCTTGCTGATTGAATACAGGCTAATGAACAAGCTTCGCGCCTCCTCTATCGTGCGACCTGATGCACGCTCGGAGCCCCAGGTCCGCACAGCCAACGTTAACAAATTCATTGCTGCCTGTGCATCGTATGGTTTGCACCCGGGTGATATCTTTCGACCGGACGACGTGACTCAGTCTAAGCCGTCGCCTGAAGCGTCAACGCGCGTAGCATGGACGGTTGTACGCTTGGTGCGCTATGCCGAGGAAGAAAGCAAGGCGAGAGGGACCGACAGGATACACATGCGGGTGAACGTGAGTCCACCCGGGAGTCCTGTAAACGAGCACGGAGGTTTCAGTGGAGGTGAGAAGATCTGGTTGCGCGGACAGGGCCTTGCTCGAGAACGGGAAAAGATGGAGAAGGAGAAAGAAAAAGAAAAGGGAGCGGAAAAGTCGACCCGCCGCGCACGCTATGCCGACATGGACCGCGCGCTCCCGCCCCCGCCCGTCGGCCCGTATGCAACCGGCAGCGTAGCATCCCGCGGAGGCTCTATTTCGACACCCAATCTGCATGCTATTTTTCCTGCCGAGGGGGATGCCCCCGAACGCGAGGAGAGTGCACGAGTGCCGGTGCGCAAGCCGTCACTCAATGACAAGGGCGGGCTCATGGCATGGGCGAGGAGCGCAGCGGCTCCGGTGGCCCGTGCCGACGCTGCCGGCGACTCTCACCGCCCTCTCCACTCACACTCTTCCACGCCTGTCTCCCCACACTCCCCCACGAACATCCGCCAGCACCAGCACCACCACAGCAACGTGCGCCAGTCCGTCGCCTCCAGCGCGCTCTCTGCCGACACGGACACCACCACCGCGACGGCCAGCGCCGTCTCCAGCCTCTTCGACGCCCGCCCGGGCCCGTATAGAGCCTACCCAGTCAGCCCGGGCGGTCACAACTACGGCACCATCCGCACAGTCACCACGGACCTCACCTCCGAGGCGCCTAGCGTCTCACACACCGAAGGGAGTGCGCTTGCTGAAGAGGTCAAGGAGCTCAGGCGCACGCGCGCTGCACTCGGGCTCGACAATGGCGTGCCCGCCGTTGGTCCTATTAGCGGTAGTCCGGGTACCAGCGCAAAGGCGATGTATGGACTTGGGAGAGAGCGCAAGATGAGCGAGGCTCCCGCGCTGGACCTGTCCCGCGTCGCGGAGGAGACGGACGAGAGCGTATCATCACACAATAACCACGTCGGGCACCATCCGCGCCTGCGCAAGGGCAAGTGGCAAGACGACGTTATCGATGCATTCCGCGGAACCCCTCCGCCAATCGATGACATCCGTGGGCGGGCACTCGGACACGCACACTCCGCCTCGTCTGCCCCACCCACGCCTACCACTGCCTCGGGCCTATCCATCTCGTCTCCGCGCAAGCTCGCCATCGTCGGTGCTCGGCGGAGCGATGGGCCCAGCGGCTCCCCTGGCGACCTCCCGCGCCGCCCGACGCACCGCCCCAGACATAGTCTTGACTCTCCTACCTCTCTGCTCCCGCGGGATGTGCTCCGCCGCGAGACGAGTCCTGAGAGTGGCCTTTCCGCGTCGCCCACGCGTTTAGCAGTGCGCAGAAACAGTACGCGCCCGGCTACCCGTGTAGGCCAATATGCTGCTCGGCTTAGCGGGAGCGACCACGCAAGCTCGCCGGACAGCGAGGCAGGGTCTGGATTGGGTGTGGGCGGCACCGTATCCACTGCTGTGCCCCCTGCCCCTATACCATTTCCGCGCTCCGTCTCCAACGCAGGCGGCGAGCGACATTCGCCGTCGCCTTCCCCGGGGGCGCGGTTTGTTCGCGGGCGGTTTCAGAGCGACATCGAAGGTTCTGCACGTGCAAAGATGCGTCCGAGCTCATATGACGAGCTTGGTGGGCGCCCTGCTGTGCGCTCTCGTTTCGAGAGCATGGTCAACCTCGGCGGGCCATCACCCCAAGCTAGCGCGAGCGACTTGATGGCGCGGCGCGACTCTATGGACGGGAGTGCAGTGCGCATGAGGCTCATTGTGCGCGAAGATGGCAAGCCGCCGACACATTTCGTAAGTTATGCTTGCTAGCTTTTCCTCTCTTGAGACCATTTCTGATTATTTGGATGTAGCAACTGGGAAATTGTATTGGGCGCGGCCAGTTCGGATCCGTATACCGCGCTCTTAACCTGAACACGGGACAAATGGTTGCAGTGAAGCGTATCCGGCTGGAAGGCTTGAAGGAGGAGGAAGTTACTACCCTTATGCGGGAGGTCGACCTCGTCAAGAGTCTTTCCCATCCAAGCATTGTCAAGTACGAGGGTATGGCGCGCGACGACGATACGCTGAGCATTGTTCTTGAGTAAGTCGAACGCATATATCCACTTTATGTATTTGCTCATAGCGCCCCACAATAGGTACGCGGAGAACGGGTCTCTTGGGCAGACCCTCAAGGCATTCGGCAAGCTGAACGAGAAGCTGGTGGCGAGCTATGTGGTGAAGATTCTGGAGGGACTGCATTATCTGCACACGAGCGACGTTGTGCATTGCGATCTCAAGGCAGCGAACATCCTCACCACGAAGAATGGGAATGTAAAGCTGTCCGATTTTGGCGTGTCGCTTAATCTGCGCGCCATGGAGCGCAATGAGAACAAGGACGTTGCGGGAACTCCTAACTGGATGGCACCCGAGGTGATCAAGCTCAAGGGTGCGTCGACGAAGTCGGATATCTGGTCTCTTGGGTGTACGGTCATTGAGCTCCTTACGGGTCGGCCCCCGTACGCGGAGATTGCGAATAGCATGTCGGGTACGTTGTATGTTTGGGCTGGGGGAAGTATGCTTATTCTGCTGCGCATATAGTCATGTTCCGCATAGTCGACGACGATATGCCCCCGATTCCGGAAGAGGCGTCCGAGCTTTTGAAACACTTCCTGTCGCAGTGCTTCTACAAGGACCCCGCGCTGCGGCCGAGCGCGGAACTGCTGTGCGAGCATCCATGGCTCAAGTCGAACTGGCTGGAGCTTAAGGTACGGGGCAGATATGTCGATGTCCGGTCGGAGGAGCTGACGTTCTGCACAGGAGCTTCGGCCGCAGGACAGCATTCCATTCTTGCGACGAGTGAGTACGGATCTGCACAAGACAGACGTTCGGCATTTTGCCCAGATGGACGGCCCGGACTCGCCCGTGCCGCCCTCGCCCCAGCGTGCGCTGTCGCCGATCGGCCGGCGCGCCTCGGCTGCATCCGTACGCCCGCTGGAGACGAACGAGTTTTCGCCCAGGGAACACAGCTTTGTAAAAACAACGTTCAGCAAACGTGAGCATTCTATTATAATTACCATACTACCGACGAACTGACTTACAATAATGCAAGCTGTCGTATGCCGCGTGTGCCAGCAAAGCGTGAAGAAGTCGGCGGTGCTCTGCTCGCAGTGCTCGCTCATCTCGCACGCCAAGTGCGCGGACAACGCACCGCCAACGTGTGACCTCCGTGCGCACCTTCTCATGTACGCTCAGTATGCAGAGAAGGAGAACCCGAGTAGCGCGTATCTCAACCCTGCGGGCTCGCTCGATTCCCCTGCGCGCGTCGGCCAACATGTCGCTATGTCTGACGTACCTTTCGTTGCGCACTCCCCGCGCACGAGCATCGATGCGCCTGCGCCTGCACCCCCACCTGCGTCTGGCACCGGAACTCCTGAGCACCCACCCACAGCGTTCAAGTTCATGGCAGCCTTCCGCCGCTCGCGCACCAGTCTGACACCGGAGCCTGGTGCTGTCTCCCCAACGTCGCCACTAGCTACATCGCCCCCCGCAACACCTGCGAAAGAGAAGTCTCATCAGAAGCACCCACAAAAAGCCACAAGCAATGCCACCAACAACGATGCGACCATTCATACTAACGACGAAAATACACCGGCGAAACGCCGTCCGACCGTGCTGCACAAACGGCCACAGGTCGAGCGGGAACAGAGGCCGTTGTCGGTCACGAGCGACAGCACGGGGCTAAGCAGCCTGCGCAGCGCGGCGACGGCTGCAGAAAGTTTCTCCAGCAGGCAGTATACGCGTGCGCAAGCGTCGGGCTCTGGTGGCGGGAGTAGTGGTCTGAACTCTGTAGCCGGGCAAGGACGCGCCTCAAGACCAGTGGTGTCCGGTCGCTCAGAGGCGACAACGGAGGTGGGTGAGCATTGTGCGCCTCCCGGCGTGCTGCCACTTGAAGAGGGTGCCAACCCTTCAAAGCAGGGCAGAAAGCAGCACAAGGCGAAGGCTGCATCGGCGAGCAGCTGCTTGGTGCAATAATAGGCCCTGCTTGATGTCTGTATTTTTTCTGACTGTCTCAATACATCTCGGCTCATTTGAGCTTTGCCTCTTTGTTTCTACTCTATCTTGCCGCGAACGGTTTCCCTGTCCTTTCCCACATTTTTTCTCTCATTCATCTCTTTTTATCTCTGCATATGTGTACTTTTATACCTGCAAGCTTCCGTCTCTTTTTACATCTCTTCTCTGTCACTCTCACCCCACTCTGGAATCTGGAACATCATAAGCAACACCACCATCAATCCCATCACCATACACGCTTCACCTGTACTTTGGTTCTAGCTTCCCCGTTCCACTCTTCTCGTTGCACTCATCATACCCATACTAGTTACTGTCGATCGCTGTTGGACCCCTCCGCCCTCTTTCTTTTTGTGATGTGAAATTCTTGTTTTTGTTATAAGTAGTCAAATTATTGTAGTAGTGGTAGTAAGTAGTAGGTAGTGTTTGTAGTTTCACTACGTGTAATTTGTTTGAATCGAATACGACTTGTTCATACACTGGCCAGAAATGCCGACAACTTTGTTGTACAGTCGACGCCTTTCATTTGAAAGCACATTGATGTCAAGTGAAGTAGACAGTCCGCAGAGGAGCATAGAATGCTAATACTTGGAATCATTTACTGCTTGCACTTACTCTCAAGTGCGTCGTCATCTATGGAGGCATTACTCTCTGTCGGCGGTGACCATCCTTTTGGTAGTTCATTCGTAGGGTTTTTCAATAGATCGACGTGGTCACGAGCCTGTGGCAGTGGTGCCTGGCTCCAACAAAACTTAGACTCGACTTAAACAGTCACTGGCGAGAAATCATTTCGATAACCTTCGTCGCAAACCTCACCCAATTTCGCAAACATGGAACAGCCTCGTGAACTTGAGCAGCAAGTACACAAGTACGAGACAAAAATTACTGAACTGCAAAAGGCGACGTGTAAACTGAAAAGGAGAATAAATACACTCTCTTCTATCTCCAAGCTTCCGGACGAATTACTCAGCGAGGTTTTTGCACTTGTGAAGGATGCGGAGAGCGAAGAGAACCCAGACGACGCACCTTTTGAGTGGATTGGCGTCACGCATGTATGCAACTTTTGGCGCAATACAGCACTGTCCACGCCACTTCTATGGACAGAACCATCCATGAAGAACCTGTTCTGGGCACATACCATGCTGGAGCGCTCAAATTACAATGCCATCCCCTTTTCAGTTAAAGCCACATTGAAGGACAAGCTCACCCCAGATTTGTGCTCGGGAATCGCCACTGCTTTCGTTCGAGCTTTCTCACTGCAGCACGCAGGCCGTCTTAAACATATCTCAATCACAAGCATGGAGCCTATGCACTCAGGACTACTGACTTTATTGCCATCTTCTGCTCCGCGCTTGGAGAGTCTAAAAATCAAACGCGCCCCTCGTAATATTGATGACGGTTATGTCGAACTTCCTGACTATGTCCTAGCCTCTGCGCCAAGGCTAATGCGAATCGAGCTCGAGGATGTGTACTTTACCCTGCATTCCCATCTATTCAACAACCTCTCACACCTCACTTTGCGTCGTATTTATGATTGGAAAGAGCATGGATCGACTCCATTCTTTGACTTACTCCATAGATTGGCGCCTCAATTGCTATCTCTAAACCTTTACGATGCGTTTCCAAGCTACATGACCGAGCACAACGTCAATGCTATGACACCCATTCGCTTTGCTCGTCTCACTACATTAAACGTAGCGTCGGTCGACGGGGATACGGCAGAGTTAGAAGTCCTCTTCCGCGTTATCAAAATCCCTTCCCGCGCAGCGGTCAATATTTCGCTCGGCTTCTGGCGACGATCCGAGACACAGTGGTCAACTCTTCTTCCGCTTGTGGCGTCTTCATACTCACCGTCGCTTTCTGCTGTAAAGTTCAAGACGCTCTCTATCAGTCATGAGGAGAGCGAAAAGTTTTTCAGGCTAGAGCTTCGTCCAAATCCTGTTGGCGAAAGCCGCAGTGCCTCTATTCATATCTGTGCGCCTCTCTGGAGCCACAATCCAGAGGATTTCAAACGAGGAGAGAAGATAGAGCGAATCGAATCCGCGTTGTATTCAGCTCTCGACTCTACCGTCAACTTGCATTATATTGCCCAGGTCAATTTGAGAAATAACGCAATGGAAATACCAACCTTGAGGCGCACAATAGGAACACTTCCTTCATTGTCTTTCATCCGACTACATGGATATCAAAGAATCTGCGGTGCACTTACAGTTGCTCTTCTGGATACTAATGTATCACTTCAAGCTCCAGAATCCATCTCCATGATCATGGTTTTCCCCCAGCTCAAAGCAATCGCCTTCGATTCTATTCCATTGAAACCTTTTGAGCCAGCACCCGTAAGCATCCCGTGGGATACGGCCTTGGATAACCTGGAAGTTTGTCTCGACCTGCGCGCTAAATGTGGGGTCGCAATCAAGCGGCTGTTCTTTTCAAGGTGCCGAGGACTGGAAAAGACGGGAACGCTTCGGCTCAACAACCTTGCTGACGAGGTACACTGGAAATAGTGGTCTACTTATAGTGATATATACGTGTACGATATGTTTGGGTCCGCTATGCCATTCGAGTTAATGAAGGACAGTGCCGGGAGCGCGTAGCACAACGTCAGTTGTCATGTTGGCGTAAATATTCGTTATTGCAAACGTCATCAATAATTTGGTTCTCAGCACAGAGATCCAAAAGGTGAGAATAGATGCAATCGTAATGCAAACGCGATTCCTGCCCAGAGACCTTGATAACGGTATTTGAAGGGATTAAAAGGCGTTTAGTTCAGGAGCCGAGACGTTCAAAGCCAGAAAAGTGAGCAAACAATGTTGTTCAGGCAGTGGGTAAGATCCTTGAACAGATTAATCATTAGAGTCTGATCGAGAGTCCAACGACTCGAGTCCGTGTGATAACTTTTAACTGACGAAGTTGCCACAACTTTTATTGAACTTCTCGGAGCATGTCATATTTGAGCGGCCCAGTTTCACCTAGAAGGCTTACCCCAGTTGGTTCAACTTGATCAAGTAGAGTTAATGCCAGCTTGTCGATGTTGTGTCGAATCTCGCAAGAATCTCGAGTTACTAACTGGGAAGTTCGAACTTCACGTAAAGCTATGATGTAGTCCTCCACGTGATGGGAAAGTTGCGTGTCTCAAGCAAGTCACAACAAACCAAGTCATTTTGTTTCCACGCCTTGTCCCTATCACACCCATACCGTCAGCCCTCATTTTTGTTCGTCATGAGCACCCGCTCAAAAACGAGATCTTCCAGGGTTTCTGAGAGTATCTCTGCCTCACAGAACTCCAAAAATCGTACCCGCGCGCACAGTGCGCACTCAGATGATATGGATGTGGATGCGAGCATGGGAGAGGGCAAGGAGAATGTCAAGGCCCTAATCTACAAAGCACCCATGCCTCCTCCTTCGCGGACACGGATGATTAGGCCTAGGAGAGCAAAGGCCCGCGAATCTCTGCGGACGGTTGATTGCATCTGTACAAAGGGTAACGATGGATCGCCTATGATATTTTGCTCCAAATGTCATATTTGGTATGTCCTTAAAGTACCAGATTTTCCTGCATTGGCCTAATAGCTGATACGTATCGTAGGTATCACTTTACATGTGTGGATCTTACAGAGCCGGATGCGGAGGAAATTAGTGAGCGACAGTCTTTCCTTCCATGAATCTTGCTGACTCGTCAATTCGGCATACAGGTGCATATGTTTGTCCTACATGTACCGAATCGACTGGATGCCATTCAGCTAGTGAGTTTATACACTTTCCTTCCTTTCTGCATGTACTGGCGTGTTCTGTACGCCTGTTCTCTTTTGCCGTCTGTAGTTTTCCTTTTTGGCCCCAAGAAGAACACGATTTGCTCCCTGTCTGTAGCTTGTTACCTGAGGATGGTCGTGATTCCTGCTGTCTACACATCATTGGATTAGCTGCTCGCTTTTCATCGCATCTTCCGTGGCCAAGCCATACCGCTCTGCTGTGTGATTGTCAATCACACGATGATCTGTATACCGCATAACTCGGATTGGTATACAGACTCAGGGTCTGGCAAATCGTACACTACATCCTGAGCGATTGACATGAGGGCAGATCAGCTATAATATATTTGGAGAACAATGACGGCAGTAGCTACATGGCGTCATAAGGCAGAAAATTTTCTTTCCTTGCTTTGTTATCTTATTGCCCCCTTCGCATCAGTCCCTTGCTGTCAGTACGCGTACTTACTGTAAACTTTCGCACAGTGGCTTGGGAGGGCGATGACGCCGTCGAGGAGAACACTGACGACGATTTGGCCATTGCTGCCCGCAGGCAAGCCGCGTTGAAGATTCACAAGAAACTGACGGAGCCTAAACCTATCGTCGGGGATTCGGATGAGAGTTCGAGCAGCGAGGATGAGTACGTGGAGGAGAAAGACGACAAAGGTCAAGTCAGGGACAAGGTATGTTTTGCTTCGGGTTTCTTGTTTCATTTCTAAACCCTAAATGCGTAACTAGCTGAAAGGACGGTTGCATCGGCTTTCGATTGTGTCTGATTCCGACGCTATTGCTGCCAGCAGCAGGCGCATCAGCAAACATTCCGCTTCGCCTTCACCCAGTGTTCAACATCTCAAGAGGAAAGCTCTTACTGTTCAGCACTCCTCCTCTCCACCTCCTTCTAAGAAAAAGAAATCTAAAGACTCTGCTGTCGATGATCCGGTTCGCAAGTATTGTCTCAGCAAACTGGAGGAACTCTTCAAGGATGTCTTTTTACGCTACCCGCATGTCGAAGTGCTCAAGGATGTCAGCGAAACACCTCGGCTCGAGGCCAAGAAATTGGAAGAGCTTTCAGATGAAGAAAAAGACGCTCTGGTAAAGAGATCTGAACTATTTTCGCAAGACTTGGAAAAGTGTGTCTTTGACATATACGCAGAGCCCGATAGGAACGGCCAGCCTCATGCTAGCGGAAAGTACAAGTGCGTCTCATAATCCCGTTTGTTCTAGTTTAATGCATTCTAACAAGGATTTTTCGTGTGACAGGGAACGTTTCCGGATGCTGCAGTTTAATCTTAGCAAAGTTGACCGTGTCATTATTCACCAACGCATTACATCTGGGACTATTTCTCCTAAAGAGATTTCATTGATGTCATCTACTGATTTAGCGGACGAGGAGACAAAACAGTCTATCAAGCTTGCCGAGAAAGAGGCTCTCGAGCACTCCATTCTGCTAAAGTCTACAATGCCACGTGCCAAAATCACGCATAAGGGTTTGCAGGATATTGAAGATGTGAACGGCGAGGTGGCCACTGCACATGAGATAGAGGTAAACAAAGAGCGTGAACAGGAGGAGGAGGAGCGTCGCGAACGGGAGCGCATGGCCCGCTTGAGGACTTCGCAGCGGCAACGGACAGCGTCTGTCTCTGTACCGCCTGAGTCCCCCACTGTGCATTCTAGCACAGCGTCCCTGATGGGCGAGCAGCTATGGGGTGGCCCCCCACCTGTGCCTGTCCACGCCATGTCGCCGACTGTCTCCGACTTCTCCGGCTCCGGCTCGAGGCCGCCATTGTTCATGCACACATCTGATCTCAATACAACCGAGCTTGAGCTTAACCTCGCCGACCTCATTAATATTGATGATGAGCAGGATTCGACCAACCAAATGCCCATGTTCAACATCGGAACGAACATTGTGTCATCCCCTGTCGATGCCGGACAGTCTGCTCCCCCCTCCGTTACTCCCACGGGCATCTCTCCGTTCGCCGCTCGTCCAGAAAGGCAGCGCGGCGCCTCCTTTGACCTTAATTCCCTCTGGAACATGGCTAAGGATGATGTTCAGCAGTCGGAAGCGTCACCTGCTCCCGCTGAGCCTCCTGCATCCGAAACAGCTACTGCTACTGTGCCTACCCCTACAGAAAATGCTCGGGACGATGGGAGCGACAAGGACGAAGCCATGGAACTGGAAAGTGTGGAAGCTAATGATCAAGATTTCGACATGTTCCTAGAAGAAAAGGAACCAGAATCAGAACAAAACGAAGAGCTGATAGTCACGCCAATACCCCCTCGGAATGTTGACGCTTTGCCTCAAGTGTGGAAAGGCACAGTAAGCCTTTTGCCTCTCCTTTGCGTCTGAGTGCTTAATTTTCTTCTAGCTGTCGATGCCTTTGGATTCTACTGTCCCACAGGAAACCTTCCTTACCGCACGTCAAATTGCCGGTCGGCCATTACCAGCAGAATCGTCCCTTTGGAAGACCTTGTTCCCTTCGGATAACCTCAGAATCGAGGGTCGAGTTGCGGTGGACAATTCTATCAAGTATCTCGTAGGCATGCGATTGAACGCTGCGAAAGAATTGTACGCTGCTGCATTTACGCCGTCGGCTCCGGAACATGACGGTGACTTTAAAGCGTTCTGTAACTTCTTGATTGCTAAAGGGTGAGTACTGAATTCGTGTCTTTACTATTGTCTCCAAGTTAAGTTACTGAGTAACTTTTCTTTCAGACGTCATGGTTTGGTGTTCCCATGGGGCAGCCGTCCCAAAGACTATCACCCTGGGCGCGAATTGTACATGGTTCCTTTGCTACAGACAGACCCATTACCCGAGTTTGTCGAACTCCTGGACGAGTTAAAGCTACCCAAGATCCGAGATAAGGACTACTTGCTTGGAATTTGGATTCTTAACAAAGGGAAACTGGCTGTTTTACCTAGTCCTCCAGCGCCCCCGGCATCTGTACCGGTGATAACGCCTCAACCATCTCAATCACACTCGCCACCGATTATTCCCCCTCTGTTTAACAATCTGCCTCCACCTTCCGTGAGCATGCCACAGCCACCACTACCACCTCAAATACCAATGCCCCCGCCGACCAATCCTGGCTTGCCCATTGCACCCTCCGCTTTGGCTGCCGAAGTCGCGTCGCTCACTCCCGAACAGCTACAGGAGGTTCTGCGGACGTTGTCTTCAACGATGTTGCCGTCTCTTACCCAGCCAGTCCCACCCGCTGTTCCGCCCCCATTCAACCCTATACAACAGCCTCCTATACATCATACAACACCGCCCATAGGTGTACCGACACCTCCAATGGGACAGACGCCGCCATCGATCCCCCCCGCTCAATCGGCATGGATACCCCCTCCCATGACATCTTACTCTAACTACCCCCCGCCCAATGTCCCCTTCCAGCAGCCACCCACACATAACACGCACAACGTACACAATGCACCGCGCAACCCTGGACTACCCCCGCCTCCCTTTGACCGTCAAGATCACGACAGGCAGGATTACAACCGCCAGAATTACTCCCGTGACTATCAGCCTCAGCCTGGTCATAATTATCAACAAAGTGGTAACCGCAATAGCAGCGAGCGTGGTTGGCGCGGGAACTCGGGCAATCGGGGAGGGAACCCAAGACATAGTAACCAAGGACAAAGGAACAATCGGGGACGAGGCGGTGGCGGCGCTGGTGGTAGTGGTAGTGGTGATGGACATGATTTCAATAATCGTCGCGACTCTGGTTGGCCCCGCCGTCAACGGAATGAAGGACACAGTGGGCCTTCATGGTAAAACCTAACTTGTGCACTACAACTCTTATTTCCTGGCCACATAAATTATCTCTATGTTTCATGGTAAATGCAGCACCTTATATGTTCTTGCCCTACTCATTTGTTGTATCTTAACCTACTTGGTAATTTAGTTAAAGCCAAACTTTATATGCGTCTCTCCCCCGCTGGCTGACGATAAGAGAAGTGGATGGAACCGTTGCATGTACTATCTTTCTTGAGAGTAACCCTTCTCTTGACAACAATGTTTAATCTTGAATTTGAACCTTGATTGCGCCTTGCGCCGGATCAGCAGCGACATGGAATGCATCGATTGCATCTTCTAACTTGAACCGGTGCGTTACCAGAGGCTTGATGTTAATCAGACCACCAGCAACAAGGCGAATTGCTTTCGGATACTAGAAAGCAAAAGGTTATACACAGTAAGACTGAGTATATTCAGACATACTTGATTGGCATAGCGATATTGGAAGCTGACGTCAATTTCGTTAGCGCTGAGGTGCATAAATGGGAACTAAGTACGGTTGTCAGTTAAGGTTTGTCTCACGAGATTAGTCACAAAAAGGAAATTCATACCACTTGTTCGTTTTTGCCAACACCAATGATGAAGACCTTTCCACCGAATTGCATAGACTGAAGGTATAATCAGTTTCAAGGGCAAAGGAAGAGCCTTCATCTGTTGACATACATACACTGCAGTGTGGACACTGCTTTCAACACCAGTGCACTCGAGGGTGACAGTCAAAGGTGCTCCTGCTGCTTCCTTGATTTTCGCTGCCTCCTCCTTGGGACTGCCGTTGCGTGAGATGAGGACAGTGCGGACTCCTGGGACGAGCTTCTTCGCAAAATCAAGCCGGTTCTGGAAGAGGTCTGTGATGACGATCGGCTCTGCGCCTGCTGCTCGGGCAGACAGGAGAGAGATAAGGCCGATAGGTCCTGCACCACTGCGACGTCGCGACAAAAGGTGTAAGCAATGTGAACTGGCTCTGTGATAAAAGAGTACCTACCAGATAAGAAGGGGGTCTCCGAGGCGGAGTCCCGAGCGCTCTATCCCGGCCAATGCCACTGCCAAAGGTTCGCAGAGCGACCCCTCCTCGAATGACATATGGTCAGGAAGACGGTGGAGCCATTGCGCCGGGTGCAAGTGCCATCGAGTGAGGGTGCCTACGAATGGCGAGAGATAAGATTAGGAACTGTCTGATCAAGAAGTGCAGCGCAGTTACCGTGGAAAGGCGGGGTGGAAAAGAAAACAACGTCTGGGCATGCATTGTAGCGCCCAGTGCGGCATGGGTCGCATGAAGGCTGAGAGCAGGGAACGCCAGCTTCGATTGCAACACGGTCACCTTAATTGGATCCGCTATCGTTAATAAATGCGCATATAATTGAGATAGCCATTAGTACGGACCAACTTTCCACTGGGTAACACCTTCACCGACTTCAATGACCTCGCCAGCAGATTCATGTCCAGATCCACACTGAATCGCAATAGCCATAATTATCAGTACCACATATTCAAGACTATGCATATTCTTCTCATATACGAACTTCATCGGTGACCACCATGGAATCTCCAATGCGCCCATGCTGCCAAAAGTGAACGTCACTCCTACATACAGCCCATCAAGAGATCAGAAGAAAACCGATACCGCCTCAAACTTGACTGACCCGCAGATTCCTGTAGCACGAACATGGAGTAACACTTGTCCATGACCCGGCTTTGGTCGCGGCTTCTCCACGAGGTGTATCTCGTGAGCCGGGTTATAGAACGCAGCAATATTCGCATCTGGGCCTGGCTTCTCTCCCAGTTTCAGAACACGGAAGCCCGGGTCATCAAGCACTTTTCTGGGACTGTAGATCTCAGCGTTTCCCTGTGTGATTGTTGTTGTTGCCGACATTGTAGCTAGAAAAAGTCTTGAACGTTATGGAGCTTGCTGATACGTAGATAGTATAGCTTCGAGGATCAGGGTGAACAGCACCCGTGTATAACTTGTGCCTTTTATACTGTCTGCAAACAGATGGGAATGGAACATTGCACTTTGGAAATGGGCAAAGAAGGCGGTCAGGAGGACACTGGCCATGCAAGTCTCGACACTCTCAGCGGTATGCCGGCCCGTCGGTTTACTAAAAGCCGCTTGTGGTTTTCCGTGGTGTGGTGATATTCGTTGGATATTCGCACCCACTTTCCACCAACTTTACACTGGAGTTACGCAGACGAAAAGGAATGGAAAAAATACGTCTTGAAGTCGACAGGTGTTCAGATGAAGCCGAGGGTGGTAATCCCAGAAAGGCTTTAATCGAATTAAAATGGCTATTTTCGAATATCCTCAAAGACGACCAACGGCGCATGAAACTTATGCATTGAGAAAAAAATAAACTGCCATGATGTTGCAAGCAGTAAGTTGAATCCCAGCTTCGAAAAACCAATTAGATACTGTACAAACAAAATTAGAACCTCCCATCTACCCCGATGCTTGCGAACCTCCCGTGAAGCGTTTGAACGTAAACCTGATACAAAGCATATTCGTAAAGGCAAGCGGCATATATGCGGTGAAGAGACATACCCTAAGAATGCCAAGTCCTTCTCCGCTCCCACCCCTTCGACCTTGTCAAGTTGATCAGGCAGATTGTCCAAGCCGTCGGTCGGGAAGTACGAAGTATCCGTAATCGATTGCAGATGGGGGACGAAGGGAGGATCAATGAAACGCAAAGAATTCCAGTCAGCACCGTAGAAGAAAGGGTGGTTCTTGATTTGGTTGACGTTGAGCCGTTTATCTGCCCAGTTCATCATACTGCACCATGCCACAATGTCAGCAATGTGCAAATAAACTTAACAGCCAGATCTACGAACCTGCGAATAAGGTCTTCACCTTCACGCGATATATAAACCTCTTCAGGGAAGTATAGGTAGTTCGGCCAATCAATGATCTTCTTGTATGTGTCCCCGGGATTATCGGAGCAGAATGGAGCATATCCCACTAAACATTCGAAAAAGATGGCACCAAGAGACCACCAATCACACTCCTTTCCGTAGCCTTTCATCAAAAAGACTTCAGGAGCAATCTAAGTCCATACGTTAGTATCCCGAATTGAGGCAACCTAGAGAACCCACGTAGTCCGGCGTTCCGACAGTAGAATAAGCCTGTCATGATGAATTTAGGAAGGGTCTAGCAAAATGCAAGGGGGGGCAGTTACTAACCAGTTTCCGCCGGTTGGCCTTCCATGTAGCTATTTGCTCACGGCTCATTGTCAGGTTAATCGGATTGACTTGGACACTATTCCGTGCAGTATCCCTCGTCTTCTCTTGCTCGAGATAACGTTTGTAATATTCTCCATCGGATGCTTTGTGCAGACCGGTGGACAATCCGAAATCCGAAAGCTTCAAGTGTCCGTTTTTGTCTATGAGTACATTGTCCGGTTTGATATCCCTTTGGTGAATGTCAGGTTATGACACAACAACACACCATAACACTGTAGGGACGAGCATACCTGTGAATATAACCAAGGTTATGCACGGCCTCGATGGCAAGAATGCATTCAGCCATGTAAAACCGCGTAACATCTTCGGAGAAGACGTCGTATTTCATCAACATAGTCATCAGATCACCACCCGGAAGGAATTCCATAATGAGATAAAGGTAGAGGGGATCTTGAAACGAGTAGAATAGTTGGACAACCCATGGAGAGGTAGATTCCGCAAGAACATCACGCTCTGCGCGTACATGCGCAAGCTAACATAGCAACTATGAATGGACTAGAGCACCTAGAAATAGTGAAAGGCTTACCTGGTCTCGCTTAAGCATCTCTGCCTTTTGCAAGCTCTTCATCGCGTAGACTTTGCCCGTATCGACTTTCTGCACCAGTCGCACCTAACAACACAAGCGACGATTAGGGGTCACTAGGTTTACGCGTCGCAAGGGCGCTGGACCCACCTCCCCGAAGGCACCCTTCCCAATAACTTTGACCGTCCGGAAGTCGGTCAGCTTGATTTTTGTCCTCCTCAGACGGAGGTGTTGAGACTCGATTTTGCTGTACTTGCGTATCTCCCGCTCTTTGGCGTCATGAGTGTGCAGTTGCGAGAGCCTCGTTTCCATCTCAATTCGTCTGGTGCCCAACCGGTGAGATGCGGTGTCCGAAGGCTGGAACATCATAATTGGCAGCGTACCGGGCATTACGTTCGATAGCAGAATCAACGGCCACCTTGTAGTAGGATTCGAGCTTGAGCTTGGCGGCGGTGGACCGCGCTACTGCATCTGTGCTGAAATCGGCGGTGGATCGTTCGAAATAGACATCTGCAGAAGAGAAGTGCGGCGTCAGTTATCGATGACGGAGGCAGATGCTGCGTATTACAATCATCCGAGCGGGAATTGCTAGAGGTCTGGTCAGGCGCTAGATGTTGTTGTTGATTTGGGTGCGTGTTGACCGGAGACGAAGGCCCCGAGGCTGGTTGGTTCATCGAATGAGTGTAGTTTAGTGATTTCTAGAGTGTCGACAGGCCGTTCGTGGGGAGGGCAGAGGTAGAGAGGGGGAATGGGCTGAGGATGGGAGTGGTAAATAGTCAAGGCGCAAATTACTAGCGTGGTGCTGGATCTAGCACCTTCGCAATGGTTACCCAGGAACGGCTTTCTTGTAAATTAGAAATCTAATGTTTGGCAACTGCAGTCCCACGATATCGCTTTCACAGAACGTCCACGGCACTGTTATTGCAGAATCTGCTCTAAGCTATACGACTGAGCTCTATTTAAGTACGCTGCCAGTGGGTCTATTATTCTTGCTCTGTCTCCGCATTTAGATAGGGGTACCGCTGTGTTCTGTTGTTTTGATGCCTCGTACATGGAATCACAGCTGGGTAATACACAGACGAGTTGCAGATATTTGTGTAACCGCTACAAATCCTGGCAATGGCAATAAAGCAGCTGCCTGACAGTCGACCGTCGAGTTGTTGGGCAGGCGCCCTGCACTATCACCGGAGTATCGTTATTGTCAACGGGTTAGGATGGCAGACCAATGCCAAACAACACCCAGGCCCGCGCGCACTGCGCATGCGACCAAGTTCACTAACTCCGAACATACAATTACTACTGTCTATCTCTCCCAATAGTTCGGGCAATCATCATGTCAGAACTCACTCTCGACACCCTGGTGGACGATGGGAACTATATTGGCTCAGAACGCGCCCGGCTTGAAAACAAGGTCATTCTCGATGAACTGGAACGGAAAAAGAAAGCACGGACGATGGCCGTACCCACCGATGACAATCGCGTCAAGGCTCGGCTGAGGGAAATTGGAGAGCCTATCACTATCTTCGGTGAACGAGTGCGTGTATCTATTCTCTCTGGCGCGCGTGTATCAAACCCTCTTACAGGCTGCAGATCGACGTGACCGTCTAATTTATGTCCTCTCCCAAATAAATGCTGCGCGCGGAGACGATGCAATGCATGTCGACGAAGAGTCGTCCGATGAAAGTGAAGAAGAGGTACGGCGCACCTACCGTAGTGACGTTGTAATCCATTCACAATATCTGTGTCAAGGAGGAAGAATTTTACACACCAGGCTCCATCGAGCTGCTTGAAGCTCGAAGACAGATCGCGGAGTATTCTCTTCCCAGGTTGGATTTTTCCTGCCGATGGTCAAGGTAGACAAGGTGCTTACCATGCCTTATTTCTCCGTCCTCTGTACAGAGCTCAAAAGAGGATCGCCCAGCAGCGGATAGATAGCAAACTGGATCTCGGGCGAGTTGTTGATATTCGCAAGAAGGTTTTCGCAGAGGTCAAGGTATGTTCTGCAAGCGTAACAACATGTTTCCACTGTACCTATGGCCTTCCTAGAAATTCTCCAACATGGGTTCGCAAATTGGCGACGAACGACCAATTTCAATCGTCCGCTTCGCTCCAAACAACAAAATTCTGGCTGCTGGCAGTTGGTCGGGCACTGTTAAACTCTGGAATGTTCCTTCGTGTACTCCAATCCGTGCTCTAAGAGGGCACAGCGACCGGGTTGGGGGCGTTGCATGGCATCCTCAAGCCACATTATCACAAAGCGAAGGCACTGTCAACCTTGTTAGCGGAGGCGGCGAAGGGAGCGTGAACCTTTGGTCATTAAACAAGTACGTTGCGCTGACCTAAATGCAATCAACCCATTCTCATACCAAATTGTCAGTGATAATCCCATTTCAGTAATGAAAGGGCATCAGGACCGTGTCTGCCGAGTCGCGTTCCACCCTTCAGGAAACTATGTCGCAAGCGCCAGTTTTGACACTACATGGAGGCTATGGGATGTCAACACGTCGAAAGAGCTGTTACTCCAGGAAGGGCACTCGAAAGAGGTGTATTCAGTGGAGTTTCAGAACGACGGATCCCTAGTTGCTTCTGGGTCAGTGTGCTCTTCTTTCACTTGTCACTTCACTCATGTCATGCTGCAGTGGGCTGGACGCCATTGGCCGTGTATGGGATCTGCGGACAGGCAAAACTGCCATGGTGCTCGACGGCCATATCCAAGCCGTGTTCGCCACAGCATTCTCTCCCAACGGGTCCGTGCTTCCTTCCTCTATGTCGTGTTTTCACTCATCTAAAACTACATCTTCCAGGTACCAAATCGCCACAGGCGCAGGGGACGACACAATTCGTATCTGGGACATGCGCGCCATCAAGTCCATCTACACGATCCCCGCCCACGTCTCGAACGTATCCGACGTCCGGTTCTTCTACGCCAACGACATATACTTCAAGCACGTCCCATCAGACGTACAGATGAACGGCATTACGTCTACACCAGAAGGTGGCGACGAGGCGCCGGCCAAGCGCGACTCCCCCGAAAAAGAGTTTGCCTCGGCACAAGAGGAGTGGAAGTACCGCTCCGGGCTCTTCTTCGCCAGCTCGGGCTACGATGGCTTCGTCAAGCTGTGGAGCGCAGACGACTGGCAACTGCTGAAGCGGCTGTCGGCAGATGCTGGGAAGGTCATGTCGGTGGATATCTCGAGTGATGGCGAGATGATGGTCTCGGGTACATACAACCGGAATTTCCAACTCTTTGCTCCTGAGGATGTGTAAAATGCCATGTGCCAACACAACCATTTATATATTCTCTATCGAATGACTGAACTAATACGTACATCACGTTCCAATGGTACCAGCCCTAGGAAATTCCCTAATTTCAACATAAAAACGAACACGGATGTCAGCAAGCCGTACGGCTACAATGATTCTGCAAATCTCATTCATGTAGTTAACTTTAAGCATAAAAGTGATATGCTATATCACTGCTTTGAGTTTCTGTGGAAAATACAATGATAAATGAGAAGACCACACAGAATGGAGTATAATATACAATAAGAAATGCCAGAAGAGAACAGTTCTACAATGAAACATGAAACCTAGATAATGCCATCTCGAACCTAATGACCATAAAGTTTAGTATATTTCTCATCATTGGCAACTCACGACCGACCTTTTGCATGAAGCCAGATACGCGCCCAAGGTCTACGATCTGAGTTTCACTCTCCACTGCGATGACCAAGTTCTCCAGCATCTATCGAACAAACAAGAGGAAAAAAAGAAAATTAGTGGCAAATTCCGACCAACAAAGAACCAAACCCACATCCTCCACTTTATCGATAGCAAGTCCCGTACAGAGCGCAACGATCTTCTTGCACTGGAACTCCTTCTCCGCAGTCGCACCTTGGAGGCTCTCCAGGCGCGCTCGCACTAGTTCCTCCACACGTGCGTGCCACGCCTTCAGCCTCCGCAACCTGATGAGCGTCGCCGCCGAGTCCACCGTCGGCAACGGCGGTTCTTCGTCAACATTAAACGAAATGTCCACCGAGCCTGCGACACCGACCATCGTCGAGCCAGACCCGCGATAGTGGAAGGCGGGGCCCGCGGCGGCGCGCGCATCGTTGCCATCGAGCTCGGTCCGGCCCGTCCAGTCGAACTGCTCTTCATCGACAAGAGCCTTCTCCACGTTCCGAACGCGCTGGTTCACCTGGTCAAGCTCGCCGCAGCGCGCCTGCCATACCTGGATCTGCTTGCGTTGCTCAGAAAGCTCACGCGTTGCGGCCCGGAGATGCGCCTGGGTGACGTCGAGTGCGTCCTGCTTTGTCTTGATTTCGCCCTGGAATTCAGTACTTAGATTTTGGATCATGGCTGTCATATCTGTTACGCACAAAATCTCAGGCATATTAATAAATTACTATTATATGCCACGTACCAGCTATCACATCTTGACTCTTCTGGACAGGTAGAGTTGGCCCGGAGCGTAGAGAGGATAACAGGTCTTCTGCTCGCAGCCCACCACTCAATTCCTGCAATACGATAGGTCACTAAGTTTAATATAACGACGTTTACCAGGAATCACGAACCTCTGTCTCCACACCAAAATCTCCCGGTCGCAGCCCAAGTTTATTAGGCAAAATACGATTGGCTCCAATTTCCAGCAACGTCCGTACTATGCTCCTGTTGCCGACCCGAGCGGCAATATTCAACGCCGTATCCCCATGTTCGTCCTGTAAATCCACAATGGACCGCAGATCTGAACCTTCTTCCTGAGCAACCCATACAAGAATCTGATCAAGATAATACCGAGCAGCCACAGCGCGTCCTTTGACGCCGGCCAAAGAGACAATATGATGCAGGACCGACTTCTTTGCAGTATCTAGTGTTCGAATGGAAGGGTGAAGCGCCATCACAAGATTACCAAATGACTGCTGATCGGCGTTATGGGTGGCCAAACACGCCCGGATGAGGGGTGTTTCTCCCAAGAAGTTGCCTCTATGTATGTCGGCACCGTGTGACTTGAGCGCGTCGACAGTCATCAGGCGCCCTAGACTAGCTGCGACGTGCAGAGCAGTATGTCCCTGGTCGTCTATTATTGTGTCAATATCGATTGCTGGGAGTTGTACCTCAGGATTGGAGGGGTCTGTGGATATTTCTCGCAAGATGTCAATGACAGGACCAGGTTCATCGCGTTGACAAATTGCAGCGAGCACTGCTGCTCGCCTGCCGTCTTTATAATGAGAGACAAAATAGCCGGGCCGCGGCAGAACAGGCTTGGATGCAAAACGAGGCTTGTAAGGATCATCATCCAAGGAATGACTCGCTTTCTCAGCCACTCCGTTGGTAGCCGAGACACTTAATGGGTGAGGTGCGCCGTTAAAGATTTGCTGTGAAGTAGAGTTAACTGCTGAACTTGTCGCTATTCGAGAAGCTTGCCAACTGGTAGGCTGTGCTGAGGATATCTCCTGGGATGCACCCTCTATGCGCGGGCGTTTGGCCGGCGACGGATTCTCCTCCCCGTTTGTTTGAGAATTGACCGAGGGTGGTCTTGATCTATCTGCATAGGTAGGCTCTATAGGGAGCGTTAGTACGGCCAAAGAAAGCAATGGCGCATATATGCATATTCACCTGCTTGACCTGCGCCCAGCGCGTCGACATCGGCTTCGGAGCGATGTCTCTTGAGACTTGTGGTTGGTGGGGGTGTTTGAGAGGGCTGGAACGTGGGTTGAGGGGACTGGCTGTATGGCCCTTGCTGGTAGGGACCTGGCGATCCAAAGCCGGGCGGTCGGCCATGCGCCAGGGCCGATAGGCCAGACGTGGAGGGTGTGAAGAGACCTTGTGCTCGTCCTTGATTCAGCAGGCGGAGAGCGGAACCGGGCATGATGGGAGGCGGAGCAAGGGCGGAGGGCAGGGCAGGCATGTATCCCGGGGCTCCAATACTGGAATACGATGAAGATGCCGATAGCGGGCGGGGAGAGGCAGTTCCCGCGGGTGTGCTGACTGGAAGAGCGCCGAGGGAATTAGTGGTGGGCGTGAAGTCGAATAGCGGGGACAGGAGCGGCGCGACACCATACTGGAGGGCAATGTCGCGCCCGCGCTCGAGAGGTATCCTGTAAGAAGGGGAGTGAGTGACGAATTACGCGTGCTGGAGATGTCACGGACCATGTCCCCTGGTATTTGCCATATCCTCCTTGTACTATTTCGTGTTTCCCAGGCAAAATTTCTTTCTCAAGTATCTTGGTTCTGCGGCCCTTATCGACCCCAGCAACCTTGAGGATTTGTGTCGCGTTCACGTAGGAATCGTTCCGCCTGCGCATGACGGCGATTCCGCGAATCATGCATTCGTACACCTGGAACGAGACGCGAATCGCGAGCGCGTTAGAGATGGACGGACTAGCGAACCAACGGGCAGATTACCTGCACTGAGGAGTATACAGCATTGTATATTTTCACGGGAGGCTGGGTGTTCCCCGGCGGTCTTGGACCTGCCTGCATGGTGAAAGCAAAGGGACGTCGATGTGGTGGACCGAAGCAGGTCAGGTGTCAGCACTCAGAGCCACAACAACGCGACAACGCGCGTGTCGGAGATGAAATCATCCGTTTTCTCTATCCCGTATCCAACTCTGTCTGAGACGCCAAACTATCTGCAATATACTATATAACTCTCAAACGTTCCCAGGTGACAGGAGCTGATCATCAACGCGTCTTACAACAATAATCGGAACGCCTCAAACGGTGTTTCCACCATCGAGTGGAGGGAAACAGGCCATATTCAAGCTTTGTACATACCCTACTAGTTCGTAAGCTGGCCAGGTTCACCAATCGTCTCTGAGTGGTTTCAGAACAATGTATATACATGCGTGATAATACAACACCATCAGCATCAATCCGTGCTGGGCTCATTCGTACTCCGGCCCACATGGGATGGTCCTTAACTCTTTGTGAAACTACTGTATTCTCAAAGCGGACGACCACAGGATCAGGTATCAGACTACTAGGCGTGAATAACTAACACCTCGTTGTACTCATGCATACGATGGTGAAAGTTGTTGTGTTGCAGGTCAGGTGCAAGCAGGCCACAGAAACGCGACAAGGCGCGTGTCGGAGATGAAATCATCGCCCCTCCACACGCTCTAAGCGCCTCGGTCCACTTGTCTCCCTTTCCGTATTCCCTCCGCCTCTTATTTCAGTCCCACGACATATCTCGCGTAAAGTACCAGTTACCTGCCCGAAAGACGACATATACGACGGTCTCGGTGAGCACTGCAAACATGCCTGAGGGATTTTGGCCGTTGCTCGGCGCATTGATAACTCATCGTTTGCACTTGATATTTAACAGGCAGCTCGTTCAGTTTGATGCTCTCTTGCCCAATCCCGCCCCATGTCAGAACGCCAGCAGTCTGAACGCCAGCCTCTACTTTACGAGTACGTTGTTCGGCGCTCAGTACGCGAGGCGAGCTCATGTGTGGAGCAACTAGTGAATCTCCCGATGTCTATCCCATAATACACATGTTGAGGGCGGTAAGCAATCTTAAAGCTTATATGTTATGTCGGCTAATCTTATGGCTGCTAAGGATGTCATTGTGAGTTGCTCTACGTTACTCCCAACCTGCTGGCTGAACTTGTTGTTCTGGCGTCTTAGAAATATATCGGTGAGTAGCCACTCACCGCTGCATGCATGTAAATACCACTCATACTCGTGCTACAGATACCCCCTTGACTTTGGACGCAGTGAGACATAACCTACTTTGACACACTTCGCGAGCTCATTATTCCAAAGCTTATGGGTCCAGACCTTACTTACACTCTCGTGCGACCGCTCGTTCAGAAGTACCTCGCACTGCAGCAGAAGGGCAACCTATCGGTCACCTTCTGCTGTCTGATCACCAGGATACATTTCCTGCGGGACGAGAACATGGCGACAGCCGCGCTCTCCTGTTCCAGGGCATACCTCTGCGAAATCCTCGCGACGCGCATATTCCGCGCCAATGCCAACAACCTGCTCAACCTCACCATTGCGGCGACGACGAGCTGGCAGGTCTACTCGGGCGCGGACCCTGATATCATCGCCCAGGCGAGGGAAGAGCGGGACGACGATCTGGAAGAGCGCGTGGGTAATGCCATCGAAATGGCTATACTTGGCAAGGCAAAGCATTTCATCAAGAGCTCATCGTGTCAGAAGGTCATTAATGCCATTTGGTCGTAAGTCGTATTTGAAAGCCTGTCTGAGTCCAATTCACATATTGATATTTTTGGAATCAGTGGGAAATGTGTTTACCAGGCGGAAAGCAGCCATTCGATTCTTTCCGACGTAAGTTATTTGGAAAATTCTACATGCACTTTTATGACAATCCTTTCTTTTTAGACGTATAAACGTGCTCCAGTCCATTTTTACGACCCCCACAAGGCACCGCTTCTGGATCATTACCGGTTCGTTGTTCGGTTATCCGACTATTCGTTTCCTGATCAGAAATTTTCAGCCTAAAAGTCCCTGCTATACGCTCAGTGCTGGAATATTTCAAGTGCTACATTCTTACTCTTAACTTGATCAAGCTACTAATCAATGCCTTTGCAGCTTTCTTATACTATTCATATTGTTTATAATTGCACTGGAGTTTAATAAGTCCGACCAGCTCACAGGCGGAGAGCTCGCTTTTATGATATATGCACTTGGATTCACTCTCGAGAAATTCGCCGCTATGCAGGAGCACGGTATCAAAGGTTGGCTTTAGCCTTTCTGGCAATTAGTTTATAGATTAATCTATTGTTATGCAGTGTATTTCAAGGGAACATGGGTATGGCACTACACTAGGTATTACATGTTGATAGCCGCTGAAGATAGAGTCAGAATGGCTTCGATTTAGCTTTCAGTACGATCCCTTTCCATTCAGACAATGTAAAGTTGCTAATATTTGACTATCAGTCACTACTTTCGTCATATATATCGTCCTCCGGTTTTATGGATTACTGCATGGGAGTAAGTACATGCCACGTTATGAATGCATCACAACCTCATAAAACCCTGGTCTATCAGACCGCGCTGCTTCCATCCTTGGTATCGACGTCCTGGCAGTTATCGCATGTCTTATGTTCCCGCGGTGAGTGGGCAAAACTATAGATGAAACTCTGTATTCAACAAAGGTAGACTGGCTTTTGTTACTTTTAAGGAGAGCTTGCTTGTGCTATCACTGCGCGCAATGATCGTCCAGTTCGTCTCGCTGATGCTTATTGCTGCTTTTTGTTTCTGCGGGTTCCTATATGCGCTGTGGACGTAAGCACGGAGGTCGTCCCATGTACAATTTTCTTTCTAACAGCATCTACAGTCTGAGCCGAGATACTACTAAGTAAGCCACTCATCCTTGACTTATCTTATCTTATCTTTACCCTTTCAAAAAATCAAAGTTACAGTCCAGGGTATGTATGACTTCTTGCACAACAAAGTCTCTTATTTACTTTTCTTTCTCAGATTGATATCGTGGTGGATGCTCGATCTGTGGTTTGGGCTTGACGCGTCCGGCTTCGACAACGCCAGTGAGCCTAGATACTGATCTACCATCTTTTGTAAAACCTAAAATTATTTCCTAGCCAAATTTCATCCCGTATTTGGCCCGGTGCTCATGGTTACATATGCATGCTTGAGCAACACCCTACTTCTAACAGGCGCGTCCTTCAGCCCTTGCATTTTTTCTCAATAAAACTAAACCGTATCGTTGACATCCAGTTCTGGTATCAGTACGTGGTTGTTCTTATTTTCCCCGCTATAATTAATAACAAGGATTCGGTAGATCCTGTCCAATACATTTGCGTCTGTCAACGAGGATGCTGCAGCAGAGGTATGTGTGCATATACCCACACGATATGCGCATGATTGAATGCTGTCTTGTTGCCAGGCAATGTTTCGCAAAGCAATAGCTACTATTGAAGGGTGAAGTCTCATATATATGAATTGTACCCTCATTCTAATGTCTTTAATTTACAGAGTGAAGGCAGATTTTCTGTTCTCATACCAGCCACCCGTCAATCTTGTCGCGCTTTGCATAATGCTTCCCGCCAGCTACATCCTTTCCCCAAGATGGTTTCACAAGGTATCTCACGAAGTATGCCATTAAGGTTAAGTGACGACGCTGATATGGTGATCAGGTCAACGTCTTTATGATTAGGTCCGCCACATTGACAATCAATCTGTAAACTTATCCTCAAATCTGCACGCACAGGTTAACCAGCTTCCCTATTTTATTGGGAATTTCGCTATATGAAAGGCAGTCTAAGACAGCGGGCACCCTTACGTTTTATGATACACTGTTTGACTTAGTGGAGAGGTTGTTCGACGCTCTTCCTCGGTCGATCAAACGCATGAGTGAGTTGAACGTTCCTCCTGCTTTCTCAAACTTGAATCGGTTTAATCTGTATGTCCGGGGTAATTAGCTTTTTTTGAAGGACTGGCAGGATCTGGGTCAGATATCGATGCTGTATGTATTTGTTATGAATACAGATATCAGCCCATACTCACGACAGCCTAGGTCTTTGAAATAGAGGAGTGCTTCGATAGTGCATTGGATACAGCGGAAACCCACGACGAATCTTCTTACCAAGGCTCACGCCGTGCTTCTCGGGGTTCGATTCGCAGATTTTCAGGCGCCTCTTCCCGGGGCACGCGGCCCACAGTGCCGAAGGGCGTAGCACGCACCCGGCTGAACACCGGCGTCAGCGAAGGTATCGACCACACCACGTTCAGCCCCCTAGCGCAGGTCTATAACCCATTCTTGCTCGACGACGTGAACGGCCACGACCACCACGCAGTGGACACCCCAGCCACGCACGGGATCAGCTACGGGCCTGCCACACGGCGGCGGCTGACGTCTATTCTCGCCACACAGCAGCGCCCTATACCCGTTCCCGACATATCGCCCAATGAGCTGCAGGGAAAGCGCCACAATTTACCCCAGGCAGCAGGTGACAAGAGTATACTGAGCCCCCATGGAGCGTTCTCCAAATCGCCCACGCAGGAGCCAGACCCAACCTTGGAGGGCACTGAGATGAGCCCAATGCGCGCTACGGAAGCAGAGGAGATGGAAGGTGACACAGGCGAAAGTGCTGCTCAGTCCAGAGAGCAGCTGGCGCTGATAACCCGCCTTGATGAAATAGAGAGGAGACAGGTCAGGATTGAGGCTCTGCTAAAAGAGATCTCGAGGAATATTGTAACAACTAATCAATGAATGAAATGGGATGTATGGGCTCATCGGAACAATTAATTTTGGGATAGATAGCACGTATATTAGGGGCTCTGCATTCAAGAACGGTCATCATATATTTGCGATAGAACAGGAGCAGACTACAAATCAAGACTGGTATAGAGTAGATAATGTGGACGGCCATAAACACTTATTTTGTAAGGTCATACTGGAGAGGCGATTCAGCATACAGAATAAGTTTTAGACTTTTTAAATGTCTTACCATAATCGTGAAGGATGCAGGCAGCTCAGAAGGGAGTTGGACTTCGCTCAGATAGGCATGGCAGAGTTCAGGGCGATCAACATTCTTGAATCTGCAATTTGGTGCAAATTAGCAAGAAGGTAGAAGCACTGCGTGACGATATGTACCTTTGGATTGTGCCAGAGACACCTGGTGCTGTGCGAAGATTCTTTTGCTCAAAGATGGCGCGGAGAACCTGACCCAACATCTACCACAAAAATTAGGAGATGCTTTCTGAAATGAAGAAAAATGGCTCTACTTTTACAACAAGGCCTTTACCGAGGTACCTATAACAATGTGAGAGAGTAAGCAAGCCGTGTATTTGCTTTATAAACAAAGAAAATGCCTACCTGAACACTCCGTCTGCAAACAAACGGCCGTCGGTCGTGCGGTTAAGGTCAAATGAGAGAGGGTCCGCAAATCCAGCAGGCTAGTAGTTTTTTTTTAGTAATTTCCCATGCTAGGACTACTACATAAGACTTACGTCAGTATTGGTGGAGGCGACGTTCAAAAATACAAGCTCGTTTTGCTTGAAAGCTTGACCAGCAATTGTTTGGTTTGACTTAGAGACACCTATAGTCAGACAACGGATATCAACAAATGTTATCAAACATTTATACATTTGCACTCACGGAAAACACCTTCCAGAGTCGGAGAGAGACCTAATGGGCAAGGTAAACATAAAGCAAAAATTAGAGTTACTAATCAATACACGTACGGAGAGCTTCGTAGACGTAGTTGTCAAGCTGAGACAACTTGTTCGAATTCACGAGGGTGTTGAGATCGGTTGTTTGAGCAGCAAAGCGACCATCCAAGTAGAAGTGGGTAACATGTGTCATAGCTGATAGAAAACAAAAAACTAAGTGTGTCGAAATAATGTGTATAAAGTGCAGCCATACCGAGCGTAAGTTCTGTGGTGCTGACAACCATTAACGCAAGAATTGTGTTGGCAAGTTGGTCAGTGGAGTGCCCTAATGCATAAAGGCGCTTGACAATCTCGTGGTATTCAGCGTGTTTTGAACCAGATTCAAACAAGTTGGAGATTGATCCTATAAGTCCAGAAATAGACATCTGATTTATATATTAAAAAATGCGGCATATAGCAGCCACAGTTCTCTTACCCTAGACCCAACATTCTTGGCCAGTCCACTCTTGATATGAGAAAGTAAAGTTGCGATGTTCCCCTTAACTTTGGCTTGCAAAACCATCAGTCTTGCAGGTTCTACGTTGAGGAAGACGAACCTGTATTACATGATATCAGTAAGAACCACAGGGAGTATGCGAGAGCAGGAAGGCCTACGAGTAAATATCTCGGAGGATATCTCCTAATTCCACCGCAGTGTATGGTCCACTGGGGTGTCCAGTTGTCTTCAACTGAATTCCGGCCTGAGAAGTTGTTGATAGTCAGCTAGGGCATTGGAACCTTGTTTCAAGGCAACTCACGAGGTCAGTTGCAGCCCAATAAACAGGCAGTACTCGGAAAACCTGTCGAACAATGTCGATACCAGCCGATTTACCACCAACAAGAGTAAAGGAATTGGCGTTTATGAGCTTCTTTGTAGTCTCATAGAAGTAGCTGGTAATGCCCAAAGCCACGTCGGGCGCGGTTAAGACGGTGTTTATAGCCACGTTCTCTTTAGCATCTCCAAGCGGGAAAAACCTAATGATTATCAGTTATTGATACTATCGAACCAATTTACGTCTTGACCAACCCTCGAGAACGTGCAAGCACGCGATCCAACCTACTCTTGAACGGCGTATCGAAGTTCTTAGTGTCTTCCATGACCTGCTTCACCCGATTGTATCCATCAACCGTAATGGCCGGGTTCTTGCGTTGAGGCCTTGTCAAGTCGTACTGATCAACGACGCCGAGTTTCGTGAGATTGACCTTCATAGCATCAGGCCTCATAAGAGGGAAGAAAGTGTATACACTGTTCTCAGTGTAGTTATTGGGCAGAGTGCGAAGCAGCAAACGGCCAAGAGTACTTCCAAACCCAAACGCGTTGGGGTCTCGTTGGCAGTCAGCGAAGCCCCACGCGGTAAGATTGTAAGGCGTAAAGTCGTGCGTAAAGAAACGATCACCACGCGTGAGCGCAATGGCGTCACTTAGAATGGCCCGGCTGATAGTGTATCCTTGTAAAAGCATCGAATGAACAAAGAATCTAGAATAGTAGAATTGCAGATAATTACCAGGGCATAAACCGGCACCATCTACCACAGGCTTAGCTTCCTCCGCTTGTAGCCCTGTGTACAATTCGAGATAATCGATGTTACCATAGAGCTTCTCCGCTGCATCTGCTATCTCCGGGTTCGAGTTCCACTCCAAGAAAGACGAGTATGCTAGTTGAAAACATAACAATAAATGGACAGGCACAATAATAGTAAATTTGGCAATTACGTTTAAGTCCCAAGTACTGTGCCAAATACCAGTAATCAGCATATCTGCTCCTTGTATAATGACGAGGGAAGGTAACCCACCTTCCTGAAATCATTTAATGAACACACACCCCATGTGCGGTTTTGTTCAATGCCCATGATTTCATTTAACTTAAACACAGCTGATGTAAATCATTCAGAGTTGGTACAATAAACAAAACAAAATTTTATACCAGGGGTGCCACGAGCTCCGAATGCAGCAGCTGGATGCTCGGTTCTACAGCAGTATGATTCATTTTATTGCTCAGTAAAGACATGAAAAGGACATACGCATCCTGAAGAATTTTTGCAAGGTCATCATCATTGAATGAGCCATCAGCATCACGGTTGATACTAAAGATAGGTCAATGACATATCTATGATGGCAACTTGCAATTTACTAACCCTCCAAAAGTCCAGTGAGCGAGGTCTGGCTCTGTCTTCTGGAGTTTCGCGGCCGTAGACTTGAAGTCATTTACTGTGATTTCGTCGACTGGCTTCCCGGGAAAAATTTGGGAGAATACTTTTGTCGTCCATTGCTCATCTTGAACGCTTGTTGTTGCATGCCAACGGTACAAGCAGTTGAACTGAAGTAATCAAAATCAATATCTGCATCGGCGAAAATAGAACGACGCTTACTTCTACACTGCACTGATTGCCCTGGCCTCGTTCGAACAAAGAATGGTCTAACTTCCTGATTTCCTAATGCATAGCTAAGTCCACAGCATGACCTTCTAAATCACGAAACCTACATCGAAAGGGGTAAGACTCCAACTACTTCCATCCCTAACAAGTCCAAGAATGGTAGAGAAGTAATCCGAAAAGACAACTGGACGTTGGATGAGGACTGGCAAGAATGACTTTCCCAAGTTACGTACCCATTCCAAACCACCCGCAGTTGACCAACCTAGCTGTCTGGAAGATTTCCTCTTCTTGGGCCAACAGTTTGACATTATCTTCCGGATTGTCTATCGAAAGCGTGGCAGGGTCAACGTAGTTACCCCTTTCATTGATCTTCAACAGCTTCTCTGCAATGTACTAGTAGTGACGTGTAAGCAAGAAGCATATACGAGAGGGAACAGAGGCCCCTTACATTGTGGTTACGGTTGAATAGAACCAATAATGCACATACAGCCGGTGGAAGGAGTAAGAGCCTATCTTCAGCAAAGGAGTCTGGATGGAGCTTTCCACGGCCATCCTTGATGCGAACGCGGTCTTGGTCCTTCTGACTATTGCCATACAGAGGTGCCAAGTCAACGTAAGATGAAGTCTCGTTGATGTTGGGATCACGATGAGATGTACGGAAGACACTAACAAGCGTCACGATTAGCTCCCAATATAGCATAATAATAAGGCACAAAACCACCTGTGGATTACCAGCGCTGCAAAGGAAAACATGAGGGAGGATAGACCTGCCGGATGTTCTACAAACTACCATAAAATATGAAAGATGAACAAAAGATACGCTTAAACAGAGAATAAATACCTTCTCTCTTCGCAATAGGCTTATGCGAAATTGTGTTTAGTACTGTGCATCGTTGTCATAGTACATCTAAATTAACTCACGTATCGAAGACCAGTCCGGGGTCTGGAAGCTGATTGCGGGGAAGGGGATGACTCTGTTGGACAGATCTAGCATAGGGTGTACCAGCCTAATTCATATGAATTGCATTTCGATTGTTAGTCCAACTAAAGTCTAGCTGCAACGCACCTTCCCAAGATTTGGGATATCAATGTTGTTGGAAGAGCCATCCGCAGTGCGCCATGCATACTGGCTGCTCACTTGAGTGGCAGGGGGGTGTGCAAGGTCATTGTACACTTGAATTAAGTGGCGCAGTTAATATTAGTTGTTCTGATACACTAGACTATTTTTATGTGGGAAGGAGCTCACGAAGTTCAACGATCTTGGTCTTTAGAGTCGATTCAACCGAGCCTTCAGGCAGCTTAGAGACAAAGGACAGAGCGTGTTCAAGCTGTGATAGCATTCACGTTAAGTTAGCACACTCAACGACGTAAGAATCAGAACTGTTTACACACCAAGAGCTTCCTGTCATCAATAGCCTCCTTATGCCTTATGGCGTCGACAACAGCGGCCTGACATAACAAAGAGTTGAGTCTCGTAACCTACGAAGGTCTGCAATTGCCTCACCAGGGTACTCGTGTCAAGATGCATAGGTAGTCCTTTGCTAATCTAGACAAAGATTAGTCACAAAATCGACTATGGGCTCAATAACGCCTGTACTCGGTCACGGAAATCTTTCAAGGCCTTCGGAGCGTTGGCGCTGTTAATGGTTTGAAAGTCCTTGTCGATGGTGGGAATAGCATTGCCTCCAGCAGTCCTGGCCTAAGTAATAACGCATTAGTATCATACCCCTTTTAGGTCAGGCCGTCGTTACTTACACTGGTGGACGAATTCGACCTGAAAAACGACATGTTGTGAACGATGTACACTGGAGAAATGTCAAAAGAGGTGGGAGGCGAGAAGCGAGTTACACTACTCACTGCATCGACTTTATATGATTCCTATTGGCACTTCGAACACCCAACTCAAAAAGGTTATGACAGCGGGAATTGAAGCTATCTTTACAACCTGTGCCCGCGTACGGAAATCGGATCACTCAACCTATTGGAGCGAACAAACCCCCCCTTCTGGAAACGCAGGGAACCGTTCAAGCAACCGATTTAAACTCCGTACTTCTCCATACCACTTCATGACATACTACGGGAGATGAAAAACTTGATGGAAGGTGACAGTTGGCTTTATATTGGTGCACTACCAACGTGCAGATGAATGTAAAAACTCACAAATTCGTGACGATGCGGCACTGTATTTAGAACCGAGATGTCATTATTGTCATAAGTAAGAAGCGAGCGCGTCCTGGACGTGGGTATGTCAGGGTATTTATTTCCCTCTGAACTGGCACATTGCCACCGAGCTCAATTTCATGTTTTCAGTGTTTGACAGTAATTTACATCCGTTTGAATTGTAATGGAAGGACATGACAAACCCAAACCGACTGAAGTAAATCTAGGCGGATGCAGTCGCGACCGGAGGTACAATGAAGGTTGAAGCGTACTGATCGAATAATTCCGCCTTCAGCGTTATGTCTTGCACGAGAGGGTGCGACGGATACTGTGAAGCGAATTGACTAGAGGGAAAGTGAGTAAATAGTAGTAGGTCAAGAAAAGCTACATCCGACTCACGACCACTGATCCTCAGCTTCAGTCTTCTTAAGCGCCCCCAAGCCAGCGGCGACCACAAGAGCTGCTTGCGTCTCTTCATTCAGTGGAGACTGCTCTGAAGATTCATCCAAGTCTGACTTTGCTTCCTGGATTTCACCTCTCAATATGCGCACAACACCTCTTGCGGTCAACAAATGTGATGATGACATTGAGGGATTGCCAATCTGTTCCGTATAGAATGAACTAGAGTTGGCATAGTTATCTTTGCCTGTGACCAGCCCAATCGTCGATTCGATGAGCTGCAACAGAAGGTCATCTTCGGCCCATTTTTTAGAGCGATCGAATTGCTTCTTCGCCAGGTCTGGGCGGTTTATGGAAAGGTAGATCTGTACAATGAGTGCTACACTTCACATATAGATGTGATTAGAATGCAAATACGACAATGAAAGAAGAGAACGCACGCCTCAAGGTCTTCAGTTTCAGAACCTAGAGTTTCCAGTGCCTCTTCAACTTCACCTGCGCGAGCAAATGCGGTTCCAGCCAGTACGCTGACAAGGGCTTTATCTCGATCGCTTCCTTCAACATCGTCTCCTTCAATTTCAACTGCCAGGTCGCGCAGCTCCTCCAAGGCAGCCTCTGACTCGGTGGATTCTGTAGCGGCGACAAAGCGTGCCAACGATGCAACGGCCTTTAATGCAACATTGTCGGTATCTGCTGGAAGTAGATCCAAGGCGGCCTGCGGCTTGTTGAGAGCAATATATGAGCGGGCCTTGTAGAGAAGAGACGGGATATAATCTGCCGAAGACTCGTCCGCAACAGGTTGTTGGACGATGGTCTCGAACGCAGCTATTTCCCAATAATGAGTAGGTACAGCATTCGACAACGAGAAAGGTCATTTACCAAGAGTGAAAAGTTGTTTTATATGGTATAAATCAGGGGAATTCATGGTACAAAGGGTATGAGCTCGACTTTGCAACTTCCAATCAAATGTCAACGACGTGTAAGTTATTATTATGTAATAGCCAAGTAAGTAGTATGTAATAACGACGTTCACTGGCGTTAACAACAAGTCAACAACAAAGGACTTGCTTCAGACCAACTTCAGCAAAACTTCAGACTCCATCAAAAAACCATGATCACTTTTCATCGACGCTGTACTCGATAAATTAACGCCCAGCTCAAATTTGACACACATCCCAGCATCACTAGGGCTATGGTTTTCCATTCCCTGAGCTGAATGATTCAATTTATTGCCATTGCCTGAAATTCGGTACCCCATCGGCCCCGGCGTACAAAGCGGATGGAAGGGCTAAGCCAACAAGCCATGTCATGCCTCTCCCAGTCCGCCAGGAATGGCAACAGTATCAAGCTGTTATCGTTTACCGAGTGCCATGGGTTACAGGAGGCGGATATAAACCATTTGCGCGAGATTGTGGAGCGTATACACTGGAAAATTTAGTCTGTAAGTGGACCGACAGCAAAATGACGTAACTTTGAAGTCGGACATTCATGGCGAGGGCAAACCTATAAGTGTAACATAAACAGTATCTGTTACGATCGTCAAGAGAACTTGTCCACTTGCTAGAATTTTGTTATTGTTTGTTATACTAGTATGATATCAGTGACAAGAATTGGGATCGCCGCAATATTTATTTGTAGCTAGGCCCGGGGGTATGAGGGGTCCCAGCGGACAAAACCATTAGAAATAAATACCTAACTTTACAAACAGCCTGGTAGACATATTTTGTATTCCACATCTTTAATTGTTGTGTAATATGGCGGGTCCCAGCGGACAAAACCATTAGAAATAAATACCTAACTTTACAAACAGCCTAGTAGACATATTTTGTATTCCACATCTTTAATTGTTGTTTAAGACCTTTAACTATTATTTTGCTTTTGACTAAGGAAACAAAACATAAACTTAGCAAGCTAAGTATAACTTTACAAATGTAAGTTTTGAAATGACTAGACTAATAGCAATAACAATTAATTTCCCTTCGTCGAAGTTATCTTTCTATTTATAACTTTATAACTTTTGAAATCACCTGTCCAACATTTTATTCTATTTATAAGCTTTATAACTTTTAAAATCAGCAGAGCTAAATATCATCGGCAGCATGCTGTACCTCTCTGCATGGGTGGGTTCATCTCCTCAACATGTAGGCATACATGCACCTTAGATATATCACAACACCAATGGGGACGTGGTCCTCATCCTCAGACAATGCCTCCACTGTCGCATTGTCTGCAGTGTCCAGGCGAAACGCGCCGCCGATGCGCCGCTGATTTTAAAAGTTATAAAGTTTATAAATAGAAAATAAAGTTGGGCAGGTGATGTGAAAAATTGTAAAGTTATAAATAGAATAATAACGTCGACAAAAGGAAATTAATTGTTATTGTTATTAGGTTAATCATTTCAAAACTTATATTTGTAAAGATGGAAAGTTATACTCAGCTTTCTAAGTTTTTGTTTTTTTCCCTTATTCAAAAGCAAAATAATAGTTAAAGGTCTTAAACAACAATTAAAGATGTGGAATACAAAATATGTCTACTAGGCTGTTTGTAAAGCTAGGTATTTATTTCTAATGGTTTTGTCTGCTGGGACCCGCCATAGAGAGGACAAGAACGCTCAGACGTTTGGAATATTTCAGACAAAAAAAATCGTTCCGCAGTTAAGATTATGGAACAACCTGGAATAATATTAAAGAGGGCGCATTTAGAAAATATTACAACGGTCTCCTTCAAGGATACTGTACTCGCCAACTCGTACTACATCATAAACCCATATTGGGGCCGGACGCATTATGAGAACCAAGTTGGTCGTTACGATAGACTCGGTAAGAATCTAACTGCAAGAAGTGTTGAATATCAGTCGAGCATAAGTGCATCTCTGCAAAGGTAAGTTCCAACGCAGATCATAGCAGTATAAAACAATATGTTGTTTTTAAGCGTCTGCAAAGAGAAAAGACCCAGAATCAGGAGTCGTCCACTACTCAACACCAACTCTCCGAGCAGTCGCCAAATTTTCATTGATCTCATCAAGGACAACCGGGTACCCTTTATTTCTATGAGCTACTACTAGTTCTCTCTCACATCATCCAGTATGATACTTAGACAGTAAGCTCTACAGGTCAAGGCCTCATGGAGAACACGGTAAGTAATGACGTCGGAGTCTTTCAATTGCATATTATATGGTTCGCTGTACTGATCACATTATTTATGTTTCTGAAGCCGAGACGCAGAAACCTCAGCGAGTAACAAGCTGCCGACTTAGAACGTCTGGACGGCCGATTTAGTCCCTTATCCAGCCAATTAACTTATTCCAGGTATCAACGGCCTTTGTTGTGCAACATAATTTTTTCATTTACTATGCTGCCTTCATTTTGTTTCTAATTTCACTACCACAATATTATGATAATCAATGAGTGTTTATTGATCATCGTAAGTGAGGGAGAAGCCAGGTGCGACAAGCGTGTCTGACAATGTTGGGCAGCCACCGTCGTTTTTTCATGCCAGGCAAATGGCAGGAATGCTTGTGTTGTACTTGCTAACGCCTGCATATCCATCCTTCATCATAACCAAAAAACGGCAAAAAAATTACTCCATTAAGCCATGTTGCTTCACAACATTTGCAAGCCCCCGCCTCCTAAGTCTATTCAGTCCATGCTTAGCCCCATCTTCCAGACGCAACTACTCTAACAGACAACATATTGCTACAAAGGAGTAAAAAAAGTCTATCTTCGCATGCTACTAAATAGAAACACGACATATTTACACAACGCGCAGTCCACCAAGCTTACACAAAAAACACATGCACATCGACCTTATATACCGACAAAGATCCAAATAAGGCGAGGGTGCATAAAACAGACAGTTAGGAAGCAAGGATAAACACGAACATCCTCAAGGCAGCGCCAGAAAATGGTTGCGAGAAAGACGTGGGGAAAGTAAAGGGAAATGGAAATGGACGAGCCAGAAAAGATGGGGAGAAACAACTGCTGATAGAATGGTTACTGAAAATGAGGTGAATACAGATACTCAACCGCTGAGATTATAAAATAGAGAAAAAGAGTAGAAAAAAAGGGGGGTAACAGATGGTGGGAAGGGGTAAAACTGAAACAACCGACCATAGGACTTGAAGTGAACGTAAGGACGCGGTATGTACATACGAGAAAACAGGTATGCACGGTATGTGTATGTGCTGTGCATGTGCGCATGTATGTGTTTATAGGTATGTAGATCGGTAGAGTGGAAAGGCAGGCAAAAAAATCAATGGGGAAGACGGAGACGACCGGGAACACGAACTTGAGCCTGGAGACCTTGTTTTTTTAATCTTCATAATTCATAAATAACCAGCAACAGCCGAGGCGGGGAGAGAATGATGAGGGCACCGAGAGGGAGCGCGAAAGCGTTTGTTATGACGCATTACACGGTCATGGCGGGTGTACGTGCATCCGAATGTCCCGAAAAGGTCTAGGCGGCGACGGATCGGTTAGGTTGCACGAGTGATACAGGGCAGGGTGGGGAGGGCGTCCAGGGATGGCAGGTTAGTCGTTCAGTCAGTCAATCACGCAGACAGACGGACGGACAGAATCTATTTGTTCTTCGCGATCTCTCTGGCTGCCTTGATAAGCGGCGCCAACGTCCTCAGCGGCTCCGACAGCCTGAAGAAGGGGTGCTAAACAGATAAAGAAGAAGGTCAGCATCGCACTATCAATGTCATCAACGCTCCACTCACCTGAAGGAGCTCGGTTGCATTTGGCCTCTTCTCCGCATCAACCTCGAGTGTCTTTGCAAGATAATCACTGAATACTGGGGACAGATTCTCCGGGTTCGCGATCGTGGGGGTCCCATTCGTAGCGATGAGGTACAACGCCTTGAGTGGGTTCTGGTTCAAATACGGTGGCTCTCCTTCGATCATTTCTAGTGTCCTGGGTCAGTGGAGGTATATGTGCACGGGGAAACAGAGATACACACCAATCGCCATGATCCCTAAACTCCAAATGTCGACCTTTGGTCCATATTCTTTGCGAGTGACAACTTCAGGCGCCATCCAGTATGGCGTTCCCACCATCGTTGTCCGCTTCGCATGTGCGGGGTCAGAGATCTGTGCGCAGAACCCAAAGTCGGCTGTAAATAGCGGGCATGATCAGCGCAAGTCATGTGGGGAACAGAAAAGGCAGACGCGAGTCAAAAAAGAATGCCAGGGTCGCACAACTGCGCGCCAAAAATAGACGGAAAAGAATGGATGTGTGGAGATGATTATTAGAAGTGGGGATTCGTCGCCGTTGGGACTGCCTGGGCGCAGCACCAAAGAGAGGGAGAATAGAAAGACAATGCAAAAAGACAAGAAGACTGGAGGAACGCCAACCGGTTGCCTACCAGAACACGCTAATTAAAGGACAATGTAAGGGGATTGTTACCGCTCCCCCAGCTAACAACGGCAGCTCCCAAAGGGGTAGACAAAAGATAAGGAAAACGAAACCCCAAGTCGGCTATACCGAACGTAAATGAAAAACTCGGTTGCTTCCTCCCGGGAACGACGGGATATGAGCGAACAAGAGAGAATATACTCACTCAGCTTGATGTCACCTGTTAAACTGAGCAACACATTGTCACTCTTGATGTCCCGATGGATAACGCCATGCCTGTGCAGATGCTCCAGACCCTGGCATGTTTCTCGAGACACTGCAGCGATTTGACCCTCTGTCATGAGGTTGGCGGTGACGACGTCCGTGAGGGAACCTCCCTCCATGTACTCCATGACGACCCAGAGGTCATTTTTATGTAGGAACGAATCGATATAATTGACAATATTCGGGTGGCGGGAGGACCGCATGACTAGGATCTCGTTGATGATGAGATCCTTCTTTGGTTGTTTTTCCAAATCCATCTGCTTGATGGCGACTGACAAGTTGGTACCGACCTGGTACGCGGTGTACACACCGCCCGACGCGCTATATCGCCGTCAATGAGTGTCCGATGCAAGGGTTGAAGGAAGATACATACCCCTGTCCAATCTTGACGAGATTGCGGTAGAGGCGCGTCGGGTCCGCATCTGTGCAGATTGCCTGGAGACGCTTGACAATATCCTCCTCCTTGCTCTTGTCGACCTTCTTCTCCCGACGCCGGGGAGTCGCTACACCGGCGACCTTTGCCAAATTGGAAGCGGCTGGGCTGTGGGTCTGCGGTTGGGCACGGGAGTCGCCGCTACGGACCGAAGCCGCCGTACTCTTCAGGGGCAGATCCGAGGTAGACGATCCGGGCGAGGGTTTTGGTTTGCTGGTGACACTGTGCTGATGAGAGAGTGCAGCGCCTGGCGCTGAGAGAGACGGTCCATGCGGCTGACTAGATGCAGTAGGAGCCTGTCCGGGGGCGGGAGACCGGCGATCACGTGTGGTATTGGCTCGTCCAAGGTCGCTAGTCTTTGAGCTTGGCTTGGACGGGGTTCGCTGCGATGTGGAGCGATCTAGGGTTGCAGCAGCCGCAGACGGGGGAGTGGGCGCCGGGCGGTATGCTGATGGGGCGGGTGAAGATGTGAAGGACGATGAGGGTGTCTGTGTGGGCTTTTTCGGTGGGGGCGGGGGCGATCGCTAAGGCAATGGTCAGCACGCTGGAAAAAGGATGACGGATGAAGGGAAAGATGATGACATACTGGATTTTGGAAGCTGTCCTCGATCTTGGTGTTGAGGAAAGAGGAGAGCTCTGGGGGAGGGCCTACCTTTCCGAGCTTATCCCAGACGTCGCCATGGCCCTCCTGATAGAACTTGACGATCTCCATGACTGCCTGGGGATTCTTCTCCTGCTCTGAGCGGGAGATGCCGCTCTCCTGGAGAAGCTGCTGCCATTCCTTGGGGAGGCCGGTGAACTCGCCGGTGGAGGAGTTGAAGCCGACGTGGGTGAGATGGACGGGGTCGTAGGGGGTGCTGATCTCCGGGCGTTTTGTGGAGTTGAACATTTCCGAGACGATGCTGAGGACGCCCTTCTTGGGCTTGGACGCGGTGCCACTGCGGGAGCGGATACGGTTGTCGGGGATGGCGGGGGACGCGGGGGCATAGTCTGCGGCGGACAGGGACGGGGGCAGGCCCTCTGTGGGATCTGCGTAGAAGTGGCCGTCGGTGTAGGGCTGGCTCTGGGGCGCAGAGAGGCGGCGGGCAGCAAGGGCGGCGGGGCTGGGGATGATGTCGTTGAGGTTGGCGGTGTTGGCGCGGGACGGCCGGGGGGGCGGGGACGCGGAGGCGGCCATGGCGGCGGACTTGTGGGGTTTGGGGGCGGGGGCGGGGGCGGCGGCAAAGGGGTCAGGGTCGACCTGGGGGCGGGAAGAGGATGATCGGGGATGACCTGGGCGGGAGGACTGTGCGGCGACGATGTTGTGGTTGTTGAGGAGGTTGTTGTACTCCTGGATGGAGGCGCGGGAGGGGACGTGGTACTCGACGGTCTTGGATTGGCGCAGATGGTTCACGGACATGCCAGGGGAGATGGCGCGCGCTGCAAGGAGGCAACCAATATCCATCAATTTTGTCCTAGCCACACAACGTCACGTGCCGTCTCCTATTCGCAACCAACACGGCATTAGCTCGGATTTCGCTATGCCAGGCCCACACAGGCCGCGAAAACAGTAGGCAAGGTCTGACGGACAAATCGCGGGCAACGCCTCCCACATCTGATCCCGAAGGATTTATATTCAACTCTCAAAAACTTGCAACTTGCATTAGGTAGTAGTAGACTACAGTGTCGGCCAGGCATCACTGTCCATACTACCAGATTGACGCGCTATCGTGGATTGATTCTTCCCATGAGTTTTCGTCCTCATCTTCATCGACAGATTTGCTCTTGAGCAACTTATACAAAGAAGCCAAGAACTTTTCCTCGTCTCTTCCATCCCATTCTACATTCTCAATATTCTCGCGCAAGAATTCGACATCTGCTTCTTCCACTCCGTGGCAATTATGAATTATTATACGCCTTGTTAAAGGCGCATACGTTGCTCTCTTGACAAGGCAGTTGCGCAGTTCCTTGACGTCTATATCATACCTAGCGTCAGTGGGTTTACATGTTGATCTAAACCGCACTCTGCATAAACGAATTGTGGTAAGTTTTGGTAAAAATGTTAGAATATTCGCAGAGCCCAGTTCGAATGACGCGCTGTTTGACAATAAAGGCAGGAACGTGCGAGTTAGACTGCCATTCATTTCTGCAGAGTTGCGCATAGCGTCCTCCGATAGGTTGATGTATGAAGCTTCAAGTAAGGTCCCGACAGTACGTTGCAATGTGTTGGATGTGATGTTGGAAAAGCCTTGTAGATGTATATGGGTAACTTGCCGCAAGTCAAATGTGTTACTGTCCCAGAGACTGGATAGCAGGAGGTTATCATCTAGAGTGTTATTTTCATCTCCCACGTATGATAGACTCCAGTGAAATGGAGAGGCCAAGGTCCAAAAATCGCCGTCTGCGATGGGAACCATGTCTACATTGACCCGGACGGATTTCCGCTCACCAATTCCATTACGCTGGATACCGAAAGAACGGAACTTTATATAAGAGATAGGGCGTATATAGCAAGCAGTCGCATCGGATATCAGTTCTTCAAATTCACGGGTCGACGGGGTTGAAGTGTTTGCAGTAATGCTGACGCTGCTGTAAGTTGAGATGGTGACACTACGGAGGAATGCCTGGACCTCGCTCAGGTCAGACGTTACTACCAGCCGAGTAAGTCCGTGGAAGTGCATTCGCGGAAAGTAGGCATTTGCAACATTGTCGTTTGTCGGCAAAGCATCGTTCAACTCCAGATCAACTAGCTCCGTCAATTTAGTCAACACATCATAAAGCTGGTTTGGTGTTGGCCTAGCGTTATACGGAATTCCACATAGTTTGAGACAAGTTAGATTCGTAAGGAGATGGGAATCCCATGCAATACTGATATACGAAAGATGGAGTTCATGAAGCATATTCGTATCGAGTAGACAATGAGATGGCAGAGCTTGTACCATACTCAGATCTACCACGGGATCTAACCAGTCGTCTAGGTTGGAGGAGAGGAGGCGAAGTGATCTCAGTCGCGGCGCCGAAATTGGCACTGGCAAGGCTTCGTAGCATATGCCAGTGTCCAGCCATAGATGCGTAATGCGTTCTCCATGATCCCGACAAATCTGTTCCAGGTTGCGTTTCTCATTGCTATCACAGGCGATATTAATCCCATCTGAAATCTTTACTGAGAGATCTGAGGAAGATGATCTTTCTAGAATTAAGTTCAGCCAACGAGCGGATGTTTTCAAAGTTGAAATTTGCGTCCATAAGGTCGGATTGCCCAATGCAACGCCCCGCCAACGCTGGCTGACATGACTGGCTACGATTATCTCTTCCGCGAGTACCGAAGGACTGCACGCTGAATCTTCAGGATCTATCGCGATCAGCCATGAGAATATAGCAGAGAGTACTTCATTGGGGAGCGTTCCAATAGGCAACAGTGTATTCTTTTTTGAAGCTAATACCCGGATCGCTGCTCGTCTTTCTTTAATTTGTTGCTCTAGTTCGGTAATGACTGCCTTATGAACATTGATCTCGTCATCGATTGAGTTCACCGCACAGACTCTTGCCATTTGTACACCTGACGCGCCTGGAATTGCCTGGAGGTTTTCTCTCTCTTTAATAAATTCAGGGCGTCGGTATTTGCGCTGGCAGGAATTAAGAGTTTTGTTAATTAAATGATGCGAGGATGAAAGCGCAAGTACAAGCAAATGGCCTTGCTGAAAGTAAGGTTTTATGTAGTACTTGGGTTCCACACTGCCTAATTCTTATCCGTTTTGTACATATTTGTTCTGTCTTGACTTTCATACACACAACCAATTAACCCCATCCTAATTCCTTCGAAAATCGCTCCGTTTTGTACTTGCTTGTCTATCGCCTTTATGCTATGGCACATATGTATATGAGATAAGCTTGAGTTGCTTCTGTCAAGGAGAGAAAGAAAGGAGCAGTGAGTGACCGGATAAATGTGTTACCGTTTATACGGCGGTTGTGTAGGGTCTCGGGCAAAGGAAGAATTCGGCGGCATACGCGTTTGCGGGCGAGTCAACGTAGGTAGTGCGCAGCGAGCGTGTCACGGTCGAGGTAAAGCCGAATTCCCACGGTGACTTTACGAGCAGGAATAAACTGCAAAAGTCATTGATCGAGATATCCTAAGCGCCTGGATCAAAGCACTTGCGGCAAAAGGAGCCAAACCAAGCTGCTGAGCCAGACACTGGAAAGAGGGTGGGTGGGTCTCGAAAATTTAAAGGTGCAAACGCCAACAAAAACACAAGAAACAAGTGAGAGATGGTGGCCAGGAAGACGAGGAATGTGAAAGGGGCTCATCCTCGTCTGGCGCACCATAGTCAAATTTTTTTTGACGCAGAGCAATCATAACTGATCTCCGCTCCTTTACTGCTTATTTTATCCGAAGATGAGAAGCTCTCATCTTCGGACTAATCTGTCGCTTTTGTTCCGTATCTATGTTCGTTCCGCACTAGGGATGCAGCCTGCAGCACTACCCATCAGCCATTCTACTATGTCTCCGGGTTCCTGCAGTGTTCTCGCAGAATCTTGTCTGTGTGCGGCTTGACCTTGGACCTCAACGGATGTCCGGGGGAACGAGGAGAATCACCAAGTACTACTTCAATTATCCCGCGCGGGCATGCTGTAACTTGCACTCTCTTGCAGTTCAAGCTCACAGAGACCATGGACGTCATGTACAACTCCGGCTGTCATGTCGGTTTTATCCTGTCTATCTAAACCTTCCTACTTATATGCGACCAAGCCGAGCACTGCACTGCACATCCGTTTTTACTTCCTACTGTAACTCGGCTGATCCCATTCGTACAGCACCCACTCCACTACAATCTCTACGGTTCAAGACCCTCTGGGATCTTGCCTTGAACATAGCCAGTGCACCAATCTACCTCCCTTGGGTTCCGGCTCGTGCGTGCGAAAGGTGAATGAGCACGACTGCAGTAGACAAGCGGTTAGGTGGTAACACCTGTCCGGTGCAGTGTCCAGTGTCTGATGTCGTGCTCTCGCTGGATGGAAATATTTGATGGGGGTATGTACATTGTGCATGATACATTTTTGGGGTGCATGTATGCGCATTTGCTGTTCATTGCACATTTCACTTCAAGTGCGCAATGAACCATATGGGTGTATGCCCCGCGGCATAGGTGCATGCGCCGAGCACTCAAGTTAGAGTTCTGGGCCCACATAGGCCCGCGTCTGCCCTCGCGAAATATAGGAGAATACAGCACTCAAGAGATGAGAGATCAAGATGAGTCTGACGGTAACCATATCGACGCGTTGTTGCATCTGATTAGCATTCCGATTAGGGTAAAAAAACAGCGAAAAGGTAGCAGCTTAGCCACATTGCTTGGGTTGCAACAGGTTTCAACAGACTGTTCTCGCCTGCAAATGTATTAAATGACATGTTTATTTTCAGCCCACGCACGCAGTGCTGCGATTTTGTAGTACATAAAAGTAAGTTTTATAGTGCGTCGCTCGGACAGTTCAAAATTCAGAGGACATGTGTATTTGTGCATGTGAATGTCAATTTCACGAGGTTTGGACTTATTGGACGCTGCTTCCTACTGCTTCCTGCCACCACTTCCAAGCTACTTCTCGGTCGCTTCTAATACTCCACAATGTAAAATAATAGCTACTTTGTGTATAATGTAATACCCACACCACGGTCCAGCGATTTGCACGCTGTTGCACAAAAGCGCTCGCTCGGAGTCACTCACGCGTTGGCCGGTTACTTCGTGTGGGTTTGAGGTACCGTTGAACGTTGATGTCTTTCTCTGGTGATGGGAATGTGATGCGTGCTGGGTATGTATGATGTATCATATCATGTCATATCATATCATAGAGAATAGAAACATCATGAGAGGCCATTATAACAACATGGAGTATCATAATGACGGAGTATCAAGCTGTCTATCAAGGATGCGACACGCTTGAAAACGGTTGTTACCTGACTTGACGCGAAAAAAGCGGTGCGCGTGCGACGTCGTTGAAATTCAGAGCACAGACTTCGAGTGCGCGGTGTCATGCCAGCGTCAGCATCTCCATCACGGTCGTACAGACACATATCTTCTTTTGCTGGACATGGACATATGTACATGATTTTTTTTTTGCTGCAGACAGAGTGTCAGACACCACTCAATCCCCGCAGAGCAATCCGAAGTTCGGCGTGCGTCGCGCATCTGAATGCTGACGCTGGAGCCGGCAGAGGTCTGGCGTACAGACTTCGGCTAAGTAGCGCACTGCGCAGTAGTGCGCAGCGAGAACTAAGCTTATTTTTGTACGCAATGAAGCCTATTTATACCTAGCGCAGGAGAGCAGGGCATATTTCGGGCGGGCTTGTATGTAAAATTACCAGGCGGATAGTGGCGTGCGTGCAAACAGCACTTGGAAGTCGGTGGTGGCGCGGGCGGTTAGGCTAGGGATGCGAGGCGCTAGCGGGATGCGCGAATAGCGACTAATACTTTAAGTATGTACACGGACGGAGCGGCCGCCGTGGAGAGTGCCCCAACTCTCACAGGCGCTTTTTGTGAATAATTCATACATAGACGAGAAACGCACATGTTGATACCGGGCGTCCGGGCGAAGGAAATGGTCCGATTGCGTGGGTGCTTGGCGGTGGCGGGTGAGACGACCAGGGTTCAGGACTCAGGACAAAAAAATCAAGTTGCGAGTAGCTCGATGCGCCCAAGTTCGTTAACGCAATTGATTATCAAAAACAGATTTACTTTACATTTGTATGGTTATTGAGTAGTGCTGTTCCTTGTAACATCGCGCGTTGCGGCCCATTTACTTCAAGGTAATCGTGTTCATTGTTTCAAATATATGCGCATATTTTGCATGCAGACATGCCAGAACAAGGATCGGGCATTTCATACTCATGCCTCATAAGCAGAAAGGGAATATATGGAGAGTATATCTACAGAAAAACGAAGCAGTAAAGACAGAAACCATGGAGATATGGGGCTGACTGACGATTCTTGGCCTCTAGCTCAGAAAGTGCCTTGGCACAGCCCTAGCCAATAGATACTCGGATCGCTTGCGACGAGCACACGCTAGGCAGAAGGGGCGGGTGCTGGGACGCGCGTGGCCTTCTTAAGCAGACCGTCGTGGAGCGGCCACGGGCGGCCCATCCAGGACATGAGCTCAGTGTGGTCCCTGTGCGGGTCGTTGGTGTTTGGATGGACGAGGACCCTGTAGGGGCAGTTAGGCGGCGGAGCGAATGGTGGGAGGGCACGCACGAGCATGGGCCGCGGTGGACGGTGAGCCAGGAAAAAAGGACGCCGGTCTGAAGCGGGGTGAAGGTGTTGACCTCGAACATGGCCGTCGGGTGGGGTCCTACTGGGCGGTCCCAGAAGCGGTAGATGCGGAGCTGCGGGGGTCAGCGGGGCCCGATGGGCGGGGTCGTGCGCACCTCGGGGAACTCGCGGCGGATGCGCTCGTGCAGCTCGCGAGCATACTGGGCTTCGGCCGTGTTGGATGGCATGTAGTAGACTACGAATGAGCAAAGAAAACGAGGACAGAAGGGGACTTACTGTGAAAGTCGAAGCCGTTGTTGTTGTTGTCGATGGGCGCGGGAAAGGCAGCGTACGCGTCGGACAGCCCGTCGCGGGGCGGGTTGACGAGCGACTTGCCATCGGCGTTGAGCTGGTCGGTGGCGAGGGGCGGAAGGCCGGCGTAGGGAGCGAGGGGGGAGGGGTACATGATGGTGGGAAGGTCTGAAAAGAGAGCAAAAATGGGCGCAGACAACTCTGTCCGGACATGCTGCGATCAACCGAGCCTCTGACGCCGACGTACACCGCGCCCCGCTCCGCCCCTCGCCCACCGCCCACGATCCCCGACTCACCAGCAAAGGCAGCGTTCAAGGCCGGCCTGTCGTCGGTCTTCGCTCGCAAGCAGAAGCCCCCGTCGCTCTACTCGACGTCCACTGCCACCTCCTCCAGCGACTCCCACCCTGCTCATCCCTTCGCCCCCGCCCCAATGGGTCCCCTCCCCGTTGTCTCCAGCGCATCTACCCCCGACGACGACGACGAGTGTCCCGTTTGCCTCGAGCCCCTCAGCTTCAGCTTCAGGCTTCCTGGCGAAAAGCCCCACATCGTCCCAGAGTGTGGCCACGCCCTCCATGAGGTCTGCCCTTCCTTTTTATCTCATTACGCGGCTCACATTCCCTACAGGCATGTTTCACCGCCGTCTACGGGCCCCCGCCCAACCAGCAGCCCCGCGCCATTCCCAGAAAATCAAACCTGGGCGTCTGCGGTGTCTGTAGGCGTCCCATGAAGGTCGGCGATGGCGACTCGGGAAAGTCGAACAGTGAGTGCCTTATCCGCTTATCCAAAACCCCATCTAACGTTGCCCCATCAGAGCTCGCCGCCCTCACGGGCATGGGCGATAGCCGCGCCGCCCCGCTCTATCCCGGCAGAGACACCCCAACCGCCCGCCTGCGCCAGCAACCACAGCGGCCCTACGATCCCAACGAAGATGACCCCCTCGATCACTCCGGCTCAGTGAGGTCTAACCCGTCCAGCGACCACCCCCAGTACATTGTCGCCCCGTCCATCCAGGTCCGTCCGGAGTTCTCCTCCATCACTCGCACAAACGACGTCAGCCAACCGCTCACCTGCATCGTCGTCATCGAGCTGCCAGGAAAACGTCCCGCGGGCCAGATACCGGGTCCCCTGCTATCAGATGCCTTCCCCAGGAACACACGTCCCGACAACAGCTCAGGCCACTCCAGCCCCCTGCCCGACCGCCACCCTCGCCATCCAGAGGGCTCGCCCAGGGACTACCCTCCCAGGCAGATGTCCGTCGCCTCAGAACACTCGTATGCCACAAACCAGAGCCAGAACAACTTTGCATCGAATACACTTATCCATTCAGAGGAAGACTCCCCGTTCAGCGCCATCACAGAGGATTTGCGCAACCGCATCATTGATTGGAAGGGACATCCGCTATCAGACCTAGGACCCCTTCAGATGTATGATCTCCTACACGTCCGCCGCGATTCCGCTATAAGGGAGTTTTACGTATATTTGTTCAAGGAAGCCATCATCTGCGTCGTCGAGGAGAAAAAGCGCGGCCTCACCAGGCTTCTCTCCGGCGCTTCCGACGCGAGCAGCATCCCCTCTGTGTCTGGACAAGCAAAGGGCGTCCTGCGCCTCAAGGGCCGCATATATGTCAGGCACATCAAAAACGTTACTGCTTCCTCCGCCGCAGGTGAAATGAGCCTCACTATCGACATGGAAGACGAGCTAGCTTCATTCATCTTGATCTTCAAGGAGCGTTCCTCCCTCGAGTCATGGAAAAACAATATTCAGGCTCTCGTCAACATGTTCCAGGCTCAGAATGGCGTTTTACGACGCCAACAAGAGCCCGAACGACCGCTCGACATGGGTGAATTCGGCGGAAGTGCTAAGGCAATGCGCATGCTCAGCGGGAGCACTCAAACCTCCGTCAGCACCGTAGACAGTCTTTTGAACGGCTCTACGCGCTCCTCCTCGACCTCGCATAGCTCTCTGAGCCCAGGTGCGCGTAGAGACAACAACAACAACATGGCCAGCTCTGCAAACAAGCTCGCGACGCTCGGCGAGGATGACGAGCTGTCAGCGTACGAGTCCACCTCTCACTTGGTGACGCCGCACATGTCTTCCGGCCCGTCCAACTCTCTTGCGCCGCTTCCGCATCCGCCGATGGATCTAATTCTTGCTATCTCCCTACCACCGCCGTCGGCCCTACCCAGCACTGCGCAGCTTAAAATCCGCGTCATCAAGGCGACGCTGGACTTCCTGGTAGCCTCGCTTGGGCCGAAAGACCGCCTGAGCTTGGTAACGTTCGAGGTCGGAAACGGCGGCCAGGTACGCAAGTGCCCATTCTTGGGCATTGGCAAGGCACAGAGCCGACAGAGGCTCGAGCGGTTTATTGACTCGTTGGGTGTGACGCTAGAGGAGGGCCAGGACGAGTTCCTTGTGCGAGGGTCCAAGGATGAGAAGACGGACGTGGTGACGGCGGTTAATCATGGTATGTGAATATACACTCTTAATTAGATCGCTTCTCACATGCTTGTCAGGCCTGGACGTCGTTCTGCAGCGAAAGGCACGCAACCCGGTGTCAGGTATGATTCTAGTGAGCGATGCGCCTGATAGCACGCGGCGCGCTCAGATGGACCTCGTCCTCGCCCGCGCGGAGGCGGCAAATGTGCCAATCCATTCGTTTGGGTACGGCCGATCGCATGATCCCGCCTCACTCTGGCTTATGTCCAACCATACGAGCGGGACGTACACGTTTGTCAAAGATTGGTACGACCTGCGCGACTGCGTCGCCGGCTGCGTGGGTGGCATGATGTCTATTGGGCTGCTCAACATGAAACTCCACCTCAAGATCGTCGACTCCCACCGTTTCCGGATCCGCAAGGTCTCCGGCGGGCCGCAGTCAATCCTGAGCGGGGACGGGCAGAACGTGGACATCGACGTCGGCGAGCTGCGGTACGGTGAGCGCAAGGAGATGCTCATCGAGCTCGAGCTAGACAACACAGACCAGCAGAAGCTCGCGGCGATGGGCCGGCGCGGTGGGCGCGCTCTCAACGCGACGGACCAGTTTGTGCAGGCGATGGGTCTCGACGCGCTTGCGATTGATGACGCTGACTTTGCAGACGGGATGATGGACCGTATGATTGACGAAGTACCCGTAGTCGAAGTCGATGGGGCATTCTTCGACCCCGCGGCGGGCAAGAACGTGTCGCGCCTCGCTCACCCCGTACTGCTGACTGTGACGCTCCTCCCAATGTCGCAAAGCGCGCCGCGCCCGCAGACGACGCTATCCGACCCGGTCATTGTACGGCGCCGCATGGAGCTACTCGCGTCTGATATGATCACTCGCGCACTCGTGCTCGTGTCCAGGCAGAATTTCCCGCAGGCACAGCGTATCATGGGTGAGACGAAGCGCATCCTGCACACGGTGCTTCAGAGCATCTCGCGCTCCCTCCCGCCGACTGGGTCTGGCGGCGGTGGTGCACGGAATCGCAAGGAGGTGCTCACGGTTGGCGCGGTACGTGCGATGCAGGCGATGCTGCAAGACCTCCAGCTCCTCGCCGAGGCGCTCGAGGACAATGTCGAACTATTTGCACATGACCAGCGGAACTTTGGTGCCCAACAGGCGATGATACTACGCGACCAGAAGAGCTGGAGCGGACGGAGCGCGACGGAGCGCTTGTTCTGGACGACGGACAACTCGATTGAACTGGTTTCGCGGAGCACTGACTGGGTCGCGCGCGAGTAAACTTAAGCCTGTCCTGTCCCGTTCCTCTCTTTTTGTGTGTTCGCTCGGCTGTCTTATCCTGTCCTGTCTTGTTCCTCGGTTTTTATAGGTCCATTTGCTCTCCGACTGATTTATCTTTTCTTGCGCGCGCATGTTTGAACACACCAACACAATTCAACACAACACACGACATACACTCCTTACCGTATTGTACCATGTTTATCGGCCCCACCCTGTTTTATGTGACACCCCTGCCAACTCGTCTTTTCGCTTGCGCTTGTTCTAACTTATGATCCCACCCCCACCTCCCGCGTGAAAAGGCAAACGTCTACTACATCCGTCCCCGCACACATGCACAGATAAACACACTCCTTTTTGACTTATTTTATTTAGACCGACCCGTAATTATGCGTACTGTGCATGTTTGTGCAGTTATACCTACGTACATACCCATCTATGCATACCGCTATGCGCAACGTTAACGTAACGCGTGTCCGAAATCCTTTCTTGTTGGCTCTGATATCGTCTGCACACGCGCAAGCGAGCTCGTTAGACAGCGTCTCTCATCCCCTCCTTTTCCTGTTTTTTTTATCTATTCTCTCTGATATGGATTTTCTTTTCTTATTCTCGATATCTTTTTTTTTTGCGTCTGTCATTTGTTGTATTGGTCGGCTGTTTTGACTTCCATAAAACTAACGTATTAGGTACTTGGTACTGAGCAGCGACTGCGAGCTGGGTAATATGATGATTCTTTTTGACGTATGCATATTCTATGTATTTATTAGCGTAAGGATATATTAACAGATCGACTGTCATCTGTTTATTTGGTCTGTGAAGGAGACTAGCGGAAGGAAGTAGTTACTAAGCTCAAACCTGACGGGCGCCCCGGGACCGGTCCAGCGTATGCACAGCGCGCACGGGACTGAGTGTATAAAGAACAGGGTTATCTCATACCGCCATCTACTTAACATCGGCATTGCTTAATTTGATTTGCTTGCTATTACTTACTTATGGCTGATGATAGTAAAGACGAATGGGTGCTCCAACCCACTGCCGCTGCTTCTGCGGTAAGTGGTACATATACTTGAATAGCGAGGTTAGTACTGATCAGCTGTGGCGAACCGTGTACCCTCAGCCTGGACAAGAGCAGCAGCCGTTGGGAGGAAAGACTCGGACAAAGGGTTGGACGTGGATGAGGCAAATCCTCCTTGCTTGCATTGTTGCAGCAGGGCTGGTCTATGCGGCTGGGTACGACTCGCAGGTGTATACGTGGGGACGGGGCGTCATGGTGGGTTTGAGTGGCGGGTAAGTGACTCCCTGCTAAGTTGTTATCCGGGTCATGGCTCACCAATCGTGTGTTAACTTAGACTGCAGGAAAGTGAGCCGGTTATTGAGATGACGAGACAGTCGTGCACGCTACCGCCCCGTTTGGCCCCTCAGAAGCATTAGCGCCCCTCATAAAAATTGGAAGTTGATCTCCGCGTCTGAGGCGTTGTATCCTTGATTGATAGGTGTATTTTATATCTAAAGCTAACATAGTGGTGGTCAGTGTATGAATGAGTCTGAGACAAGGTCTGAGATAATGTTTGTGACAGGCTGAGAGTTGTAGAAATCAAAGTTCAAGCCTGGATTTGGCGGAAGCGCTAATGCGAGTGTCTGCGTCTCTCGACGAATATTCGCACAAACTTAGGAGGATTTGGACACGTATGGTGTGAGGGAACGGCTGTGACTGACACTGCCAGCGTTGATGGCAAGTTGATGGGCATTCCTGAGATTATTACGTAATGGAGGTTCATTCGTGGCAAGGGAACGCCGCATGGCGTTCATTGACTTTCTTCCAACCACCCCGCGATCGCCCTTTTCTACACCTCGTTCCTACCCCTCCAGGTCATGGCAGGCAAGGGCAAATCCGTTTTGCGCCAGCGGCAGGCACACGGCGAGCCATCCAGCAGCGTTGAGCACTCTGATACCCAGGACGACGAGCACGTCGAAATTGTATACCAGAACCCTGTACGTGTTGTGTCACTCTGCCCCCCGCCGCGGTGCTGCGTACTGACGTGACTGCTCCGGGCAGAGGAATAGGAATAAGATTGAGCAGCTGCTAGAGACGCCCAGGGCGAGCGTCATCGTCGTCTCGGCGCTCACCGCCCTCGCGTTTGTCTTGCGCTTCTATAAAATCAACTACCCGGACCAGGTCGTGTAAGTTCCCGTCCTCCGCACTGCCCTTTCTTTCGCGCGGCCAAGAGCGTCAGCTAATTCACGCTCCACGTTTCTAGCTTCGACGAAGTCCACTTCGGCAAGTTCGCGGCACACTACATCTCGGGCGAGTACTACTTCGATGTCCATCCGCCTCTCGCGAAGCTCCTCTTTGGCCTCGCGGGTTGGTTCGTTGGCTTTGACGGCTCGTTTTTGTTTGAGAATATTGGAGACAGCTACACTGCGAGTCATGTCCCATATGTTGGCATGCGTGCGCTCCCTGCAATCATGGGCAGCTTGACTATCCCGGTTATCTACGCTATCATGAAGGAGAGCGGTTATTCCACCGTCATTGCAGCGTTCTCGGCCTCTATAATTTTATTTGGTATGTCGCATGTATTGTTGTGTTTCGGGGTACCGGACTTATAGCTGTTGTGTCAGATAACGCGCATATCGCTCAGTCGCGATTGATTCTGCTCGACGCTGCCCTCATTTTCTTCATGTCGCTGACCGTTTACTCTTATATTCGTTTCAAGAAGCTCCGCTACAGGTTCGCGATTCTCGTGAATGTGCGCCGAGTGCTTTTACTCATTTGCTTGCAGAGAATTCACGCCAGAGTGGTGGACATGGCTCCTGTTGACTGGTACCTTCATGGCATGCACATGGGGATCCAAGGTTAACGGTATTCTCACCGTTGCAACCATTGGATGCGCTGTGTTAATTGACCTGTGGGACATCTTGGACTACAAGAAGGAAGGTCACTCGATGGTGTGTTGCCGATGATATGTTCCCTCGCACCTCAACCGCAACTCATTCCGTTGATAGGACTACTTCTGGAAACATTTCAGCGCGCGCGCCATTGGTTTCATTGTCCTTCCCTTCATTCTCTATCTGTCGTTCTTCTACGTTCACTTCTCGATCCTCACCCAGTCTGGTACTGGTGACAGTTTCATGAGCCCCGCATTCCAGGAGACTTTGGCTGGAAATGAGATGTTGCTTAAGAGTAAAGGTATGTCGAAAACTCAGGGGATATATAACGATGTCTTAACTCAGACCTGCAGAAATTCACTATTACGACACCGTCACGCTTCGACACAAGGATACCAAAGTGTTCTTGCACTCACATGTTGAACGATACCCTCTTACTTATCCCGACGGGCGTATCAGCACCCAAGGTATTCTACGTGTTTCTATCGTACGAATTTTGTTAAAGCTTTCTTTAGGTCAACAGGTTACTGGATATGGTCACAATGACACCAACAATCACTGGCAGATCATCCCTACCAAGGCCCTACCCGAAACCGGTCGCGGCCGTATTGTGCGCAATGAGGACGTTATCCAACTCCTCCACGTTAACACGCAATCAGTCCTGCTTACTCACGATGTCGCCTCCCCGCTGATGCCCACTAACCAAGAGTTTACCACATGGCCGAAGGACGACCATGGCAGGCATAATGATACCCTCTTTCAGGTGCTTCTCAACAATGGACATCCCAATGAGGCATGGAAGACAAAGTCTGGTCATTTCCGCCTCGTGCATATACCCACTAAGGTGTCAATGTGGACCCATCCCGAACAACTTCCTGATTGGGCCTTCAAACAGCAAGAGATCAACGGTAATAAGAATCCGGTTGAGAAGACTGCGACTTGGTTCGTTAATGAAATCGTCGAGGAAGGCAAGTGATCATGATGTATTTAGTTCCGAATACTTTTCTTATCGTATGTCTAGCACCCGAATTCGATCGTGAAGACGAGCAGAAACCGGTTAAAGTTCCCAAAAAGATGAACTTCTTCAAGAAGTTTGGCGAGTTGCAGTTGCTCATGCTCCAGCACAATGCTGGATTGACCGCTTCCCATCCATACGCGAGCAACCCTATCAACTGGCCGTTCCTTCTCAGTGGTATTAGTTTCTGGACCAACAATGACGACAAGAAGCAGATCTACTTGATTGGCAATCTTATTGGTTGGTGGACGTGCACGGTCGCTCTTTCTATTTATGTTGGAATCCTCGGAGCTGATCTATTGGCGAGGCGCCGTGGAATGGATCCCATTCCCGATCGTAAGTGTGCAATTTGTGTTATTACAGAAATATTCTTAACCTATCATCAGCCGTCCGAAACCGCCTGTGGAATAACACAGGTTTCTTCCTATTGGTTTGGGCCGTGCACTACCTGCCATTCTTTTTGATGAACCGTCAGTTGTTCATCCACCATTACCTGCCCTCACATTTGGCGTCTGCTCTTATTGCGGGTGCTGTGCTGAACTTTGTCCTGAGCGAAACTATCAACTACCCCATTTCTCTCCGAGGCTCCAACAAAATGAAGATCCACCCTCGTCAATACTCAGACATCGGGCTTAAGGGTCCCGTTATCTTTATATCATTTAGCTTTTTCCTTTTCTTGATGTTTGTCTTCATCGCTCCTTTGACTTACGGAACGCCTGGGTATGTTTATAAGCCTATCTCTTTACCCGTTTGCTCATGCTTTTTTCTATTTAGCTTGACGGGCGAGCAGGTCAACAGCAAGAGACTGCTGTCTACTTGGACGCTGCACTTCGCAGCCAAGGTCAACGAGTCATGAGTGGGAGGTTGATGGGGAGAGTTTGGAAACCACGACGAGTGATGACTGCATACCTAAACAAACATGGTTTGAGAAACGGGATGCTGTATTTACGTAGTAGTAATTCTGTTAGGCTGCAAAAACATTAATGCAAGGACTCTATATACGTCTTGCTCCTCCAGGGCTCGTCGACACACTGTTTGACATAGAATTCTGCCGAGGAAACCTTTGACGGGGATGTGTTGATATGATACTTACACCAGATGCTTTCAGTCACCAGTGAGTATGGACGTGAAATTGTTTTAATTGTTGCTACCAAGCTGTAGGTACATACTTCGCCATACAGTACAACAAGACTTGAGAAATAAATAAAAGAAGACGGAAATGTAGGATAGACATAACAACGGAAGAGCCTGGAATACACTCTCCCTCGTTTACCAACTACCCATTCAACCGCTGATTAGACGGTTAAAGTTCGTCGTTTTGGGCCATCACCAGAACCGATTGCAGCATGGATGCGATAAAGCACTGCTCGGGCAGAAAGAGGCCAGGAAGAAGAGAATAAACTGAAAGAGAGATTGAGTAAAGTTCACACAAGTTTGGGAAACAAATTGAATTGCAGACAACGCAAGAAGGAGAGAAGGAAGAGGTTGGATTACAGAGCGACGCAGGGCGACCGCTTAAATAAAACTTCAGAATGGCCAAATAACAGTCAATAAAGCGTGAGCGGCAAACTGTGCCGGCTGAGATGCCGGATAATCTTGGCCTTTGTTCATTAACACCGTGACCGCATTTGCGTCCGAGTCCCTGTGGCTCGAGTCTACAATCTGCATCGTGTTCGGTTTAAATTCCTCCCATAATACAAATCGTATTCATTTGACTTTTCGCGCCCCATTTCATTCATATGTGCCAAAGATTGCTCTGCTGAATCGGTGAGTCATTCGAATACCATCCCTAGATATCGTGAATTCGCCGGTTGGAGTCCTCTCTGATACTTAATTGCGATGGAAATTGGCAGATTGGCACCTGTATCCTGCTGCATCTATGAACTTGAATTCTGCTTATCATGAGCAGTACCACCCTTAAAGGCGTCCTTGAGAGCCTGAAAAGCAAGAAAGGGTCGGAACGGCAAGAAGGATTGCACCAAATACGGATTATCTTCGAAAAAGACAGATTCGTCGCGGACTTTTACTTGGGAAAGAATGGCGACGCGGACCCCAAGCTGTGGCTGCCCGTCTTCCAGGCGCTGTTCACGGCCGTGTACCTTGAGCGCGAAGCGATGAAGAAGACCACTTCGCGTCCTGGTGCTACCCGCAGGATTGCTGAAGCAAGCAGCATCCTCCGTTGGCTTACCGAACGCGCTGTGCAGTACATAAACGTGCCAGTAGTGAACAGTTTGTTCCAGCATCTCACGCAGATGCTGGTTTCGGAAGAGGACCGCGCAGTGCTGTGCCAGCCGATCGCGCTAGACTACGTCAAGGCGCTGAAGGCTATGTTTACTTATATCCCGCATCTCGAGCATCTGGGGACGGAGCAGTGGATAAGAATGCTCGAGATCTGCTTCAATGTTATTCTAGGCGACCGCATTCGGCAGCAGTGGGCCAGTGATGAACCTATGGACGCGAGTCCATCCCCAGCAGTCGAGGCGGACGATAGCATGTATCTGGACGACGATTATGCAGAGAATGATGGTACATATTCTCCTAGTGTCGCGACAGGAAAAGGAAAGAAACGGACACGCCGCGACCCCACCCCGAAACCTATTCTTGAAACTGGATCCTTCAGAGGGAAATCGACGCACGTCCGTACCGCTGTCACGGCAGAGCAAGTTGAATTCACTTCTATACTTGCTCTCCTCCTTTCATTTGCCGGTGCGCCTGTACTGTCACCAGACCACCCTAACCTTGTCCCTGGAATAATGACGCGTCTCAAACAATTTCTCGAGCGGTATCCCGCTGATTCATCATTACTGTACGACTACGTCAACGTCTTGTCTTCTATGTTGGAGCATATATCCCTCAACAAGAAGTACGAGGTTGAAGTGTTTGCGCGGTCAACCTGGTCTGCACTGGTAGGCCTGTGGGGTACCAAAGACAAACACTTAAAGGAAACTTTGGTGGCGATCCTACGAAATTTGTTCCAATTCATCGTGTGCCCAGGCTATCCAGACGACCCAAAACTGCCAGCATTTGATCCCATTGATGGCATAGGCGTTTTATGGAACGCTCTTGATGCCGAAGCTGACAATAAGTGGGGCGTGGATGGCCTAGCGCTGGATGCCCTAAGGCTGAATTTGGCCGGCGCTGATAGTTTACGGTCGAAACAGCTTGATCCCTTTGTTGCCCAAACGTTTTGTGCGGGATGGCACTTTGATAAGGAACAAGCTATAGCATGGGCGATCTTAGAGTTGCGGGCTGATTGTGCTGGAAAAGTACGTTTAACAATCATATATACCTTTGTGGTTTCATATATTGAGTTTCGGTATTTAGCTTTATCAGTTATCCGAATCGATGCAGCATTCAACCCCAGTGGGTACCAGTCGTTCGCGTGGCAAACGGATAAAGCTCGAGAACCCGATTCCTTCGCTCCTTGACTCGATGAGAATGGCTTCCGCTACCCATGTTCGAAATTATCACCTGCAGACCCTTCTTTTCTTCGTCGATCGTCATTGGAAGGTGGTCCATGATTCTCAAAAGCAGGATATCATCACTACCCTGCTTCAGTACATCGCAGTTGAGGATAGTAGTGTACAATCATGGGTTTTTCTCAACTTTGCAGCAATCGCAAATGCGGAAGCATCAAGAAATTACAGAAAGGCTACAGACGACATATACGCCTTGGACATCGTGGTATGGGATTCTATATGGGCCCATGCTGTACGAAGAGCCAACGCACCAGTCATCTGCCGGGCTGCTTGTCATGCTTGTCATGCTCTCTTAAATTCATTCTATCCTGATAACTCAAACTCTCCCCAAGTGTTTCTCACTTCTTCTCGAGTTCTTGTAGATATTGAAACCCTTACGAAGGATATGGATGTCCAGGGGCCGACTTTTCCTTACGATTCAGTTTGTATTTTTCTCTCTCACTGCCTGACTATTGCTAGTCAAGACGCCAGGCTTTACCGGTTACACCTCGAGGACACAGTATTAAGTTGGCTTATTGATTGTTGGAAACTCTCACAGATGCGATCGAAGATGCCGGCGTACACCATAGCAGATATACTAACAATGCTGCAGACTATATCTGGCCTCACTAAGCGCGTAGCCATCCAGCATCGACCAATACTTCCGAAGAGCGAAATCGTCGATAGTATGATACGAGAGAACAAGACCAAGATCATTCTCGATTTTCTTCTACACGCCGAAGTAGCCTCTTCCCATCCCTCGTCAGAGCCAAGACGTTCACATTCTGCATCATCAAACGCCGTTGCAGACAAAACTACTCCTCCCAATGAGTCGGACAGAGTTCTCGTCATGGCCCGCGGGAAGGAACGGCGGATATCAGCTTTCTTTCTCAAGGCTCTTGAATCTTTGAATATTGAATGGGAGAGGCCTAAAGATATCAACTATCACACAGCGGAGATGACCAGACAGTCTTTAGATCTCGCAATAAGCGCTGTCTTATTTGAATCGATGCTTGCCTTAAACGGTATAGTTTCCAATCGAATAGTGCTGCAGAATGCATCCAAAGTGGTTCAGTTGATCATCCAATCGCTGAATAACCCGAACTGGACACCTATGGAAAAACTGCTCGTCGTGCAGGGATTTGAGTTACTTGTTCGGGAAGGAGAGACTTTTCAAGACGGTGCCTATTATCAAGCACTTTCACTACCAGGGGCCCATTCGGGCATAAAGGAACAAACCTTGAGGCAACTGCTGTCTGAATCCGCTAATGAACAAGTTCAAGATGATGACAAGCTTAGCCTTCTTCGAGTTGTTTGGCAAAACACTGAAGTAAGTCCATCTAGCCTTTTCTAAATGCCGTTAATTTGACTCGAAATAATAGATACAAGATGCGCTTGGTGCTATTAGCTCAGTCCTACGACAAGTGGTGAACGACGCTATGATCAAGACACCGACTCGCTCGCGGATATATGCAACAGATATTGACGATAGAGATGGATTTGCGCCCATTCGAACAGGCAATGTCCAGTCTTCGTCGCCAAACATGCGGAAAGTCGAAAATGACAGACCTTTAGTACGAACTATAGAAATATGCGTGGGCGTTTTGGCCTGTGGACCGTTCTTCCAATCGCCCACTTCTAAACCCTCTCGGGATAAGGAGTTAGTTCAAACTATGCTCAGCAAGGCAGAAGACCATCTTGAAGTATTTTGCCTCATATGCCCCATCTTTTGTAGCAGGGTTCGTCAAGGCATGTTTTCATTTCCTCCCAAATACGTCGATTTGTTTCTCGATGCATTCGAACCGTTGCTTATGCAACACGCGCACGCACGAAGCGCGCAGTTCCAGATTGTCCTGTTGGATCTTTTGTCTTCTTGCTTGGGTCTCTGGCGATCTGAAGACAGGGCTGCCCAACTTGTTCAGGAGAAGGCTACTGAACTGTATGTTTTTCTGGCTAAGGAACTTGTCAAAGGACGAATGAAGTCTTGGTTCTTGCGCGACGCATTTATTAGATTCATGGACAAATATCTGTCTGACGACCCTACACAGCAATCGTGGGCTTCTCCTGCAGATTTCAACGATATGGAGAAATACCGAATCTGCTTACCGACATCCTTACTACCCTCCCTTATTGCCGATGCCGATATACGTGTTCGATTCCGCGCAGCTGTTGTCAATGCACGCTTGTTCTCCCTAGTCGACGAACTTGGCATTCCTCCAGGGGATTTGTATGAGATGATCAAGGGGTTCTATATCAAGGAGGTTTCAAAGTCAGTATATCTATATCATGTCCTCCTAGTCGTTTGGTACTCACAAGTATCGACTTGATTTTGTTAGTTATGAACACATGCTAACAAGGATACTATCGCTCGGCAATATCATGATAGTCAGCTCAGCTGTTCGACGTGGACCTTACTGGCACCTACTTGAAACTTGTATGTACAGTCAACAATACGTGCAGCATATCAAAGCCATCCTTTCAGTGGTATCCGAACGGTTGGGAATGAGTTCGCTTTCTGAACTCTTTGTTGCCTATGCTTCTCAGATCGCATACTCAATACGTCTAGCAAATGCGGACATCACGTCTTTTCCTCCCACTTTACTCGGCTATAAAGACCGAAGAAAATCTGCTGAAGCCGCCTTTGATCTTTTTACACCAACAAATCTATTAAACGATGGCAGACAACATTTTGAAAATCACTGCAAAATGTTGCAGAAGAGTACAGTTGATGGCTTACGAGACTGTTTCGGAGAGATCGTAGGCCTTGCGATTGCCAACTGGATAGGCCAGTCCTCAGAGGAAGATTACCAAGGTTTAGAGCGACACCTAATAGATCTCCTTTCCCCTATGGATGATTTCTGGCCGACATTCGAGCAACATTTAGACCGGATTGTGACTATGATCTTATGTTGCCTTGGGGAGCAAAACTACCTGGAGGCAGGCCCTATTGCGGAGGACTTGAAAGCGTTCGATCAATATTTTAACGGCAAGAGTGCTTCGACATTCCTCCTCCTTAACGTTTACCGGGCTTCTGATACCTTTAAGCCACACCCGCCCAATCTTCCTAACTTTTCTACTCAAACTTTGCTTAACAGTCTGCATTGGATTACGTCGCGATTGCCCAATGCTTTCACTAGAGCGACTACTTATCACGTATTGCACCTCCTTATGAACAAAATTCATGATACGCCATTAGTCAATGAACAACACCGCCTGATTAACGCTCTCACTCTTTGGATGGCATTTCGGCAAGGTGATTTAGAAGATGCGGCGATCTTAAATACTATCATCCATGGCGCGACGCTGATGCTAGCACAATTTGACTTAATCCGCTCTGCCCAGTCTATCTTGGAACTGGCATTTCATCATTACAAGGGTCTAAGGTCTGATGATATCGCCGGCGCCGTTCAATACTCCCATCTACCCAATTTTTTACTTCGTATATGCTGCATTGCTCACGATTCCCATACTGTGGGTAAGAGTAGCATTTCCGACTCTGGTAATGACTTGGTTGCTTGGATAGACCGACAGGCGCTATCCCTTTCAAAAGTTGCTGAGTTCAAACCAATTGTATCACGCGCTCTTGCTGCATGGCCTCACCAACCGTCTTCGGAGCTATTGGAATTCTACCAAGAAGTTATACTCATGGATCTGGCAACTATTCTCGAAGACCCCCATTTGTCTTACAACAAATTCCGATTGGCGCGACGGATGAGAGATCAGATTGTTTCGGACTACGATAACGAAAGCCAGTATTGGAAAGTTCACTTCTGGCGCCTGAAAGAATGCATGCCACCCTCGAATCAGCTTCAGGATGATGATCTTGCAGCCTTTATCGAGCTTTTATCTGCAAACAGGGGCGAAATTTCTCCCTTCAATACAGAACCTGTTGATTTCAATGCACCGCGTCCACGACACCGGCGCATGTTCAAAAAGAAGGGTACGAAAGACAACAATCCTGTCATCATGACCCTTGATGCTATAACACTGGGTCTCCTCGCAATGCTCGAAGACAGTAACGCTAAACATGTTTCTAGTGCATACCACACACTACGCCTGATCATGTCTGTCTCATCTCCTCAGAACTTCAGCTACATTCCCTCCGAATATCGTATGGAAATCAACTTCCTGAAGTGCTATAAATTAATGCCTGTTCATCGTCCTGTTCCCAACATAAAAGACGTACTCGCTTCGGACACATATATAGCTTCTGCAAGAGACTTCAAGACATGGGTTACCTCCATAGCTGTCCTACTCGGTGATACCTTGGCTGTATGCGATCCCTTTTTTGGTCAGCTGTCGTCCATTTTAATGTCGGATACTGAGTTCGCAGAGCAAATACTACCCATCTTGGTTCAGACTCTATTATCTTTGCAGGGGTCCGACAAGCTCAATCATCTGACGGATTCCTTAAACATTATTCTTTCAACGTACTTCACTGACATTCTGTTGGCGACAGACACTGACCCAGCTTGTATCCGTGCGGTCGTCGATATTGTCCTCCATCTGCGCTACTTTACTCCGAAAACTGACGATTCACTTGCCTACAACAAATGGCTCCGTGTTGATTATATTCTACTCGCCAAAAGTGCAGTAGTATGTGGCGCATACACAACTGCTCTCTTATTCGTAGAGATAGCTGTCGATCAGGGCGTCGAATGGAACGGCAATCAAGCAATCGAACGAGTCCTCTACGATATTTACGCACATATCGATGAACCTGATGGGTTTTATGCAATTCAAACGCGGGATCTTCATCGGTTTTTAATCAAACGGCTCCATCATGAAGATCAGTGGGATAAAGCATTCCGGTTCCATGGTGCAGCTTTGGAAGCAGGCTCAGCTGGGGACGAGACGAAGGGACTCCTGGACTCTTTCCATCACTTTGGATTTGACCGCCTTGCGATCGCCACCGCCCGTAGTCTTCCGAAAAATTCTATCGCAGATTCTTCCGCGTCATCTTTGACGGACTACAACCTAGCTTGGCGAACGGAAACATGGGATCTTCCTGATCAAGCAAAGAATACCGCAAACGGAGCAGTTTATCGTTCTCTCAGGGCCATTCACCTCGAGCGTGATCTCCAGCTTGTAGATCGTATCATTCATTCTGCTATCGTTACAGACATGGATCATTTAAGGACCCTTGGATCCGAAAATCTGGTTGAAATACGTTCTGTTGCACGAGACCTCATGTGTTTGGGAGAAATTCACAAGTGGAGAAATCTCAAAATACAAGACCTAATAAGATTTGAAGATACGTCACCCGATAGTTGGAAGGAATTTATTGATATTCATCCTGAATTTGAGTACGTCGAAGTTCTTTTTCGAAATGGCGTTCCAAGAAATAATTATTCTGCCCAAGATTCGCTGACTTGGAGCCCATCATGGCTACGCGTATTTCTTTGTTACGATCCGTCAGGCAAAAAGAAGAGCGCCAACAAATAGGCACCATGGTCAGACCTTTTGTCAAACGTTTGATTAAGTTAGAACAGGCTTGCCTCATCCGGTTGTCCCAAACAGCCAGAGCATCTGGTCAGCTACAGATTGCTCTGAATTCCATCATGCGAGCACAGCGTTTAAGTTCAGATCATACTGCGGAAAGTTCTGCTGAATTCGCACATGTTTTGTGGGCTCAGAAGGAAGAGAAACTCGCCGTCCAGTTTCTTAGCAGTCTTCTGATTGATGATGGTATTTTGCCTGGCGATCTTGGGAACATAGAGAGGAGAGCTATTCTGCTGTCTCGCCTTGGCACATGGATATCAGAAGCGTGCCTGGAAAACCCCGCTGACATCATGGCGCGCTATTTCAAGCCGTCTGTTTCGTTATTGGAAAAAATCAAGGAGGATAAAGGTCAATATGGAGCTTCGCATGCAAAAGTTTATCGACAGTGTGCTATGTTCTCGGAAAGGCAGTACTACACCATGCTTAAATCTCCTGATGCCCTCAGGTACAAGATGTACGTGGACCGAAAACAAGCGGAGATCGTATCCCGCCAAGGTGAACTTGACAAGATGGTGGACAAGAAGTCAACAGAGTACAAGAAAAAAGATGCTGAGAGAAAAACTGCTTTATCTATCTTCAATGAGGATTTCGAACGGATTAAACAGTTCTATGACTTAAGAGACGCCTCCCTCCGACAGGCCATCAGCATGCACGCTCTTTGTTTGGAAAGCTCAGATGATTTCAACGAGGATTCCGCCATCCGGTTATGCTCACTATGGTTTACTAATTTTGACAACCAATCCATCATCGAGTGTTTGAAAGATGCATTGAATCGCATACCTTCTCGGAAGTTTGCTTTCCTAGCAGTGCGTTCGCCTTTGTTAATATTCAAATCATTTACAACTCGTTGACGCTCTATGTTTGCTCTATGTTAGCATCAACTCACGGCACGACTCGCAACGCTACAGTCCGATAATGTCAATTCGTCACAGGAAAATTTGCACATGCTTATTCTACGCCTATGTCAAGAGCACCCATTTCATATCATATACCAAGTGTATTGTCTTACAGATCAGACAATTGTTTCAGGAACAAGACGCCAGTCTTCTATTCAAAGTCAATCAACGCAAACGGAACGAGGTACTGTAGCCAGTACTATGCTCGATCGGCTGAGGTCGGATATAAACACAGGGAAAAGGGTGCAGGACATGATTTATCTCTGCGATTCATATCTGGAGTGGGCCAAGTTTCCTATAGCGAAAGACACACGTTTCCAAACCAAACAAAAGAATCCTTTCCAAATCCCGTCTAGACTGAAAATTCTGAAGATTACAAACTTACGTGTTCCAGTAACTACCGCTCACGTTCCGCCCGACTCGACTCTACAGTACCAGAACTGTACATGGATACAAAGTTACGAACCCACATTTACTACCGCTGGTGGGGTCAATGTACCCAAAATAAGTGTTTGTCGTGGGTCAGATGGTCAAAAATATAAACAACTGGTGAAGTCCAGTTTTATGAGTATCTATCGATGCTATATTGATTTTCACTCTTTATTACCGCCTGGTCTAGTTCAAAGGTGAAGGCAAGGATGATATGCGACAGGACGCTGTTATGAAACAAGTGTTCGATCTCGTGAACGGGGTGCTAAAACGTGATCGGAAAACCCGTCGACGAGAGTTGACCGTTCGCAATTACAAGATTGTACCTCTCGCGAGTCAAGCTGGTCTTTTGGAGTTCGTTGAGAATACCACGCCATTGAAAGATTGGTTGGTCAAAGCACATCCAGCGTTAGTTTATTCATTCTCTGGTCATGTTCATAAGATTTACGATACATATTTGACAGCTATAGGCCTCAGGATATGAAACCCCACGAAGCCCACAAGGGCATTGCTGTTGTGTCAGATGTCTCAACCACAAGTGCTCAGCAGAAACTTGATAATTTTCTCCAAATACGGGAGAGGCTTAAGCCAGTTTTGCATCATTACTTTACCGAGAAGCATAAGAATCCTATCCATTGGTTTCAAATGCGACTTTCCTATACACGGAGTGTTGCAACGAACTCTATAGTGGGTCATGTCTTGGGACTAGGAGACCGCCATGTCTCCAATATCCTTCTTGATAATGTGAGTGGGGAAGTAGTACACATCGATCTAGGTATCGCTTTTGATCAGGTATGCCACCTTGTTTATACAAGGGCATTTACGATATTCTTAGAAACTTTCGTTTAGGGGAAGAGATTGCCTGTCCCAGAGAAGGTTCCGTTCAGGATGACAGCAGACATCGTAGATGGAATGGGACCGGCAGGGACTGCAGGAGTTTTCCAAAGATGCGCAGAGGAAACATTCCGCGTACTCAGGGAAGAGTCAGAAATGATTATGACTGTTCTCGAGGTGTTCAAGCACGACCCACTTTACTCATGGTGAGTGCGATATCACATGGACCAAACTTACCCTCAGTGTATCGTCGTTAACGTTACGTGTAAAAGGACGGCGAGTGCACATAAAGTAAACACGGCACAACCTCAAATTCGAGATCCAAACCTCGCTAACTTTGGGATTTCGATTGATATGTCGAGCGACACTGTCGAGGAGTCAGCCGATCGCGCCTTGAATTCTGTGGCGCGCAAGTTGGATAAATCCCTTAGCGTGGAAAGCGCTGTAAACGAACTTTTAGCGGAAGCCACGGATCCGATGAACCTCGCATGTATGTACAGTGGTAAGCTTCGCCACCATTGGTTATATGAATGTGGCTAATACATCATATCTGCAATAGGATGGCAAGCAGCTTTGTAATTTCATACAACGTCGAATTTTTCTTTGATTGCAGGTTTCTCCTCTATCCTCCGATGGTATTGATGATTGTATCGATAAAGTGCAGCCTAACTCTGCTGAAATGTATTAACATATCTGTTCATCCCAAAATCGAGTATTTAACATTTAGTAAGGTTAACACCGGTGTTTATACGCAGCGCTTTATGGTTTATGTATAACGAAACATGCCAGATTATGACGTCATAATGATACACAGCGATAAGCGCCCAAACCTGCAAGTTATAATCTTGCCTAATGTAGTAATTGCCCCCCTTTCGAAGGCCAGGACCGTGTACTTTTGCTTTCGGGTCTCTGCTCAAATGAACGATGTCGATGCAACTGCGGCGAAGGACATGTGAGCCTTGCATCGTGAAGCTGACCTGGACCACCTTGTGTTTCGGACATGGTGACCACCGGAACCGCCAGGCGAGAATGGAAAACCTCCAGCGCTGCACGGGCAGCTGGCTCGTCATTAGCAAAATCGTCACGAAGGTCGTATGACCTCGGTTTTTTATGCAGCCCTCTCCGACGTATGGGCACCGGTGCAGGGCAAGACTCATTGGAGAATGCAACAGACTCATTAGCAGAGGTTTGGATTATCGAGGAACTAGGCGAAGCCGAAGCCGCGTTGAAGACGGGCGCAGGTTGGGTCAAATCGAAGCTGTTAGACAGATATGGCCAATTTTGTGAACGGATATCTGACATATCCGCCATAGTGTTGCGCCTTCGTGGTCTGGAGGTCGTTTTGTGTCCTCTGTCGCAGCCGTTCCGATCAGTGGCACGGGCGTGATTTGCAAGTGGCGCCGTGCAAGAAGACCCGTTGGGTATGATACGACATCGAAGAGAACTCGAACTGGGCTCGGGGGGCTCTTTAGTTGTTGTTAAAACCCGTGTTTCCGGGGACAGGTCCTGCAAGATTGTATTATGACGCTGTCGAGCGGTAGAGACGTGATCTCTGCAAGTCATGTTCCACTCGGAAGGTCGAAGCATCATGTCTAATGATGTTGCTATGGGCATTGATTCGGAGCGTCCGTAAGGTGACTGTCCAACTTTACTTCTGGTAATGACGGTAAATAGTGAGTGTGAAGGAGTAACAGTCTGATTCGAACACTTGAGAGACCGCAAAGCGATCGGCTTGAGTCAGCCGTGACGCTCGTATCATTGAATAAGACTCCAGAGCCCAAAACACTTTGTTAAAAAAAATTACATGTGTTTATCTCAGCGGTGGGCAAAGCAAGGGTGAAAACTTAGGAGTCTTCAAATTGAAACGGACTTTGTTGAAGCTGAGCCCTTTCCGTCCCAAAATGGCGATATAGTAGTTCTGACAGTGATAGTTCTGACGGTGATGGTGGGATACAGATGTATGAAGTAGCCGATTAACGAGCAGGCGTTACATACTAATTTGTACCAAGTACTTGCTTTCGAATTCAAATCGGATAAGTTGGAAGAGTAAATATAATATTTTTTTCGAACACTACAAGACTGAGTCCAGTTGGCCCTCAGCCAATATCACCCGGGACATAGTTCCGAGTGTTGAAATATCACCGCATTCAGACGCCGTCATTCAAGCGCACCACTGCCAGTGTGTCATGACTTGATGTCAACATATTATGTACATAACTTCTATTTTATGAACTGCCTTTGCCACCTGTTTGCTGTATGTATTTAATTATTCATCTATTTATATAGTGACGGTGCAATGATACTACAGACCCAGCGTGTTTGCGAGGGTCACTGTTCAACCCGAGTAGGCGACAGAGACTCAGACACCATCAGAAATTTAACCATTTAGTTTTTTCCGGTTTCTCACCCTGGAAACAGCAATAAAACCGCAAAAAACAGGAAACTTCTTTCTTCGGAAACATATGTATGGCAGGTCGGAAACCAAAAAGGGAATCAAGCCTGATAATTACCATTTCTATTCATATTATCGTGCTTCTGAACTGCTTCTGAAGCTTAATCTTAAGCTGAAATGTAAGTACGGTTTCCTGAAACAGAAAAACCGAACAAAACAAAAGAAACCCGGATACTAAATGGACAACTTTCTGATGACGCTTATTCCAAGGGCCACCGAGAACTGTCTATCTTTTTTGTGTTCTTTATGAAGTCGTCATGGGCTATCAAATTATGGGGTGTTACAGTCGCTGATTCGAAATATGTCAAAGAGTCAAACTTGAAGCTTGAATTTGAATCAGACTCAGAGGTCCTTATAGGTCCCATCACGGTTCACATAAATATAGGTAAACAATACATTAGAGTCACGTCGTGACTGAAGGCATTTTTAACTAGACTACCACAACTACTGCAACAGCAAAGCATTAATCTCTACTACTACTTGACACTTGTGCTGACCATAATTTCTTGTGATTTACAAGTGATTATCGATGCTATGCGTACCTAATCATGTCGTTGTACTAACGTAACATCCGATCCGAGGGCAGACTACTCAGGATGCAGTCAAGCACACCAAAAGACAAATCTTCGAAATACGGCTTGACAGAGTCAATTAACCGCGATATCGAAACCCATCAAGCAGCCATCGATATTCTAGAGAAACAGATTAAAGAACGACAGGCAACGATCCGCAAACTCATTTCAGAGAAGAATGCGCTTACACCAGTAGCAATGCTTCCCGACGACATCCTCTGTGCCATATTCAAATGTCTAATGCAGTCCGAGATAAAATCCTTCTTCAGGAATCATCCATCACTTGCGCCGGACTGGATTGTGGTTACTCACATCTGCAGACACTGGAGGAGCGTTGCACTGGGTAATGCAAGCCTATGGGCTGAAATATCAACATTTCACATCTCGGAGTCCTGGCTAACGGCAATGCTTGAAAGATCAGCAACTGCCGACCTTTCAGTCCGAATTGCATATAATTCGGATAGCGGCTGGCATTGGGATAATCTCCGCAAACTCGAACAGATTTTCGCTCATGGGGACCGCATTGTGCATCTTTGGCTGGAGACCATGGGCCCTGAAGTGAAGTCAATTTTAAAGCTCTTGCCGACTTCCACGCCCCGTTTGAAATTGCTTCGACTGGTAGGCGATGACTTCAAGTTCTGGAATGCAGTCATGTCTGGTCATTTCATGGACGATGTCGAGTCGACGGAATCGGTTTTCCCAGTCTTGTCATCCGATTGCTTTGCTGATGCACATAATCTCCGTAAACTACACCTTTCGTTCTGCACCCCAGCATGGGACTCGCATCTGTTTGCGAACCTCACTCATCTCAACATATCCGCCATTCCACGAGAAAACAGGCCGACACCACGCCAGTTTTGTGATATGCTGAATAAAATGGCGGAGCTCCAGGTGCTGCAGTTGAACGATGTGTTGCCCGTCAATGTCAATGATGCAAAATCTTACTTTTCCCGGGTACGCTTCAGTCAACTTTCTAGGCTGCGTATTCATGGCGAAGTAAGAGAGGTCCAAGCCTTCTTCTCCAGCATATCTATTCCGCTGGGCACTGATGTTGATGTTATCTCACACTCGTCAACTCCTTCCCCTCAGAATTTTGCACAGCTTGTTTCAGATGTTACTGGTTGTTATCTCTCTCCTGCATCTGATATAGCATTCCAAACTTTCTATGTCAAGACTACGTCGTCTGCCACAAAGGCTTTCCAGGTGCAATTACATAAACTTCCTCTCACTGGCCAAGGATATGATCCCTTTTCTGACAAACAGTTAGGTCTCTGGAGTCTCATATATACTGATGCCAGAGAGGGCGACGACTTACGCCCAGCTGACGATGACTTGTTGGCCAGCTTTTGGGATAGTCACACTTTTGACCTGCGCCATGTCACCCACGTGCACCTGGAACAATCGTACTTCACCTTGGGTACATTGCAACGAACTATTGGAATCTTACCGGAAGTCAAATATATACATGTAACGGAGAGTGTCGACAACAAAGGCTCTGAAGAAACTAGTGGTGCACAGCGCAGTACAAGTAGAACCTTCTTGTCTTTACTCTCAGAAAACCATGTCGGGCCGAGATCTTCGCAGACGCAAATCTCTTTACCAAAGCTAGATACCATAGAATTTGGACGTGTTCGGTTCAAATCGACACAACCAACCACTAGGACAGGATACGATATAGATTTCGCCGACCTCCATAATTGCATCAAGAAACGAGCATCACATATGTCATCAATAAAGGCCATAACAATGCACTACTGCTATGGAGTTCAAGAATCAGACGTGAAACTCCTGCGTCAAAAGGTTAAAGCTGTTGACTGGGATAACGTTGACTGGGGGCAGAGAACCTTTGTGGATGACGACTCGGACGAGGATGAAGACTGCTACTCGGACGAGGACGAGTCACCCTGGGACTATGATGACAGATCTGACCTATATGAATACAACGTACACAGTGATGAGTATGACTAGTCGCCAATGCCTCTATGTTACACAGATAGCATAAGAGGATATAAGAAGACCGACCATAACGATTTGATGAAGATTGATGAACGAAGACAAGATGTAGCGACTTTGTAGCGACTCACGAGTCGGCTATTTTTATGGTACTCTACCGTTGTTGTCGAAGTACTTCAACTTGTAATCCAAACAACCGTAACATTGATGCGTAATATAATGTGCCACTTCAACTTGCCTAAGCCTATTCCAAGCCCATTCATTGTCACAATATCGACTTCGCTTGTAGTTGCTCTTTAATTCTCTCGTCGTAAGGAAGTGATTAACAAAGTCCATCATTCCTGACGCGAACAGTAGTCTAACATTGGAAATACCTACATCGTGATTGTGAAAACACCTCCAGGCCAACTCCAGGCGCGTCAGCAGTACAGATGGCAAGGGTCTGTGAAGTAAACTCGCTCGATGACGAAATCAACGTCCATAAGGCGGTCATAGCCAAGCTAAAGCAAGATATTGACGAAAGACAAGCAGTGATCCGGGTCTTAATATCGAAAAAGAACACACTTACGCCTGTTGGAACACTCCCCGATGAAGTCCTTTGCGCAATATTCTCATGGCTGGTCTCAATGGATACAAAGGACTCAGAAGACGATCCTTTGATCTTCGCGCCAGGGTGGATTGTCGTCAGTCATGTCAGCCGGCGTTGGCGCAGCGTCGCATTGGGCAGTCCAAACTTGTGGACGCAATTTACGACATTCTACATTTCCGGACGCTGGGTGAACAACATGCTCACAAGATCATCATCTGCAAACCTATCAATAAAAATCTCGTACGAGTCTGATGTCACCTGGCGGTTGAAACACCTCCGCAAGCTTGAGCAGATCTTTCGCTATCACGGAGAACGCATTGCGCATCTATGGCTCGACACCATGGGTTGCGAAGCCCAGTCAATACTGGATGCCTTGCCAACTTGGGCACCGCGACTGAGATCACTTCATCTTATAGCCTCCAACCCAAATAGATGGTCACATTACCCACCAGGTACTGCGCCAATTCTGGCACCTGATTGTCTACTTAATGCTCACAGCCTTCAAGAATTACACCTTTCTTATGTCACCATTGCATGGGATTCTCATCTACTTAGGAACCTTACTCATGTCAAAATACGTGGAATTTTGCGAAAAGATAGGCCAACATCAAACGAGCTTTACGATATGTTGAGTGGACTTACCGATCTCGTTGATCTGCAGTTAGACGATGCTCTCCCGGTAAACGACAATAATGCGACAGCCTACTTCCCGCGGCTGCCCTTACACCGACTTACTAGGCTAGCTATAACGTCTGACCTGAGCGAGGTCCAGGCTTTCTTGCGCAGTCTAACCCTATCGACTTCCACGAGCGTCAGCATTGCTGCAAACACTTCAACACCCTCAACAAATGATTTCATAAGACTAATGTCCGATGCTACTGATTGCTATGAACGCCCTATCTCTGATATAAAGTTCCGTTCTCTCCGTGTCCAGCGTTACGACAGGGGTGCTGAGCGATCGGCACTGGTCCAGTTAAGCAGTGTTCCTACCACCGACCGCGATTTTCGACTCTTGCAAACGTCATTTTACTGGAGTTTATTATATGTGGACAATACAAGGAAAGAAGTGGGTGCTGAACTTCTAGATGATAACCTCCTGTTATCCAGTCTCTGGGACAGTAAAAGTTTTGACTTGACCCAAGTTACCCATATACACCTAGAAGGAAGTTATTCCAATATCACGTCAAGCACACTACAACGTACTGTCGGAAGCTTACCTGAAACTTCATACATCAACTTATCGGAGAACGACGCGCGCAACACCGCGGAGCAGGGTGGTATGACTCGCACCTTCCTATCTTCATTGTCAAATACCGACGTGTCCTTGGATGCTGCGAAGATCTTATCCTTTCTACCAAAACTTAGCACAATATGTTTTTGCAGCGTGAGGTTTAGATCAACAAGTAAACCCACCGAAACCGGCTATGGCATAGACGTCAAGGAGCTACGCAACTGTCTTGTCAAGAGAGCAACATACGCACCTGCAATAACACATATAATAATTCAGCATTGCATCGGAGTGGAAAAATCAGATGTTGAATTCCTGCGCCAAAACATTGAAAACGTAGTATGGGATGGAAGGGACTGGGGGGAAATATATGCTGCTGTGGATGAGATGTTCATGAGCGAATATGGCGATGATGATGAAGACGATGAAGACGACGAAAATTCATGGGATGAATCAATTTACGATGGCGGGTCTGATATGTACAGTGATGACTGAGCGGCATCATAGTAACACATATTTGAATTTTGAGGACTTGGAACAGCAACGGCTCAGATGATTGATGATTCAGGAGACGAGGCATACTGCCTGCAGATAAATTATGGATATTGCGACCGGATCGCTCTGAGGGCGTCTAGGCTGTTGTGTCATGGACTCGAGAGAGAATAACAGGCTACGTGATTTTCACTATACGAAATATTCTTGTCTCATCTTCTGCCAGAGTTTTCCTGCGTGAACCGTATGCCTGTTAGTAGCATGCGGGCAGACTAAAATGACGAAGGCCGTCATTCTAAGCCTACCCTGAAATATTTTCTGTGTTTGGTACAGATCACCGTGGTGGAAGCGCGGTTCATGAGGCGGAAGAAGAAAAGAGTAGTACTAGAGAGTCCGTGCACTGTTCGGCAGTAGGTGCCAGTGCCGCATCTAAGCGACAGATCCGGCCAAATGAGGAAAATATATTGCTACTTCAAGCAACGGTTATTTCAATGGATTCTACACTCGAAGCAGTCACTAAAGCTGCAGCTATTCTTTGTTATTTTCTCTAGATATTTAATAGCCTTATGGACTATTAATTCAAGTCTATTTCGCTTGTAGTCAGATGAGTTGGCATGTATGCACAACGACAGCCGGGATTTCACAACAGCAGTCAAACAAAAGCACTTCAAAGAACATGACGCTGAAGAGAAACGCTTTCAGGCCACGAGAAATAGCAATTGACAGAACGATGATCCAGAAGCGGTGGGAATTCGGAATTCATTCCGTGAGCAGTCACGGAAAAGCTACTTCACGTGTGGCCTTGCCTACTTATTTGTCTGCTACTTCAGTCAGTGTACGGGCTGCACTACAGGATCAAGGGAACAGGATTCAGAGCACAATATTTGCAATGGCCTCGAGGAAAGTAGAAACTACAAAATCATTCTCTTATATATGCTGGTCTTTTCCTTGTCGATGTTGCTCTATTGGTTAGTCCGTATCAACAGGACAAGGACACATTTCAGCCTTCAGGACAAGGTGAGTAGTATTACTCTATGGGCTGTAGTGATGAGAATACGTTAGGTTTAAGACTCGAAAACTCAGAAGCAGAATCTGACTATTATCGAGAACAACAAGAAAATTGCGCAGAAGGACGAAAGAATTGCACAGTTGGAGCTTAAATTGGCTGAGCTAGAATTAGCTACACGGTAGACGCTGGTAGACACCAGCAATTTACTTGTCCAAGTCACGGTAGACCTCATTGCGGTAGCTCTACATCTTCCATGTTGTTGTGTGCAGTATAATCACTCCATTCACTACTTTCTTGGCTATGTTGTTTTCGGTTGGGCTCTTCACTCTGCTCGCTTCATACATCCATTATATTATTCTCATGTTGTTCCGGTGAACGGTGTTTCCGATGACATGGGAGATGCCCGCCGCGCGCTCTGCTCGGGCTGACCACGCTGCTGTCCTGATCGGTAACTCGGCCATGGGCGACTGTTGTGACTGGCCGCATGTAACAGATTACAGGCCATATGTGCAGCGGGTTCAGGTAAAGGACGTAGGGCAGCTCATATAGCCTATAGGTTGTTGGAATTCTAGACGCATCAGGCGTGCTTTGCGAGCGTACGCAATGAGTACTTTCTAGGTTTCTTCCATTCATTACCCAATTATTGAGTTATTGTCCATTTAATCTATTTTTGTTACTTACTTACCTGTCACTCACTTTTGTTCTGTAAACGTTCTAGCTATTATTCTATTATTACTTCACAGTATTTAGTAGGCCATCGATGTACTTTTCCCGCATCCGTTTGCCTCTTGAGCTCACCGAGGCCAAACGTGAATTCACATATTCCTCTCTCATGTGTTGATCACGAAGTGCTACGCTTATTTTAACATAGGTATGAGCCAGGAGCATATGCAAGGAACGGTCTAAATAGGCGGCCCGGCGGAAGAGAGCGTCGGCATCGCGCGGCGCACGCGAAGATCCGTGCGCTTGGCGCCCTCGGCCTGCTATTTCAATCACACCACCGATCCACCTCTTTACAAACCACCACCACCACCTCTCCTTCCACCCGCCCTCAGCATGAGCGTCCAGATCCTCGACAACGCCCTCGGCGCCGTCGGTCACACCCCCCTCATCCGCCTCGACAAGATCGCCCATGCCCACGGCCTCAAATGCAACCTGCGTAAGCACATTTGTTATATTTTTCCTCTCCCGCCTTGCGGAAATTTTACCGCCCCTTGGCAGTTGCGAAGGTCGAGTACATGTCTGCAGGCGGATCCGTCAAGGACCGCATCGCAAAAGCAATGGTGGAGGCTGCTGAGCGCGACGGCAAGCTCATCCCCGGCAAGAGTGTCGTGATCGAGCCCACGTCTGGTAATACAGGTATGTCTCATCAGTGTCCTTGCCGACGTCCATGTTCTGACTGTCTGTCCAGGAATTGGGCTTGCCATGGCCTGTGCTATCAAGGTAACGCCTGCAAGCCACCCTCTGGACGTGAATAGATACTGAATACTATAGATAAGGGTTATTCAGTCATCATAACTCTGCCTAACAAGATGTCGTTGGTCTGTCTGCTTTCGTTGATCATGTCTTGAGCATGTCAGCTGATATATTTATGTTTGTATAGGAGAAGGAAGCCCTTCTTCGCGCGCTTGGTGCTGAAGTCGTCCGCACGCCCACCGAGGCTGCCTGGGACTCGCCAGAGAGCCATATAGGTAGAGCCCACACTCATCGCGGTGGCACTCTCGTGGCTGAATTCCTTAACGATTCCAGGTGTGGCCAACCGCTTGCAGCGTGAAATCCCATATGGGATCATCTTGGATCAATATCGAAATGTATGGCGCGTCCTTCTGCAACCCTCTATTATCTAACACCTTACTGGTCACCCACGCAGGTCAACAATCCGCTTGCCCATGAGTACACGACGGGCCCGGAAATCATTGAAGCCGTTACGTCTACGCTTTCCACTGCGTCAAAACCGTCGACAGGCAAGGTTGACGTCATCATCGCGGGTGCCGGTACTGGAGGCACTATCACTGGCCTCTCAAGAGCGATTAAGAAGAAGCACAATCCCGATGCGATTGTTGTCGCGATCGATCCAGTGAGTTAATTAATTAAACTGTCCCTTCAATCAGCGTGCTAAACCTATATGCAGAAAGGAAGTGTGCTAGCTCAGCCAGAATCCTTGAATAGCGCAACCGATAGTGCTCAATACGTGGTCGAAGGAATTGGCTACGACTTCATTCCCGAAGTTCTGTCCCGTACAGATGTTGACAGCTGGGTGAAGACGGCCGATGACGAGTCGTTCTCTGCTGTCCAGCAGATGATGAGGACCGAGGGCCTACTCGTCGGAGGCAGCAGCGGCAGCGCCCTTGCCGGTGCTCTCCAGTGGTTGAAGAGTGAACAGGGTCAGGCCGTCGCTAATACGCCGGGAAAGAACGTCGTCGTTCTTCTTGCTGACGGGTAGGTTCTACTTTAGCTCTCGCCGTCGAACGTCATTCTGACTTTTACTTCAGAATCAGAAATTACATGAGCAAGCGATGGTTCTTGAGCATTGCTATGGAGCAGGAGCCGTCGCCCCTTGCTGCCACCATCGCGCAGGTGTTGAAGAAGGAAAGTGCAAAGGACGCCATGCCGAACAACCACACGCCAACACTGGCGTCGCATTGAGTAGAATAACTTACTTATACATCATGCATCCTTTATATATCTTACTTTGTGAACCATAACTCTGTATTACTTATGTATCAGTTATCAATGGCTTCTGCGCAGACAAAGAGATGCATACCGCGTGCACAAAGTGCCATCAAATTGTGGGAGCCACCAAGTGCTAAGCGGCTTCCATATACACTCTATTCCTAACACCATGTTCAACGCTCCCCGGCCGGCCCAGCGATACACGGGCTCGACGTCCACCGGCCTCGGCGGGAGCTTTGTCGACGACAACCCTTTGGCCAACTCTGTCTATGACGACGGGCTCGACCCCTGGAGCGCCGCCCCCAGTCCAACACCGACGCCGGCGCCCCATGCGCCACCCTCCATCTTCAGCGCAGTCATCGGTGCGTAGCTACACTACACAGCAGTCTCAGCAGGGAGCACTGGGCTGATGCCGTGGGTTGCAGCGGATGCCACAGTGCCCACAATTTATCACAAAGCGTATGCTGCAATCGACCCGGCCAACGTCGGCGAGACGTCCGTCAATGCGTTATCGCGCGTCCTCAACACATCTGCGCTCCCCGCTAGCACCGTAGACAGGGTGCGTCGGCGTGTCCGCCAGCGTAGTACTGAGTGCATGATTAACCCAGTTCGTTTAGATCGTCAGCCTCGTCAGCTCCAAGCCGCGCGTCTCCAAGCTCGAGTTCTTCGTTGCCCTCGCGCTTGTGGCGCTTGCGCAGGCCGGGAAGGGTACGCAGTAGCACGGATGGAAGCTCATGTAGGCACTGATTCTACCGCCTGTCTAGATGTAAGCATCGAGCAGGTCGCCGCCCTGTCGTCGCAGAACACGCTCCCGGAGCCGGCTCTCGACCTCACCCGCCTGCAGCCTTCCATGTCTGCCATACCCTCGACCCCGCGGCGCAGCACTGCACAAACTATCCGCGCCCCGCTCCCCGCGTACTCGTCGGACGACCCGTGGAACGCTGCCGCGCGCTTTCCCGCTGCGCAGCCCAGCGGTGGCCCGGCGCCCTTCGGCGGCGTTGATGGGCTCCCTAACGGCGCCACATCGTCGCTCGCGGGCACAGGGCTGCCAAGCGAGTGGTGGAAGAAGCAGGAGAACATCAAGGTGTCGATTCTCGGCCAGCAGGGCTTCATCCTCAACCGCTACACCGTATACGAGGTCATTTCGGATGTGCGTCTTTCTTTTAGCTATACATGCTCTCTTTGGTGTGCATGTGATGCTGAACTGCGCTCGCCGCTGGCTGTGTTGTAGCGCAAACCACACCCTGTGTCCCGGCGCTATTCCGAGTTTGTTTTTCTTTGGGATGTGCTCGTTAGACGATATCCGTTCCGCCTCTTCCCCGCCCTACCACCTAAACGTGTCGGAGGTAAGCCCCCTCCATGTACGCTCCGCTGATTAGCGCTGATAACCCCTCAGCGGACGAACAGTTCCTTGAACAGAGGCGGTGGGATATTTTTGTTCACATTTGATTATGCTTTTTTATTCTGATGTTAGTTCCATAGACGAGGTTTAGCAAGAGCCATCAATTTCGTTGTGTCGGTTATCATTGCTCAATGTTCTTTTGAAAGTCTTACTTAACTGCTTCTGTAGCAACCACCCCATCATAAAAGATGACGGAGTCCTGAACGTGTTCCTCACGGAACCCTCCTTCGAAGCTTGGCGCAAGCAAAATGCTGTAACAATCGAGGAAGAGTCTGCCTCGAAGCGCGTCGACAGAATCGAAGAGATGACCATCCCGAGCGATTTGGAGGACAAGCTTGCGTAAGGGGCCTGTTGCTGCATTTCTGTTCCTGTACCAGCCACTGATTTTCGGCCCGGCAGCGTGGTGCGGGGCAAGATCTCGCCCCTCGTCGAGCAGTGGCAGCGGATATGCATACTCGCAGAGCGGATAATAAAGAGACGCGAAGCAGCTGCGGTACGATCACCTCCAGCTCTACGTCGCGCTTTTCTGCCGACTCACCTCACGTTGCCACCCCTTTCTTCTTCATCCTCCACGCACCCCGCACGTTCTACCGGCCCCGTCGCTGCACCTCCCATGAACGCGTCCCTTTCGGCTTCGATCCTCGACACGTTCCACCTGTTGTCGTCTGCACGGGCACCTCACGAACCGCAGGGCGACCTCGCGCGGCTGACGAACACGCTCAGGGCGGTGATGGAGGTCAACGAGACGTGTTGGCGGGGCGACGACTGCGAGCTGTCGAACGGCGTCCGCGCTGGGCTCGGTCAGGTAGCAGCACATGCCCAACGGCACTCTGAAATCGCGGAGATCCGGGTAGGCTTTTCACCTCATGCACAGATTTTCACGGATCTAATCCTTGTTTTTAGTCGAGGGTACAGCAGGACACGACATTGGAGAGTCTCAAGGTAGGCAGAACGGATGGCGTGACATAATAATAATAATATTTAGCTGACTTCGGGTTTTATACAGGCGCAGCGAGACCTGTACATTGCAACGCGCGACCTGTTCATCCGCCACGACAGATTGTCCATTGATCAAGTGGAGCGCCTCAAGAAGAGGATCGAGATGACTTCAGTGAAACTCGATGGTATCCGTGCTGCTCAGAAGGAGCACTGGCAAGAGGAAGTCGAGAAGTTGACGGCCATGATCGAAAAGGACCAGGCTACGATTGCCGCCCAATTAAGTCGACGTGTTTTCATTCGTGCATGGTATGCCTACTCGATATGTTTATTTTTCTCAAATACTCGCTCATGTTCTACTTTGATATGCAGTATGTGGCATGAACTCCGCGTCGTATTGCACAACAGGGAAAATGCACTCTTGACCCAGGCAGTCACGAAGTTCGCTCGCGAAGAACATGAATATGCCGAGAGCGTAGCTAACAATTGGGAGTCGCTCTCTGAAGCTGTCGAAGGGATGCCTTTCGAGTAAACGGGCACCCAAAACCAGCCTTAAACCAACACAACTGGACACTTGTATACTGCTTCTAGAACCAGACACGACCCTTCTATGACATTTTTTCATGTGTAATTCGCAAGTGATTCGGTGGATTTCATTTAATTAATTGTATCTCGGTTTCTTTCTCTTTGGTTATAGTATGTATGTCTTCGTGGTATTAGTACAGGTAATTGAAACAGTAAGTAATCTACAATAACTAAGCGCCCATAGCACTACAAAAGCAAAATGACAACAAAAATATGCAAAGTCTTACACACTGCTCACATCTTCAAAGCAGAGAAGATAGAATCTAGGTCGACCCAGCGCCTTCCACAATTGTTCAGATATTTCTCCACGCACTCCGTCAGCCCTTGAAGGAGAGGTTGATTTTTCACTACAATGGCCGTGACCAATTCTAGAGAAGCATCTGTCAGAAAAATGGGGCAAATTTGGTGTTCAGTGTTATCCACAAACCTTTGCGTGCCTGGTTGGCCGCTTCCTTGGCCTTCTCGCCGTTAAAAAGGTAGCTGAAATATCGAAGCTGGTTGTAAAGCTGAGTATCAGTGTACTATGTTGCCATTGGTAAGTAATGATCTTCTCATTATAATACGCGTCGGGACATACTTCGAATTTGACTCTTCCCTTGCATCCTAAACGAAGACATCTTCGGCCGTATACACCCATCATTCGGGTACGATTGTTGCAAGTTGGGTCGTCGCATACTGTCCATCCTTCATAGTACTTGGCAATAAAGTCTCGAATTTGGACTTCCAACTGCGCTTGCAGACTGCCCGTACTGATAGATTTGGAGCAAGCAGGGCACGTCGGACCAGTTGAAAGCATAAGATTGGACTAGAAGCAACAAATTCAAAGTGAACTCGAATTCCAGCAGGATCGAAGGAGGGTTGTAACGCACCTCTGGGGAATTTATGGGAGTGAAACTCAGACATCCCTGACAGTGCCTGCACTTGACGATAAAAGGAGCAGCATCCTTATATCGTTCTGCATCAGATATTTGAGAGTCAAGGCCCGAAAACACGCGTTCATCTCCACTCGTAGATATTTTGAAACGCATGGGATCAAGACCTATAGTATATCAGGACCTTTTCGCCTGGCAAATCAGAGATATAGCTTACCAAGGCATTCAGCTAACCGGGCGCGATCTGTGCCCTCGATAGGCTCGCAAAGACGTTCGATAGGCGGGAGAATTTGGTTTGAAAGATAAAATTCGTAGTCTGTCAAAAAATGAGGGCCACCTTGAGACGACGACAGAAACTTAAATTACCTATTTTTAGACTTGAGTCAGCCTTCCGCAACTCATCAGGGTGTTTCGCGCGGTCCGCCTGTGCAGACTTCGCACTTTCTTCGCCTTCAGATAAACAGAAGATGTAGGGTATAACATCTCCAGTCTTGGCCGAACCACCTCTTTGCTTTATCCGAAGGGCCACTTGTACGTGAGGTTGGCTTTTTGCGTCTGGGTAATCCTCAGGGTTTTTGCCGAGACGCTAGCATTAAGATAAGGTAAGGCGAAGTTAAAGAGCCAATTAATTTATTGCTGACCTTGTTAATGATGAAGTCTTCAACTTTGACCAAACCTTTGCGAACATTTTCGCCCAGCGTTATGAGATATTCGTGAATACTTTCTACTACAATCTCTGTCGCTTCCCCCGACAGAATTTGGTCCAAAATATATCTGGATTAATCATCAGAAATCATGTAGATGCAAAGATAACACACTACAAGGGCACTTACTGTGATGCATTCTTGGAGAGGGCACAGTATTCTCGACGCTTCATGTCAAGCCCTTTCACTTCTGTACTTCGCTTCGTATCGTCTTCTACCTTGATGGCTGCGTACTTCTTCTTCTGCAGCAATAGCAACCGCTCAAAGACGCCATCAAGGTCAATTTCCAACAGCTTATAACGGTCGTTTACAGCCTTCTTGAACATTGCGGAAATCTTAAGTGCCTCAGCAAAATCTGTGACATTAGAGTTCACGAAGACAGAATCCGTGTCGCCATATACAACCTAAATGCTAAGTGTTAGAGTGATCAGATTCATATATGATCGAGGAAGGACATACATCAAGATTTAGACTCTCAGCAAGTTCTCTGGTGTGAGTGAGAATCTCTCGTCCCTTAAATGTGGTGAGAGCAGCCAGGGGTCGAGCGTAGAAACGTGAATATTCAAATCCAAGGCATCCGTACATACTGTTTGCAGTGAGTTTCAAAGCTTGTTGTTTGATATCATACTACCGATTTCATCAGCGCGTGAAAACAGCACTGAAAACAAAAATTCTTACTTGAAGGATCTGTGCTTTCGATACTGTGCGATCCTTCATCAATGATTTAACCGCGCGGCGACGATTTACAAGCCCCGCAATTATACGTGGTAGAACACCCTGCCCGACGGAAGTCCCTGGCGGTTCAGGGATGCGTTCATCGCCATTCTGCGCAGAAAATAATCAATATGTTTGATAGAAAGCGATCAGGAGAAACGCCAACCTCATCATCATCAACAGGTTCAACAGTCGTGAAATCAATGTTGTACTCTTGAATAATGCTTGGGTACAGCGAGTTGAAGTCCATGACGAGGATAAACTTGTCCCATAACCCGCGTTTAGGTTCGAAGACCAGACCACCTTTGTATTTGTCCCGTTTCGCCTTGGTCTTCTTCCCTCCTTCTTCCTCAATTGATTCAGGCTTGGATTTTTTCCCGTAGGTTTTGTCAGGACAAACATATTTAAGACGGTGAAACTCGTGCAGAAGAATGTATTCGTTGCGTTCGGCCCGCCCGCCATTGAGCGTTTTATTCCTTCAATTTGTCAATATGAGAAAGTACAAGGGGGTAATATAAAACAATACCATGAATTGCCTGCTAGATTCGTCAACTGTCTTGTAAGGGGTAAAATCTGGACCTTGGCAGCAATCGCCATCTGTAAATGAGCGTCTAGTTCACAATGGCGAACGAATTTCATCATGGGCTCAGGTGACGCAACGCTCCCTTCTAATTTGCTTGCCGTGTCATCTGGATCGTAGTCTTCGCGATCAATGTTCAAATGAGTTTTGCACATTTCAGTCATTGTCCAAGTTATAGAGGAAATCATGCTCTGGTTAAGAAGTCAGCTTTTGTTTAACATCTACAGTGTTAGATAAATATGTACCTTTGCTCCGTCACTAGCCAAATCGCATAACAGACGGCCATTTAGAAATTTGAGGTTTGAACCTTGCCTACCAATGTTGGGCCACTTAGAGCGTCTAAACCTGCCTAACCTCGACCAGTGATCTGCTTTTAGGTCACGCATACGATTGAGGAGGACGTCTAGCGAAACACCCAGGAAGTCATGACCGACAATGATGTCAGGATCAGCCTTGTGTATCGTCACTGAGGATTGATTAATTTTTTTTATTCGACCACATAAATATACTTATGCTTACTCAAGAGGCTGCTCAGAAGCATGCGTTCGTTTTTCATAGGTGAAATGGAACCTTTGGCATTTGATTTGGCCTGCTTTTCAAAATTCGGAGGGAAGTGATCCAAGGGGCGAATGAAGGTGTGAACCGAGCATTTGAGCTTCTCGGGGGGTGTTGGATCGTCAATTTGCACTAGTTGGATATTTGAGTATATACAAATGTTGTGGATCAAATCTACGCACTGTTATGCCAAATTCTCGCCGATGCGCATACAATTTCCCTCTTATTCTCTTGATGATTGACGACAGTGCGTAAGCTCAGACTCATAATATTTAAAGGCGGAAGCTCTTTAGGAGCATTAACATCCGTTTCTGGGAAGGGGTTGAAATCCTTCGGGTTGGAAACAGTTGCCTCCAATTTACACCACGAAACCTATAATAGCGTAAGCCCACAAACTACATGGTCGAAACACATGCTCACCCCTTTATTCTCAACAATTGGATTCTGTATGGTTATCCAGCATGGGCCCATTATCCTCCTCTTCAATACCAACAACTCAAAGGCACTGGTATTTGTACCTAAGATTTGAGCAATATTCTGACTGACGGCATTCATTGGGATCACAGGCTCTATAAGGATAGTTAGTGTGGATATCACGTTCATGTCCTGAAATCTCACCATTGAAACCGTACACTACTTTCATCCATGTTGTCTCTCCTCGTGGAACATCTTTCTCTCCGAAGGCATAATTTCTTTTAACAAATTTCCCTCGGTAAGACTTGATTTTCATCTGCTTGCGTATAATGTCGAAATCGTCGTCGATGTCCTCTTCAGATGGCACAATGTCTGTTTCGTGCATGTTGTCCTCCTCATCTACTTCAACTCGTTTCTCACGAGGTAGCACAAAAAGGTTTCTTTCCATGCCCTCGACAGTGACACAGCAAGAGATCCATTCGCCCGAGACTTTATCCTTCAGTTTTCCAGTGAAATAAAGCTTACCTTCCAGCTCCAGATAGTCGAGCCAGAAGAAACGAAGGGATCCGTCGCATTCCAGGGCAGAGATATTCTCCGACGACAACGATTTTCCGCTCGAGTTCAAGGGACCAAGACTGTCTTCAGTTTCGACAGCCAAGGAGTCGTAGACAGAAAGCCATGCAGGCTTTACATCTAGCACTTCCTTCTTCTTTGCCTCCACCGACTTCGGGAAAACCTTTTTCGAGATCTTGATATCAACCTCCTCCTTTTTCATTGCCGGTAGCATCTTAATGTCATTGTCGACATCGTTGAAAGCGTCCATATCAATGTCATCAAAAGCAGAAAAGTCGTCCGAGTTGCTGTGAACATCTAAACTAGCCAAATGATCCAGTGCTGGCGTTACGCTTCCATCCTCTACCCGAACCCGTTTATGTGGACTGGAGTAATCGTCGCTCTGAGGAATAGCGAAGTCATCTGTGGGTCCGTCTGACGAAAATTCACCGTACGATTTGCGACGGTATGTATTATGTCCAGACTCAATATCAGAGTCATAGGTCGGGAACGGCTTTCGCTTTCGAGAAGCTTTCTTCGGTAACGCATCTGGAACAATGTTGTCCATATTTCCAAGTAGAGACGACATAAAATCTGCTTCTTGTTCGGCGGTTACTGCAGGACGGTAGGCACTGATAGAAGGAACTGGTAAGTCTGGCCGTTTGGGCTTAGGCTTAGGCTTCGCCTGCGGTTTGGACTTCGTCTTTTTACCTAGAAAGAGTAAGACATATATGCAGACAGGTGTAGAGGTTGCATACCTCGACTTCTTTCTTCTTCGGGTTCCTCGTAATCTTCGCCGCTTGCCCAGTCATCCATTCCATTGTCCACATATCCTTCTGCACCATCGTCGACAACAAAATCGTCGCGTTGCAGACGACCTCGCACTATGTGTTTGTATTGCTCTTCGCTAACTTCATCGTAGATAGTATCGTCTTCAGTCTGGGACGCGTCATAATTGGGCTAAGCTGGCTGTTCATTGTTCAATGGCAAGTTGAGAAAACCAACCTTGAGTTCTCGCTTTCCGCCTTCTCTTGCACGTTTGTACTCTGCAAGTTTATCTAGTTTTGACTTCTGTTCGCGCCGGGAACGTTCAGCCATGATTTGTGAGAATAGCAAGAGAGTCGCGTTGGGTCGCGTTTCACTGTGCAGTGACTATGTCACACATGAGAATATCACGAGATTCTGTCGGACATTGAATCGGAGCTGGCACGCTGTGTTATTGTCACGCGTAGTTTCCTCCTGTTGTCTCTTGGTTGCCTCAGTTCATACTCGGCCGCTGATTACGAGTTTGAAGTCTCTTGCTTCCTCATCTTCTGGCTTCTGGTTTGCTCTCCTTTTCTTACCTGAATTACGTTTCACCTTATCTTCTACTTGTACCCCTGCAAACGCGTATCTAAAATCCTTCAAGCATTCGTTAGTCCGACTTGAGTACGACGCAATAAACACAATGTATGCAATCTGCAGTCATGGTCCCCCGCAATATTACTCGTTCTCTTCGCTCCAACTTGCTCTTTGGCCATACTATTTCCAGAACAGGTCCTCGCGGATCAAGGGACGCCTCCCAGGTTTAGGTCAAGGATAACTCAGTTGGTTTCTAATCCCGCCGCTCGTCCGCTCTTATACGATACATACATGTTATCAGCCTGTTGTTGTTTTTTTGGTCGACTGTATTTTTTGAAATGCGGGACAATGTCAAATGGACTGTGTCTATGTACCCCTTACAACGTAGCGAAAGACGACTTTGTTCATTGAAGATGTTTTGCTTAACCTGGGGTCGACCACTTATTCTCCGCATCAATTTAGGCAACGAACTGCGGCAACTCTTATTCGACTCGGAAGGCCGAGATTCAAACACGAAGTCTATATAACTGGAGCTTCCTTGAGAACCTGGCTATTTTCCTTTCGCTCACTTTCCTTGCCAGATGATTCATGACTATCTCTACTATTTTCAATTCCTTTCTCGTGTCAAGCGACTCGCCCTCGTGGTCGAATACCCTAGGGCCAGTTCAACTCTGGAAACGTATATGTCGCGTGGAATAGGAATTGGTCCAAATGGGGAGACAATCTCGCAAACGCTCTGTGGTAATAACACAAAGGGCACTCAAAGCTGCTTTCGAACGGGAATAGTGACCTGCGCTCAGGTATACTATATGCACTTTCTCAGAGGACAGAGTATTTACTCTTCTGTTTGTTTTCCAGTGCTCCCTTATTAAGGTACTATACAAAATATTTTCGTGTTCGATACACTTAGTGATACAGCTTCCATCTTTTTCAGTATTGTTCGGATAGATGTCAGCGTCAACATTGGTCGAAACATCGTCTTGACTGCGAACATCCTTATATGGACCCGCAGTGGGAACCCGAATGGATGACTGAGAATCGGCAACCTCTTATAACGAATTCAAAATTCTTACCTTCATCATCGTCTGCGGAAGTCTACAAAAATCCTGGGATTCCTGCATATGACTGTCTCAATTTGATTGACAATGAAGGCCTAGACGACCCGGGAAGAGAAATTAAAGTTTGCATGGCTTGTGAGTTTTACAACATACAGCTGTATCGTGGAGATCTAGTCTTATTGGCTTCATCCTGTTAGTTGCAGCCGACATTCGGAATCTTCTGCAGACTGTCAACAGTATCCCAAATACTCACCACGGAAAAATTGATATTCTTATGAACAACAGTAATGTTATTGTCGTGAACCGGATGCTCATAATCTTGAGTGTATTGCTCACTCCAGGACCGACCATCGAGGAATCCGCTGAACTTGCCACTCAACTTATGTACTCAGCTTTTCTTCCTGAGGCTGCCGCTGCGTACGTCGCGACATGTACGGATCACCTCTACACCAAGGACTCAAGGGCCAGAGACATGTCTTTTCAAAGGGCCATTGATATTAGGGGAAGCGGAAGACTGTTCTCCGCCCAACCGGCCTCTGGAATAAAGCGAATGGTGGAAATGCTTCACTCAGAGTACCCTTTTGCAAGAGCGGCCACGAGTATGAAAAACGTGTTTCAAGACCCCTTTTATGCAGATGACCAGGCAAAACTGCTGGTGACCTTGCAGCCTGCGCATAGGTTAGCATTACACAAATTCTGGCAGACTGGCGTCCTTGCACCTTTCGCGATGGATATACGGCATTTCAAGGCTCCTAACAGGTAAATTAAATTACAGACATCATTAATCAAGCTGATGTGCGGGTTTGGGGGCCAGGCTTATGTTCACGCCGCAAGGCGAATGGATGGGTATGACTAGCGCCGTCAATCCACTCCATGGTTGGGATATTGCCTCTGTACAACGTACAGGCCTCCTCAATGGATGCGATCCGACGGGCGATATTCTAGGGTGTCTCTTTTTTCACGTCAAAACGGAACTTCGAGAATTTGCAACGCGCATGAAAGAGCGCAATATAACTATCCACATCCTTCAGTACAACTCCCGTCTCCTTTCCAAAGGCATATCTGTCGGCGTTCTGCCAGAATTCTCTGATGGTTCATTTGATCGTGTCGATATAGGTGATATGAGCGACCAGGCAGGCGTTGCGGACTGTCTCGCAGACTGGGCGCCATTACTCAACCATAACAATGAGAAAGCCTGTCTTCTTATGCATTCTAAAAAGTGGCATGAAGAATCCCCTTCATCCATTGCCCGCGACAATCCAGACGCTCTGAAGATTCTCAAGGACAGATGTCGGCGCGTTTCTATCAAGGTGCGTTAATCTTTAGTTCAGCCTGCGACACCCATGCTCACTTATACGTCTCCCTGTCAGAAACCAAAACTCCAACCGCTCTTCAATGGTTCCCAGAACGTCTTCTCTATCCGCTTGATGTCTTCCCTTGATGCTTTCGTTGATCATGAGCGAGCTTTTCTTAAATATTTGGAACAGATGACCCAGTTTGCGGAACATAACCTCGGCGTCAATCTCCGACAATATCATCATGTTCATCCGAAGGTTAGCTGTTTTATTTGGTGTTCAAGATATATATTGATCATCGCATATAAAGAGGATAGGAATTCCACTCCACCGGCACTCACAGAAGCTTCCAAATCTTTCGAAAGACGAGTTTTACCAAATTTGTGAGAATATGGCACTTCCGATTAAACCGCACGCACTAACCGTAGTCGTGACTCTATATAGTCATCCTTGGTGGGGCAGACCTCACTATCAGATTCGCTGAATTTGAAGCGCGCCCCATTACCTATTCTTGAACAGTTGTAACAGTAGTCGCACGGACATTAATTGAAATCTGTGACCGGCTCCAACCATTGGCCATGGCTCGCAAAGGATGGTTCGGATAGGATGGGCATGCAGAACAATCTTTTTTTGATGCCTGTGTATGACATTTCTTATTCATCTGTCTCATCCAGATTTTTTTATCGTTGTGTTTTACATTAATTACGGCATGATGAGATGTCTGTTCTATGTATGTATTCTATGCGGTTCTATGGAATTGGAATCTAATAAGACATTACGATTACATACATAATCCGGCAGATGCATGGTATATCTTATACAGTACATAAAATAAAAACAAAAGAAACTCATTAGCAAGATGGGAAATGAAAAAGCTATGGCATAACGAGGGAAAGTCAGGTTCAAGATGAGGAAATGCGTTTATACGGTAGCAGCGGTCATGACAGCGCGAGAGAATTTACTTCGCATTCGAATCGAAGGCCCGAAAAAGAAAAGAACCTAATCGCAAAGGAGTGTAAGCAAACAGGATATATCAAGTATTTTACCCACTCACAAATGGAATCGGTATCATCAAAGTTGCTAGGATGGCAAACAGGGTGTTCGCCCAGTTATAGTTGAGATTCTTGTACATCTGTGTAGTAAACAACGGAAACGCTGTAGCCGACAAATTCCCTACATACAGTGCGAAACAACGTATTAACAAAAATAGTTCGGCGTTTCACTAAGCTGGGAATGCTTACGAGCCAGACTTTGACCTGCAAGAGCAGATGAAGCGAAAGGACCATAACTACACGGAGCCTTGATCAGGACGGGCTGCGTTAAGCAATTTGATAAGCGCGACACACCAGTCAGCCAGATAGGAAAAGACAGCCAAATAGACAATAAATATGCCCCAAACGAAGGCCGTAATCCCAATGGTCAATGCAATCCAATGTATTCTCGGAAAAGCAGTCCATGCGTAGATGAACATTCCTGATGGAATGAGCACTGCGGCGAAGCAAGCAAGATATAGACGCGCTTCCGGACCTCGCGTCGGGAAGTTGCGCCTAGAAAATGTGCGCATAGATGATGAGATAAGGGTAATGAAAAGGGAATTAATTGCACACGTACTGGTACAATTTTTCTTGATAAAAATTTGTAGCAAATCCGAGTGAGGATCCAATACTGAAAAAATCAATGAGCATAGCCAACGGCATAACAAACAGCATCTACTACACTAATGTCATGAACACAGTGCCCGTTTCGCCGACATTGAAGTGGTGTAGGGTCGAAAACACTCCAGATATGGATTCGATCATGCAGTACAGAACACCCCATGCAAAGCCAATCCACAACTGAGAGATGAGATCAGGGACAAATGATAAAGTTTAATGAGAAACTTGTAGAGCTTACACTAAAGCCTATGACGACGGACTCCGTAGAAAGTAAATCTAGCAGTCGAGCATTGAAATCAATGTGCCGATTTTGCTACAAGCGTCACTCACGAATAGGACGCGTGCAGGATATCCATATCAACGTCTTCAGGCTGGCACGTTCATCTTCCACGCGCGCACGGAATCTGTGATCTCCCGTAGTTTTTCGCAGCCTTTTCGCAATATGCGTCAGAAGTATCGAAGACCTTGTCTCCTTCATGAAGAAAAGTAGGAGGACGATGTACAGACCGCACGCCCTGCATTGCGACAATGTCAGCATTGCACCGGAAATTATAATCAGGTGTAAACTCACATCATCTGAATCCATTGGATCCATTTCCACTCCAAATGCGAGTTCGTCTCCATCCACCCTGCGTACACTGGCCCTAGTCCTGTGCCACCGACAGCAGTCAGGGCAAATATTGACATAGGTAATCCTCGCCTGATAAGGTAATAAGTTAGCTCACCGAAGATCGGCGACCCTGTGACGTCACTCACTCTTTCGACGACCATATGTCGGCAATAGTGCCACCAACCATGGTCGCCCCCGTAGAGCCGCAGGCTCCCTGAATGAAACGAGCAATGAGGACTGTCTGGATGTTGGGTGCCCTGGATAAATTTCGGCTTAGAGAGTTCAAACAGGAGAACGTGATAGACATACAAGGCTATCATCATGTACATCAAAAGAAACCCAATTCCGGAGCCAATGTATAGTGGAAGTCTCCCGAATTCCTCGCTGAACGAGGCTGTGACCAGAGGAACAACACCAAAACCGAGCGCATATAGACTGAGGCCAATAGTCGCCTGAAAATCGGTGCAATTGAGATCACGTATCATGCTTCTGAATCCCAGATTGTATGCAGACGCAGTTGATGCTTTGATAGCGGTTAGGCCGCTGATTAGATGAAGGTAACACAACCTGACTTACATGCCAATAATGTTGAAAAGCAAGCGATAGACGTGATAATCCATTTTTTTCTGCGCGAAAAATTCAGAGGATTATACTGGTTTGTCGGGCCAAATTCAATCTACAGAGGAATTCGAACCACATCAGAAAATAATTTTCAAGTAGATGAAGGTGGTACACACGTATATCGGCTCGTGGGATTTCTCGCCCGTCTCTGCGTGTGAGGTTTTGCCATGATTCCCTCCGAATAGCAGATGACCGAAGCGTTGAGTAAAAGTCTCATCAAGCTCTTCTTCCGTAGGTCTTAAATCGTCTGCTAGAGGGACGCGCGGGTCCAAGCTTGGCTCCCTAATATTATCTATGGTCTTAAAGACCAGCGAGTCGTCTAGGGCGCCTGTGTGTTCTAAAGTCGTCGTGGAATCATCTTCCTTCCACGAAGGGCGCTGCTCGTCGTTACGGTCCAGAGGGCTCTCTGCAAGAGTCATGACGTGTTATGGAGGGAAATAGTGGACAGTGTATGCCATTCTAGTCGAGCTATCTTGGAGATATTTATGTCGATTTTCAGCGAACAAAACATAAGGACCTTGCTTGGCGCCACATTCGGGATATTCTTGACGCAGTCGCATTGGGAAGTTCGCTAGATCATGATGCTGATTCAGATGCCGCGCCGCGATGCCGGTATCCCTTGATGGCGAATCGGCCATAGTCAGATTCGTGATTCGTGCCACCCCCATGAGTCGAGGCTTACTTACTTTCTCTAGCTTTCATAACAAAATATGTAATGTCTCTATTCAGACCCTCGGATGATTGATTACATGGTCCAATCTCGCCATGTGCTCAGCAGCCAATCTCTGCAGACCTCCGCGCGCCGAAAGCGCGCTGCAACTATGTAATGATTAACTGCTTGGGTAACATGCACTTGATATAGGTCTGTCCAAGAATCGCACCGGACTGCAGCCCGACTAAGGCGTCCATGCTTAACCTGGGGCTATGGGCTCGGGTACAGCTATTTGATCTCCGGCACGATGCCGCAAAGCAGTCAGCGGTTGGGCAGACCCCATTCAACCCGTTCATTCCCTTTTGGGTGGTCCGGAAATTCTGGCAATGGCACTGGGAATGATATTGCGTCGGTAGTTCCAAGGCCTCCCATCTCCAACTTACTGAGTACCGCGCTTTGTGCACGTTCAATTTCGAAAGGCCAGGCATATATAATAGGGACGGTCAACAAACGGTCAAAGTTGAATCTTCAACTTTGATTCAAGGTGTGATTCATTGTGTGATTCATACCCGTGAATCAATCTTGAATCAAAGTTGAATCATATGCAACTTTGACCACCCTGATTCATATTGCTACTGCCTGCCTTCGTGTGCTTTTTTTAATTTTTTAATTTCATTTATTTCTTACAGCAGCTGATGTTTTTGGTAACTTTGAAGTCTGAGCCGTTTTCCAAGCTTTTGGCTTTGAAGATATGGTGCTTCGTGACTTGGGCGGCATGATTAGCTCACTGCAAAAGAGTTAAGTAGAGTCTCGAGAGCAACTTGGCGAGGGGTTGGTGCAAAATTCGGGCGGTGAATAAATAAACAATCTAATTCTACTCAAAGTTATTTATTTTCCTACAAGGACAAAATAATAGATTTTGATTTGAGGCTCACCGAATCACATCGTGAATCACGCCGGCTGAATCACGCATTGAATCTTCAACTTTGACCGTCCCTAATGAATGCCGCAATGATGCAGAGATGCAGACTCGACACCTATGGGACAACCATATGGATCTAAAATCTCCTAAAATGCGTAATACATTCAGTATTTGCTCTCCTCTTACGTTACGGACCATGGATCATCCTCGCTCAGCTCACGTTCACATGTTGTTACATTGACAGATGAACAATTGTTGCCAACTATGCACAGTTGGCGGATAGCTTCCCTCAGCGCAGTACCTGACATCCAGGTGCATCATATCACAACTGTGTACTATATGTTACAGTTAGTAGTTTTGTGAGGAGTCATTTTCATCCATGCGCACCGAAATGAATTTCAAACAGTGCGTGTTCGTAACAACACATCCAATGGTGAGTTGTGCACGAAAGAATCGGAAGCTCTAACTTTGACGCACGCATGAAACATTCATGGGAAAGTATCTGAAAGCAGACTACCGTTACACATCCTCGAGGGTTAACTTTATTGCGGTGCGGACTGGAACAAGCGAAGAGTACGCACATTGGTCAATGCGTTAAACAGGCCGAGATCGTGAGATCGACAAAGCTTGAGCTTCTGTTCACCTTTTTCCTCATTTTTAGTCTTGAAAAGCTGTATATAACGTGCTCAGTTAAGCGCCCACGTCTGCAAGTCATTTGTGAAAAATATTTTTAGTCGTTTCGTTGCAGTCGTCACGAAGTAGATGAATGTAGCAGCTCGTGAATCTGAGATAGATTATACCATAGCCTGCCATAGCTTACTAATTAGCAATAAAAAAAGAAGTTAATAATGCTTGGATGATGACGAATATGATTGGTGATGCGATGATTGTTCGTGGCGGAGAGGACTTAATCGAAAAAATGAATAAAATAAAAGCAATGGCCTCAGATGTAAAACTCATTTTCCACCCAAAGTCGTCAGACTTTTACTCCATTCAATGACTTTGGGGTGAGCCATAACCTGAGGGTGGGGGTGGGTGAATGGGATACATCGCGAAAAAATGTGTGCATACCTTGGCCGGACTGAAATTCAGGACCTGCAGACCGTCCAAACTTGTGGCACGGGAAAGCGCAACATATGCTTGTCCTGATAATAAACGGCTTGATTAGCGTCAGGGAGACTCACGCTGGCATACGCACCTTTTTCAAAGATTTTTCCCAGGTCGACTTTAACTCGATCCAGGGTTTGTCCTTGAGACTTATGTATACTCATAGCCCATGCCAGAATCAACGGAAGCTAAGAGCATCTCAGCACAAAGACTCCTTGAAGCGACCTGTCGACTCACTTGGGTTCGGCTGACTTGAACTTCACCGCCGTCGGATTCTACTTTCCATGTTTCAGGTAGAACAAGCATACGTCGGTTCCCCGTTCGTGCAGAGACGAACTCGACGACAGGGTATTTCGTCGCTGATCCTGACGTGTAACCCTGTTTCCTCCCTGCTGCGCCAACTCCATTGGTCGCAGCCACAGCTCCGATAACACCCCCTTCCCCACGAGTAGCTTCTTTATCATACTCAGTCCCATAGACTGCCGGGTCTACAAAGCGGACGATTCGACCTAGGCTCCCGTTCACGAGAAGATCATCGCTATTCTTGATTAGCATAACTTGAGCGTCTTCTCGAAGCTCCAAGAGCTGAGGAGCCATAAAATTGGAAAGGATTTTTTGACGCTGATTCATGTCCTGTAGTTTTCCACCGTCTGTAGACGGGAAGCGGTATGAGTTCGAAGACAACCTTCGCAGTCTTTCTATGTTTGCACTATCGACATTTTCCCTTCTGGGATATCTGGGGACTATCTTCAGTAAGAATTGCTATTAATGGGGGCGACTTACAATTCTGTAGCCGCTACACCATCATCATATTCAATCGCGCGGGACAGCCGTTGAAACCTCTCAATGGACGGTTGGGATAGGACACCCAGACGCATTTCATTTAGCATATTTACAAATGCTGCAACAAGTTGTCAGTAGAAGTCATGTGCATATTATCACTTGACTAACTTGGATCACTTTGCCTGAAAACTTTGGTGAGCTTAATCGTTTTGGTGATCGATCCTTTCCATGCCTCCGCTTCAAATGCGAACTTGACTGAGCCGGACTTGGTAACAGGAGGGAGCTGGAAGAAATCTCCCGTGACAATGAGCTACATATAGTCCAGTGAGCCGACAGGGGTTCAAGATGCAAAGTAAAGAGCATGTATGCGCACTTGTATGCCCCCGAAAGGCAATTTGCTGTTACGGATTGCACATGCAATACCTGCGAGTTTATCGAACAGGTCTGCGTCGACCATGGAAACTGAAGGAGAAGGGTAAGAAACGGAAACGAAAACCTTAATTCAACCAAGTACTGACTTTCATCAATAATAAGCACCTTGGTGGTTTGCCATCGCCTTGTCGCCTTGCGATTCTTCTTGACTTTAGTCACCATTTGCTCAACTGTACCTTCACCAAGCCCGAACCCTGCGAATGAATGTATAGTGGTCCCGCCAATATTACATGCGGCAATTCCTATCAGGAAGAGGTCGTATTAGACATATGATAGCATAGATTACCGCCTACCCGTAGACGCAGTAATCGCTACTTTGGGGTTGTCCCTGTTAATATCTGTATGTTGTTCCTTTAGAGTTTTGATGATTCGACGCAGAACAAGTGATTTGCCGGTTCCTACGCAAAATTAGTTATTTAACGCGAACTATAATCACAATACTCCTTACCTGCACTTCCTGTGTAAAACAAGCTGACCCCCTTCTTAGCGAGTTCAATAATTCCTTTTTGTTCAGTGCTGAGAAAGTTGTCAGGAATATTGGTTTCAGTGGTCGAATGGACAATAGCGTTTGGGGTAGCTTTGAACGCGGATAAATCGTTGATTTTGGACGATGACGATGCTCTTGATATCGGCTTCTGTTGATCTGGAAGAGATCGATTAACCATATAAGCAGCGTCTTGGAAACTGTCCGGCAAAGTACGCGTCTTCTTAAATGGGCGAGTGACTTGATCAGGAGAAGGTCGTTTATTAAGAGAGCTCGGTGCTAAGGGCAGAGCTTTACTTGACGACTCTTGCCGCTGAGCAGCTCGAATGCCTTCTTCGATGGCCCTCATACGAGCTTCTCTAGATGAAAGAGGTTTGGAAGGCTGTGGCTCAACTGGAGAAGTGGGCCATGGTATGCTTTGTGACGCTTGAGATAATTCTTGCGAGCTACTGAAATCGCGTACGACACTTCGTAGACCAGACCGTGGATTCAAGTCTTTTGGCATGGGGATATAGCAGGTTTGTAGCAGGTCGAGGCAACAATAAATCAGAAACACAACCAAAGCACAACAGCTGAATTTGCAGAAAGTATAATGGCCCGTGAGAAAAACGCGAACGCGAACAGTCACATGCTGATTTGAAGAGCATGTCACATGAGGATCCAGAAGGATCCAGAAGGACCCCGGATAATGCCCTATTAGGTAAGATACAAGTCCACCCGAAAACGCGGCCGCCAGGCCGCCAGGTCAGAAGTTTTTTCATCAGTGTTCACCCGAAAACACCACATTTTCAGCATGAGTCTTGTATATATATATCCACCCGGCAACCTCAGCAGGTTGGACTGTTGGATATATCCACCCGACTCGGAGACTTGCCCGAGACCAAGCCACCAGCTTCAAAGTGTGGGCATGATTTGTAAGTGCCGCAAGGTGCCGCACTGGGACATCGTTACTTACTTTGTTTCCTTGAATTATCAAGTCTTCGGTGGCTCCAGCCTCCTAGTGGGTTTGAGTCCATTGTCCTTTGCATACGTATGAAAGGACATACTAAATCAATACTAAATAGATGTTTCTGTACATATATACAACACATACGAGTAGTTTTTTCTTTCTTTCAACTATGTATAACAATTATCCACGGACCACAATTATCTTCGAACTTTCTTGTTATTTAATGCCTTGCTTGCTACTTGGAAAAGACGCGTGGACAATGTTGAAGACAACGACGCTATTGAGGATCGATAACCGGTGTATAACTGTATAGTTATGTAATTATTTGTATTATGTAAATAAATCACGCGACTTATGATGTTAGATAAAATGTCCACCCGGGGAAGAATTTTTTTTCTGACTTGTGTAAAATCCACCCGAGAATCGCCAAATTTGGTGCAAATTTGTCCACCCGAAAACCCCGAAAATACCCTATTTTTGTATCTAACCTCCAAGAGGGTTATCCGGGGTCCTGATCCAGATTGCTAGACTCGCTAGCCAGTCACACTCGCAAGCTCTAGTCACACAGAGTGACACAAAAAGCATGACTTTGATCTAGCGAGCTTGCGAGCGGACTGGGCGGTCTCGGGGCGTTTTTGGTGATTTCATTGATTCCAAAACCTCAAAAACAGGCCCGAGAACGCCCAGGGGCCAGCCGGTTCTTCGAACCTGCTTGCAGCGGTCACGCGCTTGCAGACGTTATGTAATACGTGAGAGTTCGAGACCGGCTGGGGACGAGCCTACCAGATTGCGGGGCCCGGAGCCCAATCCTGCCCAATCGCAATGCCTCAACGGTCTTTTCCAAGTCTTTCCTTTGTCTTTCCTCCTAATATGCCATCTTAAGAAATAAATACGACAAAGGCTTCTACAATTGAGCTATGTCTGTAGATTGAGCTTGCGTCTGAATAGTTTCTGTTTTCAAGGTTGTGTAACAGCTTTGCCACTTGTATGCATTCAGTTGGATTTGAATGAGGTTGTGCCGCCATCATTTGACATCACACTTCTGTGAATTGCTAACGCATGCACAGTCCGCCTCTCTTTTCTCTCTGAAGGATTCAAACCTCATCTTGAAAGCTGATATAAGTGACTGGCCAATATGCCTCGAGGAATCCCAAACGCGAAACGAGATGAGACGGGCATGCGTTACACGTTGTTTAACGTCCCGTTGGCGTAAGTTCAATGTCCATACCAGCATTAATGCATGTCTTCAACTTTTCTCCAGGTTCAATCCAAAGCACGCCAGCTCCACATATCTCAAGTCGGAGTCGCAGACCTTATGGGCAAGGAATGCTCAACGAAAAGGAAAGGGACCACAAACAGATGAGGCGCCTGCCCCAGAGCTGAGGTGAGCTGCGATTGAATCACGAAATATTGGGCTAAAATTTAAAAGGCGCGGCTCACAGGTCATTGTTATACATCCCGGTTCACGATACATCCGCATAGGAAAGGCCTCTGATGTTAATCCCGTCTCGGTGCCCTGCGTTGTAGCGCGCCGTGCTAAAGTCCCGTTTACTGCCCCCGAACGTACTCGTTTAGTTTGCTATCCCAGGTCACAAGAGGACAAGTACGAAAATGGGGGCGTACAACAGGAGGATCCTGTGAGCTTTAATTGTCCGTGTAGCAGTCGACGCATTCTCAATAAGTCTGGATAGTTTAACGCCAAATTGGCATCCATCACCGTCTCTCTACGCGATCGAATGCGGTTCTATAAACTACGTGTCACCCCCAATGCAACGAAGATAGCATCGACTTTCAACGAGCAATTCAAACCAGAAAAGATCGCAGAACATAATGATTATCAAACAGAATGGATAGACGCAAGCTGTCCAGATGATATTCTTGTCGGTGAAAAGGTGGGGTTCTCCAGTATGATATGACATTAATGTTTTATTCATTATTGAGCAAAGGCTCTTCGCATTGTCGATTCTGTCACCACGAATTACATGATCAAATGGCCAATCTATGGGTCTAATTTCAACACGAAAGATTATACGTCACTGCAGATGATCTTGAGTGACCTTCAAGCATTAATAGCGATGACTCTGGAAGAGAAGTTTGGTATTCAACCCACGGATTGCAAGGTCAGTAATATAGAAACCTTAGTCTCCAAGCCATTTTTGATTATCAGTCAGAACTACTCTGTTGTCCTTGTCATTCCCGACTTCTACGACCGAGCTTACGTCCGTGAACTAGCAACATTGCTGTTAGTAGAAATGGGCTTCAAGCAACTCTGTGCACAGCAAGTTAGTTATCGATGCATTCAATAGTTCGCTGCGACCGTTGCTTATTGATTGGAATTAGGAATCCTTAGCCGCTACTTACGGGGCCGGGATCTCAAATGCGTGCGTTGTTGATATCGGGGCAACTAAGACCTGCATCGCCTGTGTTGATGAAGGTCTCGTTTTACCTGATACTCGGTGAGCCGGGTCTGATTGTACCGACTTATCGTAACTCATATGTCCCATTGACGTTCAGTATGACATTGAATATGGGTGGCGATGATATCACAGAATTTCTTTATGTCCTTTTGTCTCGAATCAAATTCCCGTATCGTGAAATTGACCTCAATCAAGCATATGACTGGAACGTGATGGAAGACCTCAAGGCAAGGTTATGTACATTAGCTGATGTGAGTTAAATGTCAAACCATATTCGAAGCTTACTTTTCTGATCATCATATAGAGTGATGTCGCATTGAACTTGTACGACTTCAATGTTAGGCGCCCAGGGAAACTTACAGAGAAATATGGTTTACGAGCTTATGATGAAATTATACTGGCACCAATGGTTACTAACTCTTACGTACGTTCTTTCGTCGTTACTGACAGCGTCTCTCCAGTGTTTATTCGAGCCTCGTGTGATCGAGTTTGATAAAAAGCGTGCTAATTTCCGACCGTACGGTCAAGGTGTCACCGAAGAAATTATAGCACATCAAGGCGACCACGTCGTAAGCATTTTGCTACTAGATACCGTATTTCTCTCACTTACCCATCAGACGAATGCTATGATTATCTCTACGCAACACTTGCTCCCAGCTCCTGCATCCGCGGTGTCCCCACCACCACCACAACCTGTGGATAATGTGACCGGTCTGTCTATCCGTGTCTAAGGAACCAGCTGTCTTCTAATATACGCCGCAGAAGCCTTTTCTCCCGTGAAGCCCGAGGTCGATGGCCAGCCCATGGAGGTGGACAACAGTAATGCTGCACCTAGTCAGACAGAGTCCACATCGGATGCGCCTATCGAAGTAATTGATGTTGAGGAGGAAGGCAAACCATCAATCGTTTCCCAGCCCCAAGGACCTCCGCAAACAATAGCCCCACAGGCGAATCCACAGGGACCGTACGACGGTAGCCTGGGTATCGATATCTACTTCGAAGCCAGTAAGCTCCCACTGGACGTCGCCATCTACAACAGCGCGCGGGCCGCAGGCGGCGAAGAGAAAATCAGGAAATATCTGCAGGCGGTTCTCGTAATTGGCGGTTCGGCGTTAATACCTGGCATGGCACATGCTTTAGAAAGCAGGTAATATATCATATTCAGTCTGCATTCTTTGTGGTTGTACGTTTTGCTGAACTGTTGATCGGAAGGCTGCAGGCGATTGCTACTCCTTTGGTCCCCAATATGGAAAAGGTACAAATAATACCTCCTCCCAAAGAAGTAGACCCGCGCGTTCTTGCTTGGAAGGGGGCTGCAGTGCTTGGTAAGATGGATAGCGTATCGGAGCTGTGGGTGTCCCCGTCAGACTGGGTACGTCATTTGTCTCCTATCCACATGGGTCAATACCTTAACAGACTCTTACTTAGGAGGTCTTTGGTATGAGAGCCCTCAAAGAACGATGCTTCTACCTCTGAAAAGCTCCTGATTTTTATTTATTTTACTTTTGTTTTATTTGAGTACCGTGTATGTGTTTTACAGTTGGGAGTGTATTGGTTCTAGTGTACAAAATGCTATAGATATACGAAGGAAAACTCAGAGGGTCACGGTTGTATAAAACCAAGATCTCATCGCCTGGCTGATATGTGAACAGTAGATGTAGACTGTCGGAACCAAGCGTTCCGCTATGCCGCAAGTAACCAAAAAAAAAAACAAGGTAAGGGTAGGCGACGCGGTAAAGTTTCCTTTTAACGAATCTTCAGTTCAGTTAATTGCTTAAAAAGATGATTCCAAAGTAAAAATAAAGAGGAAGGAGTCCTGCCTAGTCTGCTGTATAAAAATCACGATTGAAGCGGCCTGGTTCAATGTAGATTTCAACATTTATCAATAGAATGGCTTACGTCTCAATTATCATAGATTCTTGGTAGAGGCCGTCAAACGCCGAGTTTCTGCTTCATTGCTTTAAAGTCATGCGATCCCATCGTGCACCAGTATTTCAATAGATATTCCATTTCTTTCTTGCCTTCCCTTCATGATTGAAGACGTCAAGGAATGTTCATTTGAATAACGTGTAAGCGGGGTGTTGAAAGACAATTTACTTACCTGTCCTTCTTCAGCCACTCCGCTCGCAAGTGACCGCCCTCTCTCCAAAGAGAGACGTCCGATGGGTCCAAAACCTTTTCAATCTCCTGTTCTTCCGATGGCTCCCTTTTACGAACGCACGGTTGTCCGCGATCCTTTCTCGATTCTGATCCCCACGTGCCTTCGCTTTCTTCTTTCTTGATTTTCGCTTGCGAGCATAACGGTGGATTAACAAGCTTCTCGACCATTGATTCAATGGCTGCAGCGGTCACTCGATTCGGGACAAAAGGGAAAGTGAATGGCAGGCGCGGCGTAGATTCAGGGGTTATAATCAAGAGACTGCGGCATATTGGACAGTCAACAGATTCATGCCATCCTCCACAAACAGTATGCAGGCGGGAAAAGAACCACTTAAGAATGCACAAAGCACAAAATGTGTGACCGCAGTGCGATGGGTTCAATGTATACGGTGTTGCAAGAATTTCGTAGCATCTGTTTAATTAAAAACGAAATCGCTTTATTGAAAATAGATAAAAACGCGCAAGGTATTTGGCAGCGTACAGCGGGCATGTAAAATGTTCTTCAAGGTGCTTCAGAGTCGACTGGGCGTCGCGCTCTGCCAGTTGTGACATCATCTTTGATGTTTCGTCCTCCATTTTGGCGACCGACAGCGTCCGCCGCTCGAGGTCGGCGAGACGGTCTTTGAGATTTGCCTCTTTCTTCAATAGGCTTTTCTCACGCCGCTCTAGTTCTGCTGGCTTTATCCGCTGTAAATGTCGGGAGCTTGAACCGGAGGCCGTGAGGACTGTATTCACAACGCTCGATGGATCAGAGACTGGGACATCAGGGAGATCAATGCATGAGACAGATATTCTCCTTCTCTTGGGATGAGGAGCGGATGAGCGGGGTCCCTGCAAGACAGACAACGCTTTCGTTGCCGCCACTGCGAAAGAAGAATCAGGATATATCCGCTGCGTGGGACGGCGAACGCACCCTGGCGGTCTTTGATTCGAGATGACCGCCTCTTTTCGTGCGAGTCTTCTGAGAGAGCAGGTGGCATCTAGGTCAGATAATAAAGCGACGGAGGTCGTAGTGGGAGGTAAAGGGGAGGTGACACAACTCGGTGGCATCACTGCAGACGATCATCAGTAACACAGATCACTGAGAAACTAGTCAAAGGCCCCTTGTGCTTAAAATCAGGTGACACAGTCCAGACGTGTTGGCAAAGGCGCATTTTCTCCTCTTGCCTTTCTCCTGCTGGAATGGTCTGTAACGTCTCGCAAAGCTCAATCCTTGTTCTGTTCAGTGCGCTGGTTTTTGAAACGAGGACTACAGTACAGCGCTTTGTCTGGTTATCCTGGGAATCGAGTTGTTATCTCAAGTTCGCCTAATGGAGAGAACTCGTTCAAACGGTGCCTCGTTTCCTGCCTTTTCTCCGGTGAACGGATTATCTGCCATCTTCGCTATCCCATTCTGGAATTCGTTCTAACAAGGACCTTCCATTAAATTCTCAAAAAAAGGCTCAGTCGGACTGTACATCGTGTCATGTATGCTATCACACTTGAGTGCTCTGGTCCTGGATGATCGCAAGATATCACATCGAACTACATCAGACGTCGTCTACAAACCTGTTTTGGTCTATGCGACCACTCTGATCATGCTTTACCGGTTACCGTTCACATTTCCAAAACTGTGTTGGTCCGAGAGCATGTTGCAGAAACCTTCTGTTCATTCCTATCCTTCAATGAGAGTTCTGCACGGCATTGAATGTTATATATTTATGTGCCTGTCCCTGGCTTTGAGCTTTGCCACAGAGACCGTTACACTTTAGAAGCAATGCTCCATTAGTGAAACACGACCTCTGTGGCTGTTGCTCAACCTTTTCGGGAAGTCCAATAAACGTCCTGTCCTCCATCCACGAGCTCTCCAAGCCTCTACTGTGACACATTATGTCCCAGTGCTTGTCCGGCCAGTTAAAGCAGGACACACCCACTGCCTTGGTTACGATTATAGTGGCATTTGGCAGAGAAATGGCAGAAAGTGTATGAAGAGCTGTCGACAAACCTACCAATGAAATAAAGTTGTGTCTACTGTCGTCACCAGGTCAGCTGGAACATACCGAGCCATCGTCTGTTGACAAACACCCCAGTTTCAAAGTCTTTCTTGCACGGTGACCATTATAAAATCCAAGGTTTATACGGAGCTAATTGCATTTTTCAACACATTTATTAAGGTTAAGGAACATGACTTTCTGCATATCGTCCACTATTCGCCTGACCTCATCATTTCGCTGTTGGAAGAGGTCTCGTTCGAGTTTAATCAAAGACACTATTGGTGGGGGCGCAGAGTCTAACCGCCTATCGGAATCTCGTAAAATATTGGAAATTCCCTCAAAGCAACCATTCGCCGTGTCGATCGCTGAACAATTTAACCGTACTTGTTGAAAGTCTTTACTCATCATTCATAGAACACTGGACAAAGTGTGTTACTAGACGACAATTGGTTAACACTCTGCATCATAACGCGACTAGCTCTGTACGTGCAGCGCGACAGGAGAACATATCTCAAACGGTGACCTTGGTCTGTATGTTTGTCCAACATATATACCGGCATGTTTGTGGCAGTCATAAATTCTTTCAGCAGCAGAGTTAGTTCTGCACTAACTTCAAACAACACACACAGGCTGCCGGCTGCCGCAGAGTACAACGGTTCGAAATGATTTTTTGCGCGATATCTGTCTGATGCTTAACAGATCGTCACATTCTAAAGTTACAGTCATGATAAGCCTTGGGATTTGACGGATGACCGTGGTTGGATCGCCTCCATCAGTGCCAAAAACACGCATCGCTCAGCATGCATATCAGAGATTTTGATGGGGAGAACCAGCCAATCATCGGGCTTGGCCAATCAGCGCGGACATGCTCTGATTGGCCGATCAGCGAGCGCTTGTGCGGGGGCTGATTCAGAAACACGGTCGTCACCAACTCCGCGACGATGGCACGCGGCGGCGCGGGAGCGCATTCCCGTGCGTCGTCGCCAGATTTGCATGATGGTGATTGATTGATCGACAGCTGCAGCCCGCGACGACCCCAGAGGCGGTAGAGCGTCGCTTTCAGAAGCGAAGATACATCATGTGTGCACTGCGCTGCCATTGTATACGCACAGTATACTTCACTCGACAGGTCTTTACGTAGCTACGGCTGGGGTTCTGGGCAGGAGCAGCAAGACCGCTTGATCAGTTTTGATTACTGACTCACTCGCTTGTCTTTGCGTGTTGGTCAGGAAGCGTAAGCGCCCGAGGCAGAGTAACGATGTGCCTCATATTTCCCATGATGATTGATCTGCTGCCATCGAGACTTAGTGCTTAATAGGCTCGAAATCCGACTTGAATCCATAGTAGCTCGCTAGTACATCTGCGGCCTCGGGATCGCAGCAACGGTCTCCTTCCGGATACTGCGGCTGGAGGCCACAGTTACTGCGTGTCACATACACAACTAGCACAGCTCCAAGCATTCTTTATGCATTACGATCGCTATGTCGCGATAATTGTCGAGACACAGACGTTACGGAACTGTTACGTGGTCAGGCGCATGCACAGATTTAGAACGTCCATATCCTGGCAGCCATCCATTGCCCAGAAACGTCTTTTGGGAGAGCTTAAATGTGCTATTAACGTTACTTAAGAGGCTAAACTTACGACGCGATCCGTTCGTAGTACCATTGCCTCTGTCCAGAATCAGATGCACTGTCTCTACTGGCAAAATGGAAGTCCCTTTGGCAACGTGCCGAGGCCTCTGGAGGTCCTCTGGACACGCTTCTATCACACCTATACGCTCCTCTCTGTTCGGGCCAACTTTCAATAGCGCAACGGCGCATGATGACACGAGTAGTATTCGCGGACGCTGGGTCGCAGATGCATTTTTATGCTACATATCTAATCAACGATGCGCACTTGCGTTCTCTGCATTCATTCCGCTATGGCAGGCCGATTGACCCCCGGGAGGGCACATTGCAGTAGTCCAAGAACAGTCGGTAGCGTAGCGCAAGGTACGCTGTTAGTGGGTCCAGCGAGGTCCAGCTCGGAGGGCGCTGTTCATCGTTCCGGCGCCTGGACAATGCACCCCGTCGGGCTGCAGCCCAATTGACAAAAATAGAAAAATAATTGCAATGCTCGCTGTCGTCCTCCCAGAACGTGGCGCGTAGCGGCCCAGGAGCCCGGTGTGCACACACGTGTAGGGGCGGGCCCGCCCCGACCCTGTTCGTTACGTGTAACGGTGATCAACGCACGCCTCGCCGGGCGTTGCTGCCTCTGCACGTTACGTCCGCACACGCCCACGTCCGGGCGCTGCGTGCGTGTCGTAAGCGTGTATGTTCAGTACATAATAATGGAGGAGTAAGTATAAATAGGCGCTGCGCAGCGGTTTTCGCCGCTCGTTTTTCCGCCGCGAAGAGTGCAGTACTTGCGCCCCGTCGCAACGGTGCAATAGGAAAATAGGAAGCCTCTTTGAAGAGGTCCCCGGACTCCACCCTTCTCCACCTCCACGCAGACGTACGTGCGCTCCCTGACGACGACCGCCCGACACTCCGAAGACGGTCCGCGCGCGTAAACGGTACTGCAGCGGCGCGGCCGGGACATGGAGCAGGGGGAAGGGCAGGCGCAGGGCCAATGGCCGCGCGAGGCGCGCGAAATCACGGGTGACAGCAAAAGTTAAACGCAGGGCTGCGATTGGCCCGCTTACGTATTACTCACACCCTCCCGCGCGCTGCGATTGGCCGGCGGGGTGTCCGTGCTTATTTCCTGAATCCTGATCAGTGATCAGCGCTCAACATGTGCACTTTGCACTTTGCGTTGCATTTGCCCAGCGCCGTGACGGGACGGGCTTGGCCTGCGCCCCGCGCCAAAACGAGAGACAACAACAAACATGATTGTTTGTGAACATGACGGGAATGAGTCGGCGAATCTGGTGATTCGGGGAACCGCATTTTGCCCGATCAGCGGTGCCCGATGCATGGTGGGCGTACATACGCAGCCTTGGTGGTGTACGCACTTGAGGTGCACGACTAGCATACTGCCCACAGTATGCGACGGGGCGTGTGCTATGCACATAGGAGCTAGCTGGACTGACCAACTGGGTCGTCCGACACACGGGAAATACGGTCGCTGTGGAGTCGGCCGTCCCGTTGTCAAGCGTTGCTGAGTGCCCATTTTGTAATTCATGACTTGTCTGCCTGTGGTCCGAAGCGCTCGCTCAACCAGAGCCTCGTGTCGTGTCACAACATTTTTTCTTTTCTCGTTTTGATGGCTATCATTCGATGATGATGACGGCACAGAGCCCCAAATGGGACTCTGCGCTTACACGCGAAGAAAAAACAAGCATGCATGTCATCAGGCTGGTGCTGGGGATGCGTCATCACCGGCGCTGCTGTCGCGCACGGCGATAACTTGGTTTTTTTTGGGGAGGAGAGGGCGGGACTGAGCCACAGTGGCGCACGGACCGATCTGTGGGCAGCGTAATTGACCCCGTGGACAATGAATGAATAGGCTCAAGCGCGTCGACAAAATAGCCGTAATTATATTTTTATTGGAAACTGCGCAGTGCGATGTGCTCGGCGGCGGCTGATGAGCAGTGAGCAACGTCGGGATCTAAATGGAGCGGCACGGGCGCCTGTGGACAGTGCAAAGGCGGACCCACGTTCTGTCAGGCGTAGATGTGGTGGAGAACGTATGTGGGAGCATGACGCGTGATCCCCATCTGTCGACGAGGAAACATCCGTGGCGAGGCTGGGACATTCTACGCGGGCAGAGTTAAAATTTGCCAGTGATGGTGATACCGTTTGGCGGTGCAAAAATAGCGCAAGGCAGAGTCAACGTTGGCGCCGGAAAGTCCGCACCTGGGTTTGAGAAATAGAATAAAATAAATGCGGTCGATCACGGTGGGTGGCACAGCAGAAGGTGCATCAGCAGCGAAAGATTTGTGGCGAAGCGCGCGAGTGTAACAGAGAAGAATGATTGATGGCTGTCTCCTTCTATCTGGAGAGAAGAGATGGATTTGCAGCGACAGGATGCACGACAACATGGAGGAGTTAAGGAAACGGGCGGCTTTAAGAGCGATGGCTCGAGAAGCGGGGACGACAGATGGCAGGACCTGCGCGTCTGCGCTGGCCGACGTGGGCGGATGATGCAGACGCGTTGTGAGGACGCGTCGAGCGACGGGCAGCCGCGGACCACGATCGCAGATCTCGCCCGAAAAGGAAGAATTGCGGGACTGTGACACCATTGCGGGGGACGGAAGGTCGAGCAGTGCCGGATCGATCTCACAGCGGCCGAGCTCGATCGCGTGACGCAACTGTCCCAATGCGGCGCATTGCTTCTGTTTGGAAAGACAGGGATGTGCGTAATTAATTATCGTCACTTTTTTTTTTTTCGTGTGACACGCGATCTCAGATTCGCCAGGATTTGCTGCTCTCGTTGAAATGTGGGCTCGAGTGGATGTGCGTCCTATTAAAGCAGACGCGCTCCTGCCCTCTGCCCGTCCGCACCCATGCACTCCGCCTACCCGGACGACTTTGCCTACCCCCACGATCGCGCTCCCCGCCCCGCACCCCTTCTCGACGCCCGCCGCATGTCCGAGCCCGCCCTCTACGACATCCAGATGCAGGACCGCTACCACTCCCAGCCCCAGTACCCCTTCCCTGCACCCTCCGCACCCGCCAACCGCCTCGCCGCCCCGCTCTACCCCTCCGCCCTCCATCGCGGCGCCAGCACCGGCGCCCTCAGGGATCTGCGCCAGCACCACTTTGACTACCCGCCCCAGCAGCAGGAATGGAAGCACGACCAGCCGCGCCAGCGCGACCACCATCAGCTCGACTACTTCAACCACCGCGCAGACTCCTTCGACGAGCCCACGTCCCCCATGCAGGCCACCTTTTCACACAATCTCATGGGCTCCCCGAGCGGCCTCCAGTACTCGCCCCTCAGCGACAATCTCTACGGGCCCTCGCCCCCCGGCACCGGCACCTCCACCGCCTCTTCCTCGGTGCCCCCGCTCAGTGCCGGCCTGCCTACCAGCCCGTCCCACTCCATCTCCCAGCACCTCCAGCGGAGCCTGAGCGCTTCCCAGCTGTCTGGCGACAACATCGACCGAAAGACCTATTCCTTCGTCTCTCTGCCCGGGAACACCGTAAAGAAGCGCCCCAGGCGCCGCTACGACGAGATAGAGCGCCTCTACGTCTGCTCCTGGCCCGATTGCAACAAGTCGTACGGCACCCTCAACCATCTCAATGCCCATGTTACCATGCAGAAGCACGGAAACAAACGCAGCCCCAATGGTGAGCTGCTCTTCTCCTGAAGCGAGAGCCGCGTGTACAATTAAATTTAATCAATCGATCTGCTTTACAGAGTTCAAAGACCTCAGGAAGCAGTGGCGCAAAGCCAAAAAGGAGCAGGAAGTGGCTGCGGCCGCCGCCATGCGCCGCGACAGCTTCAGCGATGGCTACGACGATCATCACTCCTTTGGTCATAGGTACCTGTCCCAGCACCATGCTCTTTCGCAACGACACATATCCTCCTCTGTTGATATTCCATCAGCGGAGCGCTACCCCGTCCCCGTCGACGGCCTCCGATTTACCCCCAACGACAGAGACGACGGCCTCAGCTATGAGGCGGCTAACTTAACTGCCCGCCCACGGTACGGTCTGCAAGCTGCTTCGTGGAATGACACATCGAGTATGTCTCATCGAGTCAATGCTGTACAGCAGCAACGCTCCTTCGGCAACGGCGACCTCAACACCCCATCCTCCTTCCCTTCCTACGCACATGCTCATTACTCGCAGCTACCCCAACTAAACGTCGGTGGTAGCCGTATGCACCCGCACCCCTCGACTGTCCCCGACTCCCAGTCGGCGCTTATGCATCAGAACCTGGATGGGAGCCACCAGAACCAGCGTCTCTCGGAGAGCAGCACGTTACTCACGCCGCTGCCGGGCCACTCCACGCCTTCGATGATTTCCTCCATGCAGGCGGGCGGCGGCGGCCTGGGCTTCCCCGAAAGCTACGAGCTTTACGAGACAGATATCGATAATGGCAGTCGGCCCGGCACTGGACACGCTAGTCTGGGGGGCCACGCCAGTACGGACGAATATTCCCAGTGATTGAGGAGCTTCCCTTCCTCCCTTTCTCTGCCCATCGGCGGGAGTCACACGGACTGCCACAACCATCTCCTTCCGTGCGCAAATAAACAGCACCAGGGTCTATCCTAAGGACCACCATACCCCCCAATGGGGCCGGGGTGGATGTCAGCAGATGCCTGGCCCCCCCTCCCCATTACTCCCCCGTCTGCCTCGTGCCTCCCTTTCGCATGTTCTGGCCGTCCTTTCGGTGCTGTTCCCTATTTCAATGCCCTCCGCGTCTGTTTCGTCTTTTTTTTCTCCCCAACATTCCATCTACTTCTTTGATCTCTGGTCTTCATCACTGTTGTTTTATTGCTATCGATTCTATATACCATGATACATTCGTCCCACTGCAACATACCGCTTTACTATTCCTAATTTATTATCTCCGCCCCGCTCTTTCATAGGAGCGCGCATATTTTAGATTTTTCGCTTCGGTCATCCAAAACTTCCTTGGACATTCTTCCCTTCGTTTTAATTTCGTTCATTCATTTCATCCCTTCGCTTAACCAAAAATTAAATTCGCTCTCGTATTCTATACATATATTGGTTATACCACCCCTAATCCTGCCGTTTTCCCTTCCCCTTACTATACGTTCATTTTCATTACTAGGTACTACACTGCATTGCCCAGCTCGCCATTGTTCCCCGCACAGCGCTCTCCCCAGTTTGCAGAGCGCCAGCAACTGCAGCATTATTTTTACACATGCTTCGCCTCTTGCTCTAGAACTCGTAGAGCCTGGAATTCTCGTAGGTTGTACATGCCATTGATTAATTACTCCTGTAACACATTCGTACTACTATTGCATCGGCTGATATCAATGGAGAAGAGTGAATATGTGTACATCTTTTCCGTGCTTCGAAATCTGTATTTGTACGCGTATGGGGGGGCTACAAGCGAACGCACTCGTTTGGAAACAAAGTTATAATTGTATTATCTGTTTGCAATATCAATAATCAACAATATGAATGTATTCTTTTTCGGCTCATGATAAGATGGGACGCGCGGATTGGACCAATGCCCTTCGGCATCGGAACATCCCCTCCCCACAACCCTCGGCACACCTAGGAGATTTTGAACACGCGCCTTGAGAGTCAATTGCGAGTTCACGCGCCCACGCTTGCCTTAACCTACCCCCTCGTAAATGCACTAACTCCCTTTTCGACAGCGCGCACATAACGAGCGGGCTCCCGCCGACAGCTGCAGGACCAAGCGCCGGTGCGTGAGTGTCTCGGGCACCAAGAGATCTGCGACGATGGGGAGCGGGCGGGCGTTGCCCTGGGGGAGCGGATTCTTATTCAAAACAAACTCGGGACGAACCCGTCGAGGCAGCATTCTGGCCAGAACAGAACAGAGCACTTCTTTCAAATTGCCTCTGCTGGCCTCGTTTATGCACTGTAATGCTGATGTAACGGCGCACCCCAGGCCGATACCGATACCGGCGCTCTCGCTTGAACGCGCGAAGATGTGATCATGGCATACAACAGGCTTCCCATGCCCCGGAAGTGGGGGTGCTGATGGCAGATGACGGAAAAGTCTACATTCGCGTCACCCGGTCACGTAACATGCCTGCAAGTCGCCCCCGGCGCGCTGGCCAATCGGGGCGCGCGACATGGGGTACAATCTCGTTGCGACGCCCAAGAATGCATATTATATCTCTATGTAAACGTTTCTACCTGCGTCCGAACTTATGAGCTCCTAGGCATTGACGCGCAGTTCCCTGGTTGCCTGCGTTCGCTTCGCGGCCAAAGATAGAGCGGGGCTCTCCTAAAAAAACATATTGCTATGTTGGAGCTTCGCAGGGTCGCGGGTTGCCATCCGCCCCGCTGTCACCCAGCCTGGTCTGGAGCTGCACATATCGCAGCAAATATACCTGCCTGCTGCACAGATGCAGCGTATGTGCATCCCCAGACTCCACGGCTGTGCTTCGACTTCCAGGAAACGTGTATGTTTTGAGGCTGCGCGCACAGAAGCGGACATGTCAATTAGCGCGTCGTCTCGCTGGGGGACGACGATGTACTGAATGGGCTGGACGCGGTTCTCAAGTGCACCGCGAACCCGCTCGCGCGCCTTCTCTTCGCACCCTCATGTCAGTTCCAGAATAACGGGCACAGCTGCAACTTTGTTTGAATGCGTTGATTGCCTGTCTGCCGTATCCGGGAAGAATATATGGGCCCTGCGAAGCATCCATCGTTGGGCACATTGACAGCGTCACTGCTTCCTCATGAGAGGCTGAGGAAAACAATAAGCAGTCCGCCAATCACGTCGCGCACCCGCCGGCCAATTGCAGGCGGGCTGGCTGCGTTTAATAGGCCGCTGACGCGCCCCGTCACACGCCCCGATAAGCCTGTTGGATTCTAATTTCTGGGAATCGGGGAAAATGTGCCAGATGTGGACGGGGGGTATGTATGTAAGCGTCGGTTTTTTCACAGGGAGAAGGCAAAAACATGCGCAGAAGGACGCACGCAGCCAATCGTGGGCAGTTTTCGCATCGCTTGATGGCGTCTTGTTGTGATCGCTCTGTTCTGTTCCATCTGGCATCTTCACAGTCAATATTACGCATTTGAATGAAACACAATCAGTCGAGATGTGGAACCGAATAAGGACCCGGTGATGTCACCTGCTCCGGCGTCAGAGACGGACTGTGCTCGCTTTGCACTTCCATGTCGCTCGGAGAACAAAGGAAATTGCTTCTTTGGCCTATCCCCATCGCCCGAACTGTTTGTGGTATGTATAAATGACGAATGTTCGCGATGCGGTATGCGCCATCAGTGGTACCGCACACAAATATGAAGAAGAGTGATCTCATCACCGTGCTCAAGATTAGCCGTTTAATTATCGAACAGTTGCTATGAATAACGGACGTATCTATAGAATGAGTTCATATTACTACTCGCGCGTATGCCGTCCTCAGTGGTCTCTGCAGTGGCGACGACGGATACTGGGGTTTTGACACGGGAATTTTCCCAACAACGACCTGCTATAAACTTCACACTAAGGTGATCATTCTAAAAATACGAATGGGATCAGCCGGAACTGCGAAGACGCGAGACGGGATGAAGGAGCGGTCGGAGGACCTACATGGCAGGAAAACGTGCGGACATAGACCTAGACATTCTGGGTATGTGTCGCTGGAGCGCTGCAGAGATCGTATGGCCGACGGCAAAGGATTCGTAAAACATGATTATTTATTCCTGGCGTGCTTAACAGACAGGGTAGCGAATTAAAGAACCTCCGCATGACAGTCCATTTGTGGCTTGTAAAATTGCAGGTGTCTGAACTACCGGTACTGACGGAGTCCCCGATTCAATTGGCCGTCAAGAACGTCTTCTGAATCGCTTCTTCTGATTTTATGTATTCTTGTCTGAACTCACTTTCCGTTCTGGAGGTATGTATGAGATGAGCATGGCTTAAGGTTATGGAAATACAGAGTGAAGGAGGTCCTTTGTACTCTGGGCGCTGATACTCGGAGTCACCCGCATACCATCTTTGTATCCTCGAAACGGTATGAACAAAGGATAAAACTTGCTCAAGGACGTGGAAATATATCTGCAGATGAACGCGGTCTTAAAATGAATGTTGAAGACCGCCATTAATCGTTTAATAGGTCCATGACACGAGCCTGTCGACTCCCCGCCACCTAACGATATTTGGTGACCACACAAGTCAAACGATTCGAATCTATTACTTCAAAGGAAAGAACAATGCTATTTATATCCTATATAACGGAATCAGGCAGAAAAAATAAGTCAAAGGTGCCAAAGGGTTCCAAGAAGCATTTCTGAGCCTCCTGCCCCATAATTGGGTTTGAAGACTCATGTATGGGATGTAGGAGAGCCGCACTTCAACGCGAGCGCCTGTATGGGTCTGGATGCCGGCATGTGTCGGTCCGGCATTACTGTATATGGGTATCATATGAGGTCATACCCCGCCTGCGGCCACAGTCCGTAGGCATTGATTGTCAGGAGTCTTACTCCAAGCACTGCACACTGATCAGTATCCTGCTGCGCAAAGAGGCCCCCTTATAAAGACTTTATCATCTGGTACTGAACCTCCTCTTGATCTCTACAACGCTGAGGCGATCTTCTCTGATCAGAATTCCAAGATTACTCCTGAGATAATTGCTACGAAGTCGCATACATTCCAAATCAGTTAGGACAAGTTCACACCGCGAATACCCTCTTCCACGCATAGCAGGTGCTCGAAATATCTACCGTATGCGGTGCCCATAGCTAACGTTTTATTCGTGTGTAGCACATCCATACAGTCGTGATGTCGCAACAGCCGAGTGTTTGTTTATCAGACCTGCCTGTTGAAGTGTTTCTAGACAATCTGCTGCCTCTCGTACCTACTTCAGATCTTGGCCGATTGGCACAATGCAACAAAGTAAGCAGGCTACTTCGATGTATGCTGAACTATAAGCAGAACTGGTCATTAAAATCCATTCAGTTCTTTGCAACGCTCTGCGCAGATGACATGCTCTGGAAGCGCAAGGTTGCGCAGGATTTTAATTTTACAGGTCAGGGTACCGCTCGCACAAGCGGCTGGCGGCTGATCTATAGGGGCCTGTTCAAGCCTCGAGGTGATCTCATTGCCTGATAATTGTTTACCGGCTAGCTGACTGTTTCATTCCAGTGTTCGTCTGGGGGCAAGTCAATTGAATGCGTCTCATGAGTTACAAGAATTTAACGTTCTATAGGGACAAGACAAATGGTCGGCTTGGGTTGTCACCCATACCGAAGTCTGTTGTTCATGGAGTACCCTATCCGGTCCAAGTTAAACTTCCGGGCGTCCGCGTGGTCAGCCTGGTAGCAGGTGGGATGTAATTGCTCTTTCGACTGTACTCCGGATACCTGCCGTAACGATTCAATATAGGTCTTTTCACGCTCTAGATTCTGAAGGGAACGTGCATGTGTGGGGTGAGTATTCAGATTTATTCAATAACTATAAATATTCACACGGGTTACAGGGACTTTGCAAGGAGTAATTGGGGCATATGCTGCAGAATCGCAAGGGTTCTCTGCCGCGGGAAAGGAGGCAAGAACACCACTTAAACTTAATATGCCAGTACCCATTCGCACTATAAGGTGAGTGGCTACTCATTTTTTTTTTGTTGAAGAATAGCCATTATTGAAGATATAATAGTTGTGGGCGCCTTCATGCTTCGTTTCTTGACAGCCAGAATAAAATATGGACGTTGACAAACTGGGGCCGACCGTTTAGGTTATCTTCGCCTATCCTTGCTGATCCAGACTACCGGCCGAAACAAGTGGAATGCGGCTGGGGTTTCTCGTGTATGCTTACCCAGTCCGGCGATGTCTTTGTTTGGTGGCCATCCGAGGGTGTCATGGGGGAGGCCGTACAGCAAAAAATGAGAGACATGGACAGCGAAGGCGATAAAAGAGCTTTCGTATCGAAGAGCGGGATCATTCCGTGCGTCGCTTGGGACTTAAGCATTATGCCCACCCGGCTGCCCGCACTGCCTTCTCTTCCCATTTTGTCTGACGCACAGACGGAGAATGCATCGAAGTCCCAAAATGTCAAACTCATACAGATTGCTGGCTTTGATCAGCATATAATTGGACTGACGAACCGCGGACATGTTCTGAAATATGGGGGACTCCACAGCGAAATAGATGCACCAAATGGGCGATGGGAATACGTGAGTTGTTCTAAGCATAAAGCACATATACCATGTCTTCGTTTACTTAAACTTCCTCAAATTCTCTCTTTTAAGCTTCCCTGGTTTAGTGAGGTCGACAAAATCAGACAACATCCGGCATTCTCAAATGAAGTCAACAACGCGACTAAACTTGAAGCCCCGCGTGCATTAAAAATCACACATGTCAGTCTGACGATTTTTTGGATTCTTGAATTGGGTCTGATATGATTCTATTTTATCGATGCCGCTCTTTTGGACGAACCCACATCAGATATCTGCCAATTTCCTCCATTTTGTCGCGTACTCGACGGGGTCTTCTTCTATTGTGCTTATTGGCGACACGGAAACGACCCCGGAGACAAGACCCAAAATAATTCCACAGCTGCAAAACAACTCTGTCATATCCGTAGTTCTAGGCGACTACCATAATGCCGCTTTAACTGCCCAAGGCAAGTTGTTGACTTGGGGCGCATACTCCAACGGCGCCTTGGGTTTGGGAGATCCCTTAAAACTGCCGCCAGGCGCTCCTGGCGCATTTCCGACTGAGAGGGATCTACAGGTAGCTCGCGTTCGTAGCAGACCGCACCTCAATCTATTGTCCGCAGATGTTCCTACAGAAGTCAGGTTTGATCACAACTGCAAGAAACCCAAGGAGCGCTTCTGTTTCTCTGCCACCGCCGCGGGATGGCACACTGGCGCCCTGGTGATTGATCTACAGGTTGGATTTTCTTGACTCAATGAATTTAAAGTCTAAGTTGCTGATCTTTTCTTATGTCCAGGAGGATGACAACGATGAGGAGGAGATTGAAGAAACGGCTGTCCCAGATACTGTAGAAGAGCCTTCTTCGCCAAGATCCAGGTGGACTCCTCCGATTATTCCGCTGCCTGGCATAATTCGAACGGGCTATGCAGGTCGCGGTCGCGGTCCAGGTTTCCACGACCGCACGGGTGGGGGTTTGGGTGGGGGTTTGCAGTAACCCCCGGCCTCATAAGATATCAGCCAACATGTTTTCAGAGATCTGGGTTGCTTTATTGTGCTGTAGTACTAATAGGACGCTTTTTTGCCAAACATTTTCGTAGCAGAACGTATTAACATGTCGAAATGTCACTGCCGGATATACTACGTTTAACTTTGCAAATCTTATGCTCAAGGGGCCTCAAGGCTCTGTCGACACGTGGCCGAGCAATAATTAGTGAGCAGCAGCCAAGCTCCACCCAACTTTCACTTTTGAGGTAAAGTATATAAAAAAAACGCTTCAAAGTTCAAAGTTCGAACTTCGGATTACGGAATTGTAAATTTTATGAAGCGTATTCTTGCTTCCGAGAGGAAAAATACACCCTCAGGGCCTGACCGGGAATTGAACCCGGGACCTCCTCGATAATAGGAAACCCTAACAAGGAATCATACTACTAGACCATCAGGCCAATATTTATTGGAATAAACATGCATGAAAAACCAAGCTGTAGTGTTGCATCTACATGTTTTCCGTCGATTGACTTGGCAACCAATAAGCAACTGTGTTATGAATGATATGATTCATATGCGATTCATGATACCTAGCGGCAGTCATGAATTTCTATGTAGTAGGTTGGTAGTAGGCCCAACGTTGTGACAACGGCTGTAAGCGCCCACACAGAATCACCGCCATGGCTGTCTGGCACTGATTAAACGTTGATTCAACTTTGATTCAACTTCAAGATCATTTCACACATAGTCAACACAGAATCACATAATATTGGACGTCTGTATGCAAATATTTGTTCAGCGTGTACGTTATGCGGCTGTTTGAGTGCTCAGTACACTCACACACTCTGTCTCCCTTCATTATCAGAAGCAACCTGTATGTGTACGTAAGTTCAATGTATGTAAACATACCGTACCATCAGATAACATATAGTTATACTTAATCCTACTTAATCGAGCTCCACTTCGACACACACACATCACACCATTACTCGTGGGACAAAAGGAGATACTATATAATTTCTACTTACTCACAGGCTCGCACACGCTATTTGAACCGAGTTAATATACTCCGAAGGGGAATAGGCATCCGACTCTTTCTTTTTTGACGGCCTTCGGGGGGAGATTGATTCTCGCGTCTTACAGCATTCTCATCGACCTCATGACCGCCCAGTGCGAAAGTTGCGCGCCTCCCATCCCTGCCAGAGAACATTGGCCCTTTGATGATACGGCTCAAGGAGTGCCTTCCCAAAGAAGACGTTGAATGGGCAGGGGTGCTACCTCCATTACTACCAGAATGCAAATTCACATTTTTAGCTTCCGGTTCTGCGCGTTGTTCTTCCAACATTGGCGGCGTAAAAGAGTCGACAAGGAGCGAATGTGAGCGGGGGAGATTGGAGCTCGCGCTTCGAGCCCTTCGCAGTTCTTTCCAAGGCTGCCTTTGACTCCATGTAGCGGATCGTTGGAGTGGAGGTACCTGTTTTTTGTCATTACTGGTGGTATTACGACCTCCCTTTCCTGGTGAATCCTCTATCTCGGGTTGAACCATTTCTCTGACTTTATAAAGAACATGAATATGTTCCGACGGGGGTTCGCATTCCAAGACCGCAAATCTAACCTTTTTGAAAGGACTTTTGCCTTTGTCAGACGAAGCTTTAACCATAGCGGAGCGCAATTGCCGAGGTGCGGGGCCCGTCGAGACTGCATCATCACCAGGAATATCTGTCTCGGTCACTGTAATGGAATGCGCCATCATCGCTGTGTCAATTAACTTCATTTTTTGCTTTTCCTCTGTTGATGTATGTCAGATTTCCATGAAAATATAAGCGACGGGATAAATATTCACCGAATGAAGATCCAAGCATTGCATTGGAGGATGAGGGTACAAACACGCTTCTAGCTCTCAAATGCACCGGATTGTGGAGGGGGGCTCGGATATTCTTCTGTTCTGCACTGTTCTTCTTCTGCTCATCTACACATGCTGCGGAGGACAGAGGCTCTGGAGATCGGGAATTCCAGGTGGGGTCTGCTGTAGGAATCTGCAGTTCCAAGCTAGAACACTGCAGTCGAAGGTTCTTAATCATATCCTCAAAGCACAATACAGGCTTTTCATCAGTATATGCCGTGGATTTTTCCGATGAGCTCATCGTTTCAGTTGAAGGCGTACCAGCGAAGGCTGTGGGGAGGCCTGGATACGGAATATCGAGAACCACATTGCGTCTGTCAATTAAGGGAGGAGGACCTCTTTTGCCCCTGCGGTGCGATAATGTATCGATCCTAGCCAAAGCTGACTCTGATGATTCGTACGGGATTGGAAACGTATAGTATGTGTTTGAGACGACAAGCGACGGCAGTGATGGCTCGGTAGTTGTTGCTTGTGTATACACCTGTGGGAATTCTGGACACCCTGATGATTCGACGTTCTCTGGATCGCAGACTTGATAGTACAGTGTGTCATCGCCATCCGGACAGAAAAACAGCAAGTCCTTGCGGGAATCATCTTCAGTATCATCTAAACATGACATATGGGCGAGTTCCCTAGTAGATTTGCAAATCTTTGACTCAAGCAATGCAAGCGAAAAATTCTCCGGTGAAAAGAAAGAGCCTTCAGGGATCCATTCGCAGACTGGTGGTAAGCGCACATTCGTCCATGGGATGTGATTAGGAGGCTGCTGTCCTGTTGAACTTTGCTGAGATAGATTAGTCTGCAGGAGAGCAATGTAATATGAGGTTGTACTTACTGCCCACTTAGTGATACTGAGGCACTCTTTGAGCATGCACTTTAGGCGAGGCAGAGTCGGAGCCGTGACCAATACTGCCGACTGTTTGCATTCCTCTGAGCGTTGGGCAATCGTGGTGGAAAAAAACTTCAAGTTGTCGCCAAGTCCGACCAAAGAAAAACCAGGAACCTTGGAAGAAGGAAAGTGAGGCAGACTGTCACCGTCATCGCTACAGAGAGAAATAAGAGTAGCTGACTCTGTCAAGAGTGACTGTGAGCGGTTGACAGAGAGCAGTAGCTGGATATCCAAGGAGCTTGTGGAGCAGCTTGCAGCTTGTCTAACGAGACTTGACTCTCCGCCGCCGCTAGACGAGTTTCCCATGACAAGTTGTCAGCGAGGGGAAATAGAAGTGCACCCGAACGAGCTGTGTTCCATCGACAGAGGCTGACTGCCAGTGACATATGCGGTTCCGTACATGATTTTGAATGAGTCTAAGAAGTCATTTGTTTGAGGGTATCGAACAACTGCGGAAGACGACTCATTTACAAATTTCAGATGCTATGAATGCTAATTTGCGGCTAAAGAAGTGCAATGAGAATGCTCTGGGATCGTCGAAGTGGCGCCTGTGTCAAGAGTTACGAGCGTGTCCCGCGACTTGCCCGCGACGATTAAATCATCCATTTGGATCTCCATATGTCGCGGTCACGTGGAGGTCCTGTGTGACGGACCGCCTACGTCGTCACAAATATATATCTAATCTTATCTTCCTTTTCTTATATTTCTTTGACATACTAGATTACTCTTCATTTCCTCTCTTTAACCGATCGGACTGAAGCAAATAAAGTACAAACAGACCCGTAGAGTATAAAAGGCCTTCTGTATCGTAGCTAGAAGGCAGTCTTGAATTCCACAGCTTTACTCTGTCTGGTTTTCGAGGCTCACCCCGTGTGCCGGGACTCGTGAGAATCACGCCCCGTCACATATTTTTGACAGTACCCTTGCTGTCGGTATACTCTACTGCTTTACGGGATCACCCCGAACCTCTGCTGGTACTCTCTACGACGAGCAAGCCCGTTACTGGACCTTTGACTGGCCATCAAACACCCCCCAGGCGTAGTGCTCAAATTTTTATCCTAGTAGCTAACCGTTTTTATTTTTAGTTACTACACATGTCTTCGAGAATGGAGACTGGTCCTAGTGATCACGCCGAGCCTGTTGCTGGAATGCAGGGCTCGGTTACAGGACACGGTGCTGATATGCCCGAACGCTCTCAAGAAGGGGTCGCTCCCCCTGAGCATTTTTCCGGGGCTGCTAGGCGCAGCCGCCGGACGGCGGCCCGCGTGGGCGCGCCTTTGAACGCGACGGCAGATGACGATCTGCGCGGCGCAGATGCTATGGGCGAAGCCCAGCATCCTCGTGCTTTGGGCGAAGCCCAACATTCTCGTGCTTTGGGCGAAGCCCAGCACAGCCGCGCCACGGGCAGTGGGCGGAATTTACCTGTCAGTGCAGGAAGTAATAACGTACTTAGTAACTTGTCACCTCCTCTACCTGAGGAAAATGAATCTATTCTTTTTGGGAGTGACAGACCCCTGGATATGGAAGAATTAGTAACCACTGTAGCCAATACCAAAGCTGCAGTTAATCAATTATTTCCAATTATGGATAATGTATTAAACAAGTTTGGATTGATGCAGAACTTGTGCAAACTTCAAGATACCAGAATGATTGAGATGATGAAGAAAATAAACGAAATCTCTGCAGCCATATCATATAATTCAAAGGAGGAAAGTACCTCCATTCAATCCAAGAATAAAGGGGAGAGTGTTGATATCAGAGAATGGAGTAATGTTGGGATCCCTCAGGAAGAGTTAGATCCTCATGCTCAAGAAGCTCGCTTATCAGAGCTTGGAGTTAACTCTAATGATTTTATCCATATTCTGGACACCCCTGTACCAATGAAATATAATGGAAAAGGTATTGACCCACAAGAATGGAGAAATGTTAACATTCCCCAGGACAAACTTAATCCTCATGCTCAACAAGTCCGATTTTCGGATTCTAAAATTGTTTCAGCTGACCCCAAGGCCCCTGAGAGCCAGCTATACGACCTGAGAAGTCTTCTGAGGCGATTAGAAGAGACAGAACGCCGAAATGAGCGTCTTGAGGACGAGTTGCGAGAGTCGCGCAGGCGTGGGAACCATGAGCGCTTAAACGAGCGCTCCGATCAAATGGAACGGAACATCGCAAACACGCCGCTATCTCGAGAATTTGAAAGCTTCGTGACTCCTAGACCTGCTGGGAGAAGAGATTACATAACAGACTCTATGATTCATTCTTCTAGCCTGATTGGTAGAATAATTAACAATGATAATAACCATGTGCAGTCCTCTGAATTATCTGGGACTGCAAGAAATAGTGTGGAGCCAAACCCTTTTGCCCCACAAATATATGAACAAGCTCCTGTCAACCAGGGTGAGACCTTTCTATTTGGTCCTGTCAGACCAATGCCACCGGAACGTTATGATGGCGAGCCGGATCCAATTAAATTTTCGAGATATGCCCAACAATGTCAGCGCTATATGCGAGAAGCGGGCTTACCTGATTCCGAGCAGGTCATGCATGCCGGAGATTACGTAGACGGTGAGGCCGCTACATTTTTTGAGACAAATGTGATTGCAAGTGACCATCAATGGAGTCTCGCAGAATACTTGCGCGAGTTATTTTTGTATTGCTTCCCAGCGGACTTCCGCATACGTAAACGTGAGGAACTTGAGAAAATCAGACAAGGCAATATGTCTATTAAGCAGTTTGCATCCGAACTGAATTTATTATTCAAAATAATTGGTACATCAACACCACAAGAACGTGTAGACAAGTTGTTCTACCGTATGAATAATTGGATACGGCGCAAATTGATGGAACAAAGAATTGACCCGCTTACACATTGCTGGGATGATGTAATTGAAGCTGCTACGGTCTTTGAAACCGCATCAAGAGCGCAAAATAATACGCGCCAGTGGCGCAATTCGACACTCACATCAAGCCGTGCCACAAGCCGTTCTTCAGACAACTTGTCAAGTCGAGCATCGAGCAGTGATTCAAATATTTCATCCAGCCGTTCTTCTAGTTGCAAGTCTAGTCTTAGCAACTCTAGTTGGCGAAGTAATAATAGACGCAATAGATTCGATAGGAACAATCGAGATGAGTCAATAAATAATTGGCATATTACTCGAAGCATGCCATTAACGAGCACTTCAAATGAAGCCATTGTGCATTGCAATGGTTGTGGAGAAATAGGACATTATAAACGCAATTGTCCCCAAAGGACGATCAGCCAATTGAGAAATGACCGAAATACATACGCAAATAATGTCGAAATAATGGAAGATAACAACGAGCCACTTTTGAACTTTGGCAACACTACAGTAGCCCCAAACGACGACAACCTTGATGCATTCTTTATGGAGCTAGATCTTTCAATGGTTATTATGAATGTCCACGAAATTCATGATATTGATGATGTGAAAGTTTATTACATAGAAGACGAAAACCACACCATATCGCATTTTGCAACCAATGACGAATTTGACCAAGTCCTTGAGCGCTCGGAAAATACCGAGACGGGCGCTTATTCAATAAACATTGATCTAAAAGATAACAATGCACCAACCTTTTTGGATAAATCTGGCGAGATAGAATGCTTAGCCTCAGAAATTTGCAAAAATTTGGAGGGCGGGTCTGTTTATTCAACCCACCCCAACAATAATGAAAAAACACATACATATTTGGACAATCAAATCTTCGCCGGTTGCGACGATTTGGAGGGCGAGTGGTAGAGAAAATAAAGAGCAAAATCTTCAATAAAAATTAACATGCCTCAAACTAACCATAAAACACATTCCTTCCTGGTCTCCCTTCCTCTTGTCTTAGGCTCTTTCTCTTTCCTTCTCATTGCTTCCCTTTTCTTTCTTGTTCTTACCATCTCTACTTGAATATTCCAACCCACTACTGTCTCTCCTTCTTCTACAATTTCTTATAACACTTCTGGACTCCACTTCAAGAAAAACTCGACGTCTGCGCACTCCAATCCGCCTAATAACACTGCCACCGCCGCTTCCGTCACCGCCGCTGATCCACTGGCCCCTCCGCTGCCCCTGCAATCTCTAATTACTCTGTCGGGTCAGCCATCCCTAACTCCAGCCCCTCGGGCATATACCCATCTTCCGCCTTTCACGCGAACGCGCTGGACTCGATGCCCCTGTCTCCGGTTTCTCACGTTTATTCCACACCTCGCGCCACTCATACTACTTGCGCATCGAAGCCGACACTATTATCGAAGTTCCCATCATGCTCATGCGCGACGTACTCTACTACGCGCTTGAACTTAGTCGTACCCGAGATCACTCTTCCTGAAAAATCCAGATTGCCGAACCCGCAGGATACCGTGTAATTGTTCACGCACTCAATGCTGACCCAGCGCAATACCACAAAACTTCCTTACATCACCCAGAGCATCGACTACGCGTCCACGGGCCGTTTCACTGGCTACCCCCTCGATCCGCAATTTCCGGATATAGAAAAAGTCACCGATATCATGGATCTTTTCAGCAGGCACCTCGCGAACGCCCGTCTCATGGCAAACGCACGCGCTCGTATTACTCGAGCAACAATCGCACCCCCAACAAGAAACGCCGTGCAGACGGCAAGCAGATTGCGCGCAGGCTTCATTCAATAAAAGATGACAACAATACAATTGAGTTCCATTTCTCTTATTTTACTTTTTACTTTGCATACACAATTTATTTGACCATTTTATCATTCAAATTACTTACCGGTCTCCCTAGCTGATATTTCACATCAGCTGGAGGGCGTATGTGACGGACCGCCTACGTCGTCACAAATATATATCTAATCTTATCTTCCTTTTCTTATATTTCTTTGACATACTAGATTACTCTTCATTTCCTCTCTTTAACCGATCGGACTGAAGCAAATAAAGTACAAACAGACCCGTAGAGTATAAAAGGCCTTCTGTATCGTAGCTAGAAGGCAGTCTTGAATTCCACAGCTTTACTCTGTCTGGTTTTCGAGGCTCACCCCGTGTGCCGGGACTCGTGAGAATCACGCCCCGTCACATCCTGCATGACTAAACAGAATGCAACTTGGCTGCCCTTTTCCACTTCCAACCGAGCATCCAATCAAAACTTTGTTGCACTTGCGTTAATATCGACGGCCCAGCTCTTGTGCAACTCCTTGTAAAGTCTTGTGAATAGCAGAAGTCCGGCTTATCGTATGCGCAGACACATGACTCCAGACTACCTTCCGACATGTAGTTATTCACGAGTGCCGCATGCTGTCCTATGCTGTCGCCATGTCACCGTCTTTTCCGTTACAAAAGCCAAAGTATTACTGAGTTCTCAATTACCGTACATGTGTACTCACTAATTCAATGCTGCACATTTCGCTTTGGAACAACCTTTAGTAGGTACGCACCGCGTGACGCGATAACCTATAGTATTAGTGCAGGGGCTTGGCCCTACATCTTCCAAATGGCGCTTTATCGTCTTCTGTAAATTACTGCATGGTTGCAGGAGAAAAGGGATGTCGTTATCTCGGTTGCTTTCAATGGCACCATTGGCACTCATTCATGCATTTTTCTGTTTGCATTTATATACGACGGTGCAGGCCTCAATCTTCCTTCGGTGCTTCCCCAACAAGCCTGAACGAGCCTGAGCCTGCCTGAGCCAAGATGCACTTCTCTCTTCCCTTGGTGCTTGCCCTTTCTGCTATCTCTGGCGCTGTTGCCCGACCTATCACGTCTTCGGAGATAGCAGCCAATTCTGCGAAGGGACTACGCCTGATCAGCCTCGAAGAGTTTGCTGATCCAGTGTGGAAAACAGAGGCGGACATTTTCTCATTAATTAAAAAAAACAAGCACTTCGTACGCTATACATATCCTCCTGGCATACCTGAATTAATTATTTTTATGCCCTACCAGTTCGATGTCACGGAGGTCTACAAGAGCGAACAAAATGCTCCCAGGCTCAAGGCTGCTGCCGTTACTTGTTAGTGCGCATAAACATACACGAAATACAAAAAAGGTAGCTTACAGTCGAATTGATATGTAGACCCAACTACTTTCCATGCAAGCGCCGTCAATGCCATCCTCAGCACCCTCTCGACGTCCAACATGCAGACCAACTTGGCCAAGCTGACAGCTTTAAACAACCGCTACTACAAGGCTACTACTGGCGCCTCGGCGAGCACCTTGATCAAAGATACTGTCTCTACGGCAAGTCAAATTATGCCAGACCCACTGCCTTCGCTGACTCCTTCATAATCTCCAGTACATAAACACTTACTCACGCAGCGATGTCACCGTCAGCCTGTACAGCCATAGCTTCGTCCAGTCCTCCGTTATTGCCAAGATCCCCGGCACCAACGCTGCAGGAGCCGTCACCATCATTGGTGCTCATCTAGACTCTATCAACGGCAACAGCCCGACTAGCGGGCGCGCTCCAGGTGCGGACGACGACGGTACCGGCTCGGTCAATCTCCTGGAAGCCTTCAGAGCCCTCCTCGCATCTGGATTCAAGCCCACCACTCCCGTGGAGTTCCACTGGTATGCAGCGGAAGAAGCGGGTCTGCTGGGTTCCCAAGCTATAGCTACTGCGTACAAGAACTCCAAGGTCACTGTCAAAGCCTTCATGGAGCTAGACATGTCTGGATAGTAAGTAGCCATCATTCCCGTCCGCTTTCCTTGCATTAAGTATTTGTTTTCTATTTAGCTTCAAACCCGGGACGACAGAAGTCATGGCTCTTCAAGCTGATTACATCGACACTTCTTTGAACACCTTCCTCAAGTCTCTTATTACGCAGTACTCACGTATCCCTTGGGCTATGGACAAGGCCGTAAGTACTGTCAATTATGTGGTCTAGTCCTTGCTTATTCGGCCCTTTCCAAGTGCGGCTACGCGTGTTCTGATCATGCCAGTTGGTACAAGGCTGGCTTCCCCTCTAGCTTCCCTTACGAAGCCGTCACCGGAAACGACAACCCTAATGTGCACTCTTCCTCTGACACCACTTCCGTCACTGGCTTTTCTTGGGCCCACTCCCTCGAATTTACCAAAATCGGCGTCGCTTTCATATACGAACTGGCCATCTAAACATCACTCGTATTAGGAATCCCCCCGCATACGAGCTACAGGCACATACACTGTAGCATGAAGTTTGTTCATGTTAATGGTACATTAGACACTATATAAGGGATCAATTAGGAAATAACAAGAGAGTGAATGTACCGGGTCAAATGTATTGTACATAAATGAATTGTAATATGAGGAAGGAGAAAAGACATATAGGATTGCACAGAGCGTGTTGCTGAAAGAAGGTAGTGGCCAGATGGATATACGCCTTGCGAGGATCACCAGAATGCACACCATCCAGAGAAACATTGGCATAAATTCTCTAACGCGGTTGCTTGTTCAATCAGCTTGCCCACTTGCTCTTTAACACTTAAGACGATGTCAGGATTGAAGTCCCGCCCTTCAAAGGAGTTCAGCGGTATATGCTTATACAGAGAAAATCAACACTGACCTGTGATCTTGTTTTGAACACGGTTATAAACCGCCAACGCGCGTTCATTGCGTACTTCTTGTGCACCGCCTGGTTGACCTTCGTCTAAGCAACCCAAAAAAAGTTGGACGTGACCATTAAATCACGAAATTATCGCTTACCATTGAAAATGTCATTTTCATCAGCTTTCAACTTTCTCATGGGCCCTTGAGGATGTCCAGTTACCCGATCTGCTATCCTCTCCGGATCTATCTCAGGATCTGTTGTCTCAGAATTAGCATATGTAAAATTCACCACTTGGCTATAGACATACCGTCGGGCCTCCGGATTTCGATTTCATTTGTCTGTACAAGTCTCCAGTTGATTAAGGGATCATACACGAAGGCTTCAAGAACGGCCATCAATGACTCCTTGTTGTCGCGCAGAACTCGCATTGAAATTTCGCAAGTGTTCCTGAAACTACCTTCAATCCCGCTAACCTAAAAATAGTTGTAAACAAATCAGAAGCGACATTATAAAGCTGGGAAAGCATAACTAACCTCCATAGCATGAGTGAGCATTCTAGTAAGGCGGAATGGGATTTTTTCTGGGAATTTTTCGCGATGCATTGCAATCTCAAAACAATCGCCGAAATCAATGTGGACAACTTTGCCGGTGCTCCTCTCCAGTAAGATATTTGATGGATGTCTGTCGCCGAGACCTAAAATGTGTCCAACCATGCTATTTACGGCTAGTGATCGCGTGTAGGTTGCTCGACGTTCGAGCCAATGCTCAGAATTCTTGCTCTTTAGCCATAAGACGCGGTATAAATCCTGACCAGTAGTATTTTCGAGAGCGTACTCAAATACTTCAATCTTCTGCAAGAGGCACAAGCTTTCATAATCAGGGGCCATCTTGAACAAGCCAAAAAGTCAGATAAGATGTCAAAATGAGAATTTGAACGACTTACCTGAAGCATTAAACGATATTCGATGTTCAAAAGAACCTTCCTTGACTCTCGGTAATCTCTTATTAGAACGTGTAGGGTATCACTATCTTGCACCCATCCAATCAAACCCGCATTGGGGGCCAGTGGTATTACCGGATATCTCTGAATATGCAAACGACGCTTGAAGCTGTTCGTATCTATAGATAGAAGAGTATTGACAAGGCCGAAGGTTTGCATGACTCGCTCGTCTTGACGGAGGTCCTCGTGACCTGGGATAATTTAATTTGGAGATAATCGTCAGATGAGCTGTACAACGGGTTTTGAAAGAGGTCCACACCTTTCAGAACATACTGGTAATCTCTACCGTCATCTCCCTTCAACGACAAGCGTCTTGGCCTTTGCTTTGATACAATAACTTGAAGTTTTGTAGCAAAGCTCACAATCTTGATGACTGGGCGACCAGCCTGGTAGGTACCTGTTCACATATTAGACCATATCTTCCTTCATAATTCAAGACTGTACTAACCAGGTACTGCTAATTCAAGATTACGGGCTTTCAGCAGACTTGGGGAGACATATTGTAGGTCCAGCGTGGTCAGTTGAGGCAGTTGCTTTTCAACTCGTTTGAAAACCTATATGGCGGTTAGAGGTCGATCATCACAGCCAAATATTTTACGCACCCCATAGTATATGTCCCAGGCCTTGTCAAGTTCAGCAGCATCACCACGAGCACGGTATCGGCGGGAAGCCTCTCTGGCTTCGTGGAGTTCGCGTCCAAATACTTGGGCAAATGATGTTTCCCTAGCAGTAGTAGGACCCTGTCAAATTTTAATTAAAGAGTGATCACTTCCTAAGGACTTCAAAAGTTTACCGCTTCAAGCATATCATGTAAAGGTTCTAATACTGCAATCATGCCTTGAGCATTTTTTTCAGAAAAGAATAAACGGGATGCTTCTTCTAAGCCCTCGTGCCACAATTCGTGCCATAGAATGGCAACGCGAATGAGCTCTCGACTCACAACCAGGGCCTGAATAAGCAATATAATTAAACCTAAAAGTGATAAAGTTATAAAGATAAAGATGATGACCTGAGACACGATGTGAGGGCTATGTTCGCTCATCCTTTCCATGATAGCTAACGCAGCGTTGCGCCGAGCCGCACTGGATGATTTAGACGCAACAGTGAGAGGGTATATGAGGGCTTGAGGGTGGTGCTTCCCGACTTCTGTTAGCAAATTATTGATATTCCTGCGAATGTTTGCATGTGGTGTCTGAATCCGTGCAATGATCTGTTGTGAAGGAGGTCAGAATGCTTAGCACTGCGAACTTGGATACTGTTTACCTGAGGAATAACCTCAAGCCACGTGTCAACCTCTACAGTGGAGAAACCGCCTGCCATTGCGTGACTGACTTCCTCAACGGATCCATATTTGAACCATAGGGTAAGAAGTCGTAGTGTATCTTGAAGAGCATCCTGATTCCGAAGAGAAATGGATCTGAAGAAACCTGTCAAAATTTTAAGTGCACATATTTCTGCCGACGCTACAAAACTAGTACCTTCAACCGCTTGAACAACGTGACTGGCCATCTCCGCACCGGCAACATCATGCACCTTAGAATCGGATTGGCTCTCCATATATGCGATGACATCGAAATTAGCAAGGGCCCATGTATGCCATGCTTTATACCATGTCGGATCATACCGAGTAGCAAGAGCATAAGCCTGTAGGATGGGCTGTATATTACCCTGTCATCAAATAAAGCATGTCGCTTTAGGATGAGCAACATCTAAAGGCGAGCAATGAATGGACGACTCACCCTATTCCATTCTCCTTTGAGCTCCGATTGCCATTCGCCTTGCTTATAATGGCAACGTGCAACAAGCTTGGATAATTCCTCTATTTTATGCTTGGGAACAGTTGAGCGCTGTTGTTTTGTCGCCGCGCTCTCGTTGTTGATGTCTCGGACGAGATTTTCGGTGAAACTGCGCAAGAATTCGAGACTTTCATCTTTGAGGCCAGTTGCCCACATGAATTTCAATTGTGCGTAAATAACATTCGGAGGGGCTTTAGGCTCGTGAACGCGATGCTTTTTTTTTTTTTTTTTTTTTTTTTGCTCAAGTTAGATCCAAACAGCGCAATATGCTACTAAGAACTCACCCTATCCGGGGATAACAACGAATTTATGGTTTTCTCTGCTAGAACAATGCGTTCATTTTTGCGACAGAGATTTGCAAATTTGATCCACATAACAGGATCATCCTCCGGGTTCAGCACTAAGGTCCTTACTTGAAGGATCCTTTGCCAAACTTCGACGTCGGGTTGGCACCCCTGTAGTCTGATGAAATGTTACAAAAGCATTAGAATTTGAAAAAGAAGCGTTTACCGTTTCATCCAGGTCTTTCGTGTGGCTTGCTGGCGCTCTGGTTGATCCGCATACTGCTTGAAGGTAATGATTTCTTCCAATTCTGAAAGCATCTGTGCCCTAACCATGACACTAAACAAATATTAGCAGGCAGAGAACACCCTAATCGAAATGAAACTCACTTATATGAGCGCCCATAGCCTTCACCAACAAATGACGTCAGTTCTGGATCCAGCAAATCCCGAGCCTTTGCAATATGGACAAGGGCTTTTGGGAACTGATTCTGATGCACAGAGAGGATGGCTCGATAAAAAGCCCGGTCTGACGACTCGGGACTCATAGTAGCAATGTAATCGTCCATTTGGTCCCATTCATTCAATGACCATGCTGCTGCTGCTGCCATGGGTGCTATTTCACGGCGGTCTTCATGATTAGCATTAGCCCAGCTTTCATCTACCTGTGCGGCTAACTGGTCCCATTCTCCAAGGGCATGCAAACATTTCATCCTTCCTATTTGAATATCTGGTGCAGTTGGATCCAGCTCGGCCTTGCGATCATAGGCAACTAGAGCCTCTTGCCAGCGGCCCAATCTCTCGTACCATTCTTCGTGCTTTGTAACATCATATTGTTCGCGAGCAGTCAGAAGTGTTCCCCAAGCTGCATCATGTTGTTGCAGACGAGTGTTGATAGATATGAGAGCTTCGATGACAGCAGGGGAAGACTCCGAGAAGTATTCTAACTCTTTGTAATGCAGCGCTTTAGCAAGCGCCATATACCTCATAGAGTATTCTCCCAAGGTGCGGTTCTCGATGGGCAGTGGTTTCTCTTCATGTTCCATAAACTCAGCTAGATCCAAAAGCCGATGGATAATGTCTGATGGTGCCGTCGTTGAAGTAATTGCGGTCTCAATTGACCGAACAAGATCTTCCTACTCAATATATGAGCTTGTTATTACTTTGCAAGCAAAAGAAGAAAAACTGACTTGATATTGCTCATACAGTTCTCCCCAACATGATAGGAAGGCGGCATTGAACAGTTCTTTCGCTAAAGGAGGATGTATATCCACAAGACTCATACAAGCACGAAGAGCATGTGATGGAGATTCCTTCATGAACTCAACTCCCAATCTGTGCATCCAATCAAGCCAGTCGTCTCGCGTTGCGATACTTGAAGTGTCCCACGCTTGTTTTAGGTGCTGTTGATTTACGTTCATCTTCGCAGCTTCAGCGGGTGCAGAAAATTCTGGAGCTTTTGAACTCTCATTTAACCTGTCCGACCAGATTAGCCTCGTTCAACTGGGCATGTCTCACACTCACAGTAACTCTAAGACGCCAGTATCCTGAGGAAGGCGTTCGCCATTCAAGAGCTTTGCAATAAAGCCCTCATATTTAGGGTGAACAATCCTATTCCTGACCAGGCACTGAGTTACGTCTGTCAACAGTAATTTCATCAAGTTAATGGAAGACAAAAATACCTTATTAATTGTTGGCACAAATATTGCAAAATCAGATCCCAACTGAATAACAAGGGAACAGAGAGTATCCATTACGGCCATCCTTAACTCATTGTTTCCGGATTCAAGTACTCGAACAAGTGGATGGATAATGCGTGATGCATGATCGGAGAAATTAACCCGCCGCGATAATCCATTGATTGTCTGGATCGCCCGTTTTCGCAAAGCCGTCAAGGAATCTGCTCTTTCTACGACTTCCGCTCGCTCGTATGATTTGACAATGATGGGGATAACAAGATGAAGATATTCCTCTATGTTAGCACCAAATGTCAGAAATGCGTCAAAAACTTTGATTTGAGTGGTGATCCGTTTCTCTGTTAATTCGCCTTCAAAAACTTTGAGTATCAGGGGAAGGATGGAAGGAAGGAAAGGTTTGAACTCCGCATCTAAAGCCTTGCCAAGAGCTTCAATTAGTGATACAATGGGTAGGTGAAGGGTCGCGTTATCCCATAGCTCGCGAATGAGATTGAAAATATCTGGCATGTAATTGCGGACATGTTGTTTGATAATTCCGATTAGGATAGCTAACTGTTGCAAATGAAATTCTTGTAGTCTAGCAGCTGACCCTGTTGTAACAGCGGCAAAAGCAGGTATGATCTAAGGCTACTATTGAGCTTCATCCGTAGCAGTATATTTATGACCCACCTGTGGCAAGAAAGTTACACATTTTAAACCTTGAGTTTTAAAAATTGACATGATTGCCTCAATAACTGTATGGTGATGACTGCTCAATGCTTGATCAGCTAGAATGTCGAGTAGGGATTTGATTACGACTGTTTGGAAATAGTCATCGGAAGCAGATGTCGTGGTATGTTGGGCAACTGGTACTTGGTTGACAGCGGCAACAGCCGTTTCACTGGATGTGGTGTCGTCTTCTGAGCGCATCTGAAACTATATAAGCTACGGTAATCCAGAATGAAAGATGACAATCCTGTACCTTACGCCGATACGGATCCAAAGCACCCAAAATTCCCAGAACCTTCACTACTTCCCGCCTGACAGGTTGTGCGCTCTCAGTTTTGAGAATCCGGCCAAGCAAAGGTAGAAGTTGTGGATAGTCAACCAGCGGAGCGATGACATAACCAGTGCTTGAACATACTTGACCCAGTGTATGCAGAGCGGCATCGCGTTTGATCAGTGAAGGATCCGAGAGGCGCTGGATGATCACCGCCATTAGCTCCGTCACATGCGGCATGGCATCTTCACCTGCAACACATGTTAATTCTCCAAGACACATAAGAACATTAGCTGCAACAGTAGGGTTGCTGTCGTTAGCTTTTGGAAGAAGAACTCGCAACATAGGCAATGCATATGGCTTGATGAGTCGTTGAGTGGCGCTCACTAGAAGGGTGAGCAAGCGAGTACACTCTTCTCGATTTCGCCTGCGCTCAAGTTGATTGAAAAGTACTTTTGATGGAGTATTGATGGACTTACATTACAGTTGAGTATTCCAGCTCTGTAAGCAGTTGAATCAAAGCTTTGCGCAATGAAGGCATAACATATGCCGGATTATGTGTAGCAAGTCGGCCGATCAGTCCAATAGCCGTTACGCGATTCTCGAACACTTCGTCGTTCAAAGCGATAAACAATGAGCGAACATTTTCCGCCTGAGCGAGATGCTTGTCAAATCGCTCATGCAGAGACTGCAATACAGTTAACCGTATGCTCGCATCTAGAAATTCAAATAATGAATACTATACTGTCATTAAATTTCTTTGCTCACCTGGATCAGCAATTCCAACAGTGAGCAATTTGTCCAAAACATCACTGATCACCTCTATAGCATGACTGCTGGCTTGGTAGCATATGGGATCCTTCACAAATAGTCGACAGCACGTAAGAGCTGACGCTCTTCGCACTTCAGCGTTATCATCTTCCAGATACGGCAAAGCACAGCTGCGAACAAATTCATTCAACACATGACCTGATTTAAGATTCATTTAGATGTTCAAACCATTTGACGACATGAAGGGGAGAACTAACCACTGAAGTCAAAAGAGCCCAATGTGGTCAAAGCCAACGTAACAATTTCTGGACTTTTTTCAACACCATTGACCTATATATGGATTCAGTATGCGGCATAATGCAGATAAATGTACTAACCTGAATAGAGCTTAAATCCCGGTTCATGTTTGGTACGTCACCCCTAGCCACGGAAGGTGGTGCACCTAGAGGTTTATATGGCTGGCCACTGAGAATGTGAGATAGCAAATCTAGTAATCTATCTAAGGGCATATTAATTAGATGTGTACATTTGATCCAAATAGTCTATACCTTGAATTGTCCTCAAAAGGGGTGGTATGAACTTTGATATAGACACTAGAGCCTGAACAAGGGGTTCACTTAATCCACAAGCAATCATGAGGTCAAGTTGGTCATGAAGGAGCTTCGTCAAATTTGGCCCCACGGCGGATGCCAACATACCAACGCATTGAAATATAGGCTCTTCAGATGGTGCATTTTTGCGCCTGTCATTAAAGGTCAGCATTCACTTGAAAAGAGAGAGCGATATGTACTTGCCCTCTGCCTTGCAGGCCCAACTTAATTTGAGTCATAATGGAATCAAGGAATGGTTTCATGTCACTTCCGACGGCCGTGGCAGTATGTCCAATGGCAATAAATGCTGCTTTAATTTAGTAGGATGTTCAGATAAAAAGTAGTTTAAGTGTCTGCTCACCATAAGAACGCTCGTTGGGCTTTTCCAGTTGCGTCAGAAGGTGAGCCATAGCCTTATGGAGGAAGTGTTCTGTGAATGTTTGGGTGTCGTATGCTGCAAGTGACGGAATCATGGTAATGACCATTTTGCGGACAAGGAGATCACGATGAGACCTAAACCGAAGAATTTGCTCGGCCGTATCAAGGAAGTTTTCCTTCATAAACTACAGAACCGAGGAATGTTACCACAGTTAGCAAAGTTTAGAGGCAATACGTACCATGCCTGCATGCAAAAGTAATTCCCGATACGTTAGTAGTGACCCATGAATGACTTCTGGCTGATTTTGCCTCAAGCCCATTTGTGCATCTTGTAAGATTCTTCCCAGATGCGGACTGCGAGTTTGACGTTCGCGCTGTGTAACTATTTCCAGGCATGCAGCAAGTAGTTCTGCTGCTCCTTCTCTGACAATAACGCGTTGATCCCGCAAAGGAACGAGGATATTGTCAAAAACTAAGCCAATGTGTGGATGAAAGTAGTTTGGACTGTTACGGGCCAACTCTTTGAGGATCAAAACGCCGGCATATCGAGGAGCCTCTTGTTTGTCGGGCTGCATTAATTCGACAGCTGCAGGGACTTCGAAGTCCATGAAACGTTCCCCGAAAGCGGTTCCTCCAATCTCCGCGATTCTTCCAAGCGTTTTTGAAGCTTCGAGCATGAGATTCATGTCAGGATTAGCAGGATTCGGCAGGAGATGTTTGACATAGTTATAAAAGCGAAAGAGGTTCCGCTTGGATTCTATTGTTTCTTCCGAGTCGATGTCCATGAGCTTCTCTAGTTAAAGGGAGACATTAGTTGAGATGAAATAACAGTACCAGAACGAATGAACGAGCCTATAGCCAGTAGCCCACCGGAATTATCAATAGCATTCTGGCTGTGCATTAGCTCGAACACTCGTCGATTAATATTGTCGTCCCATAGTTTAACAGCCGCGTCTGCTGACATTTCAGCCAAAGTCAACGATACCTATATCATATTAGACGAGACTAGGGAAGAAATTCAGAGACCACATACAAATCGCTGCAGCTCCTCTCCCGCCTGCGCCCTGACGTCAGCACTCCTGCTCTTCAGGCTGTTGAATATCTGGTTCAACCGGTCCGACTGCGTTGACTGCGTCACCGAAGCCATGATGAACGCAGACGATGGCGAACGAGAGCAAGATGTGCAAGCGTGATCGAATAGAGCTTGGTTACAATCAATCACGACCAAGAAGTAGGTGTAGTTTGTAGTATTTGGTTGTCTTTGGCACTTGCTCATTACTTGTACGGACGTCAGGCTACCGTACAACTACCGTAAGTATCTGCTTGCTCAACGCAATACTTGTCCACAAATACTACTCGCTGCTTCTTACATTACTGTTTTCACAAAGCATCAATGAGAACTTGGGTAATTGCTGGATAACTGTTTTGATGTGACTTCTAGTAACTCTTATATAAGAGTGTTTTTGCACTGCATGTAACTTATGCCTGAGTACCGCAAATATACGATGGAGGACATGCCACCAATAACTGTTACATCGGACTAAATCTCAAAGGCGCAATGTTTGTATATTATTTAATATCCTCACTCGAAGATAGCATTGACGTACACTCCTACTGAAATATAACAACCCAAAACCAGATCATGATGAAAAGGTCGTTGGTTATGAACGAATCAATTCATATACTGTCATAAGCGAGGTTTATGTGCGGGGTCATGGAGAGAAAGGTGCAAAAATATTACTTCGACTAACCTGTGAGTATTCGGCACGGTAAACCGTTTACGAGGGACGGAAATGACGTGATTCAATTGTTCTCCAGCAATACTCGAACAAGGGACGTTGTGCTCACATTACATTACAAGGCGATAAATTTGAGGCAGCGATGTGCAATTATTGTTTGCGGTCAAACAATCAGCCATTAAGTAACGTTGGCTATTAAGGTACGATACACACTTTGCCAACTTTAACCAGTGGACTAGAAATAATGAGTAGTGATGTAAAGATGAAATCTAGTAGTCGGGTTAGATAGGCAAACATCCCAACATGTGAGCACGTTACTAGAAACCAATATTTTGCGAATACTTTTGAAGGTTCTAGGAGGTCCGATGTCCTGAGCAAGCATTTCACTTCGCGCTAGGTGGACGTTTGCTATCGCGCAGGCTGGACCATACTTCTTCTGTGGCAACTGCTATACGATCCTTCACGCTTCCAAAGCTATCGATAGCCGGGCGGACGTCCAACGAGAAAACAGGTGAACCATCAGGTTCTGGGGGAGCAGAGTAGTAATCTATAACGTATCGAACCTCCTCGCCAGTTTTCGACCGTCGTACGATCCAATCATGGCGATCGAAGGGAGGTTCGGTGCTAAGTTGTGAAATCTAATTAGGCCTTAACGTGTTAACAGAATGCGTTGCACCTACTTAAACCGCGAAGGCAGAAGCCATCCAGCAAACATCCAAATCCGAGCCTTGGGGGATAGTTCGCCAGGTCGTCCTTTGAAGCGCATTAAAGACAGATCTTTATCGCTATGAAGCAATTGTATGAGACTAAATACCCATTGAAGGTCAACGTATTTCGTGCTACTTACCTATTATGCCTTCTTTCCCATTTCAATACCTCTTCCCAGGCCTCTTCATTTAAGAAGTTGTGTATCTCAACCATAGTCTCAACATGTTCCTCAGGTGTTTCCCATCCTTTCCGTACAAGAGCATTGTAAAATTGCTGAGGAGAGGGATACTCCCATTTTGCGGAAGCGTCACGAGGGATAGAAGATTCAGTTCGTTTGGTGGGCAGTCGGACAGCCTGATTGGGAGCTTGAGTTTGAGATAATGAGGGCATTTGATTCAAAGGGTTTATATTTTCGTGATCTATTGGACATTGTGCAGGTTTAGAATTGTCTGTTGGAGGATGGCCCGCAGGCATTTCTGTTCGTTGAGCATGAGGAACAGGACAACCCGAGCTGCTTGGCAGAGTCGACGGAGGATCTACTCTTGAAGAAGTTTGACCCATGTTGGGTATACAGTAAGAGGAAGAAAGTGGGACTGAGGTGGAAAGACACGTCGCAGAGCACTCGAGTCGGGACTTGGTCGTGACACAAAAAGTAACGTTCAAAGTTCGGAACGGCTCATTTCGAAAAACCATATCACAGTCACGTGAGATAAAATATATGGACAACGGCGCTGACCGAAACGGATCAATCACTTGTGATATTCCGAATGTAAGAACCTCCGTATGTACGTCCCAGGCACATGTATGCTCTCTGGAAAAACTTAGACCGGTGACCGTTCCCTCTAAGAGGCAAGTCACGCCCGGAGGGCCCTCGTAGAGGGACCGGTACACTTCGTAAAAATTTGACGGGGTTGTTCCAACTGTCAAAAACGTAAGCAAGGCAATCACCGAATTCCCTTAAAAGGAGCTGTTTTAAAAATAGAGACGGTCCGGGAGAGGTCACTAGTGACCTTTATGTGACCTATTGTGACCGAGCGTGCCCCGTACGGGACACGTCGCGCAACGCGTCTCTCATTAGTCGATATCTTACTTTGTACACCATAATGGACAGCTCAGACATCGAAATTTCGGATCAACGTCCTGCGAAAAGGAATTGGTAGAAAGGGACATTTTGACGTCCATCAGAGAACTATCAGAGAACATTGAGGGGTTTGAAGTCGGATTCTTGAGGCCAAAAGGTGTATACCTCTGTGCAGAGTCTGGAGATGACACCAAGGGCTGTAAACTTGATTTCGGCATATGTAGTATCATCAGACGTATGCATATATTTGTCCAATATATACAGTATGTATAAGATATCACTTACATAAACTCAAGTGGCGCATATGCCGAGGGTCCTGGCAAGAATTTCTTTGGGTAGCTGGGGGTAGGAGTATTGGAAGGGTAATATTGTACTAGATAAATATCTGGACTGATTGGGCTTTGAGGAGCCCATTGTGGCAAATGTAAGAATCCCCGAACTGACAGCCATATATTCGAAGCGGCTGGATGAAGGGGCGTAGGCGCATGCTCAAAATGAGATGGAGCGGCTGTAGGCGCACTATGTGACATAGCGCCAAAGCGCCCCATTCCGGTGTCCATAGTTGCGGGCGCCACATTTTCTTTAGCACATTGCTTTTGTACTTTGAATATGGCCTTACTAGATGACTTCTTGTAAACTGACATGGTGTTTATAAGCTGTAAGCTAGGTACAGGACGCCCGCGCGCGCTCTAGGTGACTACTGGGGTGACATCGCTTTCCCCGGACCGTCTCTATTTTTAAAACAGCTCCTTTTAAGGGAATTCGGTGATTGCCTTGCTTACGTTTTTGACAGTTGGAACAACCCCGTCAAATTTTTACGAAGTGTACCGGTCCCTCTACGAGGGCCCTCCGGGCGTGACTTGCCTCTTAGAGGGAACGGTCACCGGTCTAGGAAAAACTTGCATTTGAAGTACAAACAAAAATTCATATGAACAGCTAAAAATACAAATACACGGTACGGGAATAAATCAGGCTTTGAAATACAAACCTCGTAGCGGCGCTCATTATGCTTTAAAATAGAATTCGTTCTTTGGTTTACTGGATGAGATTCTGCAAGATCACTTTGACTCCCCATGCTCCTGGGTCCGCTACTTGTTCTTTTTGCAAAAGGTCACCTTCAACATAAGCGCTTCTTCCAGCTTTTGCTGCTAGATTTTTGGTTGCCTCCGCCGCTTCCGCCGCAGCCGCGACTGCTGTGGGGTAGCTGTTGCCCTCCTTTGCGTACGTTTCAATGAAGGCCGATAACGGGTCAACCAAGGTACGAGAAGGAGGACGGGCTCGCGTGTATGTGTACAACTTTGAAAGCGCTGATAACAGCGCGCGACCCCAGACTTCCGGGGTCGCATCTTCTCCACTCTGTGATGTATTATCATTCATTCCTTGCGCCAGGGCAGAGAAAAATATTCTGACAAATCGTTAACATAGCCATTGGGTCTGATAGATAAAATAAGAACTTACGAATACAGTGCACCACTTGTTCCGCCCATTGCTTCTTCTGCGACTCGGGAGATAGTGATGATGGACTGTATGACATCGTCCCCTGTGATCTCACGAGACGTTATCCTTTCCAGGACACCTATCACCCATGAATGCACGAAACGTTAAAACACTGTGTCTGAACATACCTTCTGCTCCAGCCTTGTCAGATAATCAATAGGTCAGCTGGAAAATTTTAACGCGAAGTCAAATGGCAACCTTGAGTGTTAACCCACAGTCCCCATCACCAGCAATAGAATCCATTCTGGTTATTTCTGGCTCAGCATCGATGATAGCATGTGCAGCACGTTTTATGTTCTCGACAAAACCTTGTGAATTCGAGGCTGCAATATGCCTGGCATTTCCTTTCGCAATGGGCACGCTGTCGGATGGCGCAGTACTATCCTGTGTTGCATTCGACGGAGAAGTTGCGACACCCCACTTCCAACTGGGAACTTCAGGCCTTTCATCCAGAAGCGACAGAAGATGTTGCAGGTTGGGCGCATCAGTTTCATTTGGCTCAGGAAGTAATAACAACGTGATAGAGAAGCCAGGCATGCTAAGGCTCGTCTGAGGAAAATGTAAGTCAACTCCAAATATTTTGCAATCTCAACAGAGAATTACCATGAATGTTCCACATATAATACGACTAACTGTGAACCCACGACCATTCAGGTCCTTGCGGACTTCGGCGACGATGCTGGCCAGCTCAAGTTCGCTCATTGCACCTAAGTTGTTCACAAGGACTACAACGTTGTCTTTTTCTTTGAAAGGGACGAAAGACCGGTCAGCGTCCGACGTCGAAGTCAGCATGTTAATCAACTGTGGAATGAGCGTCGATAGCTTAGGAATAGGAGAAAGTCTGCTGTGTCCACTCTCATTATGTATACCCATCCCAATTTCAATTTCGGAGGGGGAAAGATCTTTAGTCATTGGTGACGTTCCAGGCACCTGGTGGTCCAATGAGATTAGATTGTATGGTTCTAGACGAGAGGAAAAATACATGGGTGTGTCCAAGGCTGACACCAATGGTTGCAACTCGATTGGCTACCCAAGTGGCCAAGTTGTACACTTCGTCCAAAGTTCCACCCGCCTGGCATAGAGCTCCCGCTATCTTGTACACAAGTACAGTCCCTGCGAGACCACTATATTTCTGCATTAATTTCATCAACCTCTATGCATGTCCAACTTAACAGCTTACCGTCGGCCAACAATTTTACCTTGTTCTCTGCCAACTGCAACGTCATCGCCAACAATGACAAACTTCAGCCGTTGGGATTTTTCTGGATGCTGCGCTGCGTATTGTTCTTTGGCGAGCCCAAAGTTCAGGACATCGCCCGTGTAATTTCTATAAACCGTGAAAGTCAGTTAAACATTGATGACATTGTTTGACCACCTAGTACTTGACAATAATGACGGTGCTATCGGAACCGCGTATTAGTTTCTGTTTCTTTCAATATGGGAGTCTTGACATACCCTTTCTCGTTGTCTACTAGCTCAATTCCACGCCGGACCTGGCTAGCATTAGGTGACGCGAAAACATTACCAGCAACAGCGCCTATGGCGAATTAGATGGCGATATCATCAGATGGCTGGTTTGGCGATGTACCTGTAAGCATGCCCGGTCCTATGAAGGTAATGACCGTTGACATTCGCTTCATTTGATACTTGGAAATCACGAACCGACATAACCGGCGTGGGCAGGTTCATGACCGGAGCCTCCTCCACACATAAGCGCCACTTTCGTACGATCCTGGGATTTAAGATAAACGACTGCGAGACTTGTCAGCTTGTTGTGATTGACACCAATGACAGGCTAATTCCTTGCTAATTTGCAAGCTTACCTTTGTTTCCAACATCAAAAGCGAGTCCTGGGTTCAAGTCGCAGAGTCCCCTGAGGGATTCAACGACGAGACTAGATGCATCGTTGATGATATGTTTACCTGTCCTTTGTCACGAACTGCCGTAAGATAATGTATGTACTAAAGGACCCACTTTGGACGGACATGGCGGAGATGGAGAGATGAAGAAACCCGCTTGCGATAAGATTGCGGGGCCGCCTTGTGAGATTATTACCATAATCGATCGCTGGTGACTTAATTGTGTGACACAGGTCGGGCGAGTTTTTATAACTTGACAAGAATATAGTCAAATATGTACCAAAAGGTCAATGCCCGTGAGTTTGTGATGATACCTGTCGGCAAGGCCTCAATTATAGCATGTCGTTGGTATTCGGGACCAGAGATTGAGTGTAGATTACGTTCAGTGGAATTTGTGGCTGTGACTAGTGTGTGACAAAGAGGCGGCGCCCACGCGTCGCAAAGCAAGGCTGAACCGAGGGCCATACAGGTCTGGTCTTTGTTTTGTTTTGTGTCTATACCATCCCGCTATAAAGACTGGCTTCTCGTTCTTTACGCCTTCGCAACCTATTTCCCTTATGATGACCCCCGAACATGCTCCCAACAGCCCAATAGACCCTTCTGAAATCGTCACTCAAGTCGGCCGTAAAAGACTGCGTAGCTCTTCCATGCAGTCGGATTCAGATGCATCCAGTTCCTCTCTTAAGCGGTCCGTGGCTGATAGTTCACCCAATGAAGTTCCAAGTCGGAGCTCACGTCCCGATCAACCATTTGCATTAAATACCACTGATCTCAATCAAGATATCGACGCCTACATGGTAGCACAAGGCGAAGAAGAAATTCCACCATTCATCCCATCTCCTCACGCACCGCAAACCGGTCCTGTGGGTTCACTCAGCCTCGAAGAAAAACTCTCCAAAGTGAAGAATGGAAAAACTAGGCGCATGAACGTTGGAGAGACGTGGTACCTAGTTTCTAGCCATTGGTACAAGCAATTTACCAAAGCCTGTACAGGCGAGATTGACAAAGACGGACCCGTTCTTGAAGAGGATCTGGGTCATATTGATAACTCTTCCTTGCTAGACTCGTATGGCAATCTTTTACCATCTCTCGCAGAAGGTGTGGATGTTGAATATGTTCCGCAAGAAGTTTGGGATCTGCTGGTCGAGTGGTGCGTGCTCTCTCATTGTTAACATCCTAGTCATTTATTATATTCATTTACAGGTATGGTACTCCTTTTAATACGCTACCGCGTTCTGTTATTTCTAGAGGTGCTGCAAAACTCCCCGTATTGGAACTTCGACCATTAAGGTTGAAAGTATTCAAGCTTGCCAAAGAATCAACTTCACCATCCACCACTAGACCCCCTCATATTTGGCTTGACATATCAGCAGGGGAAACTATCAGTGATCTCTGCACGAAGCTTGCCACAGCTGTAACCCCAGGTTTGGAATCACAAAGTCCTTACCGGATCTGGAGACTAGGTGCTCTTTCTGAACTCCAAGAAAATTTCGATTTTCCGGCCTCACACCTATTAGCTTCGGAGGCCAAAATTATCGAGGAAAGCGTCAAAACCCTCGAAGAAGAGGGAATTGAAACAGAAGATGCCTTTGTAGTAGAGTTCAAACAGTCATCGGGATGGATTGTCGATTTGCATAAAACAGCGTCGACGAATTCTGTTGATAATCCACGTCCTTTGTTTAATTCGAGCGATGGATTTTTTAACAAATTGTCTACAACTTTGCCAGCCGTTACCACATCTACTCAGGCGTACAAGCCATCCTTTTACGATGGTCTAACAACTAATATTCCGAAATCGACATCGACGGCGCTTACAATGTCGACCAATAAAAGCTCTGCCAAAACACTGGACCCTGGTACGTTGGGTCTGGGGAATATGTCTGTAGTTTTCTATTCTCCTTCGTGTAAAAAAACTCACGGGCTCTCATACAGGGGTAATACATGTTTCATGAACTCTGCCCTACAATGTCTCGCCCACAATCAAGAGCTTACCGAATACTTTCTGAGTAAATCTATCTTTTCTGATATAATTTTCTTATCTGATCGTACTATTAGCCGGAGTCTACAACACTGAGCTAAATAGAGATAATCCTCTGGGTATGGGCGGGGCAATAGCAGAAGCATTTGGGGCCCTTCTTGAGCGTATTTGGGCCAAGACTGGTCTATCCACATCGTATACGCCCCGAGAATTCAAGTCACAGCTTCAGCGCTTCGCTCCTCAATTTTCGGGATATCAGCAACATGACTCGCAAGAGCTCGTCGCCTTCCTGTTAGATGGCTTACATGAAGACCTCAACCGCGTCATCAAGAAGCCATATGTGGAAAAACCAGATTGGGAGGGCGGAGGCGACTTGGATTTGGTGCAATTGGCGCAGAAGTCGTGGGATGGGTATATGCTACGGAATGATAGTGTTATTGTTGACCTTTTTCAAGGTCAATATCAGAGCACTCTCATTTGTCCTGAATGTCAGAAGGTACGTCTTGCTGTTTTTGTTACGTATACAAGCTTGAAGTACTTTGCATGCACCAGGTCTCCATCACATTCGACCCTTTCATGTATCTTACCCTTCCATTACCAATTCAAAAGAAATGGAGCCACACTATCTTTTATATTCCGTGGGACATGGACAAGCCCCATGTTAAGGTGTGTAGTTATATCTTTACATTTTTACTTTCAAGATTTTTTAAATGATGTTTTGATTGCAGGTCCCCATTGAAATTAATAAAGATGCATCATTCAAAGAATTAAGAGCGCTGCTTGGGCGGTGGATGGGGGCGCCTGCCGAAAATGTGCGCTTATTTTGCCTATGTTTTCATGATATAAGATACTCAACAGTATTTAGCTGTTGACGCTTGAGGTATTTAACCATCGGTTTTACAAAAACCTGGATGATTTGGTATCTGTTGGTGACATGGGAGAAAACGATACCGTAGTCTGCTTCGAGCTACCATGCAATGCCCGGCAAAGTCGCACATACAAGAAACGCGACGACGATCCTTTTGTCGTGCCCGTCTTCCTTTGGGATGCCAAGCCTCCCTCTACGACTAGCGGATCTTATTTCCAGTCACGATCTAGTAACATGACACCTTTCGGGTATCCGATGATAGTCGCGTTCACCCACGAACAAGCAAAGGACGTGGACGTCATGTACAACATCGTGATAGACCGACTAGGCCGGTGGACTACTCATGCAAGAGACTTATATGCTTGGGAAATTGAGGACAACGATAACACGGAGATTAACGAAGTGCCTATCCGTATCGAAAGTTTTCCACCTATCGAATCAATAACTGAATTCACTGAAGATGGTAAAGTCACTGTGCATACAATTCCGGTACCAGACGGCGATATTGTTGATGCCAATCAAATGGTAGTGGACGTCGAAGGGAACCTTGATACCAACCTACCGCTACGCAGGCTTGGCCCGAAGAAGGACGTATACAGTCTTCGCCTTCAAATAAACCACAAAGATTATGGTACGACATATAATGCTTACGCCGCCAACAACCGGTGGGAGTCGTGGAGTGATCGCATTCAAAATAGCGATGTTGATTCTGCGCTCCTCCGTGACGATGACGCCCTATACTGCGAATTCGACGAAGACAAGAAAGCATATTTCTTTGGCGATGGCCCTAAATTCGAACACGCCTTGTGGAATGAATTTGAGCTTTTCACACATCCGGAACTCACTGAGCAGCAGAAAGCGAATTCCATAAAGCGACAGCAAGGTATCACACTGCAAGATTGTTTAGACGAGTTTACGAAGGAGGAACGGCTCGGAGAAGACGACCTCTGGTACTGCCCGCAATGCAAAAAGCACCAGCAAGCAACGAAGAAGTTTGACATTTGGAAGGTACCGGATATTCTTGTGGTACACCTGAAGCGCTTCAGCAACAATCGCTCTTTGCGGGACAAAATCGATGCTCACGTTGAATTCCCTATTGAGGGTCTGGATCTTGGGAGCATGACGGGCGAACGCAACGCGGCCAAGAGACTTATCGAGCAAGGCGTAGATGTACAGAATCTAAACCTTGGTAATTTAGATGAACCACTGGTTTATGATCTGTTTGGTGTGGATGAACACCTAGGAGGTTTAGGAGGGGGACATTATCGAGCTTACGCCCATAATCATGTTACTGACAAGTGGTATCACTTCGACGATACGTATGTAACTAGCGCCCGACCCTCCGAATCAGTGGTACGTAACTCTCCTCTCATTCTTGATTTGACACGCTTGACATGGATGATCACTCTTTGTGTGTAGAATGCAAATGCCTACTTGTTATTCTACCGACGCCGTACGACATCCCATCTTGGTGGCAAATCCTTCCAGATCGTTCAAGAGGCGAAGAGTCAGCCTAAAGAAGAGATTTCGCTTTCATCGCAAGTAACCATTAGCTCTCAACTTCCCACTCCTCCTAATGAACCCACTGACTATACGACTGGCGATCGACTTCCTTTCTTCTCGGAGATATCCTCTGATATACAAATACATGAAAGTGATGCATGGCACCTAAGGTCTAGTGACTCTACTACTGGATCATCTGTACCTTCGCCTCCAGCCGACGAACCACCTGACTTCGACGAATACACTGGAGATTCTGTTGCATCCTACTCAAGCGACCCACTAGCTCTTGCCACTCAACGATATGATTTCCCTGACCCGTCAAGCAAAGCCTCTCCGACATCATCAAACGAGGTTGAACTTGACACAGACCTGGATCATAGTGAAGACTGGGAAAGCAAACCATCCAGTTGGGATGTTATTAGCAACCACGCGTCGCCCTCATACTCCGAGTCTTCCGAGTCAGATCCATTCAGCAATACAAATGTTCAAAAGGATGATACAATGATGACTAAATATCACGAATGAACGGCTTAGAACCAAATTCGTACATGTGAAGATGTTTTTGCATGACGTTCGTTATATGTATCCTGACTACTTGCGAGAAGTTACACTCCCAAGTACTATACTATCATAGTAACAACAATTATTGTATTCATATGTAATTACCCACATCAATATTTTGCATCGCAATGTATGATATCATGACGAATGCCTGAAGCTATTTTTCCAGCTGAAGAAAAACTGTACACCTACGGAAATTGGCTTGCTAAGGACCCATATAAGGGTCAAATATGAGTGTACCGTGTGTCAGCCAAGATACCGTAATGATCTACATATGATGACCTGACTTCACATCAACGCAGAACCATGATTGTGACATGAACCGTCTTCCTCCTAGCCTCCTGTACCTCACTATCTATAATCCAACTCTCCAGCCGATTGGACCTATCGACAGCAATGACGAAGATGCTGAGGAGCAGGCTCATATCCTCTTCTATACTTCCAAAGAGCGTGCAGTGTCCAGAGATCGCATGTTGAGACAGATAGGATTGGCCAAAGCACTGATCAACTTTGCTGAGTAGGAGCTGCTTTCCCCACTGGCCTGAATTTATTAATCTGGGACAGGATCTTTGGCGTTGATAGGGCATGCGAAAATGTTCATTCGCAGTGCAAGAGGTTGATCATGGTGTCCCCAGAATCTGGGTTTTATATTCACGCAGTCAGTGCAGGTGAAATACATGCGGTTCCGCTTTGACGGACGTCTAGGGCATTGAAGTTGCTAGGTCTACTCGGTCTTTAGATCCGAAGGCCAAATCAAAGTCAAAGGGCAAAGCAGGCGGTACGAACAAAACTCAAGGCTCTTCCGTGTTGTACGAGTACGAATATGAGGATGGTTCGGTACACGACAAAGCTATTCGAGCGCATATATTAAACGGTTATGAAAAGTTCAAAGTGAGCGGGTCTTCATCAATTACTTAGTGGCCCCCTAATGATATCGAGAGCTTTAGCTTACACATGGGTCGTTTACCTCGATTCTAGAGAGATTAGGCCAACAAGCACTGGAGCTTCAACTAGAACGATTTTGGACCGTGTGGGCATGGTCATGGAACCTAGAAGAACCTACTCAGTTTGGAGAGGCTTTCGGTATGTCTGTGCAGATAAGAGCTCACAAAGGGCTTACCTTTAGATTTTCTAGGCCCGCGATTACATCCTCTTCATGCTTCTTTAATGCCCATGCTGAATGATTTTACATCCATTATCCCGGAAAATATCACGCCGGCCATATTGACTCGTCTCCACATAATTCCATCTGAGCGGTATGTCCGTAGACATTATAGTCCGGCCCTGCCAGCTCACTTTTCGGTGATGATCCCTGAACATTCTGACAAGTCCAATAACTCGGATAATATCAACCTCACAGCCTCTGTTGACACAATAAAGGGCAAGCATGACGTAAATTTGCATTCAAGAGACCAAAGTGGCCAGGATGGTGGTAGCAACTTTTTAACGACGTTACCGACGATCAACATGAACATGGATGTTCGGAAATGGAATTGGTCTAATTATCTAACGTTCGGAAAACCTGGTACTTCAAAAAGTTCAACCACAAACGACGTGGACGAAAGAGAGGAGCCAATGGAAGCTTTGGACTCTCGGACAGATCCACGACAGGCAGAAGTAGCAGTTAACGCGGAAGATCTAAAAGACGCTATTTCATCCGACTCTATGTCAATTAGGTCAAAAGTCTCAATTCCAAATTCAAGCAGACAAGACCCACAGATTCAACCGTCGTTTCTGGCAACTTTACATGCTGATGAGCTTGCAGTAAGCGAGGATTATGAAAAGTAGGTGCAAACCTCTACATTTGTATCAGCGAATGGCTAAATCGAACCCTTTACTTTAGCCAGTCTCTCGAAAACTCTCCTCGACTTTCCCTTACTCCTTTGGCAGAGTATTTGACCACAAAAATTCATGTCGCACCATTTGATAAGCCCACCGCCACTGAGCGTGTAGCAGTCCATTATATGATTGTAGGTTTTGTGATGCATTGCGAGGCAGCCTAAATTCATGTTTGTAATCATCCAGAGGAATACGCTAATGTTACTGTTAATAAATTCAAACCCAGCGTTGGAAGAAGCGGCACAAGACAGCACAGAGGAAGGCATACAAATATTAGTTGATGAAGCTATAAGGTTATTAAATCGCATCGAGTCCGGCATATATGACGGCGAGCTTAAGAGGCAATGTCCCAATAGTATATATATATTGCCCTGATAACTGACATATACCTTCAGTGCATCGGATTCGCTTCCATCTGCAACAAAAATACTGCAGCCCCGCGACAGATACATAATGTCGACAGGACAATTTACATATGGTAGTCCCGATTTTACCTCAACTTCTTCTCATCTCTTTAACGCGAAAGCCATACTGAATGGGTTGGTGACATAGCTACGGTACTTCTCTTCCTGATTTATCACTAACTCTCATCTTTTGATACAGAGACTCGGATATACTGGAAGTCTTCTCCCGAGGACAAAATCCACAACACTGGCATATTGCTAAATCCAACCTTGGCAACTCGACCGTTGAACAGTCATCCAAGGCACCGCGGGCTGACGGGGATGTATATATGGAGGTTTTCAGAAAGGAGACAAGTTTGACTGACGTCGATAATGTATTGGCCGGAGTTGTTAAAAAGTCTGGTCTTGTAGAAATTACATCATCAAGATGAATATCTTTTTGCACTAGGAGCCCTTTAATCTACTTGTACAAGCATACTGAGTATTTGTTCAATAAATGTCAGTAGTGGATTTGAAAATTCCTCAAGTTCGATCAAAATTCGATGCAACTTGATACCATTATGGCATCAAGGTTCAAAGGTAACACAAAGTTCAATTAGACTCGTACTCAGTCTAGAAGAGTCTAGATCGTAATTATCTCCATCTTGTGACTTTTTCTACGGAAGCCCAAATGGGACAGTGACCTCGTTGATCGACTTGTCATCAATTAGCATTTGTGGACGGCCTACATGTGGAAAAGACTTGCTGGCAAGTTTCCGATGGAGCGTTATCATGTAAATCTGCAGCATTTACCCCATTTGGACTTGAGAGTATGTTGAAGGCACTCGCTGACCAATACATAATCTCTATCTCTCATAACTCAACCACCACGACTTCCGATAAAATAAGAATTGGATTCTGGATATCTTGTGCATCCACTTAAAGGTTGCATTCTTTCACACAACTATACAATGTCATCCCCTGCTCCAGCGACGGAGGCGCAACTGAAAAGTGAGATAGCACGCCTTACAGGTAAAGTTTTTAGTGTAGTAGAGTGGCATCATCGAGGGCATTCTCTAACAAGACCTTTTACTTCTCCAGCGTCTATCAATCAACATAAGGCATCCCAACAGAGCAAAAAAATCGCCCACTCTGGATATGAAACAACTAACGCATATTATTCGCCTTATCCCTCGGGGCCGTCAAAGAGGAGTAACACTTATGTGAACCCGGGATACAAAGCGAACAAATATGTTCGTCCCGGGTTTAATGTCGCCAGCTCTTCAAAATCCACCTCACAAACAACAACGCCTTCGACGTCAATTGGGACCACCCCAGGCCCTTCATCCAAACGGTCATCAGTGATACCCTCTTTCACGAAGCCGGCGTCCAGTAACGGAGATGAAAAGAAAGAGGTGGTGCTGGGAGGTGTGGCCTTTGAGTTGTCGGCGCGTTCCCTTGTACGCAAAGACTGTGAGTCGGTAACGTAGTCAGCTCATGCTTATTTGACACTTATATGACATCCAGTGCCGAAATCATCAAATCCCGTATCTATTACCAAGGTAAAATCTACTTCGACGGCTAAACTACACCCATACATCCGGAAACCTGGACATGTACCTCCTGGACGATCCTACAAGATGAAGGTCAGAAGAGGCAGGAACATGACTTTGAACAACACTAGGTCTTACCAGTATGTGGTATACATAAATCAATTACTTTATGGTTATCATATGTTCCCTTAGATCATCCCGAAGACTCAACAATAAACGTGTCAATAAGTATGTTGATAAACCATGCCCGCGGTTTACTACCACAGGTGCGGTTTACTTTTTTTTACACCCACTCCTTGAGACAGGGTCGACAGCTACTATCCTGGCCTTGGGGAGAGGGACTCTGCTCTTCGCAATCTACAATATTCATATTCTGTGGCCGACCATACTAGGTACTTGCAGCCGAGGTCTTACGTGCATGTATCAACACGACCCCTCAAAGATCGCCATCTGCTGGCCCTTCCTTCAAGGCAACTGCCCCAACACCACAGAGACGTGCAACCTATCTCACGATCCAACTCCGGAGAGGACACCACTCTGTGTGCACTTCCTTAATAAAGGACGATGCACACGGGAAAACTGTCCATATCCGCATGTAAATGTGGGTAAGCGTGAAGGAGTATGCCGCGACTTCGCTGTGCTTGGGTATTGTGAACGTGGATTAGATTGTGATCGTCAGCATGTCAGGGAATGTCCCGATTTTGCAGAAAAAGGAACATGTGGGACAAAAGGTTGCAAGCTACCTCATGTCATCAGGGCAAACCAGAAGAGAAAGGCTGCTGCTGTTGCCGCCGCTAATACGTCTGACAAAGGGTCTACTTCCATTGCTCCTGGTTCTACTGACCTCGACGAAATGGATACGATGGATGACGGAGCGAAGGATGCACCGATGCTGACAGCTGATGATGGACAGCTTGGAGATGAGTTTATTTCACTGACATTCAAGGAAAGCGAGAGCGAAGACGAAGACGAATCTGGGTCGGAGGAAGGAGAGGAGAGTGATGAGAACGAAGATGATGGGTCAGAAGAGTCTGAATCAGATATAGATCTGGAAGTTAATATGTAACGAGTTCGTATGTTTCTTGTTGAATAGAATAAGATGTTGTTTAAACCTCCATGCTGTGCACCTTGATTCATGCTCATTGTTGGGCCCATGTGAGACTTCGTACGTGTAAGCAGCACAGCCACATGTGGGGCTAAGCCTGCTGTCGCGCCTTGTATCCTCCCGTGCCATGTCCACTCGGAGCCCGACTCACCGCCGTGCTGCCTCCTCTCCCCAACATCCGACGCGTCATCCACATCCCTCCCTCTGGCCGCACATCATGTCGCAGCCTCCAGATGCTCCCCGACCCAAGGCAGCCGCCCGCCTCATCCACTCGGTCAAGCGAACGCTATCGCCATCGGCGGTGGCTGCCAAGAAAGCCCATTCACAATATTTGGTGCGCTACATGTCCTCTTGGCTTACATTTCCCTGACAGTGGTTTCTCCAGAAGAAAACAGGAATGCAGTCAACAGTCGCAGAGTCGGCGTCGGCAGTATTACCGCAGCAACAACAATTTCGAGAAAGCGATCCACAGCCGTCGCGACCAACGATAGAGCAGATAGCTATGGGACTCCATGTTTCGAGAACACCACATTTACGACCTTATCCATCCTCCCCGTATGCTTTTTCCCAACGCAGCTCCGCCCAACGCCCGAGCAATCCATACGAGCACCATCATCGCGCGACACCTATTACCCTTCCCCCGCCTCCCACACGCTCATCTATGAAGAAGCGCTCAACAGATATTACGTCTTCGACGAGTAGTCCGGCGCTTAGTCCGCCTTTCTCCAGCGCTTCCGGCTCGACCACGACTGTCACGTCCGCCGCACCTTCATCATCGCATCTTCACGGATCCTTTGCTGCAATAAAATTTCGCGTGGCACGGTTGTTGCCACATGCCCGTTCAGCTTCTACATATTCGCAGAGCCATCCGCCCCCGATGTCTCCCCGAGTAAGTACATCCGACTCTATTCAGCCGAAGAAAGAAGTGCGCTTCCAGGAAACAAACGACGGAGAGTAGCTATTGGAGGGGTAAATCCCTCCATTTCAAACCCCTTCTATTCTTCTATCTGCTACACCTCTTCATGTTATCATTATTCAGTAATCTTTCATCTCTCATCTGGAGAACAGTACATATTCCCTTTCACCTCATGCACGCATTACTAGAGATTTCCCGCACTTTCCGCACATCCACATATCACCCCATTACATTCCGCCGTAGTCAAGCTTTGCTTTTATTCGTCTTTCTTCAGTATGGTATGTTGTTTGTACTACATTTGTTAGCAGTAAGTACTTTTACACGTCCAGCATTCTTGTTGGGCCTCTTGCCATGATCTGGCGCTACATTCATTACGTAATTCACAAACATTGTCAAAATGAGAGGCTTGGGCTTGGGCTTGGGCAAGGCTAGTCTCCTTCACAGACCAAATAAACAGATGACAGTCGATCTGTTAATATAAGGGGCAAGGCTGCAAGCTGAATTTTTACCTCATTCCTCATGTTTGTGGCTCTTTGTGGAACAAGTCCGTACCATGCACATATCTACGCACACGAGCCAATGTTATGCCAATGTCATCAACTCGTCTCAACCTGTTAAGACCTGGCCTTAGTTGCCGTCATAATAAGTGGGAACAAGTGGGATTCCAGGAGTGCACTTTGAGTGCATTCGTTTTTAATTGATTGTCTACTTTTGATTTTTAGTCTGACTACATCAAGACTAAAGTATCTTGGAGTATCAGTATCATCAGAATTTGTAGCTGCTCGCAACTCTACCTTAGTGTGGTACTACAGTGGTAGTAAAGATACTAAGAGAAGGTTTCGGGATTCTTTAAAATGGAAGAGCGATATCGCAGACTTGAAGCTTGACCTTTGGGAGTTTGACCAAATTTTAATACTCTTGGGTTTTGCTTGTTAAAAGTTGAACGTTGAACGTTTGAATTGCGTTTGAACCAAGTTGAACTCAAGCTGAACTTTCTATATTAACAGATCGACTGTCATCTGTTTATTTGGTCTGTGAAGGAGACTATGAACTTTCCATTTTCCCTTCTATGTCTTACCTAAGACGGTGCTTTAGAGTACACAGCCACATGTGCAGGCTGCACCCTTTCATCCAGCTTCGAGCTACAACAAATAAGGTCATTCTGCAACTGTCATCTGCATTCGTCACTTATAGGAAACGACTTCAACATCCGTAATACTGTATTGAACAAACTCTCAATTTTCAAGTCCTCGCGCTACCGAGTCACCAACCGTTTTCCGGATTTGGCCCAATACGTACTCGGCCTGCTCATCTGAATAACTATTGGCGGCCACCACACACGAACATTGATCTTTCGAACACCTTCAGCAACTTTTATATACTATAGCCCAATACCGAACCGCATATCATGGCACCAGTTGAAACCGAATATTATGATCTCGTACGCTCTTTATCCACTACTTGATCATCTTGGCTGACTTGCACTTCCGTACTTGTTATATCTGTGATTGGTTGTAGCTCGGAGTCCCTGTCGATGCTGATGACACTCTCTTAAAGAAAGCATACCGGAAGCAGGCTATGAAGGTGTGCACCAGTGTATTATGAATGTCGGCCATTTGGACAGCTCCTCCACTGTTGTGCTAGTATCATCCAGATAAGAATCCATCACCAGATGCTGAAGAAAAGTTCAAGGATATTAGGTGGGCCAAAGGCTCTATGAGTGCTGTGGCGAGGGAAGCTGACGTACGGTCCGACGGCGCTACAGCAAAGCATATCAAGTTCTTTCTGATCCCGTACGTTTGTCAAAATGATCTTATTACTGGTCTTTCCCGCACCTTTAACTGACTCTCTGCATCTCTTGGTAGAACCTGCGTGCAGTCTACGATAAGAATGGCAAGAAAATGGTACAGCAGCTTTTCATTACACTTAATCTCGCCTGCTTTAAAATTTCTGACAATGTTAAATTAAACTGCGCTCGCTTTGCAGGTTGATAAAGAAGGTCCCGTCAATATGGAAGATGCAGCTGGATTCTTCGCCAATGTATTTGGTGGCGAACGGTTCGTCGATTATGTACGACCTTTGCTTTATCCAACCATGTTATGTTTTTATGCTAAACGTGATACCAAATTACTAGATCGGTGAAATCTCAATCATGAAGGACATGACCTCTGTCGCCACGACTATGATGACGGACGAGGAGAAGGCAGAGATAGAACGGCAGATGAATGCCGGGAATCCGAATGCTACCAACCCTGCCAGCGTCCAGCAGGATGGAACATCCACTCCGCCAGCAGCCCCGGCTGCGTCCATCCCTGACCCAGTCCCAAGTGCTACAGTAAACGCCCCCCCTAGCCCCAGCCGGCCCGATGGTCTGTCTTCTGCCGCTGCTGCTCCTGCAGTAGTCACTCCTACCACCGTGCAAGGAACCGGCTCGCATGTTGTCATCCATGGGACTACCTCGACCTCTGCGACCCCTTCCCTTTCAGAAAAAGAGGCCAAGGAAGCAAAAGATGCTGAGAAGCGCGATGCAGCACGGCGCAAGGCAGAGCAACGCGAGAAGCTGCGCGAACACGAAAAGGCGCGACGGAAGGCCATGACAGAGCGTGTCGCAATGCTACAAACCAAGATGATTGAGCGGATCCGGCCTTTCGTCGAAGCAAAAAATCCTGGAGGTAAAGACGACCCTGAGACAGTCGCTTTTGAGGAGCGCATGAAGCGGGAAGTAGAGGACTTGAAGCTGGAGAGCTTTGGTGTGGAGGTGCGAGGCTGACTCCGTCATATCCCTTTCCCCAAGTCTAACTGATGAATTGCAGCTGCTGCATACAATAGGCGGTGTGTATATAATGAAGGCGTCATCGTTTATGAAGTCCAGAAAATTTCTGGGAATGTAAGACGATAAATGCATTGTGGAAATTCCGATTTTCTGACTATTTGTAGTCCTGGATTCTTTTCGCGGTTGAAGGAAAAGGGGGCCCTAGCGAAAGATGTCTGGGGCGTCATTGGCAGCGCGTAAGCTCTTTTGTATGATGACAGTCTATATGATCTCTTAAGGTGTAATGTCCAGACTGAGTGTTCGTGACCTTATGTTGGTTAGTAACTTTTTAATGATTTTTTAATTTTCACATACTGAATATCCCGCAGGAGATGGAAAAAGCCCAGGCGAAGGGTGAGATTGCTGAAGATGAGCTACGGGCACTGGAGATGGATGTTACTGGCAAGGTGCATCCCTTCGCCGGTTGTGGACACATACATTTGAAAATGCTTACAAAAATATAGATTTTACTTGCATCATGGCGAGGAGCAAGGCTGGAAGTCATTCAAGTCCTCCGCGAAGTTGTCGATAACGTGCTAAAAGAGCCCAACGTACCGGAGGCTGTTCTCATTAACCGAGCCAAGGTATATATACTTGTACCATCTACCCTTTCTGTTGACTGATTAGTTCCCAAGGCTCTACTTCTGACTGGCGCGATCTTCAAATCCGCAGTTCCTGATGAATCGGATGAGGAACGCAGGGAACTAGAGAGGTATTACAAATACAAACCTTCTTGTATTTTTTATTCTAATCACTTTAAATTCAATAAGGATGGTACATGAGGCTGCTCAGCCCAAGGGCAAGAAGAATGCGACCAATTCTGCTAAAGCCAAACGCGAGCAGATGCTTAAAGCTCAACAACAAGCGGGCCAACCATCGCAAACCACTCCCGAAGCCCCTGCATAGATCTATATGAATACCACTTTGCCGCAACCATGCTAGTTTTATACTCTATCCCGACAAACTATTCGATACAACTAACCACTATCAGTATAGGTATCTATCTTTCAAATCCACACATTCCCTCCCGTAAATATTTGTGTTGTAGGCAATAGTTTATAGCCCCGAAATTTTGTTGATACTTACTCTAATTTACGCACTACATACTTTCTTGCTTTCATCCTGTTTGCGTCACTTGGATAATTACATATATTTTCACTAGTAGCAGAGTACTGCAATCTACGTTTTGACCATGCTTTCACGTGAGGTCCTAAGTTGAAATGACACGGAGAGTCGAGACTTGCTGTGGCGGCGTGGTTGGCGCATACTTTTCTCTGGTAAAGCGAACGCTCGGACCTCAGTGCTTACATATGGCATAGTAAGATATGGCCTGATGGTCTAGTAGTATGATTCCTTGTTAGGGTGTTTGTATACTTAAATCGAGGAGGTCCCGGGTTCAATTCCCGGTTAGGCCCATTTTTGGAAAAATCTTCCTGAAATTCCGACAGTAGAAATTACCAACTGTGGTAACTGGTTACTGATATTTACTATTAGTTATTAGTAAGTACCAAGTACTTGCTACTTAGTATGTAGTAACTATAAATCAAGCTTTTTTTTAGAGGTCGCCTGAAGTCGCTCGTGACCCTTGGAGCCTGGACGTTGTCATCAATTCAAAGTTAGACCAACACAACCACTTGTCACTTGAATATATCGAATGGACAAACTTCCGATGTCACTGTAATTATTACTGGCAGCTGTGCTGCGCAGCATCAGGTTGGTCGAGTGATAGCTGACACGGTATACGTTTCCATTCAGTTGGATCCAGTAAAGCACATTCAAAATCCAACTTATTCAAGGTATGCATGTTAATTATTGCGCTGATGAGTTATGGATAGGACTGACCAACGTAGAGTAGAGTAATCTATGGAGCGGTTTGCTAACATGTCTTTGAATTGAATCAAACAGTCGTTCGAGGGCGGTTTCCGAATGTTTCTAATCAGCATCGATTGTTGTCTGCAGACGTACTGCGCCGCAATGGGCATCGCTACCGTGCCGAACCTGTGCTAATGTTATTCAATACTTAAGATCAAACCCGCAGCCTGATAGGCATCGCGTCTTCCACCATCCTACCCATACTTATCTATCGGTCCCTCTTCTGAAAGATGATCGTTGACTCGCCAAATCATACAGACCTGCATTCAGCTGCCATGTTCGACAAATCAACTGCGATCGACCCGCCAGCCTATAGTCTTATTGGCGACGACGAAGAATTTCGAGAACATGGATCTGACAGCCCGCACTTCCGTCATGTCTATGGAAACCCCTCCGGTAGTCGACGTGGCCATCGCGGTGGTGGCCGCGGTGGTCGCGTTCCACCTCTTCCCCCACGACATGCTCTCCATGCTGATTTGGCGCAGAAGTCGATGCCGCTTCCGTCGCCGACTGTTGACCAAGTCCATATCCATGACCGTAAACATAGTATAGTTGGTACGCCAATATATCCCTTCGCCTTCCTATGTGTCATTCATTTTAATCGTTGTTCCAGGGACTTTTCATATTGATCCCGAAATTCCTATGCTCGACCCCAGTAGAAGACAAAAAGCGAAATCGAATACACCTTTTCCCCATGCTTCATTCCGAACAAATCACAACACCATCGACCTACACTTGGGCACGACTGGTGATGCCAGAAAAGTAGCGAAAGCTAATGTACATGTCGGGAGTCGAGATGGCTTTGTGAAAGTTACTTTGGTGCGCGTCCTGTCACTCCTTACTAACTCGCATCATTCCTCACTCAACTGAATCAGCTTCCTTTTGGTCCAACGAGGCCGCGCATTGGGTTGTATATGTCTTCGCGGCAGGGTAAGTCATTGCAGCTTTCGCTCATGCATGACTAAATTAAAGGAGTGCATCCAGGTACCATGGTATTATTCGTTCCGCAGAACTACGTCGGTGTTATACAGCTCGATTCACACAAAGGGAAAATCAACATTTTACCGGCCTTAGCACGTCAAATGAAGGTGGTTAAGTCTGGAGACCACGATAGAATGATCATGGTCGGAAATGCTCACGAAAGCTCTTCGGATAATATCAACGAGGTATCATACTGCGAAATTTCGTCGCGTAGTGGTGATGTCGTCGTCGGCGTGGATAGCCTTGACCAGTACGTCGCACCAGTTGGTTTCTGGAAAAGGCTCTTCAGTAAAGGAAGTGGGGAGCAGTCTTCAGAATATTCCGCTTGAGGTTTCCAGTTGGTTTCCAGGCAGTTATTTCTATAAGGTCTTGTCTTCACATGACACGGTATCTTCGATGTTTTGGGCGGTTAACTCTCCCACTGTCTCGTATTCTCACTTCTAGTTCACTACCTTATAACATGTGTTTATACTCCAACATGCTTTTGTCATCACTTTAGTAGACCTGCAACGCAGATCAGTTCAATAACTAAATAAATAAACAGGACTTGTAGCTTAAATGGCGTTTGAGTTGTCGTTTTTGGGTAACTGTACTCCGGGTAGACATAAATAACGTTCTGATAAAGCAGGAGCCTATTTCTAGACACTTGCAAGATCATTAACAAGGTAATAACAGGAAGTCAAATTGTGCGTGGGGAGGCGTAGGCGTACAGTTAAGGGTTGCTGTAGGCAGGTGATCTGTAAGTGATCTGTCCACCGAACTCAACGGGGGCTTGAAAACAACGACCGATAGCTAACACTGGCCAAAATTGGGCGCGATTCACAGGGACCAGGTACCGGCAGAATATGCTCCCCCATTCCAGATCTGGGCAAGATCCACCCGGATATCGTGGACTGCGTTTTAAAAACTGATCATTACACAGGGATGCTCCTTTGTTATCCTTCCCATGGATTCTGATACCCAGTCTGGGTGCTTTGGTGGCTTTTTTGCACGCAGGAGGCGCCAAAAGGATTTTCGCAATGAAACTGTTGCTCGAACCGCCTCTTTGCCGTCTTCATGCGACTCCTTCCGCAGAAAGAGTGAAGATATCAATGACAGTGAAAAGAAGAAGGTGGGCATTTGCTTGTGATAACCCCCTTGCTTAAACCAACCGTCACCCTGTACAATGATAGGAGCTCTGTTATCGCAACGCATTTAGGGACTTCGCGTACGGTAGTGAAAGTGATTGGTGGACTATCGGTCAGGAAGGACAACCTCCACCATACGTCTCCAAAGTCAGCCTGAATAACAAACCTGGCGACATTATCAACGACATTGAGCGGTCACTAGACGAACGTAATGACCAGCTCCGTGAATTAAGTCTAAAGATACATGGTAAAGTGAACTTCGCTCTCATCGGGCTGGCCTTTCTAATTGAGAGAATAACTCGTAATATTATGACATAGATCATCCAGAAACACATTTTCATGAAAAGTTAGTTCATAAAAAGGAGAATCATACACATACACTCAATTCATTTCTTTTTCTTAGGTTTGCCCATGATCTTCTGACAAGTTATATGAAGGAACAGGGCTTCACTGTGACCCCACATTACCTAGGGTTGGCCACTGCCTGGAGGGCTGTGTACTCCCAAGGCGAGGGTGGGCGAGTGATTGGAATCAATTCTGAGATGGACGCCTTGCCAGAGTTAGGACATGCGTGTGGGCACAACCTAATTGCCATCGCTGGTGTGGGAGTCGCTGTTGCTCTCAAAACGGCACTCGAAGCACGCAAAGATATCCCTGGAAAAATTGTGCTCTTGGGGACACCAGGTGATAAGATCTTCGTTTGTCTTGCTGTACCATTTCATTGTTGACTTCATTTCTGCATCATTTCTGCCAGCTGAGGAAGAGGGCGGAGGCAAGGTTATCTTGCTTGAGCGTGGCGCATATAAGGAGATGGATATTTGTCTAATGTTTGTAAATCTATTTATGCAATATTTGGCAGGACACCTCATTAAAAACTCTTGACAGGTGTCATCCAACTGCAGGAGCTGTTCATTCCGTTAGCCTTGGAAGCACAGCGTCTATGCAAACGATATCTGCTGAATTTTTTGGCCATAGGTTCGTATTTGTTGAATAATCGTGAAGTTTATCTCAGATATATTTCGACGACAAATAGTGCGCATGCCGGTCAAGCTCCGTGGTCAGCCCGGTACCATTGTCATTTGCTTTATTTGCTGACGGAATGTCAGGGAGGGAACAAATGCTTTAGATGCTGCTATGCTAGCATATTCTAGCGTATCCATGCTTCGTCAGCAAATGAAACCCGATCACAGAATAAATGGTATCATAGAAGGAAAAAACTGGGTACCAAATGGTGTGTATCTCTTTTTTCCCTGAAGGGTGCGTTGAGGGTGCGGCAGTACTGTATGATTACTTATGCCAACTCATACCCAGTAATTCCGGATTATGCAAAAACGGATTGGATTACCCGTGCTCCGACATCCCAGGAAGTTACTGAGCTCACAAGACGTGTTTTCAACTGCCTGAAGTACGTTTCAATGTAGCACTACGCCTAATACTAATGTACCAATTGATTTTATTGTATAGGGCAGCAGGTCTTGCAACCGGTTGTAAAGTGGGAATAAAGACTGGAGTTGCATACTTCGATTTGCGGCAGAATACCGTGCTAGGTGGGTCTTTTCATCCACAGCTGTGCACATAATTCTGATCTTCTTTTCTCACACAATAACTAACAGGGCAGGCTTTCAATGATATTGTTGGCAGTCGCTATGGTCTGTCGACAGTTACAACTGCGCACTCAGCTTCTACTGATTTTGTGAGTATATATATCATTTTATGTCATATTCACAGTTACTTATTTAGCTTCTTAGGGCAATGTTTCATATGGTTGGTGGTCATGGACTACATAAATCCTCATTAAGCTGAACCCACTGTTTCTGTTGCTCCTGATTGAACAGTCCTGCCATCTCTGCACCCAAATTATGGTGGGTTCTAATTGGTTTATCGGCATTCATATACTAAGTTTCCTCCTTTTCCTTTTAGCAATCCCTACCGTCGACAATGGCGGAAATCACACTCCGCGATTCACTAAAGCTGCGAGGAGCGAGGAGGCACACAAGGCAACAATAATTGTTGCCAAAGGTCTGGCCTTGACAGGTTATCGTGCATTGACAGATGACGAATTTCTATTTAAGGCAAGTTGTATTGGTTTTTTTAATGTAAATCTTCCTTCTTATATTAACTATCAGGTTAAAGCCTCATTTGAGTCCGTTTAACTCAGGTGATTATGACATTAAATGGTCAATGCTGCTTGGCAGTATCAGTCGCCAGTGTGTATGTATTATTTTAAAACAGTGCATACTTAGGTTAGGTTATGAGTACTTTCAACTTTATCTATCGAGGGTTCGTTATTGCTACAACATGAACTCTCAGCTAATGCGCCGGACTCAGGCCCGGCGATCAAAGGTATAATCTCAACGCTAGTGGCCTGATGGTCTAGTAGTATGATTCCTTGTTAGGGTTTAACGTTTACCTTACATCGAGGAGGTCCCGGGTTCAATTCCCGGTTAGGCCCTTTTGCTTCCGGAGCATTCAACTTACGTAGCATCCAAGGCCCGCCGCGCAGCTCAGTGAGCACTGAGTCTCAGTCCCTCATTGAAGTATCTACCACCTAGAGCCTGGCGGCCAGGTCCCACTACCCAGGGCCCAGCCTCAGGACTCAGGAATGTGCAGTGAGGACTATGTTCTTAGTATCTACGAATCATGATTCTAAGTACCTACAGACGGTTCTGGAGATTTTAAAAATTTACTCTGTTTTTATTATACAGTCCCCGACTCTAGCCGTAGGACAGGAGAGTTCTGTCCAACGCACATGGTTGTTCCAGGACCCCGGAAAGTTCACCCAAATCCCTGAGCCCGAAATGGCCAAAAATTGCGATTTTTATCCAAACAAAATCGTCAGGTTTTTATCCGAATTTTGGGTCAGGCCTTGCAAAGTGGCAATTTTTATCCAAATTTTGTCTCAGGCCTTGCCTGGCGCTAAAAATCCTTTTTCTGTGTCAAATTTTCCGCTCAGGGCCTATTTTGGCTTGTTAGAGCGCTTTTTGTTGCACGTAGACTACTAGAACAGTGGAATAAGTATGCAACATAAGAGAAATACTAGATAATCGTGCAATAACCTATTTACTATTCCTCCGGCTCTGAAACAGCAGCCAACTGGTCATCTGCACCGCGTACCTTACGTATTTTGAATGCTTTGATTGCGCTTGTAATCTTCAATGGATGAGCTTTGAGCTCCATGAATAGGTTCACATCGTCTTCCCTCTGGTGGCAAATTTTATCCAAACCTTGCATCAAACCTCGTCCGTAATTGAAATTTTTATCCAAAAATTTGGCACAGGCCAGGTGGTCGGAAATCTTCGATTTTTATCTGAACAGACCTGATGCATTGGGGCTCAAAATGTTCAAATTTTATCCAAATTTGCCTCAGGGATTTGGGTGAACTTTCCGGGGTCCTGTTGTTCCCACTAGTCAAACCTTTTGCATCAACTTTCCGACGTACCTAACTACGTCTGCGGTTTGTGTTCTATGGTCTTGCAAGTACCTACTTCATTTATTTCTCTGGCGCCGTTACCATTATATATAGGATCCAAATTTACGCAGTCGAATATTGTATAAAGTATGCGCCGACTATGCGGTACAAGATATGTGTATAGTACCAACTGTGTACAGTGATATATTTCATCTGCGGTGCTGCTTCGGATATCAGGGGCACTGAGCAGGCATCTGGCAGAGCCCTGTGTGATTACGTCAGCGGCCTGATGGTCTAGTAGTATGATTCCTTGTTAGGGTTGTCGTACCGTCTCGAGGAGGTCCCGGGTTCAATTCCCGGTTAGGCCCATTTTTGCAACAAATAAGTAATGTTTTGCGCGCCACTACATAATACATATGTTTCAACTTTCAACCTCAGTAAAATGAAAAAGTCCGGTTATGTCAGGTGCAGTCCGGTTGAGGACATCTCGATATTGGAGAAACCGGGTGTCCGGCTGTCTGGCTGGCTGGCTGGGAGGCTGTGCAGGAAGGGTCATGTGGTCAACCAATGCCGGGCAAAAGATGTTTGGTCCATTATGTATTGAAATCTCGCCATATCCCTTGTAACTTACTCGACCTTTTTGGGCTTGCAAAACCTGAACTTGAGCTCCGGTCTGTCTCAAATTGAGGCATGGAGGTGCTTGAAAATGTCTGCCAAATTATAGCTGTGTTGTTGCTTATAATAGTGACTATGGGTTGACTGTAAGTATTTGTAAAATATTGGTACAGTACATTTTGACAAAGGCGGAAAGTCTTAACACCATATATACATTAAGTTTATTGTCAGACGTCCGTGGGTGGCGCGTTGAACCAACTTCGTTAACATTGGAACTGGGCAGCCAACATTACAGGGACTACGGCAATGCGCGATTGATGCCGGACTATCCCGGCCGAGGGTTGCCGACCAGCCAGTCAGCCAGTCAACCGGTTTCTCCAATATCGAGATATTGTCGTCCGGTTATAGTCTGAGTTTTCAACCTCAGTCATGTAAAAGTCCAACATGTCATGTGTATGTCAGGCTAAAGTCAGAAAAAATCTAGTCTAGTAATCCTGCTTCTGTCCTGTAAAAGTCCGGTTACAAGTCACGATAAATACATTTAACGGACCCTTTTACATGACTGAGGTTGAAAACTCAGACTATAACCGGACTTTACCTGACACAACCGGACTTTTTCATTTTACTGAGTTTCAACTGTCAAATTCCTAATACGGTAACTACGGTAATACATTGCATCAGCATAAGTATTGCGTCATTAATGAATAAGTCCAAATCTCAGTTTTTGCCTTTGTGCAATTATAAAGCTATACTTTCCAGTAAGTTTGGGAATTGGAAACTGCGGCGAGCAACCGGCGATCACGCTGCGGCGGGTCAAGCGGGCCGCTCGATCTCGTCGCAGCCGCCGCGCCGACCCAACGTCAACGACCTTGCATTGCCCTCACGATCTCCGAGTGTACAACATATACATCTTCTGTGGTAGACTGCTTAATATGGATCTCGTTTATCTTCTATCCATGCTCCAATCCCATCCAATTCTTTGTGGAATGACCTTAGATGGCCTTGTAACATTCTCTCGTATTGTTGGTCATCTAAAACGTGACATTCTCCAGCCTCAGGCCATTGGTGACAGCGATCAGAGGAAGCCACCACCATCCATTCCAAATTCTATCGCGTTCTTCATAGGGAATGCACTGAATATACCTATATCAGTCATGGATGAGTGCTGGAACATTGTGAAAGATTATGTGTGGGAGATGCCCGTTACCCCATTGATTCCAGATGACTATCTTTTGTTCAAATATAATGAGTTCATTACAATATTGTTATAGTACTAGTCTTGTCATGTGTTTAATTGGGCTATTTAGCAGCAATGACGATTTATCTACCTGATGATTGTTGCACAGATATGGCTTGTACCAACTGCAGTCCACTGAAAAAGGAGTATCAGAAAAGGGTAGTTGTGTACACCGTGTTCAGCCTGCTTATGTATGCGATCCTTTGTTTGCGCACCCAGTGCATGTAATGGTGCCGTTTACTACAGAAGGTGCCTTGGGGTACATGTTTAAAAGGTGTTAAAATAGATTATAAGAATAATATAAGGGGAGGAGGGTATCACAGTGAATATTACAATTAGGAGGAGACGAGAGGTAAGAAAGCCCTCTCCGAACGACTTGCACTCGGCCAATGTCGCCGCAACCCGTGATGATCGCCGCAGTTTGATGCCGCACAAATCGCCGCAGTTTCCAATATACAAATGTCCTCATACTTTCAAACTGCTCTCTGTTACAACTTAGAAGTTACCGCGATGTACCTTTAAGACTTCACGGTCCGGTTAATGGATATACCGGCGAGTGTGGCTGTGGTAAAATACTTATGTCAGCGGCCTGATGGTCTAGTAGTATGATTCCTTGTTAGGGTTGTCGTACCGTCTCGAGGAGGTCCCGGGTTCAATTCCCGGTTAGGCCCGTTGTTTTTTTTGTTTTTTGTTTTTTTGCTGCGTAACGTTTGCATTATTTGACCTAACAAGTTACTTATGTATACAACATACAACTGTATACGCATACGCTCTCGGCCGTACTTATAGTATATAGTTGGAGCCTTACATCGAAATTTGACGTACTTAACAGTAGACCAGAACGTTAAACAACGAACAGACACATGCATAATCTGTATACAATCAATATTAGAAGAAATCCCACAAGTTCGAAGTTCATAATCAAAGGATCTATGTGCGAGAATTCAGTGACCATTAAGTTCATGTATCATGGCTTTCTGGACCATATGTAAGGAGGAATCGTCAATCAATATCCAGTCCGACCATTTTAGCAAACGAAAGCTTGAGTGGTGATTAATGTATTCCGAAAGCGAGGATTAGTATGCAAAATATTGTGCTCTAATAGCCAAGGTAAGATAGGTATTGGTTATACTTTTATAGATATGCGCGAGCACTCCGACGAGCCATCTGTTAAACAAATCGTCAACTGGATCCTAGCCAATACAAGAAGTAACCAACCTCTATGACTTTCCATCCTCCTGTAAGTTCATCATCCAGCTCTTCAGGGATTCGGGTAACTGCAGCTACGTAAGTACACTGTTCAACCTTATTTTCAGCCCCAACAGCAATCTCCCCTGTCTTCGCATTTCGGAAGAGAAGAACTTCCTGTGTGGCAAAGGAGACTAGGAAGACAGGGACATCGTTTTCAAGAATTTTGGCATCAGAAACCTGTTGAGGGCATGAGATCTGGTCAACAGCCTACGAACAGGTACTTACATCAACTTGACGGATATCAAGAACCTTGCTATCGCTGATTAAGCCTTGGCGGAGGAAGTGTTCCATGGTGGCCCATAGTACATTATAAGTCTGAAATACTTAGATTAAAAAATGAAGAATGATCAAGATACTAATGAACTTACAGCCTCACCGCACCATGCTTTTAAAGCTGCTTGGTCTGCAGATAGATAGGCGTCAACAATTTCAGGAACAATGTATTCCCGTAGCTCGCGTTCGAAGTTTTCCCGATTGAAATTAGGATCCATACTCTTCATCAGACGCATAACCTGAGCAGTTTCATTCTCGTCGAACCAAGTACCAATCGTTTCTGTCACTGATCTTAGCGACAATACAACTGGATTCTCTGACTCGTCATAGGATTGGCGCAATTGGATCAGCCTTTTTAACACAGGATTTGTCTCCCTCATTTTATTCCAAGCCTCCTGCTTAGGAGAATCTTTGTGCAGCACCATTGCTTGACCAGCTCTAGAATACTGTGATGAGAACAATTTCGACTGTTATGAAAGGACAACGCATACTCGGGGTTGGCTACAGTACGTTTTGGCCCAAGACCTGAGGCACGGCCAGCCTTTTCCAGACGCTTCTGCCTTCGGAGTCGTCGAGCTTCTTTCTCTTCAAATCCTGCATGCTTTGCGCTCCCACTGTCATCTAGAGCGTCTACCAAAGTTTCCGATAGTGTTTTGTAAGCAGCAGTCTTGCGTATGGGCTCTGTGGACTTCTCAACTGCTGAAGACACGGCTGAAGATGCTCGTGAAATCTAAAGATGCTCATAAACATTACAAGTAATGGTGCAAAGAGATTCAATCGTACAGCACGCATGACTTCGCTCTCTTCCATGCCTTTCAGGGCTTCAGCGACAGCGTCTCCGACCTTGACACCGGTTTTCCTCAGTTCTTCTGCAGCCGCGCGTAACCGAGGATTCTCTTTGATGCTCGACGTCAGCTGCAGAATATCGAAGGTCAGACGAAGCCGTGAAACGTCATAGAAAAAATGCATACGCGTGCGCGCTCATAGGCTGCCCTAGCTTGTTTCATAGCCTCGGAGTCCTGGAACTTTTCGACATCACCCTGGAGCTGCTTGACATTATCCTGAAGTTCTCTGTTCTTCCGCAGCTCATCCTTGAGCACGTCAACAAATGTCTGGAAAGGAGACTTTGGCTGCTCGTCCTGTCGCCGAGAAGAAGAGTGGAATGCTTGTCGTCGGGGCGAAGTTGCGCGCAAGTGTGGAGAGGTTAGTTTCGGATAGCACGCTTGTGCGCTAGCTCTGTTCGCTGTGCGCGCTACTAGACTCTGCAGGTTTCTGGGGAGCATAATGGGGAAGTGGATGAAGAATATGTTCGGCGGGGTTCACCGTCACGACGTGCGATTGGCTGGCGTACAAGTCCAAATTTCCGAACACGGGATCTGCCAAAGCTCAGTCATGTGAGTTAGCGTCATCCTAGGGGCTAGCCGCGCCGCGCTTGCCGAATCCAGATTTCACAACGCTCAACACACAGTCGAGTTAAGTAGAACATTGGTAGACTTAGGGGCCGCCGTTCCGTCGCCTCAGACCGTGCTGCCAAGTTTCACGAATACGGTATAAATTATCTTTTATCTTATCATGGCCTTGCTGTAAAGTAAGGTTCCACCGGGTCGTAATTCATCTATATATGGTATCTGTCCTTTGAAAGTTCTGCCCTCTCAGTTTCAAACACGACCAAACTTACCTGTACCCCTCCAAATGCACTTCGAAAGTTCTGCCCTCTTAGGATCAAACACTATCAAACATACCTGAATACTGGACCCCTCCAAATGCCTTTCGAAAGTTCTGCCCCACGCTTGGTCGAAACCTATATATTACTCGTTACTTCTTCTTTATTTTGCTCCTGATGTTGTCCTGATGAGATATTTTCATTATTCTGAACAATGTAGATTTGTATAATTAAATAACAGCAAGGCTCTATCGCGTAAGCGATACTTTATATCAAAGAGATTCATTTTTATCCGACCAACATTGGTACAGGAATTTCCCTCGTCTCCAGTATTTGTTCGTGCTTGCACGGGTACCAAAAAGGAAGCATTCTGACCTGGTGGGACCTTTGCTTTCAGCACGGTGAACATGTACATCTTTTTCAAGAACAGCATCAGACTGGGAATTAGATTTTTTTAAAAGAACAATATCACCACCAAGTACGACCCAGCAAGCAGTTTTACTCTGCCTTTTACTCCACCTGAGCGGGCACATGTATAGATGGGTAAGAGCAGACTCATAGTCGAAACAGTTCCTTCTCCCAATAGCATTACCAAGCTGTGATAGTAAGTCGTTCATGCAAAAATTTGTCGAACGTTGGTCGCTGCGATGGACTGATTATGGGTAATGTATATTTGAATTATCCTGGATATGGAAGAAGTACATTGTGTTAACACAGACCTAAGGTAATTCCGGCGTTTACTAGAGAAAAGTTCAGTCTCATTTTCATGTACACAGAACTGACACTTACAGTGATAACAGTGGGCTCGTCCCTGCCCAAGAATTCTTTCAATTTGCTCAACTCCAAAGCAACTTCAATTAAGCTTTGTAGCCCTTCCGCAGCAGGTTTGTTGAGAGCCTCCAACCCGGCATCGGCAGGAACGTATCTCTCAACATACATACGAACAGTAGCGCCCTGGCTGCCGGTGCCGCTAAGGCGGAAGACAACACGCGAGCCATCCGAAAATGTGATGACTTGACCCTGGTTCTTAGAGACCGAATTATCAATGGGATCCTTGTACTCGAAATCGTAGAGACCGGATACGGTGAAGGTGGTCGAGGATGTAGTGGCCGTATGTGTGGTGTTGTCGAGAGATCCGGTTTTCAGTGCTTCGTTTAAGTGGGCAACAAGAGCGTTAGCGCCCTCAGAGGGCACTTCTTCATAATCATATCGGCTGAAAAACGAGCGACCGTATATCGAATAGAATTCGGCAAGTATGTCATTGATGCCAATTAATTTATTGGGCGACTCTTTGTTCGCCGCAGCGATGATGTTCAGCCAAGCTGCCCGGATTTTTTTTTTAAAAGACAGGTCCTCAACTACAGAAGTCTGGCGACGTACCGATCACAGCCCAAAGGCCATCTTTCTCGCGGATGTGATCAGAACCTGTGCCAAATGACTCTTCGCCACAAATAGAGAGGCGTCCAGCATCCATAAGGTTTCCGAAGAATTTCCAGCCTATGTGCGCATATCAAGACTTGCTTTTCACAACGACAGAGTGGCTAAATCATACCCGTTGGTACCTCGAAGTATTCAAGACCCTTCTTCTTTGCAACGAGGTCGATAGCCTTGCTGGTGGGCATACTCCTAGCTAAGCCCTTTACCCCTCCTTTCTTGAAGTAAGGGATTGCGTCTGCATAGTGGGCAATGATGGCTACAGAATCAGAGGGAGTGATAAATGCGCCCTTGCCATATATCATGTTTCGGTCACCGTCACCATCACTTGCAGCACCGAATGGAATGTTGTTTGCCTCGACCTTTTCTACCAATGTATGCGCGTAGGTCAGATTGGGATCAGGATGACCTCCGCCGAAATCAGGCAGAGGTACGCAGTTTTGTATAGAGGATTCAGGCAACCCAAAAGTCTCGACCAGCAGGGCGCGAGCATAGGGACCAGTAACGCCGTTGAGGCCATCGAACAGAATAGGGAAATCAGAGACATGCTCATCAAGGAATTTCTTGATGAGAGGAAAGTCGAAAATCGACTTGAGCAAAGTGATGTAGTCTGCGACCGAGTCGATGATGACGACCTTGGTGGGGCCGTATGTGAACACCCCTATTTTGGAAAGATCTAACTGCTGAGGTCGTCATGACCGGTTAACCGTGTAGGAGACCGGAAGACTTACTGGTGCAGCCTCAATGACTTTGTAGCTCGTGATCGTTTTGGTCTTCTCGTATATCTGGTTGGTAACGTTCTCTGGAGCGGGGCCTCCATTAGATACGTTGTACTTGATGCCGAAGTCGGCGTCGGGACCACCGGGATTATGACTTGCGGTCAATAGAATTCCGCCAGTGGCTTCATACTTCCTGATGATGTTGGATGCAGCTGGAGTAGATAAGATGGAGTCCTTTCCAACGATGAACTTGCCCACGCCATTTGCAGAGCCAATTTTCAGAATAGTTTGAACAGTTTCTGGCGAGAAATAGCGGCCGTCGCCGCCGATAACAAGTGTTGAGTCCTTGACATCGATTGAGTCAAAGATGGCTTGAATAAAATTCTCGGTGTAGTGCTAAGTCAAGAGGTGAGCATGACTGCTGGAAGAAGTGAACAATCCTTCGTACTGGCTGCTGGAAGACTTTGACACTGTGCAGAGGTCAAATGGGTGCGCGCTCAACATATCCAGAAATAGAGATGCTTACCGTTTGCGAAGGCCAGATGTTCCCGGCTTTTGGCCATCGAATGGCTTGGTAGGAATCTCTTGGATAGTGAAGGACATGGTGGCACGAATTGACGTCGGGGCGAAAACACTCAATTGCCAGTTACCCCCTGAATCGAATCGATTTTATGATGTCAGATAATGTCACGTGATCGTTCCTCATTTTGAACAGCCAAAATCTCCGTCTATAAGTATACTATCCGTCCAATTTCTTTCGGAATTTTGGTAGACCACTGAACGATTGATGTACTCCTTCGAAGGTCAAGGTGCATGTGCGATTGAATCAACAAGATTATCTGGGAGAAACGAACGTGCTCACTGTTGACTTACTTCCGACAACTTCGTCCCCTAACACTGTTCAATATCGGGCTATCTGAAGATCTCCGTATATTCTCCGCAAATCTCTCTGTTTACCTTCTGTCTAGTTGTTATAACCAGTGGCAAGTCAGGACTTGCTTGATTTCGGCTGATCCAGGAGCTTTCTTCCGTGTTCTCTCAACGGGCCAATGCCTATTGGCTCTCCTGTTTATGTCCTGAGTGGACATTCTCGAGCCCATCGCTTCATAGGGAGCCCAAAAGCAAGGGCAGTACTCGCCCACATGTCACTGTCAGTGCAATCTAGTAGGATCACTGCCTATATCTGCAATACTTGCACGATCTTTAAGTTACGAGTCGCGTCAATTCCCTAACCCTAATAAACGCCTCGTGACGGGGAACTTATTACATCTGTAATAGGTGTGGCATGGTTGTGGCCCACTTGTAAATGTGTGTAACAGCGTGTAAGGCTTCCTACGGCACCATCTCCACGTACGTGGTTTGACGATAGTTAAAGAGGATGTTCTTACTAAGTACTACTTACATTTTATGCTATTTTCCTCGGCCCTTGCCCGGCCCAATAATCCCGGCTCCCCTGTCGGATCAGATACATGTTAGCGGCCGACTCGCCACGCGTGCACGCACACAGCTCTGTGGCATTGCCGCATACCTTATGTTTATAAATACAGCTTACCGCAGCTCGTGCGGCTGTGTTTCTTTTGACCTATATACCATCTCCACTCTAAGCGCATATTGTCTCACTTCTTAACAGATACCACCACTAGCTTGTTAACATGGGCGCCATACACCTCCTTGTACTGATGCATGGAATGTGGGGCAATCCAGGCCACTTAGCGGAACTGGCGCGCATCGCCCGCGAGACACACGCAGAGGAAGGGCCAAACGGCATTAGATTGCACCTGCTGGTCGCTGAAACATATAGAGAAGACTCAACATACGATGGTGTGGACTGGGGAGGTGAAATGCTTGCCAAAGAGGTATGCGCCACACTGCCGTCGTATTTTGTGCCATTGTTGTGCCTAGGTTCAGGGTTGGCCAAGGGTCGACGGCAATTGATATCCGTGTTCTGCAGGTGATGGCAACTGTGAAGCAACTGAAAAGCGAAGGAAACCAAGTCACTCGTTTTTCCATCACTGGATACAGTCTCGGAGGGCTGATTGCCAGGTATTGCATTGGGTATGTTATGTCTTGCTGTGGGTTCTTCCCCGTTCATAATTGTAACCCATGCAGTGTACTAGACCAGAAGGGTTTCTTTGAGAAAATTGAGCCAGTCAACTTCAACACCATCGCAACACCGCACTGCGGGCTGCCTCGATATAAGTCGCTGTTGTCTTCAATAACGTCGTCTTTGGGTCCCAAACTCTTGTCAAGGACAGGGGAGCAATTTTATTGCGTTGACAAATGGTCGCCGAAAGGACGCCCACTCCTTGTGGTGATGGCGGACCCAGGTGCGCGTCTACGTTGACTTCTTGTTGTGTAGTCATTTTAAAATATCCTTAGATCGTGAATTTTATAAGGCTTTATCCAAATTCCAGAATATCAGAATATACGCTAACTCGTGAGTTAAAGGCTGCCCTGGGAAATTATACACCAGTAATTAAACGCATCTTTATAGTGTCAATGACCGGACCGTGCCATATGTTACTGCTGCCATCGAGACTACAGATCCGTTTGCTGACCGCGATACAAGCGGAATCCAGATGTATGTTATTATTGCTGGTGTTGCAGTTCTTGTGCTCATTTTCATAACTCGTCGTTTAGTGATTTAAAATCTCAGTATGACTATGTCATTGAACAATATACAGTTCCAAGCGTCGCCCCACCCAAGCCCTCTACGCCTATTGTTCTCAGTATTGCTTGGTTCAAAAGCCTCAAGCCAGAGGGGCCAATATTGCCGCCTTTCCTACAATTTCGTTTTCCCTTTAATCTCGTATGTCATTTCGGTATATATCTTCAACGTTGCTTTTCTCATCCGGTACTTCCCATTTGACAGCTCTTTTATGCTATGCTTCCTCTCATTATACCTGGTGCTCTTTCATTGGTGATTATCCGCCTATCCATGGCTTCGCGCTCTTCGCGTGCAAGGATAAAGGAACTCGAGAAACGCCACGGCACTAACCGCGAGACACTTTTCAAAATCATAGATGAACTCGAAAGAGAAATGGAAGATGCCGTTGTAGACCTTATCGATAATCCCGACCCATCTCCCGTTTATCAGGGACCAGTTTCCAAGGCGCACCCGATCATCAGCCCCTCACACCAAACAATAGCTGACTGGTTGAACACGCTGCCAATTAAAAAGGAGCTTGCATACTTTCCTCGTATGGCTAATTCGCATGCAACGATTGTTAGTCGTGATGTTCAGCGATTCGAGGCGCATCGTAAAGGCGAGAGTGTTATTAGACATTGGGCTGACTCTTTTGTTTTGTGATGCTTGGCCTCATTTACATACATATTTTAGACGTTTTGTTTCTTTGATTCAGTAGATACCGCTTATTTATTGTAATGTACTTAATTTCCATACGCATTACTTGTAATACATCAAATGTCTCTAATGTGTTATATACCTCTATCACTCGCATTTCAGGTCATGTTGGTCCAAAAGATCCTACATACAATCAAGAATAGATGATACAGATGATACGGTGTATATTTTAATTTGCTTCCAACGCTTGTCCAACCCCGAGTCCTAGTACGTCTACAACTTCCCTTCAGATCTATGGTCTCCAAATAATTGAGCAAACGAAGTGCCGATTTCCGGAAGCATATCCTGTGTCACTAGGCTTCTACCGCTTTTCGAGAACGCAATATGGCTTGCCGCGCGAGTCACCATACTCCCTCCAACAGCAGCTAGGAGTGGGATACGTGAAGCAGGCAGTGCTTTATCTCTGAAGATGGCTGAGTTAAAAAAAAGCTCAATGGCGTTAAAGTAGAATTTTACCCAAAGGCTCCATCCTCGTAGCATCGTCCCCAAGCCATGAAAGTACCTACGGAACCACTTAAGATATCGCCTTGTCCTCCGCATCGCTTTAGACCTCCCTCTGTGTCTACGTGCACAACCTCTTTTGCTTTCTCGAAGTTTACGTCAGCATCCGCCAGCTTACTTGCGCTAAGATCCGCTTCCTCTCCCGTAGAATCAGTGGCGACAATATCAACAGCGCCCTTCTGCAGCACGGTAACGCCTCCCAGCTTGCGGGAAACGAGTGACGCTCGGTCTTCCGCCGGAGTGTCCGGGTCGACGCCAACCTGTTCACTCAGGCGTTTGAACTCGACGACGTTGGGCGTTACAACAGCACGCCTGTAACCTTTAATGATTGAGATATCCTGACCAACCATGTACAAGCCATCGGCGTCTAGGACGATGAACATCCCACGTTCACGAGCTATAGACACGGCCATCTTTGCGAACGACTGCATGTATGCCTCGCGACCGAGGCCAGGTCCCACTATAAGGACATGTAAGCGCGAGAGAATGGACTTTAGCTCAGGCTGAACTTTATCGTCCGGCCTAATGACTCGTTTAGCCAATAGATTTTCTATTTCGGTAGAAGATGCGTAAGGACGTACGCATGCTCGTTTAGGATTGGATGGACAATGAGGTCAGGCGAGTAAGACTTGATAGCACCCGACGCTGTGGGGGAGCATATTACATGAGATAAGTCTGCACCCTGTTACACATGATGTGAATAAAGTCCTTTGGCATTAGAAGTTGATGGAAGAGCTGTACAAAACGCAGAGCGGACATTGCAGCAAAGAAAGGTGCTCCCGTGTAGCTGTAACAAAAAGAAACGATGTCGGCATGAAGCAACTACCACTTGAGCCGCATGGAAGTGACTGACTCCAGCGCGCCCCCAAGCACACCTACACGACCTGTGATAGCGTGCCAAATTCAATGAGCAAGATGGGCCATCCTCAGTCCTATAATTAATTATCGCACCTGATTGGCCTTTGTGGAGCGTGCCATCCAAAGGGGGGATAAGCTTCTTGATTTGGTCAACGATAGTGCGTGAAACAGGCATTTGAAAGGTTGCGCAGTTGTGTGGCAGTTGGGTAGCAAGCCAGCGCGGACAGGAGCTGATTATGACGCATGCGTATGGCCGAAACTTCAAAGCGCGCGGATTAGTCATCTGCCACCCATTTTGGAGCTCATTGGAGCCACCAACAAAAAGCTTATGGCAGGCACCCCTTTGTCGTCTGTTTCGTCATACTGATAGTTTGTCTTCTGGAGCTTTGTCACAATCGCTAGAAGGACTGTCCTGGGTGTAGTTGTCCAAAAGGAGAAGCTATGTATACTAGGAATCTATGTATACCCATCAAGTTGCACCGAAGTTGTTCACAGTTGTGAATCTAGCTTCAAAGCCTTTGAACCATTGCCTAATCTTTGATAGACGCAAACGAACCGAATGCACAGCTAGCAACTTATATCTTTCTATCTCTTTGGTCATAATGGACATGAGAAAAGGTAAATTTCTTGATCGTCGCTCTGGACTGGGCCCGAACAATCGTAGAAATGGAAAGAATAGGCCACATAAATTCTATTTCTCAAAATTTTGGGGCCAAGCGGCAAACCGTTGCTACATGCCACCGCCACCGATCTCAGCCGATCCAGCAGTTTTTTGTGCTTGCCTCGTTCCTATTTAAGTCACGACGGAGAGTGGGTGATCGACCGTCCCCTTTCGCCACCCCTCCTTCTCCGCCCCTCCTTTGAACCGGAACTCTCTTTTTCTTATTTCACTATGCGCTGGTCGATCTGTCTCGCTTTCCCTTTGCTTTCTCTTACTGCCCTTGCTGGCAAGGTTAATGATCCTGTCCTGCGTCGGTCTCGCCATGCGAGGCATGCGAGCACAATCCAAGCTCGGAATAACACTGGAGGCGGAAAATTTACGCTGGCCGATTATTACCATGGACAGTCCTTTTTAAAGTGAGTTCAAAAAATTCGTGTTCTTAAACTTTATAAACCTTGCGCCTCTTAGCGACTGGGACTTCTTTACCGACGCAGACCCTACGCATGGAAATGTTAATTACCAGTCCCAGGCGGACGCGATGAAGAAGGGTCTTGCTTTCGTTCAGGTGGATGGGACCACTGTTTTGAAGGTCGATGATTTCTCTAACGTTCCTGTGGGGGGTAACCGCGACTCGTGAGTTCCGGTTTTTTATTGTGTTTTTTTCCATTGTTCTCATCCGGCGCAACCATCAGCGTTCGCATAAGCACCAAGAAGACGTACAATGGAGGATTGTTCATTGCCGATTTCTTCTCGATGCCACATGGCTGTAGCGTTTGGCCTGCGTACTGGTCGGTTGGCCCTAACTGGCCATCCCAAGGTCGGTTCCATGATTACTTCCATCATGCCGCGAGGATAATGAAAGCTGAGACGTCTATTTTTAGGTGAAATTGACGTATTGGAAGGTGTTCATGAAGGACCGACCAACCAATACACTCTACATACATCTCCTGGGTGTCAGATTGGTTCTAACTTCAACGCAAAGACCGCCCTCTCTGACATCATCAATGATCAATGCGCGAGCAGTGGAACAGACAACCGCGGATGCGCCTTTTTGGACCCCAATCCCCAAAGTTATGGGCATGAATTCAATTTGATTGCGGGTGGTGTCTTCGCACATCTCTGGGACAGCACAGGTATCAAAATATGGAGGTTCCCTAGAACTGCAATTCCGGCGGATATTCAAGCTCAGACACCCGATCCTTCGACCTGGGGAACTCCTGCTGCCCTTTTCCCTTCCAATAACTGCGACATGGCATCTCATTTCTCCGACCATTCACTCGTGATTGACACTACTATCTGTGGCGACTTTGCGGGTCCTACTTATGCGGGCTCTGGGTGCCCGGGGACTTGTGCTCAAGCTGTTGCAAACAGTACCAACTTCACCTGTAGGTAACATCTTCATGTTGACTATTTACCATACTGACCATAATCTGATACATTCTAGTCGCCAAATGGAATATCAACTACATCGCTGTTTACAATCCGACCAACTAACGTCCTTGTATGCTGTTCGCTATCCATGTATTTAGTATCCTTTTCGTTGGGAATCGCGCGGCTATTATCTGTATCGTTATCCAATATTCCCTACTATACTCATTATTACTTAGAATATTTTGCTCTGGTAGAGTAATGTACAACTATAACAATACCAATTAAATGATATGCAATTCACAAATATTCCAGTAATGCATCTTCCGAAACATTAAGTTGTCGAACTGAAGTTACATGTATCACGACGGTAAATCGTTACCGGTACCCCCGGGGGCACGTCACGTGGACAGGTAACGCGCCCGTGCGCTTGTCCGTGGCCCCCTCTCCATTCTTGCTGGGGCTCGCCGCCCGTTGTTCATAGTGTTGCCACGACTCGACTCGACTTGACTCAAGTCACTAGTCAAGCCGAATAATAAGTCGTGATGACCGAGCCATTGACTAATAACTGACGTATAAGTCGTACAGTCGACTTGGCGGCTTGTATCGACTTGAGCCGGTTAAGCGGTGACTTCAGTCTAAATTTGGTAGTCTAGATGTCATCCAGTAAGCTTTGCGTGATATAGAGCCCTAGATCATTTTCTGCATGCCGCCTGTGCTCAGATCACTATATGCATATGTCTTATACATGTCTGCGTGAAGTATGCAAGTTTTCATGGCAAAAGGACAGGCCAGGAGCCGTGTTTAATCTTGAGATCGATCAAGGATTGACACTTAATTCACACCCTAAGTATGCCAATGTAACGAGCTTGGAGATCTCATTTCTGCTGCGTACATCTGTTGAATACATTAATTAATATGTATACCTAGTTATCAAACATGTTTTATATGTGTTTTAAGGTTGTAAGTAAATGATGTGTATGGTAAGTAGACTGCACCACGGCAGCATAGTCAAGGCTGCAGACATGATGCAAGCATGTTGCATACTGCTGTACAGCCGTCATTAAGTATGCATGCACATCAAGTGTGCATTGGCTGCACAGTGCAACCAGTGGTTGGCGTATCCCTATAAGAACATTGAATGAAGCAGTGAGTTAGCAAAGACCAACAATTACCACATGCCTCCTCGAAGTGCAGCAGCCAAGTCCACTACTACTCAGTCTCGTCGCGGCGGTCGCAAGCGCAGTGGTGACACTAGCCAAGGCGGATCAACAACAACCCGGATTCATGACAATGGGTCTGCCGAGATACATTTTCAAACTCAAGGTATAAATTAGTATTAATGATAATATATCTTCTCTCTTGCTAATAAGTAACATGTGATTAGCTTTAAGCACAGAGCCATTGACTTTTCGGCCTGTATCTAGTACACCAACTAACACTACAAGCAATGCCGAGCTCGGTAATCTACATAGAATATCTGAAGAGCCTCCGAGCAATTGTATGTTTATTTAGACATTTTGGCAGAAGTTTTACTAATGTTTTACATAGCCCCTGCAATTCCTGATAGTCCATCCAACCCTTTCTCATCAGCCGCACACGCTTTCCCTTCGGGTACAATGGGTGATATTTCAGATGGGGAGTTATTCCCTGATCCGAGTCCGACGACAAGTGCATCCGAGTCTGGTCAGACAACACCACAAACTAAATCACATGACTTGCCTCAATCAGGTCGGACTCACGGCACACAGAGTCACTCACACACTGTGTCAAAGTCGTCGAGTGCTCATTCAAAAGGTGGCAAAAAGAACACACGTGCTGCACGAGATGTCTGGACTTTTTTTCGACAAACAACTGAAGCCCGGATTTGTTTATTCTGCGAGTATGTTTTCATTTAGAGTCTCTTAATTGAGCGGCTATTTACTGGTACTTTATCAGACAGCAGAATTCAATTAACTCGGCCCACGAGGTTTTTCCATTTGCCATCGAAACAAGCACTACAACCCTGCGAGGTCATTTGATTACGTACCATTTGCCTCTTTGGGTTGATGGATGTGACAAAATGAATATTGCAATTACTGCTGATAAGGCTAAGGGTCCCGTGGCACAGTATCGCACCTCAAAGGGTGATGTCACTGCATTGGGAAACACTGCACCATTGAGCAATCGGCCCCCCAATATTCCGGAGTTTTCTTACAATGCTTTCGTGGATGCAATTACCGAATTTATTATTGCAGATGATCAGGTGAGCATATATACGTCAATGTCTGCCTATCACTCTGATTTACTAATAGTTAAATTTAGTCAATCAATGTCATAGAAAGCCCACACTTGCGGAGAATCTTTATGCTTCTTCGTAAAGATTTGACAGATGATCAAATCCCACACCGCACAACAATCCGTAATCGGATTAAGTCACTGTGGGATGAACACCTCACTCAGCTCGAGTCTGATCTGAAGGCATGTCTACATTTCTACTTTATTATATACTATTACTAATAATCTCCTAGGGAGCACTTGGAAAGATTTCTTTGACGACCGACTTGTGGTCTGATCCGAATCTTAGTCCATTCATGGCCGTAACAGCACACTGGATTCACACAACATTAGTACAGACTGCCAATGGGCCACAGCATGTTCTCACACTAAAGTCTGAGCTTATTGGATTTCACCGAGTTCCAGGCCGTCATGATGGCGAGCATCTCGCACAATCATTTTTATATATTCTAGACCGGCTTTCAATTACGGACAAGGTGTGTATCAACATGTCCTGTTTTTATGCTATATCTAATAATATTTTCTGTTGTAGATTGGCTGGGTTACGCTCGACAATGCATCCAATAATGACACATTTATGATGATTCTTGAATGTGAGCTGCGAGTACGAGACATACCGTTTGATCGACACCATAACCGCATAAGGTATGTAATTCATAAATCACCAGAGTATTTAATTAAAATAAAGTTTAGATGCTTTCCACATATTGTAAATCTGGCGTGCAAGGCAGTGCTTGCAGCACTGTCAAAGATTGAAGATATGCACGATTCATCAGATCTATTTTTGGATCTTGATGGCGATCCAATTCCAGTTCTTCGTTCTCTCATACGTGGGGTATGTTGTTTGATTTGCTTGGTTAATTCAATTCATATTTTACTCTATCTAGATCCGTGCATTATCTCTTCGCCGCCAACATTTTGATGAACTTGCAAAAACATATCACGGATGTGACCTACAACTTCTTCGAGATGTTGATACACGCTGGTCTTCTACTTTATACATGATTGACCGTGCACTGTGTCTTGAAAAGGCATGTAATGTGTTTATATTGGTGTCAACTTATTCCTGACTTAATCTTTCAACAATGGTAGGCTCTCACGGCAATGTCCGCATCAAATGATTTTCGAGACTTAAAGAAACTGTCTGAAGCACATTGGACTATTCTTACCTATGCACGGGAAATATTGATAGTATGTTTATTCTATTATTCTATTATAGTTTGTGTGAACTTAGAATTGCATAGGTGCCTGATGCCTTTCAACAAAAGCTTTCAGCTGAGAAAACACCTACACTCTGCAATGCACTCCCATGCTTTGATGCCATAATCTCGGTGTGGAGGGACCTTCAAGCCTCTTTTGGTTCTCCATTCTCCGAGATCATAGAGGAAGGTATCAAGAAGTTGAATATATACCAGGACCGGATTAGTTCAAATCCTGCATACATTATTGCAATGAGTGAGTTATATACTTATATACTAACATATATTGCTAACTTTTCATAAGTATTGAATCCTGATATGAAGTTGAACTACATCCCTGTTGAAAAGCAAAATGAAGCACGGATTTTGCTGCGAGACACAGTAGGTTTAATTAATTCTCCGAAATAAATATTGAATTAATGTTCTATATAACATATACAGCTCAACCCATACTACGAGAAATATCTACAAAGCAAGACCATATCAGCTGGGGCTCAAACAATGAACCCCTCGATACTAACCAGGTAGCTCCCACGGCGCAATCATTGCAGGCACATGACTATACGCCTCGCCGATCGAGAATGATCCGGGGTCATTCAATTGAATTCAACCGCTCGCCGAACTGCTGATGAGATTCTTGGCTTGTCGAGGGCAAACGTGCAAGCAAGAAATTCACTGGATACTGAGATTACCCAGTACTTAAATGACTCATCAACCAGCACATGCTCCTTGTCGCTTTGGCAGGTAAATACATCTATTAGCTCTACTTAAATTAAGAACATCTAATCCAGTACATGTAGGAACACCAGCTCCGCTATCCGACACTGTTTATGGCAGCTTTGGATTACCTTGCGATTCAGGGGTCTGCTGTCCCGTGTGAGCGTGTATTCTCATCAGCAAAGGAAACCATGACACCTCGACGCAGCCGCATTAATGAAGATTTGATGGAAATGCTACAAATGCTTAAATTTTCTCTCAAGGCGGGTGAAAGTCTGAACTTTACACAAGGAACATCTAGGGAGGACATCGAGAGTTATCTTACATCAGTGCTGGTTGACGAAGCTGCTGTTCCCGAGGACATAAATGCCTATATACAGTCTCTCATGTCATCTCTTTCTTGAGATTGCCGTGGCGTGTGTACTAATTTATGTACAATTTTGGTACGATTACTATTTTAGGGTTAAGTCATTGACTTAGCCGCTTTGCGTCTACATCAAGTCAAGTCAAGTCGATTGTTTATGACTTCGCTTGACTGACTTTGAAAGTTCTGCCAAAACCGTCTAAGTCAAGCCGAAGTCAAGCCGAGTCGGACCGTGGCAACACTAGTTGTTCACCATGAATGGTGCATGTACGGCAATGCACACCAAAACGAGGTATTAAGGCGCCGTCACCATGTGCCGTAATGCGGCTGCGCTGAATTTGCAGCGGAGAGAGAGCGGAGAAGTACAAAGTACAGCCGTGCGCAGCCGCTTGCTCTGTTCTCGGTTTTCCTAAAAGCGCGCTCAGTGTACACTTGCGTTGTATTATAGGCTGCGCTAAATAACATTACTTATCCCCTGGTATCCTCAACGGTATCTACAACGTCAACAGTATCTGTGGTCTCTGGACTATGTTACTCAAAGCAAACTGTCAATGAGGAAAGCATATAAGTTATGGCCAGTGGCCCAAGCACGCACACAGGTGTTTAGCGGACAGTATTGCCGTTCCATTAACCATCCAGGCTTGTGCATACTTGTGCATATTGTACCTCGTACCGAATTCAAAAACAAAATATTTTCTTATGTGTACCTTACTCTGTAATATCTATACTCTACATATATCTCATAGGGAACATACAAGTAGAAGTGGGACCGATAGCTTGCCATGGCAAGCGCGCACTTGATTGCCGACCGGCCACGCTGTGGCACACAATTATCAATATATGGTCAAGCAAACGTATATCAGAGCAGTAACGTCACCTGGACGTTACCGCACTCAAAAAAGCGGGTTACCTAAGGTTACCTGCGCCATAGGCCAGTCCGTGATATACTCTATATGTAAGAACTTGCAGACATAGCGGGGAAAGCCGAGTATATCTATCTATCTATATTATAATACGAGGACAGTTTTCCCACGAAAAAATCTCTCACTCTCATTGGCTTGCTTAAACACCATTTTTAGTAAGAGTTAGCTAAGCAACTGGTGCTGTTGCCCGAGACCACTTGGTGACCACGGTCTCCCTTCTACAACTTCGTATGTAGACTCTTGCTCTTGGTACGCTCTCATCCGCATGGACTGTCAACATTATATGATAATGCATGCAAATCGCATGTGCGAATACTGCCTGAACATGACTTCGTTTATCTGAAGCTTGACAAGTAAGTGCCTGATAAGTTTCATCTGTTACCGCATAGCTTGATGCAATATCTGCTTTGGGTAGGGCCCGTATGCCAAGTAAATCTTTCCGTTTCTTCGTTCTTTACTCTAGAACATTATAGAAGCCTAAGTAAGGTCTGTCGGATGTCGTAACAGGTGTGCTTGCATTCAGCACTTAGTCTGCAGTTGCTGCTTTCTTGATTCATGATTTAACGTTGTTGGCCCTTTTTAGCTCTCTATCGCAGCATGGATCCATTGAACACACCGCCCGCTACTCCTAATCGGTTGGTCCACCTGACAGACAGCTCTGCTACACACACACGTAGTCCCTTCGCTTCCCCTGGATATTTTGAAAGAATGAGGGCACAAGGACGGTCGGCTAATCGTGAGCAACGAAATATGGACCTTCATGGGTCTCCACGGCGTCGGAGAACACTCGCCACGCAAGATGAGAACGTACCGCCCGTGCAGTCGAGTGCCTCGATGGTGCGTACAGAAGCTTTGTTTCCCATTTTACAATGCAGCTAACCATTATGTGCTGCATCCTGCGCCCGTCCAGTTCATTAGCTTTAAACTCCTTTTTTAGTAATTTTCCAACTTTCTCTCTCCTGGAACATCGTACGTATTCTCTCGCTATGTATGCTCACTCTGGAAATGGAACCTGACCGTATTGATGCAAACTGGACGCAAAATCGTGTGCATGATTACTTCCAAATGAACACGCACTCTCATTGGCTTGCTTACTAACCTCTCTTTTTGGTAAGATTATTTAAGCGACTCGCTATTAACGACTTGCGGCGGCTGCGGGCCTGCGTGCCACGGCCGGACTGCTTTAGGACTGCTCAAGCCCAAGTTAGCTGCTCTCGAGGAGTCCGAGTTCCCGTTCCCGCTGCCGCTGCCTTGCTGTTTTCTTTTGGTCTGCTCTCCGTAGCAAGTACGCTCCCAAAATGTTGGGAAAGACTTACATACTTACTGTTACCTGTATCAAGCACAGCAGACCCATAAACTGGTACAAGCGAGGGAGCTCCGAGCTCTGCTCGGAGTGAGTGAGCTTTGGTAACTCTAATCAATCTTTTATAAGCTGATCCTACTTTGACTTATGCATATGCATTTACCCCGGTTGTTCCACGTACTGTAGACCTCTTGAAAAGACAAGCAGCAGCAGCTACCATTTGTATATTCTTCTAATACAATATTACCATTGCTAATCTGTTTTAAATGTGGATCAGCAAAGGAATGCCTTCACTCGAAGCTTCTGACTGTTCAAACCGTGCGAAGCACGGGTCACTGCTAGTTATGTATAAATGACCTGTCCTCTTGAAGCTTGAAGCGACATTTATCGGCATGAATAGCGTAGTCGCGTTATGACATGGCGGCAGCGCTGCCTGGGGAAGGTGCGGCTTCGGCAGGACACAGAGCACTACGTCAGAAACTACGAGGCTATGCTCTCTGCGCCAGGAAGGGATACACCGCCGATCAGTGCACCGAAGGTTGCAAGCCTCGCCGACGCGCTCGTGTACGATGCGAAGCGGGTGATCCATGCCCGCGTTGCGAAACACCGGAGCTAGACTGCGCTATTGGCTCAATACTGGCAGCACCAGAAGAACACGTCTCGTCAAACGCATCTGCGCAGTCTAATATGGGCTGGAATCAAACCTTTCCTGCATCCGATAAACCAATCTTGCTGCCGGATTGACTGCAAGCCATCCTGAAGAGCCCGACCTACTCAAAAACGGGAGGGTCGTTGGTTGGGGCCCGTCGCGAGCATTCGGGGATGCTTCGATGAAATGGTCGAGGGCCCTGTTCGAGATGTACTGCACATTCAAAGGAATGTATACATTTACCACGTGGTCTTAAACTCATAAAGCTGCGCTGCAAGGGATGTAAAATGAATAATAAACGTTGTGAAGAGACGAAGCCATGCCAGTATTGTACAGAGAGTGGACAAGTGTGCACGACTGCGACGCGGCAGGGCAGGGGTCATGACACCCGCGTTGCACCCGCGTGTTTCCCCAACTCTCCATTGATCCTTGGTGTTTGGCAAGTGTTTGGCAGGCCTGTATTGGTTGCAGATAGTACCTGCTTGACCTGCATTTTCTCAAGATTAATTCTTGGAAGCTGACTATGTCAGCCGCATCTTTTTCCCCGTAGGAAAGACAAAGTGCAACGGTGACAGGTAAATATGAATGATACAAGGTTTTTATTTCATCCCTTATATTCATTTAATAGGCCATGCGCTGCCTGCACAAAGAAAGGATATGAATAGTTGATGAATAGATTGAAAGAGCATGTCAAGCATGTTCAGAAGAAGGTATTATAAGGGTTCAGAGTGTACTCATCGCAAGGTCACAAAATCTGTTGCTTACTTTATAATACACCAAAGGTACCCGTTTCTCTATAGAAAGCTTGCTCAGCAAGGCTAATTGTTTATATTGCTTTTGCCTTCAGGTTGTACTAGTAGGCCACCGGGATCTGACGTACAGAGTTCACTATTTGTGGGACAGTTTCAGCGTACCTTTCGTCAAGTCCCTGTCGTGGTTAATGGCAAACTACTTTTGCAATGGGGATCTAATGTTCCCGGACCCAACTCACACTCACTGTATCCCATGCAAGTACCCAACAATAGGCGTGCCACAACCTCAGTAGTACCTTCCGACTCAGCAAGTACACTATCCAACCTTTATTTCATTCCCTGTGACGTCTGAGCGTTTGAGCCTCCAGCTGCGATCTTTCGTCGGCACCGCACAGTGCAGTCAACTAAGCGACTGAGCCGTTACTGCCACCAGACTAGTGATTCAAACACATTTCACTCACAGACGGTCATGGATGATCATGAATGTCCAACAAAATGACTTCCTTGAGATCAACCACTTTTTGAAGATTTTAGTTTGGTTCCGTATGATTTTTTTTACGCTGTCCGAATAGACTGGGCAGACGCTTAATTTTTGGCTAGGAACGGGGTGCACTCACAATATTTTACCATCGATACATAATATGCTTTTATTGTGCATCTATCGGGCATAGCTTTAAATTCATTTGAGCGACGCGTCTTACTATGCTGTCTTATGTGATTCAATGGATTAAGATCGAAAAGTATAACGATAATATAAGTTAATAATAAGGTACTACTGACATTTGACTGACGTTGCAATGGCAGTATTGTCTAGTATTGTGCGTACTAGTACAGGCAGTACTAAGTAATGCCATTTTCCAACGAATCACGCATAAGTCGGTCATATATTGCTCTCCCGCCGCGTATGCAACGCGGTCGTACGGAGTAGTATGTCCGCAATAAGTACTACTACATCAGGTGTGTGAGGGAAATCCTATAATGTAGTACAACCCGCTATAACTGCTGTAATGTGCTATAATTGATGTCATTTTACTAAAATATTACAACATATCTTGTAATGACTTTATCGTGGTACCTGTAGACTTCATAATTGGATCAAATTGCTTATAACATTGGTAGGCTATTATATAACAAAATATTCCTGTAGTTTAAATACATTCTATGGTCAAATATATGCCCCTTTTCTTTTAGAATCTATAAGATACCTGGCTATGACACAATTCTTTTTGTTTCGTAGGTTATATTGCTGTAACACCATGGCTATTGGTTATGATTTTGTAAATAATTATGTCCTGCTACAACTCAATCATTCCTGCATAAAGGATGTAAGGTAAACCCATGATATTAGGAAATGTAACTATCCTTAGGTTCAGATAACATAATGTAGTCTATATTGATTAGACAAGAGGTTTCAATAGATTTACTCAGTTATAGAGAATGTATCACTGAGACTACTAGCTACTTGTTAGAACTTGCTGTCAAAATGGTTTACGTGAATAGAGTAGAATCACTTATGTAGAATCTTATAACATTTATTCTTTAAGCATGCAAGATTCATGTACTCACATAATAGATAGCATAGCATAGTCTTTATCAATTATATTCCAGCTTGCATGTCCTTAGACAGACTATACGATCATTCACACGTAGGTAAAGCATAAAAAATTCATATCAGAGAACCACTAAATTATAACCAATATATTCTTATATGATGTATACAGTTTCTAAAAAAAATTGACCGGACATTGTCATAAGGTAACACAAATTGATCAGGTAGTGAGTACCTGAACTTGGCATACTCCCAGGTTCAAACAATATCACTACGTGATGGTATCAGCAAACCAAATCTATAAATAGTCTGACCCACCCTTACGGTGTTCCAACGTAATTCCTAAAAATGAATGAGAGCACTTTTAATTGGAATTAGCAGAATGGTCCTTCAGATTTTTAACATTGCAGTGGAAGTTGAACATAATATTTGTATTTTGAAAGGCATAGAGAAAATTTTACAAGGGCTGTTTCAAGATGTATCAAGAAGATGGATCATGGAATGCGGCCAATCTCCTACACTAATCCATGTTCAAGCCGCTTTACGGTCAGCTCTGTCTTTCCTTAATTCATAGTCCGGAACGAAATGTCGAATCCTGGGCAGTTGTGCCATGCAAAGCGCGTCCAAATCTCCGATAAGGTTCTCGAAGTGTTGAATTACCTGTGGATCCTGGGGGCATTTTGAATGATCAATCATGTTCGTCAAAAAGTCAGCTTCCTTTTCGATGCGCTCAATCTCATTGCGCACGACTGGGTCGTGTCTGGCTATCGCACGAGCGATACTCCAATCGGTGACGTCGAGTACCATAAAAGGGAGAGCTTTCATGGCATCTTGATCTGACACAAGGTTCACCGCAAACTGCGCACGTTGTGAGGTCTACTGCGTAGCTAGACTCGAAATCGCGAAACACAACACACACACACACCCAGCGGAGCGAGATCCTATCCCTTAGATCGAGTGAACGCCCTCAACTAAATGGCTAGTATAATCTATGCTCTGCCCTGGTTCCCGTTCTGGGCGTGCGATGCGCGCACCTCGTGTCCTCTAGTCTTTGTAACAGCAAGTAGTGCCTGCAAGTTCGTTTGTAAGGAGGGGTTTAATTCTAGTAATTCTCGGATAGAGCCCGGTTGCTAGTGGCGTGCACTAGGCAAAATGATGAATGAAATAAGTTGTTTTAGCGAACGGCTTCGCTGCGCGCACTTCCGGGTCCGGTGACCTCGTGCTATGCGCGGACTCTCCAAAGTCCAACAATCCCAAGACTCTCCAAAGTCTTTCACCCGGCGGTGCAGTCTCACAGTCTAAACACTACAGTGCGAGTTTCCGTACACGTTTGTACTGACTCCTCACTGAGCTCTCCAAATGACCCGGTGGCCAGAAGCTATCCAAAACTCCTATGATTCACAAACACTTCACAGTTAAAACCCTAACAAAAGCTAAACACAGCCCGCTGACGGCCTGGGACGGAACCCAGCACACAGATCTAGTGGGTAGACAATTGCTTGAATTACTATAGCCAAGGATACAGGTTTATATGCGATGCGCGCATGTGTACTAATCGTAAGGTAAAGTAAATACTAGCAACGCGTGGCCAAAGGTCCGCGCATCGCATCCGGGCTTCCCTCTAGTGTTCCAGCCCCTTGGCATTTCGCTGCGCGCGTGTCGTTCGTTCCCTCGGGCTTTTGCGCGTCTTTTGATGCGCGCCGCCACGGTCACATGATGTGTGGACTTAGGCAAATTCTGCCTTTGCGATGCGCGCACATGAGATGCGCGCACAGCCCTTCACACCGCCCTTGGTACTCGCTCAGCTGTACTCACACCGCACTTCGCTGGTGCTTAACCGTTCTACGCCTCTCCGATCGCTCGCACGGATGACCAGACTATGCACTTTAGGCTGTGCAGCTCGCTGACCGATCTCTCTCGCAATGCGGTGCGCGCAGGCGCTTATAGTCATAAAGCGCGCTGATAGCTATAGACTATGAGTCAGGCTCCACTCTAGTCCCTCTGTGTTTCCCGCGCGCAGCTGTCCCGCCACTGGGACTTCAGACTGTTTACACCCATAGCCCAAAAGCAGCCCTCTCATCTCCCCCCCACTAAAATCTTGACTGTCCTCAGTCAACTTCAGATGCGCGCATCTCATCTTTGATAGCAGTTCACCATTATCCCGTTTTCCTGCCTACGGCTCAGCTACTGCCTTACGCGGCTACTACGGCGCCTCCGCCGGAGTCACTATCGCTATCCATCCTCTTTCCTTCCTTTTCAGGTATCCCCAGCCCGACTTTTCTCGACTAGTTTATTTTAGGCAACCGCCACCGCACTCATACGCGCACCGTACCTCCCGCTGACTTCCTTCTTGGGTCATTTGCCTAGTCAGGTCTTTTCTTCTCCTTTTCTGATCCTTGCTGGACCTTCTTTTGGCGTTACGCTGTTCTAGCATATTGCCGGTAAGTTTACTCGACATGCGCTCACCGCCTTCCGCTTCTCTCATACTCCAGAATTTTCTTTTGCTATTCCTCCCTGCCATATATAAAGCAGCCATTCACGCTACCTTTCCTTCTTCTTTCTCGTCCTCTTTTTACCTATCCTTACTGCTTCCCTTTCTATTCTCCCATCCTAGACCACAAGTGCTCCATGGCTTTCCGAGGCGTCAGCAAGCTACTCAAGGTTCAACAGGAAGAGCGCGCCTTGACCGCGCGGGATCATTTCCATCGACTCCGCCCGTCTTAGCCCAATACGACATTTTCGAGGACTTGGGCGGCCGTGACCGGCTGAGCCCGAGGAAGTTAACCACCCGTGTCCCTTCGCGAACGTTTCGCCTCGCAGTCGAAAACCATGTGCGCGCATTTCCTATCGACGCCACTCACCACGCAGGAACGCGCGAATTGGTTCTCCTGTTGTCCCTCCTGGCCACCGGTGACGACGACCCAATTTTTGGATGGAACTCGGAGGACATAACCCAGCGCGCCTTATGGTTCACCGAGCCCGACCCCGAGCTAAAACCCGTAAGTCCCCTTTTTCATTTTCTTTATCATGTGCGCTAACAGATCCTCTACAGCTGACTTCTTACAAGGTCGCTTTCGCTAGCGCCTTCCCTCTGTCTTGGTCGCCGGGGGCTCAGCCAGAGCCCCGTTTGCAGTACATCCCCCTGGCGCCATCCGACATAGAAATGGCCGCGCCAGGAACGGAGGCTTCTGGCACTGTCGAGACAACAGCCGCGCCCCCGCCCCCGCCCGAACAAACGCGCGCATCATCCACTCCACCGCCCCCTTCCCCTTCCCCGGTGCCTTCTGCGCGCACCTCACCAGTCCCTACTGCGCCTGCCCCCATTGCGCCTGCCAAGCGCAAGCGCACTGTTCATGTACCCCTTTCGTCCCTGCCAGTCCCCGACCTTCCATTGGCTAAGCGTACGCGCTCCGCCCCCGAGACTTCTGGTAACGTTTCCTTAATCACTGGCCTTTTCTTTCTTCTTGATGCTTTTCTAGTGATCCAAGAGGCCGTAGCCGGTCCTTCTCGTACGCGCACTTCTGCCCCCACTTCCAAGAAACGCGCGTCGCGCACTAAGGTGGTGCCTTTGGAGGTGGTCCCCAGTGGCCTCCCCGAGCTTCCTCGTCTGGTAGGCGTGGACAACTCAAAAGTTGCCTACCAGTCTACATATCCTATCTATAATCTCCTCCCCGGCGTATATTCCGCGTCGCTTGCCTTGGCGGGCAAGCCCTTGCCTGACGCCATTCAGATGCGCCAACTGCCTTCCGAGGAGCAGCTGAACGCTGCCGTGATCGTACGTCTCGTGTTCCCTTTTAAAATTTGTATTTATCTAGCTAACTCTTTCCCAACCCTAGCCCGGGTTTTCTTGCTCTCTTTGCGGGCGTCCTCAGGACGAGTCTTCCGATACCGCTTCTCACAAGACATTTTGTCTCCTGCGCGGCCCTGGCAGGAAATGCGCGAGTTGTCGCTTGAGCAATCAGGGCCCTTGTCTCCATACGATGACCAGTACCGAACTCGACAGTGCCCTTGAGGGGACTTCTGGCTGGCATCGGACTTCTCCCCGTGGTATGCGCGCATCCTTTATCTTACTTTTCCTTCCACTTTGTTAACTTCTCTTCTTTTCAGAACTTCAAGCTTCCTTCGCTCGTCTCGAGGCCTATGGTCAGCAGGCGCGCGCCGCGGAAGAGTCCCGCCGAGGCCTTCAGCGCCTGTACTTCGCCGAGCTGATCCAGCTCGTCCAGCTTGCGCAAGCCATGGCTGCGACCCTCCCTACGAACGTCGTGATAGGCGCGCGTTTCACTGATTGCGAGACCTTTGACGCCTTGCGTCATATGGATCTCCCTGCTCTCTGCGCGTCATACGATGCGCTTTGCCAGCCTCTGGACCCCGACCATCCGACCGACTTCGTTCCCTCTTCCTCCTTTTACGATCCCGCGCACCCTCGTCAAGATCCTTCATCTTTCATCCCCGCCCCCCAACCTTCTAAAGCCTCCAAGGTCCGCGCCTCGGTTTCTAAAAATAAAGGCAAGGGTAAAGGCAAAGGCAAGGCGCCTGTTCGATCCTACAAGTCTTCTCCCGTCGTTGTCGACGACTCAAGCCCCGAGGCCTCTGCTGAAGAAGAGGCTGTTAACGAGGGCGATAATATGGAGACCTGAGTCTTGCTGCGGGACGCGCATTTTGGCGCCTGTTTTCTTTTTATCTTTCTTTCTTGTGCCCTCCCTTACTATTCTATCTAGCATATGTAGAGTAGCTTTGTCTAGTATTATATGCTTTGGAATTTACAATTCTCTTCTTATCTTCCTCCTGTGTGATCCTAAGCATTTTTATTTCTTCTTAAGGTAATCCCTAACAGCTAGCTTTCTTTTGAGCGAGTACAAGTGCGATGCGCACATTAGGAATGCACGCTTGCTTGTATGTGCCCATCAACTTCTGTTCCGGTTTTCCTACAGTACTTGGGCGAGTATCAGTGCGATGCGCGCATATGAAGTGATGTGCATATGCGTATCCGCTAGCCCACTGCTACTTCTACCCTGCACTTCTGATCCTTCTGCCGTATCTCCTTAAGCTGCTAGATTTATCTCTGCTTGGCTAGGCCATCTCTCCCCCCCACTATAAATTCAACTGTCCCCAGTTGAGAGTTTCTTTACTCTCTGTTATGGCTCTCCGATATCAGCGCACCGCTGTTGCTCGCCAATTCACTGTTTTACTGAGACAACTCGCCGTTCATGCGGAGCTCGCAGAGGACTGCGACAACGGCCCTTTTCACTTTCCTCTACAGTCTGCTCAGTCCCTCGTGCGCGCACTGGTAAAGTCCCTATGTTCATGCAAGCGCTTCCTCTGCTGACGTTTTCCTCCAGGATCGCATTACACTGCCTTTGCGCTTTATCGATTTCAACCGCCAATACCTGTCTTTAGTCATGACGATCGTGTTTTACGAAGGCCGCGCTCAGCGCAGATTCAGCGATGATCATTTCGATGCGCGCATGCTCAGCAATGCCGCTCTTCACATTCTCGATCGGTACAGCCATCTTGGCATGCCTTTTCACAATCTCCCACCCTCGAAACCAACAGGGACCGCCATTTTAGACACAGATCCCGACGCTGCCCTTGTAGTAGATGATATTAGCTACGATTGAGCCCGTGCGCGGCTCTGATGGATCGTTTAGTGCTATATATGATCCTTCAAATGAACATGTCTTTTATCATCATGCCCTCCTTCGATACCGAAAGTAATCTCCTTCAACGCGCAAGGTCCGATCCTTCCTTCTTGCGCTTAGCTGCTCTACCCAAGCGGGCGCTAGCTGATATTCCTCTTGATGACCATGAGCGCGTCTGCCGCATCTACATAGGCGCCCTTCATTTTATTCTTGAGGCCGCGACTGAACCGCTGCTCCCCATGACCGTCTGCCTAGACATGATGCGTCATGTTCAAGACCATGCGGTGCGCGCATGTCCCCTTTTTCCAGCCTTCTCGTGCACAGCTCTGACATCCTTGTAGCGGGCACTGGCGCTAACCGAAGCTACCAGTCATTCGCCTCGCATCTCGCACTTGTGCGCTCAACTTCACTATAGCGAGCTCGTCCTGCGCATGTGTGGTACCACTGATGCAGAGCGCTACGGCACCCTCCCTCACTCTGAACACTTCCAACAACTTCACTATGCCGCCCAGGTCTTTTATCAGGAGGAATTCTTTCCTGTAGGCCTCTTCTTCTCATGTGCTGCGCTGACCCTGACCATCACTTCTTAGGATGTTTAATTCCCGAACTGACACTCTGCTGTCTTTTCATTGATAACTATCTATACTCATAGCTAGCATCTATTCCTTGGTACATGTGTCATGACCCTGTATTTGAAATAAGACTGTCGGGTAACATTGTTATGCACTTTCGGCATCAATCCCAAAGCAGACATCATTTTCCCAAACGGGGAAAGACCTGCATCTCTTTTGATGCGCGCACCCTTTTGCTGCGATGCGCGCACGATCCTCCCACCTCTTGTCGCTATATGGGCTCTTGTATTCAGGTCCCCTCCATCCCACTCAATCTCCGTGAATGTAACGTCAGACAGGTGTAGCCTTGTGCTATGACCCATCTGGACCTTTTGTTGAGTCCCTCTTTTCTTAACTCCTTGGGCCTGCTGCTCAGTCACTAGCTGCGCGCAGCGCTGATCATCTCAGTGAATGCTATATAAGCGCTCGCCGTCTCTGTATGAGCGCATCGCATCTTATTCCTACTTTCTCAACCACCACTATGGCTACTACTCATGCTCCTCTTTTCAACTTCACCAATGTCAAGCATCAGCTCGCTGATCCAGGACATTCGTGGGTTGGCCTCTGCCACTCCTGCGAATTATACCGGCAGCCTGGAGCTGCTTGCTGTCGATTTGGTGCGCGCATCGCGCGGTTCCTTTGTTGTATGTTACTGATTCCGTCTGGCACGATTGCAGAACCGCTGGCGCGACAGCGACGGCGGTATCACTCGCGTTATAAACAACAATGAAGCTATCGAGATACTCAATGAGACTCGCGCCATATATACGCCGCCGAGGCTGACCACCACATTCGCTCCTTTTCCCCTGCCAACGCATTCATCAACTTGCATGAACAAGTCCTCAAGGCTAAGGCTGCCGCTTCTCGTCAGCGCACCCATACCCCTACTGGACCTGTGCGCTCATATTCCTCTCCTAACCCTTTCTATACTTAATCCCCTTTTTGGTGCGCGCAGCGCAACGTTCGCGTTCTTACGCGTTCCGCAACTGCGGACCTTGAAACCGCCTCCGCGCCTGGAGGTACTACATCTCCTGACTCTGACGATGACAAGGTGTGGCTAACCTTGGTCTCTTACCAGACATCACTAACATGCAACTTTACATGCTCCTCAAAAAGATGGCCCTCGACGATAAAGTTGAAGCCGCGACTGAGGGAGGTCCTCCCAGCAGGCAGCATACACCCGAGCCGAGCCCTAACAAGAAGCGCGCCGCGCCTCCTGATACTCCTAAACAGGTGTGTGTTTGACCCGTCTCCGCTGCGCGCACTTAGATTCTTATAGAAATACCAGCGCGAGCGCGGAGACACTCCTGGTTACCGCTCTCGTCCCCTTGGTCGAGGCATGACTTATCGTCAAACCGAGCTTCGTCGCTCATTCCGTGACGCCGCTGCAGGTGAGGCCTCTCCTAAGAAAGCCAGGCTGGGCTCAGAGGGCGTTCCTACGTTCCCCGACTCTCCTTTTATTATGCAAGGTGCGCGCACCGCACCGTTCTCTTACTAATCTTTTCTAACCTTTCTCCCTCAGGCACTTCTCTTGTTTTGGACAATGACAAGGTCAATGCTTGTCTTGATGCCGCCGCTAACCTCCTTAAGGAGCCCCTTAATACGGGTAACCCTTCCGAGTTGGTGACGCGCCGCCTCATTGGTGATTTACAAGCAGAGATCATTTGTGATCTCCACAAGGTCGACTTCATCCTCAAGCGCCGCGCGCTCCTCGTCGAGCAGCTTGTCATTCTGCAGCGCAGCCTCGACGTTACTGGCGTTACTGCCACCGAGGACAAACCGGCCCAGTAGATAGCCTGGCTCAATAATGCGCTGCCTTAAAGGGCATCTGTAGCTAGCCCTCTCTGTATTCCCCGTCTTCTTTACCCAATATATTATATTGTGGTCGCTTTTCTTCCTACGGTGCTCACACATCTAAGTGTCTTCTTCGCCCCAGTCATCCTCGTCTTCTTCATCTTCTTCCACTGTAAGCGCACCGCTACCCGAGGGTACACCGGGCTCATCAAAGATATAATCTTTGGGAATAGCTGGCTCATAGTCCGGCGCCTCTAACATTTTAGCTAGGTTCTCCTTGGTCTGATCAATTATATCATCCAAACCGTCCGGTAAGCGCAGCTGCCTTCGTGCAAAGTAAGGAATGAGGCGGAACGCCGCCACCTTATCCTTCAACACAGAGCCATCCATCTCTGCCACTAAGTATGCTCCACCGTCTTTTCGTGCGATAACGATGTAAGGCCCATTCCATCGTGCAAGCATCTTACGGTTCAGACTGGATTCTATGCCCGAGTTCCTCATTAGCACTACATCTCCTGGCTTAAACACATAGTCACGGATTTTAGCCGAGTGCTTCTTTTCAAATGCCCTGATCGCATCTCTTTTCGTCTTTGATACTCGTGCGCGCATCTCCTCTACTGTGTCGCGATGTTTGGCTAGTGCGCGCGCGCGATACCCTACTAACTCCTCTGTAGTCAGTACGCGATCTGGTAGTTTCACCAGCCAAGTCGCTTCCGCTATGTCAAAGGGTAGTATGGGGTGCGCGCCCGTCACCATGAAGAATGGGGAACACCCAAATCCTCGTCGTACGGTGATACGGTCAGCCCACAACACATGGTAGAAGAATCTACTCCAACGCTTGTGCGCGCCCTCTGTCCCTCCACACGCTTTCCACAACATCTGTCTTATGTCCCAATGGGGACGCTCTATTTTTCCATTCGCTTGCGAGTTGTACGCGGAGATAGTAATCCCTGTAATCCCATACTTCTTTTCTAAGTACTTAAGCGCTGCGCGGAACGGTCCACCGTTATCTGTGATGATTTCTTGCAGACAGCCCCAACGGCAGATAATGTCCTCGAATATCCACTGCGCTATTGCACGGGCATTCTCTTTCTTTAATGGCCGTCCTTCCGCCCATGAGCTCAGCGCACATCTTCCGTGCACTATGTAATTATACCCATTGGAGGCCGGGGACATGTGCATAGTGTCTGCGTGTAGTTGCTGGAAGATAGACGGCGTGTGTGTCTCGGTGCGCGGGATCTGGATGATAGTCTTCTGTCTTAACTGACAGACATGACATGTTTTCACATACCAGTAGACATCCCTTTCCAACTCCGGCCACCAGAAGCGCTCAGCTAGCAGTTTGCGCGTAGCGTACGCTCCTCTGTGCCCCAAGCTGTCATGCGCTGAGCGCAGCATGCGTGTCCGCTGCGCCTGATCTATCACCAACTTATGCGCGTCATCTATGGATCTCCGGTACATCCGCCCATCCCTGTCTAAGAAGAAGTTGCGAGCGTTCCTCGTAAAGTTCTGATATTCTCGCTCCGTCATGCCTTTAGGCCTAGTGGTTGGATTCTGCAACCAGTAGCGTATCACCGGCAATTTCTCATCCATATCTTTTCCTGCAGACGTCCTGTTGCGCTCATCGTACTCCTCATCCTCCAGATCCTCTATTTTGGAGTCGGGTATTGCATGTGCTAGTATGAATTTCTCTAAATACTCGCGCTGCGCGAGCGGCACACTCTCTTTCTGTATGAAGTCCCGCACGGCCCGCTTTTCCGCTTCCGTCTCTTTCCGTGCGCGCTCGAGCTCCTGCTGGAAACAGCCTATAGAGCGCGCTTCTGGTAACTTGCGCGTGGTGGGACCTTCAAACAACTCGTTGAGTAGTCCTGTATATAGATACCCTCCGCGATCATCGATCTGTTCCTTGAATTCCTCAAAGTCCAGGGGATCTGGGTCATCTTCATAGACTTTCTCGTATTCGAGCGGTCCCACCTCCTGATCATCATCTTCTTCGGAGTGCGCGTACGCCTCATCTCCAGGTTGCCCTTCCCTACGCGATAAACCATCCGCACCAAAGGTTTTGCCCGCAACATGTTTCAACTGGAAGTGATACATAAGTATTTTATCTATCCAGCGATTAATAGTCGCATTAGGGCCCATGCCCGGATTTTCCAACATGCCCTTCAAGTATTTGGCATCCGTTTCCACCACCAGCTTGCGCGCACCGATGAGCCAGTAATAACAGGCTTGTAGCGCACGTAAGAGTCCATACAACTCCCGTTTGGGCTGTGAGAAACGCTGCTCGCGTTCCGTTAACAGTATTGATCCGAAGCGCGCATATACCCTCTTCTTCGAATCTTGTGGGTCCTGCTGGTAAATATAGAATCCTACTGCCCTCCATGATGTGTCTACAGCCAAAGTAATCGGCCCTGTCAATGTGTAATCCAGTGGTTTCACGCAATGTGCGTTGCGCGCACCGTCTTTCAACGAGTCCATGCTAGCTTGCTGAGCGGGCCCCCACTCAAAGGGCTCTTTCCCACGCAATAGCCGCTGTATGTGCTCTGCTCGCTTCGCATAGTCTGAGATGTAAATACGGAGCAGACCCATTGTACCCATGAATGCGCGCACATCACTGATGTTCTTGCATGGCCCCCAATTGAGGATCGCATGCACTTTATCAGGTGCTGGCCTTCGCCCTTCGTATGTGCACAAGTGCCCCACCACTACGATCTCAGCCGCGCACAGTATGGACTTCTTTCCACTAAATGTTCCTCCCGAGTACTTCATGCGCTGCACGATTCTGTTGACATTCAACATGTGCTCCCATACGAATCTCCTTATTCCTTTATTCTCCGGTATCGTCTCGTATCCTCCTCCTTCTAACTCATAGCGCGTTTTAGGTCCCCTAATAGGTACATCGTCTATATAGGGCTCTGTAACTTCAGGTATTTCATCGCGTAATATATAGGCGACATCCTCGTGAAAGATGGGCACAGAGTTCGTCCATCCCATAGGTAGGGTTACTAAGCGCAGCGCACCGAACGGTGTCTGGAATGTAGTCAGGTCTCTAGAGGACTCAGCTAACAGCCGCTCATCGTACCCAACATACAAGTCCAGGATGCCGCCACATGCGCGCCCCGCAAAATGTTCCGCTAGACTCTCCGCTGCCGGAGGTAGCCCTGAATGTGCAATGGTTACCGCGTTTAATGGCTCCAAACTGTGCACGATCCTGAACGAGACCCCGTCTTTCTTAGTTACTGTAAACCAGCGCGACCGGTACGATGAGCTCGAGGGCTCATACGTGCCTGCGCGAATCTTGGTGGCGATGAATTCACATACGCGCTCATACATCCCAGGTGGTATCGGAATGTTCTTCAATACCCAAGGCGTGTGCTCTACAGTGGGAATGTCTACTGGAGGGAAGAAGTCCGTACGGAATCTACCCTTCTCTGTGTCATCCCACGCGAACGCCTCGTTCTGCTGCATGAAAACTTGATGCACCAACTTGCGCTCCTCGGGCCACAGGAAATCCCCTTCATGCGCCTTGTCAATTCCCTCCATGCGCTCAGCGGTGTACCGACCTGTAGGTACGAAGTCTGGCGGATGTGGTGACAATTGCGGCATGTCCTTTAGTGGGTCTCCTTTTATCTCCCTCACTATCCTAAACTTCTCTGGTAAATCTTGATAGACGGGCCTGACTTTCTCAGCCACTGGCTTATACTTCTTTCCTGCGAGCACCGTAACTGTTGTGGCATTCTTGCCAGTCAAGCGCTTACGCGTTACTCCTTGTTTCTTACTAGGGACCTGTTCTTCGTGCGATGCGCGGAACTGTCCTCTAGGTTCTCCTTTGACTACTTCCTCCTTGCGCCATTCGCGCTGCTGAAAATACTTGTATATTCTTTCTTTCTCATCATCCTCCATCTTTGCCTCATGTACTGCTTGAGCCATGTATACATCCCTGAGCTCAGCGCTCCCAAACCGCTTCTTATTCTTTGGTGGCGCGTACCCCGCTATCTCTATTTTCCCCGTGCGATCATCTCTGTCAAACATCAACGCGACCTCTCCTTGACGCATCAAATCATCGAGGATTGAAAATCCTGATCTGCGTTAGGGTTTTCCATCGTGCCAGGGTCCTGCAACTTAGGTTCGCGCTGCACAATCTTGGGACCGCACCCTCGGTTATAGGTGGGTACGACCAATTTGCGCTGTGTGTTGGGATCGGTGAGCGTAAGCTCAACCGTTCCATCACCGCGCGTCTTGACATTGCTCTCCGTGAGGATCTCGAACGGCCTGCCCAAGAGTACCTCATAAGCCGCTGCGCTGATGACATGTACTTGTAAATACACTGTCAGCCCGTTAAACACAAACGGTACATTGCGCGCTAAACCCTTGGTGGATTCCACCTGCTTATTCGCGCTCTGCATTCGTATAGTGAAGTCCGGGTCCCAACTAAGTCCTAAGCGCTCAGCGGTGTCCTGTGCCATTGACACAATCTGCGACCCACTGTCGAGCAACGTCTCTGCGTGTCCCTTGCCGTTGATGAGCGGAAATACCGCCTTCAGATGGTGCGATTCGCGCGCCACAATAAGTCCCTTAGGCTTTTCGCCTGGCTGCAGAGTCGAGACGTACTGCTCGTACGGGTCTTCCATGATGATGGTCCCCGGTTGCAGTCCGCTGCGCTCATCTGAGCAAGTAAGGAAAGTGGCCACTGGTAGCTCGTCCATCTGCATAAACTCCTCTTCCTCTTCTTCCCCTGCTAACGCGCGATAGCCTCATCTACTTCACGCTCTTCTTCATCGTAGTCTAGTTGTAATACGCGCATCGTATTCAAATCCAATGGTACCTTTCTTGGTACTATGCGCTCAACGAATTTTCTTCTGAAGCCTGCAGTCGAGATGCCTAACAACTGGCCCTGCGTGATCTCAATTTTCTGATTTTCTAAGTGCTTGAGGACTGCGTCAGCCTGCGCCTCATCTTCGATAGGTGCGCGCAGCTTATAAGCAGGTTTCCTCTTCTCTACTACAGGTATGGGTTCTTCCCTAACCTTAGGTTTTACTTTCTCTGGTACGCGCAGCGGAGGTACCATTACATATGGCACTGCTGCTGGTCGTGCACTAGGCCCAGCCTTTGCAGGAACCTCAAATACTACTTTCTTCTTTACTGGTGCGCTGCGCGCTGCTCCTCCACTACTTCTCGCAACTCATCTTCCTCCTCATCACTCGCGTCCTCAACTGATGCTCTGGGTATATTTCTGATTGGTAACTTCTTATTTGCGCCCTCCGGGTTCTTGGGTTTATCAGAGCCGCTACGCATAACTCTGCCCGCGTTTCCCTTCATCAGACTCAATCGAAACCCTGACTGAGCGCAGCGTCACGTTCGGCTTTCATAGTCGCTATTAACTGACGCTGTTCCTCTATCACCTCCTCAGGCGTCTTTGCCGATGCGCGCTCCTTCAGGAACGCCTTCTTACTTTCCAACTCTTGTTGAAGTGCGCGTATCTGCTCCTCGTAGGTCTCGTCCAAGGAACTGGCCGGTTGGTACATCTGCGAGTATACCATGCTAGGAGGCATACCCATGTATGACGGATGGACCGGTGCCATATACGCTTGCTGCTGGCGCCCATTCTTCTTATGCCATTCGTCGACGCGCTCTTTGATCGCGGCGAAGGGTCCCAAGGTATCGATGACCCGTCAGGTAACTGTAAGCGCCCGCCTCAGTAATGACAATCCTCCCCGCTGACAAGTCTTGCTGCCGTACGATGCACTCAGCAACCACATGTCCCGTCTGCTTGCAGTAGAAGCAGCGAGGCTCCGGGCGTTGTTGGTATTGGAAGGGCCTAGGCGGCGCTCCACCAAAACTCGGTGCGCTCATGGGCATCATGGGGGCTACTGGTTGCACAGGCACCGACATCGGTGCGGCGCGCGCAGCCATGACATTGCGGATAATGTCCTCCAACTCTTTCCTACTCGACTCCTTTGACTTCGCCACTGTCTTCTCCACTAGCGACAAGGTATCCTTGAAGGAAGCGACGAACCCTTTCAGGTCCTCAATCTCTCCGCGCAGCGAACCAACATCCGCGGCCTCAGTCTTGATGGCGGGCACCGGCATGAGTCCATCAGTGCTATCGCGCCCTAGGCTCAGCGTAGTGCTTGGGTTCTTGGTGCGGGCCATTTGTTCCGCCATCTCGGCTACCTGTTTGAGAGGGTACATGTCCTCAGTGCGCGCTTCTACCGTCACCCCAGTAGGTGCAGTGAACTGTATATTGCGCTCAGTCAGGAACTTGTCGAACAATGCGCGCGTTGTGTAATCAATGTCCAGTTTATTAAACAATCGATCCCTGAACCCCGCAGTGAGACTATTGGTGAAGTAAGTCACCAAGGTATGATTCGCGAGCAGGGTAGGCGCCTTCGTGAGCTTAGCGGCCTCGGCCAAGAACGCGCGCTTGAAGTCCAGCAACACCTGGAGGTCTTCCTCCGAGATGCGCTGATTCTCCTTGCAGAGCTTCTTGAGCCGTGCGATGGACCCTGTCTGAATGCTGATCACCTCCGGGTACTCGTTGAGAATCATTTTCTTGAGCTCAGCGTACCCTTTGGTATCATAACCTGGTAGATTCTTCCACTCCTCCGCCGTCTGCATGGGTACATATTTGATTACATATCCTCTCTTCTCATCGTCCTCCGTCACCTCCGCGCGCTTAAACCAATCCTCCAGGTCCTCGAAGTACCGCGGCAGCTCATCGCGCTCTGCAGCAGGATCGAAGCTCGGCGCGCCGCGCGCACCGCGTACTGGCATGGACATATCCTTAGGCATAGTTTCTGGTTCTCGTGGGGGTGAATTCCGTTCGCTTTCTGAAAGATCTGACAAGTCTCCTTCAAATATATCTCTCGCTACGCGCTCTGCCTCACTTTCGCTATTTTCCGCCGTGCGCTGCGCGGATGTCTTAGCAGTCCCAAATACTTCCGAGAATGGAGGAGGGGTGTCTTGGGTAGCTTGGCTATCAGAAGTACCGAATGGTGCGGTTTCAAGTGTAATATCACCGTCCACTAATTGGTCTTCTGATTCAATGCCAGATGGTGGTCCCCAAAATCCACTAGTCCCTACTCTTAATTCCGAGTCGCTTTCGGTGAGCGCACCTGGGATGCGCTGCGCTAATCCCTGAGTCTCGATCTGCAACTGCGCTTCCTCCTCGCTCTTTTCTTTGCTTTTCTGTCTCGCGTCGGTGTAATTACCAACGGCTCTACCAGCTCAGCGTTTTTCTTGCTCCTCGTGGTTCTCTCGCGTGAAGGCACCGTTCCAAAGGATGGTCTGGCTTCTTCTGGCTCGGCGAGCGATGAAGGCGCAGGAAATTTGCCTCGCTTGTTACTCGTCCCGTTTTATTTGAAATTTTTGTAATTTATTGTAATAGGCGCAAGCCGTAGTTCGAAAACACTAATTGAGATTTCTGAACCTTCCCCTCGCGGTGGGCTCCAGATGTGAGGTCTACTGCGTAGCTAGACTCGAAATCGCGAAACACAACACACACACACACCCAGCGGAGCGAGATCCTATCCCTTAGATCGAGTGAACGCCCTCAACTAAATGGCTAGTATAATCTATGCTCTGCCCTGGTTCCCGTTCTGGGCGTGCGATGCGCGCACCTCGTGTCCTCTAGTCTTTGTAACAGCAAGTAGTGCCTGCAAGTTCGTTTGTAAGGAGGGGTTTAATTCTAGTAATTCTCGGATAGAGCCCGGTTGCTAGTGGCGTGCACTAGGCAAAATGATGAATGAAATAAGTTGTTTTAGCGAACGGCTTCGCTGCGCGCACTTCCGGGTCCGGTGACCTCGTGCTATGCGCGGACTCTCCAAAGTCCAACAATCCCAAGACTCTCCAAAGTCTTTCACCCGGCGGTGCAGTCTCACAGTCTAAACACTACAGTGCGAGTTTCCGTACACGTTTGTACTGACTCCTCACTGAGCTCTCCAAATGACCCGGTGGCCAGAAGCTATCCAAAACTCCTATGATTCACAAACACTTCACAGTTAAAACCCTAACAAAAGCTAAACACAGCCCGCTGACGGCCTGGGACAGAACCCAGCACACAGATCTAGTGGGTAGACAATTGCTTAAATTACTATAGACAAGGATACAGGTTTATATGCGATGTGCGCATGTGTACTAATAATAAGGTAAAGTAAATACTAGCAATGCACGGCCAAAGGTCCGCGCATCGCATCCGGGCTGTCCTTCGAGTGTCCTGATCCCTTGGCATTCGCTGCACGCATGTCGTTTGTTCCCTCGGGCTTTTGCGCGTCTTTTTGATGCGCGCCGCCACGGTCACATGATGTGTGGACTTAGGCAAATTCTGCCTTTGCGATGCGCGCACATGAGATGCGCGCACAGCCCTTCACACCGCCCTTGGTACTCGCTCAGCTGTACTCACACCGCACTTCGCTGGTGCTTAACCGTTCTACGCCTCTCCGATCGCTCGCACGGATGACCAGACTATGCACTTTAGGCTGTGCAGCTCGCTGACCGATCTCTCTCGCAATGCGGTGCGCGCAGGCGCTTATAGTCATAAAGCGCGCTGATAGCTATAGACTATGAGTCAGGCTCCACTCTAGTCCCTCTGTGTTTCCCGCGCGCAGCTGTCCCGCCACTGGGACTTCAGACTGTTTACACCCATAGCCAAAAAGCAGCCCTCTCAACGTTCAACGGCATCAACCCATGTTTCGATTTCCTGGCGCTTAGATTCCGAAAGGAATTGAAGTTGAAATCCATAGGAGTTAGGCTGCGGGATTGGGTTGAGCTCGGTGTGGTCAACAAAGTTGTTATGATTCTCCACATGTGTAAGTCTCGAAGGGCCCGCTGTTTCCATAGACAAATGGTTGAGTATTAGTACCAGTAGTATTAATTAATATCATAAGTCTGGACGTACCTGCTGCATTCGCTTGATTTCTTGGAGGCGCCGGCCTAAACTTAGGACGGACTTGGGGTAAGTTGGACCTCGTAGCATTTGCATTGGATGGTTCGATGGGGGCATTTGCAATAGCCAAGAGACAGGCTGCTGCTACTATAGACAAACAATCGGTCAATGATACTAGTAATATTATGACAAGACTTAAAGCTATTGGCTCATTACCTGCAGTAGGCGACTCCAAGAGTCCGAAACTCGAACGGCTGCTTGGTGACTTCGAGTTGGAATGAGTTGAATCCTTCATCAGCTTGAAGTCTGATAGTGTTGGAAGAGAGAGTGAGGCGGGGAGTGGTCGGAGTCAAGAAATAAATCTGGGTTGGAACTTAGATGTCCCTTTTCAGGGCGCCGCGTCCGAACGGCATAGCAAGAAGCACGACGTTATGTATTATTTAGTAGCCGTAAAGATAGTATATTTGACGTCTCACTGATCGCGCCGCATTGTGCCACTAAGTATGGCCTTGTTGCGCCGCTGCATGTTTCTTCACCGTGACGGGAGCTCCTCTACCAATAGCGTCAAGATGCACATCACACTTCAAGTTGGCTTTTGATAACAGTTTGGACTTCTGGCGAGCTGTTGTCCCGACTCTGCAATTATTTGAATAACATAACGTTAGTTGGGGCACTCTCTAAGGCTATTGAAATGTTAAGCTAGAACATATCAAAAATGTATATACTAGTAGTCATCATCTTGTTGCAATAGTATTTTATGTGATTCGCTTGTATCACTAGACACGGAGACAAACTGAGGGAATATTTTCCTATGGAAATGGTGTCAATACTGCGCAATTGGACCTCTAGGCAGATGGAATGCTTACTTCTTCCACCATTGAAGGAGATCCTTAACACGACGGGTTGATGCTGCACTGCGGTGTTCTTCAAAATAGTCGACCACAAAGTTATAGAAATCTACAAAGCTAAAGTTGTTATGACTGCAGACCCACTGGGATGCATCAGTCAGATTGAATACAAGCTAAATAAGACGTTAGCAGATAAACACAAAGGTGGATAGCAGCGCTACTGACCATAACCGCAGCGTACGCAATAGACCGGCCAGTGACTGTTCCATTCATACCCAAAAGAGTAGATACGGAAGACTTTGTCGATTTGCTTGACTTCGATTGACGAGTGGATTGATTACCCGGCTCTGGTTCTACTGTAATATTGTCGGCTGATGATGGGGATGTAAAGATTGCAGCATAGACCTAGTAGCGGTATTGTACTGTTAATAGAGGAAGCATGTTACAGTAAAGACACATACACACCTGAACAAGTAGATTGCTACGAAGAAAGCCTTCTTCAATACGCTTTAGATTGACAGGTGGGGTCGAATACAAGCATCGTAGGTAATAATTGGTGTTGATAACAAATCCTTCTTTACTGTTCCGAATATTTGCTCTGACCCTTTTGAAAGTGAGAGTGATTAGTTCATGATTAACAAATCACCTACTCAATATCATTCCAATCGAAGGTGACAGGGCATAACAGTGCTCCGCATACGTCATGTTGAATACCCCGGTTCGAACGGTCGTTTTTATGGAGAAGGATATCTGGTTTGTACTGGCCATTTATTCGTGAGCATATATCAGCTTTGATTCGATTAACGTCGTCACTACGTGCACTATTGGCACCGTGTTGTAACTGCCGCAATATAAATTAAATCGAGGAAATAGTTATGTATGAAGACGCACACACTTCATTAAGGTAGCCCAATATAACTTCAACATCTTCCTCTTCTTTGAGAAGTTGCCTTAGAGATGGGACAAGATCTAAGATAATAGGCCAAGCAGTGATCAAACGCTGTCGGCTGTGACCTCAAGGTTGTACAAATAAAATACTCTGGTGAATGATAGAACGATGTACCTTTGATCAAATACAGTGCCAGCGGGCTCAGAGTTTTGCGCGTCCACTTCATCGAGTACACTAGAGACACTGTCATAAAGTGTCGCTAAACGTCGTATTCCGCGTCCTAAACTCATGGTAGTCCTGGTAAAAACTTGAGCTTGAGTATAACATATGATTAAAAAACATTCGTACCGGACTTTCCTAGAGCGCTTATTGCTCGCGTTTATCTGCTCTGACATGGTGGCTAGCTGTCGTTTCAAGGATTTAATTTGCGCCGCTGCAGCCTCAGGATCAACAGATTCATTTTGACTATCATTAAACGAGGAGTCGCGAGTAGTACTAGTATCTGTTGACGATGATCCACTGGGCGACGTTTGACTCCGCAAAACGATGTCAGCCTGCTGCAGAGCATCCGAAGACATATTGGAATGGCACTGGGTGAGGATAAATACCGCCTTAATATGTTGAAATATATAGCCTTATAGCTCGGTACATCTAGAGCTAATACGGATCCGGAAGGTGACAAATGCAACGCAGGCTGCAGCACGCCGCAGCCACTGCGCGCCGTGCTGCGAGAGATTTTTTAGTAGGGCTGGTACTGCTAGGTAAAGAAGTTGACGAAGTGTTTGCCGACCGTTGTCTAGTCATTGTTTCCGATTCAGGCGCAAGATGAGGTGCAAATGTAGGAGTGCCCTAGGCAGTCGCTCATGTAATATGTTATGGAATATGATATAGCTCCCAGTGAGCAAGTTGTTTTGATGTTTGCGTAATGGATAAATTCAAGGGGTGTAGTCAAAGAATCGGACATGCCACATTGTTATGGAGAAGCATAATACAGGGTTGTCACGGCACACCGTGCCCATGTACTTGAGATACGCAGGAAGTCAAAAGGACAGAGGTATCTGGAGGTTCAAAGACTCGGAACCGGTAAATATCGTGACCAGGAGGCGTCGGGAGGGAATAGCTTCATACTACAGGAGCAGTCCAACCCTATGCGATTGTCCTCGCAGTCATAAAGCGTCTGACAGAGTATCAATCCCAGAGTGGTATTTCTTCAATGGATTGCAAGTACATCGTGCCGTACATAGTACTAGATAAAGACCTGTACTTCGGTCTATCGATCGAGCCGCATAACAAATGAGAATACTGCCTTGAAGCGCTTATAAAGATGTAAGGCGAACCAAGGCCGAGCTTGGGGCGTTACTCCTCATTTACGCTTGGTTTACGCCTAGTTTTGATTTGTGGTTTCCAAAGCAGATAGAGATGATATTGAGATAACGCAAAAGAAATAGTACCCTGAGTCCCAGAAGTACTAAACTTTGTCAATTCTTCGATAATACCCTGGATCCCAGAGGTATCATTCTTTGTTGATCCCTTGACTCTGTAACGATCCTGTTAATAGAAGACAAACAAAAATATCCATGGCCGCGACATCTGGGAAGAGGCTCTAAGGCCCGGACTGGCTATAAGTCTGACGTTCAGCGACTGTTATACTAAGAGTATAGGCCGAGCTTGGGGCGTTACTCCTCGTTTACGCCTAGTTTTGATTTGTGGGTTCCAAAGCAGATAGAGATGATATTGAGATAACGCAATAGAAATAGTACCCTGAGTCCCAGAAGTACTAAACTTTGTCAATTCTTCGATAATACCCTGGATCCCAGAGGTATCATTCTTTGTTGATCCTTTGACTCTGTAATGATCCTGTTAAGAAAAGACAAACAAAAATATCCTTGGCCGCGACATCTGGGAAGAGGCTCTAGGGCCCGGACTGGCTATTAGTCTGACGTTCAGCGACTGTTATACTAAGAGTATCATGGTGACAATAGTAGACCGACGTCGAGGGGCTGTAATTCAATCTCCGAAGCGCGTGGCAGACTCAACCGGGCCGGGTCCGCGTCTCAAAGTTTTTGCAAACTTGTTTAGCTTGAATCCGAGGTCCTCGGAAGTCAAGGCTACTACTACTAGTACTTGCCAGTTGTTCAAATTCACCAATTGAAAGGACAAGCATTATGAATTTGTCATACATGGTAGTGCGTAGTATTGAGAAGGCATATTTGGAGGAATATATAGGATTCGGATCTCCAACAGCAAGACTTGATTCCGATAAGATTCAAGAACGTCCGAAAGTTGGCAAGTAGCAGCCGCCATCATGAGAGTACAAAAGGTATTCAATGAACTATGTACAAGAAAATCTATGTTTGCTCACGTTCGCCAAGATTGGATATTGAACCTGCCATCTTTGTGTAAGTAGTTAGCGCAGGCGAGTCATCGAATAACAGAACGAGAGGCTCTTCGGAGAATTTGTGCCATCCATTCATTGGAGGCAGTCAGAGGTTTCAACCCACTGGAAGATCCTGATTCTAATCCCTTCAGCCCGATTAGATAATTTCAAACCACCTACAAGACGTTATTGAGCTTGGTTTCTCCGGCTCCGATAAATGATGGGACAAGACTAGTGCAACTTATTTCATGATTTACTTGCGGACGTCAGTATTACAGTGGCTTTCTTTGCTGAGTTGGTGACGGCGCGTCGAAGGAGGGAATGAGCCCTCAAGATTTTTCGCCATTCAGAGGCAGTGCGAGGGTTCGCAGAGCCTGATTCTAACTCTTTCAACCGTGTCTGATACATGCACTCAAGGTGATCATTCCAGGTGGGAAAAACAACGAGCTCCTCCCACAAGGAGGCCGTTGGCCACCAGGATAATACCGATTGCTGAGGACCATGGCCTGTGGGTGATAGTATGAGAGCATCGCAAATGTCCTCTTACATCCAAATATGAGTTGACATCATGCGTACCTGTGGACACCTTGTAGACGCCGCAAATTATGTCCTTTTCAGAGTCATGCAGATAGTCATCCACTCGTATTTGCGTTTGACCAGAATTGAATGCTTGACAGATTCTACTTAGAGTCGCGCTGGCCGTTGGTCCGTCTAATACTTGGCTATAGCTTACGTTCAATTCAATCGATAAACGCCACACGATTCCACCTTCTTTGAGAGCAGCACGACCGATTCTGGGATTGCATATTAGTTTGGCGCGTTCTTGCTTATGAAGTTCATAGTCTTCTTTTGTAAACTTGTACACAACTGTCCTGGTCCGAGGAATATATGGTGGTACGTTGCTTATCATTTGAGAGTCCCCCGGGCCAGACATTAATTTCAAGGTGAAAAATTTCATTCCACGGTTTAGAAGCTCGTATGCTATTCTGTATTCATCCCAATCTTGGTCTAGGCGCACGACCAACAGCGCTGAAACGGGGCCTTGCACTGCCAGTAGCCATGGCGCTACTACATGTCCGCCACTGGGCTTGAAAACATAAAGATCTCCGGGTAGCTTGTGAATTGAGCTGAAACGCCACAAATTCTTGACGTATTTGTCGTTGGAACACGACAAATCGTAAAGTTGGTTTCGAGGAGATGAGTCTGCTTGCAAAAGATATTTTATGAAATCAATGGCCGCCTGACCCATTGGAGACTTGAAGTAGCTGTCAGGGACCGAAGGTGCCCCACAGACATGTCGCACTATGTTCGCTTCCGACTCCACTATATAATTGGGTAGGCGTAGATTAGACCTGGATGTAGGGTGCGTAAACCCATAGAGAAGATACAATGTTTCTTCCGGGGAATATGTCTCAGGTTGGCACTTCTCGTCTGGGCAATGCACTTTTACATTCTGCGTCAAACTTGGTGTTTCCGTAGCAGGAGAATACGAGTAGCCCAGTTGGTTATGTATGTTAGTCGTGCTGTCATGTCTAGAGAGACTTGCATGCAGCTGCGTCGGCACTCTCTCGTGCGTACTGATATCGAATGATGGATTGTACGAAGCCGACCGTGGTGAGTATACGTGTTCCTCAGATACTACAGGTTCATTAGCGCTTTCGACACCGCTATTTCCAGGTAACGTGGCTGCTGAAATAGGCACAAGGTCAGTTATCAGATCATCTTCATCGCTCCAAGATTCCTGCTGTAATTCTTCGGCCGTCTTGCTTCCCATAGCCTCGCAGCAATCCCACTCATTCGTAAGTTTGTCGTAGTACTTTTGGGCCATGCCGAATTCAAGTAAGGTTTCATCGTGATCCTTTTTATGAACGGCAACTCGTTTCCACTCGCCATCTTCCTTCTCCCAAACAAAGACTTTCTTCGGCAATTTGACTGCTTTGGCACCAGATTTTTCCAACTGTTTACTTCGCTTCTTCTCTATGAACAGTTTCCAGGCGGGCTCATTGATGGAGGACGACTGACTGCTTGTTTGCAACAACGGCAGTGCTTTGACAAGAAACGACTTCGCCTTCTGTAGTAGGTGCGTCGGTGGTTTCCAGCTACCCCAACCTGCTGGATTACATCGAAGATGATACTCCTCCCTATCTCCCCAAGGATACCAGATAGGTATATTCCATCTGACAAAAAAATCGATTGCTGGGTGCTGAAATGTTTCGCCCATGATCTGTAGAAAAATGCCCGCTCTGGGACTATGGTCAGAAAAGAAAGCCAGTTCTTGTCGGATGCCTGCAGCAACGGGAGCGTCGTAAAAGCGAAGTAGGGAAAACATCCATTGGGGTACTGGAGTAGCATAGTTTTCTTCGTCGTAAGTTTGTGCAACTGCGATTGCGAAGGAAACTAGACCCATCCAGATGGCGAACCAGTTGCGACAGCGCTTTTCCGCTGACTTAAATTGACTTGAGTACTGGTACTCAGCAGCAAATACAACCGAAGTTGACACGACGTAATCCATTGTGGGTATGCCGTACGCTGATTGGAAACATTCGAATATATCTTGCATCGTTTTTTCGGTGATTGTCCAGTTCATGATGTCGTGAGGATTGGCTTTCTGCTTGAAACCCGTCTTGGATTTTACTATGATCGGATTCGAGTAGAGTCGGTCAAATGGAACAACGTGAAAATTGGGTTGTTGGGGCACAAAGGCGAGATACGCCATTTCTTTGACCCACCAGAGAGGTTTCTGTATCTCAGCAACGTCGCCTTGGCTAGCATTTCGAAAAAATGATTTGCCATCATTGTCTGGTAAAGAGGGAACATATGAACTATTCGGGGAGTAGTAAATGTCGCCTCCCAAAGTAATTGCCCTCCCGTGTTCTGTATGAATATTTTCCCCCTGGCTGAGTCGCTTTCGTATTGCAATGTGGTATTTACTAGGTATAAAATCCGGTTTGATGGATTCGTGTGTCACTGGTTTCAAGGGCATGGTGATATCTCCAAACCTATTCAAATTTCAGTCATTAACATCAGCCAGATGAATAATTAGAGACAGTTATACTTACAGTGTGTGTTATGTAGTGATAGCAATGACGGTGCCACTGATTTAGACCTCTAAGCGATTGCCCCAGCAACCACGACAGCGTAGAATGGTCAAAGAACGATGACTACGCTACGGTGTGACCTGGAAACCAGAGTCAACCTTTCTTAGTCCTTCACAGGAAGTCTTGGAAGTGGGCGAAGACAGCTTAACGTCCTGCGAACGTCGGTGGAATATAACTTGGAGAAGCAATGGAGATGTCCAGAGTCAATCGTCCTGCAACTTTTCTTGGTGGGTGTTGAAACTGAGGAATCCAAGGCCAGTGAGTAGGAAGTGCCAAAGATAGACCAGTCATAAAGCTTGAAGTGAAGTCGGCGCTCAAGTGCTTAGCTCAACATTGACAACATTACCTAATCGAATTTTCGACATTCAAGTGACACTACTTGACGAAAGTTAGATATTTTCCTTTTTAGTCATTTTTTCGGTTCAGATATTTGCTGGCAACAAAAGCTTCATTAATCATTACTTATTACATACTAGAGCTAAAAAGGAAGTAAATTCCTGGACAGTGTATAATAAATAGCAATGTATTGAGGCTGACATACATACACACATACAATATACATACATGCACAAAAAGCCCATACCAATAAATAAAATTACAATACTAACATCGACCACCTGTATCAAATGTCCCGATTGCCAGGCCAAAAACGAAGAAAGATGATTCAAAGAACTCGGTAATACGAATGAAAGAGCCCCTGTTCACACTGCCAACGATTGCGACCGTGCGGTCTTACCATTGATTTCATCGACGATATGATGAGTATAGGAGATAGAATGCAGTCTAGACTGTGTAAGACGTTGAATGTTTTCCCGCTTGGCCCGCTGGAGGTATTTGAAGGAGGGATAAAAACGAGAGCTACCTGGAAGTCGAGTATCGAGCCCGCAAAGATCGATGGAACGATGTTTACTCTTAGCGCATTCCTGTTGTAAACAGTGGATTGTCTTTCCGATTTCCTGCAGAACAATTGCGTCCTTTTGGTAGATACGTATTAGGGGCAGTAATTTCAGATGCAACCAGTAGTCCAGATCGAGCAATGCAGCAGATCGACGAAGCGATAGCGCATTTTTGGCGTCTGTGGCAGCAACGAAGAACTCTTCCAAGACCTCGACAGAACACTGAGAAAAAAAATCTTGAAGCTAATGATGTGTTAATATAATTACCTATCACAGGCGGATAGAGAAAAGGAGAACTTACAGTCTCTTCGCTAGTTAAGTTTCGCCCTTCCACATGCGCATGATATAACGCTAGGGCGCTGCTTGTACTTTTCATGAGTCCCTGGGTGAGGCATAAAGCATTGTCTTCGGCCTCATCTGGATCTTCATCGCTATCATAGGATTCCCAGTCCCAACCGTCTTCATTCTCCTTCAAAAAATATGTATTTTGTCAGTATGAAAAAAGTGGGAAGCACTAAGAGCTGACATGGTCAATCTGCGGCCCTGGTTCATCCCCACTACACAATGTAGCGGAGTCAGACCCCTTGGAGAAATTCTTGACATCCATATCATCGGCAGGTAGTGTACTTGAGCTCCATACATGAATGCGATTCCTGTCGAAAAATGGAGAAGCGCATAGTGGGAGATCAATGTTATCATCTGTAAGGCTCCTCGTCAGTTTGGTGTTGGCCCGGGTGGTAGGAAAATTAGCAGTAATACTTTGGTTCTCCATGGCAGTCAGGAGCCATGGCCGAGCTCCATCCGCAAATGAAGGTATTTCATCTCTTGGGTGGGAGTCAGTGACTTGGTATGCAGGAGGTCGGAGGGGCGAGGTATGTGCGGGCATAGCTGGTGGGTTTAGCAAGGTAAGCAGTGGACCAACAATGGACGAGCAGAAGGCCCCGCAAACAGTGAGAAACCATACACGTAATCATGGGAATGTCACCACTACTGGAGAGATCTCATTCCTGTCAAGCTGCCAACGGTGGCCCAGTCGGGGTTCCCCGGTCAGTAATTGAACACGTCCATTGAATACAGGTTTACCTCCGCACGATTTGCTTCCGACTGACAAAAATATGTACTCGGGCCCGCTTCCCGCAGTGAATGGCCATGTGTAATTGAGATTATGATTTCTTGCCAGCCTACCGTCAGGTGCTGTTCCATCTATTATTATAGGTGTCATCTCGAACTGCGTGTCATATTACTAAAGTATTGAAATGGGAATACTTCAAAGACTTGAGGTGGTCGACTGTTTAAATTTACCTAGTCCCTCACTGGGCTGCCCGCAACAGCCTTTCAATATTTATACTAGCCACATTAAACGTCGGCCATTTCAAGTTACTATTAGCTGGCAGGTGACTCGACGAGTCGACTTCAGCCGCCTTATACAGCGTACTGCGCATGGCTACCGTACTGTGACTCCTTTCAAGCAACTTAGCCTGTTATTCAAAGTTTGACTCATAAGGCGAAAAATATGGTGTGCGTCAGTGTCTTCACCTATGACCTGCTATTGATCATGACTTCCTGTCTTTCTCTTCAGTCGAAAGTTCATCAAACTATTCATGTTATCCGCGAAACAAAATCATTAGCACATCTTCAACTTTTCCCGAACAGCAACCACATGTCAGTGAGTAGATCAAGAAACTGACTGGTACTTCGGTTGAAGTTGTTCAGTAGTCAGTTGACCTCAAAGCCTCACAGCCCGATCATATTATCAACCCAGTGTGGCAAGAGTTGCCAGCAATCTGTTCCAAGGGCGCCGTCGCTACAAAGAACAACCGTAGTTGTCTTCGTACAACCAACACGCGACAGTCGAGAACTCACTGGAAGCCTGGAGGATGAGAACTTGCAGCACTAATCGAGGTAATCAAGTTCCGGCCAGTGTTTGCTCCAAAAAAGGTCAGACAGCTCGCTGTCATTACTAGTACTTACTAGCCAAGTGTAACTTGATTGCAAATTTGAACGAGTTGATAATGATTTATTAATAAATTCGATGCATTCACAAAGCATTCGTTCGGATGATTGGACAGCGATTCAAGCCACAAGGATGAGGCTTCTTTGAGAGAGTGCTTTCCTTCACAAGAAATTTTTATTTCATTGTCCATAGGTATATAAGACGTTGAGATACTATGAAGATTGCTTCGGAATCCACATCGCTACTAGCCCTATCATCGTGGTAGGTTAGCTAGGTTCACTGCCACTCCACCGTTCTTGAACCACTGCTGGTGACAGTATGCCCCCTCAACTCCAGCGTCAGCCATCCGCATCGGACCGCAGAAATGCTCCCATGCAGGTCACTGATATGGCTCGTCATTTCACAGTGATGACACTTGTCGAGAACAACATCTTAAGTCCTAGAGATATTTCCAACATCGATGATATCGACCTTCAGAGTTATGTGCCCTTGATAGACCTTCATGCTCCCGATAATGGTACACTTAATCCAGCAACGACAGGGGACGACCGTTTCCCTCCTTCGGAGACGGCGCAGTCCATAACCACAGTTGGTTTATATTATGCAAACGAAGGTGGCATATCTTTCTTAGTTATGTTCAAAACGAATGTACGTATGTTTAGTACATGATACACGATCATTCAAGTTAATCACTTACTACATTTCATACCCCTTCAGGAACAGCTTGAGCTACCAGTGGAAAAGCAAGAGAAATATCCCCTGTCTCTAACATACTTGTGGGAAGGTATCAGAAGACAGGGTGGAGGTCGCGCTACAAACATGTTTGCGATGCAAAGCAGATTTGACCCTTACTGGGTCCTTCGGAAGAACATTTACGGAACTATCGGAGAATCGATCGAGCTCGCAACAGTTTACTCGTTAACATTTAACTCGTCGCGATGCAAGCTCACTACAGCTATATGGATCGGGATTCCTATATTGTCTATACTCGTGAGTGCGGTTTTACATAATTTAAGCATTGCAGCCAGTAACACTCACCATCGTGGCCCAAACGGTACATCACGACAGTCAACCGTGACGGGAGAGTTGACTAGTATGGTGAACATGGACACCGCATTCGGTGCACTGTGGAAAAGAGTAAGAGATTCGGATTTGATGAAACGGCTGATTAACATCGAGGACTCCGGCTCCGACGAGGAGTCCTCTCAGCCGCCGCGCCAACGGTGGCCCGACAACAGCCTCGGCGACGATTCCGCCGCATCGAAGGACTCATTCTTTATCCGCATTTCTGCAGATGTCACCAAAAGTGTAAGTGATTGCTGCTTTGACTTTGAGCAATGTATCGCCGCTTGACCATGGTTTATTGCAGCTGCGAGAACTCATGGATTTGTCCATTGTTGAAGCCATCAACATTGCTCGTCAAGGACTGAATGAACGACTGCTCAGCCTCTTCGCCGGTGATTCCTCCGTAGTTTTGGGGCATGGCGATACCATTGGCTCGATTCGACAAGCCATTCACCTTTATGATTATCTGCACCTGGCAGGTGCCGAGGAGTGCTACAAGAAGTGGCACAAAGTAGAGAGCTGGTCTACCGCGTGCGCGCGCTTACCCCCCACTTCCAAGGGTACCTTGATGATGTTTTATATTTCGCCATGGACTGAGAGCATTTTTCGGTCCTTGGTTAATTTTTGGGGCCCGGAAACCCTCTTCGAGATCAACAGGACTTCCCAAAGTGTTATCAGTGAGGTATTAGTCTTGGCCGTCGCTTTGGTGAGTAACAGAAATTCTTGATATTATCTGTTCAAAATGTCTGACTTTCTATACCATTTCCAAACGCGCGCAGGCGGACCGAGTACTTGCGAGTTACGCGAACCTCCCACAAGGCCTCAGGGCAGTAGCAATGCCCATCAAGTTACGTAGCTCAGTGACTAAGGCCTGCAAGATCCATCTACAGATTATTCGCAATATGGTGTCCGAGGCTAGGGCGCCGCTTCCCACAGGCCAAGCAAGGCCTAGTTTGATCCACTCTTTTGTGCAGGGCCAGTTGGACTCATTTCATGTGCCTTCCGCGACAACCTTTCCCGCACCGCCGAGGGCGGAAGTCGACCCCAACAGTCTTTTGTATTATTTTCAGTCGTTGACTACTTCCGGGGGGGCCACCGATGACACAGACACTGTGGATCTCTTGTTGCAGGGCAGTCCCGTCCCGAGTGAGCCAAAGCCTATCCCGGTGGACAACTTGTAGCAATATCTCGTATTTTTGTGTATAACCTTTGGACAGCAATAAAATGACAACAGCTACTGTTTGCTTTGATATCTCTGATATTGCGTGCAAAATTACAAGCGGTACATTAGCATTCCTTTGTGGTCATGCTTGACCTCCACGCTCCCACCTCCATACTCCAAGGTCCATGCCGTCTGCGGCGGGCAATCACGGTTTTGTGACGGTTGTGTCGAGGGTGAGGAGTGTGTACTACGGAGCGCAAATCAGGACCCGGAGACAGGCTCTGGGTTACGGACTCGGGATAAACGGTACCCGGATCATGAAGGGCCCAGGGGGTACACCGACTCGAGATGTGCCGCAGTGCGGGAGCCTCAGTACGTAGCCCGAACAGGCCTATATGAGGGAGATGACAGCGGGTGGACAAGGGGAGTACAAGGGGAGTGAGCGTGGGCTGTAGGGAGTGGGGGCGGGCATGTTTGCGTGCCGATCCGCGCTCGTGGGGGCAGGCCGAGCGCGGGTGATGAGGAGCTTGACGCGGGAGCCTGTAGATATGACTACTTTCAAGGCAGGGAGCGTCCGAGCTCTGCAGCTTCAAGAAAGAAGTTGAAGTTTAACTTTGGAGTAGTGAACGCGGCACCGCACCGCAGTTGAGAGGTGTACTAGCACGCTGTAGACCTCGGACCGTTGTAGAGACAAGTATATTGATATTTCTCGTACCACGCTAAATTACAATATCACTTTAATGCCGCCAAGATAGTAGTAATGGGTGCTCTGCGGAAGTGCAGTTAGCACATTACTAACAGAATCATAAAGTGTGTACCTTGTCCAGTATCAGGCGGAACCGATGACTGGGACAGTACCCTCCGAGCACCGGGAGCGCTGCAGCTGCGGGTTAGAAAGAATTCTGTGTCTTGAATTGTAGCGATCATGATGTAGCATACATAAGTAAGATAGGCGGCAATACTGGCGAGACAAATATCCCATATACCTGCCTACGATCTTGTTACCATCCGAAACTTCGATAGTGGTATCGCTTCAGTCAAGCTTCAATAATGCCTACCACACCGTTGGTAGTCGAGGACATCACTCCTGAGAATGCCGTGACAGAGCAAATTTTCACCCCTTCTTCTGGCGTCAAGCGCGGAATGCCTCTCCGTCAACGCCGGACAAAGAAAAGAAAAGGAGAGTACTATGTGATTCCACCTTTAGCACCGTCCCCAAGTCCTATCAAAAAAAGGGGGGGGACAAAGGGAGTAACAAGGCCGCCGGTAAATAGTCCACTATTAACGAAAACTCCAGGTAAGAGTTTATGTTCGCCTTCACTGACGGTGCTGTCTGAAACAGGCCCTGCAGAAAACTCCCGACTGGATGCCGAGCCCTTCCAAATAGACGCATCGTCGGACACGCCTACAAAACAGGCCGGTGTTCTCGATGCACAGACAGCACAGTGGTTCAACCCTTCACTGGAGTATAAAACATCATTTTCGCAACTGTTAAGGCTAGATTTCTTGCCTGCCTATGGGCTACCCGAAGAAGAATTTTGGACGTTATTTATGAGGTGTCAAGGGTGTTCCAACTTTGTGACGGCCAGGACTGTCCCTTACCATAAATGTGCCGATAGAAACGGTCAGTACTTTACAATGCGCAAGGCTTTTTGCATTAGAATCATTTATCTTGATAACACATAGGTTCTAGGGATGTTTTCGCCGACATCAGGAAAACGGACCAAATTCCAATGAGATTGCTCGACGCTCACGACCCCGCTAATGCTGCTGGGGTTCCGATACATATTTTTAAGGATGTATTCCATATTTGCGAACACTGCGGTCGGTATATGACGCGGAGAATTGCCAGAGACCATTACGAAGTCGATTTCGACAACAGTGACTCGCTAGACAGTTCAAGTCCTTGCATAGTCGTGCAAGACCGGTCGATAGGAGGGGGTGCGACGAAAGATATTTGAGGGGCTTTCACTGATATACACTACGGACTGTAACGTCCGAGTTAGCGGTACAATTAGTAGGTATATAATTATGCAATGGGGCTTACAGTATCTTCGACTGCGACCGAGGCTATACAAAGCCTGCCCATGTTTGAAACGACCAGTTCAAGAGTTTACGAATTGCTGTAGAATCTACCTTGGAAGCCAAGAATAGATACAAAGTAGATGGAACGTGCACGACGATCGAGCCTCTGGGGAAAGCTTGATCACGTTTGAAGAGACCAGTTCAAGAGTTTACGAATTGCTGTAGAGTCTACCTTGGAAGCCAAGAATAGATACAAAGTAGATAGAACGTGCACGACGATCGAGCCTCTGGGGAAAGCTTGATCACGTTTGAAGAGACCAGTTCAAGAGTTGTTGTATCTTGAGTCTACCTTGGAAGCCAAGAGTAGATAAAAAGTAGATATATAGATATAACTTAAGTAAAGGGTAAATGAACTGAGGTTGATGAAAGGTAAATGGCAGCAGTGGTTGTCAAATGATTGCGTTATCCGAAGAACAAAGCTTGTGCTTGGGCTGCGTGATTATTTGAGCTCCGCGCTTTAATTCAATCGGAGTCCAAAAAGCATTGAGATTTCTCACTCGTTGCGTCGTGACTCTCTGCATGTAAGCCGTGGTGTCCCTGGCATCCAGGGCACCACAGAGGGCTTATTCCATTACATATCCTGGCTTCTGGGATATCATTGGAGCGTCTCCCTATGTAGCTGTACCATGTATAGATCAATCAGTCTAAATGAATATCGACTTCATCTTGCTATGATCTTGTCTGTCAGAAGTCCAACGCGCAGAGATGAGCGCTTGCTTGTGGCATAACTCTCAACCCCTAGGCTGCTTCTACGCAACCAATTTATCTCTGGTTTGTCAGGATACTTTGGCTTGTCCTTGGGGTTTCAAGCCCAAATCTGTTTGCTGCGCCTTTTGGAACTCTACCGTTCCGCCTAACGAAGTCAAAGAACGGACAATCACACTTGGAAATTAGCTTTCTGTGGGCACGTTATAGCAGAAATCTACAATCACATAATTCAACCTCGAATACAACACAGAGCTATGCCTAGAAGCGGGGCACATCGGAGTCATTCGAAGCCTACAGTCGCATCTCTTCAAGATGGCCACTGCTTTGGGGCACATGTCATCGTAACTTTTTTGATCGATTCTCTTTCCAGTTTACCCTTCAGACGCGTTTGGAGTAGTTGAACAGTCCCCCGCTCCAGGATAATGGACCCTTTCTCCACGCGGGGAACCTTTAGAAGTAACTGCTTTCCAACGTCAGTAAGCAAACCTCTAACGCTGGCCTGAAACCTACTTTGTCACCAATCCTTATTTTCTCGATATTCAAACCATCGGGAAATGGCGCATATGAGTGCGCATGAACAACAGTACAGCCGTCAGACAGGAAAAAAGTTGCACTATTAATCTTGTCGCCCCCGCATACTTCGTAGGTCATTTGCATGATCTGTACCAGTATTCTTGCTGGGTCTTCAAGCCGCTGACAACCCGGAAGTAACGGCCATTCTGGATTGAAACCTGTCCCTGCTACCACCGATTCGGCAAGATCGGAAGCCATGAGTTCTTCGTATATTGTGTATTGCAAGTCTGTGGTGAATTGGTCTTCGTCTACATAAGCCTCTCTGTAACGCTGAGCTAGCCATTGCTGAATACAATCCGTAGTAATCAGTACCGTATGGCTTAAAGCAACACATGGAACTATTTACCTGATCAACTACAAGGCAAGGAAATTTTGCCGCTACCCATTGCAGCAAAGCGATGGGGAATGTTATATCGGTGGAGAGTTGCCTAATTCTTTGATTATTCAACCAAAATAGAAGGGACTGTCTTTCGTGTTCTGGCATTGAGACCTGGTGCTCTATTCCGTACATTTCCATTTGCTGAGCCATACTATGGGGTGACTTAATTATCTGGTACGCATGCTCTTTTTAAAGAAAATATGCAAACTTATAGGTATAGATGATGATTCCCTGTCTAGCCCTCAACTGTGCCGCGTAAGGGGTACAACTGTGTACCGGCTAACAAGCAAGACTCAGCACGACAACAGAATCATATCGGGAGCCGGATCCGAAGGCTCACTGCGCGCCGAAGGGTCTAGAGCAGCATAATGAAATCTTATATAGCATTTGGCATGTAATAAGGAGAGCCCTAACGCTATTTCGACATAGAAATAGATGTTTATCCTTGCCAGTAACTTGGATCACAAGCTATAACACACTTCCTAGATAATCCGCACTCTAAATTACTCTTCATATTCCTCGGGAAGTATAGTACCTTGGCACTGCGCGCTTCAAGAAGTAACGAATTGTTCTCAACAAAAGGCCTGGATAAAATCAACTAATAATTTATCGATTTTTAATCATTGCTTGATTTATCTGCTTGAGAGTACGTACTTTTGTTCCAAGCCTGACGTGTTCTGCGTCCAAGCCTTCTGGAAAGGGCGCGCGAGCATGTGCCCTGACTGGTTGGCCGCCATCCGAGACTATGAAATGGATTTTGTGGACATCATCTTCATCGCGTGTTTCAAATGAAATCTGCAAGATTTGAACCAACAACGTTCTGGAAGTTGCCAGATTCTCGCTATTCCTGAGCAATGACCACTCTTCTCCGACTCCACGTACTGTCGAATCGGCCAGGTTTGAGCCTAAAAACTGCCAATACATCAACTGCAGTAGTTTTCTACAATTGATTTCTTTCCCTTGGACCTTGATAACAGCCAGCGTGGCTTCGTCTGTCAAGTGCCATAGAAAACACTCCCAAAGCCACACCTGCCATTAGATATTAGATTTGGTTTTAAAACAACATTTTAACCACCTACATCATCAACACGACTCTGTGAAGACAGAGAATCTGCCCATCGTTGAACGGCAGACCAACCGAATATCATAACATCTGCTGTTTCATATGTGAAAAGTGTTTCGTCCATCACTGCTGAGATCATGGATATTTGCGCTGGAAATATACGGGAAATTGGCTCGTACCAACTGGCAGCACAGACAACTGTTACACGTAGGTCTGAAAAATTAACTTTCCCATTGACGATTGAAGCTTATATGCTAGTCCAGAAATGCGTTGTCACGTTGATAGCTTTGCTGTGCAATGCGCCTGCACCTTGCCCGGCTTGTTCAAACCCTGAAGACGCTGCGCAAGCCAATATTCATGACGGCGTATGGTGCTAGGTGCTTTAAGATCGCCTCGAGTCATGTATGGTGCTACTGTCAATATTGCATGTGCTTATCACAATCACGTCAATAAAACTTCTCAGCCGTAGTGATCCCGGACTAAGTCAGTAGAAGAGGCCTTACCTTTTTATGACCTAAAACGTACTTTGGTTGTTGACTCATCTGGCCTGTTACTCATGACCGAGTTGACGTGATTCTACCATGGTATTGACATTAAACGATCGCCTGTGCCGCCGTCCGCGCTCATTCGTTTCTGCTATATGCCCCAGCAATTTTCTTGCATCCCTGATTGCGGAAAAACTTTTTCAAGGGCAGCTTCACTATCCAAGCATAAACTCGGGTGTGTTGAAGTGCTTGCAACTCGCAAAAAGGCTCTTGAAGCGCGCTCTTCCAGATTTGAATATGCGTCTCCTGCAGATCTTCGACGTAGGCATTTCTCCGTATGTTAAACATTCTGCATTCTTTGCAATATTTTCTGACGTTCTTTTATCGAACAGAGTCTAACCATTCATGAGGTTGGTCAGCACCGGGCACCTGAGCAAAATGTTGCAGTCGCAGCGTCCAATTCTAGAGACACGTTGAATACTCCAATGTTTTTTACTCCCGCATCTGATAAGGATGTTGACAACGCACCAGCGCCTTCACCCTTATTCACTCAGTCTGACCGCCCGAGGTATAGAATCCCGGCACGATTTATAGACACTCCCCCGGAACCGCTTGCCCCTGTTGATGGATCTGAACCTAATGAGCCGATGGCTAGTATCCAACGGGTCTTGCCGATTGTGCGTAACCAGTTGATTACATCGGCCAATCAATTTGGTCTCTTCAGAGACTACGAATGGCGCCCAACTCATGATCCAAGTGGCCAGCTGTCATTGGAAGATCTAGCAAATGTACCTGAATCTCTGCCTGCTGCTTGTAACTCTGACACTCACCACGAGATACGTTCATCGTACTGGCCATTCCCTAACATCACTATCTGGCGAACATTGTCCTGGATGAATAATGGGACTATGACAAAATCGGAAGGGGAAGTCACTTCTTTCGTGAGGAATGTCATTCAGCAACCCGACTTCGACGTGCGCCATTTCGATAACTTTGACGCTCATAGAGAAAACTGTCGGTTCGACAATGCTCTAGCTAATACCGACTCTATCAAGAGTCAATTTATGGAGTCGTCAGTCGATATTCTGGTACCATCAGGCAGTACTAGAATTGAACCTCAAACATTTACGGTGCCAGGCTTACTTCATCGTAACCTTACTGCAACAATTGTCGAAGCATTTCAAGACCGTCTGTCCCACATGCTGCATTACACACCTTTCAAACTATTTTACCGCAATGTGCATACTGCTCGTGTGCAGCGTGTCTATGGCGAGCTATTTACCACAGATGCCTTCCTTTCGGAGCATGAATGGCTACAAAATAGTGGCAAGCTATCTCCAGACGATACAAATTGTAAGCTTGAAAAAGTGGTGGCAGCGTTGATGATGTCGTCGGATGGAACACATTTGACTCAATTTGGGAACGCCAAAGCCTGGCCTATTTATCTAATGCTTGGAAATCTCTCCAAGTATATTCGGTGTAAGCCCAAGTCCGGAGCTATGTACCACCTGGCATACATACCATCGGTGCGGCATTAATAATTTTTTTATCTTCAAGAAACTAATAATCAGCTTAGCTCCCTGACTCGTTTCACGACATGGCTTCAAAATTTCATGTGAAATGGAGAACCCAAAGAGATGACATATTGAGGCACTGTCGTCGGGAGCTGATTCATGCTATTTGGAAAAAGCTTCTTGACGACGAATTTATTCATGCATATCATTACGGAATAGTTATAAAATGCAACGACGGAACAGAGAGAAGAATATACCCCCGCTTTTTCACGTATTCCGCCGACTATCCTGAGAAGTGAGGCATAAATACACGATTACAATGATCCAAAAAGCTTACTCCTTTTTACAGAGTCCTACTTGCAACCATTCGGGGTGCAGGATTGTGTCCTTGTCCAAGATGTCTAGTACCCAAACTTCATATGGATCGCCTGGGAACGAAGGCAGATGCTATGACACGGCTCTCGCAATTCAGGAAGTACATGCTCTCGAATGTTACTGCTGCCCGTGAAGCCATATATAAATCTGCTCGTGGAATCCGGAGTCAGGCCGTAGAAAATCTCTTAAAGGTTTTTTCTGGTGTTCCTACTATTGTAAGTATTCATATGGTATTACGAACAAGCACGGTCTTACTCTCTATTATATTAGAACGCTTTTGTAGATCGTTTGGGCACTGATTTTAATCCATCAGAAATGCTTGTCCCGGATCTCATGCATGAATTCGAACTTGGTGTTTGGAAAACTCTGTTCATGCATCTTATCCGCCTTCTCCACGCTGCAGGAAAGGGTACTAATGATCGCGTGGTTGAATTAGATAGAAGGTTTGGCGTACAATATTGCAAAGATATCTTAATCTAAAGACCCCGTAACCCCGTAAATGTCAGGTTCAGGGAAATACTACCTTTCGGACGCGATACTATACGAAGATTCTCGGACAACGTCTCCGATATGAAGAGACTTGCAGCCCGTGATTTTGAAGACATTCTACAGGTAAAAGGTTCTCGCATCAAGGTGCGCCAACAAGCTGATATTTGTATGTCAAAAGTGCGCCATTCCAGTTTTTGAAGGTCTCCTTGATCCTCCACACAATACGCAGTTGATGACGCTGCTTTACCGAACAGCCGAGCTACACTGTTTGCTCAAACTGCGCTTGCACACTGATGACACGCTTGAACGAACTGATCAGGTCATCATTCAGTTTGGAAAACTCATGCGACAATTCCGCAATATAACATGCAAGGAATTTCAAACAATGGAGCTTCCAAAAGAGAAAGCAGCACGTATTCGTAGGGAGGGAGCAAAGACGGGGCCAGCCGTCAAATCAACATCAACAGACAAAATACGAACAGGCAGAACAAAACGACTCAATTTGACCACTCCAAAATTTCACGCATTGGGGGACTACGTTCAGTACATACGCAAGTATGGCACCACTGACTCGTATACCACACAATTGGTTAGTAGTTTATGATGTCGATTTTGATACAAATCACTCACAATTCAGTTGCGCTTAGGGTGAAGTCGCTCATGGCCCTGTCAAAAAGGCCTATGCGATGACAAACAAACGAAATGCATTAAAGCAAATGAGCAACATACATATGCGGCAACAAGTCCTCAAAAGTCAGGTAGAGCTTCAAGAGTACGAAGAAGCCAGCAAACCAGAACATTTATCCAGGCATTCTGTGATCTCGCATTCACGAAATGACCCTTTGAATATTTTTACATTTGTTCAAGACTGCGATCCCGCAAAAAAGGTATCAATCTCTGCGACTCTTTGAAACACCGTTTAATTTTACTCCTACAGAACTTCATCCCAAAGTTACAAGATCATTTACTTGGGCGAATACTTAAACTTGACTTTGATGGAGATGATCCTGACATTTTCACTCACGAAGAACGGAACACAATACGCTTACGCAATTCGTTGATATACCGACACTGTACTGCAAGAATCAACTATACTACATATGATGTACGCCGCGACTTTGACACCATAAATCCAAAAACTCGCCCGTATGTCATGATGGCTCGCCCTACCCAAGGTTCTGAATCCGACAATCATATGTTTTGGTATGCTCAAGTTCTGGGCATTTTCCACACTGATGTTCAACATATTGGGCATCAATCTATTACCGGGTTTACGTGGCACCAAATGGATTTTCTGTGGGTAAGATGGCTTGGTGCTGAACCAGGGGCATTACATGGTCCAAAAGGAGCAAAACTTCCTATGATTGGATATGTACCAGAAGAGGATGACCTTGCGTTTGGCTTTCTGGACCCTAGTCTCGTCATCCGAGGCTGCCACTTAATACCGACATTTGTCAATGGCCATACAAATACACTGCTGAGTACAGAACTGCCAACGGAAGCTCGGCCATGTGGAAATTCATCAGATTGGATAAATTACTACGTTGGAATGTAAGTTGCCAGTCTGTGAAGATGATACTCAATCACTCTAACGGCAAGTTACTACTAGCTTTGTTGACCGAGATATGTTCATGCGGTTTTGTGAGATGGGTATTAGCCACCACAAAAAGACATCTACTCAGCCGGACTCAGAGCCAGACATTATGCATGTTCTGTCTGATTCAGAAAGTGAAATTGAAGAGGACCCTGACATTTTTTCGAGCGAGAATGAATCGGACGAAATTGAAACGGACGACGAGATAGCTTCGGAATTCTCAGATAGGGAATACGATGGTCTATAGATATCATTATCATTAATACTTCGAACCGTTCTGCCACTAAAAGCTCCATAACTTAGCCAGAAATTACGTCCTTGATCATTCAAATGAACACTATCATGTCAAGCATTTTTCTGATTGGGTGTTGCCAGCATTAGGATCCATGTCATCCGAAAAGGCTGGAGAATGGCACTGGGTGGAAACATTCCTGCAGAACTGAGTTTTGGGGAGTCCACGTCGGTAGGGCGAAGAACGAGCGCATTTCACCGCCTGCATGTCCTAAATTCAATAATAAAATCTGGACACTCCTGCGCGCCATCCATGATCCTACGCGGAACGCGGACTATTATCTTTCTGCATCGCCATCCGCGCTTACCTCAATCTACAATATCAATAGCCAGCGGACCTATCCCTATCTTTCTGCGACGCCTAGGGCCTGACCATGCCGTCATGTGGGAGGCGTCAGTCGATGTAGAAACCGGAGTCAAGGCTTGGATATCAGCATGTTACGAGCGAAGAAGATATATTCGCATTAACCAGGCTCGTGGATGAGGGAGTGAGACGTCGGGAGGCAGAGGGAAAAATACTTGTATCTGTCCGAGCATCCGTTAGGCATGCAGGTAACTTGTGGAATCCAAAACCTCGCCGATTGCATCATGACCTTTATTCTACAACTCATCCAGAGCGCAGAAAATACTTCAACAGTTCTTGAGAATGCATTACTAGTGGTCCGTGCTCTCGGTTCAGGTGTACGGTTATGTTTAAATTTCTTCATTCGTCACTTTGATGATAAATTTTTGTTCACACAGCGCTGGAACCGAACTTCCGATCCGTACATTTCACCATTTCGCCCTTTCCGTACTCCGCCCTGCAAGCACACGAAGATTCCCAGATATGCAATCGCTGTCGGCATCATGGGGATATCTCACGTGTGCTCGGAGAACAAACGTCGACTTTGAGGTTGCTTTGAAGCTCTTTCCAACTAGATGCCTTATCAATTTGCGATGACTGACGTCCCGACATACCCTTTTTAACGCCTGTATAACTACCCTGCTTACATTTGTTCTGGCTCCACCACTGTCGCCTCCATTCTCAACACAGTCGAGGCTTCTTCCCCACAAAAAGCTCCCACTCCAAAGTTTGTCGTCGATCAGCCCTTATGCAACTTCCTTGACCTCCACCGTATTGAGGGCCGCCGTGTTCTTCCTGGGATGGCCATGGTAGACTTCTTCGCTCGCGCTACCAGCACCAAGTCGGTCAAGAACATCAAGTTCCACACGCCTTGGTCTTGGAGACCCCCGAGACTCAAGTACGCGCCGAGGTTGACGAGCAGGGTGCATACAAGCTGGTTCAGGAAGACGGTGCAGACATGTTCATCTGCTCTGGTACCATGTCAGACAAGCCTGGCTCGTCGCCTAGGAAGAAGGTCGTCAAGGAGCCTGAGATGGCCCCTCTGCAGATGATGTCGAAGGCTCAGGTCTACGAGTGCTTCAAGAACGTTCAGTTCGGTGATCCTTTCCGCACCGTCCAAGAAGTCCGAATCTGGGCCGGCCACGCAGATGCCGATATCAAGCTCGAGGTCACAGCAAATCCTGCTCATGGTCGCATTCGCAAGTTGGATGCCTGTCTCCATTTGTTTGGGGCGGTCTCTTCTAGGTTAGCTCCTCCCATGGACGACAGCGCCGGCGCATACCTTCCCGCTTCGCTGGAAGATTTCACGCTCCAAAACGACGACATTTCTTACCACTCCACTTGCCGCTACCACCTTCTACTTGACGTCGGACGTAACGCTCGTGTCCTGAGCTTTTCCTTCGAAGTCTTCTCGGATGCTGGCATTCTGCTCGTGTCCTGCAAGAAGTATTCGGTCGCCTGGGTTCCTCGCGGTGTAGTCCACAAAGAACAAAAATCTCAAGCAGCCGAGACGAACACCTGGCTCTGCAACGGCTGGACTTCCCTGCATCTTCAGTTACTCTAGTTCATCAGTTCGATGGGATCCTCTACGTGGGTAACGGAGAAACTTCACATGTCCTGAACGCCCTTTCGTATTCCGCGAAGGACTGCATCTCTGTTGAAATGCCTCACTTGCCTCGAGATGTTGCCTACAAGGCTGCGGTATGATTCGGGTGTTCCGTTGCGAGACGCTTCCATGCCTTGTGCTTGGATCTCGCCAACGTCGACAATCTTCCTGAGGACTCCGCAGTCTACTCACCAGCGAGATTCAAGCTTGTTACCGCTCGGAGTATATGGCTACTTTCGTCTCATACTGCGAACACGGTGCCACTAACAAATCCCTCCTGCGTCTTGTTCCCTCTCTCTCGACTCTTGAACAAGTTTCCGCTTGGTCCCCCTCTGGGACGACTGTTATCGTTGGTATAGGCAGTTGTCCCTTGTCGAAGCTGGTTGCAAGCCTGTCATTTTCTTCGGTCGCAAGCCCCAGTCTGAGCAGATGGTGAGCACATGCCTGCTTTCCTCAGATAATGTTCTGATATCTCGATAGGTTATGAAACAACTTCTCTCTGCTCTTCTCGAAGCAGTTAAGAGCCAAATTCAATATCATCAAGTCGATGTTTACGATATGGCTGCTCTGCCAAAGAAGGTATTGACCAAAATCAACGTGAACCAAAGCGGCATGTAGAATACCATCCACCCTTCTGCGATTGTCGCTGACCTTCCGATTTCGAAGCTGTTCTCCGCCCTAAAGTGACTGGATCATGGATCTTCACATTGCCAGCCAGGAACTTAACCTTGGGCCTCTGGAGGCCTTCGTCATTTGCAGCAGCACAAAGTGAGATATGATCCTGTTTCTACAATTAAAATGTTTCTCATATCCCTTTTAGCGTCATCGTTGATAACCCCGGCCAGATTTCGTACGTGACCGTCAACCCCTTCATGGACTCGCTCGCGGCTTTCCGCCATAACGTAGGAATGCCTGGAACATCGCTCCAACTTGGCACCTGGGAATCGCGCTTGATCAGCGACGTCAACATGGACAACAGCTTCGCGCTCCTCGTGAGGAACGAAGACAGATTTCCCCTGATCCTGAAGGCGATGGTGGCTCCCATTCCCCTACAGATCATTGCGCGCATGGACAGTAGAGACCCCTTCTTCGCTCCTCTACTTTCTTCCCCTACTGGTTCCGCATCACAAAAACGTTAAGGCCAAGCGCTCAGCTGAGGACGCGCAGAAGATGCTCATTGATATTCTCCGTGTGGCGCTCGAGCTGCATCTTGTTTTCGATGACGAAGTTCTAAACAAGGTTTGCTGGTCACAAGGCTGGCCCGGTATCCAACTTCAAAGGGAGAATCGTACAAGGCCGCGTATGTCAAGTTAAGCGCCCATCGTCACTAGTACATAACTTGGCGCTCTCCGAGTACAATGGCGAATCCACACCCAACGGCCACGCCATCATCATGCCCAGAACCAGGACGGGGGCTCCTTAGATGAAGACTTTGACGCCGTATTGGACGACCTCAAGGACGAGTCCGCTGTTGATCCCCCGCCCCATGCCTGCAGGTTAGTACAATGAACCTTTTCCCCTACATGATTCTAACTCTTAGTCAGTTATTGCGGTATTCACTCGCCCGCATCTGTGGTGAAATGCCTCATCTGCTCCAAGTGGTTCTGCAACTCTCGAGGCATCTCACATAGTCAACCATCTCGTGCGCGCAAAGCACAAGGAGGTTATTCTCCATGCTGAGAGTCCTTTGGGTGAGACAACCCCAGAATGTTACAACTGCGGTAGCAAAAATGTCTTTATGTCGGGGTTTATCCCCGCCAAGAGTGACACGGTCGTCGTTTTGCTCTGTCGGTCAGTATTCGCAAAGTATTGGCAACTCTTTTTACTGATGTATTCCTGCAATAGACAACCTTCATCAGCAAATCTGGACCTTACTATACACTGTTATGTAGTATTATATAGCACCATAGCACCATAGTAAGGGTTCTTGTCTATTTAATACTCCATAGAATAGGCCCATCACTATATAGTATCCAGGCTACTCTACATAGTATTGTATAACACTCTGTAGTACTACATACATTAGGCTATATTCTATATAATGCAAGCATAATAGGAGTACTTGCCATGGCTGATTAGAGCAAGTAGTCCTCATTTGTTTTCATATCAGAGAACATAATGTATATGACATACTACCAAACTAATACAGGATACATACTAGTTGAGTAATCAAGAAAGTACTTAATGATAGGACGCTTAGGAAGATGGAAAATCTGCTCGGAATGACGCGTTTAAGGGCTTGTTAGAAAGCTTGAATTGACGCGAAGACACTCCAAAAAACCGCGAGGCAATTGCAGGAGTCGTTCGGACTTAGAGCCAAATTAGTCCAAGACAAAGAGATGGAGGAGGACATGACTACTCACAGGCATCCAGAAATCCCAAAATTTGTGTGAGGGACGCGTTCAAAGACCAATTGAAGGGTGCATAAGCATGCAAAGTTACGAAAGTTTCTGTTGAAAACTGAAGGGGGGAGATGATATTCAAGTCTTCAACAGCAGTTATATGGTCATCAGGGAGGTCGGATATTGAGGGCGTATCAGACGCCGCAAACTGGACGATTAGTTTATTACTATCTGTAGTAGAAGACTCCAAAAAAAATCAGGCAAAAATACGAACAGGAACCCAAGATATGAAGTACTTTACCTAGAGGGGGAAGGGGGAGGAGGACCACATGGAGGTTTTTTGGATTTCAAGCAGCAATATGGAGCGTTTGAGGGCTCATTGGAAAGCTACAATCAAGGTGAATTCAGCATTCCAAGAATTGAAAAGATGCGAGACAAACCTATGTCAGAATCACTGAAATACATCAGAACTCCGAAGTTGACCAATAACTTGAGATGGAGGACGCTTCGTTGCTCCATAAATCAAGCCGTTGCCGGGGCAGGTAGCTAATAACGTTAAGTAGGATTTCCCAAAGTTTGAAGTGCTCAGGACAACTAGAACCGCACCTATGAATTAATTTGTCACACCTAGGGGAAGGAGAACACCCAGATTAAGATCACCCTTAAACTCGTCAAATCGCGCAATGAATGGTACTGTTGGATAGGTATTAATAAGAAGAATCAGGAAATGTAAAAATCATACTGTTTGGCCGAGTATTGACGAATATATGAGGGAAAATGCGTCCTAGGGGCACTTGATATCTATAAGATGGTACATAACAAGTACAGGATGAATTACAGTGATCTTGCAGACGGTTAGCAGAGGAATAAATAGGTCTTAAAGATTCAAAAGGAATTGAGGATAGAGGTGGCCAGTGTCCGGAGTTATGGCACTTTCAAGCAGAGGCAGTCCAGGGGCAGGAGGAGCACATCACGGTTGGACGGCTTCCAGGCGTCAGAGTCGAACGTTTAAGGGCTCGATGGAATCTCCTAATGCCCAGGAGCTCATATGTGAAAAGAACGACACAATAAACCCAACACATACCTTTAGAATTGATAAAACATCGGAAATTGGGGGAAGGAGGGCAACATAGCCGGTTCTCGCCTTCCAGCCGACCAAATCCATCGGTCTTGAGCTCGTTAGAACCGCATAATTGCCCACAATATGAATATGCGGTGACCGAGGGCTCGGAGGAAACAGACAAGATATAAAGTGGTGAAATGTTCCAATAGGGGTCGCAAAATGATGATCAGTTTGCGGATTGAATACAGGTCTATTTGGGACGTTGTTGGGTGCGTTAGAAACGTATAAATGAGCTGAAGACGTACAAAGAAACCGTTTGATAATGCGGTAAATAGTTTCAATGATATGAAGCGATCTCTATAGGAGTATACACTCATTCTATCCACATTTGCCCTCCTGACATAAAGCCAAGCCCTATTCATGATCTAACAAGGTAGCATCCACAAAGTAATGCCTGAGTAGAGTGGAGCCTAAGCATACAAGTAAAGCTGAGGGAGGGGGTTGGGGAACATGAGAGTGAAGTGCAAGTGAAGTCCGAAGGGGACTTAGGATTTGCGAGCTTTGACAAGTCACGTGATAATTCCGGAGCAGTCGACTCTAAGTCAATTCACTACTAAGGTACAATGACAGTATTTTCCCTGTATCTCAGTCAATTTTCAACCAATAATCTAGAAATTTTGGCATTGTAATGCTTAATTATATGGATACTGAATTGCACAACTTTCAAAGCTCAGATAAACACCCTTCCACCTGTATCAGATTGACTCTATTGTTGCTCTACTGGTATACTAAATTCAATAGTGCTAAGCCTAAGGGTTTTTATGAATTATGAAGTAATATAACATACTATATAACTAGTATACTTTACTATATAGTGTTATGATACTATGAGCTATTATGAGCTTAGCCTAAGTATTATGTGACACTATGACATCAAGTGCTATTATTATGACACGCTATGAGAAAATGATCAGATTTGCTGATGTTGCGCCGCAATTTCTAAAGATATTTCCTGGAATGCTAGCTTGTGGGCACCGCTCATCGATGATCGCTCCTTTTTGTTGTGGCTCGTCAAGCCGCCCAGCGAGACTGAACAATTACGATCCCGCCAGATCTCGTTCAACCAAATTAACTGCCTCGAAGACTTGTGGCGCGAGAATGCAAATGCAACACTTGAAGATCTCCAGAAACTAGGTGTTGACGACGAGCCACAACCCATACTCTTGCGCTATGAGGACGCTTACCAATATCAAAACATCTTCGGACCTCTAGTCAAGATTGAAGCCGATTATGACAAGCGCCTCAAAGAGAGCCAGACCCAAACAGATATTACCGTTCGTTGGGACTTGGGCCTGAATCAAAAGCGTGTAGCATGGTTTTGTCTTCCCAAGTTGGAAAGCGGAGAGGTTAGGCTGGCCGTGGGTGATGAGTTGAGGCTCTGCCACGCAGGCGAGCTGCACAGCTTGGGAGGGCGTTGGACATATCATATAGATCCCCAACAACGTCTCCGACGAAATTGGCTTGGAACTTCGACGCACCGACGGTGTCCCGGCAGAGTGCACGCATAATTTCGCAGCCGACTTTGTTTGGAAGTCTACAAGCTTCGACAGGATACAACTTGCCATGAAAACATTTGCTGTTGACGAAAAGAGTGTTACGGGTTACATTGTATGTCTTCTACTCCCATTGCTATGATGTATGCACCCTGATTATTTTCTCGACAGTACCACAAACTCCTTGGCCACGAACTGGAGCCCCAAGTTCTGCGTACACAGATGCCAAAGCGATTTTCCGCTCCAGGTCTTCCTGAACTCAATCACTCGCAGATGTTCGCAGCCAAAAGCGTATTACAGAAGCCTATTAGCTTGATTCAAGGACCGCCCGGTACTGGTAAGACAGTCACATCGGCATCCATTGTCTACCATCTCGCGAAAATGAACCCCGGTCAAGTCCTTGTCTGTGCGCCGTCCAATGTTGCCGTCAATCAACTCACGGAGAAAATTCACGCCACTGGGTTGAAAGTCGTTAGGCTGACAGCTAAATCTCGTGAAGCTTTGGACTCTAGTGTATCGTTTTTGACTCTCCATCAGCAAGTCAATAACAACACCACACATATCGAGTTACAGAAATTGATTATGTTGAAAACGAGCAAGAAGAACTAAGTAGCAATGATGAAAGGAAGTACAAAACGCTGATTCGCCAATGCGAGGAGATCCTGAACGCCGCAGATGTCATTTGCTGCAGTTGCGTTGGTGCTGGGGACCCTAGATTGAGCAAGCTCAAGTTTAGGACCGTGTTGATTGATGAAGCGACCCAAGCAGCGGAGCCTGGTATGTTCATAAACTGAGATCTCAACGATGATACTGACGCCTCCTATGTTAGGATGTATGATTCCTCTCGTGCTCGGCTGTAAACAAGTAGTTTTAGTTGGGGACCATCAGGTATGCAATTCGACTACCCTATAATAATAAGTTTCTAATACGGTATATGTAGCAACTTGGCCCAGTCACCACAAATAAGAAAGCAGCACGCGCGGGTCTTACCCAATCTCTCTTTGAACGTCTTGTTGTCCTTGGAAATAGGCCCATCCGTCTACAGGTCCAGTACCGCATGCATCCATGCCTGTCCGAGTTCCCGTCCAACACGTTTTATGAGGGAACTCTGCAGAACGATGTTACAGCTCCTGAACGTTTGTGCAAGAATGTTGATTTCCCTGGCGGGTCCCTGACACGCCTATGTTCTCCTATCAGAATCTGGGTCAAGAGGAAATCTCTAGCAGCGGAACTTCATTCCTTAACCGAACTGAAGCATCAAATGTGGAGAAAATTGTTACTAAGTTCTTCAAGTCTGGCGTGGTTCCCAGCCAGAGTGGCGTTGTTACCCCTTACGAAGGTCAACGTTCTTACATCGTAAACTATATTCAGTTCAACGGCTCCTTGAAGAAAGATCTGTACAAGGAGATTGAAGTCGCCAGCGTTGATGCGTTCCAGGGCCGAGAGAAGGACTACATCATCCTGATCTGCGTTCGTAGCAATGAACATCAAGGCATCGGTTTCCTGAATGATCTCAGGCGTCTCAACGTAGCTCTTACTCGTGCCAAGTATGGTGTCGTTATCACCCGCTTTGGCATTACCTCCTCACTCATTACAAAGAGAAAAATTGCCTTGTCGAAGGCCCTTTGAGCAACTTGATACAATTCAGCAAGCCCCGCCGTTCCCTCGGAAAGTCGATAGAACAGTTCCGCAGGCACGAAACCAACCCCCGCGTTTGCTGATGATCTTTCAGCTCTCAGTCGTCGTTCTGGAACTCCAAGTCGTTTCGATGCTAGCTTCTACAGAACTTCTGGCCTACCTATGTTTAACGCGCCAGGTCCGTTCGGCGTTCCCGGTGGCCCACGCAGCGCCGCTGGGGCTTCCAAGCGCGGCACATATAGCTATGCCTCGTCTATTGTGTCTCAAGATGTTGGGGGTGGTACCACTGATACAAGGTTGGAATGGGAAATAACTCTCAACTAACAGAAACACGAACATTGCTTACTTTCAAAGTGATCGACTCCGTCGCCGCACTTTATTCGGGAGTGCATCAGTCGATGGTCAGAGCGACCTGGGCAGCTTTTCTCAGTACGACTACAAGAGTCAGGACGACGCCGCCGATCCAGATGACATGAAGAGCCGATACGCAGGAACGCAGAATGGAGTGATGGTTTTCTGACCGGGGCAACTGGGCGCTCGCCATGACGAACGACCTACACCTGCACCTGCATATGCAACTGCCAGTGTTACTCCGCTCTCCCGAATTTGCATTAGCATTTGCTTCTGTGTTCCGCGCACCTGCAATTGCCGAGTATGGCTCTGTCACCTCACGCCTGCCTGTAGAAAATCATCCTTTCATCACGACGAACTGAGCGGCAGGCTGGCTCTGACCCGCATCCCGCACCCGAGGCGCATCGTGGGTCGGGCCGCGCTCCGCGCTCTGGTGGTCGAGGTCGCCGCTACCACTCCTTCGAGAAGAGTTGTAGGCGAAAATGAGGACGAGACGAGCAAGGCGTGGCGGATGGATACGCACTCCGCCATGCCGACAACTCTTCTCTGATATTGTCCTACACGCGGCATGTCGTTTCACGAGGAACCGATTTCGATGTCTGCTCGCGCAGCTGGACGCACCGCCTCTGACCAGCATTCAGCGATTGCGCCGTCTCTGCCCGGGAACTTAGGACAATGCAACGTCCACGCCCTTGCACAGCTGTAGCCCGAACTTGAGCGCATGCGCCCGTCTGCAAGGCACGAGGGACATATCGGGACAATGGGAGGAACAACGCGCGGGAGACTCGCACGTAGAGCTCTGTGAACGATCAGAGCGCGCCCGGGCCCAAGCGCAGTTGTAATAGCCCCAACTCCGACGCGTCTGCAACGCGCGTCTTCTCACAAACTGCTCCCGCGGACTCAGTCAGGGGCATAACTCGAGCGCACCACCAATAGGCTATGATGCGACGGGAATCCAGGTGTCCCGGGCTTGCCACAACATTCTCACACGCGGACGGCCCCCTGCTCCTGCACGCGCGGGAGGTACGTGCGTATATCGCAGCGCGCGCGCTTCGACAACACAAAATGACGGCAGACCGTGCGCGCTCCATCTTCACAGCTCATACGGGCGCGCACGCACTCGGAGTCCGGACAACGCCAATAGTAAGCCTGGAGGATACTCACGGAGAGTCAGTTGTTACCTCGGAGCCGCAAGTGCAACTTACTGACCAAAGACCCACAGACGGAGCGCCGCGTTTGGGCCATCTCCGATACAACGATTCTATGTCAGGGTATGCTGTGAGCTACAGCGCCAGTGTACTTATCCTTACGATCCTTGTCGATGCGCACATCACTCTGCACCGCACCGCCTTCGTCCCGTTCTTTGAAGTGCAACATGAAGTACCGGGCGTGGCGCTCAAACACGAGCTGTGGCACATGGCGGCTGCGTAATGCGCGGCCGAGGGCACATGAACGGCTGCGCCTCCAGAGGATACCCTGCAATGTCAACTGGAGGGGCGTAAGAAGCGTACCCCGCGGGTTACGCTGCCTGCGAAGTGAACAGAAACATCAGTAATAAGACAAAAGAGAAAAAATTGGTACTTACACATGTTTGAGTCAAAGCTCGCACGAAATATACTCAGAGGGCCGTGCTCCCGCTCGCTGCGGGGCCTCGAACCCTATCGATTGCCGTTCATAAACCATTAAAATTGGTACCTCCCCGCCCCCCCCCCCCCCCTCCCCCTCCCTCCCCCCCATCCGTCGTGCATCCTTCGTGCCTTCGTGAAGCATGTCCGACGTGGTCCGCGTTCGCTACGACGCCTAATGTCGGCGCTACCATCTTGCGTAGCCTGGGCAACTTCATCGTCGACATTCGGCCTGGCAGAGGGACTGCTTAAACGGCGACCTGCGTGAAAGGCCAATTGGGACATTGCCACATGCGCCTGACAGAGCGTCACCGTCCGAGAGCGTCGGCGTCCGCCCTGTGAGGCGGAAGTATGCGCGGAGCTCACCGCGCGTTACGATGATGCGGGCGACGCTTACCTGACCACGCGCGCGCATTCACGACCACTTCGCCTCACTTCCTTGTTGCACTTCCTCTTCACTCCTGCTCTCCTTGTCGCTCTTCCTTTCCTCGTTGCTCTACATCTTCGTTGTTCTCCCTTTCCTCGTTGTTCTACAACCTATCGACGCCATGTTCAAGAGGGTTTCGTTCAAGATCTTCATATTGGAACAATACTATAAATTAGTAGAAACGGAAAAGGAAGATCTCAAGCACTTATTCAAGAACTCGATAAGAGAACTGCGAATCATGGGGAAGATTAAAATGGGAGGCGGGTCAGTTGTTATAACGTGCGTACTCAATATACTTACATCCTCCTAATATCTTCTATTTTCTCTTACTGACGACAAGAGAACATCATATCCAGCCAGCCCTACCATCGGAACCATACCCACTGGACAGCCCGCTTGTTCAAGCGCGGGCGACACGGGAAATACGTTGGGGGAATTCACGTTTATCGTCGCCGACGTTCCGCAAGAAGTCGTTCCTCGGAGGCGCCAACCTTCCAGCTGAGCAAACTCGATGTCGCCTACAGTAAGTGGCGGGGCTCCACCTTCCACTCCCGATGCAGAGGACGAATTATTGCGCTTTGGTGAGTTCAAAAGTGTACATTCTATCCATATTTCCGAGTCAAAAACTAAATACGTAGCCTTCTACTACAGACCAATCGTACTACTGAAGGACTCATCTTGAAGACGCTTTCAAAAGCTGGAGGAAGGAGGATGGATGTAATGTAGTGACTGCGTCTATGTTTTGTTTGAGTCCATTATTTCGAATTTCACGTCCATTGTCGCCGCCTTGAATGTTCTGTCCTTCCAGGGGACAGCCTTAGTAGTAGATAGTACGGTGCTACCACTGCCGGATCGTTAGTACATGTTGGTGACTTCAACCTGTATATTCTTTACATTAGGCTAACACAGAATATCTGACTGCAAACATATATATATATACTAAGGCAGAATTTGTCTTGAAGACGGCATCGAAAGCAGGAAGAACTTAGGGAAGTTACTACTAATTGCGGGCAAAACTCTCTCGAAATTATTTACTCAGTCGATTATTGTTGGATCATCGTACTCCATAGAGTAGGTATAACACATTTAACTACTAACAGTGCTGTAACTCCAATATCACGACCCATATGTATGGGAGCCTGAGATAATCTACTAAATTAGAGATCGCAAGTATAGCATTTGAATAGTGTAGGTCATCGAATTCAATTTACATACAATGTTTAGGGATGCTGATAAGGTTGGTGCAACACTAAAACATTCTTGGTAATTTGGACGCCTCTTTGCAGCCACCTGTTAGTGCTGGGACCCTAACACGGTCCTTCCTCGTTCTGAACAAGTGCGATATTCTACATATAGTCTATTATCAAACTGCCTAATGTACGACATAGTATTACGTAGAGACCGAATTCACCTAACACGATGATATCCGATTTCTGTTACAAAAATTTAAGACAGCATATTACAACGTAGAAACTCAACAAAGAAGTCAATACAAAATATGACATTCCTAAGACAGTCCTTCAAGACATTATTACATATTCACAATATAAACTATCCTTTCCGCGTTACATAATTGTGCGTATGCTCTCTTAATTCCGCTTTCTTGATTATAGAAGTTGAAAGTTAATACCAAGTTTTGATTTTTTTACTGATGTAGTAGTCCGACTCAAGTTGAACTCAAGTCTTATTTGGTTCACGCGTTGTTTATAGGGATCACGATCGGAGTTTGCCTGCTTTGTTGACATCCGAAGACAACAGGAGTCGTTGGTAGCACGGTCTCTTCATTCACTTTTTGCGTTCGTTGTTATCCAATACGCTCTCTGTCTATACACGTCCCTGCCAATACCCTTTCTTGTGTCAATACTACTTTCTGCTTGACTATTGCTTGACTATGGATTCTTTGTTGTCCTCACCCGATGATCGGTAATAATTCCAAATTTCCATCATTTAACAACAACAGAAGCCAATATACGTTGCTCATGAATACTTTTGTTGGTTCGTACATAGCATAAAACGACCAGCCCGTAAGGTCACCTATTCGGCATCGAGAAAGGCATGTTCATGTGCTTGTATGTCTTCATTTGTGCACTAATCAATGTGATGCCACAGCGCAACCGTAATACCCCCAGTCAACAGGTTGAGTTCGTGCTGTGCTGCTACAATTTATCGCCGTAGGCTAATTCTGTCAACGTTAGTTCCGACTCTGATTGCAGCTCTGCGTCCAAGTCGGTCAAATCATCCGCAATGTCTACTCCTGGACCAAAGAAGTCTGAACAGCGCAAAGTATGCATCTGATGGTTAGATCACAGTTAAACTTATTCATCTCATCTGTGGGGTCTACAGAGAGTCCCCAAAAAAGTTGAGGCTGAGTGCGTAATTAACTTGACCTGTCTGTTTGTAAATCTTAGCTGTCATGTAGCCTTCCGGGGCCTTCGCCTGTCAAGCTCACTCAACAGAACACTGACGAAGTGGAGAAGTCACCCAAGATATTAACCAGGCGACGCGCTCGTGCATCTACCGTTACTGGCCCGTCGCTGAAAGAAGTGGATCAATTGGTAGCAGGCTCACCATCTACACAGAAGCCCGACTCCGCAACTTCTGTCTCGACTCGCAAGCCAAAATCTCGGGCGTAAGTTTTCATACCCATTGTCCTGTACACCTTTAACTTTTCTCTGCTGTAGTAAATCTGTTGTAGCGGAAGAAGAATTCGATGATAACGCGTCCGTTGCCGACTCCGTCATTGGTGTGACAAGAACTCGCCGTAGTGAAGCTGAGCGCGTTGAATATTACAAGAATCAGCCTGAATGCGGCAATTTCGAGCCTCATTCTGCACAATGCACGCGATGCGGCAAGTCAGTCAAACTTGGTAGAAAACAAACTTATGCTGTCCGGCCGTGGGAGCTGCACCGCACTCGCTGTGACCAGAAGCCGGCTCAGACTATTCAGTAAATATTTGTGGTTTCTTGCCTGTTACGCACCCTGATTGACTTGTAGGCTTGCTTCTCTCCCTCGACCTCCGGTCCCTCAAGCTCCCGAAGTAGTCAATGCACCTGTTGCAAAAGATACAGCGCCTTCCACCCCCCACCCTACATCCCGTCTGCCGTCCGAACAAGACCGGAAGATATTCCTGGAAGCGGAGAAACAAATAAAAGAGCTGGAAAAGAACCGGGCCTTGTGTGCCAAATGCGAGCAGTGGATTACTTTGTCTGAAACAATGGCTTACTCATCTAGTAACTGGATGAAGCACAAGAATAAGTGCTTCGATATTGTGTACGAATCTAAGGTTATTTGACTGCTCCTTAACTAATGCTATCCTATAGCCCTAGTAATCGCGTAGCTGCTGCTAAGCGCAAATTGCTGCTGGTTAACGATAGTCAAGCGAAGTCCTTCACAACGCGCACAGTTGACTGCAATAATTGCGGTTCTACTGTACCACTGGTGGGTGAAGGTGATTTCAATCTCGCTGCCTGGAGTGCTCATAAAGAGCAATGCACCAAGTAAGTTTTTGTTTCTCTCACATTGCCCTGCGTAAACTTCAGCTCTTCTTTTCCAGATCCATCCCTATTCCTAGAAATGAAGCAACAAACAGCATCATACCTTCCAATCGGTTTTCGAGGCCAATTGGATCTTCAAGCGCTGTTCCCGTCTCTCCTGAATGCTCTACTTTGTTAGGTGTTAAGCGCCCTATCGATGAGGTCGATGAAGCACTTGAAGCGGAGCGACCTATCATCCGCCAGAAGTTGGATACCCCCATTCAACCAGAAGCTGAACCTCCTTCTTTGTTAGGATGGTTCATGCTGCCTTTCAACTCCTTTGTTCGAGGCTTCAAGGAGAGTCTGAGGGATGGGTCTTAAAGCAAGGAATATAAACTCCCCATTTTCTCCACTTAGATTCATTGATTTTATTGACCTCTGTTCTCTCACCTTAAATGTGAATTTATCTTTTTTTTAAATATTCTGTTGCCCTGGAACCCCGGAGTCTTTATTTTAAAACGATCCTGCTCATTCACTACCTTACTTACATTTGGATTAGCTGCGTGGACACGCACCAAACATGCTCTGTGGGTGCACTGCACTTATGTAGGTTTAAAAACAGTAATGAATGGTGCGTAGACTGCACACCGGCGAAGGGACGGGACATGCCGTAAGTCATTCCTTAGGATCAGTATATTGCCTTTCTAACCTGTGGGCTTCAACAGGATATTGGGTTTTAGACAAGCTGGGACATTAGCGAGGGAGGAAAGATGATGATATACTGACTCGACTAACAGTAATTAATACGGGGTTGCGCAATGCCGTACAACACTTCCTTTCTATATGCGGTGAATTCTCTTCCGTTTCTCTATGTCCGATCCGTGTGTTTTTATTAAAAACCTTTGATTTATGACTCGGTAACAGCTCTCAGGCTCGGCACACCCAGTCAAGGTTCACCAGAAATTCCGAGTAGAGGAGTTATTTGGATCGATGTTCCCGCTCAGGTCCGCCGTTATCTGCTTACGAGACCAACCACCCTTCCATTGCACTGTGATTCGGATCTTTCCTCTTCTTCCTCGTCAATAAGCGAGTCAGAGTGCGGGTTACTGATCGCAGCAGAGCGAGTGGCTTCAGCGGGTGGAAGCCCATTTTGTACTTAGCAGTTCGCACCAGTGGCAGTGAGTAGAAGACAAAAATGGATGGCACATGGCGTGCCACAGCTCCCTCCCTCCCTTCCAGATATCCCACTACCATCATCTTCATCTACACCGTATAGCATGCCCGGCTTGTCCCCCGACATAAGAACAGAACAGCCACTAACCCCTGCGGAGAGGGAACGACAAGAGACGCTTTTGAAGGATGGATACGTGCGGATTCTCGATCCCCATAACGTTCAATGCCTACTATGCCACAAAAATATTAAGCTCTCCACCAAGAGCAATTATGATCTTTTCCACTGGCGAAACCATCGTGCTCGATGTTTGAGGGCTATGAAAAAGAAACTCAAAACATCAGAAGCTGTGGTAATTACTCTCCCAACAAATTATCCATATGTTTCACTCAATGCCATTTATTCATTAGAAGCGTTCTCCGCATCTTTCTGCTCTTTCTGCCAGAACTGTAACGCGCAAGAGGGTGCGGCAGGCGAAACATCCGAAAACGCCCACATCCCCCCTTGTCACGGACAGCGAGGACGACCGGCTCTCCGACTTATCTCCCAAAGTGGAGTCCTCGGCAGCGCTCAGGAGCCCTAGTACACTGTGCTTCCCTCCCCCTCTCAAAACATATGTTGTATGTGAAGAGCCGAGCCTCGAGGAATACATGCTGCGACCGTACCCTGAATGTGTGCAAACAATGCCGCGCATCAGCCATGGCCACAATTGGAGTTGGGCGCAGCTGAAGCAACGGCCCCACTTTGCAGCTCCTGTATACTATGATGACGGCGATGATGGAAATGACGGCGAAGGAACCTTCACGTCGCACTCAACTGGCCGCGGCGTCGTTGGTGCGGACGAGCGAGAGCAAGAAGCCGCCCAAACCCTCTCCACCTTGTTCCGGAGTCGCTGAAACATAATCGCCGCCACTACCCCGTATACATACCGTTCAACTATGACCATCGTTCTGATTTCGAGCTCTTTGCAATCTCACCAACGATGATCAAAGCTCAAGTGTTTCAAACCCGCATTTATACGGTATATACCCTGCTGTACCCTTACATGCACCATCTCTGCAATATTTACATTCCATGCTCTTCATATTTTTACGTGTAGCTTGTTTTCCGAATCACCCCATTACTGAACCATGTACACATTTTCTATGTTCCTAACTATCATCCATTCTACTCCATCGGCTTCAACTCAGTATTTATAGACCGACAATCTACCCAAATGTGAAAGTATCTGGCGTTCTTGCTGCAACATAGCAACTAGAATAATTTGATAAGGTTACTCTGGACTCATTCCTGCCATTCCATAGTGTTCGCGCCTCAGCTTCGGGTCCAAGCCGACTTAACCAGCCGCCCTTGGGGCGCGATCATCATTATCTGGCAAAGGAGGCCTATCAATGCCACTAGTCAGCATCCCAGAAATGACAGGGTCTTCTTCTGCTCGTGTTCCGCTGAGAAAAGAGAAGCCAAGGACATAAACTGACCGTACTAGAACAGAGGTTAGCAAAAGAAGGCTTACATGACAGCTCTCGCCACATCTCTCATGACTGCCCCGCTAGGGACGTCGACTTTTTCGACATTTGGCATGCCATCGGCACGAGTTGGCCCGACATTTAGCAGCATTACGGGTTTCTTTAGTTCAATTGCGTGTTTGAGTAATCTATGTTAACATATGAGAATTAGCTAGAACGTTGACGTGACGTAGCGGAAATACCTGAAAGCTGAATAGGTAGCGAGCGTTGTGCCTATTAAGAGGAGTCTGTCTGCCTCTTCGATCACCTTATAACTAATATGCAAGCAAGGATTAACAGAAATAGTTTCTGCATCAATAAGAGTCCGCGCACGACTGCTTTTTTATAGGTCCAGGTATTGATTCTCCAAAGAATATGACTTCAGGTTTATACTATAGTATCAAAAGTCATATAATTTAGAGGACAGAGGTTGGGAAGGTGCTTGGCATATACGTACAATCGAATTATGGAGGTTATTTTTCAAGCATTCAGGACATTCTGGAACTACAAATTCATTGTAAGAAATTTCGAGATGCTCCACTGCGACCTGGAGATATAGACGCCCTCATGAGATGAACAAGGTGGGGAGTATAGCGGAAATGCTAACGTCGCCATCGGGGTTTGTTCTAGGCTGAGTATTTGTTCTTTCGAGTTCTTGGGCATAACTGTTCCATTGTGGGTTCGCAAGGGAAAGCCACTCCTGAAACGTTCCACGGTCTAAGGTATGCCCATGATTGCAATGTACACGCTATTTGTCGTTAGCCAATGTTGTAGATGCATGGAACGTGCTTTACGTGGAGAGTGCCATGCAGTTGCAGTATGTTTTGTTGGATAAAATCAGGCGACCAACCCAATCCCGGTGTATTTCGTAAGGCCTTATGATGTAGACCGTCGACATTCTTCGAGCCAAGTTTATGAACGGTGGTAGTAAAGATCAGGCGCATAATTTACCTGCGTGATGATACGGGATATACAGGACGCATACTGCAATGTAGCAAGTGCAAAATGCGTAGTATTTGGTTGGGCGTCACGGACTGGAGGATAGCCTAGATAGGAACGCAGCCTATAAGTAAAGAGATTATTCGTTTTGCTGCTCTCAAAGTTTCTAACTGTTCAAATAATTACCAGTATCGTTGCCTACGCATTAAATAGTGTTCATTGTGCGTGAGTCAAGCGTTAGTAATAACATATTTTAGTGACTCACCTAAAAGCATGGCCTAGCGCAGTCTTATCAACGAGTTCATGGTAGAATATAGGTCTTCAATCGATGCATCTTAGCAAAAACGAAGACGTGGTTCGATTCATGTAGCAGTACTTATAGTTTGGGTTCATATATCTACCGTCTTCTCCACGATAAGCACGAATGCCAGAGTCGACACTGACTCCAGCACCGGTCAAAACAGCAGCATTCCCTGCTCCTAGAAATTCTGTTAAACGCTGAACTACCTCTGGTACCGATCTCAACGAAAAAACCGGGGACGCGTTGAGGATAGCCTGGGGAATGCCAGGTACAGAAACTCGCATGTGACTGTAGAGAAGGAAAGACCGGCTACCATACTTGTTATTGCCGCCGCCTCGTAATTACCCCCTGCTTTCAACAAACCATCACCTGTTTCCTATGAATATCCTTCCACAACCCAGTGCAGTTCAAACTCCAGGGTTCGCGCACTATGGCGTAGCGTGGTCGCCATTTCACACTTCAAGACTAGCGGTCGCTTCTGCAGCCAACTTCGGGCTTGTGGGCAACGGCCGGCTGCATCTCATCACGCTCAACCCAACTCTCGGTAGCATGCAGCGTTTAGCCGTTGAGAAACAGTGCGGCACTACCTTGTTTGCGTCGCATTTCTGACTGAATGTCTAAGGCGTCAGATATGAAACACAGGATGGCCTTTACGATGTAGCCTGGTCAGAAGTTCACGAAAATCAACTGGTCACTGCTTCGGGAGATGGATCAATCCGGTTATGGGACGTTATGCTAAATGTATGTGATACGTTGAATCGCGACTTGACGATATTCACTATCCAATATTCTCAAGGATCTCCCGATCAGAGCTTGGCAAGAACATACGCGCGAAGTATTCTCAGTCGACTGGTCAAACCTGAAAAAGGATACTTTTGCTTCATCGTCCTGGGATGGAACTGTGAAACTGGTACACCCTTTTTGTTCATACCCGCTACCCCTAGATAATCACTGTTTTACAGTGGACACCCGACAGACCTCGATCGGTAGCCACTTTGCAAGCACATCAGTCGTGTGTTTACCAAGCAATGTTTTCTCCTCATCAAGCGGATCTTTTGGCTACTTGCTCAACAGACGGCACCGTGAAGATATTTGACCTGCGGACACCTTCCTACGTCAACAGCGGTCCTGGTGTAAATACTTTCACAAGTCCTCTCTCGGCTGCTGCTTTGACTATACCTGCTTGTGCTACGGAGGTACTGTCTCTAGATTGGAACAAATATCGACCGATGGTTATCGCAAGCGCTGGTGTCGATAAAAACGTTAAAATCTGGGATTGCCGTATGGTCAAATCAGGCGATATTCAAGTCGGCGGTATCTGTGAAACACAGTTGTTGGGACATGAATATGCTGTTCGTAAAGTTCAGTGGAGTCCCCATCGTCCGGATATACTAGCTACGGCCAGCTATGACATGACATGCAGAGTGTTAGTGCTTGTGCTACTGTCGTGATATCTTTCTAATCGCGTCTTTTATAGATGGACGACAACCCCTGCTCAGGGTAGGCCCCAACTCCTTCATATCCACGATCCACATACGGAATTCGTCGTTGGAGTTAGTTGGTCTCTGTACGACGAAGGCGTTCTTGCAAGCTGCGGATGGGATGGAAGAGTGAACGTGTTTAGACCTTAGCTTTTAGCCAATGAAAGTCAAATGAAAGTTATGTATCGCGTTGTTAAGATATTATTTGATTGCAAATGTCGCAGTACAACACGGCGGTTACTCGTCGGTCAACCTCTTACAGTGTAGATATAATTCTCGACCTTCCAGAAGGCCATTATCCCTGCTCAGTGATAATGCACAAAATCAACACAAAATACCAATACCTCAACTGAGAACTAAGTTCTATCGACCATGTCTATCTCCAATTTGACAGGCACAAGACTCGGAAGAGTCGGGACTCGGGAATAAGTTATGTAATAGCAAGCGATGGACCCACACTTCAAAATGGGAATTCCTTGTTTGGGCTGAACGGAATCAGACGCTTATTCTATTGACCAAGCTTTCATATCACTGCATCAGTCGATTTTCTGTAGGTTTCATACAGAGTATATGTGCTTATATATGTAAACAGATCACAGTTGATCTGTTTATATGTACATACTCTACATACGTCATCTTCTGTGGGATCTGTGGGATATTGATTGCTGCCTTAAGCAACCCGCGTATGTGATTAGCGTTTGATTCACGTTCTTGCCCATCATCTTGTCCTTGGAATCTTGTGAGTCTGTTCCGTTCATCCCTTCTTGGGCTTGACCAATACTGCAAGCCAATATGCTTATACAGCACCAGCCTTGCGATTTTATAGCAGATGCAGTATAGTATAGTAGCACCATCTATGGCTGATCAAGACGCGACTCGACAACTTCCCGAGGAACCGCTCGACCCGGAAGATCTTTTATCTGATGCTCTACAAATTCTCTACAATTACCAGCCAATCACATTAACCGCCGCAGGCAAATTCTTCGAATACAAATCCCATCTTCTCTGCACACACCACGAAACCGGCCAGCCCTCATACTGCGATAAGCCTCTTGTAATAGCACTCCGCACGCCTGATACAGCCGCGGCCAATTGGGCATTACAAGCGTCGTCGATTTGGGCTTCGTCTATCTACCTGGCCGACCATGTATCGGAACTGCGTCTGAATGATCACATCCGCGTTGAGTCTGCTTTGGGGCGGCCGTGCCGTATACTGGAGCTGGGCGCCTCTGCGGGGCTGCCAAGCATATTGATCGCAAAACTGCACTCGACACAGGTTGCGGTAACGGTGACAGATTATCCTGACGAGATGCTCATGAAAACATTATCAGAAAACGTGCAACGAAATGGTGTAACGGATATATGCAAGGCCCTACCCTTTGGCTGGGGAACAGTGCCAGAATGGATCTCTGAATTGAACAGCTCAGAAAAATTCGACATCGTGATTGCAGCAGATACGCTGTGGAACCCTGATCTGCACGGCATCTTCATCCACGCTTTGCAGTTGACCTTAAAGAAATCGGCCGAGTCTCGTGCTCATCTCGTTGTTGGTCTGCACACCGGTCGATACACTATTGGGTCCTTTTTGAAGCAAGTTTCGGAATCCGGATTTGACGTAGAAAGTATCATCGAGCGTGAATTGAAGGGCTCTGGTTTGGAAAGTAAATGGGATATCAATCGAGATGGAGAAGATGACCAAGAGAGAAGACGGTGGATCATATGGATACAATTGAAATGGACTACGACATAAGTAGAACTGTAGAGAGCGATATATTTTTGGGTTTTGTGTAAATTGTATGTACGGGAATTGAACGCAAGGAAAACGTAAGGACTGCGAATATATATCTACTTCCATTCTAGTGAGTGTCCTCTTCGGGAAACGCAGGAACGGGGAGAGTAAAGAAACAGGATAAAGGAGGTTTGCGGTAGTAGGTACTAATTTGGTGCTAGATAGTATACAATCAGTTAGTTTATAAATCTCGATACAAAATACAAGTTGGTTGATAATTTGATGTCTTTCAATTGTCTTTTCAGTTTAGTTTAGCTTTGTTTCTTCGGGTCGTTCATAGGGATGGGTGATGATACTGTATTTCATGTGGCCTAGGGGCACGAGGAGGGCCGAATGTGAGTATATTAACTGGTTTAAAGTCACCAGTAGATTGCTAATTAACGAAAATTATGGAAGTTGAATCATCAGTAAAATGCGTAATAAAAAAAAATTAAAAAAATTAAAAACGGTAAGAAGACGTACCAATACAAGAATTATGTTATCTTCCGTGGCATGAATACCCTCTACCTGTAGTCCTGTGGTTGTTGCAAAGGGGAGGTCGCGATAAGACTCGCTAGGCCGGAGAATTGATTGTCTTCCAATAAGAGACCAGGCCTTGGTGGGAGGAGGGATTGCAACGTCAGGGTAAGGTGTAAAATCGATGATACTCAAATGATTTCGTTCAGGGCCGCGAGAAGTCCTTGTGCTGTCCTTCTCAAGATAAATGACACGGCTTCCGACTATATTGGGGTTTCCGACCACCTGGTTAATCTGAAGTTCCTTGATAAGACAGAATTGGCTCCAAAAAATCCATGGAACGATACGCCGATCGGGGTGGGTAGTAGGCCGAAAAAATGCTTCATTAACGAACATCCAGTGCATCCCGATAGCGTTGGACCCTGTTTGTTTAGCCATGAGAAGGAGGACACGGGCAGATGGATCAGCATAGAACATCGCAGAGGAGGATACTGCATTATCACTGGCAGGAGCTGTGTTCCTTCCAAAGCGTATGTGTGACTTTGCCCAGATGGGAGGCAATTCATATTCGCGTTCAATTGCGACGGTACGCATATCTGAGACGTTATACAGGTAGAGAGCCGGGCCATGACCGGCGACCTTTCTAACGCCGAGAAGGTAATGGGAGTTTAAGAGTATAACGTCTTGCTCATCAAGCCACTGGCAGAATAGAATGTCAGCGTAAGCGATCAATACAGTAATTAAATGCGTGTATACCATTCCCTGAAGACTGCACCAATCCATGAGAAGATGCCTCGTCACTCCTCCAATGAATTCGAGTGAGACCACCATGCGATTTCCAGAAATAACAATCCCGACATTGGTGATTGGCTGGGTTACGTGTGTAGAACATTCATAAATAGCAGAGGATGCTCTCGCGTGCTTGTCGAATGTCCAAAGGTCCCGAATCTTCAAGCGTAAGATAACTTGTCCATTTGCAGCTCTATATAAATGCAAGTAAATATTTGAATGCCGAGAAAGTAGAACATGAAATAACTTACGAGGTCAAGCTGCTGGCCACAATAAGCGACTGCAACGGATCAACAGCAACGCAGTCAACCTGAGAGGTTATGTATTTCAGATGGTGTGTCTGAGAAGGCGGCTTCGCAGTGCGATAGGAGGGAAGCTCCAAGAGGTCCAAACTCTGAGTTCCAGTGTGATAGAGGAAAGATCCGGAAAGTTTAATATGAGTGGCGTCCAAGGGGATTCTGAGTTTCAGCTCATCACTCCAGGTAAGTCGGGGCCAGTCCTTTTTATAGGCGGTCAGAAGTTGGAGGCGAAGCAGCGGTGAGCGGGTCAGGTACGAAGCCGGCCCGTCTTTCATTCCGACCACGGCCAGCTCGAACTTATATCGGAGGTGTTGGTACTCCATGACAAGCATCCAAACCCTCTGGAATGCCTGTTGGATGAGTGCGGTGAATTAGCATGGTGAAGTGTAGAAATACGGTTACATACTAACCTGACAGGTCTTGTACAAGGCGACCGGAGTCAGCTTGTCCAAGATCACTAATAAGACATCGTTGGAGATTTTGTAGCGCCTTGCAGTATTGAATTTATGGGGCATCTTGAGATGATACTCTCATCCTTGCGCCGTCGAACATTTTATACTCGATCCTTTCGTCAACGGAGAAAAAAAAGAAGAAAAAGGAGAAAAAACGGTTGCTGAGTTATCGAATGGTCGGCGTTCATCTTTGTTAGACCAGATTGACAGAATTCGTATTATCCTCATTGCGATCGAAACACCAGGAAACGGTTGGATAGTGTGTCGTCGGCAGGCGAAGCATATTGTGTACGGTGCAAGTCTTTTGTAACGGAATACATAGAGGCTCACAGGTTCTTGTAAACGGTGCCATGTCAACGGATTTGAGTTTAAGCCTTCGAGTAGAGAGTTCAGCGATGGGGGAGTCGTGCGTCGGGTGGGCAGAGAAGCGTAGAGCACACAACAATAAGAGCCATACGTCGGGGCGGGAGTTGCCTAACTGGTCACATACCCATACGGCAGCCAGGACCCGAAGGGCGGGACAGACAAATTTTCATAGAGCATGAAAGAATAGATGGATGATTTGATTGTTATAGTAGGCAACGAAGGAGGTGGAGAAGCAGCCGCCCCCAGCCCCCTGTCGCGAGATTAGATTCACGATTGGCTGACTCAGCATCGGGCCCGTATCATCGCCTCCCGTCACCAGTATCGCTGCTTACTCCTTGCCCTTAGGCGCCCTACATCATGGTATGTAAAAAGTGTGAATCCGTATGTCTTTTGTTCTCCTGCCATACACAGCTAGCCTTATCATCTATATCCATAGAAACTGTCTAAAGTCGCCGCGCCCGACCCTTTCACTTCTAGTTCAACAAGCATCAAGGAAGGATCGAGGAAAGTAGGCGAGAACAAGCTGTTGTCTCGACCCGGTAGCTCCAAAAACCGTTTCCAGGCAGGTCCTCCTTTCTACCTGGCACTATTACTGATGCAATTGATATACACAAAAGCCATATCAGGGGAAATGCAAAGACTGTAAGCAGCCAGTAACTCAGAATAAGGCCAAGTATTGTCATGGTAAGTATGTTATCATTCAGCATTACTCCTTGCTCAGCTAAACGCTTCCTCAGGTTGTGCTTACAAGAAGGGCCTATGCTCAATATGCGGCAAACAAATCCTGGATACATCGGGCTACGTCATGTCGAGTAAATGAACAAGTCGTGACACATGTTCTCGAAAAGCTACGGCGCCTGAAATATTTAGTCAAGGACTCCGATGGGATGGCGGGGCCACATCGAGTTGTAATATTATAATTGTGTGTGTACGTGCGAAATACAGATAACATGATATCCAAAGCTGAAGCAAAGTATCTAAATCCACCTAAAACATCTCCTATGCAGCATGGGCCAGAGCCAACTTCCTCTGCTCGTAAATCTCCTCATCAATCGTATCCTTCGTCAGGTACCTCCAAACTTTCACATGCTTCGTCTGCCCGTAGCGCACCAACCTACCGACAGCTTGGGTTTCACAGGCCGTATAGATCTCTTGAGAAGGAGCCAAGAGTGGGGAAAGGAAGATCGCGTGGTTGGCCGACGTCAAGTTGGCACCGCTAGCACTCTCATCCATGACGTTTAACAACAGTACACGTTCTTTGCTATTGTTCTGGAATTGCTCGAGCGCTTTACTTTTCGCTGATGCTGAGCCTTTTATTTCGAGGTACTGGATCTTGTGGGCATCGAAAGCTTCGGTAACCTTCTTCATCAGGTCAGGGAATTGGACAAAAACAAGTACGCGCTCGTCTTTTGGAATTTGTCTGCTACGAGACACAAAGTGTCAGTTTCATCAGTAAAAGCCTGTAGTTGAACGTACTTGATCAATGCCACAACTCTTTCAAGCTTCAAGCCGAAGTGCCTTCTGCCCTTGCCATGTTGTTCCTCGTCGTCGACACCTAACGTGTCTGCCTTGACAACATTAAGCACGCGAGCTGCAGATTTGCAGTGACCCAACGTGGCATAAACACATTCCTCTTTCTCGGCGCAACGCTTGACACATGGCAAGCATCCCATATGGCCACAGGATGAGAGCACGGCAACCTCATCAATAGGGATGCCCACGCGACCGCAACTTGGACATGACACTTGGAGAGGAGTATCTGTCTGTTTTTGTAGATCACGTACCACGCTAAAGTATCGAAGTGATCGGACCCGGCCGACAAGCTCTTTTGTGATTCGGCGAATCTCGTGCGTCTTCTCGCGGTGCTCCCAGATTCGTGCTTTCATCTTCTCCGAATGTTGGACCTCTTGTGATTTGCCTTTGGCTTTCGGTAGCCCAGCACCAGCTTCGTCGAGCAAGGCGATAACCATATCCGTTGAATCCTTGTCGTCCACTCCCTCAGACCTGGTAACTCTAACGTATTCATTAAACATTGATTCCTGTCCAACAAAGCCGAGGTCTTTTTCTCGCTTGACGCCATCCTTAATACTTTTCAGCAATTCCTTCTTGCACTCATCAAGCTGTTTTTGACGCTCTTGGACAATGACATCACATGCTTTCATTGCGTTGTCGTTAGCTGTCTCCAAATCGAAGTGCGAGCAACGCTTGAGCAAGGCCTCCTCGGCAGACCTAGATAGAAGGTGAATAAAAACATAACTCTTGATACCTCATCACGTACTTGCTGTCACCCAGCGCTTTGTTAAGGCGTTTTTCTCTGTCACTTTCGGTCTTCTTTCCACGCTTAATGGTCATGTCAAGGGATCGTAAATAGTGCTCCAATTCCAGGTAAATAGCGCGTTCAGCCGCTGGAAGAATAATTTCTTGAGCTTGGGATTCCCAGGGAATCTCGTCAATCTCTGCAATATTCTATGAGGTAGGGTTAGCAAATATTACATATATGATGCAGGAAGCCTCAACTTGGCGAACGAATTGGTTGAGGAACTTTTGTCCGTGAGCATGTCGGTGAGCATGCCACTGCAACGTGTGCACTTCACGGAAGGAATGGAAGCGTTCAACGGCTACGGAGCCAAAATAAGTAAATTAACGAATGAGATATGAATTTTTAAAAACCTGTTTGTTCTCTTTTACGTTTCTTCACTTCCGCAGACTGACCCTCGGCGTCATCATCGACACCAAGATGTATGTTCAAGAATGCGGCTATCGTCTTCAGCGCTCCGAAGTCGTGAATAGGCGGTGTCCCGGACAAAACCCATTGTCGCTCAGCTGCTAGTTTTGTGACTAATGCGTGGACTTTGCCGTCGAGATATGTATACTCATCCACCACAACACGAGCAAAGTGGAACATTTCAAATGGCGGGGCTTGCATGTCCATCCATTCACTTTGCACAGCTCTCGAACCGAGTTTCCAGGGATCGTTGTCGGCTCGTTTACTCTTCACAGGCTTCTCTGCATTGGTTTTACGTTTTTTAACTGTTTTCTTGGTCTCCTTCCCAAAAGGTTCTGAGTCGACATCCATAGCGGATTCCTCTTCGGCACCATCGGTGTCAGATGCTGCCTTTCCAGCTTTACGTCCACGCCGCATTTGTTGGGGTTTCGTTTTCGCCATTTGCTTTGCCTTTCCTTTCTTTCGGGGTTTGTCACCTTCGCTCTCGTCTTCGCTCTCGTCTTCACTCTCTTCGTCTGCTGCTACCTCTGATACGTCCGGACTGCGACTATTGTACTCATCTTCATCCTCGGAGGAGCTTGCTTGATAGTCTGACGAAGGCGAACCACGTTTTACAATTCTGCGCTTTTTGGCCGCACCAGCTGATACCCTGGAGCTCTTGACAGACGAGGCTTTGCTTGGCGCTACACTGACTGCATCGTCGCTACTATCATCTAGGCCACTCAAATCTGCTCTGGATGCTGCTGCTCGACGCTTGCGCTTGCGCGTCGGGCCTTCTTCAACTTCCATGTCATTGTCCTCAGGAGCAGAGGATGGCGGTCCGGATTTTAGATCACATTGAGACGACGAGGTAGTTCTCCTAGCAGGAATAACTACCTCCATAACCAACCCATTTCTAACGGCAGATTTTGATTCGACATGGGCCGTGGCGTTGTTCTTCACCTCAGATTTGCCGTTGGTTTTCTCGTTGTTCTCTTCATCAATCTTCATCATTTTCATTTCCTTCCCCATCTCCTCTGCTTCTGCTTTTTCGCGGTATGATTTACCTTTCAACCGCTTGGATGTCACAAGAGCAGCCGTCTGTGCATTCTCTTCTGCAACTATGAAGTTGGGATTTAACAAAAATTTAAGGAGCAGTATCGACCAGCGACTTACTTCTCTTCTGAGCAGCTTTGATTTCGTTCAATACCGCTAACGACCCTTCGTCTTGTAGAAGATCGACTTGCTTTTTGAGTGCTGTCAAAGTCTTCTCTAATTGCGCATTGAAATGTCGGCCATCTTTAGACGGTAAGTCACCTGCACCTGCGAGCAACTGAAGATTATCAAGGTAGACGTTACTCTTGAATATATTTGAAGCCACAACGACGATATCGGCCTTTTGTATATCTTCAATCTTTGTGCGATTCAAGTCAGCAACGGTCGAAATAATGTGCACTTTTAGGTGTTTTCCTGTGAACTTCACAACTTCGGAGCCCCATTGCCTCGTCAAATGAGGAGGTACAACAATCAGAGTAGCTTTCACGTGTATCTTGCCCGGTATCCGACCATTATTCTTGAACTCCTTCTCCACCGCTTTAGAAGTACAGTCAATCAAGCCCAATGTAATAGCCGTCTTTCCGTAGCCGACTTGGTCAGCAAGTACACCACCTCTGACGTGCATTGGCCTTTGAGCTCGACCTTCTGCCCGCCATTCAAGGGGGTCAAGAACGGCTTCCGAGATTTCTTCTTCGATGAACGGAGGTGCCTTTGCCGATTCCTGCAAAATCATCCACTCAAGTGATCTCAGCTGTTCTTTTCTCAATGGAGTTTTGAAGTTTGGTGGCTGATTGTGTTCCTTATCCTGCTTGTTACTCATGATGGTGAATTTAGGCATGGTCAACGTCGCTGCGGGAGTAAAGGTTGTATCAAGTCGCCATGATAAAGAGATCTGTCCCGTGCGGCCCTTGATTGGCAGCCGGGAGGCCGCACGATGAAGCAAAGAAACGACGTTGATTCCTACGCGTACTGCCCCGATTCCGTTGTCATCCAGCTTAAGCTGCGTTATAAAAGGGCTGGGACGAGTTTTCAGTCGACGTTCATATTCTCCTGCTTGTATGGAATCTTCAACCGGAACCGTCTTCCCTTTTGATTGTATCCACCGCAAGTCGGGTGCCATCGGCGCGCATCTTTCGCAGTTGAAATGGTCTCCGGCTTCATCTATGACTTGCCATGTTTGAAGGTTGTCGTCGACATGTCTAATACGCTCCAACAACCAGGCTAATGATTTGAAAGTCCCTCGCTCTTGAATTTTATCGACTGTTCCCCAATCGCCTCTCGGCCATTCTGGTCCTGCCTGGCCTCGTAAAGAAACGTGGCAGGTCAATAAGGCGTGCGCGTTCCGACAATCATCACTTTGCACTGTCACTGTGAGAGGCTTCTTAGGTATCCCGAACTCCGCATTTTGCCCGATAGATGGCTAAAAGAAAGAATGCCATGAGTAAAAGATGATTTGATATCTCAACAGGAAAGCACACCGTTAAAGCAACATCCTCTGTAGTCATCCATTTGAATGGCATATTGCACGTAACTGTTTCCTCGTCGTCTGAAGCCGACTGTCTCCAGCTTGTGTCAAGTTTACAGATAATAGGTCTGCATTCTTGATACTCAAGCCGACGGGTGCTGATAGAGAACACGAAACAGTCTTCAGCATCATTAGTCCGATGTGGGTCGAAGAGCATGAAAAGGGGAGCGAGCTCGTCGTTTGCCGCGTCAACCCTTTTGTGCAGGGCACCATTAGCTGTACCACATTTTTCAAGGAGGTCATAGGTTCCAGAAATGTCGCGGTCCAACTTCTGAATATCACTGGGATTAACGGTGATTTTCAGGCTGGAATGGACCATCTTGTTCTTAAACTCCTCCTTGGGCCCAATTAGTCCCAAGCGCATTTCCCAAGATGGCACAAGTTCACCCGTCCCTTGAATCTTGATGGAAAATGAAGACGCATAAGGCATAGCAAATTGCCAACTTCCTTGAAGTAGATCAGCGGCACAAGTAAATCGGCCGACTGGATACTGGAGGACTTGACGAATCTCTGCGTTGGCAGGTTCGTCTGCATCCGGGAGAGCGTAGAGGCGCCATTCTGGCTGTTTAGTATGCAACGAAAGCTCCAGCACTCCAGTATATGATTGGTACACGACACTCCATACTTCTTGCCTCTTCAGCTCAACAAATCTAAGCTCTGAGGAAGCCGCGGAGAGGACAGCAGTCCGCCAGCCCGTCCACCGTGTTTCGGGGATCTTAATGCTTGTTTGTTCACGTAAACCATCCAACAATTGACCCGTTATGCCTGTCAATGAAAGGCACATGGGCAGAATAGATTTCAGGGTTTTAGCGAAGTCCGATGGCGGGACGCGCGGAGAAAGAATTAAATCAAACGGCTCAGGATTATGCTCCGGTCGACCCCCACATTTCCTGCAGAAAGTATTTCCACAATCTTCGCAAATGTAAAGCGGACGTGTAGTCATATCTACGCGACCTTCACAAGAGCATAGGCGTTTACTCTTCTCAGCAACCGCAAGCAGATTAGAGAAAGAATGCGATCGTGTGACAGAGAGGTCGAGAGGATTTTTAGACAAGTCTTGCTCCCCAACTACCAGATTTTCATGCACGGAGCATGAAGTGCTTGGATCGATTTCCATAGCATCAGGTTTTGAATAGTCATTACCGCCATGTTTAGATTCATATGTTTGAGAATCTTTGCCGCTCTTTAAAAGTTTCTGGCCGGATACAAGAGCAGCGAGAATGCAAGCGCCGACTACCGTGGTGGACATGGCGTTGCCAGCTAGGTCAGCCAAGTTATCCTCTGATTCTCTCGTGAGAAGAAGTTTGTCGACAGGAAGACCTTGCATCGACAAGGCCTCTAAACCGACCATAGGGCCACCACGATTGGTGATATAGGGTATCATAGACGGAGTGAGGCAGGGGCAAATGCCCACTTTATTGGACCCTATGGTTCGGTCAACATTTTGAGACAAATTCCAGACTATCCTATTCATAAAGGTGAGCTTGGGCAAGATGATACGAGTAAGAAAACGCCTACGTTTTATATGAAGGGTCTACGCCCTTAGTTGCCGAACGAAGAAGACTGATATCCATGAGATCCCATACGCGCTCAACCTGACCTACACCCCAATCATTCCATGCGAAGTCGGGTAGCTTACAATATCCACCTTTGAAATCGTTAGATATAATACTGTTAACTAAATAAATAAGAAATAACAGACATACCTTCATCCCAACTCGTGAGAGGTCTCTTCGATCCAAGTGCTTCCTCAAGCCTAGCTCTCTGATGGCGAGATTCGCATCTTCCCCAATCCGTCCTTCCCGTCCGTCTATCCACGGCGTTGAAACTCTCCTGGACAAGCTTTTGACGAGCTTGATGGATACGTGGGTCGTCAGAGGGTAGTAGAAATGCATCCAACGTGGAGGACGCTGGGCGCTTTAATTTTGATAAAACCCATTCTTTCCAGACTTTAGGTATTCCTGAATTCTTCTTATTCACCGCTATTAAATATACTCTGGTCCTAGTATGTGGAATATAGTATGCTTTCGTATCGACTCGAGAAAACTCGGCACTATATCCATTCTTCTCAAAGTATTCTTTGACTCTTTCCCAAGGTGCCGAACAAACGTTCTCCAAAATGACAAGCGGCGGCCTATGCGTTGTCACCCAGGACATCATTCCTCTGAAGGTACGGCCGGACTCTCCATTTGCGTCTATATCTTGTTTCTGTGTATTGAGGTTAGAGTAGTCGACGCAGGAAGTGCCTGCAATAAGAATATCGACGTCTCCTGGAACAGGTGCCAACGACCCGTACGCAGTATGACTAGAAAATAATGACGTGTCAAAATCAATAATTCGAGATAAAGTTCAAATGTAGCACATACGCCTCTGCATCGCCCAACTCGCAAACATCACGGAACAGGAGAGGAGGTCGGAAGTTGCGCTCAATGTATGCCTGTTTGAAAGGTTCAATCTCACATGAAAACACGTGTTCGATGTCGAATTGAACGCCATGCTGCTCCATTATGGACCTCTGGATTAGTTCCAGGGCGAGAAGAGGAGACTCCGTGCCAGAGCACATAGTCGCGACGCGTAATTTACGTCCGGCAACATATTCAGCTACATCCTTAATTTCGGGTATATGACTAACAAGGTCATCGAAAATGGCAGGTATATCGCTAATTGGCGGGAGGTTTGAGGACTCGGGGGCAAAGGACTTCAAAGTTTTCTTGGTTTCCGTATTTGACGCGTCCATATCGATGTCTGATGAAGCTTCTGTTACTTCTGCATCATCGCCGCCCTCCTCAACTTCCGTTTCGCGTGAGGTTTCTGGCTCGGCGTCACCATCGGAGTCGACGTTGTCGATTTTCTCGGTAGCCTTTTTCTTTTTGGAGCCGCCGAAGAAGGACATCAGTGTTTTCTGGCCCGCAGGCTGGGCCTTTGGTTTCGCCATGCAGCGGTATCAAAAGAGAGAAAATTAAGGGCAATTGTGAGAAATTGGAGCTGTCATTTAAAGTCAAAACGCGAACCGTCACGCGCAAGTAAGTGTGATCAACTATGTCACGTCACCACCTCTCTTCCTCCGACCTACCTCCGACTGTACTCAATCTTGACTGGTATGTTGCAGTGGAGGGCCTCGACTGACCGTTATTTTGGCCGTGGCGCTTTTGACTGGTTTGATAGGGCTTATATTACCGACTGGTATTGTAGTTAACTGCTAATTCGAAATGTAATTACGAGGCACTAACATCAATTTGAAATTCAACAGGTTTTTTGTCGCATTACTATGGCTTTTAACTGCAGCAACTAAAGTTTCCCCTGTTTTTGAACGTGAACCCGACTTGACAGACGCTACGATCGACCATCCTCGTCATGATGACCAGTAAGTTTCAAGTGAGCCATAGCATTGTTGCGTTGTACATAAGTACTCTGGTCAGAGTCTCTTCGTTCTTGAATAACGTCATAGCTCTTTTTGGCCCACTTTTAACTTCAACTTTGATTGGGATCGCTGAACAGTCGTTCTTCATTGTTCACCACGGGGCTATAGCTGTATTTGCGACAAGGTGGCTAACATCATTCAATTTTGTATAATCGATTATACACTTCCAACTGACTCGTTTCGGTATCGGCTAGGGGACTGGCTGAATTAATTACCGAAGTGCTGAAGCACAGTGTTGGTGCGCCGTTCTTTAACATGACTTGTTAACATATCTCATGACTTTGATCAGGGAGGTTGAGGCCAGATTTTCTGTCCAGATGTGAATGGGATGCAGCCGTCAAAAAGTGTACAGGGTGCGCAGACTCTACATAAAAGTAAAACATCATAGTTTGCAAACTCCCAAATTCTTTTTCTGAACAGTGCCGCTTCCATCGTTTCTGGTGGTCGGAAGTCTTTCCCTTCTGGGCATTCTTCCACAGCATTTTCTGGAATGTTCTTACTATCTCTCCTGATAGCTGGCCAAACATCAGCTTGGTGCTTCAGCGTGCCCAAACGTCCACGAACCTTTAAGTCAACTCGCATGGGGGCTTTTTTTCTCACTCTTTTGCCTTTGTTATGGGCGACCCGTGTTGCAGTATCTCGTTTACAAGACTACGTGAGCCTTTCTCTCTCTCCCTCTGAACGATTTATATTTGATAATTTTTGCTTAGCGTCATCATGTCGAAGATGTCGTTGCTGGTAGCATTCTCGGGGTAATATGTTCCTTGTTGTGTTACCTCATTTATTGGCCAAGTCCCTTCTCAATGAGTAGTTTCCGTCCAACAACATATGGACAGCCACGCTCTGTCTACAAAGAGGAAATTTACTCAGACACATATGCCGACGAAATTGATCTGGAAGCTGATATAAATCATTGACACTACGTAGAACGGATAAATAATAAAAGTAAAGTTGTGATGTAAAGGAAAATGCGGTGGCCTACGATACGTCCATTGCTGTGCTCCGAACGAACACCCACTTGTCTCCAATTCTTTGCATTCGCCCTCCAGCACTGGGGTTGCTTTCTCCGGGTTCGTTTTTGTTGTTCCATGTCTGAACCACATTTGGGAATCCTGAACTTACTTCCACGTTTGACGTTTCTTGCAGTACGACTGCGTCACTTTTGTGCGAACCACTATGCGGATGGAAGGGTCGGTTATTTCCGTAGGGACTTCCGCGTACTCCGAATGAATCGCCCCTACCCCTTCCCCTGCCTCTTGAAAACCCTCTTTCATATCCATACGAGTATTGGTCTTGTACTTGGTCTTGTACAGGAATACCGAAGTGTGGTTGCGCCTGGCCAGTTGCAGCGCTCATTACAAATTGCATGAGCTCTTCAGTTGACGGTAAATAGCCATTCGTCACTTCCCACATCTTTCCAAGCGCCTCCCATTGGGCAGGTGATGTAAAATCAAAGGTTGTCGGATTAAAATTTTCCATGCCCATTTCCGGTCCCCCAGCGGTTACAGGTATGCCAGATTCTTTTTGAGGTGATGCACTACCATTTAGTGAGTTAGACGATGAGGACATAGATGCAGTATTGCTAGGATCATGATTACTCGATGTTGGCTTTGGTTGGGATTGATCATTACTGACTTGTGGGGGGATTGTATTGGATATCGGGGAGGGAGAGCGAGCGACGACTGCAGGAGAGGCATTTGGTGATTCTGGGCGAATATCTCTGCCAAATTCGTCCTTTCCAATCTCATTACCGGGTCTAGTAGATGGAGAGGCCGCACTTTGTCTCCGAGGCGGACTAGAATATCTCGAATCCCTCCTGGCACTATATCTACTTGACGGTCCGGGGCTCCTAGAACGACTTCGCCCCCCTCTACCAGCTCGCGACTGGGAGGGAGACTGATCTCTGCTTGTTCTATATTGGTCACGGTCACGAGGGCCCCAATTTCGTCCAGCCCTTTCACCTCGTCCCCGATTGCGAAAGTTTGTTCTATACCTTCCTCTCATATTGTCTCGTTCGTCAAAATGAGAGTCAAGACGAGATTCGGTCTCGGGACTACGATATCCATTATGACTCTGTTCGCCGTTGACCATTCTGCGAGGCTCATTTCGAATGGATGGAAGGGAGTGAGAACTACCATTTATACCAGAAGACGATGGATAATTCTGCACATTTACAAGATCTCCAGCGGATAAGAATTGCGGAACAGATGGTACAGAAGCAGCCGTATGAGCTAACTGTTGTATCACAGCCAGTTGAACAGCATCTAACGCGGAGGAACTAGACGCAATTATATTTGTCGACGGCCTGAAGTGGTTGTGTCGAATAGTCAGCATTTTCTGCAAGACTTCAGACTCCTTGTGGCACTTACTGCATGGGTACGTTTTGGCTTGAAGCAGCTTGAGCCAACAAAGCTAGTAAAGATGCGTGCTGGTCAACTGGCTGCACGGATGGTATAATAGGCGAAGCCACAGGCAGTGCATGAATCTGAGGAATTCGAGGATCGACAGAGGGCGGCGATTGTGACTCGGCCACTGTCACAATATGCAGTGCAGCGTCAAATGCTAATATAAGACAAACCAATGGTATTTTAGTTAATGTTGTCGTTGATCAGAGAGAAAAGAAAGCAATGTATTAAATTGCACCAATAAAATGTACTTAGCGAATACATGAAACTGGGATATGCACCTTTTTCATTTCCGTTCAAAATGTTCGCCAACGGAGAAAGAATGGTTGAAGGGAAAGTGTTTCCCTTCGTCCATATGTCAAGAATCTTCTTCGCTTTGTCCTGAAATCATGAAATCGGTTTAGTTAGGAATAGGTTTATGTTTGGAGTAGGTTTATGTTTGTTCAAGGGGGGTCACATCGGCTAGACGCTTGCAAAGCATAGACGGATTACTCCGTCATTCGATTGACAGAAAGCCTTTTCAATCCAGTAGAAAATTTCGTCTGTTGGGTAATGCAGCGGCGAACAACCAACAAACCAAGAAAGAATCGCGTAAATTGTGGAATCCACTAACCTTGACTTCTTGCGTCCCTATAGCTATTAAGTCTTGAAACAGACCTTCTACGACTCCCCCGACCTTGAAAAGGAATGAAGCGGCATTTCCTGGACTCGTGAACGCATCGCCTGAAAGGTTGTGTTTAGTGGCATGGCTTTTAGCGGCACGCGAGAGAGCATCGAAGACGTATAGACTCGATATTTTGGCGGAGGTGCTGGAAAGTGATTTGTGAGTGCGGTAAAGAGTGGACACTAGTTTCGTGTCATTCTGAACACGATGCATTAGCACCACGCACAAAGGGGACCAGACAAGTAAAACATACATCCATGTTCTTCATTGCCACGTCTGTTAGCTGGTTCATTTTCGAGGCTGAAAGTCGCTTTGCATTCACCACATCTTTAAGGATACCTTCAAACTGAAAGAAAGGATACATGACTTTGACGTATGATGCATACTAGATATGATACATACGTCTGAGACTGACATGGCAATAGAGGTCAGTCGATCTCGCCGGTTTGTATAATCAGCAGGGATAGCTGAAGTCGAAATAAGCGTCGTCGATTCTTGAAAGTCTGTGGCTTTGATGGACAATTACCGTTGTGATGAGAGCCAAGGAGTATTTGTGCGTGTTGGCCGAGTTAGGTGATGATGCCTGATTTCTGGGTCTGTGCACCTTAAGCCACCCGCACACGCTTGACCCACGCTTAATCACTCTGTTAACATTCTGGCCATCTAGGCTGAAAAAATGTCAAGCAAAAGGGCACAGGCAACATTATTCGGCGCAGTTTTGTTCTCAGCGCTTACCATATTCGCAGTACATTTTCAGCAACATCAGGAAAGAGACGTGCGCCCTACTGTTTGATTTGTTATTCTAGAAGAAATGTTTATGTTTACGATGACACTAGACTATGTACAAAGGAGTACTGAAAGACGATGAACGTCGTCGCGAGAAAACGCGACAGAGAGAAATGGACTTGATAGCATCACAAACAAAACGCGAACTGTATGAACGTACGCAAAATGTTGAAAAGACTCCGACAATGGCACCATAATCACTGAGCGACGAGCTTGCCGATTTAATCGTCAGTATAGGTTATTTTGCAGGGTGTATCACAGTGTTCTGAAAAGTTGTGAAATTTTGTTTGGATGTGTGCTGTCTTCATGGATTCCGCTGCAGCATTCTTAACTTCAACTTGCTCAAATCAAAAAAGGTTGACTACACTATACCCCGTAGGCATTCCATCAACCTCGAGTTGGAGGTACTAATAAATTTATAGCACCGTCCTAGACTGCCCTGCGTCCTTCCGGCATGAGGAAATTTGATGTATCAGCTACTTCCAATGTCTCTTGCTTCATCTGCCATAATCACCACTGATAATGTTTGTCCTTCGTCTGAAGCAAATTTACAAAATGGAGGATCTGTATGCATTTTAATTTATCGCATAGATGTGGTTGAGGCGGACAAGTCCAAGAAAGGCTGGCGCAAGGTAGCGCAAGGTATACTGGAATATGTTCGGAATGCGGAGCTGTCGGAGATTTCTAATATGGCAAACCAGCAGTTGATCCGTTAGCTTTTATTTGTTTGCGACCTCCGCCACAAGCTTCACGTTTGAAATTGAAAAGCGTCATTACCAACATCTCTAGCTCTTACGGCCACTGGTTCATTCAGTGTAGCGGAACAGGTTCCCGATAAACATCCTATGTTTGCTCTATTCCTTATACATATAAAGTGGTAGAACGTCCGTAGCTAACTTCTCTGTTCTCTTACAGACCCATATTAATTCTCGAAAACCCTCAACCTCCACTGTTGCCCACCTGGCTTCCGCCATAACTAAAACTACTCTGCTTAGTTGTCCCTACTCCATCTACAACTATCTAACTTTCCGCATATAATATTATTCGAAAATGCATCCTGCACTAATGATTGACGAGATTATCCGTCTCGTGTTTTCATTCAGTGGTGGCGACGAAGTCAAGACTTTGGCCGTCGTTGCGCGCTCCTGCAAAGCATGGAGTGACCCTGCGTTAGACTTACTGTGGTGTCATTTATCAACAATCAAACCCCTGCTCCTCCTTCTACCAAAACGTTTTATAACGGCCGACAAAATTGTACGTATTCTACCGTCTTTGCCAGTACGTTCAAATTGCTAACACAAAACAGGTTTTAGCGGATGCCCTAACTGCCCATGAAATACCCAGATTCAATTTTTATGCCGTCCGAGTCAAGCATATCAGCAGCCGACAGGAGGCGAACGTATACTCAAATGCAGACTTCACGACATGTTTTGATTATGGAAACCCTGCGCTGCCTTTTCTCTCCACTGCCCATATTTCCTTCTCTAAGCCCTCTCCGACATTGATGCCGCTTTTCTTCTCGTCGAGTCTAATTCGTCTCGACATCGATATCGGATTTAAACTTGATAAAGGCTCAAATGATACCACCCTCTGTAACTATCTTGAACGCGTTTCTCACTCCTATCTTGGTCTTCGGCATATTAGTTTACGTGGCCGTGCCTCAGAGCGTTTGAATCGTATCATAGCAAGTCTCAGCACCGTCCACTCTTTATCACTCAGGCTTGGTACCTCCCTGCTCCCATTCACATTGAAGGCCGTTATGGATTTCCCTTCTCTTTCCGACTTAGAAGTTCATGCGGGACATATAAACTTTGGCACCCTTTACGACATAAAAGAAGAGTTTATCTTACTCAATGATATACACAGGCTACATATACGGGCCCAGGCGGCCTTCATTGAACATGTTATTTACCGAATTCCCCTCAATACCCTCCAGCATCTTCACATAGAGTTAGACGACCCATCGCCTTGCACCACCTTCTGGAATTCCTGCTTCGCATCTATCGCGAATAATTCGCAGAACAGTCTCAACCATCTCTCAATAGAACACTTTTTCGAACTCACTGAAGCATCGCAGCCAGGTCCGCCATCGAGTAACAGTGCTGCGGTTACTACATCCACAGATTTGCAGTTCGACGCACTGGAATCCTTACGTCTCCTCAAAAATCTTCGCCATTTTTCATGCGATATAACGATACCTCCTACTATCACGGATCGCGACGTTGAAAAGATTGTTGTCTGGTGGCCCCAGCTACAACACTTCGAGTTAGGCTTCACTGCTCAGTTTGAAGGCCTTGACGTTCTACATCGACCGCAGCTCACAACCAGCTGCCTTCAACTTTTCGCGACTCGGTCACTACAGCTGAGAAATTTGATTTTGCCGTTAACTGTTGGCGATGTCGCTTTGCCGCCGTTGAACAAAGGCTTATCAACATTGTCCGCGAGCCCCTTGTACAGTTTGACAATTGCTTCCTTGACCACTACAGCACCTGAGAGCGTGGTACATTACCTCAAAAATCTTTTTCCTGCTCTCCAAAATTTAGACAGTCCCAACGACAACGACTTCACATGGAAGAAAGTCACGGATGTTTTGCAGAGCCTTGCGCATTAATTCTTTTTTACACGCCGTCCAAACGCTGTCACTCTTTATTTTACTAGATTTATATGTAGAACAGCAACAAGACATTTATAAAATAAAAAAACAACATAGAGACTTGTAGATAGATAGAATTATACCTCGTAGATCATTGTTTAAATTTAGGGATTCGTCGTTTATCATTTATTGAATTTAACCTAAGTAGATATACTTCCACGTAGACTGCATATCCTCCATTACAGAATCTTATGATACACGCGATATCTTGACGTATACTACTCCCTGAATCAAGGCTGCGAAATCAACCCTATTAAGGTCGAAATTTGTGACATGATTGCCTTGCTTTCAAAGTACAGTACAACAGTGGTAAACCATCAGGGTAACGATAAGGCTACAGAAAGGCATCATGCAACGTCAACCCCGTTTAAACGACGGGGGGCTTGGTGCCGGGCTGGAAGGTGTAAGTCAGACCGCACTTGCCGCAGTACTGACGATCCTTATGGAATGCCATCTGATACGAGGGTAAGTACCGGGCAGTGGTATAATCATGATTGCACATACGAAGATTCCGGCACCGCATTCGGCGCTAGGGCACTCGCGACGAAGACGCTTGATCTTGCCATCGTTATCGACCTTGTAGTACTTCAAAATGGCCATCTTAACCTTCTTGCGCTTGTGCTTGATCTTCTTGGGAGTCTATAATAGAGAGCATTAGTATAACGATTATTCAGAAGATCGATTTTTAATGACGCAAACGTACGTTGTAGGTCTTCTTCTTCCTCTTCTTAGCACCACCACGCAGACGGAGTACCAAGTGAAGGGTGGACTCCTTCTGGATGTTGTAGTCGGAAAGGGTGCGGCCATCCTCGAGCTGTTTGCCTGCGAAGATCAAGCGTTGCTGGTCAGGGGGAATGCTAAGGCATATGTGAGTACAACGCTGACACAAGAAAGTAAGATGTATATACCCTTCCTTGTCCTGAATTTTGGCCTTGACATTGTCGATGGTGTCCGAAGACTCCACCTCCAAGGTGATAGTTTTGCCCGTGAGGCTAGATAATGTTAGACAAGGCGGATCTGCCAATAATCAGAGCACTTACGTCTTGACGAAAATCTGCATGACTGCGGATGCCTCGGTCTGTCCAACGATACAACGGTGGAGTCTTTGACAAAAGCAAGAGCCTGACGATGGCAAAGGCCGAAATTTCTTGCAGATTATATACAGTAGGCTTTGTCATCTGTGTATGGCCCGTGCGGCTGGAAATTAGAGTTTGGATTACAAAGCACCGTCCGTAATTACATGAGCACATGATATGTAAACAGGAACAAGCGTCGTAATTGAGCAACGCGCGCTGACGCGAAGCTCGAACCTCTTATTTATTTACTTGCAGTGTCCCCAGCTCTTGTCGTCACTTTAAAACACTTTAGACGTCTCAATACGTGTCAATCATGGTCAGCAGTGAAAGTACTCAAATGCTCGATGCGACGCCCAACATCAACTCGATGATGAAAGGCAAAGGCAGAGCCCCTCATACAGATCACCCAGCGGACAACGACAATCTGCCATGGTGCATTTATATTCAATGAAAGTCTACGCACTACTCAACTTGTGAACATAGGGTAGAGAAATACCGACCTGTAGATCTAAATGATGTTGTTTCTCATAAGGATATAATCACAACAAGTAAGCTTCTTCGCCTGAGTCAACATTTCTCCTTAAATACGGTAATTTAGTCGAACGCTTCATCGAGAAGAACAGGTTACCGCATCTCCTGTTTTATGGTCCTCCAGGGACTGGCAAGACATCTACCATTCTTGCTGTAGCGCGGCGGATATACGGTGGCGACTACCGCAAACAGATTTTGGAGGTTCATTTATTCTCTGTATGCACATCTTCGATAACTCATTGCGTTGTAATAGTTAAACGCGTCGGATGAACGCGGTATTGACGTGGTTCGGGAGCAAGTTAAACAGTTTGCAGAAACGAGGACACTCTTTTCCAAGGGTTTCAAGCTTATTATACTGGACGAAGCCGATATGATGACACAACAAGCCCAAGCCGCACTTCGACGTATCATCGAACAGTACACTAAGAACGTTCGATTTTGCATCATTTGCAATTATGTTAATAAGATTGCGCCGGCCATCCAAAGTCGGTGCACTCGGTTCAGATTCTCTCCCTTACCCATCGGACAGGTAGAGAAAAGGCTGCTGACTGTTGCAGAGTCTGAAAAGTCAGTATCACATTGATAAAATATTTGCTTATGACCCACATCATATAGTGTCAATCTGACAGCTGACGGGAAGAAAGCATTACTCAAAATATCTCGAGGTGACATGAGGCGCGCGCTCAACGTACTTCAAGCATGTCAAGCTGCTTATGAAACTATTGGCGAGACTGAGATTTTCAACTGCACGGGAAGCCCACATCCCTCTGACATCGAGGCTATCGTCAATTCGATGCTCTCCGATGAATTCACAACATCGTACCTGAGTAAGTCGTATGATCTGTAGTCTCCTTCATTTGCTAAGGTCTAGCAGTGATAACCAAACTGAAGATGGAGCGCGGCCTGGCACTTCAAGATTTAATAACCGGTGCTTATGAGTATCTCGATACTTTGGAACTCAAGCCCCAGGCTAGAATATACCTTCTGGATCATTTAGCCACTACCGAGTAAGTGTCTAATCTGATTCTTTTTCCTTTCTCTGTTCTCAAGTTTCTTCAAGGTACCGGTTAGCTTCGGGTGGGAACGAGAAGATGCAGTTGTCTGCGTTGCTTGGCGCTTTTAAAAATGCTGTGAATATTTCAACTAAGGCTTAATCTTATCAATGCACTCTGTTAAAAAAAACCACACAAATGAACCATTCTATTCGGATCTCGTTTGTTAGTGGAAGAGGGATAGCTAGATAATACAAGAGGTGGGATAAATATTAAAGGCTACAATTTTGGTCTCTACAGCTACAGTACAGTTATACACATGTGTCTGGTATACACATAGCATAACTGTTAAATCAATGCAAGTAAACGATGCAAAAGGGACAAGAGGAACAAAGTCGTAAAATGTCTGGTAGATGACGGCGCAAGAGTCCGATGCTAAACAGGATTGGATGGGTGGATGTTGGTTGCTTGAAAAGTATCTTACTGGTGATATACGAATGGTGAGAAATCCAAGAAGTGTTGATGGAAGCAGCAAGGTAGGTATGTGCGCAAGTCCGGGTATGATGATGATGCAGGGTAAAATGAACAAGTAGCATCTAGAACGCTAAAATAAAACGAAAACAAAACCAGCATGCTTGATATATCGAACAGTAGTCATATCGCTTCAAACGCTTCTTGAACTTTGGTCAGTTGGTAGCCTGTTCGTGGTTATCATTTACGGGTTCAGTAAACAAGGACTGGAGGCGAATGGTCCACGCACGCATCAAGAGACTATCTTGGGAAAATAGACTTAAGGCTTTTAATCCATTCCTGTAACTCTCCATCAACTCGTCCTCCACTGCTGTTGCATCATGCCAAGTGGATTTCAACTGGCGCGTACGGGATATTTCATCTATGAATACTAAACAAGCAGTCATCCAGAGATTCTGTACAATTCATTAATGTAGGAACGACGATATGTATCAAATGTCAGACTTACGCCTATGATAGGATTCATATGTCCAACTTCCGCCAAATTAAGATCGCCGTAGTTGACCAGATTCCTTGCGGCCCTTAAACAGATCTGCTTCGAAGCGCTGTAGGCGTATGCGAAGATCCAATGCAACTTTATGGACGCGGCATCAACCAAGGCATGTGTAAGGAGGACATTACGTATGTCTGGGTGGTGAGAGTTAAATGCAGAGATAGGAGCCAACTTGGCTCGGAAAGATTCAATCAGAGCGCTAATGGACTTCGCCGCTGCGTCATATGCCGTTTGATCTCGGGGACTCATGGCTGTGTGATTGGTTAGTCAAAGAACAGGCACATTTCCAGGGGGAGATGGCTCACTGGGTGACCATTGGCCTGTTAGGTGCGCGGCACGGTGGAAGAGGATGGCTGCCTTGGTAGTCAATGTGGTGAAAGAATCGGCTTCTCCAGGATAACCGTTCAAAAAGGCGCGGACTGTCGAGTTGCCTGTCAAATCCGCCCGAAGCGTATTCTATTTCGACGACTTGAGCAGACTGCAAAATACTGTAACACGAAAGGAACACATACCTCTTCAAACTTATCCATATCGAAGGGCCAAGGAGTATCTATCTGCATCCCGGGTGCTTCCAGAGCCCCACAGACCTGCGACGGAGACTCTAATGCTACCGTAATGAATTTATGGAGAGAAAGGACCGCCCAGAAGCCATTTATGCGTTCGGCTTCTTGCACAGTGGTTTCAGCTGGTGGTAAAGTGTAAGGCTGATCTTGGACAAGACTCAAAGTAGATGGCGCGGTCATATTTGTAGAACGGAGTTTGTGAAGGCCGACTCCAAGTGCCATAGACACGGCTGTTCCAGTACGACACTTAGCCTCGAGCAAAGAACCAGTGCGCAAAAAGTAATAAGCAAGAAGAACATGTGCCTGAAGGGTTTGTATGAGTTTATTGGGGTGGGTTCCAAGGGAATCCACAGCGACATTTTTTGCCGCTCGCGTCAACAAGTAAGATTCATGGTTGTTCAGAGCCTCGGGCTGTGAAAAATGAGTCCCGAGTAGGTGGATGACGCTGACAAGCCCGGGAGTAGGACGCGATGGGTGGCCTAGTGGGAACGCGAGAAGAGTAGATTGACGCAATGTAGGAATGTGTAAAAAAAATCCAAATTGGCGTGAATGAGGGAAAAAAGAGTCAAGACTGTAGAAGATATTGTGAGATGGAAGACAAGTTGAAAAATATGTGACGCACGATGTCTGCAAAGTACTCAATGTCGGCTCCTAACCAGGATAAGTGCAAGAACAGAAAATGAAATGGGAACCGTACCTCCAGGCCAAGGTAGGGTATGGGTACTGAAAACCGCAAGGGCGACGTGGAGGATCCGCTCGATCCTGATAATTCAGTACTCGGTTCCAGTGGGGCAAGTGTGTCCCGGCGCCTACCAGAAGGGAGACTCGACGTTGTCGATGTCGGAGAGAAAGGCGAAAGGGGGGCGAAGACACGGGGAGATTCTGGAGCATGAAGCGGAGGGGATTTGGATAGTCGTTGAATATTGAGATGATGATATGGATCATGTAGCATGACTGAAGGCGTCGAACTCTCCGGATTTTCTAGCTCAAGGAGACGCGCCTCCAGTCGTAAAACAGTATCCTCCAGCACCTTCGTCCTCGACCTTCCTGGTCCATCCGCGTATTCGCACTCATCGTCCCTCGGGTGCATCTGACAAGGCCCGCAGACAGGCTTGACGCCATCGCATTTCTACTGAAATAATCAGCAAATGAGTTCGTAACCGTAAAGTAGGTCGCGCCGCACTATTTTCAGAAATCTATGCGTGTGAATGTCAGAAAGAAAATGACGGAGAAGCAAAGCCGTACCTGCAGCTCATGCATGCTTTTCCGCGTTTAAGGGGCCTCAGGCCCTTGCTGGACTTTGAAGCCTTGGGAGTGTCTGAAATCATAGAGAGCAGAACTGCAAAGACAGACCACGGCGCTGAGACCTTGACGGATCAAATGCAAGGCTGGTGAAAAAAAGGAGTGCATTTTATAGTGACTCGGGACTTGGATCTCGGTGGAGGCCATGGAAGAGGCGAAGGGCATTGCCTTTGTGGATCTCGTTGAATCTCGATGATACCGAGTGGAGGTACCCGGTGAACCGGTCACGTGTCATTGGCTGTCCTTTTTGCTGTGCTTTGGCCGAGTCGGTCTTGTTCAGAGCTCATATCCGACTCTTGTCTCTTGCCTCGTTGCACCAGCCGCTCCGCACCAACATGCACCGATAATAGCCAATTTTCTCTGCTTACTTTCACTTTTATTGTTTGGCTCTCTAATGACATCCATCCGTACGCGTAGCCCCTCTGCCGGCCCTTGTCGAGTCTCGTCGCTCACGGTCATCGACTATCCCTGCTTGCAGCGACCATCACCCGCCCCATCAACCTGCTCATATCTTCGAGGCCAAGCCAAACCAAACTATGTGCGAATATGAAAATATATTCCGAGAATCCGATCCTTCCTCCATTTCCCTCTTTAATACGGCTGACTAAATTGAGCTGTAGCGCTAAAAAAATTTCAGCGTAAACATAACCCGCATCTTCCGGATTTTTGGTTTGCTGCTCACGATTACTAACACGTTACTGGGTTGTTTAGGATATTAAGCTCAATGTCATCATTAACGGTGACGTTAAATCCTCACAATGATGAACGCAAAGAAGGCGCATTAGCTACACGCATTTTCTACTAGCGTGTCGGGCTCTCCATTCTCCTTCATCCGGTAGGGCCCATAGGCTCAAGTTGCAGGACTTCTATGCCAATCACCCTATGTACTTGCCGCAGCTTTTCGCGGCCAATTTCTGTCCGTTCCGGCACAACTTTTGAGCTCAACAATTTCCATCCGCAACTCGTGATCAAACACGTTGCTCGTCAGACCCAGTCTTTTCTGCCTCGTGGCCAGCCAAAAATGTTCAACCTGCTGCTTGCCTGCTGCGCTCCTCGCTTGTATGCAGTTCGCCCTTTTTATACCACAGCCTCTGAACTCCGCTGGCATTGATTCTCATTAAACCTCAATTTTATACCAACTATTTTCTATCGGTGCACTCCATTGCCCCTTACTCAGGCTCACATTACACATTACATCTCTCGATGCAGAATATCTCCGACGTGGTGCTGTGGCTCTCCCATGATTCTGGCTCAAGGTGCTGTTAATTTCACGTCAAAAGGGTCTCGAATCATTTCTGCGGGGCCCAAAAGAAATTTTTTGCTGTTGTTTGTACATAGTCTTATGCAAACGCGCCCTGAGTAACGAGTCAGGGTAGGTCTGATTCCCAAGTATCTTAGCGTGCTGCAATCGGATTGATGGCTGGGACCTACATTGAATCTCTTATCGGTGGTTTGAATCAACCCGTCATCCATACCTGTTATCCAGAATGAACCGTCCAGGCGGTCACGTAGGGGGGGTATAGGTCTCGTGTGTATGTCGCCATCGTATGGATAGCTATCTCTCGCCGTAACTATTGAACTAATTCCATATCACTGCAGGCTGCATGCCCAGGAAGTACAAGAGAGACCCCTTCCTACTATCCCTTTCTCAGGTGATCGACTCCCTCAAGTTTTTGCGTCTCCATTCCCAACAACTTTTGTTAACTTCTCTCGAGGGTGTATCCTGGTAGACGTTATCAGAGATCGTAACTCTGCTGCTCTTCGGGGCATTTTGTAGCGTGACCATTACCCCATAGGTCCCTTTTGTTCAGACTAGGTGTATAGGCACATTGCAGCTGAGCGATACCTACGGAAGCACCTCAAATAGAAGCCTCCTGTTACAGCATATCCTGGAGTACGCGGTAGTTGGGTCATTGCATATTATATACGCCTCGCAGGGACGTGCACAATATCGTATCCTTGAAAGCAGGCAGATTCTTTTCTTCAGAATGATACGAAGTAGGCAACGGTTGTTTGGACCTTGATAGTCCCAAGCGCAGTCTTGCATGTGGACCCACGGTACCCGTTAAGGAGAGCTGCAAGATTTCTCCCACAATAGAATATGGTACATCCATATGCTTCAAACAAAATATTTTTCCATTGTCGCCCGACCGAAAGCATGACGTCTTCTTCGATGCTCACTATGTTCGCAACAACATGATTGGAAGAGTCCGACTACGTATGGCTTTGTCGATTCCTCTCCATTTCCATTTCCAACCCCCCCAAAACTCAACCTTGACTCAACCTCATCAATCAGGCTGGTACTCCTGAAAATCACTGATGAAACTAGTCATCACAACAATATCATTCCCAAATATCAGACACTCGAAATATATATAGAGTTGCTTTGACTTGGTCCATAGTAGTAGTATTGCATGCAAATAGAACATACTGTTTATAGCCATTACATAAAAGTGTCCTATTATTTTAGTTAGATGACAATGTTACTCAAGCACTCGATACAGCTCTATTAGCTTTGCGTTTCTTCAATTCGCTGACTGCACAACCAAAGTCATCTTGGGAGGGAAGCCTACAACCGCCTTTGACTTCGTCGGCCGAATGAGTGCTCATTGTCTGATAGTCGCGGTATATTTCTGGCGAGATCGTAACGTGGTTGATCCCATATTCCCCAAAACAATGTTGCAACATTCGTTCGGTAGTTTCCCATTCTTCCATTGTCGTTCCCTGAGGAACGCAAACATGGAGAGAGCCCAAAATATCACTACGGAACCGTCAGCATACAGTTCAAGTAATGCCCTTTTTTCGCGAAGGCTTCTGCTTCCCTGTCACTACACTGAAGGAGGAACTCACGATTGCGACAGGTGCCAGACGTGAAGATCGTGGACCGAGAGGACATTGGGTATCTTTGGTAGCGAAGAACCGGCGAATGAATAACAAGCGGACACCGAGTGGGGCGTAATAACATACCGTCAGCAGGTCTTCTTTCACTTTTGCTAGGTCAAGGTGAATAGGCGAAGCCTCAAGTAAGATCCTCCCCGACTTCAAAGCTGTATATGTGATTGCTGGTCAGAGAATGTTTTCTGCAAAGCCGGATAACGCACTCATGGGAATTGCACTCGCAAAAATAACCAGGCTAATGGCGAGTGAGACTGCTGGGTCTGCGTAGAAGCGTTTGGGGGACTCGAGTTTTAGAAATATTACTGCGGCTACAATGACCCCAATATCTAGGGTTGAAAAAGGTGTTATTACTATTGTGCTAGAAGTCCGACTTCAACGCACTATTCATTGCATCCCCCAAAAGGTGAATTAGGACGCCCATGAGACCAAGGTTGTGCTGCGCTATGGCGATCGGTGGGTCCACTGTATGATTATGGTTGGCGTGCTGAGAGTATAGGAGTATAGTTAATTCATAGGCGTTTGAGCGTGACCGGCGGTGAAGACTCACAATGAGGTCCCTTTGGGGATTGGCTGTCATTTCGATGGGGTCTAGTTCATAATTCGTAGATCCATGGGAGTGCCCATGGCCGTGACTATGTCCGTGATGGTCTGTAAAGTTGAACGAGAATTGAGTTGACTATGATTATGACAAATGAATTGGTGGACTGACCGTGTACTACAAGAGCACTGGTTATATTAAGCAGAAGACCAAGCGAACCAATTACAAGAACTAGTTTAGGTGAGTTGACCTCCTCGACGTGTATAAAACGTTCGATTGATTGCAAAAAGATCGATAGTGCCAACGCCAACAAGAATACGCCATTGAAAAAAGCTCCTGAAGGAGCATGAACATCACCTGATTCCTGAATAGCATATTAGAATTCTAGCAACTCACCGACAAGTTCAGCTCGATGAAATGCGTAGGTAAAGCTATGTGTCTATGCGGCGCCGCGATGTCATTTATGAACACGGAGATGTATGTGCTTAGCCGCAAGGTAACTCACATGTTGTCCACGCTCCTGTAGCTGTTGACATTAAAACATACGGATTGGACGTCAATAAAGCAACATCCGATAGTCATGAGAAAAACACAAACATATGCCGCAGTAAACGCAATTGCACTGTATAGAAGAAAATTTTAGTAATGATCTATGAGTTGCTAGATGAATGAATGATATTACTATGCCACAATATCCTATTATAATAGGAAAACGTTAATATAAGTGTAACGGATGATGTAAAGCCCCGTCATTATAGAGCCTGTGCTTACATTGAGATAATGGAACTGCATAGCACCGATGACTGAGTGAGCAGAGATCAATGCGGCAGGAAATGAATGAACGATGACGAACTGCATCGGCAATAAGAGCAATACTCTTCGTCTTGAAGCCAACTAAAGTTTATATGTGTGGTCAGCAAAGTTAATACAATGACCATCGTTGACGACGAGTGTCAAAAGTCAGATGGCGAATGCTAACTGTGCAAATACCTGCTATTTCCGCTCCAAAGAAGGCAACACTAATGGCCAGAACAACCCCTATCTTTGTGGTATTCTTCATGGCGAATCAAAGGTCGGTTCGCAATCAAAGCCGTGTTAAGCACTGTTAAGGTCCAGCGAGGTAGAGCAAGTTAAGAGAGAAAAGGCTTCCGCAACACCACGCTTGCAATAACTGGCAGCAGACACGTTCCCGTACGACGCCGTCCAAAACTGACAGCAACGCTGCAAACTCGACGACAGCTGCACTGCTTTTGAAGACTCTCACAGTTAATACTTATTTATATATACATACATAGCCGTAAAGCAACAAGTATTGCGGCCAGTCGGAGAGTCGGGACGCAGACCACCCAATATTGTACTTCGACTTGACTTCGATGTTCGACTTATGCCCACTCTTACTCAACTTTCAAGCCACCTTGCCAAGTTGCCCTACATACGTAGAAATAGACAGCGACGCAACCTGCCCTTGCGTTCAAAGCTGTCTACTTTGAACACTACTCTGAACACATTTTTCTTAACTTCCTTTTACTTATTTCCCGTAGCCAGCCCTGCGCAATGCCGTTGACCCTAATACTTACTCGCGAGTAAATATTATTGCCGAATAGCTTCGATCTATGTAATTGAGGGGCTTCTTTACGACTTCTATTACCTTCTTGTATCCTCCGAAAGTGACAAGAATTGATATAGTGGCAAATTCCACAACTCGATTCCAAATGACAAGTTACAAATCGTAGAAGTAGAAAAGGGGATAACTTGACCTGACTTGACAAGCTGGGATGTTCTGTTGTTAAGCGCCGTTAGAAGTCGCGAACAGATAATGAGGGGGCTTCACACAAGTATCGAAAGACATGAGCATTAAGAAGTGCTACTGTGCCTTTTTGAGACTTGTGTAGGACAATATCTGTTTCCCCCGATTGGTGTAGTTCCCGAAGCCCAGCCTTGAATCCATTTCATCAATTTTGCTGAGTCCAATTGTCAGACAGTCTGAAAGAAAGAGAAAGTAGTTACCACATACTGTCTTCTCATTTCGCTCGACCACGTAATCTCTTTGAAAGCAGGCGTGTTCAAGCATGCACCCAGTATTCCCAATAATAAAGAGAAAAGAGTTTCCAAAACGATCTATGAGGCAGGTGCAGATGACTTAGATAGGTTACACGTAGGGATGAAAATCATTCACCTCTTGAGGAATAGGACCCTCTGGCCGCTCTAGAGCCTTAAGATATGATAAGTCTGCAGAGATTCATGGAAGCTTTCAATGCACAAGATAAAATCCGCTGGCAATAGGTCACGCACGCTCGTATGTAGAGTATGCGGCTGGAGCTGAATGAGTATTCGTGGATGAAATAGAACATAACGACATACCATGAAATATACCTACAGTTGCCAGAGAGAGAAAAACACGTCCCAACGTCATGATTAAAGGGCGGGATTTTATGTAAAATGACTTGTTGAATCACAGCCAGTGTCCAAGTATCCGCAAACTCAAAGCGTGTAAGTAGTGCGTCACTTTCCCGTCCACGTGGTACGTGGTCTACTTAAGTACTTGACACGACTGTCACCGTCTCGCTTTGCAACATCCTTGGACTGGTACCCATTTTTCGCATTTTCGTTTGTACTGGCTTAGCACATCATGGCATTTCCTGTACCGAACTATCTTCCTAAACGTGCAATACCCGTTGACGTTTCTTCGAAAATCTTGTATAAAGTCGATGCTGCTACAAAGGACACTCTAAATGCTTCTCTGGCCTCCACTTGGGTTCAGGAGCTAGATGAATCAATCCTTGCAACGCGGGTGCGCTGAGGGATCTAATCTTAATTATACTCTCTGTTCATATACTCTTTCAATGGCAGCAACGCATACATAACCGCATTCAGTCTGACCTTCCTACGTTTGAACACCAGCTCGGAACTTCCAAGTCAATAAGGGAAGGGTACAACTCTCTGGAAACGCGGGTAAATCACTTAGACGACGTGGTATCCAACTCAAACGTATGTACCATTATCAAAGTACTGTTCCCTAGCTGAATTCTCTTAACTTAGAGTGGACTTATCCAATCCTTAGCGAAGACGTTACAAGCTCACTCAAGTTTAGCCCAAGAGACAAGCAATAGAACCGCTACTTGCCAAGGCCTTTTGTTTCTGCTCCAGTATCAAAAGGCGTACACGGCAGTCCTTTCTCTCGCCGAGTCAGGCTACTTACCTGAAGCCGTTGTTTCGTGTCGGGAAGTTGACGCGCTGCATGGCACAATGCCCCCCTTTCTCGGACAGACAAGGGTCGTTTTAGACTTGAAGGTGATCTCGCTTCTATCTACGACTCAATTAATCTGACTATTATTCAGACCAAATTTAATACAACAAAAACATGGATCCAAGACCAATTGAGCAACGCCCTTTCAAGAAGCATAATTGTCTCCCCTACTGAAATAATAATTTTTTCTTCTATTAAAGGTGCGGTGGTAAATCTTATTCAAATAAAGACCTGGATCTTTTTACACTGAAAAGTTGTTCAGTGCGTCAATCCGAAACGATGCTACAACTATATTCAATCCTCCACTCTCTTTCATCAACTTCTCTATCGGTGCATTTAGCCACCGTTCGACGAGATTTGATAACATACTTCGTGGAGCACGTTCTCAAGCAACCATATAGTGTATCTGTGGACACCTCCCTGGACAATACTGCAAGGTTATCACTCGTACCTGGCCCACCGAACAACGAAGACCTCAGTAACCGACTAAACAATATATCGATAATCCTTGCGTTCCTCTCGAAAAATATGTTCCCCCTCTTGCCCGTACAGGAAGAAAGACAGTTCAAGCGTTCATTGAGCAAACCTGTGACTACAAGCGTCCTAAACAATCTCGTGATGCCTGCGCTGCCTTCTTCATTTGGGCTCCTACCTCCATACCTCAAACTGGTTAGACACGCTGTTTCGTTCGAAGAGAAAGACATTAGGGAGTTGTTGGACTCTGACATGATTGACGGTTCAATCAAAGCCTGGTCGGACGGTGTCTCGGGACATTATGAAAGAAGAAGACGCATCGAAATCTTAGAGCAAGCACGCGAAGAGGTTCTACACTCTCAAGATATTAACGATACATTTGACGCATTCACGGAAGGTGGCCCAGAAACATCTCTCCCTAGTGTTGTTCCTGTCCAGATACAGGAAGAAGATATTGAAGATGATGCATGGGGGTTGGAAGAGCCTGTAACAACTAACGTCACAGATGAAACTGCGGAGGGTTGGGGCCTCGATGATGACACAGCTTCGACACCTGACAACGCGTCAAAAGACGACTGTGGTCTCGAAGCATATGAATCGCTGATTGATGCTGACAATCCAGCTGACAACTGGGGATTTGATGACGAACCGGAGATGCAGCCTGAGGCCAACGAATTAGAGTCCAATTTCGAAGGCGCCACAAACGGCACAGAACCAGATCCTGCAGATGCCTGGGGTTGGAAGGAGGATGAGGGCTTGTCGTTGGAAATTTTACCTGATAACATATCTTGGGATGATGACCCATGGGCAGATCCTCCTCAAGACGAGGCACTTTTAGAGTCCTCTATCCAGTCTTCAGCTGTTGCGAGCGTCGTTTCTCCTAAAGCTGCTACACGTCTTGAGAAATTAGCTTCCAAGAACAAGAAACATGTTAATGATAATTATTCCACCTCGAAGACTCCTCCATCTCTTCCTCTTGAGCCTCAAGTACTGGTATCACCGGCCTCTCCCATTAAAAGTGAACACAATCCTCCTCCAAAATCAAGCCGACTAAACCCTGGCAAGCGTCCGTCCGCTGTCACAGTATCTCAAAATATACAGGAAGTGTATAAAGTGCCTAAGCAAACCAAGCGTATTCTTAAGATGGTTGAAATTGTTATTGACGAGGGCAAACTTTTCTTTGCTTCGAATTTATTCAACTCCAGAGCAGAAAACAGCAGTTCACCTCCTGGGTCTGTTCTATTACAGACAGCATCGTCAATACTGGATTTATATCAAGCTCTGTATCCTGTCAAGTTTGCAAAGGAACTTGAGCAACCAGATCGGGCAGTACTATATTCCAATAGTTACGTCTACATGACATCTGCTGTTCAACGACTTGAAGATACGATATACGGGCAACCAAGTCTTAAAGCAAAGTTGACTGAATGTCGCCGTCATTTGCAGGTGTTGGGTGACAGCTGGTTCGAAGACGTCGTGGTAGGTCAAGGATACGATCTGTTTATGTTTATGTATGCTTAGCATTCTATGCAGGAGAACCAGTGTATGGAAATCGAAAGGATGATCATCGAGGGTGCTCAGGGGTTTACATATACTGGCGATCAAGATCGTTATGACGAATGTGAAACGGCTGTCAACGACACGCTGAAGGCCATCAAGAGGGCAGCGCACAGGTTGAAGGTATGGTCCTACTATCCTTCAAACTGGATCGACAATATCTAATATGATATTTGATAAGGGCATCATGGCGAAGTCGAAATACTACTCAGTTATAGGGTCGTTGACGGAGACAGCTCTTTCCCGAATTCTCCGAGATATTCTAGCTTTGCCTGATATCCCAGAAGTCGAGTCCCACAGACTGAGTGAATTATGTCGGATAATTAATGCCGTAGAAGGCCTTTTCAGCGAAAATCCAATGCAGGTAGGCAGGATAACATTATTAACACTGTACGCTATTGATCGTGCGATCCATAGCATTCTTTGGTGGTAGCATATGTTCCAAGCTGGTTGAAATTTTCGTACCTTTCGGAACTTTTGGTTTGTCGCCTTTCTCATTGCTACTGATACGTGGCTAACAGAATATCCAGGAGGCCTCATTGGCTGATATTACTTACTTGTTCGAACAGGGAGCCCTGGTGGATTTCCAGGTCGACGAACTTGTGGCGCTTGTGCAGGCACTCTTCGCGGATACTTCCTTGCGGGCAAACACAATAAACAAGATACAATCACCATAACCTGTCTCTCGTACTTAGCTGGTTTTATTAGTTAATATAATTATCAACTCAATATGTACACCTTTAAAACTAATAAAGCCAATTCAACCGCCATTATCTAATGAAGCAGCTTTTTTGTCTGTGTATGTCTTCAATCTAGTTAGGTAACAAGCTTGAATTACCAGGTTATAAAGTAAATAATGTGAAGTAAGTCCTGACCTTTTATAATCCCTATCAACTTTACTTTCCAAGCTCCTTTTCTTGGATTCCTCATTGTCATTCCCGGCAGGCGCCTTCTTCTTATCCTTCCTTCTCTTATGTGACCCAGCTGCTTTGTCCGCTGCAAGTAAGTCTTTGATTGAGGGCAAAGCTGAGCTAAATAGTGGAACTAAACGCTGGGGCTGCTTATCCTCCATGTCCTCTTCATCAACGCCAGAGGGAACCCCATGTGGTGACTCTGATCGAACAGCAGTTGATGCTGGTAGTGAAACCTCAGGTCGTTCTTCCTGAGGATCCGTATCGTTATTGGCTATCCAACGTGTTCCGGATATTGAAGATGAAGCTTCCGGTAGGCCTTCACCTGTAGATTTTCGTTCATCGTCGTCTTCACCTTCGTCAAGGTCTAAGGGTTTATAGTCTCCAGCATCAGCAAATATGTCAAAATCATCATCAACCGGCGCTTCAGGTTCCTCTGGAATCGGTGTAGATGGAGCTGGCGTCGTTAATAGCGATGTGCTTGCGTTTGTAATTTTAACAGCAGCAGTTCCGTTCTCGGCTTTTAGTTTCTTCTTCTTCTTCTGCCCGCCACCCTCAGTGGTACTCGTGCGTTTCTTCTTGTCATTTGCAGAACCTATAGGCTTAAATCCTATCGGTTTGAACTTCCCTTTTTGCTTAGCTTCTTCCAACAATCGAGTTTCTTCTTCGGCACTTTGGCCTAATCTGTCATTCTTTCTTGCAGCGCCCCCTTCTCTTGACTTCTTCAATTCTGCAAGGATATCTTCTCGTGTGCGTTTCTTGGGGACAACTGGTTCATGACTTGACGCCTCTTTATACGCTTGGTCCAAGGCATCGACATCTTCGTTAGTCAGCACCGAACGCGCTTTGTTTTGCTCCAGCAGAGCGAAATCAAGACCCTTGACAAGGATGGAGTGTTCTGCATCTCCTCCAAGATACTTCCGTTGTGCTTCCAGCTATCGAACCATCACAAGTAAGACATCATGTAGACATGTAGAAATATAACTTACCGTTGCCTTGTCTGTGCTAGCATTCCTCTTCTCGAACTCGTCAAGTACAGCCTCGACGTGGGCGTAATCGTTCCCGTCGCCCCCGCGGCGTTCTGACGCGCGGTCCCGGTATTTAGGGTCCTTGGTCTTCTTTACCGTGCGTGGTTTGAATGCTGGATGCGATGCATCGATAGTCTTGCTTCGTTCTGGTTAAGAGCCTGCTTAAACACAGAAGGTCTATATAGACCTACCTTTTGGGCGGGGGAGGGGCGAGAGATATCCGCGCACGCGATCCGCCCCCAAGAACAGCAGAAGTACTCGTACGTGACGTATTTAAAATCTTCCGAAATGATTCCTGTAATGAGCAGTAAGTATTACACTGGTTATGTTATGACGAGTTGGAGTTAAGTACTGACCTGGTCCATGATTGTTGTATTGCTTTGCTGACTTTCTGTTGGTAATTCTCGGTTCAGAGAAATTTGTACAAAGGACTGGGACGGTGTAGATAGATGTGGGCTCAAAGCCTGATGTCGCTACTTGAGTTATAAGTCCTGACCATTAAACAAGGTCCAACCGAAGAGGACGGTTACACTTTATTTGTGCGGAGACATCCGAACGAGTTACCGACTGCGTATTACCACGGTCAAGACACCCACATTGGCACTACTATGTACTTACACACAGCCAGGCAAAAATCTCAGGTCGAAGCAGCGAATACGAGAAGTTAAAAATTTGTATACAGTACGTTATGATACAAAAGGAATTCCCATTTATTTCACCTGTATCCATTATGTGGTTCGTTTTAAGTCTTCTTTTTGATCACAACCTGCTTGCTTGCTTTGAAAGAGCAATGCCACCGTGCCAACAAGTAAGCAAAAAAGCGGCAGATTTAACTTAAGGTTACACACCTATTTAATCATTACCGTCTCTCTACTCCCTCTAAAATATTATGTGAGAATGAAAGAAAAGACAGCAGCGATGGATCCTTGGAACAGATAAATAAGACGAGGAAGTGTTCATGGCGTAACAAAAGAACACGTCGCGCGGATGAGAGTGGAGACATCATGAATGAGTACATGCCAGTTGTGCAAGGGTTTGGAGATTGCAGAATGAATAGAAACGAACAACAGAAAGGATAGGTGTACTACAAAGAAGGCAGACAAAAGGTAAGTAAGTAGGCAAGGGGATGCAACAAAGGGATTAAAGATGAACGGTGTGTATAGATTCGTGAAAGCGGCCCAAAAGACAGTATTGTAAAAGCATGAAAGGAGTAAATCGGCCCGCCATGCAACAAAGGGATCTAGGATGCTGTAGATGTGGCTCACTTTGGTCCGATTGATATCCATGTCAAACACTATGCATAGAAGTTTGTCTACCACGAGAGCAGCGAAACGGACTCTCAGACACAAGACGTAGAGTTCCAGGGACAAAAAGAGTAAGCGAGAGAACGATGACTATGATGAACGTTGTGTGGATGTGCTCAAGCAATTTGTTTCAAGCAGCACTATACAAAAACAGATTATTTGTAGCCGCAATCTATACAAGCATGAGAATATTTCATCATTATTCATGAATTGTGACGTACCGCAATAGTATTTTCCCTAGGATGCCAGCTCGCGTGTAGGATCTTCTTGTTGAAGTCAAGTGGCTCAACTTGCATTGCATCCCTCAGGCCTCCTGGCCTCGGTCCATTCTTAATACCCGGCTTCTGTCCAGGTAGAGATCCCCCAATCTTCTTGGCTTTGAAGGCCGATTTATCAGCCTGCAACACCACATCGCTCAGAGTATCAGTGTCGTATATCCGGAAGTAATTGTGGTAGGATCCCGTCAACACGTGTCTGCGGAAGAATTGGGCCGATCAGTTTAGCACAAGCGAATCCAGTGACGTAGTGCAAAGAGAACGGACTGGGTGGATTAAATAAGGATATACGTACTTGTCGTCGCCTCCCCAAATGCATTCGAATTTATCAAAGATACAGTCATTCTCGTACAAGTCACATAATTTGCCTCGCAGATGGTCGTGGATAGGAATCGTCTTCACAGGGCGCGATTCCATGTTAATATCCCATATCTTCAGTGAGAGATAATCACGCGAAAGGATGTAGCGACCGTCATGACTGAACTTCACGTCCGAGATGGATGAAATGATCTCGGAAAAGAAGGATCGACTGGTCGGATCTTCCTCCTCTTCGAAGCCTGCCGTGCATGTATGTGAGCGGAGCGAAGTGGCACGTAGGGCATGTACATACACTTTGCATGTCGATCACAGAGAGCAGAATCGCGCATGTCCGCCAGTTTTATGTTACTCTTTGAGCTGGAGTACATAAAAAGGTTACATTGGGTGGGGTGGAATTCAGTGGCAGTGATGACTTCTGTCAACTCCTCCATATTTACGGGTTTGATATCAACGATGTCTGATTGAAATAGAATAAGGATTTGTAAGCGATTAGACAGGATGGAGCAGAGTATATACTCACTAAAGCTCTGGTCGCTGGTGTTAAGATTCCAAAGGTTGATACGCAAATCGTCGGCGGAAATGTATGTTTCTTGATCGGAGTTGACAGAGATGGAGTGAATGTGGTAAGCATGGGCATTTGAATACACCTTGCGAGGGACGGCGGCGATTATATTATCTTGTTGAGTCATGCGGGGCAATCGTAGATGGCTGGCACTTGAAGGGGTTGCTATTGGACGCTGGCCATCGAAATGGTTGGACTCGGACACCACCCGTAGCGATTTCTCAAAAACTTTCCAGAGTTTTATAGTCTTGTCTATGAGGGGTCAGGTTAGCCTCAATATCTCTTCGGTTCGCGGGGTGGCAATACCGTTCGTGGACAGAAGGAAGTGGGCAGAGTTCTGGCGCTTGCACCATTTGATCTTGTTAATCTTTTCCTCGATTTCCAGCGATTTGAGATAATCGAATTCGGGCTCGTGCGATTGAAACTCCGTGTAAAACTTGTACTCGCATCCTTTTTTCTGCGGTCATGAGAGTTAGCCAGGAGATCATGGATTAATTAACAAAAAAGGATCAAGGGGACCATCGGCGCGACAGAATTGAATGTATAGATAACAAACCATTTCATTTCGCTCAAAGAGTACCACGCGACCACCTTTATCACCCGTGGCAAGATAGTTTCCTGTCGAGTCAAACTCAACGGTAGATATGATATCAGCTGAGAGGACGAGGTTTAATTAGTAAGACGCAGTGGAGGCCAGCAGAGTGAGCAACGCAGCTACTGCACGTTAAATAAAGTAGGACAGCGAGCTCACCCTCTGTGATATCATCAACATCGCCCTTGTCACCAAAGCATTGGGCAAAGCGCCAGCCTCCAGAACCTGAGGGGTCTTCCATGGATGAGTGTTGTGATTAACGGTGGTTGCAGTCGGTGTCTTTGAAGATGGAGGGAGACAGAGCAGGGTTGCAGATGAGAACGTAGTGCGGTAGTGACGCGAGGGTGGGGAACGGGGGGAGCAGTGGAAAGCAGAGGTGAGCCAAGATAGAATGATGGGGCGTGTGCAATGCGAGGACAACGCCTCCTGTGACGCCGCCGTGACCTTGCTGACGTAATTGTTTGCTCTGCTGCAGGTATTTGGCCACCACCCGACATCTCCCTTCGCGTACTACCTCTCTGACAAAAACACCATGGCCATTTCACCTATCACTGGAAAACTCAGGAAGCGCTTCTGGCTTGATATTGGGTGCGCATTGGGTCTCGGTCTCAGCGGCGGCTACGCATACTGGTAAATGCCCTTTCCTCGTGTGCCCTCCCTCGTGGCTGACATTATATGCAGGTATGGATACCACTTGAAAGCTCGTGAGTACAAGCCCGATTCTTGGGCCCGGCGTCGCATTTCAACCTAATAATTTGCCTTGTCTAGTGGCTCGCCAAGAGCAATTTTATATCCAACTCGAGAAGGAGAAGGCTCGCAGCGTCTAATATGCTACGGCTAGGACAAAGAACAGTTGAAGGATAGCTATCGGCAGTGTGCCGTGGTAGAATTCTAGAGCACTCCAGGCCAGACGCCCTCGGATTCAACCCTATCCGCAACGTTAATACATTATCAGAGGCATCCTCTATACTATGTGATATAAATCCAAGCATAATCTGCAATCAACAATAAGTTAGTGTATGTGGTTTATCACCTGTGGTGATATCCTAGACGCCTTAGCTCTTCACAACTGGGAATGACCTCCCTCTCAATGCTCTTGACCTTCTCCCAGTCAGTCCCTATACCAAATATACCAACCTCTGCCTCCTTCCTTCGCTCCTTTCGGTCTGTATTAGTCCGACAGTCAGCATACAAGTCTTGAGTATATATCCGGTCAACTGTATCTTCAAATTTCTTGAGTGCAGGTCCACGCTTTTTGCCCTTGCCCTTGGTGACTTTTCGCGTCTTTGAAGTTGAGCTCCCGTCTTGTGAACTGTCCGCTGGCGTGACCACCTCTTCTAAAATACGCCCAATCTTTGTCCCTTCTTTGGCCATTTCAGCGCCAATCACTGGGTGATTGGTAAATTCGACTCTGTTCACGTAGTAGGGGATTCCCAATCCTCCTGTTTCCATCTCCGTGTTGTATTTTGTGGTGGCCGCGAAAGAAAATCGAGGGTCCGGCGTCGGTGGTGTTGTGAATAGATTGGGCAGTGATGACAGTAGGGAAAAACCAAATAGAAGAAGCAGAGGAAGAAGCTGGACAAGTAGAGATCGTGATTCGGTAGTTTGAGTACCATTAGCGCCTCGCGCATGTGTTTGCCGTTGAAAGCCGTTTCCACCGAATGTAAAGACAGCTGACACTCGGTTAATATACTAACATAGAAGAGACAAATGTAGAGCTTACTGGGTCCTCCTCCGAAGCTCGTAGCAAAACCAGGGCCGAAGCCGCCGCCACCACCTCCGCCGAAGAACATATTGAAAAGATCCTCAGGACTCAGTTCGCCGTCGAACTGCGCTCCTCTTCCGGCGAAAGCAGAATGACGGGAGGGCATTCCGCCGGTACGATCTTCCGGGTCAGTCCCGCTGTCGTATATCGCTCGTTTTTGAGGGTCTAGTATAAATGAAAGGTTAATAAGCAATTTTAAACCATATGCCCTTGCTAGCTACCTGACAGGACCTGGAATGCTTTGGACACAACTAGTAAAGAATTATCACTGTCAGCCTAAGGTCAGCCCGGAAAACGAGTTACTTACGCTTGAATGCCTCGTCAGCACCCGGAGCACCGTTCTTGTCTGGATGGAGAGCCAAAGCCAGCTTTGAATGACATTAGGTCGACGGCCCAGCGAGTGCGGTGCAGGTTCACTCACCTTTCGGTAGGCTTTCTTGATTTCGGAGTCGTCGCATTGCTTCTTCACTGACAAAATCTCGTAATACTCCGTGACCTTACATGATCGCACCCTCTTGACGACTGCTAGCTGCTCTTGGGTATATTCCCTCTTTTCTCCACCCATGCCACCAGCCGTGCCATTGCTAGTCGCTTTGGACGGCTGACGATGCTTCAGTCCCGAGGCAGAAGGATGTTCTTCGGTCTGAGACCTGGCTGACGCCGACGAAGCATCGTTCTGGGTCGAGGAGGAGGAGGACGCGGCTGCCTTATTTATCAGGGTCAAAAGCTTTGTCGCTTCCGGAGTCTCGTAGAGTGCTATGGATTTGAGACAGAATTTGCGCGCCGAGGGATAATTATCGCTGTTGTAATGCTTCTGGGCGATAGAAAGTGAACGAAGAGCTTCATCCTTGTTTCCCTCCATGTACGTCGAAATGTCGTCAGGGCAGATTAGTCCAGCTCGGAGTAGGAAGCGTGGGGTCGTCACTGGGAGTGAGCGGGGGACGTGGAATGAGGTTAACAAATTAATTAATTATTTTGCTGTCATTGTCAGGCACCACTAGCTTAGCAGATTGGTCCGGGCCGGGGACTGATATACCGTTTAGTATCATGTAATTCACTTATTCGTTTCTCCTCGAATGCCACCATCGACTCCAGCTTTTTCTCCAGCGAAGCCAAGCAACGATGTAGCAGAGGAAAATCCAGATCTTGTCAAGTTTCGTCAGGAATGGCTGGCAGAACTGCGAAGGCAAGGTAAAGTATTAAATACAGCCACAGCTTCTAAAGAGGGGCGTGTAGAAGAGACGCTGCTTACCGCGGCATCGCGTACTTCGGATGGTGACGTCGCCAGTGGGTTGTCCGTACAACAACCTTCGGTATCCAACCCAAAGGCACCTTTGTTGACTCAAAAGCCCCGGACATATGACACCTCCCATCCTGCTCTAGAGAACGGAGGTATCGTGAAACAATTTCCTGCCTCCAAAAGTCTAGAGACTGCCTTAGAGGTATACAAAAGGGCAATTGATCATGAACAACGCGGCGATTTGGATGTGGCATTACGCCTCTATCGACAAGCCTTCCGACTGGTATGTCTACCTGTGCGGTGTCCATTGTTCTCAGGCATAATCAGGTTAAATATGCTATAGGACGACAACGTAGACCGCGCCTACCATCGAGAGCAGATGCTCAAGTCTATTCTCAAGGACCAACACGCAGCTTCTCATAAAAGGACTTTATCTACGGATATGACTCAGTTATCGTCTAGTTTTGAACACACCGTCACCCCCAAGTCCGCCAAAAAATCGGAGGCTGGTTATTTAGCGGGAACTTTAGCGGGTATCATTGAACAATTCCCCAACGATGTCAAGTTTCGGCCGGAGAATGAAGCCCAACCACTGTTCCTCTCCCTAGTCCCTGACGAAATGCTGGTTGAAATCATTAGCAAGTTAGACGCTACTTCCATTGAACGCTTTGCCAGAGTTTGCAAGAAAGCCAGGATGCTAACGTTAGACTCAGGCGTATGGAGGTACGAGTCGAGACAAAGGAATCCGCTGCATCCTAATCGAGTTAATGCATGATAGGCCACACGTTTATCATACCTATCAGCCGCCGCAAATATCTGATATAGAGGTTTTAATTGACACCATTAAGACCTGTTCATTCGATTTTCGACGCGTCTTCATTGAATTTCCCCGACTGCGTCTAGATGGTGTTTACATTGCGACCTGCCTTTACACGTAAGAAAATCTTTTTGTCGAACCTGATTCTCTCTCATAACTATTGTACTGGGATATACAGTCGTCCTGGTCTCAGTGAAAATCACTGGGTGAATGTAAGCGATGGCCACTGCTCTTTGCCCAGGTTTATTGATCGACCCGCCCTTCAGATAACCCATCTCGTCACATATCACAGATACCTGTAAGTATTTCGCCAGCCAAATCGCTTAATCCAAGTACATATGCATTCTAGGCGATTTTTCCCAAACGGGCAAGTACTTTCGCTTCTGGCAAATGAAGAACACACGCCGCAAGAGATTATACCGCTTCTGAAGCCTACGTTGAGGATGAAGGTCAGATACGCTTTAATGTATTTCCTTATCTCTATTAAATTCGGCTATCATTCCTGTTCTAGGGTCTTTTTATCGGTCAATGGTCATTAGTGGGCACCACTGTACATCTATCTAATCTCGTCGACGCAAGCGGCCGTTTTGCAGTGCCCGATATCGATGATGTACCACTGGAAATATCATCCGCATCGGCCCCCACATCTGGTGTCCAGATGCGCTATGTATTCACAATGACGCTAGAGCTCCGTTCGCGACCTGTTGGCCGCTGGAACAGGATGGACATACAGGCCTACAACTCGGTCAACATTGAGACTGGCGACGTCAACCCGGTGATTCTCAAAAATGAACGTGCATTCTGGTTCTCGAAGGTTCGATCATATGCGTAGAAGAATAGTTCAAGAGACGAGAACTTCTACGTGTACATAAATGCGTGTATGTTAATATAGAATGCTTGATATTTTTTTTATTACTCCAGACATGTTGTAGAAGCAAAGCAAGGAAATGAGATCCGGTATTAAATAAATGCTAAATACGTGGCCTAGCATATGGGTTAGTATAGATGATTAATGTAGGAAGGTGTTCCATTTCCTGCACATCGGGTTTACAAAAGCTTGAGCATTAATATGCGACATAAGCAACGCAAAGAAGGGGAAAGCCTGCGTAGAGGCCAAGCCAGAATATAACATTGCCCATAGGTTTGTTCTGTTTAATTACTGGTATGCGGCCGACCATGATGAGAGGTATTTGAATCAGCTACAGAGCAATTCAGGATAACCATCGCTGGCAGCAGAGCTAAGTGAGAACGTTACCTGCAGCGTAAAGAGATACATTCTAGTAGTAGAAGGAGAGCGACTTGAGGAAAAACTTGCATAAGCATACTTGTGAAATTGCGTACCTTATCTTTTTAGTCACAACCGCCATGACTAACTCGTGTGCACAGGCGCTGAGCAGGAATGTTACGAACATCGCGGTTGATTTGGACACGCGGTAACTGGATATGGTCGCAGTGTACACATGCCTAAGCAGGAATGTGTGTACAGGCTTGTTCCATTTTCGCGAGAATTCATCCCATGATGTTGAATTCCACCTAACCCTGCAGTTTAAGTTCTGCAGCTTAGCATGGGAGTAAACTAGTGTTCGCACTGCCGGGAGGTCAGTCTATGAAAACGGCAGTTACAAGTAAAACATACCCAATCTTCATAAAACTGTCGGTCGGCAAAGCTGCAAAACGAAAGATTGTCGATAAGTGTTGGAGAGCGTATGACACTACTCACTAAGATAACTCCGCAAAGCCGTTACAGATACATTCTAAACAGTTATATGAGATTTCAAAGCCGTAAAAGAATGGGTGAAACATACCAAAAATTATGTAGAACAGTAGGAGGTACGCAATCATAAACGGCAAAGCTAAATCGAGTAAAGAGCGGGAAAAAGACTGGCCAGCAGTCGGGGTGTAAGGCAAGATAAAGCTTTCTGTAACCGAATACAGAAGAGCAAAAGTGCCAAAGGTAGCCACCTAAAAAGGAATTATTATTTGAACCGAGATACCCATACGATCGCACGTACAGTTTTTTCAAAAACATATAAGGGCCGTATCCTGCGCAAATGAGAATGATGAATTAAGAGTAAAAACAAGGTCACCTACCTGTCAGTTCGAGGATATTCAAGTTCATAAACGAGTGTTGGAATTAGTTGATATACAGCGAAGTTCTTCCATGTGATCGTATCTGGCCATCTAACGCGATTCTTTCCCGTGCTAACTAGTTCACTACAGAGCTCAGAGTAGTCTTTGGCCATAGCAGATATTTCGGCGTTAGGGTGAGCAACAAGTGGGTGTAGGATATCGTCTGTCATATCTCCTTCCACAATGAGCATGGACGAAGGTTCTGAACCATTAGCTGGAAAGTGCTTAAAAATAGATTGAACTCCAATATCTTCATTGCCTATTAATGAGTTGGTGCCATTCTGAGCCGCGACATTGACGAGACGTTTTCTTAAAGCGTTTGCCGTCTTCGCATCTACGTACGAGGATGACGACCCCTCAGGGGCGTCAGGCGTACCAACTCCGGGAGTGTGATCATGAGAACTGTTAGGAGGCGATGAATTCTCCGACGGTGTCCGCATGGCGTCTAGTTTTGCTTGGGCGATAGCAACAGCTTTGTTCCAACCTCCGACCGCTTCTGTTGCCTTTTGAAGGTGTTGCTTCAATTTATCTGATTGTTCTTGCACATATTGCAGTTGACCGTTCACTGTAATGTACGAGTGCATCTTCATGATCATAACCTAGATAAGAGTGTTAAGAGCGGATTGAAAATCATAAGACTAGACGCACAAGTGAGTGCAATGTCAAATAACCGGATTGCACCCATGGCCAGTTCCTAGAAAAGTCATCAAAGATTTGAAATGTTGGTGTGTCGGGTAAGGAGTACCTATTAAAAGTCCAACATATGGCACCGAATAAAATTGTAGTTTGCAATAGATGCTGCAGGACTACTCCTGTCCAGTAGTAGCGTATCCAACCGTTCTTCATAGCGCGGGCGAATGGAACACAGATGCCAGTGCTGAGAACGAGAAACGCGTCACTGAGAGCCAGTGTGACAGCGTCTTGAGAGAACATCGTTGCAAATGCTAGGTTGAGCGGCCGGCCACTGGCCTCTATACTGCGGACGTATGACTGGACAGTAAATATGAAGATGGATATCCAAAAGAGAGAGAAAAATCCCTATAGGATGGATGTAAACCTGTCTGGTCACTAGGCAAAAAAAGAAAGCATACACGAAATTCGTTTTGAGACGTCCGGTCATTGTTGATATCAAAGACTGACTTTCGAGGCGTGAACGTAATCAGAGCGCGTAGCTTCTTCGACGTCTTGGAGCGGTAGGGTTTGGAGACGTAGATAGTGCCAGTCGAGGTCTCGAAGCCGCCGCTAGCCTTATAGGCGCTAGAGTTGGAAAGGTTTGTCACTGACGTGGACATGGTAGAAGGTGGAGCAGCGTCGGGGACGGTTTCGCAGACCTACATCCAGGTAACTCTGGGCAGCGCTTTGCCGCCATTGTGTGATGATGCGTTTCGAGACATAAGTCCCCATTACGTCATCTCACCATCGCACCTCCGGCTCCCGACCTAGACGCAACACTTGCGCAACTCCTCGAGCAGCTTTTTATAACTATGCCACGCCACCTCACGGAACCGTCCTTTTTTCCTTATCTCTAGATGGTAGCTACCGAAATGAAAGACCTTATCTCGCTGATTACTCGGTTTGCACAATCAGACTTTCATAACCAGACACTCGGATTCACATCGTGCTGCCTTCGCGTCAACACGGAGCGCTAGAGCCTAGCGGAGAGCAGCTGCCTCCGTTTTTAACGCCTCCAGGCCGCAAATAAACTTGGGTAACGCCATTTGACAACGACGATGGTATCATGTTGTAAGTAAGTCAGAAAGTTAACTTTGAATCCGGACTCCCCCGCAAACCATCCGCAACTCGTTCGAGCCTGTTGTCAACTGCGTGTCATCTCGGGTTTTCTATATCTCCTTTGGTTGCTGAGGTGGCAAGCTCTTAGTGACTTTCCAACTCTTTCCTCACTCAGTGCCTGGACGGTCTTCTCAAACCCCACAGTTATGTCAGACGAAGTGCTGTTGCCCGAGCTCTTTGACTATATCATCGACTTCCTCCACGACGACCAAGTGGCCTTACGCGCTTGCTCTCTTGTCTGTCACTCTTGGGTCGCTTCCAGCCGCATCCACCTTTTCGACCATCTGAGCCTCACCGGGAGTCCTCATAACGCGACTTGTCAAGGGTGGGCTCCCAATACCGGTTGTCGGCGCCTGTATGGAACGCTCGCGTCTTCCCCTCACCTCGCAGCCTATATCAATAAATTATCTGTTAAAGAGAAAAATATCAAACAACCGCCCAACTATCGATGGGTGGCCAGCGAAATCATGTTTCCGTCCATCCTAAAGCAATTGCGGTCCTTGGAAGAGCTCGAATTTGACCTGCCCGTTCCCAGCAATCACGAAAATAAGACGACTTGGGGAACAATGGTATTCAAGGACATCCTCGACGCTATGAAGACGTTGACTCTCAAGTCATTCACTCTTCGACAATTCTCTTTCACCAGTTTGGCAGACTTTATCAAAGTTATGGAATCATGGAAGAACTTGCATACCCTCCAGCTTGACGATGTCGACATTCTCATTGAGCCTCAGCTATCGACGTCTGCTTTAGAACATACCCTTGACGTTAATATCCCCGTTCAATGGCGAACACCCGAACACGCGCAGAAGACCAACGTTAACCATCTCCTTTTGCGCTCCATGAATTCGGCTCTTCTCATTTCAACTTTGTTGCATGCCCACTCTCCCTTATCCCTGTCCAAGCTTACTACATTGATAATTAACGTTACATCCGACAACTACGGTAATGTCCTTGTGTTACTCAAGTGCGCTCCAATCCTAGAAACCTTGGAGATAGAAGTAGAAACATCTTGTGAGTCGCTCGTTTAAGTAAACCCTTCAAGCGCTCATGGGTACTCTTCTTCTTTAGTCGATTACGACGGTCTTCTCGAATCCAAAGGCACATTAGACTTGAATACTCATTCTTTGCTGAATAAGCTGTCGGTACAAATCGGCTTTGGTCGAGTAGGAGCGATGTCCTGGATCATTCCATTGTTCGGATCAGTTTCGGCAGATAGTCATCTTTCCGACGTATCTCTCGTTTGCTCATTGGACGACCGTTCGCCCACCTACACCGCTGATGACCACAACAACTATCTGGCTAAGTGGAAAACTTTTGACGACCTGCTTTCTGGGCCAACATTCTCTTCCCTGAAGATATTTAGATTAGATTTCACTCTAGACAGTCCTATCCATGACCCAGGACTCCAAACAACATTGAACGAATATGTCAAACAATTATCTAATCTTGGTGACAAGTTCGTGCTAGACTCCTCTGTTACTTTTGCTACCTGCACATAATCAGGTCTTCGTCCCTTATTTACGTTTCGGTCCTCTATAATTCTAATATGCAATGTACTTATAATTACCTAGAGTAATGCTGATCACCACGAAATATTCAAGCAGTGAATGAAAGCTTGTAATGACCTGATATACAAACCGAATGTGGTAAGTCCCTCTAATTTTTCTTGAATAGGGCACCAAAGGTGGTACAAAGTGGTATGCAAGCATTCAAAAATCGTACGGTGTACATATGCGATATGAATAGGCCCATAATAATGCAACTGCGAGTAAACAGTGCATAGCATAAAATGATGTTCGACCCCTTCAAAACATCGTCCCGTAAGAAACAAAGGTAGACATTCTGCAGGGTTTTAGATTGCTCTTGAGGTGTCGTTTAAAGACATGCATGTAGTGCAATCTCGTGCAAGTCCTTGATATACACCACTGGTTCCTGGAAATAGTATCGAGCAAAAGGAAGGTTGATCTTACATAGACCTTGCATAGACCAAACAAATTATCTGTTGACTTCAGTGAGAATCGTGCTTAGAGATCCCGTTATTTATCAGTTCCTCAAACGAGTACCGAGGGTGTGGAAAGCTGTAGAAAGTAGGTGAGTGAATATTTATACAAATTTGTAGTATTGATACTTGTTTCTTTTCCAGGCCTTTGCAAGGTACAGTCGGCATCAGTCAAAATGCCGGCCCAACCCCAGACCAATTATATGTTTACTGGACTTGACTTGCTTAATTATTGTAGAATAAACACGTCTCTCCCCCAATAGCCGGCCTTTCTTGACTTCGGCAAGCCTCTTGGACCCATCAAACTAGAACACTCGACGGCAAAATGTCTGCACGACGCGTTGCGGACCATGGCTTCTCACTCCCAGATAATCCAACCTACATAGATTTTCCTCGTTCGGATGGCAGTTCGAGTACTTGGCCTGTACATACAACGCGCATCGTGGATAGTGAAGGCCAGGTGAACTTCTACGCTCATGTTGACCTCGATCACTATCAAAGTAAGAAATGGAGAGTGTCAGTTGGAGATGCGATTTCGCTAAAATTGAAGATGCCTGGTATGTGTACTATTTCTTCTTCTTATGATTCAATTACCAAGACTTTCTATAGAGGGACCCAGCTATGTTCTGAGGGAGTTCCCTCAAGGCTACCGCCTATTTGATCACCATAAAGGACCGGCGGGCGCCCCTAGACACGATCTTTACCTTTATGGTGCGTCCGTGTTACGTCTTTGTCAATATTTTGCTGTAATAGTAATCCAGGAGCACCCAAAAAGAAATTTCGTTCGATAAACGAATTTATACCTCACGCCATCTGGCTCATGGGCGACGCATCCGCTGAATGTGAATGTAAATACTGCGCCAAAAGCAAAAAATCTCAAAGAGAAATCACGGCATCTCTTAGTAATATCCTCCGCATTACACCGACGTCTTCTCCGGGACCATCTAGAGTAAAAATTGCGCGCGAGAAAGGGAAAGGACGCGACCCTACGCGAGTCAAGGAAGCACGACAGCGAAATACCTCTATCTATGCTGCTGTGCAGAAAGTTGTAGAGCCTCTGAAACCGTCGGCCAATGTGCTGAAGCAACCCATGCTTGTGGAGAGAAGCAACGACCTTAGAGGCGTATTCTCCAAAGCTTCATTTCATTCCCCGCGATGGTTCCGTGAAGCCGAACTCGTTTGGTGTGCTCTGGATGAACCTATCCGCAATGAGGAAGGTATTACCATTGAATATTGGCCAGCCGTCATAGATGAAGTAATTTTAAAGTCCAACTCAATACCCCGAGTTTCTGGTACATTTCCCAATGGATCTTCCTCTTATGGTGGTCCTCATGCCAGTACTTCGACCCTCGTCAATCCTACAGTCAGCGAGGCAGAGCGAGGGCCAATGGCTGACCCGACCGCCGAGCCGCTTCCGTGGACAGTCCAGCAAACCTTGCGATATAAAGTTCAGCTTCTTGGTGTTACTCATACGACCACCGTAGACAACGACAATGTGCTACCCTACCAAGCACATCTGCCCCCTAACGAAGTTCTGCAGTTGCTTGCGAATTTCCCCGTCGAAAATCTGACATTCGACAAAACAGTGCTCGTCAAATTCAATCCTTATCCTCCACCGGACCAACCCTCTTCTATTCATGATGCGATACCGCCTTACGCTGTTGCACTTCAAGTCGCCTCTTCGCTGTCGTCGTATTGGTGTTTAACGGACGACTATGAGTTGAAGTATACGATACCGGCAAGTCCCAAACCTAGCGCCCCAACCTCCCCTTCAATACTTAAACATCAACCATCTACATCACAAGACCAGCCAGTATACCGGACTCTCGAAGAGGTCATCGAGCTGGCAAGTCGTAATAATGCAATGCACACATACTCTAAGAGTACGCACGAGAAGACGTCGTCAATTGTCAATGTAGAATCCATATCTGCGAAAGCACCAGCTTTGCATGCACCGTCATCTTCTGCCCCCGAGCAGTTTTCGCAAACTAGGTTCCAAGGCCTTTGGTGGGGGGCGGAGCGAATCTGGGTGGACGACTTTATTCGTCTCAAAATACCACGACGCACTTTAGCCCCCAGTGGTGGAGACCATATTTTACCACCAGCAGGGCCCGGGCAAGCTTCCCTCCAGGAGTGGCTTGGTTCCTCGCGGGATACCATTGAACTGAGCGCTGGTATGCGTGGTGTCTTCTTGCGCCTAGATAGCATCATTGCGATCGATGTGCCTACAGAACACGGGTACAGGAGAGAAGCCAGGGCTTGTGGAATGTTGTATGAACTTGCTGATGAAGATTTCGTTGAACCCATTACCCCAGAGGTAGCTGGTAACTCTTCGTCAGCAACATTGCCTCAATCTGCATCACCCTTAAATGGTGTAACTCAGAAGAAGACTAATTCGCCTACCTCTGGTCCACCCATGCCCATAAGGCTACCACCGGCTCCTGAAGGTTACAAGTTCCGCCCCATTCTAGAGCCAGGGTTTGAGTTTGTCGGAGCAATGGGTCTGATCAGTGGCCGCTACTATCCACGTATCCTTACTCATCCCCGAGTAAAGCCAGTAGTAATTCGTGCCCTTGAAAAAGCTGCCAATATTGAAGAGACGAATAATCTTTGGGCCCTAGAAGGTTTATCGGGAGGCTACTTCAACTCTGTTGACCCTTATCGATACAAAAAAAGTCGTCTGTTGATGTTCCAGGATGCAGACAAGGAAGCCTTCACTGAACTGCAAGGCTATAAGCAACGCCGGCTCACTGAGCAACATGCCAACAAATCAACTACTCTTGGCGAAGACCTTGCTGATGAGATGGACGTTGATGACATTTATTGATGCCAATACATATGGCTGTTGCATTCCATAATAAAATAAATTCTTAAGCATTCGTTGTAAACGCTCTTCCAAATTGATGCCCTCATTCAACCGCGCTCCTCTTGGGAGTGTTCAAGAATTGCTCAAGAGCCCTTTTTACGTGTTACAAGTGCCCTTAACTCTGTTACAATTTACTCAGCTACTTTTATGAACCCCCATTGTGCTCTAACAATACAGCCTCACGAAAGAAAAACACAAATAATATCAGACCTGAGCAACCACAGCTCGCCTCCACGATACAATGCTTGTCTTGCACTCTTTAGAGGAACTACCTGTTTGCCCCGCGAGGCACGCAACCTTTTTCCGATGGCTGCGCCTTGGTTGCTTAGTGGCAGCACCTGTACCGAGCATGACGCCCCCAGTGAGCACCCTGCTGACCCCGCCATCGTACAGGTACTGTGTAGTGCCCGTTATGTTTTTCTGCGCGTCGCCACCGCCGCTGATCAACTTCTTCTTCGGTCTGCCAGCTACAGTCTGGGTGGCGCTCGAACGGGGCAGGCGCCTATTAAACAAATACGTCTGCGGCGGACGTGCGATGAGTGCTGAATAAAGCTCGGGTTTGTAGTCGACGGGGGATGATGCCACTGTGGACGAAGACGCAGTCGAGATAGTCCTGTCCGTATCTGAAAAGTACGAGCCAGTCGCCGATGTCCGTCCTGTGGACTCGGTGCGCAATGTACAGTTGAGCTTGTCGTCGCGCGTTGTGCCACCGACTGAGGCAGTTCTGGTTTGCACTCGGGCCTGTGCGCGGTCAACCACCGCGCGAAGTTTGCAGATATGATTGCGCGCATCTCTGGGTGCACTGGCGGACGCAGTGGGTTGGAGTTGATAGCGCCCGTCTTGAATCCAAGAGGACTGCCATTTGTTGATGTGCGGCGCGGATTTCATGACGAGTGAGACTTCCTGGAATGTAGCTTTGGTGGGCGACAACATCGTGTTTAAAGCAGCTACGCGTAGTAATTCGTCGAAGCAGGATTTAAGCCGGCGAACAGGATGCAAAATTAGTAGGTCGGAATAGGCGTGCGGGTGATATCTAGAGGTCTTGAGACGAATAAAATGCAATAGAAAAAAGGGAAATGAGATTTAAGAGAAAACCGAAGCTGGCCAGCGCAAGTTGTATATAATCCCCGTCGTGTCTGAAGTGGCACACTAAATACCACCGTTTGCTTTCTGTGGCTATTCTTAGAACACTTTCATTAACGACGATAACCGAAGTTGCTTTGCTGATCGTTTCGGACGAGTTGCTTCCTCGGTGCTCCTGCATCATCTCGCCTTGAGATACATCTCTTGCCCGTCCACAAACCTTTTGCCTCCGTTGCGCCTTCTGCTCATGCGGTCTCCTTTGGCCGTTATGGTACCCCGATGCGATGCCTCTGCCTAGGTGTGTCAGTTCTGTCAGATAATGAGAAGTAATATTTATTCAAGTTATTTGTTTGCCACTGTCAGCGAACAACATATGAGCATGAGCACACTGAAGTCCGGGGAATACGATCCGCGCAAGATCGACTAGACTGCTAGTTTTCGTTCAGACTGTTGCGAAAATAGTGTCGCTGTACCTAAAATGATTGGCTAGTGAGATTAACATTCGCTTGAAATCAAGATGGTTTTAAATTTTGTAGAAATGATTCCCAGATACAGAGTGGTGTATCACACCATTTTGCAACCACTTTTACACGACAGGTAACCCAATGAAAAGAAAGCGACAAGCCCGAAGGCCTATGAAGCTTTAGCAGCCCAAGCCCGGACAACGAGCGCTTCACATTCGGAGTAATCGCTGACGAGGCGACTGTAAAGAGTCGCGACCTCGTTGTGCGGTCTAGCAACACACTCCAACCCCATCGCTTCGCCCTCGGTCATATCATCGAATGATCCGTCAGGATTAAATTGCTTCCACCATGCATATTTCGCCAGGAGCGCGCCCCCGGATCCGGCAGCCTCTTTCGTGGCCGACACATACACATCCATGTGAAAAATGTCCTATGATGGATGATGAATTATCAGTATCATTGCATTTGCATATAAAATAAAAGGGGTCGTACCGCAGCTATTTGCCTTATGATTGGATTGGCGGACGAGCCACCGCTGATGACCAAGCGCCTGAGAGGCGGAGAATTCTCGGGAAGGATGTGCTCGATCCGCGACCTGATTGACAAAAATTGAGATTCAAGGATGGCTCTGGCATGTATGGTCACAGGAACGTCTTTGGCCACAACTGGTGTCGTAATCAGCTTGTCCAACTGTTGGCTAGTGAAGAAGTATTCGCCGACCACATTCGGAGGGATGATCTCGGGAAGAGGGAAGTAGAAACCAGTGATCCCATTACAACCTGGCGTGGTCTTCTGGACAAGTTCATTGAACACGCTCCAGTCACCGTTAGCGTATTTGTCGCGGACCTGTTCGCGCGCTAATGCGCCATTTTTGTAGCACAGCATAACGATCTTCCCCAGAGAATGAGTGGGATGTGACAAAAGATGGGACGTCGTGAATCGTTTCGGGGGCTCGGGATTAGGGGGAACAGATAGAAGAAATGTCGTCGAAGTTCCGAGGGATAGTAACGCATCTCCAGGTGCGGATAAGGAGACGACCGTAGCTGGGTTGTCGCCCGTAAAGGGTGCAACAATGCACTCTGAAATGCATTAAATGATGAACATTGCGATTTGATACAACAGCCTTACCTGGATTAAAACCCCATCTCTCGACCCACCAACTGTGAACATTTCCTAGGGATACGCCGCCGAGAACAGGATCGAAAGCTAGTTTTTGCCGAAGCATTGGGCCCCCACAGATGTGCAGTAAGCGATCATCCCACTTGTTCGTCAGAACGTCCATTAGATTCATGCCACTAGCATCTGAGATGTCGATGGGCGCGATCCGTCCCACAAATAGCGATGCAATGAAGGAGGACACCAGAGATATATGAGCGGTTGCATCATATACTTCAGGAAAGAGACGTCGGATCTATTCTCTGTAGCTTCAATGAAAACTATCGGTGTGGCAATCAAGTTCGCGCGCACCCTAGATATCTGGTTTCCTGTAAAACGTTCATAAGCTCTACTGCCAGAGGTATCTGCTACAGCCTGTGCGCCGCCGAAATCACGTTCAAGCCTCCGACAGTCTTCAGTAGTAGACGAGTCCTGCCAGATGGGCGCTTTTTCATAAGAAAATGCGCTTGGCGACAACTGCTCGGCAAGGCTTTGGTCGGCCTTCAATCCTGCGAGGAGCGCGACGGCATCTGTCGACCAGAACACGGATCCATGTTGCTAGTTCACAGATGGCATGAGATAACGACTATCACAGTGACGAGACGAGGTACGGACCTGGCCCGCGCCAGAAATAGCAGCAATGGCTCTGAAATCGATGTGCTCGTCTTTCAGTCGCTGGAAGAGTAGATCGATGGCTTCCAACCACATCTTGACAGGCGATGTCACCTCACCGTCGTCCGGGCCCCTGACTGCGCCGTTGACAGTCCCGTGGTGGGGCAGATCGCGATCGAAGTGGACGGCGGTTTCATGGATGATGTGCGCCTGCTCATTGAGCAGGACAGCCTTGAGCTGCTGCGTCGAGAGATCGAGGCCGAGGAAGAGCGGGGGGGCGGACATGGGGGGCGAGTGGAAGGATCATGGTCGCGCACTGATATGCGAATGGCATGGGTGCCCCTGGGAAGAGGAATTACCGCGGTATTTGTCCGAGGGCGGACCGCCGACGACGGGCTGGTATCACAAGACAAGAAGCATGGGCAGACGCGTCCGTCATGGCTCGGAGAGTGCCGCACGCCCTAAAGTGGCGTAAAGTGCGCGTCCGGCGTTGATGGAGCGCGTCTGGTTGCGAGCTTAAAAAGGCAGTGCAACGTCATTGGCAATGGCAGCAAACAATACCAAGTTTGATGGCCGCGGAAAGGCAGGCAACAGCTTCGGCTCCTTCGTCTGCGTGCTAGTGACTTATATAAACTGGGACACCCGTTCCCACTCCTCCACACACCCTATTTCATCCTCGGTATATCCCTCCCGCCTCACCCCCTGCCCCACCCCATGGATGCACTATCCAGCGAATGGAGACGCGACGTCCAATATCTCGCGGGAGATAGAGTGGCCTTCAAGCTAGGAGACTCTGTTGGAGTCGCCGCGTTCGAGTGCATTCGAGCCCGTATGTACCTCCCTTCTTTGGCTTGACATTGTGTACGAGTTCCGTTCTTGTAACCCTTAGATATCAGCACCGTCGCAAATCAAGTATGTTCCCCCCCTTCAATAGGTCGTCCCCGTATCCACCTTTAACACACGACGCATCAGCCAGTGGCCGGCGGAAATATTTTCTGGAAGCACTACCCGAGAGGTTTTCCTCGAAAAACCTGACATCGACATCGCGATAATCACTATCAGCTGTATCAGTATCTCACATTCTGAAGTCTAATCGATGGTCACCTCGTAGTAAGCAATTTTCGAAGTCCACATTCATTTGCCCTGCACTGACAATGTGATAAGTAGATCCGTCAATGGGTTCTGACGTCATATTTATTCTCCGACAATTGCACTTTGGCACTGTAGAATAAAACATATAATACGGGGAGTATACATCTACCGACGCCCCAAGGATCTCCATAAATCATGTATAAATGTAATTTGGTGCCGGTCGCCTACTATACATTATCCTGGCAGAGTATCTACCAGTGACGATACTAAGAGCCGTGCTCGCAAGTTTGCTCGAGAGGGGTATATGTGATTGTCCCATAATAGTCAACTTCACCACTTCACACTTCTGCTCCACAAGCCCACTTGCCTTGCTATACACTAATTGACAGGCAGCTTGAGGCAGTTAGTGCGTAGACCATCACCCCCCCACTTCGCAGCCTCCACAAGCAATTGTTTCTTCTTCTCAAAGCCATTCGTAGATCGAAGCTCATAAAGCGTCGCTAGAAAGAGTTAATGCGTGATTATTCAACCTGGTGAATTGACGCACAGAGGTTGAAGAGGAAGGGTTCGGCCACGACGACACTAGCGGGAGATTCTCGAAGAGCGGCCTCCAGAACTTCAATAGCCTGTAGATAACGAATGGTCACTTATTTTAAATTTCACCATGTAGGCACGATCTTACTTCTTTCAGCTTGCCCTGACTCAGAAGTGCGACTGACAGATTGTTGACCGCCTGTTTCAATTCGATGAGATAGAAACGGCATACTAAGTATGTGATACGTACCACATAGTTAGGCGTATCATTATCAAGAATCGCGCGGAAATTCTTAGTCGCTTCGGTCCAATCTCCTTCTGCAGCAGCGAGCAGGGCCGCATTCATAGACTTGAGAGCGGGCGGTGCGCTGGGATCAGCTTCGACCTCATGGAAATGGCGCGCGGCAAGCGCCACATTACCAGTATGCAGGTACATCCGCGCAACAGCGGAGATGACTGCATGGCTGGGCTCACCATCCTGGTGACAAAGAGGCTGCAGCAATTTCGCAGCAGCTGTCACTTCCTGCACAAAAACACTTATCATAAAAACATCGGGCCAAAAAGTGCTAGGGCATGCTTACCTGCATTTCGACCAACTGTGACGCTAGAATCAGTGCGATGCGTGAGCCGCGCTCCTTCCACATCGGCACATGGTCGCCTTTGGCTAGTCGGCACTGCGAGCGACATTTCCCCAACAGAGCGCAGAGCGCGTCGACGTAGCTCATGTGGTCCCCGGCCCAATACTTGAGCCGCGTTTGCATCACTTCAAGCTCAAACGGCAACATTTGCGTAAACACGTACGCGCGCGTCTCGGGAGGCTCGATGGCGTTCAGCGCTGTGAATAGGTTGGTCGTCTCCGCCGATGTCTGGTTGAACAGGCGCAGGCGGGCCAAACAGGATAGACGGAGGTGCCAGAGCTGTGTACACGGGACATCACTTCCGGAGAGCCTTATACTCGGAGCGTATGGGCACGTACGTTGAGCACGCCAGCTACGTTGGAAGGGTCCATCGTGACGAGACGATCTCTCGCCATGCGAGCCAAGGCACGCCAGCTGTTGGTCATCTAAAACGTTGGACAGACAGACATGGAAGAGGATGAATAGGCATGGGTCTAGAAAACAACTGCTAGAGAAATACTTACAACCATGGTATGGAAGTCCGAGTGCTGCCAATCGCCGGTCAGGTCGCGATGCGGTCGGGTTTCAGGAGGGTAGATATACTTGTTGAGGAGTGTAGTCAAAGGGTCGGTCTATCATGCGTACTTTAAGAAAACCATCTGGCTATAGTATTAATGGATAGTAGACGGCGTACATTAGGTATGGGCAAGAACATAGTGGGTAAGACGAGGGACGGGAGATACAGATCTGGTACGTCCTCTTCCTCATCTTCACTGTCATCTGAGGGCGGAAGAGGAACGTCTTTATTGATATTAGGGAGAGGCGATACAGGAGGTAAGGATGGCTGTGAATGCCCTAGAGAGACGTTTTGACCAGGCGAGAGTGTACCAGAAGATGCTACTTGCTCCTCTTCAGAGGCTTCGTTGTATTCTTCATCTACTAGGAAAGGGTCCGGGACCTCTGGCTCAATCCACTTTGGGGAATCACTGAGACCTTGATCGTGTATTTCTTCTGGCATATGCCCTGCGGTGCCGCCAGAAAGCAAATGATCAGCCATATAGCTTACAGCAGGTAAACGTTAGAGCGGGGGTGAGCGGTGAAGGGCAGGTTAAGCCTAAGTAATATGTAGGAAGTCGAAGTCAACGTCAAAGTCATAAAGAGTATTCAGAATTAACAGCGTTCCGACCTCATCACATGGTTTCTCCATTCATTCACATGACGAAGATGCGTCGCGTCGCGTTCAATGTATGGCATGCACATCGACTTCGGTGCAGGTTCAAGGAAACATCATCATGAAGGCTTCGCGCCGAATCCATAAGATACAGTATTTTACAAATTGTATGTACACAGAGATAAGTATAATTTTAAGCTTCAAGGATTGGTTGCGCGCAGACGGCGGGAGTTTGACAAGAATCATAAATAGGTGTTCATTTGGTGCACACTGTTCGGCACAACCACCACGTTAGGAGGTTTGTCGAGAACGGATGGCGCATGTTCGGTAGCAGAGGCGAAAAGGTTGGAGTAGGCACGACCAGCGTACGCACGCAAGGCGTAATAACAAATTCATCTCCATCGTAAGAGTCCTCCTGTGAAAGGGGCTGGGTTTCGTTCTGAATGGCATTGAGAGACAACGAGGGACTTGCTACATCTGTGTCGTCCTGCTGTTGTTCGGCATAACTTGGCATTGATCCCAAGTCGATAGAGATGTCAAGGAATGGGTTAGGCTCGTCTGATCGTCCTAGATCATCCTCCCTGGGCGCGATAGTAGTAACGGGATGGTCAGCCGCGCCCGCCAAAGCAGGCGGACTGACAGTCGCAGTAGTCCCGACAGGTTCAATCTTTAGCGGCTCTGATTCCGATATGACGATATCCGCCGATAAAGGGGCGATGACTACATGTTCGGGCCCCAAATGGTGGACCTCGGAGCAGCAGCTGGATCGATCAGAATCGCGGTCCTTTGCGTACTTTACGTCCCATGTATCGCGGCTGCGCGATGAGCGCAGGGAAGAGGGGACGACTGAGCGGAGGAAGGTTGCTGCGGGAAGGGAATGGGCGCGCTCACGAACTGGCGGAGGCTTCCGCTTCGCTATAACGGGCGGCGACGAGCGCGGTGCAGCGTTTGGGTTGTGCTGGGTGCGCGTCACGTGGTGGAGGGCCTCGTCCAGGCGCCAAAGCTGGCTCTTCACCTTCTTGGCGAGCTTCCCCGAGAACTTGCGCATGGGCGACTGTGACGGATTGGCACCCCCGCCCTCCTTGAGTGCCTTCTCCTTCGGCGCCTTGGACTTGGACTTGGACGGGGAAAGGGAGAAGGACGGCATGGCTGGCTGGGGTGGTGGTAGGGGACAAAGCAGCTTGCTCTTAAGACGGGCCATTTTTATATTACAGATCGGGCGGGGAAACTAGTTTCCGGCACAACTGATTTTGAAGGGTTACCATTGGTGCGAAAGGGGCCCTGCAGATGTCTAACGCACCGCCCCGCCGAGCCAGTTCGGTCGCCTTCCTTCTCGTCTCCGTTCTAGATGTCCAGCCGCGCTCGAGCCCGTTACTGATCAGGCTTGGATCAGGCTCTCAAAAGCCTAACAATGGCTAACATGGCTTGGATATATAACCAAGTATCACTGTTCGCCCAGCGGAGCCAATGCAAACCAACTTGTTGCTTTACGAACACATGTGGTTTCATCGTGTTTATTGACATCGATGAAGCAGATTTCTATTAATCTTATCTCTACACGCGTCTTCTCAGTGGCAAGAGGCCTCAAGGCGAATGGCAGGCGGCAGCTGATAAACCGAAAACCGGAAGACAGTGCTTCGGCATTGTTTAAGTATCGACACAAGGTAACAAGGATTTGGGCATGTTCCGAGTCAAACGCCATTGCAGTCGCTTGACAATTACAATGATGCGGACCGACCTGGACCGAATTCGTGCACCTCCCGAGGGTGTGACCCTGTTTTTTAACACAAGTTACTTACGTCAAGTCTGCCACTTAGTACAAATCTCTGAAACAACCAAAAAAGTGACTGAAGAGCGACACAGCGATAATAACATGATGGAATATGTACGGAGAGGAAAATGTAAGGCACATACTAATTAACACACGTGGACAGACCAAAAGGGCGAAGAACGCCTAGAATTGTATGATAGATGCCTGATGCCTTGAAAAAACAGAAACGATGTGTGGGGACCGATGACGTACTGATGAATGGGATAAGCGAGGGTCGAACAAAGGACAACTACGGACCAACGATAAGACAGCAGATGAAGAAATAAGCGCGTAGGTTTACAAGTACATATGCGGTAACGATAACGAGGAAGAAGGCTCCTTGCGACATGCGACGACCGTGCTTCTGCGGGGAGGGTAGGTTGAATTCTTGCACGGTGACATGGCGCAGATAATCATAGGTATCATGATGATTATGCCGAATTAGCGGGAGGAGGGCAAAGCATGAAACGTGGGGAATGAAGACCCTGCTGTCAAGTCGATCACCGCGGTTTGTGGTCTAGTGTGCAGTGCACCTAGGAGAGGCTAGCTTAACCTCTCCTAGCCCAGCCCAGCCTGGCGGTTGAGGATATAATGGCTAAGATCTTGCCAACCTTGAGGCACACAGTCAGTTAATCATTCGATGCGCCCAGATAAAACCAGCTATATAAATAGGCGTTAAGACACTCACCTCCTCCAACGCGGCACATAACCTTCTTGGATGTTATCGTGTCGCTCCCAGTCTTCCCGGCTCGTGTAAGGGTTGTAAGCCGACATGTTACCACCTTGCGGCTCAACGCATTCGAGAAGGCATATTGCGCCTTGATTTCTTCTCCCTCCTTTGGAATTTGACTCTTGCGCAGGTGAGGGTCCACTCGTTCAACAAGAAGACCATGTGCTATGGAGTTCACGATGGCAGCAACCTCCACATCCAGCGGATCAAAATTGTTGCCCGGAATATACTCATGGAGGGGCACCTGATCCATTGAAGGTGTGAAGGCACCTGCTCGCGAACCAGGGCGCGAGGGAGCACGACTGGTCGATCCATCTCGAAAACTGGAAGGGGGTAGTCTCTTTGGTTTAACTGCAGAGCCAGGGTGAAAAGGCATTTGCTGAGCACGAGAACGTAACGTATGCTCAGGTGTTTGTGCACGCAATGTCTGGGCCTTGAATGACCGCATCGTCGGGCTTTCTGAACGCATAATATGTGACATCGACGAAGATGGCCTCGACGGGGTGTGTAGATGCACGCTTGGAATCGGAATCATTGATCTACTCGGTGGTCTAGGAGGGTGTGATACAGGAGGAGGCGAGCCGCTAAATCCTGATGCAGACGTTGGAGACGTTGGAGATTGGGATTGGGAGTTCGGATACCCGTCATTCTCTAACCACTCTCCAGTAGGTCTGACTCCTGAAAGGGATCGCAAAGTTTTACCAGGTGTTGGGATATGACTTGGCGTTTTGGGACGCGTACGTGGAGTCGCTACGAGACTCGGCGTGATTGCCCGTGAAGGTGTCTGAGCTCGAGAGGGTGTCCTCAAAGTGCTTGTAGGCACATGCGGGTGGAAAAATGACGACGAATGCGTAGTTGAATTAGAAGACATGATTGGGGACCAAGGCCGTGACGATGCCATAGACATTCTTGACAGGCTTCGTCTGGATGGAGTGGCAAGGGGTGGCACAGGCGGGACATCATCATACAAACGACCATAATGGCCGCTTGCAGAGGGTGGTCTCCTTGGAAGAGCCTTGTTTATTGCAGGACCTTCCTGCTCCACCTTAGTGGAACTATTCCACCTTTGCTTAAGAGGTACTCGGGTTGCGCCTGTTGACATGAGCTCTATATCACCCGCACGAGAACTATGGGGCGAAGAGTCAGGAGTATAACTTATACTATGCTTGTGTATGGGTCTTTCAGGCGTAGACGGTGTAACCGCATTATTGTCTCGTACAGTGCCGAAGAGGGATGCTCTTTGTCGACGAAGAGCGGCTGTCGTTGGAGGAGGCTCGGAAGATATACTTTTCTTTAAAACAGTTAAAGGTGTGGTAGGAGGAGCTTCTGCTGCTGCTGTCGATTTGGAACCGCCAGTAATCCTCCTCGCAAATTTTCGGAAAGGGGAAAGCGAATTAGACGCTATGCTTCCTGAACTTGACACTCGTGATACTCGAGGTGCAGTGGCCGGAGTGGCGAGAAACCCATTTCTAGTGGAGGTAGTACCGGAAGTATTGGATTCATGATCATCATTGTCTCCTTCCACGAGAAGTTTACGGGTGACTTCCATTTCAGAATCAGTTCGCGCTATTCTTTCCCGTAGGTTTTTCCATCGCTGCGCAGATTCTGCATGTCTTCGTAGTGTTTCCCCATTTTTTGTCACGCGGTCTTTGACACCTTTGTCAATTATTGATAGGACCTTGGAGGTCGCCGGCATATAATGCCTGAATGCGCTATGAGCATGGATGTGGAAATCAACTTGTTGAAGCACTTACTTTTTTTTGGCATCGTAAGAGTCAAAAATTGAATTAAATACTTCTAGGTTGATAGCTGATTTGTCGCCGTGGCCCGACGTCATAGCAGCATTTGACTGGAAGTCGTCCAAACCACGGCGATGGACTTGCCATATGAATTCCTAATATCAACTCAGAATCGTTGAAAGCACGGATCAATCAGGATATCACGTACTTGACACCGGTTGACAGCTTTTTCTAAGCTAGACATCATCCCATCGGCTTGGTCGGTAACTGTCCTAAATACAGTGAGCCATTTGTCTTCCTTCAGTTCCTCGCGCAGAACGTCACTCTCCTCCTGAACTGATTCCCAGTCCGCCAATAAGGTAGCATGTTTTCTAGACAATGCTTCATTAGCATCATTCGAGCCATTCTCTGGCACGCCGGCGTTCGTAGCGCTGACCAAGATGGGTTCCAAAGTCTCGTTCACAGCCTTGATGCCTTTTTCAAGTGATTCTAGCCTTTCATCAAGGGTCATTAAAGATTGATCTATTATCGATGTAGTGTTGGTATCCGCGGAGTCTCCTAACGTTTGAGATTTATGGCGTAGTTCTTGGATTTCTGCAATTTGAATTGAAATAATGCTCGCCAGCAAGTGCATGCCTACTAACCGAAAATACGGGTCTGTATATCTGAAATTGCATATGAAAGTTCCGTCATGTGTGTAGATATCGCCAGCAGGCGTATATCCCTGATTAGATAGAAATGTCACTTCAGTATTATAAGACACTAGGAATGTCAAGTAACGACGCACTCGGAACTCCTTCGCTGTTCCAGCTTCTGAGACCACGGACGACTTGCGGTAATGGTTACATTCTCTGTTGCAAAGTAGTTAAATAGGGCGAAAACGCGTATCTGATGGCGTTTTACCTTCGTCCTCCGCATCGAACGATACCTTGGACGATGAAGCAGACCGGATCTGCATAATCGAATTGGGCGTGGGTGGCTCGTACTTGAGACTGGACTGGGATGCAGAGCTATACACGGAGCTTCGAGACGAGGAAGCGCTGAGAGTTGACATATCGAGAATATCTACAAGAACAAGGAGTTGGTACAAGTAGAAGAGGGTCTGGGTTGCGACAGGGAGTAAGGTGCAGTTGCGGTTGGGTAAGATAGAAAAGGGTATATAGTGCAACTCAAGGTGGGCCTCTATCGGCGTAAGGCGGGCGAGTGGAGGTTAGTTAAATGTGCTCGGCACGAATCTGAGCGGGTTGGCCCCAGTCCAAGTGCGTTTAAGCAGTACAAGCGTGTGGCGATTACCTCGTCACGCCCTAAGGCCTAAACACTTGTCCAAATCCGGACCGATTATATCACGCTGCACTTGTCTGCCGGGCCGACAACAAGTTGCTAATAATTTCCATTCACTCCAAAGTCACTCTTCTTTCTCCTCAAGGGCTCATCTCCAAAGCCTCGAGCGTTAATTATTTGTAAGCGGCGTGCCTAAGTATCTGCTATCAGGTGGAATTCTCATTAATCTTGTTGCTGAAATAGAGAGGTCATACATGACCGTTTGCTTAAGCTTGCTCAGTAAACAATCTCTCCTAGCAAGAGTAATAGTCCAACATTCAGTAAACCGTACTTATTTACAGCGACACTCGAGGTGCTTTCATTCGATATATACCATGTCAAACCACGATCCTACGAGTACGATTGAGAAGCGAGCGGTCTCTCCAACGGAGGAGTCTGCCCACTCATCAGAATCCAAACGGCCCAGGCTGGACGGCTCCCTCGAGGCGTCAACAACCACTGTGGGCGGTGCAGACTCTCCAAAAGAGACCTCTACTTCAAATAATACGCCTGCAGCGCCAACTGACGCGGCGAGCCCGCATACTACAAACGCGCCGAATGGACAGCGGCCTAAGAAAAAATCACATCGCGATTTCGAGCCCAAAAACAAAACCAAGGGACGCATGGGGCGGCGGAGTCGGGATGAACAAGATGCTGCGCGCGCAACTGAGGGTACGGATGAAAAAGAGGGAGAGGACCGGCCGAAGGCCATCCGGTATCCCAAACGCCAATGCTCCTTGCTCATGGGATTTTGCGGATCGGGATATAGTGGAATGCAAATGTGTGTGTGTTCAGAAGTCGTTGGCCGTGACTAAGCTTGCTGACCACCAAGTGTACCTTAGCCAGCCAGACCACACGAAAACTATTGAGGGTGTGCTGTTCAAGGCCTTGGTGAAAATTGGAGCAGTATCGCAGGACAACGCTGATAACCCAACGAAAGTGCGTCGACGATTTTCTCGATCTTTATTCAGCTTACTAAATTCTGTATGCAGGTGGGCTTGGCTAGAGCTGCACGCACAGACGCGGGTGTGCACGCCGCTGGCAATGTCGTCTCCTTAAAAATGATCATAACGATACCAGGTGTCAGCGATTTAATTGCAAAACTTAACGAAGAGTTACCGCCTGAGATTCGCGTTTGGGGATATGTAAGCCTGTTCCATTGAATGAGTGATTAAAGCTGTTCTCACCCGATTTGCAGGGCCGAACGCAAAATTCGTTCAATGCTCGACTGTGAGTCTCACTGAACTTATGAGTATGGTTACAGCATAAACCCCTTTGAAGGTCGTGCGACAGCCGCAAATACACATACTTCTTTCCAACGTACCTATTAATACCCCCTAAGCCTGGTTCGGGCCTTCATCGAGTTTGGTCGGAACATGCTGCCAAGTTCCCGGACGCGCTTTCAAATTCACCGATCTCGTATAAGTTCTGGGATGGACGTGAGTCTGATTCTCAAGAAGAAGACATGGCACGAAAGCGTGCTTTCAGGGCTACCCCAGAGCAAATGGAGAGTCTGAGGATTCTCGCCAAAAAGTACGAAGGAACCCACAATTTCCACAACTTCACTGTCGGCCGTGATTTCAAGGATCGCAGTAACAACCGATTCATGAAGAGTATTGAGGTACTGCAATTTATGCTACAATGGGGTTTTTATTTAATGTACAATTGGTGTCCTTTAGGTTGCGGATCCTGTTGTATATGGCGACACAGAATGGATCAGCGTCCTTTTTCACGGCCAAAGCTTCATGCTGCACCAAGTGAGTGGTACAATCCTGTTTATATTTGAGCTAAACTTAATTATTAACGTTCTCCTAGATTGTCAGTCGATCCTCAATTACCTGTTTTCGGGTCTAAAAAATCACTTTATTTTCCAGCGCAAAATGATGGCCATATTAGTGTTGGGCACTCGGATGGGGACCCCCCATCGAATCATCAGCGAGGCAAGACATAATTTTGTCATTATTTTCATAGATCACGATGTTAATTTCGTTTTTTTAAAAGTTGTATGGGCAACGCGATGTGTTCGTACCCAAGATGCCATCACTCGGTCTTCTTCTAGAAGAGCCGCTATTCAACTCGTACAACGAGAAAATCACGGAAATAAATTCCAGATTACCGGCCTCCGACCCTTTCGTTAGGCCGCTGATCGATTTCGAAATCCATCGTGAAAAGATGAACAACTTCAAAGAGGTATTCATTTACAAGAATATGCGAGAAGTGGAAGACCGGGACGGATTGTAAGTAGTTCCCCTCTTCACCGCAGTGCAGACGTTCAAGTTAGAATAGATTCGACGCTTGGATTCGGGCAGTTGATGCATACTCTGGCAATGATTTATTATATCTCAGCCCAACTGGTGCAGTGCCCGAAGCTGCTGTTATCAAGCAAGGCGAAAGGCGGGAGAACCCATTCAGGGAAAAGAAAATATTCGATACCACCAGCTTCCCCGTCGATGGAACTAAGAAACTGGAGGACGAGGACGCCATTATTATACCGGAGGATGAAGGGGAAGAGAAGCTAAACAAAAAGCAGCTCGAAGAAGCGGAGGGCTGAATGTAGCCTAGCCTATCCTGGCATTTAGACGCCTATATTACAGATAATAGTCTTCTTATATACAAAAATACAACTGCGCATGCCGGGACTTTGAGCTTGTGCTTTTGCTGGGTGACTATGTTTGGAACTTCCGCATTGTCTGTATCTCATCGAGCAGGGCCTGCAGTCTATCATCGTCAATTTTGACAAGACTTGAAACGGGATGTATTTTAATTAACGAGATGCACCAGTGGAACGGCACAACCCACCTTGGAACGATACTCTTCGCCTCCTCCGCGTCTGCAGGGCAAAGGTTTGCTATTTGGGCAGTCTCAAACTGGGTGAGCTGTGGCTCGCGGCGTAGGGTTCTAGTAAAAGATAAGCGAAAACGGTGGCACTATACACACATAAAACACGCACTCTCGCACGGCACCTGCAGAATCCGTCGTGTTGAACTTTGCGAACGTTTTCACGTACTCGAGCGTCTTATTGTACACACTGCACGTTACGACACACCAACAAGCAACAAGCCTAAGCCTCTTCATCGTAAGAGACGGTGGAAGAGGGGGACGCACGCAGTATCGGGCGCATCCTTGTCTCGGTTCTCAAGGAGGTACTTGACCTCCGAAATAAGCAGACAACCCGCGTTATTGAATTCTGCGACAATTGTTTGTCAGCGCTCAGCTTGCAAGGCGGGGAACTAGCAAGAGCATACCGGGACCAAGCTTCAGCGCCGACGCATCTTCCTCCTCGGCGTTGGGACGGTGTCGTAGCTTAGCAGACATAAGTTAGGTGGTATAAATTCTAATTGCAGCCGCCTTTGATTTGGCTTGCAGTGGACGCTGTCTGGTCGTGTATCGTTGAGACGGGATTGGTTAGCACCAACAAATAATCTAGGCTCGGTTCAATCCGAAGGTGGCCAAATTAGGAAGCCATGGTGTGCACTCATGTTGCGCTGAACCAGTGAGCGCTTAATATTTAACCTTCACTGAATAATTGGAAAGCTTGTATGGCTATAAATTAGACATATGTTCATATAGGTACACAGGTACTATCTTATATATATTGCAAAGTAAAGCAAAAATACGGTTCTAAGTATGGAGTACCATTCTCACATTTTGTATCCTCTAACTGATTGCTAGCTACTTCGTATCTCCAACCTCTGCCTACTCAACAGAGCAACTAGTTGAAATAATGAAATTAGCACGGAGCCTGCGTCAGAGAGAGATGTAGACACCATTAGAAAAGACAAATATATATAAGTATCATCATGCAACAAGCTGAACAGATAAACCAAAGGACAGAAAAAGCAAAAACAAACTGAAAAAAGAGGAAGGGGCGATAAAAACAGACATGTTATAAAACGTAAAGAAAGACAAACGAAATCACTACGTAGACTGTTTTATAGGGCGCACTTTTACATCGATGGTGATGCCAAAACTGGCAACTCCTTTTCGTGCTGAACAAGCGATGCAGGTTGCATTGAAGGGGTAGCTCCGATGTTCACCTCGTCTTTACCAGTCGTCTCTGGGCTAGTCTGATCCGTAATGGACAGACTAGATACATGCGCAGCAAGCATAACCGGACTAGCCGTCGAATCCTTGCTTTTCTCTCCTGGGGACCGTGGATGAGGCTGGCCATTAACACCGACAGGTCGCCTTGTGATCTTAGGATTAATTAAATCCCCAGACTAAAAAAAGAAAAGAGAGAGAACACAAGACATAAATGAAAGTGTGAGTCTGTAAGTGAATTTTGACAGACCTTTGGAGAATTCTCTTCTTGTCTATTTATCGAATTGCCATTGCCATTATTAGCGGTTGTGCTAGTAATTGCGTTCGCGGGAGTGAGCACAGACCTAGCACTCCCCCAAGCACCCGCAGCAACGGGAGTCTTCTTCTCCTGAGCAGTGCCACCGGAGGTCAGAGGCGGGAAATCCGTTGCTTGCAAAGAAATTGATGACTGCGATGTTGACGGTTGCCTTGGGGAGTTCCGGTCGGGCATCGGTGAATTATGTCCATTGGACCGCGGAGGAGAGATGGGCGAGATGCCTCTCGTATTTGCGTGTGAGAGGTCATGGTGCCTTCCACCTGCTAGTGTTGGCTGTGCCTTTAATCCCACAGCCCAATCAGGCCGTGCAGGCAGGGGATGCTGAGATGAAGTGGTCGACGTGTATGTCCTACGTGAAGACGACGACGTTGTGGAAGACGACTGTTATACAGTGGATAGTCAGGTAAGAAAGCTGGATAAGCTTAGAGTACGTACAGTGGAAGAAACATCGTCGTTCGACGAGGCCCGGCTATTCGCACTAACGCTATTCGTAGAGGGGCGACGAGGAGTGTTACTGAATCTAGGTCCCATTGCATCGCCTCCAGGAATCACTGGGCCTGTATAGCCTCCTATACCCACGCCGGGCCCATAGCTCCAGGCGCCACGAGCTGGAGAAGGCACCTGTGCGCGAGCGCTCTTCGTACCGTTTCCATTAACAGACGGTACGCTACTAATGCTATTATTGCGGGGGCCCGTACGCGCGCTGCTATTCGGTGGGATTACCCCGTTCCCAAGACTGCTGCGCGAGCTATTGGAATTATGACTGAAGGGACCGTTGGGCGTATGCCCAATTTGATTGCCAGTTCCTCTAGGAATGTCGTAATTCTGTTGTTGATGCATTTGCGGTTGATGCTGCTGCTGAGCTTGCGCAACCTGTTGATGCTGAAGGGGTGGAGACTGCATACTCATATGTGTAGGCGGCGGAGGTCCTTGTTGGCCAGGAACCTGAGGTGGGGGTTGATAATATCCATTCAAGGGATAAGTATATGCGTGTGCTGGGTGTAAAAAGGGTTGATACTGAGAGTGAGGGGGAAGTGACGGTGGCATGCCTGCGGGGTGCCCATTCTGTTGCGGTTGCTGCGTAAGTGGCATTTGCATTGAATGCGGAGGAGACTGCAGGGGCGGCTGCTGCGGATGTGGAGGCCATCCGTAGTGAGGTCCATAATTGACGTGGTGTGATGAAGGGTAGGCCTCCGCACCTGGAGGTGTTGTGGGATCAGATGGGCTGTGTTGGGGCATTGGAGGAGGTGATTGGTACGGATTGTAGTGCTGCGAGTAGTACTGGTACGGAGGCATAAAAGGCGGGCTGGGCCCGGAACCGGAAGGGGGATATGGGTACGCGTACTGATTCGCATAATATGTCTGATTAGGACCATGAGGCTGAGAAGGATCATAAATGTGGCCCATCGGAGAATCATGTAACGATGCATAACTGAATGACGGCGACGGTGCTCTAGAGTTGCGGGAGCTACCACCGGAACCATTGCCGTGAAATGAGCCCCCACGAAGGGATCGAGTGGATGAAGCTGATGCGCTGCCAGGTCCGCCACGCCTTCCGTCTTTCTTGTCGCGTGAGTTGGAACCTGATGGCACGGACCACTCACTCTCGGTGGCGGGTGAGCTTATGCCATCGTCTGTATCTCCAGCGCTACTTCTACCGCCAGTGCTGGTAGAAGCAGAACCGTTGAGGCTAAGTGTCGAAGAGCTTGCACTCATGTCCTTGTCTTTGCCCTTTTCTTCGAAGTCCATGAAAATGCGAGATCTAGCTTCATTATAAGCGGCTTCTCGCTCTTCGATTGTCATGCGTTTTTTGCTGCCAGAGTTTGCGTTGCTTCGTCCGCCCAGGCTGCCTGACTCTGATTGTTCAACATCCGAGGTCTCCAGATCATCGCCCGCTACAGACCCAGCGTGTGATCGAGGCTTTCCACGACGGTCGGTTGCAGATCGTCTCATGATTTTAAAGGCAGGTTGTGCTGTCGACTCGGCGGGAACGAGTTCGGAGATGCGCCTGTCAGGACTAGCAGGAGAGAAATGATCAATGTGGAACAGAAAGGTAGACGACAGGAGACAAGAATACACACATTCGACTGTCTGAGGTGGTCAGCACAAAGAGGGCCTTGGTGACAGGATCACTTTCGGGCGTCAACCTGTAATACGCAGAACAGCGATGGACAAGAAGGCGCTGGTAGGAGGTGGCGGGAGAGAGTTCAACGCGTGTTCTGGGGGAATGGTATCAGTACATTGACTATAGATAACACACGAGGAGTACAGGATCTAGACCTGCCCACCAATGCGATTGGAAGCACAAAGAGAAGAGCACTGACCTGCGTTCCATGATGAGAGCCTCAAATGTTTCACCAAGCTTCAGGACGTAAATCCTGTCCTTGCTTTTAAGCGCCTCGATGATCTGAGGGTCTACATCCGGGGTGAGAACGCCGTTGTAGGAGGGGGTGGTGTCTTGCTCTGGCCCAGCAGAGACCTGCGCAATGACATCCGGATTGGAGGACGTTGTGCTGGGGGCGGGAGAAAGAGCATGGTTGTTGATGGTCGCATCCATGGAAGAGGATGAAGTAGTCGAGGAGGTGATGGTGGGCGAGGCGGATGTTGGGGCAGGATGGTTGTCAGGGTGGGCAGTGTGGAAGTTGGGGTCCGAGCGGGGGTCGGCGGACGGATTGACGAGGGAGGGGTCTGGGCGGTGGGGGACGTGTGTAAGGGTTGTGGGTGGATGTGAGACGGCGGACGTACCGAGGGCCATGGGTGGACGGGGGCGTGGATGAAAAGTGCAGCTACTGTTGAGCCATGGGTGGGGCAAGAAACAGAAAATCTGAAAGCGGCCTCCTCACTGATCACCGTGGGTAAATTCATCAAATATTCATATTATTCATCATCTAACATCTACAGCTATCTATCTTAATGTGCTGGCCCTTTGCCATGCGTCACTGCGTAGATATTGAACCCCAGACTACGCGCCGTCATTTTCTCTTTCCCTCTCAGAAGAAAAAATGAACTCACCAGAATATGAATACACAGATTCCATACAGCATTAACAGGAACGCCCCATAGTTCATCCTGCGACTGACCGTAGGATCGTCACGAGTTAGCTGTGCAGACACCGGTTAGGAAAACCGACTCAGATCGGACAATACAATTAGTTTACCTTCCAATAAAATAGTCCAGGTAGAATAAATGAAATGGTGGTCGAGCCCGTAGCCCCCACAAATGCCAGAACTGGAAACAGTAATCAGTGTTTCGACAACGCAAATTAAACTTAGGGCTAACCTATCTGCAAATCGTCAACAAGGTAGGCAATGGAGAAGCCCCCAATAACAATAAAGCTGGTTAAAACGAAATGTTTGAACTTGGACATCTCTGCATAGGGGCCGTGGCCATGTTCATCTTCTAATTCAGATTCTTCTTCTTCGTCACCCTCAGCCAAAACCACAGTCTTGGCCACTTCCTCAACATGTGATGGATGGAAGACTTTCTCCAAACAATTCCTGCAGGGGTGCACTTGCAGGGGGTAGGAGAAAAGCACAAGTACTACGATGGCCAGTTGTCCAATGGCGATAAAGAGGGATGTAGACGGATACATGGCGATAATATTGGGGCCAACCTGTCACACGTATATGATTCAGCAAAGGATTCGGTGAGCTCAATCATTACGTTGCTAAAACTCACCTTTGACCCAAACGTCAGGTAGCCAAAAATTGCAATAATCTCATACGTTAGAGTAGCCGCTCCTATTGAGCCCCCAATGACGGTGTTCATGCGCTCTTGCGAATTTGTCTTCAGCTCATTGTATATGGGAAATAGCTGTCATTGTGCGTGTCAATTTCACTGTAAGATCACAATCACATACTTGGTGGACTCACGTTTTGTGCACACGTAAATGCAAACACCTGCACAGGGAAACTCGCTATAAAATTAGATGTAAAGTGAACAAGTCGGACCTCGCCCCGCTCAGGCATGTCCTCCAAGGGCCAGATATAGCATGTAACCACGATAGCGACCAGATATGCTTTGGATAACAAGGGTCAATGCAGCACGCGGACCGAGATATGGATACTTACCAACAGAGAAAAGCGCGATGTAACTTGTATGCCTCAGACTGTGCAAATGCTTCAGGAAGCACAAAGGCACAAGTATAGAGGCGAAGACTGTAATCCAGACATTTCCGCTCTGCGACCATGCAGGTGGGTCGACAGTGCCCGGCACCAGATCGTGATATAGAGATGCCACTACTTTCGGCATGAGGCCTTTAACGATGATCAAATAACTGAGATAGGAAAAAGAATTATACCAAATTAGTAAAAACGTATTTTTGCAAAGTGCCCACAGAAGAGGCAGGGACGACCAGCGCCTACGGAACTTACCTGATCGAGACGCCGAAACACTTCGCTGCAATGGCAGCATCAAAGAAGACGGCGGCGCTTGGAAAGGTTAACTGGGAGATGGCATGAAAGGATGCGTGCCTGCCCTTAGTCTTAGCGGCACACAGAGAGAGCAGATATAGACCGAAGGCGGCCACCGACCCCGATAGCACACATGTAACCATGCCGGGAATCATTCCACTTGAGGCCATGGCCTTTAATGGGCCAAAGTAAGCTCGAGCAAGCAAGATCAACGAGATGAATACGTGCCAGTGGGAATGTGAGCATTCCTGACAACCATAATTATTTCTCAGTCAGCCTTCGCGAGTGCAGCAGCCTCAAACCAGCGAAGAAAGGGAGACGTACCGCTGCCAATAATCGTGTTAGACAAATTACTGATACAGCTCACTATATTCGCGCGGCCTTCTACCTTGCTTCTTCCACCATTTTGTGTAGCACGGCTACCGCCCAGCAGCGCACGCGACTCCTCGCCAACCGCAGCAACGTTAGGGTCTGCCGACCCTTCTGCTGCAACTCCATATGTTTGCGTCATTTCGTATGAGTCGTCCTCGTTATCTTCGTATTCCTTATCCGTAGAGTCGCCAACAGGCGTCAAACGGGTTGAAAGGGTTAGGACAGGAAGCGGTATTTTCAACGTGGGGAGAGTCAAGCAACCTGCCTGCCTCTGGTCAATTATAACGTGGGTGCAACCTTTGAGACGGAGCAAATTGCCGAGAGATAAGGATAGGGATAAGATTGAGTATGGGTGACTCCCGTTTGACGCTTCTAGGCAATGTGGGAGAGAAAGGATATTATGTAGTAGGTGCTGTATTCAGACCCGCTTGCCGGATCATCCTGTCTGGACTCTGCACTGAAGGAGAATGTCCGCATACGCCTAAGTTATGTTCCCATCACATGACGACATTCAGAGCGCGTTTTGCTTTCGATTCGATACTTGGTCAAATTGTAGTCGAAACAAAGTCGAAACGTTGCAAACAACTAACCCACGTTTTGTAGAAGGCGACTGTAGTAATTTCGCTCCATGATTAAGATAGGTACGTGATTACTATCGAGGCTTATGGCCATCGACCATTTGTCCCGCATTCGTTCTCAGCGGCCAATTCGGTTCAAGAGCTCAGTGATAATCGATGATATGTAACTACCACTTGACACTACGGTAGTAGTCCCGACTAAACGAGACCTTGAGGTCTCATTTAAATAAAAATACTGGGTATGCATCCTATATAATATTTAGCTAGTACTCTCCTTTGTGTAACCTGTCTTTACTCCGGGAATGCCTGGGAGCGCACGGTCTGGATCCAAGATGCCGCGGCATCGGGGAACTGATAAGAGACAGACTGTTAGAGAAAACAACATGCATTACGAGGGATCATGTACGTACCTCCCACACCATAACACCAGCGTCTACGGTAGCCGAGTCGATTTCGATAAGCATGAATAAATATTGCCAAAAATAGAACTTACTCCAGCCCTGTTGTGCCGCTTGTTCGACGCACCCAGCCAGAGTTGCTGGGTCAATAAATCCGTTGCTTGCGTCGCTTTCAATTCCAGGCTTTCCTATGACGAGCTTAGAGAGCGGGACTCCGTTTGCTGCAATCTGGAACAAGGCTGTTTGCGGCCAGGTGGTGGATGATGCTGTCAATAGGCCTGAGCAAGTCGTATATTCCGTGGTCCCCTCTATGAGTTTTATTAAACCCTACTCCACGTCTTAGGTGTCTCATCTACTTACGGTTGTAGAACTGTTAATAGTACATGTCAGAAAAATCCTACCATCGCATGGCAGAGGAATACAAACACTCACTTGTACATTGTACCAATCAATAAGGTTCCCAACCTGTGCGTTCACAGTCACGTAGGCACCGCCCCCAAATCTACCTGGAGAGAACCTAGAGACGGAGTCGCGGTGAGTTGGAGGACTGAAATTCCATCAAGCAGAACCAAGTATACCATGGAGCGACGGCTATAAATAGACGTTGTTCAGTAAAGGCATGATTAACTACCATATGATGGTTCAAAAAAACACGTACGAGCGTGGGTGAGGAGGAAGGTCCCGGCCGGAAGCTGGCTACGCAGCTGAGTGGTGAAAGATACGAGCCAGGCCTGGGATACGGGTAAGATGTGCGGAAGACACTTTTTCAAACTTGATAATCCTACCTCAGCTTTGCCGTTACCAGCATTAACAGCGTCGAAATCCTGCGTGCGGTTCTAGTTCTCTATATGTTTTTGTGGTGATGACAGATCTTACCTCGTAGTCTACATCAGCTCCATCGAGATCGAATTCTTTGACCCACGCAGCCATAGTATTAGCAGTAGCTATGGGATCAGCGCCATTACTTGTGGGCGCATCAGTCGATCCAAACAAGGAAACGATCAACTTGATCCCGGCGGCGGCGTACTGCGCCTTGACGGTAGAACGCTGGGCAGCAGATAGCGATGCCCATTCCGCTGCCTAACAATTATGGTGAGAGCTATATTGAGATAACGGCGATTAATAATAGATTGTTGATTCCTACCTTGTCAAACGCGCCCTCCGTAAGGAGGAATGATAGGGCACTAATTTAACTTGTTATTGAGTTCAATTTAACATAGACCTGTGGCACGCACAAAACATTGTATCCCTAGAGAAGCTGTTAGATTTTACTGCTATGATTTTATGATGACACCACACCTGTACTTGAGAAACGGGGGGAGGCCCGATCTCCCCTGAGGTTGGAGCGTCACTGTAAATAACGAAATGTGGAGCGGCAACGCTGGTCGAAGACTCCTTTGCCTTAATTAACTCGGAAGCGTTCCTAGAGTGTGCAGGAGGCAAGTCCGCAGGTAGCGCGCATACAGCTAAGACTGACATGAGCCCAGAGATGAGCCCAAGGGGGAGCTTGAAAGACATGAATGCAACCATGGCAGGCGCAGAGTGCGTTGCTGCAGAAGCCCCTTCGAGCCATTGCACGTTTATATACCCTCGTAAAAGCACTCTATATACTATCTCAGGTTAACTTCAGTCATGAGTCCCCATACTCTAACTCACCATGCGGTCTACAGAACATCTTCAGAATAGTCACTAGCACTCATACGTATTTGCTCTGACTCTGGACCTAACTAAGATGGCAGAATTTCGGCTTTCCCAGCTTGATAGAGGCAAGTGAAAATATCTTCAGGATAACAAACCGGGCTGGACAAGACATCATTCTCACTTTCCTAATACGATCAACTCAGGTTTCTACTATGGCGGCTCCGTATAAATAGTTCTATCATACGACAGCCGCTCTGTAAAACAGTATGGTTAACTGAGGTCTGTATGATTTGTAGCAGCTTCTATGGCTAAATGGGGGTTTAGTGGGAGTATCTACTCAGCGATCGAAGAATAACACGGATGAAGATAAAACAGATTCCGCCTCGACTCTCAAAATTTGGGTGGGAACATAAATCTCTGCATGCCGACCTGGAAAGATATAGTTTTAAAGGTGTTTCGAAGACAACTATTAATAGCATCATGTATCTTGTAGCATGTGCAATTAGCAACCTTGTGGTGGTTAACAATTGACGAAAATCGAAGTCATTGATTCTATAAAAATCGGAATGGAATTACAAGTTACAGAGGTGGCAGCAAGACGATTATGCTCTCCAGTACACACCGGCTTTGAAAATTCTCGCATGTACAAATACATAGAAAAAAAAGGGCGCATAGTGATGTTTGTTTTCCAATAAAACCGTCAACACGAAACGCAGGAAGTTTATTATTTAAACAGGCCACGAGGATGCCCGAACGGCGGTTATCCAAGACGACGGAGCTTGATCCCACTAGGGCAGCAAATAACGTTAGATATGACCGGTTCTGACTCTGAGCGGATGGGTGACTGACCTGCCAGACCATCGCACCACCGGCTGTGAACAAGAAGCCGTCAATTAATCATGGGGGCAATGCGACACGTGAAGGAAGGAGACTTACTCCACCCGCGTGCCTTTGCTTGCTGCAAGCATCCGGCCAGTATGGAAGTAGACATAAAGCCGTTACTAGCCTGGCCCGAAGTAGAAGGCTTGCCGATTACAATTTTGCTGAGTGGAACACCGCTAGATGCAATTTGGAACACAGCGGTTTGTGGCCATGTGCTGGAAGAAGTGTTGAGAAGATTTGCGCATGTGGTGTACTCCGACGCGCCCTCTGAATTCAAGGTTCATGGAACAGGTTCAGATATGTTCGGAGCATATTTCAACTGGCTTACGATTGTAGAACTGCACATGCAAGTTTTGATATGGATTAGTGTGCATCCGAGACAGATAGAAAACAATACAGACCTGAATGTTATACCAGTCAATAAGGCTGCCGACTGACTGATGAACTTTAAGATAGCCTCCGCCTCCCCACATGCCACTTGGGGAGAACCTAAATAGGACATGTAACGTTGGGGAAAAAAATAGATAAAATAGTAGACTTACCAGGGAGCAACCGCTATCAATGTGGCACAATCAAATCGTGTATTTTTTAGTATTCTCTAACACTCACGAGCATGTGTCAAGAGGTAGGTTCCCTGAGGAAGCTTGGTCCGAAGTTGTTGAGTAAAAGATATCAGCCAAGCCTATGGGTTACACTAGTCGGTTACGACGACTCGACATTGTAGATAATTGATGTTGCACCTCTGCTTTGCCATCCCCCGCATCAAACGCATTGAAATCCTGCGAATATAAGCAGGCGAGAAGAGAAACAAATAGAATATAGAAATAGCACACCTCGTAATCTACATCAACGCCGTCGAGGCCGTATTGAATGACCCAAGCGGCCATGGTATTGGCGGTGGCGATAGGATCAGCGTTTGACGAGGTTGGAACATCTGTAGAACCAAAGAGGGATACCACAAGTTTGATACCGGCTGCGGCGTATTGTGACTTGATAGAAGATCGTTGACTGGCCGTCAACGTGGTCCACTCGTATGCCTAGGATAGCAATTTAATACGAGAAGTATAAAAACGGAAATAAAGGAAGTACCTTATCCCAAGCGCCTTCAATGAGAAGAAAAGACAACGCACTTTTCGGAACAGATTGAGTTTATCAGCGAATGGAGCCGACTAGTGGAAAGTAATGTATTCACAATACGTTGTATCCCTAAAAATATATGTGATCACCATTAAATAATTCCTCGGTCACAAGAGCAGAATGTAGAATTAATCTCACCTTTAATAAGGTTGCATTAGGTGGACCTGTCGTCCCGTCGTATGCATCAGCATATACAACAAAGTGGGGCGCAACGGGCGTCGCGCGTTCTAATATTTCACGGGCGTCAACATCCAAAGAGTCGACAACTTCAGACGCCAGATACGGAGAAGCCGAACAAAGTTGTACAGCCGTAGAAATGGCGAAGCCTACAAAAATTGAGAGAAATTGCATCGCCGCAGAGCGTTTGAGGTCGATGGGCGTCGTAGATACTGATTTCGCTGGCGCTACAGCACTGTCCTGTCAGAGCCTTTTATCCTGTCAGTGTAGCAGAGTAGAACTGGAAGAAATTGATCTACGTACTGGAGATCCGGGAGCTCGATTCAGATAATCCTGGTATCTGCATGGAATTCCGAGAATGATGTCGTATCTGGCCAATGTGATCTGCGCGGCCGTACGCTCATACGAAGGCGCGTAAGAGAGGTCGATAAAAACTGAAGAGCAAAAAAATACGATAAGCTGAAGTTCATCGTGGTCGATTACATTGTTCGGTATGCTGTCCGCATGATATCAGAGGAGAAGCTAGCCATCCGCGCTATATGATAAGGTCATGTAACCAAATGTTTGCAAAAACTATATACGAAACCAACGAGGCCAGCTGGCCGCATGCCAAACGTTTTGCGGAGAAAAGCAGAGTAATACATTGCACCATTTTGGGAATGCAATGCAGTAGTGCTAGTTCTTGACGGTTGTACTCTTTTATTTGTACTCTTCTTTTACACGACTTCTTGATCTGGCTTGATCAGAAAAAATGAGACTGCGCGAAGAGGAAGATTCTGTCGGCGAAATAAGTTATAGCCAAGTGATTGTTAAAGGGTAATCAACTAGTACTCAATGTACTGGCTGATAGCTCACAACAGTTACAGGTTCGCAATTTGATAAACAGTTGTGCTGGCATCTAGAAAGCCGAACCTATAGTAAGTAGATACGCTTTGGATACGCTTCACATGTCGTCCATCAGGAAGAATGTTCGCTTACCTAGTGCAATGCTCTGGTTCTGATTACAATGAGCTACACTCGCCACAAGCAATGATGTACGGACGCTATGATTGCGTAGTGTCTAGGTACTACTATCAAGTAAGCTATGATTTTCGTCGTTACCCGGCTCTCGGCATATGACTGCTGCCATGTCACAAAGAGTTTGAAGTAGCATGATTAACGAAGTTCCTCAGCGGGAACTTCGTTACAGGAGGAAGCAAGAGGATACCAAAAAGCAAGTTCGACAGGTCAATAGCCCACGGGACTGCGTCGTCCATATAATCTGTTGCTGTCTCATCATATGACGCGATATACACCTTTATATCATGCATAACAAGCATACCCTGTTTTTACTTCGAGTTCCCGTTCTTGGCTTGACCCCATTCCCTTGCAGGATGCCTTTACTGGAACACAAACGCACGATACTTAAAGAGAGAGGCGGCGGCGCGGGCAAATATTCATAGCTGAGATCGAGGTCATCGATATTGACAGTAATATGCTGGATTTCGAGTCAAGACGGTGTTCCCTCATGACCAACCAGCCCGCGGCAAGTAACCCAAAGCAGAATGATGAAGGTGAAGTTCAGAGTCGTTCAGGTATATTGGTCAGTTTGCCGGGCGACAAGCAACAAGCATGGGATTGTTTGGAATGTGTACAACTGGATATGTACTGTACCAGCCTGGACGGCGTTTCTTCTATTGCCGCGACGTGTCGTAATTACCAGATAATTAGCGACATTGGAGAGGCACCCCCGACTCTGGTTGATGGTGATGAAGAATCAAGCTTGACAAAGGCCAGCTCGAGAACAAAGTGGAGAGACATGCAGTAGTTGGTTCAAGTGTTAGCAACTCTTTGTCGGCCGATGTCGTTCGATCAAAAGATGCCGAAGGAAAGACCGCATGTCAATCTTTCCCTTGCTTCTCCATGTCCTTCTTATGTAAATCAAAGTCTTATAAATCTGCCTGACTGCCTTTTGCTTCCTTCCTCTACCCCTCACTCCCTTTTCTCAAATGTCCTCTAGTCGATTGCGTTACGCGCAAGGACAGGACCACTCCGATTCGAGAAGCACCACTGCTCGTATTGGAGCCCCTAATACCCTTCCCGTCCCAACTACGTTCGTCTGCTATGGCCAACAACGGATATACTCCAGACCTTCTAATTTGAGTCCATTCACAGAAAGATCAAAGCTACTATACGTTCAGTTTACGAGAGGAACTTGCTGAATGAACAGCTCTTGAAAGATTTTGAGGTACACGGCGAAATGAGGTTCTTTTCGACGCCTGCAACTGATATTTATGTAGGCCAAACTTGCCAACGACTTGAGCAACTTTCGGGCGATTGATAGTATTCTTAAGGATTCCTTTAGTGCTCTTCAGGTAGTTATACATCCTCGAGCATTCGTTTGTACTTACATTTATTCTCCATTACCCAAAGCGTACGCAAACTCGCTCCGAAAGATCATTGAAACGTCAGATTCCTGATATCAAGACAGAGCTGGAAGAATCAATGGACACTCTTGAAGACTTGGCTGAGAACTTGCCCACCATTCAATCGCAGGTAGAGACTATTGGAAATGTCTATGAATCGGGTCAAGAAAAGGCATGCGATATCCGTTTCTGCTCTTAGCAGCATAGTTGACCTTTACTTTCTAGGCCAAGTCTCTAGTAACGGATCTGTTGTGGCTGAATACCGAGTTCTATGAACGTTGGCGGGCAATCATCTTTACCTCGTCAAGCCCAGTATCCCGCCGTTGGAAGATTTACATGCGATCTATATTCGTTGCTTCCTTCGTCATATGTTCCTGGCTCTTTTGGATTGCCCTCACTGGCGCGTATCGCGCACACCGACATCGACTAGTCTGGGGTGAGAAACTCATGTCATGAAATGAGAGGTTTTTGTATTCTGCAACAACCTGCTTCTATCTTTTTACCACATTTATTCGCTCTCTAGCATCATCGCAATTTACCGTATCTTTGTTTCTGGATTCTGCTTACCGGTCTCGTCTCCTTTGCTATAGCTTTCCTGCTTATCATTATCCACTCATTGTAAACAACTCAGCATGTTCTATTGCTTTCACTCATTTCATTCCTTGAAATCCCCATATGTAATTGGCAAACTTTGTAAAAGTAAAATAGACAGTAATGAACATTGTGATATTAACTTTATCATTGAAATGCAAAACTGGGGTTTATGTGTTAGTATAGCAGCCACAAATAACGGTGCGATCAATGCCGGTTAACGCGTCAGAAATTGGTTCAGTCACTTTGTTCCGTACCATGGACGGATTCGACGACCTGTTGAACCCCTCGCGACATGCCTTAGAAGACAATCCGTTTGCAGATCCGTTCCTCAACCGCTCGGGCTCTCCAGATCCATGGGCAACTCCTTTCGCAGCAACAGATCCATCTGAAGGCTTTGGTAGTACTGCTGAGCACTTCAGTACGGAACAAACCTATGATTCCAGTTCTCTTACGCCTACGTCGACTCTTATCACAGAAGGCACCACGGTAGCAGACCCTTTAGACTCTTCTGTCCATCAGGAAGGCGTCGATGAGGACAACAAACCCTTGGGAAATCTTCGGTCTCCTGGATTCCGCGAGAGCGTTCCATCGGAGACTACATTCTCGGAAACTGCTACTATTCGACCTCCCATGGAAGAAGTTATGGTAGAACCGTCTGAAGACTCAGCATTATACCAAGATAGTGCTACCGATACAGGTAGTCAACAGTCCGCAGTAACGGCCATTACACCTGCCCAACCCAGCTCCAACCCAGTTTCGCCACCGCAATCTGCTACAGATTCGGTCTTTAAGTCACCATTAGACTCGTTGACGGGGCTAGAGAAATCCATCGGGAATGTTTCTCTAGGTGTAGGTACAGGAAGTCCGGGATGGCAAACGGAGCAGACTCCCTGGCAAACGGAGCAGTTCGTGCATCCTAAAGTCGCGACCATGGCAGCCGACGAAGACAGTGATGACGACAAGCCTATCCTCCAGTCTTTTCACAAGCAACATGACGAAAGCTCACCAGTGATTTTATAATAAATCATCGCCTCGTATCCTGCTGACCATCCTTTGTAGTCTGGCAATGCCTCTGCGCGTGATGACAATGGGCTGCAGCCTGTATTTGTGATAACCGTGGATGACCCACAAAAGGTCGGAGATCCTATACGTTCATTTACTATGTACACTGTCCACACGCGGGTACGTTCTCCGACACTTTCTCATTTCGTCAAATTCTGAAAACCGAGACTGCCAGACAACCTCACCCTTGTTCCAAAAATCCGCGTTCTCTGTCCTGAGACGCTATTCGGACTTCCTTTGGCTGTACGAAACCTTATCGAACAACAACCCAGGAGTGGTTGTTCCACCAGTTCCAGATAAGAATCCCTTCGGTCGATTCGATGACCAGTTCGTGAAGCAAAGGAGACTCGCACTGGAAAAATGCATACAGAAAACTGCAAACCACCCTATATTGGGCAAGGATGCAGATCTGAGGCTATTCCTGGAGAGTGACAGTTTCTCTCTTGATGCAAGTGATGTAGTCGTCAACGGCAGTTTTTTGGTTAACCATTAATCTAGATCAAACACAGAAAGTCAGAAATGGCTCATGAAAGAGGTGGCTTGCTTTCAAGCATTGGCCAGTCCATCACTGGCCCGCGCTTTTACGAGACAGATGAAGTTCGTAGATGTTGTCTTGTCCATAATTTCGTTATACTGACCATACACAGTGGTTTGACAGGCAAAAAGGCTATCTTGATAGTCTTGAACAACAGTTACGAGGACTCGCTAAGGCGATTGAAACAGTTTCTAAACATCGTCAAGGCACGTATATCCTATACATTCCCTCCCTCGTCGATTAACACCTATCAGAGGTGTCTATGGCTATGGGAGAGTTCTCTCAAAACGTTAGCGACCTGGCTTCGAGCGATATCGACAAGCAACTTGCTCAGTCCCTCAACGGTTTAGCGGATGTGGAAAGAGCTTCTCAGAACCTTCAAAGTATCCAGGCAGAGCAAGACATTACTACATTGATGTCGACAGGTTCGTTCTAGACTCTTCGTTGTTTAGTCGCTCATTGGCAATGTAATAGTGGACGAATACGCTCGTTTGATCAATTCCGTTCGGGTACGTCAATCAGCAAGGAATACGCTCACTTACTTGGGCTTATCATGGAAACAGCTTGCTTTCAGCTCTCGTATTCGGGTGTATCATTCTTGGAAAAATCAGGAAAATGAACTCCTGCGTACGAAGCAAACTCACGAGAAGAATCGGGCGCAAGGGCGTATACCGGCTGAGAGACTTGGATTTTCACTCACCCAGATCGCAGAGGTAGCTTGAGTCTTCGATTTCTCCTTACAACAATCTTAAGTCATTTTATAGGCCGAACGTCGAGCGTCGGATGCGAAACTTGAGTATGCTCATGTCTCAAAGCTGGTAAAACACGAGGTTGCCAGGTTTGAACAAGAAAGAATCGAGGATTTCAAAAATTCATTGCATGCTTTCCTGGAAGGCATGATAACCCGACAAAAAGAGGTGTGTGTTGTGAGTCTGGACATTGATTTGTGATGTAAATCGATGTTTTTTGTTTTTGTTTTAAGCTAATCGGTGCATGGGAAAAATATCAGCAAATGCTATTGAGAAAGGTTGGAGGGGGAGGGTATGCGGATTTGACAGTCGTCGGGTCTACAGGCACTGCCCAATGAGAGGATTGCGACCTTGTCGTCATGTAGATTTCAATGCTGCCACATCGGAGGTGTAATTTTATTTATTCATGCTTGCAATGGAATACTGGAATACAGGAAGTGATGATAATATGTTATGAATGTTTTCTACTGTATATGATGCTACTAAAGTCCCACATGTAAAAACCTTCGAATCCGTATAGATTAATCCGACTGTCAATGTACACTCATTCCCAGTACCTTGGCACCTTAGTGCCGTCAGGAGCATTCGCATCAAAAAAGTCAGACGGTCTATCGCGTTTAAGATTCCGTCTTCTGTTATTGATTGGCAAGCGCTGATAGGCCGAATCCTGAGCGCCTTGCTGAGACTGAGCTGCGTACTGGTTCCAACCCATCTGCTGCTGGAATCCGCCAACGTTTTGGTAGCCCATATTCGCCACATTCTGCACAGCAGCAGCTTGCTGCTGCTGCTGGAACGACGCTACAGCTAAAGCAGCAGAGATAGCTTGTGCTTGCTGGAGCTGGATCTGCAGTTGCTGGTGTTGCATTTCCGTCTGATGACGTACGTGATTGGGGAGATTGGGGTTTTGTAGGGCTTGCGAGATCTGCACGATTTGTGCTTGCAGCTGAGGAATCTGGTCGACTAGCATCTGGGACATGTCCATGTTGAGGTCAGGCTGTTGGTCTGAGTATATGTCTTGATCTGCAGCCGTTTCTGGTGTGCCTGCCTAAAGAAGATGGATATAGATAACTTTTAATATTCAAGTGAGATGCGGATAAATACCTTTGCAGGGGTACCATTTCCTTCGGGCCTGTTCGACGAACCTTCCTCACCGCCTTCTTTTTTGCTGTCCTCAATAGCCCTTTCAATATAATCCGAGACCTTAATCCTGGTGGGCTTGTCTACAGCAAGTTTATCCAGCGAAGGAATCTTTTTGGCACAGTTGGGACAGATGAAATCTCTCTCAAGCAGATGAGTCTGTATGCATTCTTCGCAATAGGATTTATTACAGCAAGGCGTTTTTACCGCATCCCGGAATAATTTGTTGTCTATTGGGCATGCCAGTGATGAGTCAGAGGGAGCCTTCTCACGGACTTCGGCCGCTGTAAGCCCCTTCGAGCGTGCCACTTGCTTTTGCCATGATGCCCTGAGACGATATGTTAGTTTGAAGAATCAAATTTTAGGCGGCAGACCTACAGATCAGGTTGCGCGACGACGTAGCCCCCCTCTGGCGTGACCATTACGCCTTGGGTCAGATCAGTGCCATTTGGGTTCTCTACGGCTTTCAACATGCTTCGAGGGATACCTGTTGTCCGTTTGATACGGGGTCTATTATCGAAATCACGGTCATTGTTTGTGGGACAGTCTTGTATCCAATGCCCTTTTGAGAATATGACGTTAACATAGTTCAACAGTTAGATTCACTTGTGCAAACCTTTCTGTCCACATCTATAACAGACATAACTAGGGGGCAAAGGTTTATCATGATGTGGGTGATGAAAATGAGGTTGATGTGGCTTCCCACCACGATTGAAGCCAGTACCTCGAGGATTGCTATAGATACGTTGCGAACTGTAAATGCACAAAGGGAGAACAAAACATAAAAAGCAAATGATGTTCATTAGAAACAGGACTACTACATGAACAAAAACCCGCAAGGGGCAACACCAACTGTGACATCTTTTCTTGAGTTTCCTCCCAGTTTTGGCTCTGGGCTTGGAACATGGCTGCCATGGCTGCGGCCTCGTCATCCTTAGCTATGTGAGAAACAGGCAGACCACCAGCAGTCTGATTGGCAGGTAAGGATTCAATTTGGGAGCGAGCCCATGTGCAATGACTCACCGGCGTGGATTGCTTTGTCGGAGAAATGGAAGAACTCGGCTCTTCCTTACCATCGAAACGTTTTGACATAGCACCCTTATGCCACGTTGGGACGGTGGGTGGTTGACCAGTTCGCAACACGGGGTCTGATGTGGGTATTGAAGGAGGACCCCCACCATTGACGTACATTGAAGCCTTCCCTCGTCCAGGCCGCTGGGCAGGCAATCTCTTTACAATGACCGAAGATGAACGAGGAATGATTTGGGAGTCATCCTTGAATTCTGCGGCCATTTGTGTCATTGAAGATGATAGGCTTAGGGATGCAACATTGAATACTCACCTTGCTTCGACGTAGCATCAAAAACATGAAGGTCAAAGTCATTTGCCTTACCCATATTATTGGCAAGAATGATTTCACGCTTCAGGTCAAAGACAGATATACCAGTGCCATCGAATGAAATTCTCGACTCGCTTCTGCTGGAATTAAACTTGTAAAAAACAGACGACGCCATATTATTGACACGCTATTACAACTAGAGGGGATGGTGAATGTAAGGAGCAAATTACATATGTAACGACTGACTGATTTTCTGATTTTGTTTGTCACGTCACAACCCCAAAGCTACTTTTATGTAAGCAATACATTCTAAATTAAGATCAAATATCGTTCGATTCCCCATTTTTCGCGTCGTCTTTCCTTCCACCATCATGTCCTCAACCGCGACCAGCTATAGCGCGAATGATGACTTGCGGCAGCGTAAGACCACCAATGAGCACGCCTCAAAACTTGTCGTGTCCGATGAAGGGCGTCAGGCAGACAAACTCTTAGATACCCACCAACAGTACGCGAATTTTCTTATATTTAACACGCGCGGCATCTGTCTAATGCATATTGGTATCACGTAGCTACGAATTTGGTGGGCCATGGGGTGTCCTAGCCATCATGACGGGATTTCCTATCCTCATGTATTACTTATGGATCTGCCTTTGGTTTTATGATGGTAAATTAGTGCATCCCACGTCGCTCGACGACATCAAGCCCTTTTTGTGGCGCATGGTTGGTCATGTCGTTAAAGTAGGTCGAACGATATATAGTTGGAAGGACGTGTCATTTATACCTTTTAGGATGCTAGCCCAAATGCCTACGCATGGAAAGTTTACTCTGGCAACTTTTTCTTCCAGCTATTCATCGCCTGGATTCTTCCGGGCTACCAGCAAGAAGGTCTCCCGGTCCCGTCTCTCAACTACAAAACATTGATGTACAACTGTAACGCTCTGGCCTGCCTCTACACGACCCTTGTCACGGCTGCAGCACTTCATTACTATAACATTTTTCGGCTCACTGAGATCATCGACAATTACGGACATCTTATGTCTGTTTCTATGATCTACGGCTTTGGTGTCTCTCTCATTACTTATCTCTATGCTGTTCTTACTGGTACCCAGTGCCGCATGTCCGGGAACTTTTTCTATGATTACTTCATGGGTGCTTGCCTCAATCCTCGCCTTGGTTCCATTGACTTGAAAATGTGGGCTGAAGTGCGTATTCCTTGGGTGATTGTATTCTTCCTGTCCGTCTCTGGTGCTTGCAAGCAGTACGAAACTCTCGGATATGTTACACCGGTTTGTTGTAGCCTTTCCTTGCACGCAGGTCTTATTGTTGACCACTTTATAGAACATGGCGTTCATGATTTTGGCCACCGGATTCTACATCAACGCATGGTACTGAATGCTATACCTCATCCTTCCGTATTTTTACTAACTAATCTATAGTGCAAAGGGTGAGGAATGCATTCCTCAGACTTGGGACATGTTCCACGAAAAGTGGGGCTTTATGGTCATCTTCTGGAACTTTTCTGGTGTACCATTTGTATGTTGATAACCGTTTTACTACCCTCTATTATTCACTCTTCTCTTTTCAGTCTTATGTCTACTCCGTTGTATACATGGCATCGCATGACCCTGAGGGCTATCGCTTTACCACTACGGGTTATGTGTTCATCTACACAGTTCTCTGCACTGCATATTATATGTATGTACCTCATAGCGCCTCTCATCTGCTTATCTGATTCTTGTTCAGCTGGGATACCGCTATGGCCCAGAAGAGCCACTTCAAAATGCAAACGCAAGGAATCCACAAGTTCCGCAAGACTTTTCCCCAGCTCCCGTGGAATGTCGTTCAAAACCCTACTTTTATTCAGACAGCTCATGGGTAATGTTTTTCTCTCTCCATACCTCATTGGGACCGTTTATTGATATTGTTCGTAGTAACCGCCTTCTGACCAGTGGTTGGTGGGCTTATTCGCGCAAGCCAAATTACGTTGCCGACTGGACCATGAGCTTGACATGGGGTGCTATCATTGGAACAGCCACTATTATCCCCTACTTCTACTCTATGTTCTTTATTGTAGTCTTGCTTCACCGTTGTACTCGTGACTTTGAACGGTAGGCATTCTAACTCATTATCCAAATGTATACTCATGAAGTTGTTTAGGTGCTCCGTCAAGTATGGCAAGGACTGGGAACGCTACTGTCAGGTCGTTAAGTGGAAGTACATACCCGGTGTCTACTAAGCTACGGCTACTACTTGTTATCATACAATAGTTATATCTATGCAGATATCTAAATTTTAATTAATAATGGACTGTTCTGCACTACTACTTAATAGTTTCTCGATCCCTTTGCCTTTTATTGGTTGGTAATAAAGCACATGTGGAAAATTCATCTAGTTTGGAATCCAAATTTGAAGTAGTATATAGGATACAGCAGTGGCAAAGCAATAACAATGTATACGACGTATATAGGCCGCGTAAGTACAACGTGAACAACATCTCACCCAAATCATAAAAAATAGCCATTAAATCTACATATTATATAATACTGTCGAAGAAGTAGATTTCACCATTACAATCGCCTCTGAAAACATTTGTTGAGTAACAGCGCCAAAAAGGAAAGGAGTGCACTTACACGACCAGACGATGCTCCCCGTTGAACGGATCCCCTATAGAAAAATGGCCAATATCCGACAATGCTTCAGCCACAACGTGCCCGTTCTTCGGATCGTCCGCGGCGATCTGGGGGTCCCAGCTCCGCACACACCCGTCGTCTCCGCCAGTGACGAGCGCGAGACGACGCGAACGCGCAGACTGCAGCCATTGGGCTTTCACCACACCGTAGCGGATCGTCGACGACGCTGAGCGGCACTTGCCCGTGTGTCTAAATGCGAAGAGAGGCGGGCGACCGTTGGCCATGAACCGCACGTCATAGACATGTGTCTGGTTGTCGTTGCGCGCGAGCGTGAGGAGGATCCCGTCCGGGCTGAACGTCGAACAGTTGACCTCGCCCTCAAAGTTTGGGTAGAGCGCATCGTATGGGTCGAGCACGATTGTGGTTGTTGCGGTGTTGTTTTTCCGCTTGATGTCGTACAGCCTTAGCATTGGCTTGTTACCCTCGCCGCGAGTGGACAGGGCCAGACTCTCACCTACAAAAGCACGTTTCAGAGATAATTACGCAGACCGGGAGCCATTGTACCAACCGTCAGGCCGTATGCAGAGCATGTCGCCGGCTTCTGTTGCATCAAAGGTGTACAGCAAACTTCTCCTCGAGACGTCGTAAGCTTTATGAATGCCAGTGAAATCACCCTCGTTATCTGGCTCTGACGACGCAAAGAGGTGGTTAGTTGTTGAGGAAGAACCCCAACCAATGGAGCCAATATGGTGCGGTTCATTTGATTTTTGGACGCAAAAGGAAGCTCTTTCTCGGTTAAACTTTCGCTCTGGTCCGACGACTACCCACAAGTGAAGCTTCCTGTGTGACATTATTACTTATGACGTTCTCAAGTTTAAGTGCCTGTAAAAAACCTACCTTTCACCTATAGCAAGAACTGAAGAGTCGGGTTTGAAGGCCAGTTCATAGGGCAGACCGCTGCCTTGAAATAATTTGGTTCCAGTCCACCCAGTCCCTGAGTCGGAAGCGATGTCATTATCCGCAGTATTTACTTCCTTCTCTTCCCAATAGATTACTTGACGATCGGCACCACAAGACACAAAACCTTGCCTAGATGTTGTTAGGCCTGTCATTGGATGTCAAACATTAAAAGCATCATACCTCGTTGGATGAAATGCGACATCATGAACAGCGTAGTATTTGACATAGGTTGGATTTTCCTTCGCTGCATGATGTCCAGACGGAATATGTAACTTGCCATCCCAGATCATGAGAGAACCGGGCCCATTATCCGCATCTGGGGTTTCTAATGGCACGTTGTAAAATCACAGGAGGCGGTAAGGCAAAGAACATACCGTCCGGTACGTCAGGCAGCCCCCCAATTGAGCCACTAGCTATAACCGTTAATGGCCCTTTCTGTTCTATCTTGCTGATGCCTTCAGTACCCCATAGGTCAGCGCGGCTACAATAGAATATAAGCTCAGAACTTACACCCTGGAGCTCTTCTCAGAACATCATACTTCGATGGATCATGGAATGCGCGCCGTAGTCTATGCAGTCCGAAGTCTTGATCGCGAGGCGGTATATATACCCTCGATGGCGACAAATAGGGAAAGGGTCGGGGCCGACGAGACACCACTGTGTTCGCTGCCATCGCGAGCTAATGATAAAAGGTGCATGTTTAAACAAAATATAACCACATGCAATTCATGTATATTCACCTTGTCCCAGATAAAACACGGAGGACCCTGCGTATACCCTGCCACTCTGAGAAATGGATTGTTCATAGAAGTGTTTGGAGGGATGTAGCATATTGGAGGTGGCACACGCTCTGGCGGTTCTCTGACGTCGAGTTTATGCAGTGCGTCGGTAAGACTGGTATCGTGACTATCCTTGTTTTCTGGCATAGGCACCCACTACCCTAGACATCAATAGGCGCCCATAAATCTGCGTGGATGAATACGTACCCGGTCTGGATCGTTCAGGTCCCAGCCTTCAGATTCAGATTCTGAAGACTCCAGATCCGGGGTTTCAGGCGCGTGATACCCAGTCGGCCCTTCGTCAAACAAAGAGTAATCGTCGATGTCAACATAAAGCTGGCGGCTTGAAGATGGAGTAGGCTTCGTTTTCTACGAATAGAGCAAGCAGTGTGTGAGACATCGGACAGGAAAAGATAGACGCCCATACCTTCTTAGGAGGAGAGCTGTCGATTTCCATGACTTCCACGTCGCTGGAGCTGAATAACTCGATAACTTCATGTTGACGTTTCGCCGGTGAGACAGGGTGCAGAGTCGGCGCCGTGCTCCTCGTCTCCTGCTCTTGCATCTGCGTGCCTCTGGTCGCCGACACCTGTCGCGCCTTACTCGAGCTCTTTGCACGTTTGGACATCAGCACGGCCTCCATCTCGTCCCCCGAATCTGAGATAACGATGACCTCGCCGCGCTCTGGAAAGTGTGACTTCGGCGAGTGCTTGCGTTTAAGTGAGGCAGCGCGTGGGGTGCCTTGTGCAGAGGATGTCGACGCACGCGGGGTCGACAGGACGCCGCCTTCTTGCTGGTTGTTAGCGATGGCAACGGCCTGTCGGCCTTGAGCCCTCTTCGAGGGCGACACCATTGGAGACGCGTCGTCGGTCCGGCGCCGTTTATTGCCAGGAAGTTCTGTAGCTCGCTGCAGGGCTGCGGCGGCGCGTTTCTGTTTCTGCGTATTGACATGCGTAATGGTTCATAAGCCCCAGAGCGATAACTAAACTCAAACGCAGGTTACGCACCGCTTTCATGTTGTTTAGCGCCTCCGCGATGATGGACGGGTGCTCGTATTGCTGTTGCACCGTCCCCGCGTCCGCGCCCTGCAGGGATCTCAGCGGTCCGCTCGTCGAGGTGGATGTGGATGGCGCTGGAAATATCATCAACTCAGTAAGGTCCATACCTCACCCACGACAAATATAGCCGACGCACCACGCACTGCGGCGGTCGCGGTCGCCGCTACCATCCCCACCCCCGCAGCTGCCTGGGGCACGGTCGCCTCCCATTCCCTGTATCGCTCTCTCTCCTTCTCGCGCGGGAGCCCCTTCTCCCGGACACTCTGGCGGAAGGCTCCGACGTCGATAGCCTCGACGACGTCCTCCTCCTTGACCGCGTACTTGCGCTCATAGAGCTCGTCCACGTCGATAGCCTCGCGTACCGGTTGCTGGGCACGGGAGCTACTTGCTCTTGAGCGGCTGGTGGTGCTGGGCGCAGCCTGCGTGCCTCGACGCAACAAGGCGGGCGGGGGCGTTGCGGACGGCGTCGGGTTTAAAATCGCGATCGTGCTCTCCGTGCGCAGCGTGTGCTGCACATGTTTCACCTTCACCCTCGCAGACGAAGACGCCTGCCGTGAAGCACCTGCGCTGGTCGCAGTTGACGAGGGCGGGGTGGGCTGCATTATGGTTCAAGTGTCAGAGCTGGTTGCCTGGAAAGCGGTATTCCGTTCCTGGTGTTGTGTTGGTTCGTCCACAGGGATTGTGAGGCCCCCCGGGGGCACTTCGTGGTCTAGGGAAAGGCGGAGGAAGGAGAAGGAGAAAGGTTTCACACTATTCGTGGTTGTATTCCGTGCCGCTGAGCAACCGCTGAATGTAATTTACAGTTTAATCCGTCGATGTCACTGATCTTGCCTGTTTTAGAAGCAAATTGTATTTGATCGTTCCAACGTCGTTCAGCCAGACATGGTACACATTGTGAGCAGCATTTTAGAAAGACATGTGTACTTTCTGGATATTACGTTTCATCGCTTGTCTTGCCTTGTTTTCCAGCGCGTCAATTTGGCGTTAATAGGTAAAGTCGTGGGTTTACCGGCCCGGCCCGGCCCGACCTTTCTCAGCAGGCCCTTAATGTTGCCGCGTCGTTTCATTGCGACTTTCTCCTACGAATAATATATCTAATCATATACAAGTCGCATGTATGTGTAGCCGTAAATGCAAAAATACCTCCCGTAAGTACAATAACTCAGACTAATTCATTCACCTTTGAATTTACGACAAGTACAACTTCTCCACCTCCACCATCCTCTCAGCTCTGATTGTACGAATGGAACCGGTATAACCTGTCCTTCATAAACCGCAGTCCAATACGGTGAGTTGACGGTGGGGACGTTAAGCACTTGTCCTTCCACCTTTCCTTAGGGCTGTACCACGTGATGCGTAATGTAAGACGCGTTTTCCTACTTTTTGTCTCCTTCTTCCATCTGCTCCATGTCCTGGCCCTAAGATCTCTTGTACATAAATACGCCCTATATCTGTCTTCGGACCATCCCTATGCGTTCATATCACCTCTTGGTTCTCAATATTTTGCCCTGGCAGCATTTCAGTCAACACCAAACTAACTACAGACCTTAGTAGTAAGTACTGACTCAAGCGGCGAGACGACGCGTTTCCATACATATATCGCACGTCGCGGGTACGCCTGGGTACGCGGGGATATGAGCGAACTCTTCCGGAATCATTGATCGAAGCCGCAAGGTCCCCGCCCGCTCTCGGTATCTACGTGAGTTATATATGGTCTAACAAAGATAGGGATCTAAAACAAACATATGTAAGTATCTCCCCAAATTCTTTATAAGACAGGTGCTGTCGTGTCTGTCTGATGAAACAGCCCCTCCGTACTACTTGATACTCTCCATAGATATCACGAATGATCAACATGGCAGGTCTCGTAGGCATGGCGCTGCGTTTGTACAAGGTTAGTCCCGCCAGCATTTCACGTACACTTATATGCGAATCACGAGCCGTCGCAGACATTCTACCCCACCGAAGTCCCAAAACAGGCGTCTCCGCGCCCGCTGCGCTTCGGGATCTTGGGCGCGGCGGCGATAGGCCCGCTAGGGTTGATCATCCCAGCGCGCACGCACCCTGAGGTGGTAGTCCACGCGGTCGCAGCGCGCAACCTTGCGCGGGCCCAGGAGTACGCGCAGAAACATGGGATCGCGAAGGCGTATGAGGGGTACCAAGGTGCGCATACACAGGAGAGCGCGAAGACGTGCTGAACGACTGGACAGCGCTCCTCGACGACCCGGAGGTGGACGTGGTGTACAACGCGGTGCGTAATTCTTATAAGGACTGGTGCATGGGCTGATCGAGCGGCAGCTCCCCAACGCGCTGCACTACGAGTGGACGATGAAAGCGCTGGAAGCGGGCAAGCATGTCCTGAACGAAAAGCCCTCTGCGGATACGGCAGAGGAGACACGTGCAATGTTCGACTACGCGGCGGAGCGAGGCCTGGTGCTGCTGGACGCATACCACTTCCGGTAAGTATGTACACCGCCTGTGATGCACGCTATTTTTTTTATTGGACAGGTTCCACCCTGCGCTGAAGCGCGCCAAGGCGATAGTGGATAGCGGGGAGCTGGGCGAACTGAAGCATATCACGGTGAAGATGCAGGTGCCAGAAGGGTACTTTCCTGAGGGCGACATTCGGTACGACTACTCGCTGGGCGGCGGTACGCTGATGGATATGGGCTGTGAGTGCCTTCTAGCGGCGCTGGACATGCCGTAGGCTGACATAACGCAGGCTACGCGGTGAACAGCGTACGGTACTTTGCATCATGTGAGCCAACGGCGGTGGTGGCGACGCAGCACAAGGTGTACGAGCCGAAGAACGCGCCTGTGGACTACGTGCGGAATGTAGATACGCGGATGGAAGCGACGTTTGCGCTGGAGAGGGCGGGAGCGACAGCGCAGATTGTGATTGACGCGGGGCTTCCGCCGGTGCTTGGGGTGGTCCCTGCATTCCCGGACACGCGGGTCGTGGTGGAATGCGAGCTGGGGAGGGTGGAGATGCTGAACCACATTGTGCCCACGTATTACCACTACATCGAGGTGACGCCGCGGGGAGGCCATGGGCGGACGGAGAAGGTGTACACGGGCGACGGGAAGGGAGAGGCGTGGTGGCTTTCGTGGCGGCATCAGCTGGAGGCGCTGGTGGATAAGGTCCGCGGGCGAGAGCCGGAAACGTGGCTGACGGGCGGGGATTCCGTGCAGACGATGGTGTGGATCGAGAAGGTGTATGAAAAGGTGCGTTGCCCTATTTGCGCGTATGTAAACAAACTGAGGAGGGCAGAGCGGACTGGGCAGCCGGCCGCAGAGTGCGTATTTCAGAAAGTAGTTAGTAGGTCACGCGGGGTGATGTCATCTGTCTTGTATAAATCTGAGCATGTTTCTCTGTCCCCGCCCATGTCCTCCCTCAACCGCCGCCTCTCTGCCCGCCGCGGTTCGACCACCGCCCCAGACCCGTTCGGCGTCCATGCCGATGTGAATCTCAACCCGAACCGCTCCTCGAGCAGCACCCTTACCATCGTCCGCGTGCCCGCCCCAGCCCCAGCCCCTGTCCCTGCCGCCAACGACCCGCCCGCGTCACCCGTCCTCGGCACCCGTCGCCTCCACCGCCGCCTCCCCCGCGACGCCCCCGGTGGCCCCGCCCCCGCAGACCCACCTGCCGCCCGCCTCAGCTTCGCCTTCTCCTCCTTCGGCCCCGCCGGCGGGCCCCGCGCCGCGTCCCCCAGCCGCAGCCACCCGCCCAGCCCCTCGTCGTCCCCCCGCCTCCGCCCCTCGTCCCCACATCTGGGGCCCTCCTTCCCCACATCCGGCAAACCCCGCCTGACCCCTGATCAGCTCGTCGATCTCGCCCGCCAGGCAACCAACCCCCGCGCACCCATCCCGTCCCCCAACGACTTCTCCGCGTCCCCCGCCACCCTCCCCGCCACCTTCACCCCCCTCCCAGACGACATCTTCCTCCCCTTCATCGATCGCCCCTCCGAGGTCGCCGCCCTCATCTCGTCCCCACCCGACGTCAAGCTCTTCACCCTCCTCGCCCAGACCTTCCCCAAGGCACAGACACCCCCAAATCCCGTCGCCGCCGTCGCACAGGCCGAGCAGGAGGGTAGCGCAGACCTGCCCCGCGACCCTGCCAACTGGACCTACCCCGAGCTCGTCTACCACCTCACAAAGATCGACCGCGATGTCGCCCCCGATTTCATCTGGACCATCGCTGCACGCAAGTGCATCATCTCCCACTCAGAGCTCATCTGGGAGCGCATCAAGGGCGCCCTCGGCGTGCCCCCAGAGCTCGATGTCGAGTACGACTTCCTTGACGACGATCAGGAGAGCCCCGACACAAGCGACATCTCCGACGACGAGGGTCGCGCGGCCAAGGGCCATTGGTCTGACTGGGACGAGGTCATGGATTCGCCTGTCTATGCCCGCAACCCCAAGCGCTTCAGCCTAGAGTCGCCCTCTGCCAGCATTTACTTCTCTGGAAGGCGCTTGGAGGACCACGACACCAAATTCCGCGAGCAGATCGACGATCGCCTGCAGGACCTCCAGGACACTGGCTACGCCCCTTCGTCAACGGCAGCTCCTGGCGGCTCAGGGGCCGCCACCATCGTTCCTACTCCACATGATGCTCGGAGCCCGGAGGAACACAGCGGCATCATCGTCGGTGCCTTTAGTCCCCCACTCATAACCCAGCGCGAGCCGACGTTGGAAGAAGGCGTCGACTATGTCTCCATTAAACCTCTGATTGCGCCGTCGCCGACCCCGTCCAACTCGTTTGCTTCTGGAGGCGGCGCCGACGGCCTAGGCGACATTGCAGAGGGCGCAGAGGAAGAGGAAGAGAGCGCTGATTCTACCGCTGCCGCTGCAGCATCGACGAGCCCGCAGAGCCACCTGTCGGTCTCGAGCACGCACGACGGAATGATCTCGCCCTCGCAGATCCAGGGCCTGCGGATATCAACGTCGCCCGTGCCCACGGCGCCACCCAACGCGGTCCTCGCGACCCCGCCCGTGCTCTCTCCTCTCACCTCGCTCCCACCGCTTGCCCAGCCCAGCGGGAGCCCGTCTCACACTGCCGCAGGCACGCATCCCCAGACCATCCCGTCGTCCGGCGCGTCTGCCGGCGCGTACACGGGCTCGCGCTCGCACTCGCGCACATCGTCGTTCTCCTCCATCGGCCCGTTTCAGCGCTCCGAGAGCACGGGCAATCTCGCGGCGTCGTGGCACGCCATGGCGGTCGCTGCGGCAGGTGGCATCGCGGGCGAGGGCGGGTCGGGGTCGCAGTACGGGGGCTCGGTATTTGGCAGCGAGGCAGGCGATAGCAGCGGGTACATCAGCGACGGAGACCGTGGCGCTGGGCACCCGCTGTTCCCGAGCAACTTTGCAAGGCTGACGGGTGGGCCAACGATGCGCGCTAAGTGAGTATTATCATCTTATATAAGTGTTTGCGGCATGCTGATGGCTGTTCCTCAGTAATCCGTCCACGAGAAGTTCGGCGGGGCATATTCCACATGCGAGGTACCGCGCAGCAACGAAAGGGCGCGGTGGAGCGCCGCCAGCGGGCGTGGTGAATTCAATGCCCAGGGCCCGTAGGCTAAGCTGGGGCGCCGGGTCTGTGCCTCTGACATCTACATCCTCTACTACAACTTGAGCGCTAAGTGGACCCATACATGTCATCTCCAATCCAAGGGAAAGCGATGCCGCGACGCAGAACAATTGCGCAAAAACGAGACGAGGTCTGCTCCGATAGATAATTGTATTTTTGGATGAAAAAAAAAAGAGTCGCACGCAAATACGCATCAGCGATTTACATGGTATACGAAACTACGCACAATGCATACACACATAAGTACATACATACGCCATACCACGCCACGATGGACTCCTTGCTCTTTCATGTTTACTTCCTCCGAGTTTGTTGTTTGGATTACAAGTTCTTCTTTTCTTTTCTTGGTGGTAAAATACGGATACCGACATATATTTAATTTACACAAATATGGCTGGTCCGGCGTAGGTTGAAATAAGATCTGCATTAGGGGACGAGACAACGCGCGGTTATCTATAAAATCCAGGCTGGCTGCTATGATCTATCCCCTTCAAGTATGTTCCATAAAAGGTAGCCAAATGACTAAATTAAGAAAAGCAGGTTTGGTAAGCATCGGCCCACATCGACCCGTTTGGAGTCTTGACTGGGGCGACTCAATGGTACTTGTGACTATTTTTTAAATAAGACGAACATTTTTGTTGAGGAATCTCACGACCTTGATAATCAGGAGATCTAATTCTAGTAAGTACTCACGTATCCCTGTTTGGTTTTTAAGGGGTAGACAACCGTCCCGCTGACGTTCTATTCAATTATCTTTTTATTCCACTAGGCAACAGAGGAAAACGTTCTGGATATATATCTGAGTGAAAGGTCTCGATGAACTGACCATCGCATGATGTATTTATCAAGCAATAAATTAAGCATGTATGTACGTGCACGGGTATCACATAGACAAGAACAATAAACAATAAATGAATATATACATAACATAGCAATCAATCGTAGAGAAAGTCAATAAATAACGTTAGTAAAAGTACACTGGGATCCCCGACCCTGACTCAAAGGCTATCTGAGCCGTCTTGTTCAATGCTTTTGTTTTTCTCATTGGCACTGGCTATTAGCCGCCGATTGCGCTTGTGCATCACGATAACTGTCGCCACCAGGATAAGCAGCAGAACGCCGCCCGCAACAGCACCTGCAATGACTCCGGTGCGCGCTGTGTTGTGCATGGTGCTTCGCCCTATAGTAGGTGGGCTGGTGGATACGCTGGCTCCACTTGATGCGCTGGTAGAAGCTTGTGAAGCACGAGTAGATGTTACGGTTCCGTTAGACAACGCGGCGGGTGTCGATTCGTTGTGGAGGAAAAAGTAGTCCAGCACTAATGGCATTGCCTTCGAGTTCCCCTCATAAGTAACCAGAAGTTTGTGCTCGCCCGGAGTGACGTTGTGCGTGGTGAAGAAAATCGTGTTCCCGAAGCTGACTTCGCTGGTGGGCAGCGCGAAGCTTACAGGGGCACTGTCATCCACGGACCACGTCGCAGTTGCAGACTGGTTCGCGAAGCCCGAGAAGATGTACCCTACCCAGTCGACGGAAGTGCCGACGAAGTCGAACGACACTGTTCCCCCGGCCTTCTGGGTCTGGTACACTCCGTACGTACCCAGTTGAAAGTCCGCGCTGACCTTGATATTCGGATCGCTGTTGTACACTTTCATCACCGTGTTCGACAGGTCGGCGCCTGCGGACGGGGTGTACTGTACGGCGTCGAGGTAGAACGGGTTGCCCTTGCTCGATACGCGCACGGTCAGCTCGTGCGGCCCGTCCGGGAGGATCGCATGGCATATGTCGATGTTATTTTGCGGTGTGTTGTCCGCCTGGTCGATCTGGTCGAGCCCCAGGCTATTCCCATCCACGACGCACTCCCATTGTGGGTCGGGTTGGACGGTGCCGTTTACGACGATGGGGTCAACGGAGGAGTACACGACAACGTCGGTCCCTGTAAGCTCTGCGGTCAGATGTGTTGACCCGAATGGAATATACAACTGAACCACACCTGTAAAATTCAGGGAGAACGACGAGGTCGATTTCGTCCAGTGCAGCGTTCCGTCGAACGCAGGCCCACTGTTGAGTGTATCTCGCGACGCAGAAGGAATCTGATTCCACGAAGAGCTGTACTGAATCAACGGGCTTGCATCGTCCACGATTACTCGTCTAAACGAAGGGGGGAGAGCCATGATTTAGTAAATGGAGGGAGAGGAAAACAGATTAGGAAGAAATGGGATGAAAGGACGGTTCGAGGTCTGGAGACTTTGAGGCTTGAGTACCTTGGGACTTGGCGAATACTATATCCCGACTGGCAAGCGTAGTGCTTGGTGTGCACATCTACGTAACATGTCTTGACGACCCTTGATTATTTTTGACAGCACATTTAATGAGGCTTGAAGTCTGGTAAATACGCGCTGATTCCCGAACAATAAAAGCTTTGCAACCCTTTAATAGGACAATGACGGTTCAGATAGAATTGTGTATGTTGCCAGACAACCTAGGCCTCTTGTCAGAAAATTCAAGAGACTCCAGTTCGGGACGGCGGAAGTGTAAGTAGATGCTACAGTACATGTTGGCGCTAATTCAATGTGAGCTGTCAGTTGAGCCTGATACACATATATTGAACACATTAACTCACCATAACAGGTACCGAGCCCTTTCGACTATTCCTTTTTGATACTTACCGTATGTACTTACTCAGAAAGTCAGCTCAAAGCGACAGAATCGGCAAATTGTGAGAGCGGAATGATTTTCAGATGTACAATGTAGTAAGTACTGATCGGCGTGCAGTAGGGTAAACATACTCTCAACAGATAAATGAGCACTTATTTATTATTGAAACAGTAAGCAACTAGCAAATTAAGTGACAGTACGCCAAAATATAGTAGGACAAGAGCGTACTAATTATTTCAGCTTTTGCTCATCTTCAGCTTGGGCGCCCTTCTCCACAAGACTCGTGACGCGGACGAACATGTCAACTGCAATGAGAAGGGGGATCAAGAAGAATGGGATGTAGCTGGAGAGAAGCAGCATTCGCTGTTCTTGAGTTATACCAGCTACAGCTTTTGGGAAGGATGATGCGGAATGCGGAGCAATGATAGGCGTTTGTAAAACGGTGACGAGGCATGCAAGAGTAGTTGTAGCTGAAGATGCGCCGTATAGCACGAGAAGCGGGTATATCGAACGAGTGCCTAGGCCCGGTTATCAGTAAACAATCGCCTACGAGCCAGAAAATAAGGCTTACCTCTGTACAATCCCCGGAAACCCAGCACAAATACGGGAACTTGAAAAAGGCTAAAAGGTGCGAAAATACATTTAAGTCTTGAATCAATCATCAACATTTCAAAGGCTTACGCTTCCAGCCATATAAATGTCTTGAACCATCCTAGATGCACACTGTCCCCGAAAGAGCCAAAAATGCCTCCAATGAGAGGATCACGGGAGAGTTGAATGTAGAAATTCATGCAGTTCTTGAAGATTGTAGGAACATATTGAGGAGGATACAGGTACTGCAAATCAATCACAAGCGTGGCTACGAGATGTACCTGTGCAGAAGTCATTGCGTCAGCGCACGAAATCGGTACGGATACGCGTTCAGACTGACAGCAAAGAAGGAAGCATAGATCAGGTCCAGCGGACGGGAGGAGAGAGGCAACCGCGCATAGGAATTAGACATGATGATTTGTTTCTCGTGGTTGAGGAGCATACCCCGCTTTAGAGTGTGTTACGGTCAAAAAAACGTAAAAGTATGGCCTTGCTGAAAGTAAGGTTCCACACTGTCTAATTCTTATCCGTTTTGCACATGTTTGTTCTCTCTTCTCTTATACACACAACCAAATACATCCACGACCCACCCCATCCTAATTCCTTCGAAAATCGCTCCGTTTTGTACTTGTTTGTCTATAGCCTATACGCTACACAGATGTAATTTATGTAATCGTTCTACGTCCGTTTCCCACTCTATCACTTCCGCGTTATAAGCCTCTGTCATTCCCGTCCTCGCTCCCTCCAAGATCCCGTCCTCCATCGTTGCGCTTTGTTTACTTCACTGGTGGAACTCGCCATGCTCGTATTTCTCTCTTGTTCGTTGGTTTAGCTTCTCTAACCTCTCCATGTCTTTGTGTAGGTCTTCCGATGGATGATTCTGGAACAACTTTTTGTCGAATTCCCGCAGCAATCGAATTGTATCGCGTCCTCTACTCCGTGATAGTGCCACGTATACTCCGAATTGTCAGGTTGAAATAGAAACATTGCGGGAGGATATCCCAATGTTATCGCTCCATCTACAGGCTGACCCAGTTCCCCTTCTCTCTCGTCGAGTATAAATGTCTTTGATGATGCCCCTTGTCTCATTCGCTACCTCCGCTTCCGTGCAAGTTTGTACTTAAGATAATTCTCACTCTTAACGTCGGCGCCTCCTTAAAATTCATGTAGTTATCTTGAATTATTTTTATGTAAGGGTATCTGGACTTTAAATTTAAACTTATTTGTTTTTGCCCAAAACAATCAGCAAGGCACTATCGCTGAAAGCGATACTTTATGGGCAAGAGAATTGTCAATGTCTCTTGTCACCGTCGTGTCCAGAAATAGAAATATGCTTCCTGTCGCACGTGATCACGACAAATCCCACTTTTCTTATTCAATCCACCGTAACTTCTTAGCACCACTACAAAATTCACTATCAACTTCATACAGTGACTCTTTGGAAACTTTCTACGGCATTGCTACTTAATCGACTGCGATGGCTGTCTTTCCACACTCTCGCGTATTCATTGGTGCTTCGAAGACTGTTGATATCACAGGCCCTCATATACAAATTCTCGACACTTTGTTTGTCTCATTCGCTCTGTCCCTTAACCGCGTCTAAGTGTGCAACCCAGGACCGGAGATGTTCATCTCTCGTCGGCTTCGTTTCCCGACGAACAGCTCCAGTCTGTACTGAAGTCTGGGCCTATACGTTGTTCAGCAGTGGACTCTGAAGTAAAATACCTTGTCACATCGGGAGAGGATAAAATTCTGAAGCTCTGGGAAGTGGATGGCCTGAAACTAATAAATGAGCGGTCTGTCACTCTCTATAAGTGTAACTGGATCTGTTTTGAATTTTCAACAGAGAGCTTCCAAAAAAACCGACCTCCCTTGCCTTCACCAAGAATGCACAAACTATTGTGGTATCGGACAAGTTTGGCGACGTTTTCAGGTACGTCATATGTATTAGTTTAATCTCATTCACGCTTGACTGATGTATAGACTTGTCTAAATATTCTGCTGTGTCCGAACTTTCAGTTATCCATTCAAGTATGAACCCTTAAGCAACGCCGAACGAAAGGTTAAAGAAAAAGAAAGGCCCAGAGATGCTCTGTCGTCCCATGAAAATCCTTCAGACGGTCAACTAATCTTGGGTCACGCCTCCCCCTTGAATGCATTCCTCTTTACATCGGACGAGAAATACATAGTCACTGCAGACCGTGATGAACATATTAGAATAAGCTGGTACCCCAAAGGCTACAATATTGAAATGTATTGTCTAGGTCATCTCAAGTACGTCATCCCTGCTATCAACTGCATGTAAGGATTCTTACTATTTCTCTTTAGATTTGTCTCCGCCATCCACATACCGACGAATGATCCTTCTTCCTTAATTTCAGGGGGCGGTGATCCTATGCTCAAAATATGGGACTGGGCCTCTGGAGCATTAAAGCACTCTGTACCGGTCCTGGAGGCAGTCCAGCCTTATATCTCTGTACTAGGGTCAAGAAAAAAGCGAACCATAGGAGAAGATAGTGAAGGTGCCCCCGAAGGATCCGCTAAGAAAGGCAAAGGTCAAAGAAAGAAAGAGAAGAGAAATGCAGCATCACAAAGTGAAGAAAATACACCTGTTCCCGAGCCCCAAGTGGCTGAAGATGAACCGAAGCCAGAAAAAGTTCTTGTAGTTCGCCGTATTGAGTGCGTGGAGTCTGATTCTGGCCCTCATGTCATTTTTTCCGCAGTAGGGTGAGCACTTTTACCACTTTATATATTCTGTTTAAAGCTGACTAATGCCTCTAGGTCGACTGCTCTTTTCTTATTCCCATACGCATTGGAATCAACGACAAAAAATATCAAGGCATTTGACTTCAAGAAACCCGTATTGGATTTTTCCGTTGTCAACAACTCAAAGTTGGTCGTGCTACTGGATAGTGCTTGGGTAGAAGAGGGATCTTCAACGAATCTAGAAGGCACAAGTTCAATGGTCAAAGTTCTGAAAGTTGACGGGGGCGACGTAAGTCGTCAATCTCTATCATTGTGATTATTCGAACTTAGCCGCATGTACCAAGTTCCAAGAAGATGCAGATGCTTTCAGACAAGTGGTGGAATCACTGAATTCAAAAGCGTTGCTACCAGGTTCGTTGTCATTTTATTGTATTGTTTAATATGGCTAATTAGCCATTTCGTATAGCAACTACGGAATCCTTAAAGAAACTCGATCTTTACTACGACCTGATCGGACTACCCAAATACGCTGAGCCAGATGTAGATGATAACGCGGAGGGCACACCCATGCCTATTGGCGCCCCGGAAATATCGTCTTCGGAAGCGGCTAAGGCGAAGGGGAAAGCTAAGGCAGAGCTCAGCAAGAAGGAGCTTGGCCGGATCAAAACGAAGCAAGCTGTCCTGGCAAAAGCTATGGAGGTCGAAGCGGGCGCGGGTAAAAGTGGAGGCACTAGGAAAGCAAATTCGGAGGAGGTTAAAAATGCTCCCCCGAGCAAGAGAGCAAAGTCTGAGCCTTCCGTAGAAGATGTGAATGGTGTACAAATGGATAAAAACTAGTCGGCTGGATGTGAAATGATACAAGAAGACATATTAATACAAATAATTAAGCGAAATATGTGATCATCATGAGCGCAGGGTTCGTTTTAGGGACTCTTCTATTTGAACTGTCCAAGTCTCGATCTCGTCATGAGGCAGCCCTTTCCATTTGTTGAACACCTGTGTAGTATATTGGCGCAAACCCTACTATGACTGGTAAATGAACTCACGGCGTCCAGTTCGTCCAAAATATCCAATACCCGCTCATTAGCGTCATCTGTAGCTTTCACGTTTGTTTGCAGCTCCGATTCCAACACTTTGTTCTCAGCTTCAAGCTGGTGACCATCGATTAGTTCATGACGACAACGAGCAGGATTGGGTGATGACATACCTCATCAATCAACTTCTGTAACCTTGCAGCCTCGGAGTTTAGAACAGGAATTGTTCTTGCACAAACTGCAACCTTCGGGTCAAGATTGTCCTTCCAGATATCATTCTCTATTTCTCCTCGTGCTTTCCGCTCTTTCGCATCATTGACAACCTTATGAAGAGTATCTATACTTTCCTGTATATTATAATCTTTGAAGAGTTTGTCTAGATCTCGCTAGTTTAAGCAGTCAAAAGTCAGAAGTTATTAAAAGGTAAGTGATACATACAAAGTTTTGTGCCTCAATATACTCCGATATGCTGTTGAAGGTCGCAGACGATCCATTTTTGTCGGATTCAACGTAGAGCGGAAAGCATTCTGAGAAGTCTTCAAACCTGTGGTAGATGTTTTAGTCATAGCGCCTGTCAGAAGGTTCGCAAGGCAGGACGCACGTCCAATTGTGAGAGGAACGCTGGATCGCCAACTGAAGAGCTGAGTGAAAGTGTATCCAGCGTCTGCTCCCCGACTGGTTACTAAACATAACGTGCAGTTCTTTTGAGTGCTTGATTATGATAAGCTTTCGTTGAGATACGTCCTAGCGTCAGATGTGCCAACGGTGTCAATGAGGACGCGTGCACCGTGATAGAATGGTACAAAACCTTGACGCGGGAGTCTGAATTGCAGCATTACAACCATGTGACTTGCACGTGATAAAATTAGCCAACAGGCATTAGGCAGCTTTAACAGAATCCGAAATACTACTTTAACCTTCAAGCTTCAAGTACGGTCATTCAACGGTCATTCTGGAATCTGCACTCTGCGGCGACACGCCAGTCAGCCATTCAGTGCTCCAAGCTTCCCGGAGAGCTGTTTGAAACCCTTATGAATACCAATACGCAAGATGAGGAAGCAGGCACACCTCCGAATCAACCTGGTGGTCAGCGCACCTTAAGTCGCAGTTCCCTGCCCTCCTTTCTTTTCATAAGCTTCATGCTGTTTATGCTCACCAGCCATAATGGAGATGAATTCTTGGCAAGGCATCAGTACCAAGATACTCTACAGGAACTGACTTATCAACACTCAAATTATACTGCATGGATGAATGGAACTGCTTCTAATTTCTTATTGGTATGTATACGTCAATCATGTGTCTTTGTGCGTATTTATCACTTTATAGCCGGAATACGATCCATCGGTTGACGCCCTGTTGGATTCTCTTCGTATCCGAGGCAAAATACTAGATCCTGCGCAGGATTCGTACTACTCTAATATCACTGGATTCATTCACGGAGATGCGACGTTCAATAATATCACGCTTACATCTCTTGAGTCAAACGAGACCTTCGCGGGATGGAAAAATCAAGCTGCAAACTTCATGATCGGCGTGAACACCACTAATATAACAGACAAACTAGGCTCCTGGGATTGGGCTTCCTCTACCAAAATTGCTTTGAGCGTACTAGAGAAACCTCCTCCTGGAATTAATACTACTTCGTTTCAGAACGGACAAATTGCCCTGATTCATGTGAGGAGATACTTCGTTTGTTAAGAGTGTCATCTCAAGTTTAGCACGTTGATAGGGCAGAATAGAATTCACGGATCCGTCGGATTCTGAGAACCTTAGACTCGAATTCGAGGGTGTTCATTTCTTGGCCAATGGATCGATTTATGGGTTCGCGGACCCGGTCAGGTAGTTATGTCTTTTGTTCCTTGGATTTTACCTCTTTTTACACACTCTCTAGAAATATTGACATACGCAATCTTCCTTCTCTTTTGCCCGAGTACGCTCGGAATGAGACTGCTCAAGCGATAGAACCTGAACTTCAAGCCCGGATAAATAAATTGAAGGATCTCATTGACGCAGGAATATTAGACGCTGATTCCTCTAGCAACGGTCTGTCGTTTTAAGCACTATAAATTTCTTAATATTTATCAATGTCTTAGATGATGCACCGAAAACGACTTGCCCCTTCACTTTTTATGCCCAACTTACTCCGACATATACACCAGGCGATCTCATGCAAGAATTAGAAGATGAAATACAAAAACCTACCGGATTATCTACGGTTTCACCCCCTAAATTGGCTATTAATGGAGTTCTTCTGAGCAAGGAATGCGGGATAATGTACGAATTATCGAATACCGAAGGTCTAAGGTACTTTTCCTATCTGAACTGTTTCTCTCGCAACCACTAACTGTAACACAAGATCTCGAATGTTTTTCCGGAAGTTAACGACTTGTCGGTTGCTGCTTTGTTCCAATATATTCTTCCTTCACTGAACACCGTTATTTAGATGCCGGTTTTGCTACTCTCGCATATGGGGCAATCCTTATTTTGTTCATTAGGCAAAGTGGACGAAGCCGTACCCCGTCTGGGATATCACGCGTCTCACGTTGGACTTTCTTGTCGCAAGCAACTATGGACTCTGTATCTTTTGCTGGTCACATCACATTTGCCATACTTGCTGAGGGCAGGCCATCAATCTCGTTGGTTGCACCTGCTTTTCTCGCTTGTGTAGTCTTCCTTCATGAAGCGGTGAGTAGTACATTTTGCTGAGAAATTTTTACAGTAACTTAAATATCTTCAGCAATTTGCTGCCCTTATTCATCAAATTCAAGGTCCTGAAGATTATGTGCCCCCGCCGCCGCTTGTTGAACCCGCTTCTCCGCCTTCAAACGACGATGATGCTCCTCAAGAGCCACTGCTACCATTACACTCTCCTGCACCAACAGGAAATACTGCACCAGTTCCTCCGCCTGCCGCTGATACGCAAACGATCTTTCAAGCCGCCAACAACAATGCGCCCATGTCGTTCTTAGCATTTTTCATTCATCATGTCCGCACGGACCCTCAAGCTAGATTATGTAGGAGTATCGTTGAAGTCTCGTATTATTTCTTTAACACTCTTCTTTGCAGGGCTTGGACTGGTCATATTTTTGACAGTCATTGTGCGCGTTATCTTATCACCCTTGCTTTCCGTCTTATTTGTTGCCGCTACGTATTCCTGCATATGGCTTCCACAAATTGTGCGCTCTGTTCGCCGGGGTCGTAGCAGTGGATTATCAACAGAATATGTCATCGGTGTTACAATATCTCGTCTTTTCAGTGCACTTTGTAAGTCGACAATTCACTCTAGTCATTTTATCTGTATCACTGTCTAATGGACTCGGCAGACTTTTTGGCCTGTCCTAAAAACGTCTTGGAAGTGGAACCTCGTCGTGCGTCCTTATATATTTACTGCATCTGACTTTATGTAAAAACGACAATAGCTTGGGTTTGGGGCCTTGCAGTATTCGTCTTCGTTCAGGCTTTTGTGGTCCTTATGCAAGATAGTTTTGGTCCCACATTCTTTTTGCCTCAAAAGGTATGTTTTTCATTCCTATTGTCAAGAGTTCTTTCACCTTATGACTTCCCTTTTAAGTACTCGCACCCTAAGCTATACGACTATCATCCACTACTTCCTCTTCCTGATGTCGAATCTCCCGAGGCTTCGCTGGGAGACTGTGCTATATGCATGGACGCCATCTTAATTGACCCCATGCTGCGCCATCAGTTCAAATCCTCGGAGCTAAACAGCGAGAAGGCTTCAGCCTTGTCAGATATTACAAAGGGTAAAACCGTTGGCAATATGGTTAATGCGATGCAAATGGGAGTGGGCGTCACCAGTGCTAGGAAAAACTATAGTTTGGCTCCGTGTTCTCATCTTTTCGTAAGTTGTTATTGAGTGATATAAATATTATTTCAACTCACCGTTTACACAAGCACACCGAATGTTTGGAAAGAGTACGTCTTCTTGTTAGTTACTATGCTATACGGCATTGTCTGACTAAGTTTGACTCTTCAGTGGTTAGCTATAAAGGCATGTATCATTCGTAGCTTTGTAACCTTATTAACTGACGCTATTTGAAACTGTAGAATATATGTCCACAGTGCCGAAGACCTTTGCCTCCCTTATAAAGTGGTTTCTTAGGCACTACCTTTACATCCTGAGATGGAATTAATATGTACTACCTTTATTTACTGTATGTAGTGTGCAGCAAATGTGCAGCATGTCGCAGCTCGCTGCATCTAGCATACACTTTGAAGTCCGGTTATTCAAGTTAATATTAGTGTACTTTAAGTGTACTTGCATCTTAGCACTGCTCTAATCGTGACAGATACCAACTACATGGTACTCTTCCAATGAAGCAAGGATACTATTTAATAGATATCCAACATGTAAGAGTAAGTATAAATGACGTGACTGAGTGACTGTATGCGTGGGAGTCAAGAAATAACGCCCGTCAATGGCCCCTAATACAGTGAATCAAGATTCTACCTGCAAGCAACCTGCAAGTTCCAACAAACCTCACATAGACCTCATATTGACCTCGTACGACTACGGCCATCTACAACCGCCTTGCCTGGTATCATCTCCCGTTTCAGCGCATACATATTATCTTTTCCTGGTACTTAGACTACGGAAGACTACGGGCTTGCTACGGACTTCGAGTCGCGCAGACCCAGGTGCCACAGAAGGTTATTATTTTTGGCGAACTTTTGGGCTGCCTATGAATGGTAACTCAAACTCGGTCAACTTATCTTTTCGATCGCCGTGGAAGTTGCTATGGTGTTGCGAAGATTAACATGGATTGTCGGTGCAGAAAGGCTCATTCAGCTTTTTGTAATTGGCATCATTGTGTACGGTTACTGTTGTGATAACCTGTTGTTATTTGACTAAGGAAATATGAATCTAGGACTGGTTGGTATCTGTGCACTTGGCATATAGGCGGTACGTATTTAATCTGTGCATAGAGACTCGTTTTTATCTTTGTCTTTTTTTGCTTTAGCCGGTTACCTTATTCTTCGACAAGCGCGCTGGAAACTAGGAGGTGACATTCCTTACTAAGTTTTAAATTGAGACTTTTCGCTCACGGACTGTTGACCTACCTAAACGAAGTTGCCTATATAGTAACTGTCGACATACTTTTAGCTCTCGGAGCGTGGCTTTATCTACACCTCTTGTTTGGGCAATACACACACAATGTCGCTATATACCCACAACCGGAGAAAATTTCAATTACTGAGCCGTATCAGTGCCAAAGCGAAACTGGCGATATGTCTGTATGCACAAAAGGCGCATGCGCAGAAAAATGGAAACCTCCCAGAACGCATCACTGTTCGACTTGTAATGTCTGTCGACTAGAATTTGATCATCACTGTCCATGGGTATGTGCATTTTGGTAATGCTCTAGATCTTTCATTTAGGCTGGCGCACATAGATTGGAACTTGTATTACTCTTGCTAATATGAAAGCCTTCCTGTTAATGCTCTCAATTGTTCCACTGGCCACCTCTTTGGCTATCTCACCGATCGTTTTGCCTCTTTTATCTCAAGTTCTTCAAATATTGGATCTTTCTCGCAATGACGAATGGGCAGCCCGCGTCTGGTGGAATTGGCCAGGTTCCTGGATAGTTTGTTCGGGACCTGTTGGACGATTACCAGTAGGCATCGTGCTTGGATATATCATTATTGGGAGAACCCGGGAAATCGATGATGCAGTCCAAGTTCCGGGATATGTAGTCGAAGAACCGCACCTTCGCCTATTCGCATTAGTTATCATCGCCTTACTCTTGTCTTGTTTTTCCATTGCGAGTATAGCCTTGGTCGCATTTCCATCAGAAGACTGACACCATTTTACACAGATCCTAGCTGTAACCTCTCTACGGAGAATACTACAAGGCACCACAACGGTTGAAACGTTATACACGCAAAGTAGACGAGGAAACTTCATATGTATACCAGCGGGCATCGTACAACGATTGGTCGTTGCACCTGCTCTAACCGGCGAAAGAATTTACGACTTGGGGCCCGCAAATAACTGGCGCTTATTTGCAGCGAAACCGGTGTGGACACGAACCCCTCAGTCAGTCACAATCGAGTTTGCTTCTGCATGCATGATCTCATTAAGTGATTCCAAATAGGGTTTATACATGGCCAAAAATAAATCCAAAAGTAATATATCGCATACTTTCAACGCAAACCGCTTCCGATGAGAATCGCAATTTGCCAGCAAAGCAGTCGCGTACGGATTTCAATCCTTGAAGTTGAACCGTTAGGATGGGGCAGTACCTTGATGTTGTAAATCAGCATGTGCCATTTTGTACGTCTGTGCATCACTCACCCTTGTTACCGCAACCTACACCGGAGGGCCAGTTTCCTGCTGTTTCACCAGAGAGGCAAGCACCATTCCAAAGAGATCCTCCATCGGAACCCGACCATTGACTGCAAGATACTTCGGTAAAGCTGCCCGTCAGCGCACCATGACCGGATGGGAAGAAGGCATTTGAGCCTCCAGTATCTTCACAGATGTCGAAACTGAGCCCTCATCGTTAGCCAAGGTCTTATTTTTAAGAAGTAATTTACTGGAAGGGTTTGCCCATTTGGTTGTTTTGGTTGGACGTTGTCTGGCCGCACCATTGCTAGAGGAATCACCAGTCAACCTACTTGTTAGTAATAAACAAAACGAGCACATACCTCATTGCCTTGAACGGGGCTGTGACGTAAATTTCGGGTAAATTACTCAGATACGACACTCCTCCCAACAGTGCTTACCACAAATCTGTAACTTTGACGACGATGGAGTGGAAGGGACCACTGTAAGAAGGCGAATAAGGATCTGCTGATCCAGTCAAGGCGAAGCAGCGTCCACAAGCATCACCAGCTCCAGAACCGGGTGCCGATCCAAAAGCCAGCTGGTTAATGGCCGCGGTGAAGCCAGATGCAGTTTTGCCACATGCTGAGCAGGATTATTATTGCACCTGTAAGTACGCGCATTAGACTTTCACGAAACTTCATACCCGGGCTTCCACATCCTGAATACATCGTGAACGACGCTTGACCCGAAGCAGCTTGAACATAGCCGCCAGTGGCACGCTCCTCAATGGCGACAGCGTTCGCGGCAAGGAAGTAACCAAGGAGAGCGAGAGTAGAGAGTAACATTTGCTTTGTGAAGAATGAGAACCTATGCAAACATCCAATTCTTTTTATACAATGACGCCTAATCTTCGGAGCTTCCCCCGGTTGTCATCGTCAAAGTGATTTTGAAAAAATGGTTCTAAATGTGACTTCCCCAGACCGAGCCAGAGTTTTTCCTTTACCGTCATTCTGCCGTCATCAGGTGGGGTATCGTATCTTCACATGCCACAAAAGAGAACGTGCAGTCCTACATAGAGTATATGAATACAGATATGGACAAATGACATCCGCGGAATCTTTGAGATGTTCAGGAGTACCTAGACATGAAAAATTGTGTTAGAGAAATTAGTTATGATTCAGAGGAGTGACACAGTGTCGCGATGTTCGATTCGCGATTCGCATCGCGTAGTGAAGTAAGATCTGGTAAGATTTACTCAAAAGGTATGGATATATAACAGCAAACCGCGGGTCGAAGTCGGGGCGAATGGCCGGGTAAATGATCAATTAGCGGTATTCGTAAACATTTCATACAAGTCCACTTGAGAGCCTAGCCAAGTCTCGGAGGAAGTTTAGATGCTTCAGGGAAGTGGTTACACCTTGATAAACGAGTGGTTATTTCAATAGGTATTAACATTGTCTCTAAGAATTAGTTTCTTCAGAATTGACGCTATACTTCGCAGGGTCGGTCCCATGATGGTTATGGTTGACGAAATTGAACCTGAGAGAAGAGTGAATTGGATAAAAACGCTGAAACATAGATTGACATACATCGGGAAAAGAGCTGCAAAATGATGATAAGTATATTAAAAGTATAATAGTTGCCTTAGACTTACAAAATTTGAGTTGTGACCACTGTGAGTTAGTGCTTGCTGCATATTGCACCCAACCTGGCTGAGGGGACTCGCCGTAAAGCGATTTTCCTTCCCTGACTCGTTCCCTGAGTTCCTGGATATCTCTCTCTTCTTCGCGTTTATTTTCACTCCAGCCCCAAAAACGTTCTATGCCAACAAAGTTCAGAGCAGGCAGGTAAATAAAGCAAATGACGGACTGCTCGACCTCTGATATGCCATAAGGAACCCTGCAGTGAATCCTAAGAAGCCCCCGACTTTCAAAGGAACGCGCATCTTTGCGCCAGTTGGGTCCGCCATTTCTACACGGAGTGTAAGTAAACATAAGGCAAAAGTGACAGAACTGAGAGCTAACCCAAAGCGTAAAGAGCCCCAGGGAAAGCGGCAGTAGCGCCAGCCCATACTGCGTAGTCCGAGGGTCTAAAGTACCGAACTACACGACTTGCATGGGGATCGGAATCAATGAGAGGGTATTCAGTCTCCACAACCTTGGTCGGCATAGCTGTAAGAAACGGGAGTGGACGACGTATAGTAAACGCCCACGGGCGGAGGCGGTTAAGCATTCGATCACGTGATATGGCTAATAAGCCAGCCCTGAACAAACAGTACACACTGGTCTGCTGTGTGGACAGTGGCATAATGGGAAATAATTAATACAAGGTCGCCTCGTTGCAGCTGTGGCCCTTCAGCTTTATACTCCTCCTCTAATCTCCTCTGCCACTAAAGCGATATGAGCGCCATACGCAACAGCGTAAACCGCACAGAAGCTCGTAGGAAAAGAGCTCTACCATATGCTCGCTCTACAGTAAGGCCAACTTCATGCTGCCCATTATCATAAACTCACAAGTCATTCGTCGCAGGGGATCACAGGGTTCTTTCGCCGAATTTTTGGCCTGGACGGTGGAGAGGAACATGAGTCTGATCTGCCAGAGCTCCCAACGACCATGCCAACTGGACATGCTGTAACAGATGAACCGGTGAAGTAGACTGACAAGCTGCAATGTCGGTTTTACCAACATTTTTACAACAGGCTATCAACTTTTCGCGCAATCAAAGTAACTCATATCGATTTGGCCCACCTCCGACATCTTCACATAATCGTCAACCACTCTCTCAAACGGATTTTATTAACTACGCTCCATTAGGCGCAAGGGATCCCCCTCTGCCTTCATTTTCTAACGCTGATGTTAACGGCGCGTCCAATAACGTCAACGGCAAAGCAAGTATCAGTGGTAGTACACATTCTGCAGACTCTTCAGTATCCCAAAGGCAAACTACACGTGAGTTTTTATCTTTAAAATATCCTAACTCTAAGCTTACCAGATCTTTTCCAGCTGAAAAATCAGAAGTATTTCGATTCACTTATACAACGAGACTAGAATCGTTGTCAGCCGCCAACGTTACGCACGCGCCTGCATCAACCACTTCCTCCACTAAGAAATTAAAGCGAAACCCTAATGGTGATTATCGTTGGGATGGTCCAGGAAGCGCAAAGCGTTCGCGTCAGCGTAACAGGTTTGCTTCTCCAGCCTTTGGCGCCACGCCTACGAAAGGCGATCGCGCACAAAATTTTAACATGACCACCGAGATGGATCAGAAACGGCGGAAGACTGGAGAATCTACAGCTTCCACTTCGGAGTCACCCACATCCTCTCTACCATTCCCCATCACTGGATCCCCTTCTGCGTCAAAAGGGAATGGATCCGGTTCTCGAACTCCCCCGATTGTCACTAATACGTCCCGACTGCGTACACCGGCGAAGCCGACAGCACCTGTTGTCCCTTCACCTTTGCGCAACGCTTGGTCTGATTCTTCACCGAATTCGCGTGAAGAACCGGGAAAGATTACTATTTCACCAGCCAAACCCACTCAAACTGCTACCTTGATGGCTGACTTGATCAAGGAAACCATTCCTCCGAAAAAGCCTGATTTAAGCAATCCCTATCAAACTGCAAGTCCAGTTGCTAAGGTTGGACCTCCCAGACGCGGTGCTCGCCGCCCGCGCCCAGCACCGCGCCCTGAGGTACCTGCTAAGGAAGATGAACATTCGGAAGAGCGGAAACTGAAAGATAAATTCGAAAATATATCTCCTCAAGCTATCATCGAGGCTACTCTTCCAAAGGTAAGAGAATATCATAAAGACCAGTTGCGTAGTACTAAATATGTGACAGGGAAGCAAACGTTCTCGTCCTCCTGCCAATTTCGAAAGATCGAAGTCCCCCGATTTCGAACAAGCCGAAACTCATTACCAAGTGGAAGAGCCAGAAGAGGAATCTGGTAGAGCTTCCAAAAAGCCCAAACCAAGCCTCAATGGAAACGGCCGCCCGTCTAGTCTCTCCACTGTGCCTCCCATGACAGGGAACTCAGATGTGACGGCAGAAGAGATTAGTGACACTCCCCTACCCGAGAATTTTAAAGACGAAAACAAGGCCAAGGCCAAAGACGGTTCCAAACTTATGAATGGAAATGCCTCTACTTCAGCAGCTGCTAGCGCAACGCCATCTACATCCAGAGCGTCATTTTCTGCACTCAGGGCAATACCCAAGGAACCCAGCAAACTGCGATTTAGCTTTCAAGCCGATGGGACTGTGGGACCTGCTTTAACACCACCACCCATCACTACTTTACCCCCAGCTCCGGAACCGCAGGCCCTTCCTATCACCAAATCCGATAATCAAGGAAGTGCTGTTCCTTCAACTGGATTTGATTTTTCTTTCAACCCCGGTGGTGATGTGCATAAAGCTGAAGTTATCACTGTCGCAACGGAGAGCCGACCTCCAACTGTCGAAGAAGTCAAGAGCGATGTAGCAGCGATGGACGTAGATGTCCTTCCTATGTACACATTCTTCATCACTGCGGTGTCTATGACTCTCAGCAGTGCAGACGAGGCAAGGGCCCGTGAAGATGTCAAAGTCTTACCTCCTGCTTCTTTACCTGCTTTTAGCTTTACAGGCTTCCAGCCTACAGATGGTTTCAAGTTTGGCACTGCCCCTGTCATATCCACTCCCGCTGTTACCAGTATCTACAAGGAATCTCGAGTTGATGCACCACCTGTGAAGGCTTTTGATTTTGCTGCCGCAGGTATGAAAAGAGTGGAGGAGAAGGATGTTTGGACATGCTTCTGTGGTGTCAAGAATGCCAACTCAGCTGACAAGTGCATCGCTTGCGAAAGTCCTTCACCGTCTACCAATACCAACAAGTCCGTTGAAACCCCTAAGTCCGTGGTTCCATCAGCCCCTGAAGTCAAAGGATTTGACTTTGCGGCAGCTGGCTTCAAAATGCCGACTGTCAACAAGGATACTTGGACCTGTTCTGAGTGCACCCTTTCCAACCCCAACTCTGCTTCAACTTGTGGTCCGTGCGGAGCAGACAGGAAGTAGTGTTCGCGTATGCTATTTTAATGACATCACGGATCGCACACTTCGCTCTCAAGTTTTGCCCGAGTACCCCAGTCACATATACACTACGCTTTCTGCACCACATTATCATCCTTCCATTTCAATAAGCATTCGCTATCTGTATTTGTAATTTTTTTAAATTTATCTTGCTGGTTCATACAATTCTCACAGCTACAATCGTACTCAAGTAGATACATAGTGGGCAATGCCCCGATTGAACACTGGTGCTCGTTTAATACCTAGGCTGCTCGTCTGTACATGTACATGTAGGGTAAGAACGATTAGCTTGCAGGAGTCTGCTTTGTAAAGTCAAGCCGTCGTGCTATTGAACGATTCCTTCCCTCACTGCCTTCATCTGAGCTGAGCTTCCTCTTGAGGCTTCGTGCTTTCACTCCTGGACCCGTCGAACTCATTTCTACGTTACCGTCAACTTCTTCAAGCGGTCTTGCAGAAAAGTGATTGCTACATTTTGGCAGTTTGGATGGGAAGGTAGGATTAGGAAGAGCGGAGAAGTAAGGGTGCGTAAGAGCCTATCCAAAAGTATTAGTTTTGTACTTTTGCCCAGGAAAAAGTGGTTGCTTACCTCTCGAGCACTTATTCTCTTCCTCGGCTCATATATCAAACATTTACTTAGCAAGTTAATGGTGTCGGCACTTGCTGCAAACAGATCCCTTAAGGGAGGTTTAGGGAATTGACCAACAGGAACATAATCAGGTAGCTTAGTGTGTCCCTACATGACACTGGATAGTAAGCGCGTATGTAGAAAAAAGAGAATACAATATTACTTACGGGCCATTCTTCCTCTGTAGGCGTGCCAAGGGCTCGGAATATGGTCTTCAATTGGTCCATATCACTTTCACCAGGCAGGTACGGAATACGAAGCATGAGTTCAGCGAAGATACATCCCACAGACCATATATCAACAGCGGTACTATAATACCGACTGCCGAAGAGAAGTTCAGGAGGGCGATACCACCTGGAATTAACAAGACGTTGGAAAATCAAACGAATTGCAAGAAAGGAGAAGACCCACCGTGTTATAACCTGACATGTCATTTTGTATCCAGGATCCGCAAAGTCCCTGGCAAGACCGAAATCTGCAATTTTGAGCTGACCGTCTGAAGCGATGAGCAAGTTGTTGGGTTTTAAGTCCTATACGAAAGCATGAGAATAAGCCATGGACCAAAGGACGCATACACACACGGTGAAGAATATGATTTCGATGGCAAAACTCCAAACCACGAAACGTCATTGCCATCCAACTTTTTATATCTGCTGGAAGGAACACGAGGGTCAAGTCCTTTATAATCATTTCCAAGTCTGAGTCCAGGAATTCCAAAACAAGATTCAGATTAGTTTTTGAAGAGAATACGTCGAGTAGCTTTGGTGGCAATTTTTAATGAAGCTTGCAATCACGTCAGATAACCTACGGACGCACCTCTATAACATTTTCATGCTTCAGTTCTCTCAGATACTTGACTTCCCGGATAGCTGACATATCCAACCCATCTTTAAACTGGCCAACCTTGATCTTCTTAATGGCTACCCTTCTACCCGTAGAGGCTTCCCTTCCTGTTCATGAAATTGACAATTAGGGCACTGTGGCCTTGGTTCGCCACGAGACACACACCCTGATATACAACGGCGTATGTTCCTTCTCCGACCTTTTTATCTTTCACCCTGAACAACCATAGTATCAATCAGACATTTCCACAAAATACTGGAAGACATACCATCGGCGTTGTCTCTCTGTATTCGCCTTCTCCACAGCATCCATGTTGGGTCGTTTATTGTAGTACAAGCGTGTATGTACAAGTTAAATTGCAAGCTGGGGTCGTTAAATTGGAGGCGAGAACTGATTCAAAATGCAAGAGAGCAAAGCGCTATTAATTCGTAGCGTCGAGACCTTCCAAATCCCAAGAAAAGCGACTTGCAGAATCGTAAATTGGGACTGACGAGGGTTCTGCCAGCCTTGAGGTCATGCAAAGAGCAGAATGCCCATGTTAGGCAATGCTTGGCATACTTATTTGAGGCACACGATGGAAGAGAAGGTAAAGCCAAATACCATTAGCCGATTTAGGTAACTTGCTACGCGATCACTTGACCTAACCGCGAAACATAAGGCAGGGGAAGTTCAACTTGCCCGGTTCTGTGATGCGGCTTACACCCACGCGCTTTGTGCATTGTTACTGAGCTAGACCTCTTTCTTTGATAAAACTTTCCTTCTTGTCTATACCTTCATTTTACTTCGTCTGTAAAGCTGTTGTCTGTTGACCTTGCTTGAACCTTTCATCAACTTGTTGTCAACTTGCATTGGCATTGCCAAACTGTCACTTAAACCAAGACAGCTTGAACCAATATGCCTACCGGTTCCTCTCTACTCAGAAACCTCTATTCAGACCTGGGAGTAGAAAAGAATGCGACTCCCGATGATAGTAAGCTTGTGTAATAAACGCTCAAGATTTCTTTGTTGACTAATACACAAATGACAGTTCGGAAGGCGTACCGGAAGAGGGCCCTAGAAACTCACCCGGATAAACTTGATCCAAACGCCAGTGATAAAGAGAAACAGGAGGCTGAGCGGCAGTTTCACAGGGTAAAATCTACTTGAGATTAGTCTTTTGTAGTGCACTGTTCCAATTGCGCCTGCTTACATTTACAGATTCACGAGGCCTTCGAAATTCTATCTGACGTAGTGAAGCGCAGGGTGTGTTAGGGCTCAGTATATCTATAAATGAATGAACTGACCGTGTACTTATCAAGGCGTATGACAACCGCATGAATGCTAGAAATGACCCAGCTCTTCTATCTAGTGAAGCTGCGCGGCGTATCAAGGAAAGGAAAGAATGGGCATTGCGCCAACTGGAGGAGAAAGAGAAGCGCGTAAACGCTCACAAAGCAGAGATTGAGCGCCAGAAAAGGGAGAAGCAAGTAGCCGCCGAAAAACTGGCGAAAGAGGCAGCCATGGTTACTGACATGTTGCAAGAAATGTACCAAATGAATCCGGATTTTGCTGCGAGACGGGAAGCTGTACTTCAGGTTCGCCTTTCGCATTATTCTCATGTATTTACCTGCAAGACTGACGTACATAAATGCATAGCGGAAGGCGGAACGAGAGCGTGCCAAACCTCACAAACACGGCAACCTCAAGCAGTCCATCATATCATGAGGCCCGTTTTCATTATCCCAATACCTAATCCACGGACCTTTTACTCACGCTCGGAAAGATACCACGTCTCTTCGTCCTCCTCTGTAAGTGATAGTGTAAATTTAGGATCCCTTTCTACTCGAGGACCCTGTAACTATGTACTTGGCCATACCGGTCACTCTTATATCCCCATCGCTTTCACTCTGCTCTTCGCAATAAATCCGATATCACGTACGGCCCGGTGCAGCTCCAGCTTCCATTGCTCGCTCCCTTGCTCTATTGGAGTGAGGCTCGCGATTTCTGGCTCAGTATTCGATAGCGAATGTGGTATACCAAGTGCGTCTTCCATCTCATTGGCAATGGTAGCGCGGCTCCGGCCGTTGACGAAAGTGATATAGCGCAGTCCGGGGTAAGTCCTCTCATAGCAAGCGTTCAAGTGGTCTAGACGGAGGAGCACTACAGGAAGCGTTGGGTTGACGGCCACATTTCCCCCTTGTTCGGCATTGCTTAGCGTCGACAAGTTCTTGGTTTCTCCTATGCGAGGATGGCCGGCAATAAACTGTGCTTGACAGGGGAGGTCCCACTGGGCCAGCTGCTCTAACGCAGCATCAATTAGCTCCGGATATGATTGCAGTTCGGGTGAAGAAGACTTCAGTTTTGCACTCAATTGCGGTTCGAGCTTCTCCGTCAGGATAGGCGAATGTTCGAAGAGCAAGTCCAGCGCGACTGCTAATGGAGACGAGGGGTCGGAAGGTGATGTTCGGATTGCCTCCAGACTAGGTAGCGTAGCCATCGCGTAGTAAGAGGAGAGAGGGCACCAACTTTGAGGCTTGTGATAAATGTCGATCAGCCGCAACGGACCGGCCTGCTATATGCGTGTCTCGGAGAATCAAGCGAATCAACTCTTCTTTGAACCTCTGAGGTCACGGTCATGGTAATCCTAAAGTTAAATCTGGGCCAAGTTTCCCTTGCTATCTCTGATCTTGTCCAACCCACATAACTGCAATGGCTGAAATAACACCTGTTGCTTTCCGTTGGGGAATCATATCGACTGGGTATATAGCTGCATGCTTTGTGAAGGTGGAGTCCTTGGGCCATCACACTTACAGATCCGTCATAACCGTTTGAATAGGATCTACTTGTAGACCCGAAGACGTATGTTCCATTCGATTGCCCAAGCCTAAATCACTGACCGATCTGCGTAATACATACGTGCTGTATAGTCGTAATGTGCGCGATATCGTACATCATGTTGCTGCCGTTGGTTCAAGGACAGTAGCCAAAGCTAAAGAGTTTATTGATACTGTCGCTGGTGGAAACAAAGATATCAAAGCTTACGGATCATACGATGAAGTATATGCTGATCAGGTAATGCCATTACATACTTGATGCAGGCATGCAGTATACTCAACCTTACAATAGGACGTCGATGGTGTATACATAGGTCGGGACAATCTCTAAAACACACGGGCCTAATTAATCTTTGGGTTAATGGTGCAGGGACACCGCACACTTTTCACTACGAAAACGCATTGAAGGCAATCAAGGCAGGAAAACATGTCCTTTGCGAGAAGCCAGTGACATGCAATGCACCTGAGCTGCGTTCGCTCATTGCAGCAGCCAAGGAACATAATGTGTTTTTTATGGAAGCGCTGTGGACCAGATTCCAGCCGCTCAGTCTGGAAGTGAAGCGGATTGCGGAAGAGGGCACGCTTGGGAAGCCTGTTCTTCTTCACGCCGACCTCTCTGGCAACTTTGACATCCATAGTAGGTCATCTGAAGTTTCGAGAGCGTTAAGAAATATGTACTTATACTTTGGAAAATTCCTAGACATTCCTTTGACCCATAGGATATTGGATCCAGAGTTGGGAGGAGGTGCCTTATTAGACTTGTAATAATATTACCCCTTCACACTTTTATTGACAAGTACTAATACATAATACAGAGGTCCCTATCCCCTGTTTTGGGTGAGTACCGCGTTAGAAGAAGCGCATGATGAAGCCTAGTATTGACCCTACATCCAACAGGCGATATTGGCTTTGTACGAGAACCCAGCAAATGAAGACAGCGCTCCTACAAAAGTTGTAGGCTCCATGGTCAACACCCCGCTAACACCTGTGGACAGCAGCACCGTGTTCAGCGTCGCCTTCTCCACTGGAAAGCTCGAGGCACAGGCGTCACTGAGCTGCAGCATAACTCTCAACGCACTTGAGACGGGGGTCACCATTCGCTTTGAGCGGGGATCGATCCTCATATCCAGTCCCATCTACTGTCCCAAAGAATTTAAAGTGCAGTATTTAGGCAAGGATGGGAAGATTGAAAGGGAAGAGAAGAGGATATTCCAGTATGTTGGAGGAGGCTGGCACTTCCAGGCTGACGAGGTAGCGCGGTGCGTCAGGAACGGGAAGAAAGAGAGTTCATTATGGGGACACGATAAGAGTTTGCTGGAGATGACTGTTTTCGACGAGGTACGTTTCTTTAGTTTACGGGTACTAAAGTCATTGACAAGCATTTTCAGGTCCGCAAACAGGGCGGATATAAATTTCCTCCCGGAGTCGAAAAAGTTGGCGAGTAAATAACTACAAAAGGAAGCGCGACTATCAAGGACTTGCGTCCATAAATGTACATCTATGCGAATGCTCATATTCTGCTATTCTTGGTTTCTTATTATTGTTGCCGTTGAAAGAATGAAGACACCGTAGATCAATCAGGTAAAATGCTTGCCAATTTTAGAACTACTAGCAATACACACCTGAGGGATTGGCTGATCCATGGTGGACGGTTTTATGTTAACGCATGATTAGTATGTTGCACATCGTACAGGGAAGTAGGATGTGAGAAGTACTATGGATCCAAAATATCCAGCCCTCATGGAAATAGTAAACCGTATTCGTGGGTTAGACCAGACCAGATGGTGACAGAATTGAATGGGGATTTGAGCTGCATCCCATGAAACCAGTTCAAAATTAGAGGAAACGAGGCTTGTACATGAATCCTTTACACAGAGAAAAAGATAAATAGAAATATAAGAGATATCAGTACAGATTCGATGAGTTGAGATTGTACGACCTGACAGAAACTGGCAGGAGATGCTTTTACGACGACTGAGAGTGCAGCCGTTTAAACTGGGCCAGCATTTCAACACTGATCATCTTCAGACCCCAGCGGTCTGCGAACGCCCTGCAGTCGTCACGTCGAGCCATAGTACCTTGTGCATCGTCGTTGACGAGCTCGCAGAGAACGCCTGCAGGAGGTTGACCAGTTAGGAGGCAGAGGTCTACGCCGCTTTCGGTGTGACCCTTCCGTGTCAGAACACCGCCTTCGCGAGCGCGCAGGGGCACCATATGCCCCGGTCTCGAAAAGTCCTCGGGCCTGGACGTAGGAGAGGCGAGTGCGCGGGCTGTTAAGCTGCGATCGTGTGCCGAGATTCCGGTTGTGGTACCTACAAGTAGCGGATCAGATTAGATGCGAGGGCACCACGGAAATAGCTGCGCACCGTGCTTGTAGTCGACTGTGACGGTATATGCCGTGCGGTGGCGGTCCTGGTTGTCGGGAACCATCATAGGTATGTCCAGCGCTTCTAGGCGCTCCGCGGGCAATGAGATGCAGATGTAGCCGCTGTATTATGAAGGCGTTTTACGCGGATGATTTCACATGTCAGCAATCTTATCAAGTGAGCAGGTAAGAGAAACGGAGTAAGCGCCGAGTAAGGCTCTGTAAGGCCGCGGAGGGGCATCCTACGACGCGGAAAAGTGAAAGGGGGCATCGTACTGACCTCGTATGTTTGATCATCCACGCCATCTTCTCCGTCGTGCACTGCGAGCCAGATATGATTAAGTCGCCTTCGTTCTCGCGGTCTTCGTCGTCCATCACGACGAGGAACTCTCCCGCAGCGAACGCGGCGAGAGCGTCTTCCATCGAGTCAAAAGAGAAGGAGGTGCGTGCCGGCGGCGAGGCTATTTCTGTGGGCCGCCATGCGGAGGACTGAGCATGTTTGAGGACGCCATTGGATAGGGAGGCCGTGCGGGGGACTGGGGACGAGGTAAGAGCGACAGGAGCCATTGGAAGAAGATGTGAGAGATGTTATGGGTAGCGGGAGAGTGAGATTTAGTTGTGCATTTCCCGGTGGGTGGGAGCTTTATAAGACCGTGCTTGATCAAAGTGATCTTGTAAAAAGTGTGACGCGGTCCTCAGTAAGACGGCTAAGTCGATGACAAACGTCCGCCTGGGCTGGGGCACGCGCTCGTCGCTGTCGACGTCCCCAGGCGCCCCGTCGACGCTGTCTACGTCCAGGTGCATATATGCACATCAGTGGAGATCCCATGAGTCAGTGTCGGATCGTCAGGAAGTTGTGTCCGACAGCGGAGACGGGCCGGCAACGACGTGCGCCACGGGATTGGCTCGGCCCAACACGGAAGGAGCCGGCGACGCAAGTTTTCTAGCGACCGCTGGCACTGCTCTTCACCTTCCTCTCCTCTCCTCCACCGTCAGGTTCCCTCTTCCCCGCCTCTTAGACCCGTCTTTAGGCCAGCCATGTCTTCTGCCAAATGGGACGCTAGGTACGCACCATCTCCTCTTTGCGCGCCCTACATCGTCTCAATCCGCAACATCTGCGCAGATATCTCGGGCCTGTGCCCCACGACGCTTCCTACTACGCCAAGTGCATGCTCGGTGGTGTCCTTGCCTGCGGTATCACCCACGCGGGTATCACCCCCCTCGATGTGGCCAAGTGCAACATGCAGGTCCTGATGTTTCTCCTTTTCCGCATCGTTTGACTGCTCACAAGTTCGACAGGTCAGCCCCGCCAAATATAAAAGCCTCGTCCCCACTTTGAAGACTCTCGTCGCCGAAGAGGGTTCCAAGGGTATCTGGAAGGGCTTCGGCCCCACCTTCGTCGGTTACTCGCTCCAGGGAATGTTCAAGTACGGTCTCTACGAAGTCTTCAAGGATACCTACATGAACCTCGCTGGCGAGGAGCTCACCACCAACTACAAGCCTCTCATCTGGCTCGCCGGTTCCGCTTCTGCCGAGGTCTTCGCCGACGTCGCTCTCTGCCCCTTCGAGATGGCCAAGGTCAAGATCCAGACTTCGCCCAACGGTACCTTCCCCATTGCTTTCGGCTCTGCTCTCCGCGAGATGTCCCGCAACAAGGTTGAGACTCGCTTCCCCTTCGGCTCGCTCGTCCCTCTATGGTCGCGTCAGGTATGTGTTCTATTTTAACAATACACTTATATTTTTACCGATCATTAATTTCTTTTAGATCCCCTACACTATGGCCAAGTTCTTCTTCTTCGAGAAGATCGTCCAGCTTTTCTACACCAAGGTCTTCACTGAGCCCAAGGAAACCTACAGCAAGACCACTCAACTTGGTGTTACCTTCGCTTCCGGTTACCTCGCTGGTGTTGTTTGCGCCGTCGTCTCTCATCCCGCTGATTCGCTCGTCTCCCAACTCGGAAAGGCCAGCAACAAGGGCAAATCTATTGGCACCATCGTCAGCGAAGTCGGCCTTGCCAACGTTGCTACCAAGGGTCTCGGCACGAGGGTTCTCATGATCGGTACTCTCACTGGCTTCCAATGGTGGATCTACGATTCGTTCAAGAGCGCCATGGGATTGGGCACAACCGGTGGAAAGTAAACAACTGTCTACGATATACCTCGCTAGTGCTTGTTAGTCCATATCCCCCTCTCATCTCGTGTAGCTGGCTCATCCTGGAAATAGGTTAGCGATTTGGATGGAATCCTGCAATTCTTGTTAATTGTGTTTAAAAGAGACGCTAGATTACTTATTGCCGCTTACCTTAGTTTTTATGTTGTCCAAGTATGCTTAGAATGGGCAATAGTTTTCTCCACTCGCCATGCCATCAGCGGAAGGGGTAGATAAGGTAGGATATGCGTGACAGTGTGCGCCGCCAGCAGCAACGTCAATCATTTTCATTTTGGCGGTGCGTTGTATGTATCCCTGCTCTCGACCCCGAGTACTGGGGAACGGTAAAAAAAAGGGAAGAGCAAAGAGAGATAAACGAGTACTATTCCTTTTTGCTTCTAGTTCATCTTTTCTTTCTGCTCGACAACCTTCAAAGCCACAAGATCGCGATTTATTGCTCTCCCTCAAGTTCAATCGTTTTCTAATGACAACAACAGGACCTCATCCTCAAACTTGGTTTCTCGGACAATCGAAACATGAGCGCCCAAGCCGTTCGGCAGCGACTGCTTTGTACTTCGGACCGCCGTCGTACACATTCAATTTGCCTTCAACACTACGCCCCATTCTCCTTGTAGGCCCATAACTTAGCATTGACCTGCAACATGCCCGGTAAGTAATGTCGTTGTGAAAATAGTCCTAAATCCCATATTCTGTAGCCATACCTCACCAGGTAGTCTTGAGGCAGACCAAGAGGACGAATACGATGTATATTGGATACTCAAGCGCTCACTAGTCACTGTTCACAAAGTCATGTGAAAGACCAAGCAGGTTGCAAGCAGGCCCAAGAAGTCATCCGAAATCTTATTGAGTCCCCTCATTATCTTCTCCAATGCTACACCCACCTTTTTCTTTTTGTCAAGCGACGTACTTTGTCCTGGACTCAGACTCTCAGAATTACAGTGATAGTACGCTCCCAAGTTGTTCCGAATATAAGTATGCTTGAGCGCCGATCCTCCTCGCATGGTGTCCTCGGTCCACAGTCGTCCAGTACTGACATTCAGGTACTTGGCAGTCACGATGACGGAGTAACTTTGGTATAGCCGCGCAATGCAGGGCTCGTTCAGGTTCGTTTTGAGGGTTGGACGCCCACACACGCCCACAACTGTCGGTGACGCAAATGTGCGCATCACTCGGATGCACACCTCCCAGCGGTAACCCAATTAGCAGCAGGCACTGAGCACCAGTTGAGCACGGGTCAAATTCCTCTTGGGTTCTGTGCGTCATCTCACCGCCATCCTGGCGTCGCGTTGCTGCAATGCCTATGTCTTCCATGTGGATCGACATACACAGACGTGACCTAATTAATATGATTGGCGCAGTCGCGGCCAGCTGTATATACTTGGTATATACCAGCCTCCAGGCTGTATACTTCTGGCAGTGGTTTTCAACGGCCTACGACACAACTACTACATCCTATCCGTCGGCTTCCAGACAGTTTCTGCCATCCAACAATCCGCAATCCGCGTGGACCCTGGAGGGACTGAGTGCACCCAAATTACAGTGGTTGCATGCACACATAAAAGATTACTACCGGCGGAGTTGCATGCCTGTTCCTTGCTTGTTCCAAGCTTTTCGCGCATATCCATCGCAGCACTCGCAGGTTCGTAACACCGGAGGAATCCTGGGGTTCTGTTCTCAGGTCACCCAAACACTTCAGCCTTTATCGCGCAATGAATGAAGACGACGTGGATGTGGGGCTGGAAAGCACATTCGATATTTGGGGTGTCCGACGGCGTCGTTGCCCACCCTCCCAGTCGGACTTGGCAATGCCCCAGTGGCGAGCGCGGCTTCTTGAAACTCGTTCTGCAATATTAACTTGCAGGCCGCACAAAAATCCTGAGATTCGACCACATTCTACAATACGCAGTACGCACGGGTATCTCACCTGTTTTCAATTTTCAGGCGAAATGGCATAATGATGAGACGCGCGAGGCGCGCGGGCGTCACCTTTGAATGCCCATGATTTACAAGCTACAGGAGTCGAGCTTCGCACTTGAAGTGGAATCGTCGCTGCAGTCGGATCGGAGGATATCACGGCGGTGCGACAGGAGCGCACGCCGCTGAAAAAAAACAAGAGGGCTAATAGCACCGGTCGAAATTGTCTCAGTAAATTTCTGACATGGCATTCCATGATATTTAGGGACGGACCGAGCGCGACGCCTGCGGACGGCACAAAGTCAGTGATATGATACTTTATTCTATCTTGCAGGGCCATTCGAACTTCGAAGCACGGAAGACACTGGCGTGATCCCGCAGGGAAATCCTGAGGGATCCGTCGTGTACACATTTCGACAGTTTATGGCATCGGCATTACACGCAGATAGCAGAAGCCGGTTCATCATAAGTATGTGTGTATCAGTGATGCATTCGAAGTTTGAATCACACTTCGCATCTTCCAGCGGCCGCCTGGAGGCATCTGACTACGTTTTCAAGCAAGGGCGTGTATCTGAGGTAAATCATTGTGGTAGCGTTTTCTGGAGTTTGTTCAATAACCAATCAAGTGTAGGTAGAGCGGAAGACACAGCGAGAGATATTTGCATCAAATCGAAACCCACTTGGATTTTCCACATCAAACGGTATGAGAACTCCCAGTGGCGCGTGGAAAGAAGAGGAAACATCCGGGTATCACGAGTATTTATTACTTTGACAACATATTAATACAGATTCAGTTCGCAGTCTCAAAGTACGTCGCGGATTAGTGACTACTTTATAGGAAAGCAAGATTATAAAATTACAGGGCGGCATGTTTGAGCAATATCTTTACATTTGACGGGCTGCAAATGTCAGATGGAAGAGGTGCGAGAGGGATAGAAGCAAGGAAATCCAGAGAGGGCGATGATCTCGCGAGTTATGATGCTTGAAGCCCGACCCCCGAGACAGAGTTATGACATTCTTCACATTTGACGCGTTGACTAATCCACTCCATCCTCCTGAATTGCATAGGCTTAGGTCCCACGACCTTTTTCAGGCCAGTTCGCTTTGCGGAGCCGTTCCGGACTGACAGCAAGCTGCAGAGAATGACCTCTGCAACCATCGGAACCATGCTCAACGTGTGGAGATTTGGCCAAATGGTAGGCTCGTGAAGAGTATTACAGGTGTCGCTGATGAAAGCGGAATCGATCTCGTGAATGGCGAACTGGTCCACCGCAGGGAACATCCGTGTGAGCTGAGTGAAGGATGGTTCATCGATGAAGGTTGACTGTCCCTTTAATTTAAGGTTGCGAATAGAAGGGTACTGCGCCACAATACGATGCTCCATAGAGGGGTCTGGAAAGTCGTGGCCCACGAGGTCGTATAGCGAGAGCGAATGTAAGATAGGAGCAGCTATAGATAGAAGAGGGATGAACAAAGGCCATCGGCGATCGGATAGCTTAAGGTGTGTAAGAGAGGGCAGCGTGATGATGTCGTCTGGGGTGGGGTACAGCGGCCATCCTTCAACCGCGCGGTTGCGCAGTGAGAGATGCTGAAGCTTGACCATTTGGGCCATGAGTTCTCTGAAAGTAGGGAGTGACATAGGCTGCGAAGACATTAGCTCTAAGCGTGTCAAGTTCTCGAAGGAGCGTTGGAAGTGGTGCGCGGAGAGGTCTTCAATCCTCAGGGTTTTCAACTGAGGTGTCTGAGCGTTGAAGAGTTGGTTCTCTCCACCACCACCAGTGTAAACGCCACAAACCATCGATATCTCCTCAAGCAGGGGTGCGGCCACTTGACGCAAGTCGTCGTAGATTGGCATTGATTCATCGACGCCATTATGAATTTCAGCCCGACGCCACCTGGCTATCGTTGGTTTAATGACTTCCCAGAGTTCCAGAGCATGTGAATGGATTTCTTCGTCCGCAGGGTCATGTAGCAGGTCAACTGTGATGTCGAGGGGCACACCGTGGGACCGTTTGAGGTAGACGGACAGAAGCGTGAGTGGAGTCTTCGCTGATACTGTTAGTTTGGCCCACAGCGTAGGGAGATCAAGGGTAAGCGAGCGCCAATACCGACATATATGGGTTGTGCGACGCTCATTGCGGGTGGGGGATTCGATGGGAGCGTCGTTCTTGCAGTACGCCTCGAAAATAAGTAAGAGGATCTCGGGAGGAACCTTGGTTATTGGACGCCGCTGGCCGACACTGAAGCCCATGGTGGTGGTGGTGGTCACGGTAGAGTATCTATGATATCATCGAATGTCAGGGGTGATTAGTTGGAAGGCAGGGACGGATACTCGCCTTGTGGATGATGGGGACGGGAGGAAGGGAGAAGACAGAAAGGGGGTGCTCCGACCTTTATAGTTGGCACAATATCGCGCGAGGCATGAGACTAATACGAAGGGACTAGCTCTGCCAACTGAGAGCCTGACCCAAAAAGGAATGTCGGATCTTGTTGGAATCCATTCGCAGTTGATGCAATCCTACCAATGTCAATGTAAACCCCGGATTGGAAACCCCACAGGCCGTACAAAAAGACATCCGTTTGTCGTCCTTAATCTTCGACGTCAGCCTTTCGCCGCTGGAGCCATCATCTTTGGTCTGCTATGTATACGTCATGCTGCTGCAGCGGGCGCCATCATAGCACTGAGCAGCGCGACCAACGCTGCACAGCTGGTGCTTCCCGTTTCTTTTCCGCACAACCTAAAGATAAGATACGTAGACGTAATGTCCATGGCGACCACTGCGAGCATGCTGGACATAACACATGTTTTGGCGGTGTGTGGCATACAGAGGAGCCCTGCTGAGTGGACAGAACGATAGCAAGACTCGAGTGGAATCGTGGATGTTGAGGGAAAGAGAAAGAGGGAGTAAGTACTCGGACCCTCGGACCCAGTAGACGTCAACTGGCGATCAATCAATCAAGCCCGTGACGAAAAGCGGTATCATCTGTCGCGCGCAGGGTGGACTGCGCCTCCAAAAGGCTATGCATATTCTGACCTCTGCGGCGACATTCTTCCTTAAACTCTTCCACCTTTACCTCTTTGACTCTCACTACAAAGTACCATGAGCTTGGATCAAAACCTATTCACCCTAGTATTCACTCCTCATAAAGAGAACAGCAATGTTGTCGACCTCGTAGATCCTAATGGTACGGTGCATTATCGCAAACAAAGGATTCCTGGCGTAGAATATAAGATGGAGGTCTATGGTGCGCAACTCTGAACAGCTATGAAATAAAGTACACGATCTTCATGTTTCTTCAGATCCAATGTCAGAATCCCTGCTTGCCATCGCAACGGCACCTGCTGCTACGAGCAAAGTCAAGACACTAGAACTCTACAATCCGACGTCGGTGGTAGAGCTTAAGTACTCGGGGACTCTCTCTTTTCGCTGGAGCTTTAAATGGGAAGAGTCAGTATCAGACTACGTTTGAAATCTCATCTATCTCATTCCTTCGCAATCACTAGGCATGAATTCGAGTGGAAGAGGGAAGAGTGCTTTATGATCAGAAAACCTGACCCCCCAGTTATCATTGCCGTTACCAAGGAGCCTGCTGGTCGTTTGAAATCTACTTCAATTCAAATCTTGGACTATAACCTCAATAGGTAATAGAAGCGCCATTAAACTTTGTAACTGAAGCTAACGACTTGCTCTAAAATAGGTTTGACATAGATGACAGAAAAGGACTTGAAATAGTTGTCCTGACTGCTCTGATGACATTCCATGATTCTAACGAGGCACAACACAATCCGGAACCTACTCCTATAGCAAATTCTAACAACACCAACAACAGTACGTTGGCAAGGGTTGCTACAAACCGGAAGGAATCAGCGTCTAATGTCACACCGCCACCACTCCCACCTCCGAGACCCGCCCCAAGGACAGGCATAGATCGCATTGCTGAAATGCAAGCTATCCAAGGGGAATACAATGAAATACTTGTGAGCGGAGAAGGCACAGTGAACGAGTACGGTGAATACTGCCATACCCTGCTTCAGGTTTGTAGTACATGAACTCCGTCAATTGCAACTAACTGATACTTATTTATCTTTTTGCAGGATGAAGCCATGCTCTTCATAACAATAAAGTCAACTGAAGCAATTGATGTTCCTAAAGTCCTCCAGGTCGTTGAAGAGACAAAACGTATTAGGCACAAAGCAGGCTCGTTTCTTCCGTTTTGAATCATAAAAAACGATCTGAACTCGAGCTAGGTCTGTCCGATGACGAAGAGCTACATCAGTATGTTCTTTACGACACGCAAGAGGCTAAGAAAGGTCCGCGACGAATTAACTTGGATGACGAACCAAAGGACAAGTACGCTCCTCCCAAGAATCTTACCGTTCATTTGAGCAAAATTCCTTTGCCCGAGCTGCAACCCAAGGGACAGCCAAAAGAAAAACCTGCGAATGAATCCAGTAAGAAGAAAGAAGGCAAAAAAAGTTGGTGGTGAAGCCCTATTTGATCACTACAAAATCCGTCGTTGACAGTGTTTTCCGCCTACCGCTGTACAGTCGATAATGCCACAAGGCCTGCAATCAAGACACCTCCGACAGCACCTACTCCAACTCCTTCGAACTCTCGTTCAGCAGCGCCCAGTAAACCTCCACCCAAGAAACTTCACCGACCGTCCCAGAGCTCTTCGTCCCTTCCGTTTACACTGGCTCACCAAGTCCATCCGAACCAACCGTCCCCTTCCCCGTCGCAGCTGAACAACCCAGTTATCTACAACGCACCCCCTCCCAAACCACGCGCCCACGGACATCGTCCCAATGCCAGCACGCCTTCGTTCACACCAGGCACATTGTCTTTCCCCCAACCGCAAATTCCCTCCGGACCCCAGGGCGGTCGATCGAGCCCATATGGGTCGTATACTAGTGCTTCGCCGCCTGGTTATAACAATAACAATTTCCCACCCGCGAGTTGGTCTACCCCCAGGCCCCCACCGCCTCCTTCTCTTCCCCACCTTTATCAGCCCCAGCCAGTGAGCCCTAGCTCTACATCCCCAGCGACTGCGAAAATCTCTAGTGGGGCGTCGGCTGTCGTACAAGGCTTGATGGATAAATTGACGCTGAGACGATGATACTGTGTTCATGATAATGAAATATATGCTCTATGTATTTGCATCACTGGTCGGTGTGCCAGTTCAACAGCGTTTGGAGTTCATAGCTCTTGCTCACTCTCGCTTATATGGTTTATTTATATACTACCCAAGATGTACATATTTTGTCGGCCAAGGCCATCTAAATTAAGCAGTTTAAAAGTTGGACCACAACCGCCATCATCTAATGCTCTTACAGCTTATACAATCTTCAAATAACCACTACTGAAGGAATTGCCACAAAAGCTGGAGCTCTCCTGTTGTTGACCTTGAAGGCTGTATTCGGTTCAACGAACTTCTTGGACTAGCATGGATCGATCGCCACCATTATCTGAAATTGCTTTGAAGCTTTACGCCGACATCCTTCGGGATATAGCTCTTGAGGACCCTTCTCTTACAGTTAGTACGAAACTCCCACTTGAACACTGATATTTTAGCTTGCTTGCTTCGTTGCTCTAGGACTTGATAGACGAAATGACTTTAGGATCGCTCATGACTAACCCGTCGTTGCACGCAAGCGGCTCGACGCCTTCACAGGAGCGCCCAATTGAACAAGACCCTGCTGAATCTGTGGCACAAGGAATCTTCTCTGACGATGAGTTGCTGATGTTCGGGAGCCCTGTTCGCCGGCATGTAAATTTAATCCTCACGAAAGGCTGAGCGAGTTGATTCATGATGTAAGATGTCCATCTCTCTGCGGAAACGCGTTTCGGAAGAAGTCCACCAAATCCTATGCTCAATTGCACGATGTTATCCTAGAGGTCAAGGCTTTGGATTGACTAGGTTTGTACTTGCTAACGCACTTGCAGAGCATGAAACCGACGAAGACGAAGATGCTGTATTAGAAGAGCTTCCCAATAAAACACAAAGGCTTATGGACGACATAAAATATAAAAACCAGATGTTCTCTAAATCATCGAGGCGAATTGCGGAGCTGGTCAGTCAAATTGCGAAGGTATTATGCAAAACCTTATGAAGGCATTCATACAAGATTCTCGTGACTGATTACAGAAACTCTAGGTGCAAGTGGTCTTTGACCAACACTTGAGACATGCTTTATCGGTCACCCTACCAGTGCACGACGCCACTCGCACTGCGTCTATAGAGCTCCTTGCTACGGCTATTGAAGTCTCGCTTGTCAAACTGTCTCTTGCACGCGCTCGTGCAGAACGGATTATCTACAACCATACAAACCAAAGGGTACCGTCCAAGGATAAAAAGAACGACACCGTAGGGAAAGCGCTTGAAAACGCATACATATCTCTCAAGAAGGACGAGTCAGAAATAGATACGGAGATTCAGGCACTGGACTGCCAGCTGCAGGAATACGAGTCACTTATGCAACTAGTGGACAACGGGAAAGGAGGGTATCGAGAGGTCGTCGACGATTGGACAAAGGTGAAGCAGGAGACGGATGAATGTCTCAAGGACCTCCGGAGACTTGGCTGGACGGGGGATTGAAGACCGGTGGTTTGCTTTCTCTTGTCTATACACCTATGTATACTTCTATGCCTCTTGAATTAGGGAACCACAAAGAATATGTGCATCAAAAAACCCAAAGAGAGTTGCGTGGAACAATTGCTGGTCCGCACGAATCTGGTTGCATCTCCTTTCAGGACTTCAAGATACTTCAAGTATAACTGCCCGCGTAATGAGATACAAGTCACTGCAACATACAGGCTGCTCTAGACAAGGCAACATGCATAATAAGTTGTCGCCCCGGACCAGGATTCATTAGATTCTTGATTTAATTGACCGGCCAATGTGCAAAGATCATTTCAATTTCATCCATGTGTTTTGACCTGTTTCGACGTAGCCCTCACGGTGATGGACAGTGACCACAGAAGATTGAAAGTCTGTTACTTGAACTACCACGTTTATTTGGGATGTACTTGATTGTCCACAGTTTTTTTTTTTTTGCCAAGTCAGAGTTCCTTTGCGCGTACGTAGACTCGCATTCAAGGACAAATGCCATACTTGCTCTATCTATTCAAAAGCCAAGTATTGGATATTTACCACGTGTACAGCCGCTGCTTATCTTTGGTTCCTCTTTACGGTGACTCGATGGATTACTATCATGCGCAGTACTGACTCGTACCGAGCCTTTTTGCTTTATGGTTATGAATGATCGTCATTCTGCGCGAGCGCAGCCGTTTCAAGACCCCATGCTTTGCACGTTTCCAATGAAGTCATCTCAATCCGGCTTTCAAGTTTGCAAATCAAGAAAGGAAGTAAACCGACCATTGACCGACCATTGACCGTCAATTTAGGTCAGAAAGGCAGAGGCACATGGAGGAAACAGTAGGGGAATTTAACCATATAATGGCTTGGACATCTGCCTACTGGTATAATGGGAAGGTTGAAGAGCCAAAGAAAGCAAATAAACCGATGTGCCCGACAGTGTATCTAAATTATTATGTGGCAAGGGAATGGCAGGGAGTCTCTGTCTACCGTTGACCAGCCGATCGTTGGAGAATCCCCGAAATTTAAGGAAGAAGTAGTCGAAGCAACCTGAGAACGTCCTCATGTCTTGCTATACGACAAGCAGAGAAGATTTCGGGCTCCAAACTGCAGTAATAAATCTGCACTTTATCTGGGTTTCAATCTGTATCTCGCTAGCGACAGACTTCGCGAGCAAACAGGATGCCAAAGGCGGAGAGAAGCAGCTAAAAATAGATTGACGCCTGGCGTACGCCCGACGCGGAGTGGCATATCGTCAGCAGCAATCCCTCCTTTCCGTCGCACGCAAGTGCATATGATTGTGGTGTTCATGAGACCTGCATACGGGGATGCGGGAAAGCTTGTGGAGGTGATACGCCACACATTTGTATTTTTTTCCTGACCATCATGCAGCGTGCCACCAGCACGACTAACTCCAAGTAGGAGAGACGCTCGCAGTGGCAACGGAGCCTGTTCCTATGACCTCCAACAGCTTGGCCTCTACGAGACCAGATCCGCTTTCCCCGAGCAGAAGATCCACTGCGCACTTTTCATCGAGGATCCCCGAATTAGCAGGGCGTCGCGGGGCGCATTTGGACCTGCCCGCGCGTCAACACTCTAAATGCAGGTACGCGTCCTCCAAAGCGGGCACGCCGCATGCCTCCGGAGGAAACAAGTGCGAGATACCAGCCAGATCTTGCAGCAGCGGCGCAGATTTGTGCGACGCGCCTTGCATCTAAGAAGCGCCAGGACGTGCGGAAGGCGTCGTCGAGCAGACGCTGATGCAAACGCCGGCGAAGGCGAAGCGCGCTGGTGACACAGAAGGCGGGGTGCAGATGGGGGTTAGATTGGGTGCAATGTGCGCACCTGCAATCTATCGTACCCACAGACATCTCGCCTGGATGGATGTGCACCACTTGGACAGCAGTATGAAGACAGTAGACGCGTTATTGCGTGCTGCTCGAATCCTTGTTCCAGGCGCTATCCAATTAGCCTGTTTTGGCTTTGGTTCAAATTCACCAGACGCTGAGTAATTGTTTGGTTAGTAAATTTCTACCCGCGCTGCGACGCGTATCGCATTGGTAAGGAAGAGTAAGAAATGCGCCGAATATCTTTATAAGCGAAAGCAGCGGGCGCCATGGCAGGCTTCTGCTGACGAAACGCGCCAGTCTTGATATGGCGGGGCCAATGTTGATAACGACTTCTCAAAACATATCACCGACTATAACGGCGGTCCATGCCCAGCAATTCACACACAAAAGGATACACACCCCAAATGGCGCAATCGTTAGGCTTTAGACTCTCCTCAACTGTGGTATGAAACAATGAAACAAAATAATGTGGGCAGCCGGGGATTATATGATCGCCATGACATACGCAACGGGCGCCGCTCACCGACAGCTGAAATGCCGGCGCCCACAGACAGGACTAAGTAAACTGCTCCCTTCTTCTGCTCCTAGACTACTTCCAGACCCAATGATGTGATGGATGGAATGCGATGCGCACTGACGTGCGGCACGCACGTACTATGTAAGCTTGAGAGGAACAGCAGGCACGGTGATGGAGGCTGAGCAGTGAGCAGGACGTACACCCATAGGCGCGCCCTGGTACGCCGCCGCCACGAGAGCCAAGTCAGGGTGCGCACACCGCGTCGCAAGGCAACACCGCTAGACGCAAGTTGAAACGCGCGCTGAGCGCTGAGCGCTCGCGCGTCGCGATGCGGTACGCGATCACATGACCCGGCGCCGCAATACGCGTCGCGCGTCGGCGCTTGTCCACCGCCGCCGGCGCCACCGGTCACCGAGAATGACAGCACCGACATGCGCAGGACAGCTTCAGCCTTCAAGCAGCTATCCGCGGGCTGGTAAGCAGATAGTGGTCATAAAGATTGGAAGGAGTGCAGCCGTGCCCGTGCCCGGTCGGCCTGTGGCCATTTTGTGGCATCGGCTAGGTACGTCTGCAGTCACCAAGTGTCATCTTCTGGCTGATCAGGTATTTTCGTCCATTTTCAACAAGCTCAGCACATGATTGCGCGAGGGCAATACGCCAGAGGCATTTTATTTTTCACTGGCATTCCGACCGGCATAAGTTGTCAAGCATTTGTTCCAAATTTGTTCGGATGAACATGCGAGAACGGAATAATTGCAGAACACAATTAAAATACCGGCGAATGATGCAACTTGGACAGTGGACGCCCGCAGTCGTCTTGGACATAGATGTCGCTGTAAATTGATGGCGACGCCGGCGCTGACTTCAGACTGGTCTCTGGGTGACGTCTGCCAGGTGATCCTTGTGATTAGGGTGTGTAGTGCTTGCCCGAAAAATAGGAGAAACAGAAGTAATTAGCTCTCACACCACATCACCATTGCGGACGAGTGAGTGCACGGCCAAATGCACGGCACGTCCACGGACTGACGCCTCCACAAATCCTGAGTGAAAATGAAAACAGGCACCTGCACTGTCCTCAGACTGCGGCCTGCCCAGTCAGACCCGCCCAAAAATAAGCGCAATTAGGTGGGTAAGCATACTTGTACATAATCGATTAATCATTCGTGGATGTCGTAGTAGGTGTATTACTTACCGTGCCAGTAAGCAGAGCATATGTAAGTACGGCAGACAGCCATCCTGCCAAGAACGCCGAAAATCGAGGACGTCCTGCCCCGTAGCGTCTCAATCGCCATTCCAGGTCGAGACGTATTATGTACGCGTACGTACATACTTATGGATATGCACTTGTCCATTACTCGACCACTAACCTCCATTAACGCAGTAAGCACACACTTATAATAGACCCGCGGGTCCCGTTTGGATGCCGGGAACCACCTGCTTGACGACGCAGCGGCCTATCGACACCTGTCGACGCGCATCAGTGGGAACGGCGCGGCGCGCTGCGCAGGGTCCCGTGTCCCGTGGCCAGCGAGGTCCAGCGACGTGGACGGGGCAGACCTGCAGGGCCGCATCAGGGCGGCTCCGCTTGTACTACTGTGACCCGCCCGTATATGCTTACACCCTCCGTGCGCTGGCGCTGAGCCAGGAAAGGAAAGGGAGTTTAAGGAAGGAGGGGCGGGTTTCAGGTTGTTTGCGTGCGTACGCGCCGCGCCTGCGCCTACGCAGACGCGCACGTATACCGCTGTGGGTAGCTCCTTATGGGCAGGTCGGGGCGGGCTGACAAAAAGCGTATCATACGTGCATGAAGTCCCGAGCCGCTCGATACGAGCACCAATCGTTGCAGTCTGCGGCGCGTCATTGGGGCACGAATCGACGTCCCCAATGCACTTTATCGTACTCTACATGCCTAAGCATTTAAGCAAGTTATTCGGGTACGACTTTCGGACCCTACACCCACCGTCAACACTTACGGGGACGTCGATGGATCCCCTGGCCCCGGCCGGTATTCGGGATCTAAAGCGGACCTACATAAATGGCTCGTATCATTGATTCCAAGATCACCTGAGCTCCGGTGTATAACCTCGCTCGAGTCCTGAGTCCAGAAGGACATACAGACAGTGCCCTGCGGGCGACGTACGTCAATCGATACTGGTGAAGTATTACCCATGCCCATTCGCGCGAGGCCTTTTCTCAGTGGTGGTATTAGGCCGGAGCTGGAGGCACCCCGGCATTCACCACCACTACCACCACCACCACCTCTGAGTCCGCTGATACAAATATCTGTACTGTATATGTAGCACCACTCCCGTGCCTGCTCAATGCTCGCTGCTCGGATGATGGATCCCAGGTCCACCGATCCCGCGCCTCAGAGTCTGAGTCATAAGTAGAGTATAGAGTACTTATATACATTCAGTACAAACAAAGCACAAACGGAAAACGTAACCCAGAACGCGGACGCGGACGCTGTACTCTACATAGAACGCCGGCCGGCGTGCGCGGTGCCATCATCGATGATGCGCTGATGAGCGCATGGCGCGGGATAATTCACTTACTTGAGTGTATTGGTACGAATAGAATATAATATGTAGAATAGAATAGAAAAGGAACGGATAGACTGTCGTCAGGCGTGCGCGTGAGCCTGGATATCTATGTAGTCGGGGCTGAGGAGGGTGGATAGTATGTAGATACAAGAGCCTATGACGCTTGCTTGCAGGCGCGCAGCGACGGCCGGGGTGATCAACTGATCAGCGAGCGGGTCCGGTGAATTATGTTTTGGATCCGCCTGGTGGAGCCGGCGTTCTCTCTCAAGATCTCAAGCTCAAGTCCCACTCTCTTCATGCCTCTTTTATTATTCTTCTGTGGAGACGCAGTAGCAACCGCCGCTCCTACGCTTCATTTTATGCAGCATTTTTCGTGTATTTACGTATGTAGCTTCATGGTTTTATCATGTTATCCACTTGTCACAAAGACTCGGGAGTCCACTTAGTTGGAGTCATCCACGATTTCTTTATTTGTCCGCCGCTCAATATTCAATATCCACGCCCACGCCCCACACAGATGAAAATGCCATAAGTAATAATGCAGATCATAGTAGGCACGTTGAGAGAGAAAATAAAATAAAATACTCCTCACAACCGTGTAGAGTCGGAGTACATATTAGAGTATGCATTGGTACGCTCCAGGCAACGCTCCAGCAGGCTCCAGCGCTGCTGCGGTTGGCTTCACACCCCGATACGCCTAATTAACCTAATCAGCAGCGCAGTGCACACCACGTACACCACTGCGGGGCGCACGCGTGCGTGCGTGTCATCCACGTCCTGCATACTGTAACCACGTCTTTAAATCCGTACCGCAGCCACGTAGTATGTACTTGCAGACGCAGTACGACACGATGGCACGACGGAATACGTTGACGCGATTTCTGAGCATGTATGTATGTCATTCACTGTCCGTGCCATGCCATGTCGTAGGTCATCACTTCACGTAGAGTACTGCATGTACATATCGCGATGCCCAGTTACGCTCTACCGTTTGATACGCGTCTGGATATGTATATTGCACACCATCTCCTAAAACGCGTTCGTATCATGTACATATGAGCATAGCCCCAGACACAGAGCACGCCCCGGAGTGCGCGGGGCGACCCGAGGCGACGGTTGACGACGACGCGCCGCGTCTGCATGCATCATTCCCGTTTATTGCTTATTGCGCGGCGCGATTAATTGCTCCCAGTGCTACTTACTTACTACCAACCTGATACGATTTGCTGGGAGATTACACTCTTACTATGTACATATAAATGTATGTATGTGGATACATGTTTTATGAGTACTAGGTCTTGTGTACGACTACTAATTGTGATATCCTGCGATATGCGATATGTATGTATATTCATCACGACCAATGAGAGTCAGATTAATGGAACCGGTCCAAGGTCCGACTCGGATTGACCAACCATGACGCATATGTATATGCGCATGCGCATGCGCAGCGGCACAGCCTGTGTCCAGTGATGTCAGGCACTCGGCGCTTATATGTACGGTACGTGTCCACCGAACCCCATGGGCGCGTGCCTGCCATGACTCCACGTACGCACCGTCTCGGCGCGTAGCACTGTATACGCAAGTTCCACGGAGTCAGGACGCGTCAGGACGCGTTGAGTACGCGCTTTGACGCGTTGCTCACGCTTCAGACGTGCTCGTTCCCACTCGCTGCTGGTCATAACTTTGCTTTCGTTCTTCCACATCGCATAGCGACTCCGAGTTTGCATACATCTCTTCGAGGCACTAGGGACCCCGCGAGGGCGTACACGGTCATTAGTGAACGAGGCGGGGTTATGCTAGCCTCCAATATGTACTACACACCAGAAGGCCGAAAGCTAATTAGAAGGACGCAGTTAATCAGTAGTTTGCCAGGCTAGGCTAGGCTAGCAAGCTACATACTCATTCCAATTATATTCGATTCGAGCAATTTCGGGATCTTCAATTCGGATTGACCCATCTCGAGCTAGAGCCAAGTCCTTAGAGCACTAGGTACTATCTACTGCTAATTTTATTTTAGTAGAGAACTACATACTCGTTGTCTGTAGAAACCCTACTTATTTTTTTCTTTACCTTACTAGTCCACCAGAGCAGGCAGCTAGAACGTACCTCGGACTCGGAGACGGATCGGACAGATGGACGGACGTCCATCGACGGCCCCAGGCTTGTTCGAGCGTGAAGGGCGATGCATCGCAGGCACTAATAACTAACTAAACCACCGTGTCATTGCCATTGTCATTGTAACTGAAAATGTCATTGCCCAAATGTTATTGTAGGACATAAGGCTAAGCGTATACGCCTACATACTGCTTACCTGATTTCTGTATCCCTCCAGAGTGCACTATATAGAATCTAGCGTCTACGACCGCATATCAGCGCACGGCGAACGCCACCCCCGTACTTACCGTTTGCAGTAAGCAGTTGAGGTGCACTGGGTTCAGGCAGGGCAGGGGGGCGGAGGCACACGACAGCTGTAGGCTATGTATGTATGTATCGGTATGTGCCCTGTTTTATGATATTATTGGCGGTGGTGTGTTTGGTTAGCAGTTTTTTGGGATTGAGACGGTCAGCGCTAAGATTCGGTGAGCGTTGGTAGGGTCCTGAGAATGGGGCCTGGAATCAGAATGGGATGGGCTGGGCTGAGATGGTAATTATGGAATAGCTAAACGGGTGGATGGGAGGTTAGTTTTGTCGTCGCTGCCAGCTGGCAGTGGGGGCGTTAGACGCGTCGCCTGGCAGCGGGTTATGTACAAACGCGAACATGCATCAGTTTGTCAGACTCGGTCGCGTGCCTCGTCTTGTCCTGTCTCGGTACTACATAGCTATGTACATACATATCTGCGTCGTGCTGTCTGTCTGCCTGTCGCGCGCTGAGCAAGGTCGCTCGCTCGAACGTTGCCTTTGCAGGGCGAATTGACGGCCGCCGTCTGGAGAGTACATCGGGTGGAGCGCAGCCGCGGCGGGGATGGGCGCCTATGTAGTGTGATGATGTGACGGGGTGTGATGTGATGTGATAAGAATAGAGAGAACAAGGTGAGGGCGGGGCGTGGAGAACAAGGACATGGATGATGGCGGGTTGCCATACGGAGATGTCGGTAGGCGGATGTGGGTGTGGGCGGGGCAGGGCATTTAGAGAACAATGGCGGTGATTGAGGTTGGGGTTTGAGTCAGTGGGCGTGCGGAATGTGTGCGTGGGAGAGAATGAACAATGGAGGCAGGGCGGGATGGTTAGAGTGCTTATTGTTTCCTAGAAGGGAAGTGATGCGCCTGGTGCGACCCTTGGGTATTACGCAGTGGACTGAAAAAGGCCTAGAGCACAGCATCCAAGGCGGGAGATGCGCTGGCTGACTCGAACGCGGTCGGGGCCGTGTTGGGGGAGGGATGAATGTTATGCGCGTGCAAGCCTCGTGGGGGGCGGGCAAAGCGAGAGGCCCCTAGAGATGGGTTAGGTGCAGGATCGAGATCTGGAGTTGCCGGCACGAGGAGGACGGAGTCGCCGGGGTCGGAGACGAAAGGGGCAGGAGTGGATCTGAGATCTGGGATGTAGATCTGGTTGAGGTATAAGACCATTCTGGGTGGATGGAGAAAGCCAACGCTGCGATGCTCCCCACCCACTCGCCCTACTCGCCCTTCTTCACCTCTGGCCTCTTCAACAGGCCCCTCGAGCCAGACGTCCCTCTCAGCCCCCGCAGAGGCAGTCTCCCCACAGACTCTCACGTGTCTGCCTTCTACTTTACGCTCCAGCCCCGCAAGGACGACCGCCATGGCCGCTCCTTCCTCTCCCTCGACCTTGCAGAGTCCCAGTCTATGCGCTCAGCCAGCCTCAAGCCTTCCATGTCTTACCGCTTTCCGTATGTTCTCTCTCTCTTTCTTGTGCGCGCGCGCTGACTCTGGTACAGATGCATCTCCGAGGAGCCATTGCCACCCCTGCGCCGCCGCTTCTCCCGCGACTCCCTGCGCACCATCCCCTCGCCCAAGCCCGCCCCCTCAATAACTCTTCCTGACCTCCCAAAGATCCCCAGTACACCTCCGCGCCTGCCCTCCATCTGCCTCACTCCCGCTCTCGACCTCTTCCCCGCCGTCCCTACCACCGCACCCAAGGCCCTCCCCCACCTTCGCCTCCAACTCGCGCCCGCACCCGTGGGCAAACGCATCTCCGTCGCCACAACCTCCACCGTCTCCACCCGCTGCCGTACACAGAACCGCTCAGACGCGCTCGCTCGTCTCGAGGGCCGCGTCCGCCGTCCCAACACCGCGCCCCTCCCAAAGCGCAACTTCATGAGCATGTCCGACGACGAGGACGACGCCTCGGACTCGGACTCGGAAAGCGCCGCAGACGCAGACGACGACCTCAGTGATCTCGATACCGACTCTGTCACCCTGCCCATCCTCGACTTTGCCGACCCGTCCTTGGAGCCAGAGGACGTCGTCCTCCCGCTCCCTTCCCCTCCTATCTATCTCGAGGCCCCGCGCTCCGCACCCCTGCCCCCGCGCCGCACCTCCACCAAGCGCGCGTCTGTAACAGGCGACGGCGCCCCCCTCCGCCGCCAGCGCACCCGCACAGGCAGGCCGCCCAAGAGCGCCGGCTCGTCCGCAGAGTGGACCCCGCTCAAGAGCTTCATCGACCTCCGCACAGAGCCAGCCTCAGACCCCCCAGCAGCCCGCAGACGCGATCGCAACTCGGCACGGACGAAGAGCTCGTCCAGCCGCAGCAGTGCAGGCGCTAATCCCACCTGGATGTGGCGCAGCTTCATTGAAGTCGCCCACGTCGCCTAGTCCGTTAATATTTCTAGTCCAGTCCATCCCCTACTACGCTCCTCGCTCTTTGTCCAGCCTCGTCCCTCGCTCTGTCTGTCTCTCATCTTGTTCCACTCTAATTATTCTATCTTGTACATCCGTCCTCGCATCACACATCTCTCTCTCTCTCTCTCAACAATCACGAAAAGCGCGCTCCGGGCGCACATTCACGCTCGCTCTCTCTCTCCTCAATCAAGTAAACAATTGATATCTTCTTGTCGTGTACCACAACCAAACAACACTCCCTCATCAAGTATTTTACTTTATCCATCCATTTATTCGCCCGCTCCTCCGCACTTTTGTTCTCTTCATTTCTTGCCTTGTACGCCCTCAGCTGCTAGCTCACCACCCTCGCTTGACACACCAGTCACTTACATCCATCTACCCACCACCACCACTATACTTTACCCCACTTATTCCCCCAGCGGCAAGCCGCACGTTCGGAGTATTACTAGTACCATTTTTTTTTCTTTTACTTATTTTTTACTTCGTTAGCTTTGTCGCTTAGTATTGGTATTGTTAAAAAGAAGCACTCAATAAATGAAAAAAGAGTTGATAACTTGTATTATTTTGTGTGTGTCCGGGACTGAGTTCAGCTTTATCGCTCTAGAGTCTGAATCACTTGGTTCGTCGTCCTCTCCGGACATTAACACCCTCTGCCCACTGTCCAAGCCTCTAAGCGCTATGCACCGGCCTCTCGCAACGCGCAGGAAATCACGCTATTGTTGCCCCCCCTAATAAATCTGTAATTATTATTATTATATCGCCGCAGTCGTTAGATACCGACTGGCGAGTCCGTACTGGTCGTCTGGCGCTTATCTCTTTGTCGCCCTCAGCCCCCAGAAGTATATGGACTGGGACTTTCGGCGCGCACGTGTGGGCTTGCGTGCTGGTGCCGGTGCCGGTGCCGAGTCCCGACGCGGTAGAGTAAGCGCGACTCGGGCGAGTGGGAGGACTTTGAGAGTGAACGCGACAGGAAGGGCGGTAAGTAAGACCGTATTGGGTATCATTCAGGACGCGCGCTCGCGCTCCCTCGCGCGGCGCAGTGCGTGCGTGGTTTCTGGAATGGACGTTCGAGAACGGTGGCGGGCTGTGTAGGTGCGCTAAACCGTAATCGTAATTGTGATTGTAATTTACTACATATGTACTATGTGTCTGAAGCTCTGCGTAATGCGTAATCGTAAATACATACGCAGGCAGGCCCCAGGGTACCAGGGTATATTAGACTCAGGCGAGACAAAGACGCAATTGCGGGTTGTTCGATTTTTTTTTTGGTTTTTTCGCTGTGTCGTGTCGTGTCCAAGTCTTGTTCTGGCGTGACTTTTCCCTCTCACAGTTTTGCACTACGGGCCAGTATCGAGCGCAGGACTGCAGGCCTCGTCCGATGCAGCAAGGGGCTAGGGGTGTTCGCGCCCGCGCCCGCGTCCGGGTACACATTGCGCAGTGCATTGCACTGCACTGCAATGATGTGTCATGTATTTTTTTTAAAATTATATTCATCATACATACATCCTACATCTTTAATGCCCTCTGCATTCTAGGTACACGCAACTGCATAGCAAGTCTTAAAGCTTAAACTAATTATATGTACATAGTAGTAGTAGAGTACGATATCACCATACGTGTCAGCCGTGACCTGATTGCGTATGTACGTGCGCTGCACTTGCAGTGCTCTGCGACGTGCCAGCACGTCCAGCTGCCAGGCTAGCGTGGAGATTTTTTCCTGTGAAGACGTATTTTTGGGAACTTGAGTCGGGTTTCGGGGCGAGCGGGGGTATCAAGAGTTGTGGGTGTATCTGGGTTTGAACGTGAGGGTGAGGCGCCTTGGACTTGCAGAGCGCGGCGCTGGCGTTTGGCGTTTGGCGTGCACTGTGCAGTGGTATGTTATGATGTACTACATACTCACAACCAACATAAGTGAAACGCGCCTCATGCAGCGCGCGGGGCGAGTCGGAGAGTCGGAGAGTCGCGCCCGGACGCGTCTCGTCTCAGCTCTCTGTCGTAGGGCCGTCTGACGTCTACGTACATGCGCACTGCACGACGGACCCACAGAGCTCAGGGGAGGTCCCGCGCTGGACAACAATGAATGGTCCACCCACCCATCCACGGGCCACCGCGCCGCGCCCCGACGCGCCTGCTCTTGAAACTTGACTCTTGAGACTTGCAAGCAGGTCCGCGTCAGGACTGAGCCAGACTGAGCCTTGCTCTTGCTCTGCCGTGCCGCCTCGCCCTCGTACCCCTGACGCGCGCCGCGCCCTTTTCCCTTGAGCTCGAAAGCTGAATCCTGATGAGGACTGTTCCTGGATCCTGCGCCTCAGCCTCCGTGCTTGGCCCGCGTCATGCACGGAGTGCGGAGGCATCGCGATCAGACGCGTTTGTGCGTGTGTAGGCTTATGTAGGCATTCCTCGCGTCTGGGATAGGGCAGGACACGGTAGGGCGCACCGGCACGGAGCTTGAACTTGATCTGCGCTGTATGTAGAAGGGAGAAAAGCGCCCATCGCGTCCGATAGCTTGATAACTGGGCTGCTGGAGGCGGAGGCCTTGTACTGGCCGCAGCCCGACGAGGCGCGGAGGGGCGTCCAGTCAACTACGCTGTGATTTTGCTTGTTTTGCTTGTAGAGTACAGTCTATTGTCAACTCGGTATCTGCCTTAACTATGTATCGCCATGCACACCACGTCTTTCCAACACACGACTTTGCCATATTTTTTTTAAAAAAATCATGCAGGCGCGTGATTTCGACGACGGAGACTGTGAGGCTTTGGTATGTACACGCAGGTCCAGGAGCACAGAAATCAGCGACAGCGTACTACTCAGTCGCATCGATCGTAGCGGCTTAGCGAGTGCGTGGTGATTCGCGAGCGAGTGTGGGTGGGTGGGCGAGCGACGACTCGCGAGCGAGCGCAGAGTGAGCAGCGCCCAACGTCACGGTCGTAACGCGCTGCGCATCCGCACCGCATCGCACACACGCCTCGCGTCTCGCGTCTGTTTCCTAGCGCATTCACAGACTCAAGCCGGGCTCAGATACACGGCCTCACCACCTTTTTCCTCTCGCGGCAGACAGATGACAGCCGCTTCGTGCGCTTGCCTGCCCTCCGTGAGAACGCGCACCTCGTCTCGCATGTACGGGCGTGCAACTTGCTCTGCCTGCAGGCAGGGATCTAGCATAGGTTAGATACACTTCACTTCAATTTACGCGTCAGCGGTTCAGTGTATTACTGAAGTAGAAGTACTAAGCCTGCCGCCTGCCAGAACAACAACGGTGGGAGTGGGAATCTGCACCCGCATCTGAATCTACCCGCGCGCGCAGGGAGAGTATATCAGACCTCTGAGGCGGGGGCGCTAGTGCACGGCTCTGCAGGAAGTGACGGTGACGCGACATGACGCAGACGGACAAGATTGGACGTGGACATGTTAGGCCGTACGCGGTCGACTGGACAGGATGGCAGGACAGGACACCCACGAAGCCTCCTTTGAATCTTCGCCGGTGACGTTGATGTCCGCCACCGCTTCGAGCGTGGAGCGGATTGGATTGGACGGCCGTCTTTGGGAATGCGCTCTTTGGGCTCGCCGGGCTCAGTGGCACGCTTTCTGGATCTGTACGTTAGCCTACTTACTTCAAATCAGCCTCCCTCCCTCTCTCGGTGTGGCGCTTCGCGGGCCATCGGCTGCAGATCTGTCTGTCTGTCTGTCTGCCTTCTTGACCATGCTTATACTTATTCATATCTCGAATCCGATGCGTATTAATTTTAGCAAGAGTCCAGGAAGTTGCCATATCATGACACGGGGCACGACTGTGTCTGTATTCTGGAAGTATTCTGCTTTATGTTATGTTTTAATAATTACATACACCAGTCAGCACGTTCCTCTACTGCTCGCCGTCTATGCACACACGCCTACCCACCCACCCACGCCGACATGGAAGTCGCCATGTATAGCCACCCCATCGCCCAAGCTGCCTATGTACGTCCTGATGCACGGCGGCCGGCGATACGCTCCGGAGGCTCAGGATACCATTCATTCACTTGCGGCTGCAGCCGTATCAAGCGCAAGATGGATGTCTACTCTAAATGACCCTGTATGCTACGGATCGAGCTCGGCAGGCTGATCTGACAAGTTTTTTTGAGAGTTGGACTTGAACATGGATTTGGATGCATCATAATCTGACCGTCGCCCGCGCGCTGCATGACGTGGGGACGCGCTAGGCCAGTAGCAACAGCCCACAGAACAATAAGGCACACATAGAGTACAATACAATACGCCCGGGGTGGGTGATGCAAGTGCTGTGCTCGCAAATCTTTTTGTTCGCATCGCGGCCTGCCCACCTTACTTAAAACCAAAGTCCAAAATAGCCCGCGCGTATTCTGCATCACCACAAAATTGTCTCGCGTCTCGCAGCGCCGGCGGTGGGCATCAACCCTTGATTGAGATTGCGAGAGATTCGCAGAGCACTGCTGATACCTGATTAAATAATGCGCTTGCTGATGAGTGCACATGTACGGCGGTTGGTGTGTATTGTGCGCTATATGTAGCTGGGGCAGGCAGGCTCGCGCTGGTGATGGATCGTCCATTCCTGGCATTTTATTCCTCTCCCTGTGCGCCAATTGGCTGATCAGACGGCACGGCAATGGACGGTGGCATGTATGCGCACCTAAATATCCATCCATCACGTCGACACTGGATTGCACAGGATTAGGCAGAATAGGGTGATAACAGTATCAAAGGCAGCCTTGAAAAGGCGTGCGCTTCCCAGAGATTGTTAAAATAGCTGCTTTTTTGTGTCCCATCGTTGTGTAGTTGCGCACGGGTGCGTATCACCCGTTATCCAGAGACCCTGCTACTACGATTCCGAGAGCGTCAGCCCGCACTAGCGCCTTGTAATTTATAGTAATAACCATACATAAAGGCTCACATGCACACCTGTGGGTAGGCAGACGCTGAGAGTGGCATGAATAGTTCACATCCCGCGGCGCCCTGCAGTGGGAGCACGGCACCGTGCGCACGCACGCCGAGATGAGCTTCATAGTTGGGGCACTGTAATGAACAACGTTAAGCTGGTACAGCAGGCTGCGCCACGCTACGTACGCATTACGGACGCGTCTCAATCGGACGCGTGCCCCACCCCACCCTGCAGTGGCACCCCACGCAACGCTGATCTTTCATTTCGCTCGCCCCAACGCGCGAGAAGAACGAAGGCACCGCGGCAAAATTAAACTGGACACACGCACTAGCGTGGGCCCGGGGGCGTTTGGTGGGCCGTGCCATTGAATGTACGTACTGCGCGCACTAAGTAAGTAGCCTGGCGGTGGCATCGCGCGGGCTGATATGCGTGGAGCGCCGCTGGAAGTGCGTCCTGCACCCCGGCCGGCGCGGCGTGCACCGAAACCCTATTCACTGCGCCAGGTGCGCGGTCCCGCGCTGCCTAATGCGCCGCGGCGGTACAGGGGGCGATAGCGCGTGCAGTTCATATTTGTACGAATTCATATTCATAGAACCTTGCACGATATGAAGCGTTACGCCATGGTAGGGATATAGAAACGGGAGTGAAGGCGTACGAGATGGTACGAGAAGTACGGAAGAGTGGTTCATTGAAATTTGGTGGCGACGACGCAGGGGGCACCCTCACAGACGCGTCCCGGATACCCCGATGGGTGCAATTGCGCGATCGGTGTTATGTTGTGCTGATCAAACGACAAACATACTTCCCTTATAAGGCAACGAACAAACCATAATCTCAACATACAACAGCGCCCAGTGCCACTCGAGTAAAGGTCGAGCTGACAACTGTTACACATTATGGCTGCCCTTTCTTATCTGCACCCCGTTGCACAGATCGTGCATCACGTAAAAAAAAATGTCGCCTTGGCGTAAGCTTTGTTGCATTTGATAAAAGTGCAATAATAGTGCCACTGGACTAAGGTTTGGGGCAACAGACTATAGTTAGCGTGCGCTGTCCGATACAGCTACTGAGATAGGAGTCTAGCATAGCTGTATCTCAGGCTGTTACTGCATAAACTAGTTCCCGGAAGTCATCGTGAGAGGAGAGTGGCATACGGGTTTCTGTGGGACCTTGAGAATGACATACTTTTCTCGTCAAGGTCCCAGCGCGAGGCGCATGTCCGGTTCACCTGACGAATCTGCCCTCCGATAACTCAGAGATCCCCGCTGGTAGTCCCACAGGTAGAACCCATGCGCAAAGTTAGACCAGGGCGTCGCCACTATCAACACGCCTCGCCGCGTAGCAGTCATACATCACATCCAGCGTTCCGAGTCTGCGCATTTACGCGCCGGGGGCGTGATAGCCGAGAACAATGTTTGCCTTTTATGGAAGTATTTCCTATCTGGGCAGCTGGGCAGCCTGCACGCGGCGGAGGAGAATGGTGGCAACCAAGTGGTGACTCGCCCAGTGGCTCGCACGGCCGTCCGCCCCGCAGGCGGTGGCACGGGCTTGCAGGCGCGTCGCGGGCAGGTCTGGTGGCATGCATCCCAGGACAAGATGCACATTGTTATATGTACATAATAAGCTCAATCCTCGGGCCTTCGCTGAGTTTATAGCATTTAAGCTGCCGCAGCCGTACAACGAATGAAATGAAAGTAGAGTAGTAAATGTCTGATACAGCGCAGCTCCATCGCGTTAGCATACATATACAAATCCGGTGCCTAATAAAGACTTGAATTCATACATTGTAGTTTATTTGGGATGCTAGCAGTGATACTCATTTACTAGTAGCCCTGGTTCTTGCGTGTGATTCGGCACCCTCTTCTTTTACTTCAAGTAACATCTTGAATATACATGTGTCATATTCGGGTGAACTTTATATCTCAACCAAATCATGTCTCCAGCATCATGTATACATCATTTCATCCGGTCTGAAAAGCGACCATAAATCCAGCAAGTGGCGAATACATCTCACTTCGAGCTTTACCGCTAATGGATATGGCAGGTAGGCAATTGTCTGACTTTGCATAATTCGGGCTGCATCAACTGTTGATTAATGATTGCCTATGATTGCCTGGTGAAAATTGATAAATTGATAGACAAGTCGCGAACAAATCGCGGGTGTATGTATCAGACCTTAGTAGACTGGCACTCACATAAGCACTCACCTTGGGACAGCGAAAGTACCGGACAAAGTGATAGGCATTATTATGTAGCAAACCAAATACCGAGCACCTGTAATGGTAATGCATTATGTAGCTAGACTTACTTTGTAGGAAACAGTAAGCAGGCTTACTTTGCTCGAGCCCTTGTTCGCTTTGCGGTGCATTGCAGGAGATTGCAGGGTCTCAAAAGAAGTGATTAACTTTATTGAACCACAAACATCAGTGCCTGATACGTAGCATTTCTCGAATTCCTTACCTTCAAGAAGCACAGTCTCCTGATTTCAGTATCCAAGAGTCTGCTAAAGGTTCCTCTAGCTCGATGTTATTTCAATAGATCCGCTGGACTGGCTGTCACTTACTAGATGCGGCTTTGAACTTTAATTCTCGTCAAAAATAGATATGAAATTCAATGCTTGTGCCGCCTTTACGCCGCGGTGAATCGCTACACGCATCACCGGTTGACTCATCGTCACCAAGCGCTACACCGCCTCTCCTCCGCATACTATATTCACAGGTATGTATTCACTTATGCGGAAAGGCTGGGACATTTACAAAATGAACCTGGGAAACTGTCAAATCAGCTCCACATTTGTTCACGGGACACTCAGATAATACGTCAATACACACCTACTACTTACGTTTTGGTTGTCGACGCGGTTCATATTGTGCAGGCCAGCACGCCGAAAGTTAGAGAGCCTGAGATTGGACCCTCTGCAACAACGTCGGAATCAGAAATGAATTCTTCATGCAAGGCGAGACAATAATATAGACCCAGGTTTGCCCCCAGTCAACTATTGTAACAATGATACTGACATGAACGTTTAACAACCGAAAGCATAAAGAAGCCCTGAAGCTTGACGATCGAAGCCCATGAGGTGGGAATGTTGGAAGACTTACCATGGTAAGCTTCCGCCGCAGCCATAAGCAGTTGAGAAAGCTTACTCTGCCGGGACTCGGGAGGGAACATAGTCTCCGCCAGCAATAAGGTTTCATGCAGCTTTCTACTCCTGGTTCTTCTTCTTTGGTTCCATTGACAATGAAACGGGCTGCTTCACATAATACTAATAGAAAGTGGGGGTTTCGCTCATTCGCATGGGGAACGTCGTCAGAATTCGCGGTGATTGGGGTAGTAAAGCGAGCCTTGAGGTACAGTAAATAATCCGAGATCCTGAAAATGAGATAATGTCGCGAAATTGTTCCACTTTACCGACATGCATTCGGTTAGCAACGCCATGAGCATTCGGACGGCAGATAGGTAGTAGCCTCCGACGCCGCCGACTGTGGCAGCTGGCGACAACAATAGAGAGTCAGTGTCGTAGGTGAGCAGTATATTTCGGAGGTCGAGTACATGCATACATACTTCCGACGCAGTTTGAGACGCAAATAGTCACCGGTCGTGTGGTTCATAGAATTGCATTGTTCGACTGATGTTGGAACATTTAACTACTCTTCTGTGGTAGTGCAAACTGATTTTACTCCGCGGAAGTCAGTGTCCGCCGGGTGGGTTTGAATATTGGACTGGCGTCTGGCATATGCCACGATGCTTGCTTGAGGGACATAATATATCAGACACAATTTTGCAAATGATACAACGCTCTGCGAGTCATATCCGTCCGCGCTAATTGACTGTACTTAGAATATTGTCGGAAAGCATTTCGCATCTGAGAAGTTATAATCACTTTAATATGCGTTCACCTCGTCCTATTATACATTTGCCGCAATGCAGAACCTAGTGCATTTCCAAGCGACCCGCCGACAACTCCCATGCCATGGATAGCAGATGATGCCGTTTCTACTGCACTTCCGGCAAGAGACCAAAGAGTAGACGAGGCAGAAGTATTCTTTGATGCTCTTGCTCCGGCGGTCATCATGAGTGCTGCCTTCACCGAGTCTAGTTCGTTCAAAACCTCTACACCCACTGATCGCGCCCAAACTATTGGCTGCATATCGGTAGAGTAGATTTTGTGAAGTTTGTCGACTGCGGACATGAGAGTATGATTTGCGATATAGCGTTCTTGGGTGTATGGTAGCAGTGCACTGTATGAGCCTGAGAAAGCAATTTCTTTGATTATTTCAAATAAACTGGAATCTATGTAATGCGCACCTATGTCTCCTCCCAGGAGTAGGTTAATCTTAATGACTCTAGCGAGGCATTCTACGTCTCCTAGACCTAGATTCAAGCCCTGGCCGGCCAAAGGATGAACGCTATGTGCGGCATCACCCACTAAGACTGTTCTAGATCCAATTCCTTCCCCGAGATAAGTTTCTGCATGATTAAAACGCAATGGAAATGATGCTGCCGTTTTAGCCTGAATTGACGCGACCAATGGTGGAACTGCTTCAGAGTCCTCGGGTGGTATGCCAACTTGGTCAGCTTCAACTAGTGAGGATATATACGCAGAATGTTCATGAATACCATGAGATTTCTCGCGCCATCGAATTTCTTCCCGAATTTCTTCGAAAGTTATGGGATTTCCGGAGGAATGTCGATCGAGAATTAATCGATATAAGTGCTTTATGGACACATGCGGGAGACGAAAAGCAGCATTGATCATACTGGAAAGAACGTCTCCTTCGCACGCGAGGAGAGCAGTAGCAATTTCAGGCTTTGTTGACCAAACAAGAGATGATACAGTCGAGGAGAGCGGAAGGAAGGCGATAGGTCCTGTAGGTAGGAACCTTTGGTAACCAGTTGTGTTGGGGTGCTCATAAGCGCCCCGTGCGCGATGATTTAAAGTAGCCACAATCGCCTGAGTATCATAAGACCAGCCAAATGACGGTATCCCGGCAAACTTTCGAACAGGAGAGTTGAAACCATCAGCACCCACCTAAACAAGAACAAGAAAGAAAGAAAAAAAATGCGTCAATTCGTTACATAAACTAGCATGAAATGTCTTGTTCTCACAAGTAATCGTGCCCTAATAGTTTGGTTATTATCAAGGTGGATTAAAGGCCATCCTCCGCGTTCGTTGGCGTCGCAACTGATTGAGACAACTCGTGTTTTATCCAACACCTCGACGTGAGTGATATCGTCCAGGTGTCGAATAAGCGCCTTTTGCAAATTAAAGTTTTCTATCAATCGAGACATTTCGGGAAGTGAGTTCTGTTGAGCAATCTCGGCAGCAGAAAATTCTATGCGAGCATCCGATACTCCGTCCCAAACCTAAAGTCATCATTAGAATATTATACCCTACAGAATTTGAAACCGACTTGTAATTGCTCTAACCCACAGGTACGGCCTTCATCGACATAATGCCATGCTCCTGTATCTAAATAACGAAGGTTCTGGAATGACTTAATGATATCGTTTTCCTGTAGAAATACCTCTAAGGAAAGCTTGTGACGCATTGGTAAGCGAAACGACACGGTTGGAGAACGTGTCTGCAGCAGGGTGCCAAGTCTTTATCTTGTTCAAATCGCCGCCTTCTATAAGTGTAACACGACAGCCATTTTCGACAGCAGCATGAGATCCTTAGACTATTCAGTTAAGAACCCAGCGAGTGAAGAAAGAGTATCATACCTAACGCGCTTGCAAGCGCAAGACCTGCAGGTCCCCCACCTATAATTACCACATCAGTTTCCAAGATTTCATTTGGAGCATACGAAGAGTATTTATTTGTCCTGCACGTCGAATTAAGAGAATGCTTCAGTATAGTCAGACCAGCGCGGCCAGGTCTAGCGAGTGTCATTTGTCAAGAGGTGATAAGTGACCGGGGAATCTGTTCCCACGTATTTGAAAGACCGAACCAAGTGATTAAATGACGCGCTTAACAAGTCGTCCACGGCTACTGGCCTATTTGTTCAATTGTTTTTGACTCCCTTGTCATTAGACTCCCGCTGTGCCTTCTCCGCGTTCTTTCCTGATCACTTATGGCTGCACCTGCAGGCCCGGTGTCTGCTGCACAGGCCATTGGCGAATACCTACAATCACCCGATGATCTCGTTAAAGTTTCTGCGTTCAGAAAGAAATTAGAGAAAGAGAAAGCTTCCATAGATACGCGGCTGAACAATGGAGTTAAAGAGCAGCTTCAGGCCACACGGCAAGGTCTACGAAAGCTGTTGAGCACCAGAGAAAACGTGCAGAGCATCAAAGATGAAATGATGTCCATTGAGAAAGAATGTGACGACCCGTCTGTTCGTGTGGCTACTTTCGACCAGATCAGTAGGGTGAGCACGCTCGGGCTTCTCACTTCTCCATCGAAGACATTGAGATGGGTTAGGTTTCCCTTGTTCATCGGAACTTCGAATCTACAGAAGAAATGGTCAATAATCTCCTTGACATGGCGGCTCAATTAGATGACTTGGAACAAATGCTTGCTGCGGATAGTAAAGAGTTAATCGGACCAGCTCCTAACCTTCTAATTATTCATTTCCAACTCAATCAACTGGAACGGTTTAGAAATACTACTATGCATCAAGCAAAAAAGGCATCCCCTAGTTCTCAAGCAACCTTGACCAGATGGTTTGAACGGTTAAACAAACTTATCGTGCAATTTGACGAATATATTCTGCAACTCGCGGCGAATGTTCTGAATCTAATCCGTGCAGGATACGCCGACGTTGTCGTTAGGATGCTGAAAATAGCTGAAGTCGAAGGGAAGGAAGACGAAAAGGCAAGTTTCATTACTTACCTATGGGAATGAATGACCTATTGAACAACCTGTTATGACTACAGACAGTAGTGATGCGCTTTGTCAAGAAGGCGGCTAAATTAGATGCGGCTCTCAAATTCAAGTCAATGCAAGCAGATGCTCGCGTGCTCAAGCACTACCGTTCAAAGATCATCAAAGCTATCACGCAATCCATTCACGACAAGGTTCAAGAAACGTACAAAAACTACGAAGACAATCCAGCGGCCTTCCTAGGGAACTCAGCATGGTTATATCAAGACCTCATCCGGGTTGAAACTGACGTTGCTCCATGTTTCCCAGCTGACTATAGCATTTACTCCCTATACGTACGTGAATATCACAAAGCATTTAACACAGTGGTTAAACAAATAGCCGGCTTGAAATCGGACGCCAATGCCTTATTGACGTTGTTCGAGTGGCTCAAGCAATACAAACTGGACATGAAGGAGCTCAACATTCCCCCCGAACTGCTTGACCCACCTTTGCTAGACGGAAAAGAACAAAGTCTAATTGAAGACTACGTCAAGATAATAATTGAAAAGCTGGACGAGTGGTCAGTAAACCTCATGAAAACCGAAGTTGCAGAGTTCATCAAGCGAGAAGAGCCCCCTGAAATCGATAGCGATGGATTGTATGGGACTCAAGGCAGCGTTATTCTGTTCCAAATGGTGAATCAACAAATTGATCTGGCCACGGAGAGCGGACAGGGCGCCATCCTCGCTCGTGTTGTTGGAGAATGTAACCGTGTTATGCGCGGAATACAAACACAATGGGCCCAAGTTCTCGATTCCGAGTTCAAGAAGCAGGTCGAAAAATCTGAAGACGTTGCTGGAGGCCTCGTGGAGTATTGCATTGCACTAGCAAACGACCAGATTAAATCTGCAGACTTTGCTGAAGCTCTCCTAGCTCGTCTAGAACCTCTGGTGTCAGCAAAGTATCAAACCCCTATTAACGAACGTCTGAATAACGCCATCGACGGTTACCTCGACATTGCGAAGAAATGCATGCAAACACTGATTGATCTTATTTTCAATGATCTCAAACCCGCGACAAAAAATCTTTTCCAACTTCCATGGTACGACGGTATCATGCGCCAAATTGTGGAGACGATGCGAGACTACATGACGGACTACCAGAGCTATCTAAACCCCGTTTTGCTCGACCTCCTTGTAGAAGATCTCATGGATCACTTCCTGGCTACCTATTTAAATTCGCTTGCTAATGCACCAAAGCTGAAGATGCCGGTAGCTGCAGAGCGGTTTAAAGAAGACATAACAGAGGTCTACGCCTTCTTCATCACCTTGTCGCCTCCTGCAGACGTCGATGCACGGTTCCAAGTGTTAGAAATGATTCTTGCCATGTTGGAAGCTTCCAGAGATATCGCTTTCTTGTCTTTCTGGTCGTTCGCAAAAGTACATGGGCCAAATATCGCCTTTGTAGAGGGCCTGATGAAATCAAGGAGTGATTTTGACCGGTCGGCTGTTAGCGAAATTATGGACAGTATAAAGCGTAAAGTGAAGGATGAAGGACTGGTTGATCGTGGGTCATCTGAACTTTCCTTTAGTCTCTCTTTTGCTTATCATGCTACAGCGCCAGAACCAACAATTATGAAGAAGGTCAATGTGCAAAATGCATTTGCTCGATTCCTCCGTACATAAGAATACTCCTTATCACATACAAGATTCCTTATCCTCCATGAACGAACCTGTTGCATCTGTATATTATCACGGAGTTGCCTTGTCGATATATCATCTATGTCTTGTCGTAACTTATTTTGTCATCCCATGTATTTATTCAGTCTTTGTCTTGTTAATCGCAGTCTGATTGGATCTATCTGGCAATGCTGCAGCAACTTCATCGATCTTCTTGAACTGCCACGGGAAGCGAGAAGGATAGAGGAAAGGTCTCAAATCGAACCCTGAAATGAAATATTATTAGCTGGATGAAATATAACCACAAGATCATACTGTTATCATCAGGGCTGTATGATTCCTATTCGGCTGTCAGTAAATAATCTTAGAGAACAAAAAGGTGGAACTAACAGCATGGTAGGAAGGTGTTAGGGTTGTCATCTTGTGTCTATTTCTGGCATGTTCGAAGAAGAAAAGCTTCACTTTCTCTGCAATCTATAGTTATTTGAGTTCGGCCGCGTCTATGCTTTAGATTTTGATGCAGAAGTGATTACCTGGATAGGGGATAAAAAGGACCCCCATTCATGGACAAGTTTAGTGAAAGTGCTGTAAGGACCGCATTTCTCGATCTTGCGGAGGCGGCCAAAGACGGATAATTCATCGTATGTCATACCCATGTCCGCCTGAGCATTGCGTTTAGAGACTCACTAGAAGGCTGATCAAAGAGGAAATTACTTACCTCATCCGATTGTACATATGTATCTGTAATAGGCTCCAGCTCAGCAGTTGGAACCGCGTCCAAGAAACTAATTGGTTTATGTATTAGGGACATGTTTTGACATTCATGTACGGACGTACCTTCTCAAAATAGGAAGGTCGAAAGCGCCTTCGGCATAGGCAATAAACTTCTTAAGGTCCGTCTTGCTTATACCGCCAATAGGATTTATATCCGCTGAAATACTTTCAGCCAACTAGGTAGACCAAACTAGCAAAGGAAATAATACCAGAGGAGCAGTCGTATTTAGTTAGGTATCCTCGGAGACTATCTGGTGGATTAGCCCAGACTTGACACTGAAAACACTTCAGCGTACCTTTCGTCTACATTGGCGCTGCCGAGGACTAGCAGACCCCCATTTCGACCTCTAACCCATGGAAGTAGTTGTGCGAACATATATGCAATTACCATGCGAAGGCGCGCCTAGGATTCTATCATCGGCAAATGCATTGCTTATCCAGGTGAACTCTGACTTACCTGAATATTTTGCAATGCTAAGTTTTCCGCAGCTGAACCCCCATGTGAGCGGAACTGTGGACGGGCGCCTGTAACGAATGAGAATAAATTGCGGACAGCCGTTACAATAGAATCCATGTTCAGATCCGTATGATAGCTATCGAAAGTCCTGTGAGCGTTGCCATTCATATACAAATTGATCAAGGCGTTACCTTCCAATGGCCTCCGCCAGCTGTTTCGCTCGCCGTCTAGTTTCTACACTAGAATTTTCCGTTCCCATGTAGCAGGTATGAAAAACTCTGTTAGTAAACTCTTTTGGATCCAGTGGTACGTATCCGGAGTCTTCGGACTCCCCGGCAATACGTCTTGCATCCCCGATGACTTGGGCATCTGTTGCATCGTCAGACGGTATTCGGCATGAAAAGACGTGGCGGCTGACCTCCCCGGGCAGCTGCTTTGGATACCAGATGGCACATAGAATAGACAATGACAGAAGTTGCACAACTATCAATACCGCCGCTTAGAGGGATAAAATATCCTTGAGTCCTTGAGCGACGAAGGTAATCCCATAGCCAGCAGGCAGGTCCAAGGCTGAATTAAATGAGCAATCGTGAGTTGACTGGATCCAGGTGTGTAAGATATTCTTCATACGAGATTTCCTCTTCTGGAGTATGGTACCGAACAGCGATTGTTTTGCTGCCAATTACACCGACCATATTCTCCTCACTGACTTCTTCAAACTTGCCACTAGTTAACGCGAAATCGACTTCGACGCGATAGTATCGTTCAGCTGCAGCGGCCTGCATACTTCTGCTGGAGACCGCACGGTGTGCTCGAACATCTTCAATATCGACAGTCGCAGTGACCACTTCTACATCGTTCAAGGAAAATTGGCTTCCTTGTGCGACCACCCGCCCATTAACAGCGATCAAAGCACAGCCATCATAGTATAGTCGATCACCATCACATCCTTGTTGGTTAGCATACAAGTATATGCCACCTAACTAGTATGGGCAGCGTCAGTGTACCAGTCTGTCATAATCGATAATACGTTTACTTTTAGAGTGGCTTCCTTGATCAACTCTACGCGTCTGTAAAGTTTGCGGAGTTCATGGTGGCTGCCACTAGAGTTCGTAAAAATCTCTACGCCATCAAGGCCCATCATTATGTGAGGACTGTCATATTATGAGTACGGTGATTGACAACGTAAAACGCACACACCTACCTGGATGGTGTGAAAAGCTCTTCGCATAACTCAACGCCGATACAGGTATCCACTGTGCTGACAATCGCATCGCCAAAGGGTACCTTGATCTACGCAACAAAAGGATCTGAGAATTAAACACGGGAGAAATATTATTATCCAACCTGTTTGGTCACGGCTTGAATGATTCGAGGAAGGTAATGATCCTCCCACTGACGGTGTTTCTGCCAAGGAGTAAAGTAACGCAATTCGCGATAATTTCCATCGTTTGCAAGCCACATTTTGGGCCTGATGAGTAATATTTTTCTATCGTGGATGATAACACGGCAATTGTAAATTACGTTCTTGTGGACGACCGGCCTGAGAAGTCAACGGATTGAGAATCTTATCTTACATACATGCAAGAAATCGAGTACATACATTCCAATATCACAAACGATTCCCATCGTTGCCTCCGAGGATAGGATCTTTGCCAGAACTTCCCATGAATGAAGAACAGTGTCACCTAAACACGATCTGATCAATGAAATTCATGAAACAACGATGACATTTTACCCTCAAGAAAATGGTCCAGACATCCATATCCTCTGAGGTTGAGAATAAATACGATTATTACGCCAGTCAATGAAAAACCTTGATAACTGACGGAATTTCAAGTTCTGGACCAACCCTCAAGGTGGCACCACGGGTTTTGGCAATCTCGATACTTTCCATTATGCGTTCATAGTTGCCCTTTGAGAGTTCAAGGCGAGTCAAATGGAATAGGAAACGAACTAACTTGGAAATCAAGCGCCCATTGATTAAGAGAACTGATGAAGATTTAATTGAGACAACCTGCATATTTTCAGGTGTACATGTAATTACCAGCTGTATAACGCATATCTCAGACGTCAGTTCTTAAAGTTAGAGGGGCTGAAGGATGCGTACGTAGCCAAGGTTATAAGATGGCCCATTGCAGACTATATAACACGCCTTAAATGTTGAAAAGCAGGCCTACTATATTCTTATTCCTCTGAGCAGCTTGACAGAGCGAGATAAAGTACTATGTATATGTATGCAATCCAGACTAGAGAAGGCTTTGCGAGGCGATGGCCGAATGTAATCAGAAGTTTGGCAAGATGATGATACCGTGTTACCTAGTTGACGGACCGCAAATAGCCGAATGTTGCCGAATTTAGAACTCGTATCATGAGGTTGTTATGAGTCTGCCAGAGTCTGCCGCACAGGACGAAGGGCCCACTTATTGTCTTCGCATGGCAAGCATGCTCTATCGGCAATAATATGTATCAGCATCATCAGGCAAGGCGTTCTTACACCGACACACTAGCACGGGTCATGCCAAAGCAAATATGGTTAGACAATAACGACAATAAACTCACCCGCGTTCCTGACAGGACGCGTCGCTGTTTTTAGATGCGCACATCCGACATAGGAGTTGCCAATGCTCATTGCATGTCGCTGTGCCTTGGTAAGTGTCTCCCTCCAAAAATACCTCCATGTTCAATTGTGTTCAGGGCTAATCCATGTGGCTACCGCTCGGCGAAAAGTTTCTTATAAGAACCAGCGGCTTGAAGTTCAACATCTCCCCAGTTGACCCAGGATGAGCTGTTGGAGTCTTGCCTTCCTTTGTGCAATTGCACTCTCGTCATTTGCTCCTTTCGTCGCTTCGCAAGACAGTACTCAGTTGCCAAGCTCATGGCCCCATGTCTATCCTGGTGCACCGAGTGGTGATTACAGCCCGAAATGGCAATCATGTATGATTTATGTTCGTCGAGTTCGCTGTACAGGTCTAAAATATTCGCCCTTTTCAGATTTCCAAGTCACAAACAAATTACCCAACATAACTTGGAATCTTGAGCGAAGTTTTGCGGGGAACCTTCCTGTACAACGGATAGGTCATCCAAATAACACCCTATTCTTCCTCGGATTCGAGAGATCCGCTGGCTCTCTTACTGGTCCCGCTAATCCACGGAATCAAGAGCCATGGGGGATTTGGCTGAACGGAGGGTGCGAATCGTATTTGTTGTTTAAGGAACATCGGAGTGCTGAAACGATCATACGACAGTCCTGGTTCCTCAAGCATGTATGGCGCGTTCTTTGAGGTGGGAACTACATCTTGCTACTCTTGTTTCGGTAAGCTGACATCCGATTTAGAACGGGCCTATCCAGCTGCAAAGCGATTACTCTGCCAAACCGAATTCGTATAGTTGGAATAAACTCGCGGATTACTTCTGGATTGACCAGCCAGTGTAAGGTTATCTGTAAGCATTCACAGTGCGAAAGCTCAAATTCGTAAACACAGCGGCGTCGGGTACTCAACTGCGGATGCAAACGGATACGGTGAGCCTTACGCCTAGACTCGTTAATTCTATTCATTCATTTATTACTTTCAATTATTGTGTAGCTCCCGATGAAATACAGATCGGCCAAGACTTCGTGCGTACTGATTCTCAAGATTGACACAGACAACTGATTTTTTCCTTCTAGATGGGCTTCCTGAGCAATTTGGTCAAGGTTTTTCCCAGTCTTGCTACCCGTCCATTGCATATCACAGGGGAAAGTTATGCCGGGCAGTATATTGTTAGTCATTCTTTACCTCCGACGCTATACACACAGCTAAAGCATAAAATAGCCGTATATCTTGAAGGCCTATTTCGACATGCCAAACCCTCCTGTCAAAATTGCAAAAATTTCAATGGGTGATGGAACCTATTCATCTGAGCCGATATTTGAACTTCTACCTGCTGTAAATTCAAAATATTAATACTCTGATCCGGATGTGGCTCACGTATTCGAACCAACAGCTAAGTGTACTCACTACGTACCCTCAAATCATTGGTTACGACCAAGACGTATATAATTATTTTAAGGAACAGTAAGCTCAATCACCTGTTGCGGAGACACCAGCTGAGCTGCTTGAACCCTCTAAAAGGACTAATCTATGTGGTTTTAACATTTCTCTGCAATACCCTCAGAATGGCCTAATTCCGGATGTAAACTTTACATTCCCCTCTGAACGTGTTATCCCGTTCGCAAAAAAACTTCGTCGTCAAACTTTCAAGCAAAAGCTCATGCGCCGCGCAGCCGAAGAGTCTGACTACGTCTCATTACAAAAGAGAGAGGGGAAGGAATCGGCGAGGCAACAATGGAAGAGGGATCTTTCTTTGCGAGCAAATGGCACCATCGATCCTTGGGTAACGACTACATTTTCATATGCGTAGTTATTAAGCTAATTCTTCAACAGTATGGCTGCTTCCTTTTGGACATGTTCGTAGACTATGCAATTAACTACACATTCCCTTGGAGTAGGTAATTATTTGACAGATTGGCTCTTCTGCTAACCTTAAGATGATAGGTCTAACGGATCAACCTGGTTTCTCTTTCAATGTCAGCCAATTCATTTCTCATCATCGCCTGTAAACATTTATACATTTCTAGGTTTATGATATCCCCGATGCACTTAATCCGAAGGTTACTAGAGACGCGACCGTGTTCATGAATGGTGAGTATGCAAAATGCAAAATCAAGATAAATTATTCATTTCAGTAAGATCCTCGCGTTCGAGCTGCTTTCCATGCACCAACAGTTAAAGACTGGGAAATGCAATTCGACTTCCCTTTCGGAGAGGGTAAGACAGACAGTTGTTTGGCATTTCATCCTGTCTCTCAATTTCTTTGCCCACAGATCCCAATGACGGTAGTCCAATGTAAGTAAAGATATTCAAGCACATGTCTTAAGTCTTGGCCCTAACCATCTATCAGGTCAATCAACATATTCAATGACCTGGCTACGAATGCAACTAAAGCAGGTGTTGGGTTCATGTTTTTCTCTGGGAACGATGACGCACTCATTCCCCACTACGGCACACAAAGTTAGTTCAGCCAAAGTCTCCTGATTCGTCAAGTATTGAATACGACTTTCTATTAGTTGCGATTCAAAATACCACATTTGGCGATATTCAAGGATTTACTCGTAAACCCTCCACACCATGGTACACGGACTCTGGCAAAGTCGCTGGGGTTATTCACCAAGAGCGCGGTTGGCAATATGTGTTGTTCCTCAATGCTGGTCACTTGGTTGGTCAAGATGCCCCTGCAGAGGTAAGAAACTCGGATCAAGCTGGGCTGTCAAAAAAAAAATTGACATTGTACCTGCAGGCATTCACCTTCTTGCGTGAGTTCGTTCTGGGAACGAATCAACAAGGATCTGTTGTTAAGGACAACTCTGGACGCGTCTCAGTTGTTGGTGGCGAAAAGAAGGAGTTGTCAGGCATAATTCCTGGACCTGATCCAATTTATTATGGAAATGGCGGCGGCGGTGCCACTCAGTCGACATACTTGTTCCCAACTGCGACACGCGCCGCTTGGAAGACATTTATTGCCACTGCCCAGCCTACGTACTTCAAGCGGGAAAGTACCTAGCACAACTGACAGTACCAGGCTCCAGCAGCTTACCCTAGCTTACCCTGAAGTGCTGAGTCTCACGACCCCTTCTAATAATTAATTTGATGCCAGGCCCGACCCGCCAAGTGCAAGTAGTTGGATGTTGTTGGCTGGCAGGACCAGTCTTGCAGGGCTTCACGGTTTTACAGTTACTAGATACGGATGCACCACTATGACTCTATATACCCGGGCTGAAGCCTTTAGCGCTCTTGATGAGCACTTACGACCTTTCATGTGCTACTACGATTATTTACTTTGTATTTATGTACATACTTATAGGGGAGTAATAACATGGCCTGCTAAAAGCGGACAGATGATCAGGGTGGGGTAGTGATATGTGGCAACAGCCGACAACTATTATTTACCGCTTACTGGTCCTTGTCTGCACCCGTATCAATCTGGCATTCTCACTGTCCTTCGCTGCGCGTCGTCGACGACAAACCAGTGGTTCTTCATGAGTAACGGATCCCCGACAGCCTACCTGCTATGGGCCATACTATCCTGCATTGTGAGTGTCTAGTCTTCGGCAATGCGTGACTGCCGTTAGCTGACCAATGCGCGCTTGCACTCGTACTTGACTCGCACTTGTTGGCGCACAGTTCTTAGCCTTTCTACTCCTTCATCTGTGGGCGTACGATCGATTTAATTGCTTGAAATGGGACTCTGGAAGGCAACCAGGCGCTTTCAAAAGAGTTATGACGTATGTTAATATTCGATCTTCTTTACCATGAGGTCCCGGTCGCCCGCATGGAGCATTCGGCGCATCAACTCATGCGTAACCTTTTAGGTACTCATATATAGGAACTCTTCCCCTCCTTGTCGTCTTCGGGGTGGCGATGACTGTCTTCAAATTCAGAGCAGGTATTACCTCAAAAGTTATCTACGAGAATGTATCAGAAGACCCCTAATCTTGTTGTAGGCTATATCGTGCTGCCGGATGGTACAAGTTAGCCGCGAGATCGTTCACTGTTGTATTTCAATTGATTGGTACCACACAGTCACCCCGCGTCCATTAACTATGTGGGCGTCTGCGGATAAGCGCTGGTTGTTACCCCTGTATTTCGTTCTTAGTTCTGCATGGGCATTGGAACTGTGCGTCCCACTTTTTCATGCGTCTACCTCTTGCACCTCACATCTTACCATTTCAGGGTCACACATCTAGAAGGTGAATTCATTCATTATTCACGCCATTGCCATACGCTAGACTGTCAGTAGAATTGGCCTTCTGGTTATTTCTCCTGCATCAAGGGCCAGGGAAGCGAGATTGGTTTGAAAGCTGGGAATTCAGGATTTGGTACCTTGGTGCGTATTTTTTATTTGCCCTGATCAGGTCAAAATGGAATATGAATGGGATATAGGGAGTATGTTGGCCATCCTAGGAATGCCATTAGTAACCCTTGTGACAAGACGACAAATCGAACGGGTGAGCTCTTAACTAGGTTCTCCTAGCAACTCATTCTTATTCTAGTTCCAAGGTCCAAGCTTGGATTTTTCTGGCTGGGGCGGCGGCTGGAACGACGACAACTGTCTTCTTCCTTTATGTACTGGCGCGTTTTCCTAAATTTATCGCGTTCGTGAAAGATGGAGGAGCAGAACCTGATGTAGTGGTACGACTTGCGACATTCTACCAGCTTAATGTAAGTCCATGCAGCCTTTCTATCTTATGCACATCATCTTGACAATGTTCTTGTGTATGGACTCTCAGCGTATCCGAGTGGTTTTTCGCTTCTTGTTTACAGTGCCACTTATGATGATCGGCATCGATGCTCTGAATGGGCCCTTCCCGATTATCGGCAATCCGTAAGCCAATATGTTCCATCCATTCTCACCAGTGACATTAACAACTTGTGTGTATAGATTTGCTTTGGGTATGTTTAAGATCGGATTACTTGAGTTGCCATCCTTATTCTTGTGCTTTTCAGATTTCCTGCTCATGATGGGAGGTATTGGATGCTTCATCTCATCTGCCATTACCCTCTTGGTCAGTGCTTCATACCTACCCAGGTCTCCGCAAAAATCAACATAAAAGATTTACACATTATCTCTATTGCCTATTCTAGATATTTTTCCCTCGCTCTATCACCCAAGAATCAGGTTACGGAGCGAAGACTATATCCCATTCACCTGGAGTCCCCAAGGCACCACTCGCCGTCCAGCCACCTGTCGAAGATGATTATGCAACTGACCATAGACCGCCATCTCCTAAAAGCTATTATGGAGAACCTGACAACGCGACTGTGCAAATGGACCGAATTGTACATTCATACGAGAGGCATGGGCACGAGACAAGCGACAGATATGCAACACCGAAGCAGCGACATATACCATTGGCAGGGAGTGAAGGTGAACTTTCTCCTGGCTATGAATCTGATGCGGAGAGTTTTGGCATGGCACCTTCTCCGACAATACCCTTTTCTGGGGACAGACTACTGTCTCAGCGACCCAAAGTGCAATCTGAAGAAGCGCGGCCACATTCCGGAGGTCGCTCCGACGATACAGTATGGGAGCGTCCAGATGAACGAACGTTACACTCGGAGCTCTTACATGCTTCTTCGACAATGATGAGACGCCCACGATCTGATGGGCCATTTGTATATGACAGCGATGGTGTTATCGTATCCAGTGGTGCGGGGGCATCCGGCAGTTCGAGAAGGAAGAGCTGTGATAGTCCCCCGCCGTCAAACAATCATCGTGAAAATAACCCAACAACCTTACATCCATATGTGAGCAAACACCTTCAATATTACTGCACCCGTCTGATGTACTTTGAATCAACAGTTGATGAATTTCACATCTCCTATTGACTTGTTGGATGACTCGCCACCGCAACCAATCGAAGAATGGCGATCATCTCATGCGGCGGTATAATTCATCTCAGTTTACCTTTCCATCTAGTAAACTCGGTATCCCCACCCCAAAATCCGACCATACTCCATTTTAAGCCATCCCCCCATCTATCCAGTATCTACCCTTTCCCAGGTGGTCTTATCTTGGCTCCTTCCTCATACGCATATTTCGGTGTTTGTTTTCTTACCGTTTATCTCTATCTATGGCCGCCGTCGTGCTTTTTACTCGCTGTTAAACACCTCGTAACTATAATACCCTAAATCCCTTCATGTTGTACTACCACCCACCCATGTATACCGCTGATCACTGCACAAGCAGAAATTGTTATATAGTGCTGCGTTATGTTTCTACTCGATCCTAGTCCATTCCCCATCATCCTTTATTTGAGATATCATACACTCATATCTGAGTTCATCATAGCATATACGAAGTATCCAAGAGTATCCACAACTTTTATCCACCCATATACTGTGTACCTTCGTGACAAGGGCTGTTCAATTTCTTTTTTTCTTTTTCTTCTTTTTTTTCTCTGGCATTGTCACTCATGCGTCACTGCAGGAAAAACGTCAGTACATTTGATTTTGAAATCCTATTTCTGAGCAGTGAGTATCTGCCAATAGCCATTAAGTTTCAACTTTAGTCTTTCAACTTTCAAAGATCCAAAACTTGAAAGTTGACCTTGGCCCTGGGGTCATCTGATATAAAAAATCAGATGAAAAATCACTTCAGGGCCTGACCGGGAATTGAACCCGGGACCTCCTCGATATTAAGTAATGCAACCCTAACAAGGAATCATACTACTAGACCATCAGGCCGTTGTAAGTTAATTCAAGTGTAATAATAAAGGCCTTGTAGTGGTTACTCAAGGTACTTAATTAGGATGGTGAGAAGTACGCGTCAGACACTTACGCGTTCAGATTCACATTTCCTGATTCAAACGACATGGAAGTTGCATCGTCGACCTCAACAGGAGCTATGGACCAAAGAAAGAAGGATGCTCTCAAGACTTACAGAGAGGTAAATTTCCTCTTCTCTGCTGGTATTCTAGCTGACGGTGAACACAAGAAACTGCGCAACCACGAAGTTAGCAGTGAGAACCTCAAGAATCGTTGGTGTTATTATTTCCTGGGTAATCGCTTGCTCACATCGCGTAACTTTAGTCAGGTTCTCCCTTAAAGATCTGAACAAGGCGTATGAAAAAACCGAAGACGACATCAAGGCTGTTCAGTCCGTTGGCCAGATTATTGGCGAAGTCATGAAGCAGTTGGACTCAGATCGCTGTATGTGATGTCATTCCTGTTCTTATAACTGCTTTTCACATTTCTCCAGTTATTGTGAAGGCCTCATCAGGCCCTCGCTATGTTGTATCATACCGTCCTACCCTTCCAGTCGAGAAACTGAAGACAGGCACTAGAGTCTCCCTGGATATGACGACGTTAACAATAATGAGAATTCTGCCTCGCGAAGTTGACCCCTTAGTTTACAAGATGAGCTTGGAAGACCCAGGAGGTGCTTCTTTTGCTGGTATTGGAGGATTGGGAGAGCAAGTAAGGGAGCTACGGGAGGTGCGTCATGTCCCATTATTAGCACATTAAATCCCTTGCTAACCGTTGACGTGAATATCCAAGATCATCGAGCTTCCCTTAATGAATCCCGAACTCTTCATTCGCGTAGGCATCAAGCCACCGAAAGGTGTACTATTGTACGGTCCCCCAGGAACAGGAAAAACACTATTGGCTCGTGCAGTTGCGGCCACTCTGCAAACTAACTTCTTGAAAGTCGTTTCATCTGCCATCGTCGACAAGTATATCGGAGAAAGTGCTCGTGTGGTACGAGAGATGTTCGGATACGCCAGGGATCACGAACCTTGCGTTATCTTCATGGATGAGATTGATGCCATTGGTGGACGGCGCTTCTCTGAAGGCACGAGCGCGGATCGAGAAATCCAGCGCACACTCATGGAGGTAACAGTCAACTAGTTTGTGATATTACCATTGCTGAATATGTGCCTAGCTTTTGAATCAAATGGATGGTTTTGACTCGCTGGGAAGAACGAAACTCATAATGGCGACTAACCGTCCGGATACCCTTGACCCTGCTCTTCTTCGGCCTGGTCGACTAGATCGTAAAATTGAAGTTCCATTGCCGAATGAACAAGCCCGCCTGGAAATTCTAAAGATTCATGCCGCTCCTGTTAATAAGGCAGGGGATATTGATTATGAAGCCATAGTCAAGGTTCTCCGTTTTATTTGATTACAGTACCAGCAATGGCTAACGTTGTTCTTATTTGTGCTCAGCTGTCTGATGGATTTAATGGTGCTGATCTGCGTAATGTAGTCACCGAAGCTGGCATGTTTGCTATCCGGGACGACCGCGAATATGTTAATCAAGAAGATCTGACGAAAGCCGCTCGCAAAGTCGGGGAAGCTAAGAAGCACGAAAGTTAGTTTTGATTTTATCATTTACCACCCTGATTCTGACCTCTGCTTTCTAGCCAAGATGGAATACTCCACATAGTCATCATTCATGTACATACCGGTTTTTCTATGTTTTTTAAAATGTATTAGTGGCTTTGACTTCATGCTGGCAGGCATCATTACAATAGCACGACCAAATATGACCTCTATCCATTCGAGGTATTGAATAAATTACAAGGTAGCCGACGAAGGTCATAACATTCCCAGTTCATTAGGCATCTTATTAACCAAAGCGGAAAAGCCCACGCTTTTTCTTCTTTTCATCTTTACCGGAAGGAGCAGAGGAGCTGACAGATCCTTGGTAAGAATTCGTCGGTGAAGGCTGAATTGGTGCGAATTTCTCTGTGCGTGGGGGTGCGAGATTCTTTGCGGGTATAGGTTGGCGTTGAGGCGGGGGAGCATCACGAACATAGTAGCGCTCGTCGTACAGTTCTTGCGTCGACTTCTGCTCTCTTCGCATATCTCTAAGACCGTTGGGAATTGCCTTGGACCCTGCACCTCCGAGCTCTATCACCTTGAGATCATCAACGAACCCTTTGGGAGTAATAACATGCGTTGACCCTTTAGAAGGGTAAATATTTGAGCGTTAAAGCGTATACAAACAATCTCACCAATATAGATATCTTTTTGTAAAGAACTCGACAGCGAGTAAATCTCTCTCATCTCAGAGTACGTCATACCTCCCGCCACGAAGACCAGTAACCTTTGCCGATTGTCTACTGCAGTGTTCGCTTTCGGTGCTCTATGCCAAGCAGGTTTTTGACTTCGTAAAGATGTTGTTTGTGGAGGAGGTGAACGTGGTGAAAGGGGCATCGAAGAAGGCGCTTCTTTGACATATGGAAATACTGAGTTGTCCAATTTCTCTGCGATTTGGTCCTAATGAGATGATGTTAGAATTTACTTTGAAGGCCTAGCACCGAAGTACCTCTAGAACAGTTCTCAGAACAGGTTTAAATCGCGACAACTCATATTCATCTGCTGTGTTTTGCTTCTGTTTAATTTTTTTCTTTGTGTCTTTATCGGTAGGCCCCTTGAAAAAATGAGATTGGTGGATTTGATAACAGTCGGATACATACTCTAGAGATCCTGACACCGAAGTGTACGAGTGCGTTGACAGCATCTTGTTCTGCAAGAGTGAGCCTTGCATGTTGATACAAACGACGCCGGTCCTCGTCGGGGACTCCGTCGCGGTATTGAATATATAATGCGATTATCCGCACTTTGCGCATATTGCTGAAAGAGTAGATTTAAATGATAACAACACATGTGTGAGTGGTTACACGCACACAATTTCCCTGCTATCAAGCAAGGGAACCATTTCTTCTACAAGCCCCTTCGGCGTCTTGCCTTCGGCGGTCAGACCAGTCGCACAGCACTAAGCCCGAAAAAATTAGGTAGTTCTCGAAAAGAAGCGTGTTCCTACCTGCTCGACTGATGCTACGTCGGAAAGCTTAGCCTTCTCGAAAAGTTCCATACAGTCTTGCGCCATGCTGAGATGCAAAGAGAACTGCTTACATGTCAGCTTTATTACAACACTCAAAAGAGTTCCGGCTTACCTTTTCTCTTTGCTCTTGGTACTGAGGTAGACTGGCCAGCATATCTTTCATGTCGTTAAGGTTAGCTGCCCCCTCACTTTTGAACGGTGTAAGCAACGAAAACATTGGCTCGGGCATAAAGAATACACTCACCCTTTGAAAACGGCATTCTCTTCCAAAAATTTGTTGAAGTCGAACATTAATTTATCAATCGCCTCCCGCATATGCAAGTGACGAACAGCAATCCAAACATTATCAGCGTCTGAAAGCACCGCTACTTTGTCTTCATATGCTCCCAGTGATGACTGGAACTTATATCTGATACAAGAATAATAAGATATCTTCTAAACACAGAGAACATCATTGTACGAACGAATATTTAGTGCCATCTTCGATTGGCAACAAATCATTTGCCATTGCTTGATAAGTAAACTCATGCACAAAGGGTGCTAACAAATCCATAGACCTATCTGTAATCAACAGCGTAGCCCTAGGACGAGCGGGATCCGGTTTCTGTAAGGGAAACAGGTCGGGAACCGAATTAAGCTCGTAAATCAAGAAACGTACGCCAAAATCTGGGTTCAATTTCTTGTAGTCTTCTAGGTTATCCTGTACCATGAATGCAAGCAATTTGGTGACGAAGTCTGTCTCCACAGCCTCGTAAGCACGCGCTTCGGAGCCCCTTGCAAGGTTAGTCCGCCAGCGACTTGATGATTCAGGCGGTGGAGGAGGACGATTCTGCGCAACAGGTTTCAAAGGACCGAGGGGTAGATGCGTAGAGGGCATATAATAACGGATGTATGGAAACTCGTTTAGAGACACGCACACGTTGGTGATCTACATGGGATTTGAACGATAGTCACTTAGGAACAGTGAGCAGCGACGTATAATACGTACCATCCTACTGGTGAAACGGAGGTCCTCTTCTAAACGCACACGCGCAAGCTTGTAGGCTGCCTCTGTTCGCGGAGGACTATACATGCTGAAGAAGAAGCTGGGTTCCTGTACAGAGAATGCCTGAGCCTCAATGGCTTTGGTATAAATGTGTGAGGTAACGTCTCTGGTAAAAGGCAGACGGCAAACCATGGAAATTCAAAAACAGCTCCTTCAGTGCCGCCAGTTGCGGTTCCGCAGGCGACGAGGTCAGACGCTCAAACAAGTGTTCAGGAAGGCCTGGTCAAGAGGCAATTAACCGTGAATATGGGCCAAGACATGGAACATACAACGTACCCTCGACAAAGAAGAGATGGGCCGCTGCATACTGTTTGTGGCCTGTGAAGTCCTTGATGATGCGTTCCACATTTTGCGTTGTGGGCATAAGGAGATACAGAGCCTCAAAATCTGGCTGTGGCTCGCGGAAGTTGGTTATGGATTCGATCACTGGGCGTCATGATGTCAGGGGCCGATAAGTAGTGCAGGTAGGTCTGTGACCCACAAGTAACATGTTCAGCCAGAATATCGAACTGCTTGAGAACAGCACCGAGAAGCGCCTGAGAGTAGTTGTCAACCACGAGAATCTTCCACCCGGAGGCAGGTTTGACGGATCGCAGAGCCTCCAGGAATTCTGCGCAAGGCTAGTCAGCACCGAACTCTTCTGATGATCATGAGCACCGTACTGTTCCGTACGAGGTTAATCAACGAAGCCATCGCCCAGAGGTTAAGAAGGAGAATGAAGTCAAGTCCGGAAACGTTTACAAGAGCTCGTAATGTGTAAGTGTTTATCCAGTAAGAGTCTAACGTCTAACCCTCTCAGTAGACTCATCCACTCGGACGGCTAATTCCGGTATTGGATCTGTCGTTATGTACTTGAAATGGAAATCGGTGATGCAGACTCGAAGCTAACTTATTCAACGAATGTAGGGATAGGCAGTGCCCTGTGCATGTGGTATGTAATAGAAGGCTATAGAGTAGATATATTTAATAAAAGTCCGTCGTCTCGTTCACCTCCATACTTCGTCGATTTACAATTGTGCTAGCAAGGCCCCGCCCGCAAGAACAACAGATGCCCAGAAGGGGGCGTGGTCCCCAACTGCACCACTTGTGCCTGTATTCTTATTGTTGCCTGCCTTTGGAACGTCAATTACACCATCCCCATCAACATCTAAGTTTGTGAAGGGGAAGGTTTTGTTGGACGAAGTCTCCCTGTAAAGATTACCAGCAGGATAGGCCAAGCATTCGCCAATGGATTGGAGCTACCAAAATGTCGACATGGGATATTAAAAACTTCGAATTCTAACTTTGAACTTACCTTGTACTTAGGATTATGCGCCAGAGCAAGGTCAAGGAAATAACCAACGGCGAGATCAACGGTTATCTCAAAAAGGTCATGCTGGAGTGAGATGAACCTGTCCTACCATCAGAACTACGAACTCAAAAAATGAGCATATGAAATGGTTAACACACCCGGTGCCAATAGTGGTTCCATTATCGAGCATGCCCTTAAAGGCAGCAAGTGCTTCTGATCCAGTAGCAAGGCCACCAGCAACTCTCCAGTCTGGCATTACTGTTATGTGATTTTATGTTGTACGCACACAAGCGCCACGTACCATTGGAATCGAATTTTGCACCATCAGAATTCATGGTCCAGAGAATGGGAACCAGCCCCATAGCCAGCGAGATAGCACGGACGCGATCGTCTATTAACAAATATCCAGCTTTAGTCAAGGACTCGGGCGGTTTAAAATTGCTTGAGAATACTAACCAATATCACCCTGAGGGGGGCGCATAGTTGTCGGTGTCACCCCGATAGCATCTTTAATGGCCTTACGGGTCCATCCAAGCTCTGCAACAATTTGTTCGTTAGTCAACGTAGTCAATGTCTGAAAGGATGCATATTCAGATGAGATATTGTCGCCATTGATTTATACTCACGGTGTGGGACCAAGTGTGAACACTAAGTTCATGTCCGCTCATGTACTCCTCGACGACCATGGCAGGATTTTGCACAACGCGGGATCCAACAACAAAGAAAGTAGCATGAAGCTTTTCTTCCTTCAGTTTGGTAAGAAGATTACTAAGTATATGCGTTAGTTATAGAATATACGTTGGCCAATCATATATATTATACTAACGGCGCTAAAAGTGGAGGCGTGATCAGCGATACAACACACAAATTTGGAGTGTAATAGACAACATACTTTGCGGCGAGGGCCCATCGTCGAAACTTTTAAAATATCACTGTATTTTCAATCATTACCATTACAGAGCACATGAGACAACCCACCTGATACCCCAATCGAGTTTGGTAGGACACGACACGATATCTAGAAGGTATTTGGGAGCTGTTTAGCGTTAACGAGTAAGAAATAGACACACCAGTGCTTCTCGTATGGCCACCGCACGTCCACCATCCACGTTCCGCTGCCTGGGCAGCAGCTTCAGGATCCCCTGCACAACTTGATTGCTTGGTTGGAGCAAAGTTTGGAATATTGTGTCCCTCTAATTCCTTCATCCATTCCTTTACCTGAGGTGAATCTTAAACAGAACAACAACGCGATTAGGCACCATACAGCGATTGAAAGTACACAATTGTTTACCCGTTGGGGGAACCTTATCCGGTTCGGGCCAGATGCCCTGTTGCACTGGAATGTAGAATAGTAAACTTTAATCCGTGTTTCTGCAAATGGGTGGAGATGGTGGAGCACGCACGAGTCGGCGGCAGAACAGGTGCACCGGAAATGGGGGGCTTTTCTCCTGGAGTACGAGTTCCAACAAACGCTGTAGTCGCCCTAGTAGGCATGCCGAATGTTATGCTTTCGATGGGCGGGATGGTCGTATACGTCGCTTGAGCCGTGGCTGAGAAGATGAATGAGAAAGTAGACTGAAGACGGTGACTGCATAACACACTGGATGGGCCAGCCGCACCAGTTGCAGGAATGCTGGTACCTGAGGCATTAGTGGCAGAGATTGGAGTACCGGTGGTCGCAGGAGTAGTAGGGGCCACTTGCGTGCTAGACGAGGCCTCCTGACGCTTTACATGGCGCGCATACGAGTTCTTGTCGGCGTGAGCGTGAGCTGCCAGCTGAAGAGAAGCTATGAACAGAAAAGACGCGCTAAGCTTCATGGTAAAGGGACAAGGAAGAAAAGGGCAAAATAGGCCGTGACCTAATACTTTATAAGTAAGTTAGAGTACAACCAATCGGTTTACACTTACTCCTTGACTCGCCGTTTGAGCTTGACTTTTGCTTGTTTCGCATGGCATCACTCGCCAAGAATGGCAACCAGTTCTAATACACAAACCATTCCCATCGTCGAGTCAACTTCAAACGGAGTACATTTCCATGTTTTTAATACCAGACTTGCGGCGGACCTCCTTGTATCTTCCAGTCCACCCTGAACATTAGGAAGACTAATTTTAACCATTGTTTGATGCATCACTTTAAGCGCATATGGTATTGCTTACACCCTATTTGGACACGTCAATCCCGGGGGCCGGCGTACATATTATGTACTACTCATTGATGACTTCGCCGTCTGGTAAGAATCTGGTTGATATATGTAACCTGATATACCAACGTAGGAACACAAAAACAGTCCTTCGAAAAAATGAGTCTAGTTAGTAGTAGTTAACAATGCGGTTATTGTACCATCCTGGTGCAACTGTGCACTTGCGTACGGCCTAATCCACAGCATGCTGCCTATATACTAGTATTAAGATAGAAGCATGTAAAGTGACCGCAGCAATAATAGTCCATGATCCTGATGTAATTGCAAAGTCCAACAGCTCCGCCAACCACACAACGTTGTCAGTCATAACGGGTAAGTAATGCAAGTCATATCGTTGTAAATGGATCAGTAAATCAGACCAAAACACTGAGAACCGCAAGACCGGCACCCATGGAGGCGATCAGGGGGACAGCGTTGACGAAACCTGCGCTGGAGCCGCCATTAGAGTTCGAAGCAGTGGATCCTCCGTCGCCCGATTTCGTGTCGATTGTTCCGTCTCCACTAACATCAATTGCAGTGCTGTTGCTGTAGGGGAAGGTTGAGTTCTTGTTGGTCTCCAGGTACATGTTGCCTGAAGGGATGTTGGAGCATGTGCCAATCGACTTGAGGTTGAAAGGCGGGTTGTGCGTCAGAGCAGCATCCAAGGTGTAGCCTACGGCAAGATCAACAGAGATCTCAAAGAGATCGTGTTGCAAAACAATGAATCTACAAGGGAAAGTATCAGTACAATGTACCTTAAATTTAAGTTATTATATTTTACCCAGTGTTCAGAGTTGTGGCATTTCCAAGAATCTGCTCAAAGCTGTTGAAAGAGTCGGTACCAGCAACCTGTCCACCAGCAACTCGCCAATCTAGACGTGTATAAGTAATTTAGTCCTTAAAAAATACGCACAGAAAACTCACCATTAGTGTCGAATTGGGCACCAGAAGGCGAACGAGTCCACATGATAGGTACCATGCCCATAGCCATAGCAATAGCACGAACACGGTCATCTTTGAAATTTCATTAGTATTTGAAGGTAGAAGGAATTGCCGTATATACCAATGTCGCCATAAGGGGGACGCATAGTAGTAGGAGTGACACCAAGGAAGGTCTTGATAGCTTTGCGAGTCCAACCCAACTCGGCAACAATTTGTTCGTTAGTCAAGGTGGTCAACGGCTATTTATTTATTTTTTTAAGAAAAGACAAAAAAAAAAGCAACCTCAGTAAATAAAAATAAAAATCCGGCAGAGGAAAATAGATGAACGTACGCTATGAGACCAGGTGTGAACACTAATTTCGTGGCCAGACATGTACTCTTCAAGAAGGATTTGGGGTCGCTCGATGACACGCGAACCTACGACGAAGAAAGTGGCGCTGATATCCTTTTCGTCAAGGAAATTAAGGAGATATCTGAGTGTACTATGTTTAGCCACCGTGCTGCACAGTTGAAATTGTAAGATAGTACTCACTGAGCTAATTGTGAAAAGAAGTCATACTAAATCAGCATTAATCAAAAACGGGTAATAACCATAACGTACTATAGCCAGAAGGTCCATCATCAAAGCTAAAAAGATTAGATTGAGACATATCCACGTGGCATCCATGAAAAGCGGTGCATTACCTAACTCCCCAGTCGAACTTCGTAGGGCAAGCAACAATATCTACATCGATTGTATTAGTAAATGTATAATAGAAAGAAACATACAAGACATACCTGTGGGGCGAGTGTATCCACCGCAAGTCCACCATCCACGGTTGGCGGAGTCAGCAGCCTGCTGCGGGGACAACGCACAGGACCCGTTGACGGTAAGAGACAAGTTGGGAATGCTGTACCCGTCCAACTCCTTCAACCATGACTGCACCTCAGGTGAATCTAAATGACGGGAGTACTCAGCAAAAATGCTATACTACAACATCAAGAGCCAGTTACCAGTTGGAGGGGTCCTGTCTTGTGGCGGCCATGAGCTTAAAACATCTGAGTAGGCAAGTTAAATATAAGTAGGCGCCCAGCTGTCGACAAAAATATACGCACAAGCGCTTGGGTCTGGAGAGGGAATAACTGGCGCGCCCTTAATTGGGGGCGTTGCGCCAGCAGCAACCGTAGTTGTTGCTGCCAAGGTTACGCGGGTGGGCATGCCCAGGGAGATGCTCGCCAATGGGGGGATTCCGGTGCCCGTAGCGAGCGGCGGAGGTCCTGTCGCCGCTGGTGCGGTGGTGGGCAATGAACTGGGAGTCGGTGTAGTCGCGGCACCAGGAGCAGCAGAAGGGGTCGTCACGGGCGGAGCCGCCGGGGGGTTGGGAGTAGTGGGCTGTCCGGCGACAGGGGGGGAAGCGGTCGGCGAGGAAGTCTGTGAAGAGATTTGAGGCACCGACGTCGAGGAAGTGGGCTGGGGTGCCGCAGAGGTAGATTGAACGGTGGCCGAGGTAGGCTGCCCAGAGACCTCTGGTTGTGCAACTTGCCTCTTGGCAACATGCCTAGGGTTGAGCCTCTCAGCTTGGACAGCACCAAGGCCAAGAGTGGAGAGTATAAATAGGGAGTTCAATTTCATGACTGTGGTTCAAACGAGGGTGGGGGCACAACGGCCAACGTAGCGCACAGGCTAGGGGAAAAGGTATGTAGTGGAGGGAAGAAAGGACCTTGCAATTTGCTCAACCTCCCAAATATCACCTTGGCCCTGCCAAGCCATTTACAAGTCCCACAAGCCTTGCCGACAAACATGCCGCCCCTGCATATCTTCTCACGGAGACCACTTCGCAATTTATGAATTTCTCTGATCTCGTGGCCGCTGGCTAGGGACTATTGTATGTAGTAGTTAGGTAAATAATCAAACAACAGGGTACAAAAGAGAAACGAAAAGTGAGAAACGGAAAAAATAGGGAATACTGATGCGCGAGATATAATGGGAAAGCAATTTACAACAAAAATAATACGCGCAGAGCTGATCAGCGAGGTATAGACACCATAGAGGCATTGTCCGACAAGTAGCGCTGCTGCAGAAAGCGCGGGCGCAATGCTAGCACACGGTCGTCAGAGACTATAAGAATTTCTTCGCGGCCGACGCCTTGAGGATGTCGTGGATATTGATCTGGGTATTGGTGATGTGGTGGTGGTTGGTTGTAACCCATTGTTCTGCAATGTAAATGTGCGGTCAGCGTTACCCGTAGAATTAAATATTTGACGACGAACGTATGCTGATACGGGTTAGGATGGTACGTGTGCATAGACGCAGGATTTGTCACCGATGGCGGCGTATCCGCGAACAGAAGGCGTAGGTTTGAACCTTGGATGACTTGCGCCATGAGTCCAGTTTCAATGTGTCTGATCTCGACGAAGGACGGCTCGAAAGCAAGAACATAAGGTTCATGCAAAGCTGAAATAAAGTTGAACACATGCAAAGAACAGGTTAATAAAGTAGACAAACCAAAGCCGGTCGGCGAGCCCTCCCAGTAGACCATGAAATCCTTCCGTGACCGTCGGCCATTTCGGTTGACATAAAATGCGAATTCTGCGACATATTGTACATCAGCATTCATAATGTATAGAGAAGGGGGAAAAACTAACGGTCATAGCAAAGCAGGAAATCATTTTGCAGCCTGTAGATCGCCATTGGTCGCAAATTTTCACGCTTCCGGACAAATTCCAGCGCTTCATCGTTGGGATCGAGGAGTCCTTGAGTTTCCAAGCTCTCCAGATCTACAATTTCGAATCCGCGGGAACACCCAACGCACATTCTTGTCTTTAGATAGTGTATCGACGTTGACTCAACGGGGATATAAAATTCCTATGGAGAAAAAAGAAGTTACGTCAGAAACCGTCAACACGTATTAAAGGCTCCATGGCTCTAACCCTGAACAGCTTGAGCGTGTCATTTCCACCCTGAAGCAGTTTCTTGAATGTCGGCTTCGCACGTCCCCTAATGTTCTGGTCAATGGGCTCAAGGGTCTTGAACGTGCTCGACAACTGGCTCGATTTGACGATGCACACGAGCACCTTGTTCAGACAAAATCCTGCTTTAAAAAATGAGGTGTGTGACGATACTCGTTTCGCGCGCTTTAATCCTGCCATAGGATCATGTGGGTCTAGTGCCTCAAGTGGGAATGTAATCACTTGGCGCTCTGCAATCATATTGAATAAATCGGATAGTTGGTATTACGAACACCCGACATACCTGAGAGTACGATGAGTAGTTGATAGTCTTCTAGAACATCAACTTGTAACACATCGAGCAGCGCAAGGACTTTGACCGGGCTCTGATTGGGCTCACGAAGGTCAGACAGGTACACCCCATCGTCCGTTCCGTACACCACCCTCCTGCCCCCGTCTGACGAAAAGAAATAATTGAAAGTTGATTGAAAGGTGTAAATTGATCAGCAATACGACCTTCGGAGCCCATAAAAACAACCCACTATACGGCGCCGCGCAGTTGACCTTGTTAGGGCCAGAGAAAAAGCCCTCGCTTAGGCTCACAGTGTCAAAAATCATGCTACGCTCACGCATCACTTGCTGCTGCTTCCAGATAACTTCGAGCCACTTGCGGTGGCTCAGAGGTGAAGAAGCCCATAACACGAGGTTATAGTACTTTCGCCCGAGGTGGATGAAGTTTATTGAATGCTGCCCTTTATGATCACCTTTGGCGACGGCGGACACGACAGAGGGCATAGTGCGATTCTTCTCAAAAGACGACTTCCGTACAAGAGCTTGAGTCTTCCGTTGTTGCGAGCGTACAGTTCCGTTACTATCCTCGAGTGGGGCAGTGACGAGCAGAAGTTCCAATGGTATTGGCTGGACATGATGTAATTTAGTCGAATACCCAGATAGCGAGTGAATATACGTACCCGACGATAAACCTTGTAGTGTTCTTGCTGCTTTGTCTTCACCAACTTGGTGAACAAGATTGCATGGTCGAACAAGTACACTTGAATCTCGCCGTCACGCTTGTTCAATGAGCCCTTGTACACCATTTCACGACCTTCATCACGCAATCTCAGGTTCTGGGATACTTGTGTTCAGTTCGGCAAATAGTAGATGTAAGAACCACTTACCACTTCCTCACCAGGCTTGAAGACTAATTGTTGGTCGAGTTGTATAAGATTGAACCTGTTTTCCGTCTTCCCTGTCTCAGTGTTCACCTTTCCCAGGAATTCCCGTATCAACGCGATAACTTGCGTAAGCGCTGCCTTGTCACTGCTATCGCTCGGTGTATGCTTCAGCACCGCTTCCAACAGCAGTGGATAACGTGCCAGCCTTGTAGTCGGTTTCGTAAGGTACGCATTCAGCTCAAGTTTCCGCGATTCCGGTAACCGCTCGTTGTTCTCGACAAACGCCGCAAATGCCGGATTTGAGCTCTTCTCTTTCTCAAATTCATACTTGCCATATAGCTGATGCGCGCCATACGACACGAAAGGCCCAAAGTGTGGGACAACATCCAGGAAGATGTCCCCTATACGGTCCACAACGGCGTACTGTTTTTGCCGCTTTGAAAGCGCGTCTCGTAGCCGGGTATTGACTACTAGGATATCGTGGACGTTCCAAAAGACTTGTGCCAGGAAATCATTTATCCGTGAAGGTGGAATGACATCTGATTCCTTCAGTCGATTTATCCAGGACTAAATGCAACTCATTCAGTGCGTGAGATATAGTTGGAAGAAGACACAACTCACATCACGTAAATATTCCAGATCACGCACGAAATCGCGTTCTGTGTAAATGACCTCATTGATCGCCTCTTGCCGTTTCTTCTCGGTGTCGGACACACTGTTGACGATTTCTTGTGGTACTGAGTGGATCCACAATGTGCCATCATCCTTAACAATTGTTAGTCTTAGTCTCGTTTATTTTTACCCTGGGGACTGGACTTACAGGTACATCTGTCAGGCTGTCTTTGCTTATCTGCTTGGACAGTCCTGGCTGTGGTTTCATGTTCAGTCGCGCCGCTTGCTCGAGCCGTCGAGGACAGGCAATGCTGTAACACAGGCGATCCCTTGAACAAGTCGGGGAGTAGCAGTCGGTTAACAGCGTAAAAACTCCTGATGGCAGCGTAATTTCGTCTGAAGACAAAGAATCTTTTCGTTGCCGCATGGGCGGTACAGTTGAAATAGCTCCCGGGGATGGAGATAGTCCTCCTGGCGTGGCCGAATCAGGCGTACCTCCCTATGTAAGATATAATGAGGTGAAGCAAGGTTTGGTGACAGCCACGCACCTCAGAGAAAGTATGCAAGTCCGCCCCCTGCTCATGCCCCAATTCGCCGCTCACAAAGGGACTGGGCAATCTCGTTTTAAACTGGTACAGCTCATTCGCACTGTCGCGTAGTCTGTGGTCATAGGTAACATCATGAAAGAACTTTTGTGCGTCCAGGGCCCGACCAAGTAGAAGTGCAAGGTTTCTGTCCGTCGTCTTGATAATATAAGCGATCTTATCCACGGCCTCACGTCCATCGAATGCATCTTTGTATGTCAGGCCGTCTTTGATGCGATCGGTGATAGGAATGCGCTGGTAGAAGGCCTGGGCGACGCGCGAAAGGAGAGCGGGGTACACGATGGGCGTCTTGCGAACCGGACCGCTGCGCAGGGAATTGGGAGACACGCGACCGCCTTGGGATGTGCGCTTCTGTTGGGCGGCGGACATGGACATGGAACGGTCCTGGGCGGTACGGTCGCGCCGCTGAGGATTTGGAGAAAACTTGGGGACAGTGCGCACAGAGTCGGTGGAGCGGCGGGCGGTGCTGTGATCCAATAGAGTTGTTGATGCAGCTGAGGTGTGATCGGCGTTGGAAGAAGGAGATGGAGAAGAGCTGAAGACGGAGGAGCGGGCAGTCATGGTATCGACATGCAATGGTTGGACCTGTCCAGTCGTTGAAATGAGCTAAGCAAACGAGCACGATATGATTACGCACGGCGGGAATAGGCTCCAAATGGCGCTGATGCTGGCGAGACGGGGCCAAATGGCGATTGTTGGCGACTGCAAAACATGAGAGAGAAGAGCAAGACAAAAGAGGAAGAACATACGGGCAGGCTCTGAGCGTGTCCAGGGCAGCTCGCTGCTGTCCTCGTCAGTGCCGCGATCGCTTGCGGTGCTGGGAGAAAAGTCGATGGCCAATCGGGAATCATCGTGGCCGAGGCTTGAGGGGGGCGGGGGGTGGTCTGGGTGGAGTGGGGGAGAGTGGACCCAGTGGTTGGGTGTGGGTGTGGGGGCATTCATGTAGACCTGGGCCTGATAAGCCTGCGCTGGGGTGAGGGCAGGGTCCTGGAGAGATCGGAAGGGCGGCATGGGCTGGTGCTGGGGTGGGGAGAGAACTGGGGGAAAGGACGGGTAAGGCGAGTGGTTCGAGGGCGGGTAGTAGGAGGAGCGGGGCTGCTGGGGATGCGGCTGAGGCTGGTAGGAGATGCGCTGGGCCTGGGGCGGAGGCCCTGGACGACCGAAGATGGACTCGTAGGCAGCATGACGCTTATCTGGAGGTGGTTGGCGGGGGCCCAGCGGTTTGTCCATGGCGGAGTGGCGGGAAGAGCAGGCGCCGCGTGCAAGCACTCCACCCAACCGGCCCACAACAGAGTTTTCATCTGTTAGGCTCCCACATCCATCGTCTCGTCTCGCCGCTCTATACACTTGCTCGGCAGCTTCATCATCTCAGCCTGCGTTCGCCAGATCTCTGCGCGCTATGTGCTCCTTCTCTCCGCACGCCTGCGGAACATACTCTCTCCGACTGCACATACTGCAGATGCATAACACTCAGTCATCAGATGGCATTCCCCCATTCACACCAACTCAAACATATATAGCACCGCAACAGCTCGTATGTATGTTCGTCTGTAGGTAAACTATAGCAAGAAAACCAGCCGCCTCAATTTTCCATCACTCTCACCCTCCCAATCGAATTCCCGACCTGTAATCAACCAATAGGTCACCTTGCCGATCCCCGCGCCGAGGCCCGACGTCAGAGTAGAAAATAGACCTACCTTCACCAGTGTCTCGATGGGCTTTTGCGAATTGGCAACCAGATCTTCATCAAATCTGCAAGTCTTTGCGTCAGTATTAACAGGCTGCACAAAGATGAACCACCTGCTCTACTAGTCCCTTCGGGAATAGGACGACAACCGTACTCCCTCCGTATGCAAAATACCTGATCGATGTGAAGCAATCCAAACTACCGAACTACTCAAAACGACAGGAGAAATACGCACCCAAGTTCATCGCCTCTGTTTAGGGATGCGCCCTTGGTTTCTCCCCCTGTCCATCGAATGCTTCCTACCAGTAGCGCTCCGATAGCAACAAAGGCGATGAGCTGACCTGTTGGCTTGTGCTTCAAGTAGAGAATGGACCGCGTGTTGGCCGTGAAGACATCGAAGCCGGGCTCATTGACAGCCTCGGGATTCACTAGCGGATCACAACACGAGGAAACTGAATCAGCGCTTATGGCTAGACTGATGCGAGATGTGCACATACCGGTGTAATAGTTTCCTTCTACACGCTCTATATCACCTACTTCGCAATCTACCGGGCTATGGAAGCGGTGGTAGTCCGCCGGCGCGAGGCGAAAGACAGCAAGACTTGCATCTTGGAATGGCTTCAATCGTTCTGAGTCTCTTGGAATGTTGAGCAGGTTCGGGATATCGAACCCTTGCCCTTTAATCCTACGAATGCATAAACTCTATGAAATATCTGTTAATCAAGTTCTACGCTCACCAGAATGACTTTGCAAGGTCAACTGACGTGTACACCGTTAACCTGCAATCTGCGGCACTACAAATACCTTTCTTATCAGCATCTTGAACTGGACGTGCACCTGGCTTCAGGTTCCTATCGTAACATCAAGGTTAGCGGTTCATACGCTAAACTAGTAGCACGTGTATACACCTGAAGAAGAATTCATTGAAACAGCCATACTTCGTGACATCCGGTTGCAGAAGTTCGTCTGTCTTTATTGCATATGTCTTCACAAAATGAGGTATAGCATGAACAGATTTCGGGTCATCATAAATAACACCTTGCTAAATATTACGCATTCCCGTCAATATATCAATTAAATACTGAACGTCAATTGCTGTCATTTTCAATCAGTACGCACTTTAATAGACTCTTCGCGCAGTATGTCCTCCACTCGTTTATTCCCCAGCAGTTTGATTTGCTCTTTCCCATAAAACAGTAGATGCATCCCAATACTTGTTGAGTGGGATCCCGGTCGTTGTTATACCCGATTCAACTTATAACAAAAGCACTCACCGCGCGTAGATTGGCATTGGCTCGAAGAACTGCTCGGTCGAACCCCGTACTGCAAAATAGTTCCCACAGTGGTACTCCACCGCGATGCGCTCAATGCCAGGTATCAATTCATGTATCCAGCTCAGCTGGCCTACGGAAGACATCGGTGCATGGATGTTGTGTGCGACATTTGGGTTTTCTTCAGAGTTGGTGACCAGCGAAGAGAGAGCCTTCGCAACGACTTCATGGCTCACGCCAGGAAAGCTGTCGCGCGTCATGACCTCCCTCGGCTTGAAGGGCGAAGGGTCAGCAGATGTAGAAGGCTTTTCTATACCGTTGGCGGCTGGGCGACTTTGGAAGCAACCCATGAGGCGTATGCAGTGGTCAAAGAAGAGAACAACACGCAGGTGGGAGAAAAATGAGACAATGCGTCCAGCGCTCCGCATGCGGGGTGGGCATTCCTTGGTTAAGAATAGACAGTTGTGTTCGATAAACAAACTGACAAGAAGCCCGCTTCGTTGCTTACATCGGTTCCACGCGTTCTATATGATTAAGCATGAATGTTTATTGGTAGACGTATAATACATTAAAACTGGTCGAACTGGTGCAGACTTGCAGTGCAGGATGTCGTGGTCGCTAGAATTGTGCTCCACCTAGTGAGGGGGCAGGTACGGGGGTCCCAACGAGAAGTTCAGCCTTGCCCGGAGAACAATCGTCCTTCAACCTATTGGATTTCCGTTTGGCCGTTGCGGGTATAGCGGAATGGCGGAAGCTCCACCTTTTAGCGTTCCTTCGTCATGGCCTTCAACACAGTTCGGAGCTGCGGCTGCACGTCCTTGAAGACAGACTTCTTCAACTGGGGTTCCAGCCGTATGTTTGCAGGCCACGCGTCACCCGCCTCCTTGCGCTGCTTGAAAAGCATGTCCATTATGGTCGGCTGGTTCCTTTCCTCGCTTTGCTTGCGGGGGGCGCCATAGATTTTTGTCTTCTTAACTTTGAGTTGGCTTTGTTGCACTATGCGTATTAGGCATGGATTCGTCGCGCGCATTTGCTGTTTGCCCAGTTTGAATACATGTTGAGACAGTGTAGGAGATACTCACGAAGAGGATGGAGGCGCAAGCTCACTGGGCTGTGGAAACGCGGCGTGGTCACGGAAAATCATATTGATTGGAGGACGGTGTCGTCTGCACCAAATAATGACAAGCAAGGGACCGGTTCGACCGGAATTGTCCCGTTGCTTCCGTCTCCGGTATCGATCACGATCAAAATGACTTGGCAAGTCCAACAGTCCATCGCCTAAATATAGTCTCGCGCTCTCTCCTTATGTCCATGTTGCGGGCGTAAACTGGCTCTTCATGCCCTTCTGCTGATAATAGTTGAAAGCTCTCACGTACTGGATCCGTCTCTCTTTGCTATGCTCTCATTCCCCGCTCAGAACTGGGATAAGGCCCTAGCAGTTGTAAAGCCTTCCCCAGCTCCTCGCAATTCTGGATTCGGGCGTCTTGCGAGCAGAATCACTCCTCGACTCTATCTCTCTGATTATTACACCGCCACAGACGCTGAGAAGCTCCAGCAGCACGGCATTACACATGTTATCAGCGTCATAGAAATTCCTGTGACTATTCCAGATATCATCAAATCAGAGAACCGGTTGCACATAGCCATAGCGGACCTACCTGAAGCCAATATTATGCGACATTTGGATGAAACAACAGCTTGGATAGGCAAAGCTCTGGCAGATAATGAGACGAATAAAGTTCTGGTGAGCACCTATGACACAAAAATCTAAAATAATGACACTGTTGGTAACTTGGTTACCTGTAGGTGCATTGCATGCAAGGGATTAGTAGAAGCGCGACCGTCGTTTGTGCATACCTCGTGGCAACAACAGATAAGACAGCTATTCAATGTATAGAACATGTACAGTCAATACGCGGAATTGTCTGTCCTAATTCTGGATTCAGACAGCAGCTCGAGGAATATTCAACTCAATATGTCAAACTCAAACCAAAGCCACCCGTCCTACCAGAGGCCTCCAAATTAGCCGGTGGATTGAGCATTGCTGCTCGGATTCGAAAGCTCAAAGAACTGTCAAAGACTCGATAGGAGGGGTTCATAGGATATTGACGTTTAGGCAATCAGTTAACTTCTCGACATTTTACATGGATCACATCACGAAGTATGGGGGGTTATTATGTTAATATAGGGTATTATAGGGTATTAGAGCAAGTGGGACGTGCTCGATTATGATGTACTACTCGTATAGCAAGTAACGTTATAGATCCGGATTTAGATCTAAATCCAAATCGAAAAATTGGGCAGGAGGCGCGCGATGGTCTTGTCGGTAAGGATTTGCACCGGGAATGTGCTGGGTTGCTTCAGGTTGAGGGGAAACAGTGGGTGCTGTCAAAGGTGTAAGTATGTACTTGGGAAAATAGGGGGGCGACTCTCACGTTTACCCACGGAATGTGTCTCGCCCAATAAGCCAAGAGGTGCTTCTGCGTTGAGCCGACCACGACGCATTTTCTCTTCGTTTGGAAACGGCGGAAAGAACAGCGGAGGTGGCGGTTGCCCTGGAAGTGTGAGATCGGGCATATTTGGAGGTGCAGAAGTGAAAGCACTAAGACTTTGCGCGTATGCGAGTAGTTCGGGATATGGTATAGATGCTGAACGGTCGATCAATGAGCAAAGGCCTTTCCTCCAAGAGTTGATTTGGGTGCACATACCTTTCTTAGCCTGATCTATCGCCTTGATGTGTACTTCTCCTTCTTCTATTATCTCTTCCAATTCAGTTTTGCCTGCTGCAAGCTCTACACATATCTGTCTCCATTGTGCATCAAGATCGAGAATTTCTGCCTCTAGTGCGTCGATTCTGCGCTGTTTGAGCTGGTGAACATGCGCTAGGCTAATTGCAGACGCTAGAGCTCTATCGCAATCCAGCAAAGCTGTCACTGGGGGCATTGGCGGAGGCTTGGTTTGCGGGGGGGAAAGCGCCAAAAATAGAGTTTGAGATAGGGACTGCAGTTCATTCAATGGAGCTACAAGAGTAGCAGTAAGCGAATGCTCCAGTTCAGCTTCCACCATAGTTGGGGCGAGTAGCGGTGCTGGTGTTTGCCTCGAAAGTTGTGACATTGCTTTCAGGCGCCTCAAGCATAGGGCACCGTGTATTAACTGTGTAGTGAACTGTCAGGTAAGGTGGCTTTGTGAATTATGGTTGATAATTGCTCGTATTGAGCTTCATCAAGTCTTAACGACTGCAAACAGAAAGGATCGCTTGTAGATAGACATTCTAACAAGTTTGAGGAGAGCTTGAAGTTGGCGCATTGTTTGGCTAAATCATTAATACCAAATAATTGCATGGCTGGTTAAGCATTACTTGGAACATACACAGCAAACCCATAAGCGCTTGATAAGCGCAGCTAAATTAAAGCTGTGCTCTATTTCACCTTACCTTATGACTTGCTGAGATGCCCACTGGATATCGCCACACGAGAGACGATGATATAATTTACCCAGAGGACGAATATGAACTTACCGAGGATGGTCGAATCCCTATTCCCTACCGGCGGTCGGCGAAGTATAAGGACGGAAATACTATAGACTGGCTACACGAAGAAGGACTAGAGCGCGAGCGAAACCACGCATTGCAGTCACAAGCAGGAGTCCGCGGGATACTTCTACCTGCCTTGGAGTCTGCGCGCCTATGGTTTATCGTGATAATGACAGGGATAGGCATTGGCATCGCTGGAGCGTGGCTGGATGTCCTTGTTAAGTGGTGCGTTAACTACCCGTCAAGATAAATCCAGAGCAATAATGTAAAGTAAAAGGTTGTCTGACCTGCGAGAAGGAAGATGCTCGTATGGTTTCTTCTACAATTCGAACGCATGCTGTACAGGCTTGGACCGTATGTCAGTCAGCTTGTTTAACTACTTTCAGTCGTAAACGCTCTACTACAGCGGGAGAACTATGTGAAGACTGGCAAAACTGGGCGGATTATCTGCGTATAAAGTCAATATTTGGACACTCCCTCTTACAGGCTTCTGTCTATGTAATACTGGCAGTACGTATATGCCGAAGCACTTCATCTCTCAGCTAATTGTATTGTTACAGATTGCTTTTGCGGGAAGTGCAGCCTTCCTTGTGGTGACATACGCTCCCCAGTAAGCTTGTGTTATATATTCAATTGGCAGATGTTATTCATCGTTGCATAACCAGTGCGTTTCATACAGGAAGTCAGTGTGGTTTTCCCCGTTGTTACTTGTTGCAAACATTAATTTCCTCTTTTTTGTTTTGGAAATACACAGTTCCTGAAATCAAAGCTGTGCGCGAGACGCTTTCTTTTGTAGAGACGTAGTTCTAATCAACTTCAGATTCTTGGTGGCTATGTTTTCGACTCCTTCTTTTCACCGTGGACTCTTCTTATCAAGGCCCTTGGTCTGGCGCTATCAGTAGCTTCTGGTTTATCGCTAGGGAAAGAGGTGAATGAAACAGAAGTTTTTAAAACACAGTATACACACTTGACATGAGACAGGGACCATTGGTTCATGTTGCTTGCTGCATGGCATATTTACTATCGCGATTTTTCAAAGAGTTTCGGCACAACGAAGGTATGCTATCGGCCTGTATCGCTAGCTCGCCTCCATACTGATTGTACATTGAACCAGCTCAGAAACGCAGAGTATTAGCCGCGGCTGCAGCCGCGGGTGTTTCTGTTGCGTTCGGCAGTCCACTTGGAGGTGTCTTATTTGGACTTGAAGGTAAGCAGGTTAGCCAGGTACCATACAAAACATTATGCTTACCGTCATATTTGCTAAGAACTTGACACGTTTGCAAATGAATCTGATGTTATGTGGAGAGGTTTTGTCGCATCTGCCGTTGCTGCCGTGTCTTTACAATGGGTCAATCCTTTTGGAACAGCTAAATTGGTTCTTTTCCAAGTAAGTCTAGCTTTATACTATCAAGTATCTCCCTGACGTAGTTCAGGTAACATTTGTCTCCGACACCTGGCGAGCGTTTGAACTGGTAGGCATTGCTATCAATTAAATCTGACGTCCAAGAATGCTTGCTTATCTTCCCTTATAGATTCCCTGGATAACACTTGGCGTCATAGGAGTAAGTTGGAAGCTGTTTTGGACGGGAAATGATCATGAATTGTGTTCGACAGGGTCTTCTAGGTTCTCTTCTCATCAAATTGAATGTTGAGCTCGCACTCTACCGACGGAACAGTGTCCTGAACGACTGGCCTGTTCTTGAAGTCGTCTCCGTAAGCGCAATTACGGCTGCTGCCAGCTATCTTGCACGTAGCTTCAGTCCTTTCTGAATATAAACTGTTAATTGATATTTCTTTTTAGATTGTCTTTGCAAGGTAATGTCACTGACTTTGCGATAACCTCCACTCGTCCTTAGCATTTGCAGAGTCCAAACGTCAGAGCTCGTCGCCAATCTTTTCCAGGAGTGCGATCCTAGCAAAGGTGACTATCATGGTCTCTGCAAGTGAGGGATAAACTGCTCCACTCCGTTACGTCCAACTGATAAATTGTCTAGCCCAACAGCTACTCTAGAAAACGTATTTCTTTTATGCCTAACAGCTATTCTCAAAATAGGACTAACTGCATGGACATTTGGCATGATGGTGTGTACGTCAAATCTCTGCATTTGGCTCAGCTCATTGCATTACATAGGTACCCGCCGGTATATTCCTTCCAACTATTGGTATTGGGGCATGCCTTGGGCGTGCAATGGGACTCATAATGTAAATTAAATACCACCATAATCGCATGGCATCTGACCTGTTCTTGCTCTTTAGGCAAAGCTTATACAGAGCTTATCCAACAGCATGGATATTTCTTTCATGCCCACCAGATCCATCTGTGAGATGTATATCTCCCGGATTCTATGCTGTTATTGGAGCATCTGCGATGCTCGGTGGGGTTACGCGAATGACCAGTCAGTGCTTCGACCTTTCGATGGGCATGCTACTAACATCCTTCTTCTTCAGTATCGCTTGTTGTTATTCTATTCGAGGTGCATTTTTCAGTTCATACGACATTGTCCATATCAACTGACTTTATTCCAGTTAACTGGCGCTTTGTCACATGTTTTGCCTATCATGATATGCGTTATGACCTCGAAATGGGTCGGCGACGCTTTAGGTAAAGAAGGCATATACTCCGCATGGATCGCCATGCGTCGCTACCCCTGGCTTCCTCCAGCCACCTATCGCGACAATGGCGAAACTGGGGCAACCCTTATGAAGCCACTATCTAAAGTCGTCGTAATCCGCGACGGTGTTACCACGGTGCGGGAGTTGAAAGAGCTTCTGGCTCTGCACGACTTCCATGGATTCCCTGTCATCGATAGCCACACAGAATTTGTGGGCTATGCCACAAAACAGGAACTATATACTTTGCTTGGTGCTTATCTTCTGTATTGAGCTCAATACGCTTCCTGACATAGTCTTTGCAGAACGGTTACAACTCAACGATACAGAGGATGAGCAGAATAAGAAATGTACCTTCTCTGCAAATCGTCTTCGGGTGGATGCCACCGAACGCGTTGATTTGTCAAACGCCCTCGAGGATTCAATTATTCAGTTGAAAAAAGAGGTCCCACAAGAGCTTGTTGTCAACATGTTCCAGAAACTAGTGCGTCCATGCCTTAACCCTATTCTCGCAGATGCTAATATATTTGTTTTAGAACTTGCGACAAGTTCTTTTTACACACGCGGGGAAGCTCACAGGACTGGTAACTAAAAGAGACATAGTCGATTTATTGACTCGGGACTTCCCCCATGCTTCTGCTCTATCTGAGCGATGCCCTGCGCAAATGACAGCTCTATGACCAATGCCTACTTCCGCAGAACACCGTATATCTAACATAATTACCATCAAATTAATATTTTTATGGATGCATCGAACGGGCACACTACTGACCAAGGAAAAACTGGTGAGGTCCCCATGCGACATGTATTTATGCAGCCTCAGTCTATTATTACATGCAACGCCAGTAAAACCAGAAAGGACTTTAAGGGGAGATGTGGAAAGACAGATGGGGGATGTGTTACCATAAGCGAATTTTGGAACTAACAAAAAAATGTATGTGGAGACACAAGTTAGTCCATTGTTGCACCAAGCCTGCAGCCTCGCTTATTGCCTTGGATCATCCGATTCTGATCCGGAGTAATCGAAATCCTCTTCCTCTTCCTCCTCTGTTTCTCCCTCGTCCATTGACTCCTTGAGCTGAAAGTGAATGTGTCAGTTACCAGCAAATAATAAAGGGAGAAAGGGAGCAGAAGATTAAACAAAACTTGCTCACCATCTCGACCAATTCATGACATTCACTAAGATTGGCATTAATGATACCTTGTCCTTCTGGGACGTTGCCATCGACGCCAATAAAGCGCCCATCCTTCCGCATCGAATCTATCTGGAACAAAGCCAACTGATACTGACCATAATTATCAATACGTTTCTTACGATACCAGCAAGGGTTGCAAACGTACGGGGTATAAATCACGAGGATTAAACGGTCCCCCGTATTTCAGAACTTCATTCAAACATTTCTTCACTGTCGTCAATTTATTGGCCTTCGTGACAGAAAATTCGTCAGAGGGCACATCAACAGTAAAGAAAAAGAAAGACTTCACGATTGGCATCAACTCTTCAGAAACTGGCTCACTTGACGAAAGCAGTCTGTATATGAGTCCATAACACCGTCGAAGAAGATACAGGAGCACCTAGAAAAGCTTCTGTTACCCAATGCTGGACGTTTTTAAATCATTTAAAGGAGCTTACGAATTGTCCAGACGGGCGGTTTCCCTCAGAGTCTACAAATTTGCCGTCCACACGCATCTTGTCTATTTCTTGCAGACTGAGGGAATAATTCCAAAGATCAGTCTCACGTAAGCTCCACCTGTGGGTCATGACGAGGTTCTCTAGTTCGAATCGTATTTCACTAAGACGATCGTAAATGGGTTTCAGAGAAGACGCTACGTTCTTCGAATCTTCATTCGCTTTTATTTCATGACAGATCTCAAAGCATTCCTCGAGAAGAGAAGAGCAAATCGCCTGAGAAGCGGGTATAACTCCCCCTGGTCCAAGGAATTTGCCATCCACGCGTGTTCTATTTGAAAAGAGAAGGAGACAAAGGAGATTAACAATATGTTCAACACAGCGGCCATGCTCCGCGGGTAAAACGGAAACAGACATCATGAAATGGGAAGGTACTCAACGAATCAATTCGACGCAACTCTTCTTGAAGAGGCTTCAGCTCCGCTTTGTGCGAGCCTTCCTTGGCGGCAAGTGCGACGAGTTGCCGCCGTACGGTAACGAGTTTTTGATGTACAGGAACAAGTTCTGGAGAAAGAACGGCTAAGGAATCCTGGAGTTGTTTAACAATAGCGTCTAGGTCGGCCGTTGAGATTGTAGAAGATAAATTCAAGCGTGCATTAGCACGTACCGCATTCGTTCAGCTGACGCTCCAGAAGTTTAGTCAACGCTCTGGGGTGTTTGGCCTGTTCGCCATCCTGATGCACAATGTTGCGCAACTCTGTTAGACGCCTGTGAAAGGGAGCCAGGTCCGTCTCATTATATACAGCCGACTCGTTCATGTGATTGAGGATTTGCTGCGGAACATAAGTATCAGTAAACTAACATGTAGAACATATCGGAAGAGGGAAAAGAGTCCTGGCGTTCCTTTCAGGAGGACATACCCTCAACTCGTTGGTGGACGGTAACTCCGGAAGGACATGAGCCAGGCGAACTATTGGATGTACCCACTGACCCTCATAGAGGCGATCTGACAATATGTCGCGGGTGCGTCTCTGGTCTTACCGATGGTAAGGTAGAAGAGCGAGAGGAGACTGAAGACATCGGCCAAGGTGGTATCGAGCCTGTTGTTATAGGCCGTGTTATCGTTTCGGATATCATTTAACTTTGTGACTGAACGACGGGTTATAAGTAGACTACTTTAAGCAAAAGGCATAAGTGCGCACTTTGCTTTACGACCGCTTGATATTGTTGGTTAACATCGGAGGCCTTAATGAATTCTCCGCGATCTTTCTTGAGAGCGGTTAGTCTGTTCCGGATGCTGCGGTGGAGATGGCATCAGGTACGCTGCAGACGAGATAAAGAGCATTTAATTACTTGATGAGAGCCTCGAGGATAGGAAGTTCTGATGATAGAGTTGGTCAGCAGAAGGGGTAGTGGCTGGCAAAGGACTCCGGACCTTCCTGGGGAACTGGAGCCATGGGCATGTAAATAGAAAGCGTCAAGAAGGGATAATGACTCCATCGATTCCCCATGTCTCCCACCTTCTCACGCTTGCTAATCTAATCTTTCGTATATAAGCATTTCCCCCTGACTCCTCAAGGCCTCATATCTCATAACACGCAAACAACACTCAAACGCCTTGTTCTATACATCCCGTCATGGATAGGCTTAAGGGGGTGCGTACTATTCAACATCTTATACAACTAAGCAGAGCGCACTTCATATTCCATAGGTCGCCGAAGCACGACGGGCCGAACTCGCGAAAGCCGTCAAGCGAGCCGCGGAATCAGAATCGCTCGCAAAGGAAAAGACGGCGCTTGCCAATGAGAAAACCAAAAAGGCCTCGGAACTACAGAAACAACTAGAGCTTACTCGCCAAAGAAATACACTGATGAAGGATCTATTAGAAGCACTACAAAAGCTCGACGATGCAAAACACAAGTAGGTAGTCTTTATGATCATGGCACGGAGAGCATACACACACTGAAATCGCCGCAATCACTGTAGACTCGCAATTACTTCTGAAAAGGCGGATAGCATGAGCAGAAAGGTGGATCAGCTACACAAAGACGCAGACAAATTCGAAGAAAAGTTCCAGGTCAGTCTTACATACGTCCCCCGTAGAAATGAGGATGGGTGCGCTCACTCTCCTGCGCATTCGCTCCAGGAGTCCAAACGAAATTATAATCAACTCATTGCTGAGTTGGACAATCTAGGAATCAACTAATCAGTAGTATTGAATAAGGAAAGTCACCTTAATTTCAGTTTCTTAGTACCAATGGCCGAGGCAATGTCAGATTGGACTCAATATAACAGCACTATGCCATTTACAAGTGTGCCATTTCATGAATGTAGAGTCTGAGTATAGCAACGATAAGACATCGATATGGAACATGTGGAGGTGATATCAGAGAGATCATTAGAAGAACAGCAGCGTGTCCGGGCATGATGTTAAACAAGACATACTAGACGCGATGCAGCGAGACGCGATTGCACGTGCGATAGTAATCTAATCTCCGAATATAGTTCACCGTCCAACCATCCCTATTTCGTACTTGATACACTTCAACCAACACTCCGCACAAACCGCAGTTCATCATCGCAATGGCCGACAGAATCAGAGAGGTATGCCCGCCCCAGGCGTCCGTGTACATTATCTTGTCCCGCTGATGACACCTATCCCGCCCAACAGAAAATGAACTCGCTCCGCCAAGAGGCGGACGCCGCTGTTCTGCGCGCCGAAGAAGCTGAGGCCAAGGTTAAGAAATACGAGCAGATTATCCTCGAGAAGGATCAGGAGATTACCTCGTTTCAACATCAGCTCCAGGTCGCCGATGAGACAACTCAAAAGCTTGAGGAGCAGCTAAACCAGTACAAGAGCTCCAGCTTGGAAGGGGAGTCGAGCCGAACGACTTCTGAGAACCTGCAAAGAAAGGTGCAGCTTCTTGAGGAAGAGCTGGACGTGGCCGAAAAGAATGTAAAGGAAACTGTGGAAAAGTATGTGTTCCACCCCTGTCCGTATCGCGTAGAGCGATGACGGTGATCATCGCCGTGTATTCATTGCCTTCGTGTATATCTTAGGCTGAGGCAGGTCGATGTCAAGGCGGAGCACTTTGAGAGGCAGGTACAACGCGCAGAACAGGAGCGCGACGCTTGGGAACAGAAATACGAGGTTCGTAGTTGACATATCACCGCTGATATCACCACCCACATTTTTATATTACCTCCAATCTTACAGGCACTAGAGGCCAAATACAAGAAATCCCAGCAGGAATTGGAAGAACTCGAGAAGAGCATGTCCGATCTGTAATCTGTCTATGGCTCAGCTTCGTGGAGTCATGTCTGCGAAACTCCCCAGGCAATATGCATAGGAATTCGTCCTCCTACTATCTAGTCTACCAACTCGCCGATCTTGTATTTCAGGGTCTAAACCCTATAAAGAGGATAATATAGCAACCTTAAATTCTGGATCTCTGTGGTGCTCACAGTAAACAATCTCGACACGACACAACACAAATAGTTAATTCACAGTGTATGTACACCATGCAACTTAAGAACAGATATTATGAAGAAGACCGCGCAAGCTAATAGACAGCATAAGATGATAGTAGTACTTCTACTCATTGAACTTCAGAGAAATAGAGTTGACGCAGTGACGTTCGTCGGCTAACCATTTCAGATAAGATTGGTGCCAATTGGTAATTTATGTCACTCACTAGGTGTCTTGAATCCCTCTCCCTTGAAGACATGTCCAAGATGTCCTCCGCAGGCAGTGCAAGTGATCTCAATGCGCTTCATAAACCAGGAGTTGTCTTCATGCCGGCTCACGGCGCCAGGGATAGCTGATGGAGATGAATATACCGTGGTTAGGTCTTGATCACATTGCGGACTTCGTAAACGTACCATCGAAGAATGCAGGCCATCCGCAGCCACTCTATTATGTCTGCTTTAAAGAAAGTCGAGAGGTTAGAACATTTGTGACATACATTGAATTTAGTGCTGCTCTTATAGAGTTCGGCGCCGCACCCTGCACAGGTGTATACACCAGGCGCAGTATGTTTATCATAAATGCCTGTGCCGGCGGGTTCTGTGCCTTTCTTGCGGAGTACTCTGAACTATTTCTCCCTCTTAATATCCCGCCTGATCACCATGCGCTCGGTCAACATACCTGTTCAGGCGAAAGGATAGCCTTCCACTCTTCTTCGGACTTCTGGGCAGCGTCACTGGACATGGTACGAAATATGAAGTTGGGGTGTAATTGGGCTGTGAAACGGAAAACAATCCTCTTAGTTCTCGATAAGCTTAATATATACGAGGCGGGCCAGCTTATTCTAAGCATCGGCACGTGTGGACGTCAGCAGAGAAACGACGCCGAGTAGTTGCTGTTGCACTTTGACCTTTGTTTGACCTTAACAGTAGTAACGGAACAGATGTCAGATTACTGATACAATTATTCACGTGATCCAGTTACGATAGTATTAGACATCGCCGAGGATTTTCACCAATGAAGTGTTCGCAATGCACTGCAAGATCTTGGCCACGAGTTGTACGTCCATTTCGACAACAGATGGCCCAACATAAACCCAACAAGTCGGGGTAGCAATGTACCAAAAATACCCAATGTAACAAGCCGATTCTCCCTTCGACAACGGTTGACGCTAGGGTGCTATCGGGGACAGCGTACTTTTGTCGGTTGTAGTTCGCCTGAAACTGGACTTGTCCTGCATAGAATCTACGCGCGCAAGTCAAATATATGTTTCTAAACCATGCTGTAATGCGCACCATTATTGGATTTATATTCCATGACAGTTGACGCCGGGAGGTTAAGAACTCTTCTTAGTGTATCTCTACGAATTACAGTTTTGTACAGTTTTGTATCAATAGGAAAATTTGAGAGACATAGCACATACCTTATCTGTTCCCGAAGCTTGACATCTCCGTCCACCCGGTTCCAGACAGTAACGATGTCCTCGCTCTGTCTAACACTGATGGTACACCCACATATCTCAGGCCACTCCGTTATACCTTCGCTACCATCCTCGGACTTCGGCGGAGATGGCGTAGCAGCAATTGTGGCGCGAGGATTTTCATCGGGTCGGCCACGACAGTCGTCGAACTGGTCGCCGATGATGGCCATGACCAGGTCCTCCCAGAACCGATCCGCGACGCCCTTTTTCAAACGTATAATCCATTTGCCACCCTGGAGATTCAATGGGTCTTCCCAGACTGGCCGGCGGACGCCCGTGTGGAAGAGCAGGTAGTCTGTCGTAGGTTGTAGAGCAGAGGGTGGCGCGAGGTGTGTCCAGAGTGACCAGAACGACTCGACCTAGCAAAAAAAAAAAAAAAGATCGAACATGCCAAACATAAACGTGAAAATAAGGCATGCGCACGGAACTGAAAGCAGCTATTTTCTTAATGCCCTCTTCATAGCTGATTATTTTGTTACCCGGTGTGCGTTGTTGCCGAAACCAGAATACCCATCTACATAGACAAGCTCAAAAAGGATGCAATCGCCGACAGGAATAGAATACGAACATACGTGTTTCGTAGTGGATGTACCTGGACAGACGTTGCAGAGGAGGGTGTAGAATTCGTGGAGGGGTCTCGAGAAGTCTGCGGCTGAGAAGTTACGACGGTGGTGGAGAAGTGCTTCGAGCTGGAGACGCGCGAACGCGGGCCCGGGGCTTGAGATGGGGATGTGGGTTGGGCTGGCTGCTGTGAGGTGGTCGTAGTAGTAGTAGTCTGTGCACTATTTGCAAGGAAACGAGAGGAGGAGTGGTTGGAAAAGTAGTTTGCCATGGATGTTGGTGGTAAAATGAAAAAGAGAAATACAATGTTTACATAAGCCACTCCCTCTTCTTCTTTCCCCACTGCATATGACCCTCCATGAAGCTCATGCTACGCCCTGAATGGCGCCTCTGGCCCCTCTCCTCCTTCTGCGGCCTCCTTGACCTTAAGACTGGGGTCACTATCGCACTTCTTTTCGCCGTATGTACTGCCCATGCCGCCAGGACAAGAAAAGACTCATCAATCCCATAGCTTTTGAACAAGGTCGCGGGTGTATATGGGCTCATTGCAGTTCTCACCGGTGCAGGCGGGTCCTTTGCCCAGCTCAGCCTCTACATATACTCTGCGCTAGCTCTCGTAGCGTTGGCTTGGGGTCTGCGTGTTGTACAAGATGCAAGTCATCCTCTGTTCACCTTCCCTTCGCATTAACTTATATAATTCAACAGGAAGAACCCAAAAAGACTCTATACTTCGCACATTTGTTCTTCGCGGACCATATATTATCGACGTCTTGGACCATTTTTTTTGCCCTTGTTTGGTGGCTCTGGACTCCACATGATGGCCGCCAGCAAGTCAATTCGACTGCGCAGAAGGAAATGATGGAGCTTGGAAACTCTTCTGCGCCTCACCTTACGCCTGAACAGCGCAAAGATGCAGCCATGGATATTTGGAATCACGAAAAGGGTCTTGCAGCAGCCGTAATTGTCGTGTCCTGGATATGCAAAGTGCGTTCCTCCCATTCCAATGTTGTTTATCCTAACCTGTTTTGGCGTAGATTTATTTTGCGCTTTTGATATATTCTTACGCGTTGCACCTGCGGAAAGGATCCTATCGATCACTTCCCCTTTCGCGCTCGGCACATGTAGCTTCAACTACAGCTTCACTGAACGCGTACGACGCTATCGCTAACCAGGAGGACGAGGAAATTGAGGACTTTTACCGCGTACCTCTTCGTACTCCCCCTGCATCTAGCCATCGCCGAGGCAACAGCAATAACACATCTATCACCAGCTTCGCGGACTTCGTGAGTGCTCCCGGTCGGACACCTCGAAAGAAGGGTTTTGGGAGCGTAAGCCAGGGCCGAGACCGGGATATTGAGGAAGAAGACGTATTGTTCGATGAGGACGACGCAACAACTGCATCAAATTCGTCTCGTTCACACTCCAAAGTAGGCACCGACGCCAGCACGGTCGTTGCCAGTGACGAGGAACGGATAGGCGGGAAAGGGAGGCGGTAATTATTCGCTAAACACGGCTTTGGGTAGACACGGTAATCTGTCGTATTCCCTATCGTCGATCTGAATCACAGCTATCTTACTGAGTACAGCATAACAGGCTTTGGCCCTTATTGGATCTTTTAGATAGAGGATGTATCTATTAATACTACCTACATTTCGAGGGCACTATCTAGCAGACATTTCTTTTTTATACTTATACCAGAGTGACGCGTAACTTGAATTCAACAGCTTGGAAGAGGGCCAAAAGTGAACTTAAGCCATTGACGGTGCCCAATAATATATTTAACAACCCCAAGTTGTCGTAGTACTCCCGAAGTCTTGAGATGATGAAATCACATTTAAACCGCATAGATTGTTCTACATATCCCGCCAAAATGTTCAGTGTACCGAGAATTAGTTTAGACAACATACTTGCAAACATACTATGGTAACTTTATATATACCGCTGCTGCTATGTGCGTAGTTGTGATCGGATCAGGTATGCAATGTCGGGTACGACTAACTGGTGCCCGTATACATAGTAGCATGCTTACCTATATGTACTTACATGCGCGAAACTACTTCAAAGTAAAAAGAAAGTTAGACGTTGTGCAAGATGACTGCAGGGCGGTCGTAGCACCTTGACTTGAAAGATGCTGGTTGTGATCACAGACGCGTTTGAAATTGGTTTGAAAGGCAAACATGGAGAATATGGTATACATAGCTAGTAGATGTAGCTGAAATACAGTTCGTGTGTGCACTTCCTATAAACTAATGGTTCCACACGTTATATAGCGTCTTCCCGTAGTAGGCTCCCGCAGATGCAGATGTGACTGTGAGGAGGGCAGGGACCGGGCCTTTCGAGAACCGAGGAAGAGAAGAAAGAAGTAGAACAGCCGATGCGCCTGGGCATTGTGAGGGTGAGTTCTTGTGGTACCCATCATGCACTTACCGAACGCGCCTTCCAGTCCGTTAGCGGTACCCTTGCGAATACTATCAGCGCTCCAGAGGTATAGCAGACCGACACTGCTGGAAATTAGATGGATGTACAAGTGTAGTGAGTGAATATAAAACGCACCCGACGCCTGCGACTAGTGATGGAATTGAACGTGTCCTGGCGAATCCAGTTATGCCTCCCATGATGCACAGTGCTCCCATTCCATAGGCAGGATACGCAGACTGGATGAGCCCGGATTAAACGGCATCAGCAGGTATACGACGAACCAAACTCACCATTGTACTTGCAAGATTGTTTGGAGGAGGAGAGGAAGTGGTAGTGGTATTGAATTGGATGGGAGACGTGGAATAAGAACGAACTCGAGTTGGTCTGGATGTGGTCGAGTCGCCTTGCCGTTGGTACTTCCCCACACTCTCTCCACACCCGTATGGCAATAGCCGGTCCGACCGGGCGGACGTTTCCTGGGAGTCGGCGTGTGGGACAACCGCATTAAAATTCAACTCGAACAGAGCACAGCTCTTTCCCCACCCAATTCCTTTGTAATTGATATACATACATACAGACTCCAATGAAAAATTGCTCACACTTGACCAATGACCACTACACATGTAATATCGACTGGAGACTTGGGCAGCATAATCTTGGCATAATCATATGCTTATTCGCGTCGCCTGTATTCATGCAAAGATGGGAATATGATTTGCCATAGTAATTGATATCTAAGGCATAATCTGAAATAGGGCACATGAACCAAGTAAGAAACGAGTGATAGACCACTAGTGGTCAACTTTCAATGACTTCACAATCCTTCCCGACAGCATGCGTAGCAAAACGAGTTTAATTCGCTAATAACCGTGCAGCTATTCAAGTAAATAATTATACTACACGTCCTCTCTTCCTACTTCTCTCTCCATCCACGGGAGCTTTGGGAGGCGCTTCACAGTCGTTCGTTGAGCCAACAAGCTTTTGCACAACATTGTCCCACATGGCGTCGTTCATGCCTTTTGCCTTGCTGAGCAGTTCCTTCATGCCGGCAAGCTCAGCCTCCAGTTCCATAACTTTAGAGTTAAGGATAACTGGCGATGGTCTTTCAGGACCTGTTGACGTAGATGGCTCGATGAAATATGCCTGATCGCGCAGCAGCTCTTCAGTAGAATAGGATAAAAAGAGGTCCGAGTGAACCTAGATGAAAGTTAGGATGACTTATCAACCCGGGTAGACATTATGTTTACTTCGCTATCGCCTAGAAGCATAGTCGTAATTTCATGAGCCTCTCGGGTTTTTGGGTCCCGCGTTCTTTGAAAGGGCATGACGGGCTTCACGGGAATTATGTCTTTGGGGTCACTAGAACCTCCAGTTCTGAACAGAGTGATGTGTCCAATTAAATCTGGAGGTTTAATCATCGTCTGTAGGTGTGCGATTGACATTCCTTTGTGATTTGATATAGTGCGTAGCAGCTGATGCGAAGGAACATCGTACAAGTGGATTAAACCGTTGGACGTGCCGACAAGCAAAACAGCAGAAGTCAACGACAAGCACAGGCTTGTTACTGATTGACTGAAGCTGTGGTTAGGGTATTTAGAATGCTTGTCCAAGAAGCCAAAGCTTACCCCACTGAAATAAGCCTTTTTTTCTGTGCTTCTTGAGTTTCGTCGTCGGCTCGGATAACGTCAGTGACTCCGCCGCCGCCTACGGCTTCATATATTGTCCCACCGACTTTCATTTCTTTTTCTTGGAACATATTCATTTGGTGCACAGATCCATCCGAAGATGCCGCAAAGAACAATCGTTCTGTTGCATCCCATGCCAAGTATGAAATGGGTTGTGGAAAGTGGAAAGTTGAAAGGAGAGATTTTGATGATAGATCCCACACCTGGTCGAATTGTTAATAAAGAAATTTCATGTCAGATGGTAAGCATATACCTTGACTGAATGATCGAGGGATGATGTTAAAATGCGACAGTCTGGGAATACACCAACCCCGCACATAATATCGGTGACAGGAAGCGTATGGTCAGACAACGTGCAATATGGTAAAAGCTGTTCATTCTGCGTTTCTTCATCTAAAAGTCTGAAGAAAAGGAATTAATAAATTGGAACAACTGAGATTAGGGTCGTATTGACCTAGATACCGACCAGACGTTTACACCAGAATCATCGCTTCCAGAAACGAGAGAGGCGCCGTCGGTTGTGAAGCGCAGAACGTTTACTTTGCGATAGTGGGCGTCCCAAGAATTGAACAGAATGCCAGATGCGGTCTTCAGTTATTACCGCTTAGCAAATGTCCGATGAGAGTTAGCAAGATTGCACACCTCCCAGAGATAAATCCGGCCAGCAGCCGTTCCCCCAGCACAAAGATCTCCTCGTGGGTCAATAGCAATGGCTGTTAGTTTTTCTGGCAGGACAATCTTGAGACTCATTTGGTCCTATTCAGCGCGTTAGCCACGTCTAAAAGTGTAAGTAGATCGGCTAACCTTTTGGAAATTATATACATTGAGGATGGACTTCTCAGGTTGGGAGGCAATTATGTAGCCACCTTGCGTATTTTTGGATTCTAATACGCCGATGGAATGGGGACCAGCACTGGTCTGCTTGAACGAGGCAAGAGTTGCACCTGTCTGAATGTCATGTATCGCAATCAACCCGGGGCCTGAGACATTTGGGGTCGGGGCAGTTGCGCAAAGTATTGTTTCCTGCAGAAGCATGCCACGAGCTGAGAGATTAAGTTTAAAATGGGCGCGGTTGGTGGAGGCAGGAGTGAAGAGGCGGTAGAAAAAAGCACACACGTGACTCTTTAATGACTGCAATCATGGCAATGTGGCGCGTGCAGCTCATGTGCAGCCCTAGAACATTCCGCCAGATAAATACCACATTACACTGCCTAGTGCCATTAATTTTTCCTTGTCCCATTATGTCGACTGGTCTCTACGAGGAATTAGACATTCCTCCAAATGCTTCTCAAGACGAAAGTACGCACCTTGGTCGCTTGCAAAATCAGTGTCAGAGAACTCACGGTGCCCTACCGCAGTCCGCAAAGCTTACAAGAAGAGGGCACTGCAGACCCACCCCGACAGACTTCCACCGAGTGCGACAGTTGATGAAAAGAGAGATTCCGATGAGAAGTTTCGCAAAGTTCGTGTTCACTATTGCCGTATTTAACTGCTGTGCCTTACTGTCCTTGATTCGTGCACACTGCAGGTCAACAACGCCTACGAAGTCCTGAGTGATCCTAGTAAGAGAAAGGTGGGTAACGAATACCCGCCATAAATCACCGATTAACTCGCAATAGGAGTATGACTTGCACGGTGTATGGCCTCCACCTCCCGAGGAGGAACACTATTCCCCTCGACCGCCAAGTGGAAGCTATCAACGAGATTATCATTCTGCTTACCCCCCTCGAAGCCGCACATACCCTGATCTTTTCAGCTATCACCATCATGATCCATTCGCGGGCTTCCAATTTACTGATCCCTTCACTTTATTCGAATCCATCTTTGAGGGCATTCCCCTTAGACGGTCCAGCCATCATTCTCACTCCCGGATACCGTACTCGATGGATCCAGTCGATCGGCATGTGCAGGAAGAGATAGAATCTTTCATGGATGACATAGATAGGGTTCCCTTTGGTGGCTTTGCAAGTATGGGCTTTGGGAGGATGGGTGGACCGTTTGGCTCCATGATGCAGATGCCAGCTTTGCTCGGCCCACAGAGTTCGCGTGCTCGCGGGAGGTGGGTTTCGGAAAGTATTGTTTCTTCCACCGTTAATGGCGTAACTCAAACTGTTCGTAAACGAATCGACTCTGATGTAAGTCTGTCGAATTTTCGGGCGTGAAGATGTGGTCACTGACATGACACGTTTACAGGGCAATGAGCATATAACACGTACATTGCCAGACGGTCGTGAAATCCGTACTGTCAATGGGATTGAGCAAAATAGAGGGGATTATGTACCCAAAATCGAGCAGCACGATTCTAGGTGGGGCAATGACGCGTCTCCGAGCCATCGATACTTGCCTCCTGCCCAAGCGAATTATCAGCCTGCAACGAATCCATTGAGAGCAGATTACAATTACGCTCCTCCACCACACTACTCGTCAAACTCTGCTGGCTATATGAATTTACCTCGTGGGTTACTTTCGTCCTTGGAAACTCTCATTAAATTCTTGACACGGCGCTTCCGTTTAGCTTTAACGGAGCACCATAGACGGTCTCATCGAAGCTCAGGCAGCAGACGTGAGTGCATTTTCTGTGTCCCTTTTGTCGCATGTGCTAAACCGACTAATTAGATGCGCAAGTGCCTAATACCGCAGGTTGGTAGATGTTTCATTGACACGTCAAAAGCGCCTCTAAGACCAACTTTTCCTGTATAGTAATAGTACATGATGAACCTCCCTTATACTCAGAAAACCATAAGCCACAAAGGAAGAAATGGTGGCAACATTGAATGCGTCATGTACTTGAATACGCTACGGACTTCCTAGGTGTGGGCTTTCTTTTGCTCGTTTGTTCATTACGCTTTCATATGATATTGCTTGCTATCATGCCCCTTTTCGTGCAGCATTTTTGGCGTCCCAACATCGCGTTCTACTTGTATCATTGTATCTTACTATGTAATATATTTCTAGTTTACTCTATGCAATTTACAAGCACCGCCTTCTGTACAGTTACAAGAGGAATACGTGATCCTTCACCATTCTCCCAATTGATGCAGTCTAAGATCACATTATGTAAGTCTAAATGAGTGATGGAAAAGATGGTTAATTTAATGCTTAGGTTGAGTCTCTCAAATGTGTGCCCGGATCTTTGAGGCATGGAGGAGCTTGGAAATGTCTGCCAAATTTATGGCTGCGGAGTTGGTTGTAATAGTGACAATGAGTTAACTGCCATAAGTATTTGTATAACATTACTACAGTAGATTTTGACAAAGGCAGCGAGTATTAACACCAGCTATACATTAATTTTATTGTCAGACCGCTGTGCAGTGGGTGGCGCATTAAACCAACGTTGAACCAACTTCGTTAACATAGGCACTGGGCAACAAACCATCACACGCCGGCTGCGGCAATGCGCGATTGATGCCGGACTGTCCCGGCCGAGGGTTGCCGACCAGCCAACCAGCCAGTCAACCGGTTTCTCCAATACAGTCGTCATGCTCATAATGCATGAGCTTGGTTCCCATGAAATATCTATGCATTATGAGATTTATGCGGAACGACAATTGTGACATTGTGACTACGTTACGTTACATAATCTACTGCCTGCGAAAGAACCCATCGATCTTCGTCTGCTTAGACTGCTTTCCCTGTTCCTTTGCTAAATGTACCCTACTAGCGCGCCAGCCGGGCTCCGCCCGGCAGGCTTGCTTACCTCTCATTTATGTATATGATCATTTGTGAAAATCTTTCATTCTCGATAACAAATAGACATTGGAAACGAAACAGAAACTTATAGTCATACCAAACATCACGGTCTAAGTTGTAAACGATACATATAAGCATTATAATAGTAAAATTATTTTTTGTTCTTCGAAGTTGAAGGCATAGATACCATGGTATTACCTTCAACAGACTTGATGTTCACATCATTGAGCTTCTTCGGATTGTCTTCATGTGCCGCTATGTCGACGTCCGAGCTTTTCACAGGGTTAACATCCGACTCGAAAGAGTTCGCATCAAAGTCAAATAGCTCGCGCTTGCGCTTCGATTTTCGAGCACCTGTAACATGTTAGTATGAAACAATATTAAAGGATCAACACCAAGTAATGTTAATTTACCTATGCTGGAATCTGCACTTCCCGTTCTTGATCCGTACTGATGAGGCAAGAAGGCAATTGAAGCTATCTCAACTTTAACTTCTTTGACCTTGTCTGTTGATCTGTCGCGTGCAATAAAGTCCAAAAACCTGCCCAGACAGACATTAGAATGAGCAGTTGGTGTAGGCTTCTTATTCTCCCAGCGTTTGGAGTTCGGAAAGTAAGCAGTTAGTGGCAATGCCGTGGGAGCATGGGCTATGGCGATGTACTGCGAGATCACAAATGTGAATGTATTGTCCTTTTTGTCGGATGTAGCCACTGCTCCACCAATAAAAAGGTACGGGCGTCCTCGTATATGAATTTCCCATGGAATTCGTACCATCTAACAAATGATGGCCAGTATTAGAAGCAGCGCCATACTCTTTGAATTAGAGTTTAATACATACCATATAAATATCACCCATAAAGGCGTAATCATTTAGGTCCGTCTCATCGTCTGCAGAGTTACCTGGGAGATGATTTGCCATTGCTGAAATCTAATCATTTTACATTGTAGTAATCATCATACACCGTGTATAAGTTGACACTCACATTTCCGATAATAAATGCCTTATACTGCTCTTCCGGATTGTACCCGCCTGAGGGTGCATCATCTTCGTCACGTACCCAGTACTGCATTACTGCCAATGTTGATTTTTGCTGTCCATCTGCGACATGCATATTGACATCAAACATAATAAGATTTGCGCCTTTGTCTGGATTGATGGGACGTGCATTTGTCAGAACTGCTAAAGAGCATAAAGTGATTTGCCCTGTAGATGCAGAGTTTGATGACATTGTAAAGTGAAATGGCGGGTGACTGAAGATCAATGCAGTTGGCAGGTGGAACGGAAAGAGTAGTATGTGATAGATGTATTTTGAATCTGTCTTAGTTCGAAATCAAGAGGAAGTGTATGATGTCATATTCTATGCATCTATCATTCATTATTTCGTCAATAATATTTCTTTATATACTACATTTGTTGTCTTTTTTTCTACTTCATGTTCAGGCAAGAGAATCTTTATACAGTTACGTGATGTTGCTCTTGAGAGTGCCACGTACAATTGACCATGTGAGAATACGGGTGTTCTCAAATCCAAGCCGACCTGTTTGGCAGATTGACCTTGACTTTTATTAATTGTCAAAGCAAATGCCAATCGTACTGGAAACTGACATCGCCTGAATTTGAATGTAAATTGGGGTGAAGTGTCGGAGTCCAGAGTAATGCGAGGGATAAACACAATTTCGCCAGAATGCTCGCCGCCCATAATCTCGCATTGAAGAACTCGGCTTTCAATTTGGGTTAATAGTAGCCGTGTTCCATTACATAAGCCACATCTGGGAGCCAGGTTACGAAGCAGGATTAATGGACATCCCACTTTTAACTCCAACTCGCCTGGTGGTAATTTTCCTGTTTCAATTGCACGTAGAAACTCTACTGGGACATACTGGTCAAGATCACTTGGATCTGCCCCCGCTTCATGAACCATTTCATCGGCGCTATACATAATAGTAATGTTGCCTTCCATTTTCATGAGGATATTATGGTTCATATCAGCGACATCTGCATTGCGGGGAGCCAGCAGCATACGGTGAAGAAAGTAGTCTGCAGGGGGGGGAGGAGATGTGCCAATGTTGCCATAGACAAAATTCAGTAGGTCATCTGAACTGCATAGAATCATATCTTCTGGTATGCTGATTTTTCCATCTTGCGATAGGTTGTCTCCTTTTGCTACTTTGTCCAACCACGCAGCATATTCACGATCTTCTGAATTCATCCCTAGGCGCATGTTTGTCGAAAGATACAGAATTTCAATTGTTGACCAGAGCTGGGAATGCTGGAGTGTCACTGCTAGGACCTCTTCTTTGGAACCATGGGGGATAACCGGCAAGATTTGTTGGAAGTCACCTCCAAAAATTACAGGCAAATTACCAAATGGTCGATTATCATCTCGTATGTCCCTCAATGTTCGATCCACTGCTTCTGGAGCATTACAATGCTGCATACTAATTTCATCCCAGATTAATAAATTTGCACGGCGGCACAGCTCTGCAGTCAAAGATCACTTTGGTATTGAGCACATTGACTCTTCGTGCAAATCTATAGGGATTTTGAACATTGAGTGAGCAGTACGTCCTCCCGGGATAATGATCGCTGCAATGCCTGATGAAGCTACAGCCAGGACAATATTACCTCGAGCACGTTGGTTGTTGCAAATAGTGCGATACACAAAAGTCTTCCCTGTCCCTGCTGCACCACTTAAGAAGAACAGGTGAGCATTTGTGTCATGTAAAGAGTTTAGGATATGGTTGTAAGCTTCTGATTGCTCACGATTAAATTTGTGCTCATTTTGTATCATCAAGGCATGTTCTTCATCACGATCATAGTTTAGCTGCTCGACAATGAGAGGATTTGGAAGATTGGCATTCCAATTGATGGTAGGTTGAGGCATAGATGGCCACTCACTTAGCCGGTGGCTTGATTCAGCAAGAATACCATCAAGGAGATAGAGGCCATAGTCGTAAACAGTGTCTTCTGTTGGTGATTGTACACCCCTTGCATGTAGTTGCCATTCTAAATCATCACAGATATGTTCTCGGAATTCCATCCACAGTTGTTCCGGTCTTGTAGGGTTGCAAAATAGCAAGAGAGTCGAAAATAATTGACGCAATGAGTGGCCGGTTTGCATGATTGAGGCTTCGGAGAGACACTGTTGCCATTCACCATCATCTTCTAGTAATCCTCGGGCAATGCAAGCATCTCGAAAAGTCGGCCATGGCTCTGCATGGCCATAAGTTCGTAAGTCTTCAAAAGACTTTGCACCTTTTACCACGGTCAGAAGCAGGCGCAAGTAGAATCTCTCGCCAGCAATTGGAGGTACAAAGTACATGCGGCCTATTGCAAAACCTTGCTGTCGCACTCTCCAACCTTTGGATTCACGGTCCCAAACCAATTTCTGAGGAAATTCTTGATAGGTCAATGAGCGTGCCACTTCTCCTAACTCCCCTGAATCTCGATTGGCAGCAAAAAATGCTGTTAGCGTGGTTCGCTCCTCAGCTTCTCGTTGTACGATGACTTGAGCATTCTGTGAGGGATCAAAGTATACCATATGCTGTCCTTCAAGGTGCACCGCTAGACGCATCACATTGGGTTGTTGTCCATGCATTTCAAAATGCATAAGGGTATATGCTGCTTGTGCAGCTGAGATGTAATGACCGTCAACATAGCGCTTAATTTCATCATTTTTGTGTAGTTCCATTGAAGCCTTATCACCACCTTTAGTAATGTACTTGAATAGGTATTTGAAGGCTCCTAAGGAAACTGCACATTCGACGCATATGTGACAATTCAGAAGGACAGACAGGTATGGACAGTAGGGTACAATCCACCTATTATCAACATCACGATCTCCCACACGATAGGAACGTCCGTCATTGGGGCAATAGTACTCGGGGTAGCCATTTGTCTCATTCATGTTAGTCGCGTCGCAGAAAGGTCGAGGAAAACCCTTTGTACATTTATGGGTTTTCTTGTCGAGACAACATTCTTCTGTACATGGTCCATGAACCATGCATGATTTGACGGTTTCGAAGAGAAGCGGTTCAGAGTCGGGGTCAGGCCACCTGGCAGATATCAATGCATCTATATCCTCGGGAGACCAAAGCTTGTAGCCTGATTCAAAGAATAACAGGAGATGCATATGCAGCAAGCCACGCTTTTGAAATTCAATGGAATAGATGTATGAACAGACAGGCCCGAGAGCGCCATCCAGAAGAATGTTGATGAGCTTCTGTTTTTTCATCTGAAAAACTCTTGCCAACAAATCAGGACGGTCGTTGGGCTGTTGACCTGGAGCAAGTTCATGCTTGATTTCAGGCCAGTTTGGGTTTGTTGTCATGGTAATGAAAAGGTCTACCCTTCGAAAGAAACGTGCTAAAGCCATTGAATCTTGAAAGCGTTGTTGCAGATACCGAGGCCCTCCAGAATGTGAAGAAGGTAGAATGACCCATTGACCGAGTTCATTGAGATCCAGATCACCTTGATTGGCATTCATAGCGTCTTCAAGACCTTGATAAACTGTTGAACAGAATAGATGCTGGTTATGGCGCAAGTACCGCAAACAGTTCTGTTCATTGGCAGCACACATGTCAACCAAATAACGTTGAAAGAGCCGTTCACCATGCAAGAGACATGAGAATTCATTAGGGCGGTCATGTAGTAGATATGCGACATACTCAGATAGAGTAATACACATATTCCGGTGTTGATGATCTGCATTTTGTCGTTGCAGTTCAGGGTACCACCCATCCTCGCCATAGGGAAAGAAGAGAACATATTGGAGAGGCGCATATGCAGCATTGCATTCATTGATGTGTGTAAAAGGTCCGCCTCTTTTGCGTAAAATAATGTCTCTGTTTCCGGCATCTTCGTCTTCATTCGTGGGGATAATGACAGCAATTTCATCTGCCGACGGGAGATTGTAGCGTCAGTGGTCAGAGCCAGGCTGGAGACGCAGACATACAGCCAGATTTGGCATGTCTTCGTGGTTTTGTATTATCTCCCATGCATGGAGGAATGTCGATGCATATTGGTGATGATCTGTCAACATTTGTTGCAAAGCTTCCATTGTATCTTCTCACACATCATTTTCACGGTTATTTGCCATTCGGTGGTGAAGCGCTTCTCTGGAGTCATAGATATACAATTGAGCGTAGCGTGGAGCGTCATGGGGGTTGGGTAAAAAAGCGCCAATGTTATGAGCCATTTCACCTTGAATGCAAAACATTGCAGGTCCATGACCATCATTTATGGAGTAGTCAACTTTAGTTCCCAGAGACGTGAAAGCCAGAGCACTGTTGTACTCCCATATATTTTTACGGAAGTTGTTACATTGACTGTCAGTACCCGTAAATAGGTGAAGAAGTATGTCAGGTGGCAGCTCTGGGTGAGGTAATTTGATTTGGCCATGCACGCAACATTTTGAGAATTCAGGATCATGGCATGAAGAAGATTCAAGGTGTTCATCCAGCCAGTGCAAAGCATGGCAGTGTCGACATTGATGTCGCATTTGGCCACAGTCATGGCGTTGTAGGGGCTCAGTGTAAGGGCGACGGGCAGGAGGAATGGCTACATTATTATTTTAGTATTTGAAAGTAATGAGAGTTTAATGAAGACCACATACCAGTAACAGTTGCTCCATCTAACCTAAGGGTACGTCGATTACTATTCTCGACAGAGTCAGGTCTATCATTAGGGTCATGGGCAGTATCAGCATTAGTGCGAGAAAGACGAAGAATGATTCGTTGTTGGTTTTGATATGTCTGACCCTCATCAAATGCTATTGTAATGATAGTTTAGAAATTGTTGTATATATAAAAACAATAGTATGAATATGTACCATTGACATTGGGATTGCTTTCATTGGTATGACATAGTTGTGGTCGACCTCGGTGTCTGGATAGAGGTGGTGTTTGATTGGCTCGAGCATTTCGTTCACGTTCGCGTTGTTGACGTTGAGCTATAGAACGGCGAGATACTGATGATCAAAAGTCAGTTAAGTGCTATATTTCAAAATGACACGCATATACTTACTTGTGCTGCTAGAAGATGTAGGGTTCAACGGCATGATAGTTTATGTTAAGAAACATAGGCAGAAAGTCAGACAGAGTCCATTATTTTGTCAATGGGGGGGGGGACTTACATAGATTAACCGGGCATGAATTATAATCCACATCTACACGCTTGCATATTCTCCTCCCTTGAATACATTTCAGATGTCAGCTATGTCAGATCGCCATAGTTGTTGGTTGTGGTGGCAGAATGGTGGGTAAGGAAGGATGTGGTTGTAATGAAGTAGGAGACGATGACGATGCTGGATAATCGGGAGGCAAAAATGGTTTCAGATAAATGTGAGAGAAATTCATGGTTTTAGATTCATACCTTCATCCTCAGTATGCCTGGCCAGTATGCATTCATCACCTTTAGTCATTCTTATTCAGGAATTGAGGGCAAGAATTTTTACAGAGACTTTGTTTCAAATAAATTTGATTTCAAGGGGAAACAGACGGAGTTGAAAGTTAATGAAGATATATCTTCAAACAGGCCTGATGAAAAGGTAGAAAGAAATGTAAGGTTAGTGTTTGAATTCAGAATGAGGACAGAAGCTTAGAGACATACAATTTTAACAGTGGCAGGAATGGACAGCAAGATTCAGATGAAGAAGGAAGGGAGGAGTTGAGTGACAATATGCCTGCGTAAGGATTGATTTTTATGAAGTAAGAGAGTGTTAATTAGTTACTTATCTTGCTGTCTTTAGACTACAAAACGCCAATAGTATTTCATCAAGTGATGAAGAACAGGATCCCGAAGCATATCGAGACCTTCTTCGTCGTATTCGCTATCTGTTTAATTATATTATGAAGTGACTGAAAATGGTAGTATATTTAAAGATAACTTACAGTTGTTTTATCAATAAAGTGATAGTAGTGAAGTCTTAGTTGTCGTAGGCTCTGCAGTTTGGATGAATTGAATTGAAATCTGTAGGTAACAGTAGCGCGGGATGGGGCTCGGTTCGATACAGCGGAATGGGAACGCTATGTCACAATTCATGTGATGTGACAGTCGCGGTGTTGAAGACGTCAACAAAGGATGGTGTGAATATCAGTTCAAGGTGAACTGAATTTCACACGTTGAGAGTAAACAAAAAGTAAGAAGAGAGGAATGTCTTGAGCAAAGAGTACACACCATATCATATTGAAGTGGTGTATGAACATTGATAATTGAAGGACAATGTGGTATCAATATGGCATTGTTTGTGATTGGGCCAGTTTGATTGCAGGTTGTATTTGAAAAAGGAAGAGAAGAAAGAAGAAAAGATTTAACATGAGGCAAGGTAAAGAGTGTGAAGCAGAGTTTTGCGCAGGCAAACAGTTACCGCAAGGCTGCGTAAAGGATGACATAGATTAGTCATGTGATTAGGGCAGAGCCAATCAGAAGACATAGATTTAGTACTGCATTCTCGTGAGAGGTACAGCGTGAAATTCAGAAATTGGTGTACGATGAGAGTGTAGAAATATTGTATAGTATGCAAGAGAGATAGGTGTTAGAAATAGTAGAGGTGTTGTCTAACGGTGAGGCAAACATAAATTACTATAAAAGTCGTGAGAAAAAACCACTCTGAAATGTATTATTGATACTTCTGCAGAAGACGAGAAAGGCTGAGAGAATCCTCGTAGTTTCCATGCTCTATGCACAGCCCCTCAAGCTTCTGGCAGAGACCAATGACTTCAGAAGTGGAGGAGGATACAGTCTGTTCTTGTTGATCTTCGCCGGTTGCATCATCTGGTTCATCAACTGTCAGGAGTGGATCCCGACGAGGCAAGGACACGGAGAAGACGTGGAGACAACGGGGGGATCTATTGACGGGGGGAACCGGCAAGGTCAAAGGTGGAGTACATCGGAGTAGCTACAGCTATATGTACTCTACACTGTGCCAAGAGGAAGCGGAACCAAACAAGCCCGATAAGGAGAGGGCATGTCTAGAAAGGGAAATGGCAGGGGTGCTCGTAACATCACCCCCTTCCTAAGCAGGGCCCCGGGGGCAGCCAAGGGCAGAGGTAGGGCAAAACGTTGTAGAAGAGAGATAAGTATTAAGTGCACCAGAGGGGTCATTGTAGGTAGCAATAGTATCTGCAGGCGTCCAGGTAGAGTCAGAAGGGTCTTGGCCTGAGAGGCGTACAAGGAAGAGAGTGTGATTGCATAGTTGTTTGTGATCGATTATTTCAGAAATTGTAGGTGTTTCGACGTCGATATCCGGTAGAACTGCGGAGCTGGATTGGCCGGAAAATTTCGGTGGTCGGAAGGGTGTGAGCTTGGAAACATGGAAGACATCGTGTATGCGCCAAGATCTTGGTAGCTCTAATTTGAAAGAAGATGAGCCGACCTGAGAAACAACCTTGAAAGGGCCATGACGCTTGTCGTCTAGTTTGCAAGAAGGGCGGAGTGGTAGTAGTCCAGATGCGTCGAGGAGTACAAGAGAGCCAGGGGGCAGGTCTGGAGCAGCGCGGTGATTGCGGTCATAAAAGCGTTTCATGGCTTTGGCTGCTAGGCTGAGGGCAGCCGAGGTTTCTTGAGTGAGAGCGGACATCTGATTGGCAAAGGCTTCAGCACTTGTAACAACAGACGACGACTCGCGAGTTGGCATTAGAGGGTGTGTTGGATTACGGCCGTAGTTGAGGAAGAATGGGGAGTATCCAGTTGCTGAATGGATGCAGTTGTTGAACGCAAACTCTGCGCAAGTGAGCCATTCAGCCCAATCGGTCTGGCAGTTATTGCAAAATATGCGAAGGTACTGTTCAAGTTCTTGGTTAACGCGTTCAGTTTGACCATCGGTCTGCGGGCATCAGGAAAAATGTGATTTGGTAATTTACAGTAGTTACCTATGATTATTTAGTATATACCCAGGCCACTGTAATGTCAGGTAATTTCAGGTTATTTCTGCAAATGCAGGTATTTCATGAATAATTGTGGCTTAATGAAGATGTATTTACTCAAATTAATCTCAAGCATTCAAATTATGCAGCAATACTTAGAAATACTATGAGTCAGTGTAATTGTCCAATCATTTGTCCAGTATACTGCAGATGTTCCTATGGTGCTGCATGCCGCATCTGCATTTGGTATTATTACCTATATATAGAAATCACACCCATGTCACTCTGTCACTATGTCAATCCCAAGGATGCTATCACCGTCATAGGCATCCAAGTATTCAAATAAATACATAATGGTTTTATAACAGGCCTGATGTACATACTACTGCCTATATACGCTATACTAGAGAGTTATTATTCCTAGAAGTTGCCATAGCTACGATATTAATAAGTAACCTCTCTTCGTCGCAACTTTTCTGGTAAGCAGCAATTTGCCTTTCCAGATCCTTCTCCAAACTCGCTTCCTGCGCCCGTAAAGCCATAAGATTGGTGTAGTGTTTGTTGAGTAAGTTGTATTCAGCCGCGTCACACACCCGAGATTGACGGAGTCGGCGGATGGCAGCAGTCATGCCTTGAAGCGAAGATTCAATCGTCTCCGGTGCTGGTTCTGATTCTTCACACTGAGTTTGCTGGCTTTCGTACTCCATCTCGCCAACTGTATCCTCTTCAGCCGGATCGCCAACAGTTTCCTCTTCACCCGCATTGATGTTGCCGCCTGTGCCATTATTTTCTGCTGGTTCCGCAGCAGCCAGCTGTGCTGACTGGCGCCGTTCCTTGCATTTCGTGAGGATGTCGTTGACTGTACTGATCAACTCGAGCTGGGTTTCCGGCCCAAGGAGGGGGCTATCGAGTCCAGCCATGATACTATCGACGCGCTCCACGGAGCTTGGTATGGGGGTCTCGCTGAATGAAAACATGGTAAGTATTAACAATGGGCCAAAAGAAAATTGTAAGTACTGTTTCTGAGTTTTAATTGGCGTGCAAGGCCCGGACTTGTTAGGTGAGCGCCAACCCGCAGATTTGCCCGGGATCCGGTGAATGGATTGCGGGGCAATTTTGGCGGACTTTCGGGATGGTGTAGAGGCCGCGGGTGACTTCGCCCGAGTCAAGACATGCTGTTTATGAGGACTGCTTTTCGGCATAGAGTAAACAAAAGATGGGATTCTGGGAATGCGGGGATGGTGGTAGTAACAACGAAAGAGAGCCTGTGTATTTGTTTGTGCAGTAAAAAAAATGAGGAAACCAAACAAATACGCACTTATGACGATGCTTAAGTCATTGAAATCTGGATTACTGTTATTTGAGTAAAGAATATGCAATGTAATCTTCAGAATGCGCTAGATACATGTAAAGTATATACCAGACCAATGTATACTAGACCAATGTCTTTGTTCTTCCCTCAAGCACAAGGGGCCCTACAAGAATGGCGCTAACAACCTGTCAATGGCGTCCAGGCGATCATTGATTTCAGCTCGAGCAGTCGCAACCACATCGCGGGCCCTCTTTGTCAAACGAAGGCTCACCCGGGGCGTTGGGACACTGGGCATGTGGTTTTCTTTCGAAGAGGCTGACAGACTCGACTCAGAGTCAGTCTCGGACTGAGCCTCAGTCGATGCAATCTGAGAATCCTCCTCGTCTTCCTCAAAGTCGTCTGACCCCTTCTTCGAACTGTTTGCAGCAGTAATCTGGGAGCAGCCTTTGGCAAAGGCCCTGCACATCCTATGTCGAATTAAGCGAACAGGCCCCGGCGCCCGGGTGGCCTCCGGGTGAAACAAACGTGTTTCCCAGCAGCGGCCAAGGTTGTAACCCTTAAGGTATTCCAGGGGAGTAACACGACCGACAGCACGGCATTCAGCCACGCGCTTGGCATAGTCCACGGGCGACAGCTTTAGGCCCGCCTCAAGTTCTGCGAGCAATGCCGCAAATAAGGCATTCGGCTGTCTAGAGTCAAATATTAGCATGAAATTATCGTAATAAAACAGAATAATGACACACTGCTGTGGAACGACGACCGCCACGGTAGATACCTGAGAGGCGACAGCCGGAGATATGTTCTGAGGTCTCACGAGTGGTAAGTACATGTTTACCTGGAAGGGTATACGATTACTTACTTCTTCTGTTGTGCCTCTTTGCAGGCTTTTTTGATGTGCAAAGGACTGCGCTGGTTCATCTTGCGGATTTTCTTCTTGAGCGCTTCACGAGCACGCTGGATGGAGGAGCCGTGGCCGCTAGATGAGGAACTGGAGTGTGCAATTGCGCGAAATGGGGGAGTGACGGCCTGGCTAATGCCTGGCGTCTCGACTGCACCGAGGTGGTGCAGCCGCTAGACAAACGAGTGGTATGCTGCATAGTCTTCTCGGACTCCGGAGTGTTGTCAATGCTCGAGAATGGTTTTATACCTCTACCGCAGTGGGAAAATATTTCCTCAAGCATTTGAGCGGCAAGACAGCCTAAGGTGGAGCGAGGACCTACATTATTCAGCCTTTCAGTCAGACTGTACGTGCCGTTGACTCACCTCGGGACTGATATATTCCATGCATCCCTACCATTCTTGCCTATACCAATGACTATCCCATTAATCTGCCTTGGACACTCGCACACTGGTGTTCAGTTAGGTATAAGTTACGTGCCCCAATAATCTTCTAATGGTACGTGTTCGGCAAGCGTGGTGAAAGAACAATCTGGCTGCTGAGTGATTTTTGTGGAACATGTATGGATCATTGCAGACCCGATGCGGCAGACATTGAGGAAGAACGAGAAATCCGGAGTCTGATTCAACCAACGGTGTTCTGACTTCTCTTCTTCCAAACTTGCATGTTCTAAGAGTTCAATCAGGTATGCTACTCATGCAAAGTCCAAAGGGTGTAATACTCACTGCTAATCAGTGCTATCCTTTACTTTTCCTATGGAAGAAAAGAAATTAGACATGGGGGCACCGCCTTCACGTATCAACTGCGCATGCATTGTTATAACTTCATCCCAACATGGAGCCTGTCCTTCAGGCCGGTTAGTGTATATATATTTCACAACAGCCATGAACCCAACTTAATATCATATCCCAGCGTGCTGCAAAAGGATGGGGGTGGGCTGGTTACTGCCTCTGTTCAGCCTTCAACGTCCCGGGAAGCGGATGTGACTCAAGCTGAGGACCAGGAAAATGCGCAAGCTGCAGATGGGGTTGAAGGACCAGCGGATGCGGTCGATAGTGGCCCCCACACAACCGCTAAAGTTAAACCCGTCAACTACCAGGATCCCGAAATTGGCGGCCCTATAGTCAAGTTTGAGGAAGCTGAGCGCGCCTACGAGAGACTTCATCGGAAGAGATTCAATGATCTTGATTGCCTGGCCAATGCAAGGTGAGCTCTGGAAAAAACGGCGAAGGAACTAGCTGATAAGAGAAAGGTCCTTGGTCAGCAGTGTCGCGAGCTGGAGCAGTTGGAAGGGCAAATACGGAAAGCGGACGGAGCAATGAAAAAAGTGTCCATCTGTTTGAGCGGATTCGTCAAACAGGTTGACCAGACAGCAGAGAAGTAGAGAGCCATGTAGAGGCGTCTGGTCCCTTGATGAGTCCAAGACACTCGTAGGTCATAGAGTTGGGTAGTGGTGGTTTTGTTAGGACGGTGCCACGTAATCAAGGTCAAACGTCTATGATTTCGCACGACTCTCAGAATGATAAGAATATGCAATCAAAATATTCTTGATAATGGCTTGCTAGTAGATACAAGTGTACAAATTTAAAACAAGGTATGAAAACTAGTACGGTGGTCGTAGGGGTTAAGATAGAAATATGGACACCTATCCAGTACGTTAGTGGACGTCCAGTCTGCTGGTATCGGGCTTGGGAAGACAGGTAAGAGGTGGAAACTTTGGATAATTGCTGCAACAGGTATGACGCTTGCACGAACGGCACCGTTTGTTCGCGTCCGTGCAATTTTGAACGGCATGAATCAGAAGAATTGGCCATGAGATCAGTTCAAGTTGAAACCAATTCTCACGGTTTGAACAAAGTCAGAAGTGAATAATATTATTATGAAGTGTCGAAAAAGTGCTTAGAACAGTGTGGAGAAATTTCTGCAGTGATCATAAGGATTAAGGTAAAAGTAAGGTGCACGGTCCAATACATTTCCTGAATTCCAGTCTGCGGGAATTGTGTCACTAAAAACCGGAATGAGGTGGCAACTCTGCTTGATGGCAGCTACGGGTATGATACTGGCCCGGACTACACCATTCGTTCGAGTGCGCGCTATTTTGTACATGCCATGAGTCGTTGCTGGCTGGACGTTACAAAGCTGGGTGAACCATTCAACGTACGCCAGGTATTTTAGCTGGCTGTGATTCCTGCGATGGCCAAACAGTTGTGCCATAACTGAAGTAGGCAAGGTGAATATGCAGCGGACCTGAACTACTACATATGCTGTTGTCACAGCGTTGAGTACTGTCCTAGTCCTTCCAAAGGTAAGTACATACCTTTTGCACCAATTTCATTGGGCCTATTTTTGTTGCGCACCAGTGCAGTGTCAAAACGGGCTGGAACCATTTTGCCCCCTGCGTCGCGTCGAGCCGGTTCACAATGAATGGAATCCACGATATGGTCGAAATGGGGGTCCTGGCCATATGGGTCCGTTTGCACGTACTTGATTCGGTGATAGACTGAGACTTTGCGAACATTGACAGGGTTCTGCCGCACCTCGGTCGTGAGCTGCCGTTCTGTGTACTCAGGGTTGTTGAGGCGCAAGGTGAAGCGGGTTAAAGCAAAAACGAAGTCAGGAACACGGTAGTTTTCAATGAGGTTGTTGATTGGGAGGCCGTATACATTTGGTCTTAACGCCATTTTCAGCTGTTGAGAGGGAACAACGTTCGGTATGCGAGGGACCTCAAAGTCCAAGGTAAGTTTCTCAAACCGACGACACAGAAATTCATCATGAAATTGTACAGACTCCCGGCGTTCTAGCCATGTCATCATCTGTGGGTATTCATTCTTGGTGTTCGTGGCACGGTAAGCATCCTTCGCATAGTCGATGTGAAGTCGTTCGGTGTACGCACTGTCAAAGTTATCAGGCGTGCTGTATAGTTCAATGAGATACGTGTAATGGTTGACCACATGTGATTTGGGGAAATTGAAGTCTGTACGTATCCCCAAGTCAATGAAGATCTTGCGATTCGTGTTGTATGCTGCCAGTGCGTCATCCATGTGAGCAAGAGTCTCACTGGTATGTACAGGATACTTGGCCAAGTAAAGAAAATCCAGAATACCCCGTACAGCACGGATAAGTCGAATATTGGAGAACCCACTTGGTAAGGGGACGTCTGCAACTAAGCCCAGTAAAATGCGGCAGATTTGTTCGTGCTCTGTGCCACTGACCCGTGACAAATGCGTGATACCCTTCAGAAATAGATGAATATTATGATTGGGCGGGAGACACTGACATCTACGGTCAATGTGTTTGTCTCCCAAAGCCGCACGGAGCCACGAAAGTAGGTGCTTGATGAGACCTTGCAGAATTTGATGTAGAATGTCAGGTGTAATAGCCGTGAAGATGTTGAGAAACGGCAAATCACGCCAGTATGGGCGCGGTATGGGCTTTATGCCTGCAGCCTTGCACTTCTCTTTGAAATGACTTGTATTCACATGGCCGTAAGAGTGGAGCGCATCTAGTACGGTGTCCATGGTGCGAGGAGGACACATGGCGTCTGGATTGCCAAGCTGTGCCGGCGGGATAGGGCAAGTGGGACAGTCGCCGTTGTAAGTACATGTAACCAGTATTTGTTCTGGATAATCGCCAACGTGGGCGGCGCATATAGGGTGTCCATCTCGTCCTGCGCCATCACCACTGATCAGGTTCATCCCAGTCAACCCTACTGTCTCGAGGGGTCGGACCGCAAATCCCATGCAAACATGAAAGAGCTTAGCAAGGATGCGTCGTCGCACAGCCTTCTTGGGAATATGACGCAGTTTATCTGTAGGCAAATAAGCAAGCAAAATTTGACCTTGACGAGACGGTTTCCGCCTGATATGTTTTGGGAGATTGCCAATGGTCATGTAAACGGGATAAGCGGACTTGTTACGGAAAGTTGTCAACTGTGTTTTATCTGTAGAGAGTATGATTGGGACTACAGTTATACCCTTCTTCTGGGTGTGCTCCTCGACCGCCTTCTGTCATAAAATCGTAGGTTAGACAACCACCATGAATAAATTGAGGAGGACCTTACCTGCGTGCCCCACCACCATTTTCCAGTGTGAATATCGTGATACATACGTACTGTGTGGTCGTCATCTGCGTAGTGTCGCTCTGGCACAAACACAAGATATGGAAGAAATTTTGGGTCGGCCCAGAATGCTCGTATGCAGTCCAATATATTTCGTACGTAAAAATCGAACAATTCATCTGTCACCTTCACCTGATGACACGCAAATGCAGGACGAATGCAAGGCAAAGATTTGTCGACGAGGTCATTCAGCTGCTTTGCGGTCTTATAAGACAAATTGAGCGCATCTTGTATCTGTTTATGAATTGTAATCAATTCACAGTGCTGTTTCAACAAGATGAATGCTACTTACCCCGTCAATAGATAACAGCTCGGTTAATGCTGTACTGCCCGGGCCCCGTTGTTTAGCCCACTTGGCTAACTTCCAGTCCAGTTCAGAATTGAAGGGATGCCACGGATTGAGAGGAACATCGGAATGAAGCAAAGTGCTGTAATTGGTGTCCATAGACGCGCCACGAAACTTGATTTGGCCACACTGACTGTCTGGAAATACATCGTTATACGAGACAATCCTGGGATGATTGCCTAGGTCTCGCTCCGTGGTATACACCAGTCGGCGCTCGTTCTCAATTGCTGGATCAGCGGGGCCAGTAGGCAGACTGTTATTGATATCATCATATGTAAGGGTCGGATCGGGATCAACTGTAACTTCTGTGCCGACCTCGTCTTCCTCAATAACCACTTCCTCTTCCTGGTCGGGTCCCTCATCTACCGCAGTGTTAACATCGTCCTGCTGGCCAAAGTCGTCATCAGAGTATTCTGCTGGCCCTCCAAAGGCATCTCCCGCAAAGGGAATGACATTGGCATGTTCGTGTATGTCTGAATTGTCTAATTCATCGTCTTCATTAGTGAGTTTGTCCACCTCATCCTCCTCAGAATCACTTTCATTCGAGCTCGAAACATCGGAATCCAGTTGTAAAGCTGCATTCAATTCTGCTAAAACTTTTGCGCAGCGACTGTCGGGGCTTTGTCGTAAGTGGGACCAATAACCCGTCTGACTAAGGTCAGATTGCCCACAGCCAGGGCATGACTGGGAGAATCCCGCCATCGAGGTTATCACTACGGCGTGGCTACGACAGAGAGAATGTGTTGAGAGGGCGTATTGCACTTGATCGGGTCGTCTCGGGACAGCCCTGGCAGACACGCCGTTGCATGGTCTTGGCATAGGTTCAGATTAGTCTGTTCTGCACAAGTCAAAATTTCCACTCACCGTGACTTTCTTTCTTGTCCTGTTGCACAATCATCCCCCACCCCCACCCCCACCCCACCGCTCTGTCTATCGGTCCAGGTAATGATGGACAAAGATACAGCTCCTCCACATCGAGGTAATTGTCACTTCAGCTTCAATTCAATGTTTTCCATTTACTAATTGGTCGTCGCACCAGAGGGCCGAAAGGCGAAGGACAAAGCTATCAAAAACGCAGGTAAGTATATGCATCCAATGCACCAAGTCAAGCCAAACTCACACATCCTTCCCAGTCTGGAAACGAGACCAGTCGAGTCGCAAACACTCTCAAGGTGTGAAATCCACGGTAACTTCTACACATATTACTCATCATAATTCATGGGACAGATGGCCAAGAAGAACACACACGTACCCAAGAACAAGAGTTGCTGGATGAACACGACAAACAGGTCGCACACACTGCGGAGGAGGCGTCCTCTGACGCAGAAGTTGCAGGTGATGTAGCGATAAGGATTGGCCACAATAGATGCTGAACAATATTCAGTTCAGCGCAAACGCAAATGACGTTACATAGGCTCTGACGAAGACGTACCAGGTGGGCATGCAAACTGTTCCCTTATCTCTACTCCATCCTCGCTGAAATCGTGTTTCACGCATCTTGCATCGCCAGGGGAATCTCGCCTCACAGCCAAGAAAGCTGGCCAGAGTGGGGTGACAGCAAAGGGGATATGCAAGTCTGGACGGCCTGGTAAGTAGAATTGTATCAATGCCAACAAACTTGATACTTACATCATGTGTTCACGTAGTTGTGACCAACGTGATCGTAAGCGAGTCAGAGGTGGACTCGTACTCTGGTGGCAGCAACTCCGACAATTCCCAGGAGTCACTCGACAAAGACGAGTCGGATGGCAATGACGAAGGGGATCTAGACTCAGAAGACCCTGATGATGTGAGTGTACCACACTTTCCTACATTTCTCATTGACAACGAGCATTACTTAGGGCCCTGAAATTATGGACGATCAGTCGCCTTCGCACACTGGCTGCCTCGCAAAGGGCCAGATGTACCGTCAATCGACCACCGCACGTCAACAGCAGGGCAAACGGGCTAATGCATTACAGACATTCACAGCCCAGGCATCTCGTTCTGTGCCCCTGTCACGCTCGGAGCCTCTGACGCCCGCCGACCCAGCGTACTGCCCGTGTCCCTAGCCCTCAACGCCCCGAGTTAAAGCGAAAAAGGGACAGTCAAGTGTTGCACAGGGATACGCCCGCCTGCCCAGAATGCAGGTCATTCAGCTGAGGAGCAGATCCGAGGCCAATCACTTCCCATGCCCGTGCCCGTGCCACCTCGCCAGATAACCGACAACATTTCAGACGAAGACGACCGTGACATAATGTCTGGCAGAGTCGCTACGACCACCTCTGCATCAAAGAAATCCAAAACCCAGAAGAAGAGGAAGGTTAGTTGATGAAAGTAAGATATGTTCCTACACTGACTCTCCTTTCGGTAGGGACGCGACAGGTATGCTGAGAAATTAGCAGCAGAGGTAAGTCATCCATGACATTTTGCATCATTGTAGTTGATGTTCATTTCCCGCCAATGCCTTAGGAACCCGTCATACGCGAGAAACTATCAAAAAAAGAAGAAGTCGTACCCGTCGAGTGGCCAGTCCATGCCATGTTAATCAAACCGCGCAAGGGGCACGAAATTGCTTTGCTCAAGCAGCCGAGTTCAATTCAAGATGTTGTACACCAAGCTATCGACCTAATGATGGACGACCTCGTGCTCAAAAACGCCTGGCCGGAAATGGAGGCGCGTTCTACTTACGGAAAGGATATTGTTTTGAAGGCTTGCCGGAGCCTGGCTGAGGAACACAAGCCGATTGTCGACATCAAAAAACGTGTTAAACACGATCCAGCATTCGCGAAAGCACTCGGGGCCATGGTAAGTGCCATCAATGTGTTGTATGATGCGGCTACTGACTGTGGCAGGCCATTGACCGACTGTCAACCCAGCGGGGCCATGCTAAGAAGAAAGGTGTTGCTTACACACCATTCTTCCAGCTCAGCCTCAACACCGACTGTAAAGAACGGGTCAAATCATTGTTTACAAAGCACCAGTACATTTTCCCGGGGGAATGGGGAAGCGGGGATCAAAAAAATGTATGTCTTACTTCGCCACTATAGTACATACTGACAGTGTTGCAGGAGTGGCAACCACGCCGACAAGAACCATACCTCAATGTTCCAATCATCGACACAATTTGCGCCGCTTATTTTGGGTCAACGCAATCATTGGGCCGCGGTTATGTTGAATCTTTCAAAGCATTGGCCCCAAAAAAGGAGAAGGATCAGGATGAAGAGCCTGAGTTATCGATTCCGCTCGTCGCCTTGTGTACGACTGGGGTGAGTGTTTAATAATATGATTCCTAGCTCAGCCTCTCATAGTGTTTATATGGGTCGAATAAAGGTGTATGCAGGCATTTATGAATACCGTTCGGGCCAGCGTGAAGAGGCGGCATTCAACGGTAATGTCTTTGGCTCAGTTTACTCAAAACATGTCTCTGTCCTTGATCAGCTCAAGAGAACCAAGCCAACTTTATATCACTCGGTCATGTCATGTCTTTACCAGGCAGTCACGTAAGTTATATCTTTTCCTTTTGACAGTGTTCTGAATATGAATGTCAGTCCACTCGTCACTGAGAACAAGGTTGAAGATGAAGACATACTATCCCTCATTGATATGTAATCTCACTTCTGTAGTCCAGAGTAATATATATCACTGTGTTGCTTGTTGCTTTCAATAAGGTCATAAATACATAATAAATAATTGAAATTTTGGTTGTAAATGCGTCTTTGTCCGCCCTAATACTTGGATAACCCACATATAAACTGAGAAAAGTGTGTGGTAAGAAGTGAATATTATACATGAAATTGGATGGTCATTCCACAATATTTCGCGACTAATAGACAAATAACCAACTAGTAAACTTAGGTAATGGCACATGATATTACTACTGGACCACTCCAATTCACGGTAATTCCCGGTAATCAGGTAATCGCAGTATTACTGGCTGATTCAAGGTAATACAGAGTATTATGGTGCAATTTCCAAAACACAGGATACCTGATGTGGCCTCCTCTGAATCTTCCCAACCCGAAAACCCACCTGTCCTTCCCCCCCTACTTGCTCATTCTGTCTCTCCTGCCCCCGTTTCGCCCCCTCCTCCTGAACCACCCATCCCTCGCCATACTCTCGGTCCTACTCTCACCACTTACGGTGACGCCACCGCATCACGCCTAAAATCTACTAAGATCGCCCTTATCGCTTGTATTGCAGATCTCCGTTCTCAGTACGCGGATTCCGCCGATGTCCCCGACGTCGGCCCTGTGCTGTTACGCTTCAACCCAACGTTCGACCAGCTCATTTTCGCCCGCCCCTTTGTCGAGGCCCGCCTTACCTTCCTCACTGAAGAACTCACCCGTCTTGCGGCCAGCATTGCCTGTATTGACAACCCCCCTGTCGACCCCTCCCTCCCCTGGACTAACCTCCATCAACACCGACAGGCCCGTCTCACCGAGCTTCACAGAATCCGTATAATTCAGCGCGAGACGTTCTCCATCCTTCACAACACCGACACTCTGCTTGCCCTCCGTCTCTGGCTGCTTAACGAGCCCATTTCCTCTAATGACTGGTCTATGCTGCTTAATCAGCTCCTTTGCGACATTCGCGTCTAATTCACTTTACTTTTTACTCATACCAACACATATACTCACGTTCCTACTAGAGTTCTCTCAGCGCTTATATCGACTTTTCTCTCTTCTGCATACAGCTCACTCGCTTCTATTTTGCTCTGCTTCACTCGCTCTCTGCTGACTCTTGCTCGTTCGTGTTCTCGTTCAAGTTCTGCTCGCGTTCTCTTCGCTTGGCTTGATTCTACTTTTAGCGCGCACTGATTTCTTGGCGCCCCCCTGCTTCTTGTCCCTCACTAGAACGGCCTCTCTCACTCTAATGGCTGGCACTTCAAAAAAGCGCTCTAAAAGCGCCACTTCGTCTGCGCAACAAGCTGACGACCCCGCACTGCTGCACTCTGCTGGACTTTCACCCGTAACCTCGCCTGTCCGAGATACTCTGCCTCACCTCGTTACCTTGCTGCCATCCGATACAGGTGACTCTCTCTCACCGAACCCCACGGACGATCCGCCCACGCCATCGGCGTTAGGTGCCTCATCTATGCACCCGGGCCCCTCGCATCTCTTCTCGGCGTCAAGAGCCATTCCTAGTCATACAACTCGCTCACTCGACAAAGGCAAATCGGTCGCCCAGGACGAGACTCCGTACCACCCTCGGCATCACCGCCCTCTTACGTCCCGCTCGCGTTCTCGTTCGTCTCACCGCCACCGCCACTGTCGGCACCACTCTCGTTCCCAATCTCGCTCCAGTACCGATCGCAATGCTGACATTATCTCAAAACTTGTTACAGCTTTTGAAACGGCTATGAACTCTATGTCAACAACAATGTCCCTTGTTCAAAACCAGGCCATCCTGAACATGTCTATAACACCTTCATCTTCGAAGATCCACATGCCCACACCCGATACATTCACTGGTGATCCAGGTCAACTACAGACCTTCCTCAACGCCTGCATCAACATCTTCCAGGCACAACCTCGCGAATATAACTCACCAGAAAAGCAAATTCGCTATGCACTCACACTCATCAAGGGCGATGCAACTGAGTGGGTTACTGATTTATACGACGAGATCACCTCCGGTATTTTTGTATTCTCGAGCTGGACAGCTTTTGAAACCCGCTTGCGAGCCGCTTTTGCCAATCCTCACGAGCGCGAAGACGCACAACATCGTCTCATACACCTCTCTCAAGGTACACGCAACGCTAGCGCACTAATTGTCGAGTTCGACCACCTAGCGCGCAAATCCCGGTTTGGCGACGACGCATCTCTGCTTTTCCTTCAGCGAGCACTGACTGACCAGCTCCTAGCTGAGTGCCGCAAGCACGTCCCTGCGCCGACTACACTCGCTGGCTGGAAAGCCCTTATCTTACAGTCTGACAACGACATCCGCCAACGTGAAGCTAACTCACGCAACATTGGCAGCATCAGACAAACAACCCAACCAGTACCCGCGCGTCGATACAACAAGCCTTTCTTCCGCCGCCAACGCTCCTTCACGCGCACGCCCCAACAAACTACTACCGCACAACCCGCGGCAACTACTGTCCCTACCTCAGATAAGCGTATTGCCCCTCCCCCCAATCCCACGGCCAAAGACTCCTCCGGTAAACTATGCTATGCGTGCGGCAAGACCGGACACATCTCCCGCTTCTGCCCTGAGCCTCGCAAAATCAGCGACCGAGTCAAGAAGATGATTGATCATGTTGACAACCTTCAAGAATCCTTCGAGCTCGTCCGTAAGGTCATTGACACCGAGGACTGTGCTGATTCCGCGGACTACGACGATGATGCGGACGTGATTGACCGCCTGCAGTCTTACCTCGAGCCGTTTTTTGTACACAGCGACGAGTGAATCCAGCGTCCTCGCCGCCCGTAGATAGATATGTTGTTCCTTCAATAACTAATACAACATCTTTGTCCAATAAAACCGCTGCCAAGCCACAACGCTCATCTTGCATTGAAATTCCAGACTTCGAATCGCGGCTCAATCGCCCTCTACACCCGTCGCCGAATAACGAACTTCTCATGCCAATCACTAACACTAACAACTACTTCTCGTTACCGGTGACGCCTGACCTTGCCCCATCCACCCACCCCAAATTTCCTGGTCGTGGGTCCTCACCCAGCTTTGCCACCAAGTTTTTAGAGACCATCTGCTCTGCTTACCCGGATACTAATAAGGTCACAAAGCTACTCTTGAACTGGGTCAATAGGTCGAGAACGCTAGAAGTCACCCCTTATCTCATCAAATCCCTTTTATTTTTAGATAAACCCGAGGCCCTCCAAGTACTCCTACAACTCAAGCAGGACCACGACCAAATCAATCGTATCAGTTGCGCTGGACGCGTTCAAGATGAGTCAGTGGTCATCACTGCTTCTGTGTCCTCTCGCGACGGGTCCGTTTCCGTTCCTGTCGATGCTGCCCTTCTCGATTGCGGCGCTTCACGTAAAGCCTACATGCATACTGACTTCGCTAAGAAACATAATTTTCCTCTGACCCCCCTCCCTTTCCCCATTGGCGTCTACAACGCAGACAACACTTTGAATACTTCAGGTGCCATCACACACGTTTGCTCACTAACTCTAAAAATAGACAACCACGTTGAAGATATTACATTCCGCCTGACAAACATCGGCTCTTCCGAAGTTATCCTCGGCCTTGCCTGGCTATGCCACCACAATCCACTTGTCGACTGGCCCTCTGGCCGCCTTTGCTTCGCCTGCTGCCCACCGTCATGTCACATCGACTCCGACCCACTTTCAACTCCACGGACTACTCCAACCCCCATGTCCTCTACCCTTGCTGGACCCGACCATGACGATATTCGTGCACTGCATGATGCCCACCATGAACCCTCCGTATTCGAGGATGACGATATCGATACTCAATGGCGTGACATCGTCACCACGGAACTTCAACCAGACGACGATGCTTTCCTCTGCGTCAATATCGTTGCCCCAAATATATCCAGCTCTACCCCTCCAGCCGTCACCAACTTCTTACAGAAAACAAAAGAGTCCGCATCACCGCTCGACCGCTACTTAAAGGAATTTGCCCCTGTTTTCTCTGAGTCTGAGTTCGACCAACTGCCGCCACACCGCGCATGGGACCATGGCATCGAGCTCAAACCAGATGCTAAACCCATCTCCAGTAAGGTGTACCCCCTATCAAAATCTGAACAACTAGAGCTCGATAAATTCCTGGCAGAACATCTCGCGTCCGGCTGCATTCGTCCCTCAAAATCTCACATTGCATCTCCTTTCTTTTTTGTTAAGAAGAAAGACGGCTCTCTTCGCCCTGTTCAAGACTACCGCAGACTCAACGACATGACCATACGAAATCGTTACCCACTCCCACTCATCTCAGACCTAATGGACAAGCTCAAAGACGCACGCTACTTCACGAAGCTCGACATCCGTTGGGGCTACAATAATGTCCGTATGAAACAAGGCGACGAACACAAAGCTGCCTTCATAACTAATCATGGTCTTTTCGAACCTCTTGTCATGTTCTTTGGCCTGACGAACTCGCCCGCAACGTTTCAGAACATGATGAACGACTTGTTCCGTGAGCTCATCCTGACAGGCCATGTTATCATCTATATGGATGACATTCTAATCTTCACAAATGACCTGACTACTCATCGCATCTTAACTAAACAAGTCCTCCAGATCTTAAAGGACAATCACCTCTGTTTAAAACCCGAGAAATGTGTCTTTGAAGCATCGGAAGTCGAGTACCTCGGTGTCGTCGTCTCGTTCGGACAACTGCGAATGGATATGAAGAAACTCGAGGCCGTCTCTTCCTGGCCCCGCCCCCGAAACAAAAAAGATGTTCAGCAATTTCTGGGCTTCGCTAACTTTTACCGCAGATTTATTCATCACTTTGCAGACACTGCAGCACCCCTCAACCGTCTTTGTGGCAATATTGAATGGTCGTGGTCTGACAATGAACAACGCGCCTTCGATTCTTTGCGTAATGCTATACTCAGTGACCCAGTCCTCTCAATCCTCCTGGACGACGCCCCCTTCAGAATAGAAGCTGACTCGTCAGGCTTCGCAACCGGAGCAGTCCTCTCCCAACTTGTTAATGAAACTTGGCATCCTGTTGCCTTCCTCTCCAAATTGCTTTCAGATGTCGAACGTAACTATGAAATACACGACTGCGAGCTATTGTCTATCATGCGCGCTCTCTCTGAGTGGCGTCGTTACCTCCATGGAACCACGCAGCCCTTCCAAATCTTGTCCGACCACAAGAACCTTCAGTACTTTATGACTGCCCAGAAACTCAACAGGCGACAAGCCCGCTGGTCTCTCGAGCTCGGCGACTATGACTTTGTCCTAAATCATCGTCCTGGATCAACAATGGTCTGTTCAGACGCCCTTTCCCGCAGACCGGACTATGATAAAGGCTCTGCAGACAATGACTCAATTACGCTGCTACGACCCGAACATATCCGATGCTTACCTTCTGAACTGTCATATTCCCCAAGTCCCCTCATTGAATCCATCCGTCAACAATGGCCCGCCGCTCAGGATTTCTTCAAGGCCAACAGATCCAAATCCTCCGAATGGTCGTTCCAACATGGCCTCGCAACCTGGTACAATCGCATTTTTGTACCTGACCTTGCTAACCTACGTGAAAGTGTTATCCACGAATGCCACGACTCCTACACAGCAGGTCACCCTGGCCGTACCAAGACAGTGGAACTCATCACTCGTGACTTCTACTGGCCATCATTGACTCGCAATGTCCATGCATATGTTGACGGTTGCACTACCTGCCAATGCACCAAACCCCTTCGCCAGAAACCTCTTGGTCTTTTGTCCCCTAACGCTATCCCGGACCAAAACTGGGCCAAAATCTGCTGCGATTTCATCACTGACCTCCCTTGCTCAAAAGGACATGACTCCATCATGGTGTGCGTTGACAGAAAATCGAAAATGGCCCGCTTTATCCCTTGTTCGAAGACCATAACAGCTGAACAAGCTGCCCGCTGCTACCGCGACCATGTCTGGAAAGACTTCGGCCTACCTGATACTGTCATTTCTGACAGAGGCCCCCAATTCATTGCCCGTTTCATGCGTGAACTAATGCGTCTGCTAGGAATCGAACAGAACATTTCATCAGCACGCCACCCATCAGGTATCCTGTGTTTTGGAAATTGCACCATAATACTCTGTATTACCTTGAATCAGCCAGTAATACTGCGATTACCTGATTACCGGGAATTACCGTGAATTGGAGTGGTCCAGTAGTAATATCATGTGCCATTACCTAAGTTTACTAGTTGGTTATTTGTCTATTAGTCGCGAAATATTGTGGAATGACCATCCAATTTCATGTATAATATTCACTTCTTACCACACACTTTTCTCAGTTTATATGTGGGTTATCCAAGTATTAGGGCGGACAAAGACGCATTTACAACCAAAATTTCAATTATTTATTATGTATTTATGACCTTATTGAAAGCAACAAGCAACACAGTGATATATATTACTCTGGACTACAGAAGTGAGATTACATATCAATGAGGGATAGTATGTCTTCATCTTCAACCTTGTTCTCAGTGACGAGTGGACTGACATTCATATTCAGAACACTGTCAAAAGGAAAAGATATAACTTACGTGACTGCCTGGTAAAGACATGACATGACCGAGTGATATAAAGTTGGCTTGGTTCTCTTGAGCTGATCAAGGACAGAGACATGTTTTGAGTAAACTGAGCCAAAGACATTACCGTTGAATGCCGCCTCTTCACGCTGGCCCGAACGGTATTCATAAATGCCTGCATACACCTTTATTCGACCCATATAAACACTATGAGAGGCTGAGCTAGGAATCATATTATTAAACACTCACCCCAGTCGTACACAAGGCGACGAGCGGAATCGATAACTCAGGCTCTTCATCCTGATCCTTCTCCTTTTTTGGGGCCAATGCTTTGAAAGATTCAACATAACCGCGGCCCAATGATTGCGTTGACCCAAAATAAGCGGCGCAAATTGTGTCGATGATTGGAACATTGAGGTATGGTTCTTGTCGGCGTGGTTGCCACTCCTGCAACACTGTCAGTATGTACTATAGTGGCGAAGTAAGACATACATTTTTTTGATCCCCGCTTCCCCATTCCCCCGGGAAAATGTACTGGTGCTTTGTAAACAATGATTTGACCCGTTCTTTACAGTCGGTGTTGAGGCTGAGCTGGAAGAATGGTGTGTAAGCAACACCTTTCTTCTTAGCATGGCCCCGCTGGGTTGACAGTCGGTCAATGGCCTGCCACAGTCAGTAGCCGCATCATACAACACATTGATGGCACTTACCATGGCCCCGAGTGCTTTCGCGAATGCTGGATCGTGTTTAACACGTTTTTTGATGTCGACAATCGGCTTGTGTTCCTCAGCCAGGCTCCGGCAAGCCTTCAAAACAATATCCTTTCCGTAAGTAGAACGCGCCTCCATTTCCGGCCAGGCGTTTTTGAGCACGAGGTCGTCCATCATTAGGTCGATAGCTTGGTGTACAACATCTTGAATTGAACTCGGCTGCTTGAGCAAAGCAATTTCGTGCCCCTTGCGCGGTTTGATTAACATGGCATGGACTGGCCACTCGACGGGTACGACTTCTTCTTTTTTTGATAGTTTCTCGCGTATGACGGGTTCCTAAGGCATTGGCGGGAAATGAACATCAACTACAATGATGCAAAATGTCATGGATGACTTACCTCTGCTGCTAATTTCTCAGCATACCTGTCGCGTCCCTACCGAAAGGAGAGTCAGTGTAGGAACATATCTTACTTTCATCAACTAACCTTCCTCTTCTTCTGGGTTTTGGATTTCTTTGATGCAGAGGTGGTCGTAGCGACTCTGCCAGACATTATGTCACGGTCGTCTTCGTCTGAAATGTTGTCGGTTATCTGGCGAGGTGGCACGGGCACGGGCATGGGAAGTGATTGGCCTCGGATCTGCTCCTCAGCTGAATGACCTGCATTCTGGGCAGGCGGGGCGTATCCCTGTGCAACACTTGACTGTCCCTTTTTCGTTTTAACTCGGGGGCGTTGAGGGCTAGGGACACGGGCAGTACGCTGGGTCGGCGGGGGCGTCAGAGGCTCCGAGCGTGACAGGGGCACAGAACGAGATGCCTGGGCTGTGAATGTCTGTAATGCATTAGCCCGTTTGCCCTGCTGTTGACGTGCGGTGGTCGATTGACGGTACATCTGGCCCTTTGCGAGGCAGCCAGTGTGCGAAGGCGACTGATCGTCCATAATTTCAGGGCCCTAAGTAATGCTCGTTGTCAATGAGAAATGTAGGAAAGTGTGGTACACTCACATCATCAGGGTCTTCTGAGTCTAGATCCCCTTCGTCATTGCCATCCGACTCGTCTTTGTCGAGTGACTCCTGGGAATTGTCGGAGTTGCTGCCACCAGAGTACGAGTCCACCTCTGACTCGCTTACGATCACGTTGGTCACAACTACGTGAACACATGATGTAAGTATCAAGTTTGTTGGCATTGATACAATTCTACTTACCAGGCCGTCCAGACTTGCATATCCCCTTTGCTGTCACCCCACTCTGGCCAGCTTTCTTGGCTGTGAGGCGAGATTCCCCTGGCGATGCAAGATGCGTGAAACACGATTTCAGCGAGGATGGAGTAGAGATAAGGGAACAGTTTGCATGCCCACCTGGTACGTCTTCGTCAGAGCCTATGTAACGTCATTTGCGTTTGCGCTGAACTGAATATTGTTCAGCATCTATTGTGGCCAATCCTTATCGCTACATCACCTGCAACTTCTGCGTCAGAGGACGCCTCCTCCGCAGTGTGTGCGACCTGTTTGTCGTGTTCATCCAGCAACTCTTGTTCTTGGGTACGTGTGTGTTCTTCTTGGCCATCTGTCCCATGAATTATGATGAGTAATATGTGTAGAAGTTACCGTGGATTTCACACCTTGAGAGTGTTTGCGACTCGACTGGTCTCGTTTCCAGACTGGGAAGGATGTGTGAGTTTGGCTTGACTTGGTGCATTGGATGCATATACTTACCTGCGTTTTTGATAGCTTTGTCCTTCGCTTCGCCCTCTGGTGCGACGACCAATTAGTAAATGGAAAACATTGAAATGAAGCTGAAGCGACAATTACCTCGATGTGGAGGAGCGGTATCTTTGTCCATCATTACCTGGACCGATAGACAGAGCGGTGGGGTGGGGGTGGGGGTGGGGGATGATTGTGCAACAGGACAAGAAAGAAAGTCACGGTGAGTGGAAATTTTGACTTGTGCAGAACAGACTAATCTGAACCTATGCCAAGACCATGCAACGGCGTGTCTGCCAGGGCTGTCCCGAGACGACCCGATCAAGTGCAATACGCCCTCTCAACACATTCTCTCTGTCGTAGCCACGCCGTAGTGATAACCTCGATGGCGGGATTCTCCCAGTCATGCCCTGGCTGTGGGCAATCTGACCTTAGTCAGACGGGTTATTGGTCCCACTTACGACAAAGCCCCGACAGTCGCTGCGCAAAAGTTTTAGCAGAATTGAATGCAGCTTTACAACTGGATTCCGATGTTTCGAGCTCGAATGAAAGTGATTCTGAGGAGGATGAGGTGGACAAACTCACTAATGAAGACGATGAATTAGACAATTCAGACATACACGAACATGCCAATGTCATTCCCTTTGCGGGAGATGCCTTTGGAGGGCCAGCAGAATACTCTGATGACGACTTTGGCCAGCAGGACGATGTTAACACTGCGGTAGATGAGGGACCCGACCAGGAAGAGGAAGTGGTTATTGAGGAAGACGAGGTCGGCACAGAAGTTACAGTTGATCCCGATCCGACCCTTACATATGATGATATCAATAACAGTCTGCCTACTGGCCCCGCTGATCCAGCAATTGAGAACGAGCGCCGACTGGTGTATACCACGGAGCGAGACCTAGGCAATCATCCCAGGATTGTCTCGTATAACGATGTATTTCCAGACAGTCAGTGTGGCCAAATCAAGTTTCGTGGCGCGTCTATGGACACCAATTACAGCACTTTGCTTCATTCCGATGTTCCTCTCAATCCGTGGCATCCCTTCAATTCTGAACTGGACTGGAAGTTAGCCAAGTGGGCTAAACAACGGGGCCCGGGCAGTACAGCATTAACCGAGCTGTTATCTATTGACGGGGTAAGTAGCATTCATCTTGTTGAAACAGCACTGTGAATTGATTACAATTCATAAACAGATACAAGATGCGCTCAATTTGTCTTATAAGACCGCAAAGCAGCTGAATGACCTCGTCGACAAATCTTTGCCTTGCATTCGTCCTGCATTTGCGTGTCATCAGGTGAAGGTGACAGATGAATTGTTCGATTTTTACGTACGAAATATATTGGACTGCATACGAGCATTCTGGGCCGACCCAAAATTTCTTCCATATCTTGTGTTTGTGCCAGAGCGACACTACGCAGATGACGACCACACAGTACGTATGTATCACGATATTCACACTGGAAAATGGTGGTGGGGCACGCAGGTAAGGTCCTCCTCAATTTATTCATGGTGGTTGTCTAACCTACGATTTTATGACAGAAGGCGGTCGAGGAGCACACCCAGAAGAAGGGTATAACTGTAGTCCCAATCATACTCTCTACAGATAAAACACAGTTGACAACTTTCCGTAACAAGTCCGCTTATCCCGTTTACATGACCATTGGCAATCTCCCAAAACATATCAGGCGGAAACCGTCTCGTCAAGGTCAAATTTTGCTTGCTTATTTGCCTACAGATAAACTGCGTCATATTCCCAAGAAGGCTGTGCGACGACGCATCCTTGCTAAGCTCTTTCATGTTTGCATGGGATTTGCGGTCCGACCCCTCGAGACAGTAGGGTTGACTGGGATGAACCTGATCAGTGGTGATGGCGCAGGACGAGATGGACACCCTATATGCGCCGCCCACGTTGGCGATTATCCAGAACAAATACTGGTTACATGTACTTACAACGGCGACTGTCCCACTTGCCCTATCCCGCCGGCACAGCTTGGCAATCCAGACGCCATGTGTCCTCCTCGCACCATGGACACCGTACTAGATGCGCTCCACTCTTACGGCCATGTGAATACAAGTCATTTCAAAGAGAAGTGCAAGGCTGCAGGCATAAAGCCCATACCGCGCCCATACTGGCGTGATTTGCCGTTTCTCAACATCTTCACGGCTATTACACCTGACATTCTACATCAAATTCTGCAAGGTCTCATCAAGCACCTACTTTCGTGGCTCCGTGCGGCTTTGGGAGACAAACACATTGACCGTAGATGTCAGTGTCTCCCGCCCAATCATAATATTCATCTATTTCTGAAGGGTATCACGCATTTGTCACGGGTCAGTGGCACAGAGCACGAACAAATCTGCCGCATTTTACTGGGCTTAGTTGCAGACGTCCCCTTACCAAGTGGGTTCTCCAATATTCGACTTATCCGTGCTGTACGGGGTATTCTGGATTTTCTTTACTTGGCCAAGTATCCTGTACATACCAGTGAGACTCTTGCTCACATGGATGACGCACTGGCAGCATACAACACGAATCGCAAGATCTTCATTGACTTGGGGATACGTACAGACTTCAATTTCCCCAAATCACATGTGGTCAACCATTACACGTATCTCATTGAACTATACAGCACGCCTGATAACTTTGACAGTGCGTACACCGAACGACTTCACATCGACTATGCGAAGGATGCTTACCGTGCCACGAACACCAAGAATGAATACCCACAGATGATGACATGGCTAGAACGCCGGAGTCTGTACAATTTCATGATGAATTTCTGTGTCGTCGGTTTGAGAAACTTACCTTGGACTTTGAGGTCCTCGCATACCGAACGTTGTTCCTCTCAACAGCTGAAAATGGCGTTAAGACCAAATGTATACGGCCTCCCAATCAACAACCTCATTGAAAACTACCGTGTTCCTGACTTCGTTTTTGCTTTAACCCGCTTCACCTTGCGCCTCAACAACCCTGAGTACACAGAACGGCAGCTCACGACCGAGGTGCGGCAGAACCCTGTCAATGTTCGCAAAGTCTCAGTCTATCACCGAATCAAGTACGTGCAAACGGACCCATATGGCCAGGACCCCCATTTCGACCATATCGTGGATTCCATTCATTGTGAACCGGCTCGACGCGACGCAGGGGGCAAAATGGTTCCAGCCCGTTTTGACACTGCACTGGTGCGCAACAAAAATAGGCCCAATGAAATTGGTGCAAAAGGTATGTACTTACCTTTGGAAGGACTAGGACAGTACTCAACGCTGTGACAACAGCATATGTAGTAGTTCAGGTCCGCTGCATATTCACCTTGCCTACTTCAGTTATGGCACAACTGTTTGGCCATCGCAGGAATCACAGCCAGCTAAAATACCTGGCGTACGTTGAATGGTTCACCCAGCTTTGTAACGTCCAGCCAGCAACGACTCATGGCATGTACAAAATAGCGCGCACTCGAACGAATGGTGTAGTCCGGGCCAGTATCATACCCGTAGCTGCCATCAAGCAGAGTTGCCACCTCATTCCGGTTTTTAGTGACACAATTCCCGCAGACTGGAATTCAGGAAATGTATTGGACCGTGCACCTTACTTTTACCTTAATCCTTATGATCACTGCAGAAATTTCTCCACACTGTTCTAAGCACTTTTTCGACACTTCATAATAATATTATTCACTTCTGACTTTGTTCAAACCGTGAGAATTGGTTTCAACTTGAACTGATCTCATGGCCAATTCTTCTGATTCATGCCGTTCAAAATTGCACGGACGCGAACAAACGGTGCCGTTCGTGCAAGCGTCATACCTGTTGCAGCAATTATCCAAAGTTTCCACCTCTTACCTGTCTTCCCAAGCCCGATACCAGCAGACTGGACGTCCACTAACGTACTGGATAGGTGTCCATATTTCTATCTTAACCCCTACGACCACCGTACTAGTTTTCATACCTTGTTTTAAATTTGTACACTTGTATCTACTAGCAAGCCATTATCAAGAATATTTTGATTGCATATTCTTATCATTCTGAGAGTCGTGCGAAATCATAGACGTTTGACCTTGATTACGTGGCACCGTCCTAACAAAACCACCACTACCCAACTCTATGACCTACGAGTGTCTTGGACTCATCAAGGGACCAGACGCCTACATGGCTCTCTACTTCTCTGCTGTCTGGTCAACCTGTTTGACGAATCCGCTCAAACAGATGGACACTTTTTTCATTGCTCCGTCCGCTTTCCGTATTTGCCCTTCCAACTGCTCCAGCTCGCGACACTGCTGACCAAGGACCTTTCTCTTATCAGCTAGTTCCTTCGCCGTTTTTTCCAGAGCTCACCTTGCATTGGCCAGGCAATCAAGATCATTGAATCTCTTCCGATGAAGTCTCTCGTAGGCGCGCTCAGCTTCCTCAAACTTGACTATAGGGCCGCCAATTTCGGGATCCTGGTAGTTGACGGGTTTAACTTTAGCGGTTGTGTGGGGGCCACTATCGACCGCATCCGCTGGTCCTTCAACCCCATCTGCAGCTTGCGCATTTTCCTGGTCCTCAGCTTGAGTCACATCCGCTTCGGGACGTTGAAGGCTGAACAGAGGCAGTAACCAGCCCACCCCCATCCTTTTGCAGCACGCTGGGATATGATATTAAGTTGGGTTCATGGCTGTTGTGAAATATATATACACTAACCGGCCTGAAGGACAGGCTCCATGTTGGGATGAAGTTATAACAATGCATGCGCAGTTGATACGTGAAGGCGGTGCCCCCATGTCTAATTTCTTTTCTTCCATAGGAAAAGTAAAGGATAGCACTGATTAGCAGTGAGTATTACACCCTTTGGACTTTGCATGAGTAGCATACCTGATTGAACTCTTAGAACATGCAAGTTTGGAAGAAGAGAAGTCAGAACACCGTTGGTTGAATCAGACTCCGGATTTCTCGTTCTTCCTCAATGTCTGCCGCATCGGGTCTGCAATGATCCATACATGTTCCACAAAAATCACTCAGCAGCCAGATTGTTCTTTCACCACGCTTGCCGAACACGTACCATTAGAAGATTATTGGGGCACGTAACTTATACCTAACTGAACACCAGTGTGCGAGTGTCCAAGGCAGATTAATGGGATAGTCATTGGTATAGGCAAGAATGGTAGGGATGCATGGAATATATCAGTCCCGAGGTGAGTCAACGGCACGTACAGTCTGACTGAAAGGCTGAATAATGTAGGTCCTCGCTCCACCTTAGGCTGTCTTGCCGCTCAAATGCTTGAGGAAATATTTTCCCACTGCGGTAGAGGTATAAAACCATTCTCGAGCATTGACAACACTCCGGAGTCCGAGAAGACTATGCAGCATACCACTCGTTTGTCTAGCGGCTGCACCACCCTCGGTGCAGTCGAGACGCCAGGCATTAGCCAGGCCGTCACTCCCCCATTTCGCGCAATTGCACACTCCAGTTCCTCATCTAGCGGCCACGGCTCCTCCATCCAGCGTGCTCGTGAAGCGCTCAAGAAGAAAATCCGCAAGATGAACCAGCGCAGTCCTTTGCACATCAAAAAAGCCTGCAAAGAGGCACAACAGAAGAAGTAAGTAATCGTATACCCCTTCCAGGTAAACATGTACTTACCACTCGTAGACCTCAGAACATATCTCCGGCTGTCGCCTCTCAGGTATCTACCGTGGCGGTCGTCGTTCCACAGCAGTGTGTCATTATTCTGTTTTATTACGATAATTTCATGCTAATATTTGACTCTAGACAGCCGAATGCCTTATTTGCGGCATTGCTCGCAGAACTTGAGGCGGGCCTAAAGCTGTCGCCCGTGGACTATGCCAAGCGCGTGGCTGAATGCCGTGCTGTCGGTCGTGTTACTCCCCTGGAATACCTTAAGGGTTACAACCTTGGCCGCTGCTGGGAAACACGTTTGTTTCACCCGGAGGCCACCCGGGCGCCGGGGCCTGTTCGCTTAATTCGACATAGGATGTGCAGGGCCTTTGCCAAAGGCTGCTCCCAGATTACTGCTGCAAACAGTTCGAAGAAGGGGTCAGACGACTTTGAGGAAGACGAGGAGGATTCTCAGATTGCATCGACTGAGGCTCAGTCCGAGACTGACTCTGAGTCGAGTCTGTCAGCCTCTTCGAAAGAAAACCACATGCCCAGTGTCCCAACGCCCCGGGTGAGCCTTCGTTTGACAAAGAGGGCCCGCGATGTGGTTGCGACTGCTCGAGCTGAAATCAATGATCGCCTGGACGCCATTGACAGGTTGTTAGCGCCATTCTTGTAGGGCCCCTTGTGCTTGAGGGAAGAACAAAGACATTGGTCTAGTATACATTGGTCTGGTATATACTTTACATGTATCTAGCGCATTCTGAAGATTACATTGCATATTCTTTACTCAAATAACAGTAATCCAGATTTCAATGACTTAAGCATCGTCATAAGTGCGTATTTGTTTGGTTTCCTCATTTTTTTTACTGCACAAACAAATACACAGGCTCTCTTTCGTTGTTACTACCACCATCCCCGCATTCCCAGAATCCCATCTTTTGTTTACTCTATGCCGAAAAGCAGTCCTCATAAACAGCATGTCTTGACTCGGGCGAAGTCACCCGCGGCCTCTACACCATCCCGAAAGTCCGCCAAAATTGCCCCGCAATCCATTCACCGGATCCCGGGCAAATCTGCGGGTTGGCGCTCACCTAACAAGTCCGGGCCTTGCACGCCAATTAAAACTCAGAAACAGTACTTACAATTTTCTTTTGGCCCATTGTTAATACTTACCATGTTTTCATTCAGCGAGACCCCCATACCAAGCTCCGTGGAGCGCGTCGATAGTATCATGGCTGGACTCGATAGCCCCCTCCTTGGGCCGGAAACCCAGCTCGAGTTGATCAGTACAGTCAACGACATCCTCACGAAATGCAAGGAACGGCGCCAGTCAGCACAGCTGGCTGCTGCGGAACCAGCAGAAAATAATGGCACAGGCGGCAACATCAATGCGGGTGAAGAGGAAACTGTTGGCGATCCGGCTGAAGAGGATACAGTTGGCGAGATGGAGTACGAAAGCCAGCAAACTCAGCATGAAGAATCAGAACCAGCACCGGAGACGATTGAATCTTCGCTTCAAGGCATGACTGCTGCCATCTGCCGACTCCGTCAATCTCGGGTGCGTGATGCGGCTGAATACAACTTACTCAACAAACACTACACCAATCTTATGGCTTTACGGGCGCAGGAAGCGAGTTTGGAGAAGGATCTGGAAAGGCAAATTGCTGCTTACCAGAAAAGTTGCGACGAAGAGAGGTTACTTATGAATATCGTAGCTATGGCAACTTCTAGGAATAATAACTCTCCAGTATAGCGTATATAGGCAGTAGTATGTACATCAGGCCTGTTATAAAACCATTATGTATTTATTTGAATACTTGGATGCCTATGACGGTGATAGCATCCTTGGGATTGACATAGTGACAGAGTGACATGGGTGTGATTTCTATATATAGGTAATAATACCAAATGCAGATGCGGCATGCAGCACCATAGGAACATCTGCAGTATACTGGACAAATGATTGGACAATTACACTGACTCATAGTATTTCTAAGTATTGCTGCATAATTTGAATGCTTGAGATTAATTTGAGTAAATACATCTTCATTAAGCCACAATTATTCATGAAATACCTGCATTTGCAGAAATAACCTGAAATTACCTGACATTACAGTGGCCTGGGTATATACTAAATAATCATAGGTAACTACTGTAAATTACCAAATCACATTTTTCCTGATGCAGGGTGGTGGCGGGGGGTTTTGCGGGTTGAGTACCTTTGACCTACTGTCAGGAGTGGATCCCGACGAGGCAAGGACACGGAGAAGACGTGGAGACAACGGGGGGATCTATTGACGGGGGGAACCGGCAAGGTCAAAGGTGGAGTACATCGGAGTAGCTACAGCTATATGTACTCTACACTGTGCCAAGAGGAAGCGGAACCAAACAAGCCCGATAAGGAGAGGGCATGTCTAGAAAGGGAAATGGCAGGGGTGCTCGTAACATCAACCTCGATTACCTTTCCAGCCGGTTTTTTGCTGCTGACGTGTCGCTTTCTCATAAAATCAAATGTTATGTCTAAATGCACATAAAATAAAACATAAAAAGGCATCTCAATGTGCCAAAAATTGAGTTTGACCCCACATAATGCATAATTTTCCCAAAAAGTCTATGCATTATGCCGTATGAGAAAATGATGCATAATCCCCGCCTCCCGAGCTCGTTCCCGCCCAAATCCTATGCATTATGAAAATGTCGACTGTATCGAGATATTGTCGTTGAGTCGCACTCATCACTACCCAAAGGCCAAGTTAATCCCAAATCAAGCCAGTAGATCGTCGACCATTGATGGACGACCATATGTGCGAGTAATGTGTACTCGACACATCTAGAATCACATTCGACCAGTGAGCATTTTCATGAGTTCCCTTGATAAGTCTGTCACAGCATATGCATATCCAATGGTAGACACAGTAGTTAAAATACACCCTGTTCGCTAAAGATGAACTTTCGATATGTAATCTATACTATAGAAGGACTAGAAAATCAATTGCTGGGAAATATCTCCAGATCTGGCGGAGAGAGAATGCTCTGATGAAGCAAAGAGGCTAATGGGACGTTTAAATGCGAAAGCGGGCCTATACGGAGAAATGGCTCGAGCTTGCAGTCAGTGCAAAAAGGAGAAGAAATACTGGGTACGCCTTCACTAAACAACAGGATAAAGAATGTTATAGGTTGTGTCTGTAAAAACATATTATAAATATGAAGTAGCAACGACATAATGTGTACAGTGAAAAGCCATAATGCTGGACCAACCCAATGGCTTGATGAAATTAATGAATGAGTCGTGACGGGGCATATTAAAGTAGCGAGTCTAAGTCGCGAACTAAATCACAATTGGCGTTCGTGATTGCGATGGTGGAAATGCGGAGGACATAGGAGAGACTTGTCCCTGTCCTTCTTCAGGACCTGATAAACTAGAATTGAAAGGCGCGGTTGGCCCGGGAGTGGCAGGTAGTCCACTTGAGCCTGCCGGGGACACTTTCCCGATAAACCAAGACTTGAAGGGCAATCAATGAGATTCAAAACAGGGATGGCACTAGCGAAAATCTTACAGGGACCCAGCCGCGATCACCACCAACCTCTTTGACAGCCTAAGAAAGAAGGGGGGAAGTTATGCATTAGAAATATAAATGTAACACACTCACATATGACCAATGATTATATCTTTTGAACACCCGTAGTGCATCGTCTTTGACAAGATCAAGCTCTTCTTCACCTTTCTTCTTATAGTCCATCAAGGCAATACCTGGAAAGCTGGTAGATATGATACTAAGAGGTAGAATTGGTGTTTTTGAAACTGCGTTGTCAGGAGAATTTGATGATGAGCCATTTTTGGCTGCTGTCGCTTCTGCAATAGCTGATGCAACAGGTACGTTGGTTTCGAGTAGACATCCAGCTGGTACCCATCCTTGCTTCACAATGTCCGTGTCTACGACGCCTGAGCCTGTCGGGTCACGTTGTACAACCCACCAACCCCGTGCCCGAGACAAGATGACGAAGGTATCACCACTAAGTACGTCAATATGGAAAAAGGCAAGCAGAGAAGCAGCACTTACACGACAACGTCAAACTCGTCATCTTGTTCGGCCATGTAAGGATAAATAGCGACAGCGTAAGAGACACCATTCGAAGAAGCGGGAGGCATTTCCCGTGCCGATACACCGGTGCCTGTGGATGGTTCGGAATCACCAGCATACTTTGACTTGTGTGCAATATGCATGCCGGAGGATTGCACGCCAAGGCTCCCCCCATTTCCAGCACCTGCACTACTTAATTGTCCGGCATAAGAAATTTGAGTGGTAGCAGACGCTGGTGTATCTTGCCGCGAACCGTCGGCAGCTGGAGAAAGCATATTGTTGTCGGGCCACCCGGGTTGCGGGCTTAATCCTGTGGATGCGGCTGGTGTTGAAGCTGATAAATCTGACACTTCGAGTTTTGGTGGTCGATGTATATTGCGTGTCGTTGAAGCTGCCCGCTGATGGCCTTGAGTCGCTGTAGTGAATGAAGATTCTTGAGAAATAATCGACGATGCTTTGCGTGCAGCATGCTTCTGCTGGGCAACAGCTATAGGTGACCGGATATCTTTCATGTGTTTAAGCATAAACACGGGATTCTTCTTTGCGTCTTTCAGTTTTTGGAATAGAAGTAGTGGCTTTTCGTCGTAACTCAAACATCTTTCTATCCGATTTCCTGTTGCGGATGAATTGTATGCCAGAACTTATTAAGCATCTGTTACTCACCGGAGGGGCCGTAACAAATGAACATGGCATAACTTTGCCAATTGTCATTGTTAATGCGGTACTTCTTTAAAGCAGCAGGAAGAACCTTCCAAGTAGGGTCCTCTAAGCTGACTTTGAAGCTCTTAAGATTGTCTGAGCTCTCTTGCTTCACGGGTTTAGGAACATTTAGAGTAGGAGTGTCGGGGGGTGCTGGTACGGCGGCTCGTGCCTTCTCGACGATTGTAGACGAGCCTGCTTGATGAGAGATACTAGGCGTGTTATGCTCAAGACGGAGGGGTGACGGATGAGGCGATTCGATATCAGCTTTCGTTGGTGACTTCTGTGGCTTGACGAATTGTGCCCATTTAAAGGAAGGTTGCCGCCGAATTGAAGACGGTGAATCATCCTACAGAGAATGAAGTCAGAGATAACTAGGTAAACAGGGAGATACGTACCATCTGGCCTAAAGATAAGGTTCTAAGGTTATTAAACTCTTCCATGAAGGATTGCAAGGTTCCGGTCAAAGTTCGATTCTCTTCTTCTAACGATCGCAGTCGTTGGGCTTCGTCTCACATATAAGTAATGAGTACATTTGAATTCATTCAGCTAACCTTGATCTTTTACAATGGAATGCAACTTGTCCATGTTAATGTTTTCCACACGTTCGGGAGCCTCGGCTTGCGTACAGCCTCAGTTAGGGCGACCGTCGAGCTTGGAAACAAAGCTCACAAGGGGGGATATAATCACTTTCATCCATTGGAATATTGTGGGCAAGCTTCATTTGATATAAAGCTTTCAAAATGGTTAGTCTTTGGCCAATCGTAGTTACGCCCAGTGACTTGAGGTCTTCCGCGTTGATGTGACATAATGTATCTCCCTTGACTTTGTGCTCTGGTGAATAGATAAGGGTTATAGTCAGAGCGAGAAGGAACACAAGTTACCTCGTATCTGACTTTCATACTTAGTAAAGCCAAGGCTTGAGAACCAATTGTGAACATCCGTCTCATCCCAGTCAAGCAAATGCCGGTCTGATGCAAAACCGTCCATAGAGCCTGCGCGGGTTCGACAGCACTGTTAATGAGGTGATTCTATCCAAAGAATGATGAGAAGAATATGAAGAAACAGAATAAGATTGATAACGGCGAAGTTGAGGCGAAGTACTAGAGCAACATTGGCTACATAATGGGCAAGTCTACATAGCACAGGCCATTGATAGATGTCACGTGGTCATTTCCCACCGATGACCAGTTGCCAGTTCCTCTACGGACGCAGTCCTCATAGTCAGGCCGGTCGTCGACCTACTAGCCTGTGAAGTCTGGGATCTGAACGTCGAACGTCGAACCAACAACCAACCAATAACGGTGAATCAATGGTGAATATATAAAGAAATACCTGTTTTGTACCTGTTGAAAACTGGGCATTGAGCAAGCATAGTGGTCCCCGAACTCTAAGTAAAGGTCTATATATTTTTCAATCATTGTCAATAGTCCAAATTTCAGAGTGGTGACCTGTTCACCGAAACCACCTTGAAACCACCACCTCTATAATACGTAAAAATAGTTACATTGCAAATACAAATTACATATGATAGTGTACAGTTTTAAGAAGCACTAAGTAATAACTTTAGTAACTCAACTATTTGATTTTAGGCATAATAAACCCAAAAAAGATCACCAGGAGTTAGGGGTATAAAAAGCTGGGGATGACTCTACAAAACCTAAATTGCAAATGTGTTGTAGGTCATAAGAATATTATGCTAAATGACCTTTAATTCATCACCTGCAAAGAGTCTATAGGCAGGCAAAATTATGCTAATGTGGAAGAAATAGGGTCGGATACATACTAGTATGAGTGTTTGCATCGGGACTGTCCTGTATAATTGGATGACTTTCGGTAGAAGACGGTTGAACGCTTTTGGCCTTGGAACTAAGCTCTTTCATGTTTTTCAAAACAAAAGCGGGATTCTTTTTTGCGTCCTTCAACTTCTTGAATAGATACAAAGGTTTTTCGTCAGGTTCTAGTTTACGTTTGGTACGACTGGCTGAGAGAAAGAGAAAGTCAGCTAGGGAGATGCATATGTATAATACACTCACAAGCGGGACCAAAAGTAATGAACATGGAATAATTAGGCCATTCTTCCGTATTTATGCGGTGCTTTTTGAGAGCGGCCGGAAGGACTTTCCAAGTAGGATCATCTAGGCTTACTTTACTTGTATCGGATGATCCAGTGCTTGCAGTCATAGGGGTCGGTATAGCATTTGTAATTATACTGTTTTGCGAATGAGGCTGCGCTTTCTCATAGGAAGGGACAACTGCCGAGTGCAGCGAAACGTTGTCGGCCGCTTCTGTATTTTTTCCTGAGCTTGAGACCTCATTATTGATGATTTCTTCATCCTTTGAAACTTTTAGTCATTGCAGGCTTTGCAATGAGAAATCACATACTGGTAAACCTATTGTCATTCGAAGTTTCTTGATCTCGTCCACGAAAGATCGCATTGCATTGTTAATTGTTACCATATCCTCTTCAAGAAGTCGTAAGCGTTTCCCTTGATAGTATATTCAGATGTACATTTCCAACAGGTTGAATGGTAAGTCGTACGCACCTTGATCCACCACAGTGGTATGCAAAAGCTTGAGGGAAACCTTGTCAGTCATCTCAGCTAAATTGAAAATAAGCTTTGTATATTTCTGAGGTAACAGTACTACCTACAAGGAGGAATATAATCATCCTCGCCAAATTCAACGTTATGAAGAATCTTCAGTTCATAAATAGCCTTAAGGATATATAACCGCTGTCCGACCGAGGATATGCCAATGGTCTTGAGCCCTTCATAGTCAAGCATACAGAGCGTATCCCCCCGAATCTTGTGCTCTTTGGTTGTGTGGGAACTCGGTCAACTCGTTGCTGCAAAGTTACATGTACATACCTTTAATATGACGCTCGCAATGAGTGTATCCAAGTCCGGTTAACCATTGTTGAACATCTGCTTCGCCCCAGTCAAATAAATGTTTTTCAACGTACATTTACGAGATGAAGAGGGTCAAAGAGGAACGGCCAGCGAACAAATGATGGAGGAGGAAGGATAACGACTGTAGCGTATCAGTCAAGATGGTAACATTCCAGTTGCTCAGCCGTTACATACACATTGCACAAAGTTGGCACAAAGTACTTTATTTTGAGATAGGCAATACACAGCCACGCCGTGTTCCCATCACATATGTGCTTCATAGGGCGTTCGGCACGGCGAATTCAGATGTTTTGACACCATTTCATTCGACGCCTGGACATCCAGTGGACTGTTTCTACGCTTTATGGAGGACCCCTGGGCCAACGCTTGGGGTGATTCTTCCAAACAGGACGTCACTCCCTCGATTAGGAATGTTTCGACTTCGTGGTCGGCGCCTTCTGTTTTAGTTATACACAGCGATGATGAAGACGACATATCAACGCCAGAGTGGTCATTAAAACCCACAAGTAGTTGGGGTGATCCGGACCCCTCTGAAGCTACGCTCTGGGGAAGCGATGCACCTGCCGGCTGGAACCCAGCACCATCCACTTTCGATGTATTATCATTAGCCAGTAAAGAGTCTACTTTGGGATTCAGCGCTACTATTGTTGAATCCACCTCTCAGCTAATAGAAGACACTGCGCAGTCAATTATCCTACCGTCGAATGCCAATAGTGCCGGTGCTGATGAGTCTGAATCGGAAACTATTTCTCCTCGTCCATTTACATCACAGGAGCTTCCACCATCATCTCAAACGCCCATTGTTATACCGCTCTCCCTGCCACCCATAGATGATGTTGATGGGTTTGGGACATTCGAAACTGCCGAAGAAATCTCTGAAGAATGGGGGACTCCATCTAAACCGAATTTCTCCTTACCTTCTGCTGAAGCATCAACTTGGGGAGCAGAACCATGGAATGCGCCCAGTTCAGATTCACTGGCATCGAGTAGCCAAGAAGAACCGATCGATGAATGGGAGACAGCACGTCAACAGAAAGAAAAGCAGGATCGGCATGTTGTTCGTATACTTTTAGGTACTCACACACATAATTTGACATTTCTTAGCCACCAGAATTACTTGCAGCCGTTCTCGGCCAATTCGAGAAATTATCTTCTGAAATCTGGCCTGACAAAGAACTATCAGAGAGCGACCAAAACGCCCCAGAATCACACAAGGATACTGATAGTCTCGCAGAGTACGTTTTAAATATGAACTATGGCTCTTATTTTAACCCTGCTATACAGGCAATCCATAGCACAGAGATTAATTCCCGAAAACTTGGTTTTACCGACTAACATTCCTTTTTCCAAGACCTTTGCTTCGAAGCAGCTTTCTGAGGCACTTAAACTCACCAGGCATTCTCGTTTATCCCGGACCAGTCCTATGGCACTATACATGGCCTCGAAGGGCTCCACGTCTTGGGAAGCTGCCCTTAAAGCTAGGCCAATCATAACCCAAGAAGATGTGGTTCCCGTTGGCTGGAGGCTTCTCGATTCAGCGAAAGAGGGACCCGCCTTGGTTGATGACAACAAAAAGAAGTCAAGGGCAGGACTACTTTCATTTTTCGGCCGGAGGGGAACAAGTTCAACGACAGATATGGGTAAAAGATCATCTTCCCCCGCTCCTGGAACACCAAGTGTGAAATCTAGTGGTTCACCACGAACAAGTGTGGATAGTACTCGACACAGTACGTCTCACAGTATATCTGGAGAAAAATCTGTTCCACCGTCACCAAGTGTTTCTACCTTTGCTACCGGTGATGCACAGACAGCAGATTCAAATCTGCCGTCTGTAACCGCCTCAGCCCTTACAAATGTATTTGGAGAAGAGATAAAACGTGAGCCGTCGCCTCCTCCTCTTTCTGCCGTTTCTCGCTTCCTCGGTCGCTTTTCTTCGCGGCCACGGGCATCATCCAGAGACTCCATAGCTCTTTCGTCAGATGACCTTGAATTCTTGTCCGATGTTCCTTCTTTAACGGATCCCGAGCCAGATAGTCAGAAGCAAGGGTTGCATAGTCTGCATGAAGTCCTTAAATCACCGCCCGTTCCTGTGACATTGCCTTTACCTCTTTCACCCCCGCCGAAGGCGCCCCAAAAGACCTCAAAGGCGCCAATTGTTCCTGATAAACAATTGCAAGACGAAGATTTTATGTCGTTCTTTGATAACGCCAGTGGACAACCTGATCAGTCAACTAGATCTGGTTCCCCGCTAGCTGGTAAGCAAAGCGGGACGTCCATCCTTGAATCATCATCGCCGCCCTCATTCTCCCCTATTCCGCAACCGTCATTACCAACACCCCCGCCATCAAATATTCCAACTGTTAGCGTCGGTAGCCCAGACCGTCAATCCGATCAATTTTGGGCGAGTTTCGACCAGCCGGCGACTCTCGTAAATAAACCGCTACCTGTTCAAGGGAAACGGTATTTTGTGCCCATAATGTCATCGTCACGCCCATCTTCGGCCACCCCTCCTCTGCTCCCTGGGCCAGGTTCTTTCGTGCTTCCACCCCCTCCCACCAGTGGAGGATCTGACCTGATGGGGCGAAATGACAGCATTTCACCTTTGCCCCTACCTCCGATTAGTTCTCGTCCTCAAAGTCCTCCTCGAATGACACAGTCGGCGCAACATCCGGCGGTTGCGGATGATGACGATGATTTTGCAGATTTCTTGTCATCTCCTGCCCAACCTAGCAATATAGGACAGCTGTCGTTTAATTTTCTGCAGACACAAGAAACCAAACCAAAGCCTATGCAAGGTCTATCAGCCGCGAGCGGGGAAAACGAAATTGACGATCTATGGGGCTCTTCACCTCCGCAACCACCTGCAAAACAAAACTTTGTGGCATCGCAACTTTCATCCTCTCACGCAACAGCCCCTAAAGCTTATGGCGTTTCGATGACTCCGAAGCCGGCTACCGGTCTGATGCGGAAGATATCTAGGAAGGCTGATCACTCACGTACCATGAGCTTGTTGGAAACAGCAGCGACTCGAGGTCGATGGCTTAACCCTCCCTCTCCCTTACCTGAAGCCCTTCAACCGCCCCCTAACGGTAATAGTGGTACATCAGGCATGGATCTCTTTAACAATGGTCGCAGTACCATGCAGGTACAGCAAGATCAAGTCATGGCTTCTCTTACTGCGTCTCAGACTACGCATGGCGTGCCGTCAGTCAACCCCCCTGATATATCATGGAACATTCCCATGCAAACGAAGCCTGCTCCGGCACCGGTACAGCCTGCAGGACCCCCTTCGCACATTGCTTCTGGCCTGCTGAAGCCAGGATCCACCTTGTTACCTTCTCCCATGCAAGCCGGGAATACTTCGACTACCAAACACGCCACAGGGGGTGGGTTGTCAGCTCAGGATATCAGTTTCTTTGAAGGCCTTTAGTGTTGTATATTATTATGTCCCTTTTAATTTTTTGGACGACTTCGCCTATTATCTTTATTGTCTAGGACCACATTTTTCATGCCCGGAATAGCGTGCTATGATATCTACATCGTGTTGAGTGTCACAACCAATCATATTATGTTGCTCCTGCTTTTGTTGTGCCTCCGAGCCCTACATTCTGATGCTATTTGCTTATCTGGTCTACAGTAGATGTTACTACTGAGATAAGTTGAGGGCGGGTTGAGTGGACAAGAGGCGCCATGGAATAAGGGGATTTCGCTGGCGTTCCAAAGCTATCCAAGCGACACTGCGTCAAAGTAAACGATATATACACTGCGACGAAGTCTGCAATAATAAAGCTATTTCTTTCGGCCCTTTTTCTTCCTAGAGTTTGCTGAGGGCATCAAAGGCGGAGTGGGAATGGTTATCGAACCCCCTGCAGCCTCAGTCTCAATGCCATCTCCATGCTCGATCTTCGTCTTTGCTTCGAGGAAGAACATTACATCTCTGACCTGATCCTCCAACTCGCGCACTTTGATTGAAAAATCTTGCTTCTCTTTGTCCGCGAGGTCGGCTCTTTCTTTTAACTTTGCAAGATTCTTCATCAACCCCTCTGAGACGGCCCTCTCCTCACGTAGATCCTTTTCCAGCTTTCTCGCCAGTTCAGCGAGCTTCTCGGCCCGCTGATCTGACTTGGTTTTCTCTTTAGCTAGCCTAGCTAGCTTTTCTTCTTCTTCTCTCTTAATGTGTAATTCTTCCTCTTTATTGCGTGATTGCTCCCGCCTTAGTTCATCGCTGATCCGTTCAACTATGCGTGTAAGGTCTCCAACCTGTCTTTGCATCTCCGCGGCCTGTTCATCATAAAAAGCGCGCTGTGAGTCTAGTTGCGACGTGAGCAGATACGAATATTCGATGCCAATTGCCTCTATCTTCTCAGCTGTTAGTGCGTCCGCCTGAGAAGGCCCCAATTCACCGTCGCGCGTCGTCGTGTTTATTGCGGATGCTGCACTAGGAAGTTCAACCAGTTTCCCGTCCGCTTTATTTTGAATTAGACGATGAACATAACCGTCACCAGCATAGTCCCACACGCGCTGTGTTTCAAGCTCCAAAGCATATAGATGAGTCGTAGCTTGGTAGTGCCCCTGCGCATGAGCTTGTCCATAGCGCCCACATCCGACATTGCCACATATTAGACAAATCCAGAGATTAGTGGTGGAAGAGCAGGAAGTGCACGCTGATTGATTTGATGCTATTGGGTTCGCAAATGGGACCATCCTTGCGGAGCTAGATGTTGTGGGATGGGAGGAGAGCAAATTCTGAGAATAGCGGCACACAGGACATCTACAAGCAGTTAGCATGGGTGTTCAGACTGTACAGATAATGACCTACCTACTGTCACCCCATTTGCTTAAACATGCACAATGGAATGTATGAGAACAAGGGACGGTTATTAAACCAGTTACTGCAGAGTCCATTCGTTCAAGACAGACGGGGCAAGTAGGCAATTCATACATAGACGCTTGCTTTGAGGAGTGTTGCCCAATTGACTGTGACATGGCGTCGTCCACATCGATTACTATCGACAGAACGTGAACAACATTGCATATTTCCGGCTAAGATATGTACGTATTTTAGCGACGTGGCCAAGCAGGGTGGATAAACAGAAGCGCTCACCTCCATAGAATTGAAGGCTTTCCCATTATAAGCTTCTACAAACTCTGCAGCATCGGCAGGATTCAAGAATTTCATGATGACCATTGAACGGTTGGGAGAAAAGTCCCTGTGCCCTTGCAAATGAAACAATGGTGTGAATGCGGGGTAGTCCGTACATACCTAATGATACGGATATGTGATATTCCCTCCACTGCTGGAGCAACAAAGTCAAGAAAGTCCGAAGGAGTCATCCACGATGGTACAGCAAGAACACCAAGCATAATTCCGTCATCAGCGTCTTGTTCGAACGATTCAGCTAACGACATCTGCTCGACTTTGGCCTCCAGTTCTTCAGGAGTAGGCTTGCCCGATCCATCTCGGTATACATGAACTGTGCCTTCCGGAAGGTTGGTCGACCCAGTTTTCTTTCTTGTGTGTGGTACGAAGGTGGCTTCTGCCGGACCTGGAAGGGCCTGGTCAGTCAGTGAGTCAGCTTTTCTAGCAGAATACTATGGGTGCGCACCTCGTCTACTATCTTTATGAAGTACAGAGCCCATATGATCAAGGTCTATCCAATCAATACTTAGGGGCCCGGTCCTGTAATCTGCCTGGCGTGTGGACGGTCGCGAAAGCGTGTTTCTTCTCAGAGAGGACTTGGTTGCGTGGCTTGGGAGAGGTTGGAAAAGTGAAGCAGGTATGAAAGAGTCGGGCAGTTGGGCAGAGGTGGAGGAAATGGCAGTATTTTTACGGTTGAGGACTATGCGGATGTGATAACCACGCTTCATGATGGTCTCCAATAATTAATCCAGTCGCTGACTACATAGGACCGCGGACCCGTCAACGATGTCATTATAGGTGGCTGTACCTGCTTACATGCTTGCTGACTAATCATTCCGCCGGTCGGACAAATATTGCCTGAGCGTGCCTGAGCGCTCCTTTAAAAAGTGAGTTTGCATGGAGTTTGCCTTTGGCTCGCCTTCGGAAAGCCTCGTTTAAGCCAGGCAGCGGCAAGCTCCAACAGTCCCCACAAATTACCCAAAGTCGAGGATACCTATGCCATGGCATCTGGTTCGCTTTCTGCAAGTCCTCATAGAGCCATCATTTCCTTGACTAAGCCTTTCTGTAAGGATGGTACACCCATCACATGACGTATCCCTTATTTACCTTGTAGATACCTCGATCCTCTTTAGTCGTTTACCACCACCTGTACCCGTTTCTCGGTTGTCCAATCCCACAGCTTGGTCCTCTTCACTTCGTGTGACCTTGTGTCAGTGATTTACCTGCCCGCCACGCAGGCTTTACACTTTTTTTTGAAGTTCCGCCAAGTCCTCGTTGGTTGCTTCCTCAACATCACATTCCTTTCATCTCGCCATTATCAATTTCGCGTTTTCGGTTGCTCGCCTTTATAGATTCGCGTTGAACCGTTCCTGGAACACTCTGGATTCTCGGATACCTCGGTTTACTCGTCAAGGCGCTGCCTCGGGTGACTTACCTATTTTGGAGCCATTAAATCCCATTCCAAACGGCCCTACTCGTTCTAAACGAGCTCAATCCGTCGATAGTCACAATATTCCTCCCACGCCTTTTATACGACCTCCCCGACGCCGTTCTCCGAAGCCTAAAGCTATGTCGAAGTCGTCTACAAAACTTGATCTACCTAAGCTTTCTGGCGATATCACTGCAAGCTCTGTCACAGCTTGGATCAGTTTATGTCAAGATTCCTTCGAGGTTTGGAGCCTATTAAACCCCGAGAAAGAGCTTAGTGTTGCTCTTCAAATTCTTCTTGCTGGTTTACGTCTTGAGTCTCCGCCAGCTGCGCAATGGTGGTGCGAACACCGTGAGACTCTCAAGAAGCTCAAATCTTGGTCCGAATTTGCTGATGCCATACGGGAACGTTTTGTACCTAGTTCTTGGAAGCTTGATGCTCTGGCTACTTTTTACACCATATCTCAAGGCTCATCTACTTTTATGGACTTTGTCGACCGCCTGGAACAAGCGCGTACTACCTTGGGCAGTGCTGGCCGTGGCTATGCTATTTCAAACACTGTTATGAAAGGACATCTTTTGTTCCGAGCTAACAAGCTGTTACGTCTGCGTATATGCGCACTTCCCACCTTTGATTTTGCTGAAATCAAAGTCGACGCCTTAATTAGCTTGATGTCTTCCACTTGGTTGTCTATGCAAGCTGAAGGCTATGCTACAACTTCTAATGTGCTAAAGTCTACTCAATCACTATCCTCCTCATCTAGTATGGGTACTGTTCTACCACTTTCAGTAGCTGAACGTGAACATCTTCGGTCCCTCAATGGTTGCTTTCACTGCCGACTTCATCCTAAATCTCCTGGCTGGACTCCTCACAAGAATGCCCATTGTCCTGGTAATGCTGCCTTGGGTATCCCCCCTCGTAATAATTCTGTCAATTTTGTTACACAGAATGACCTTTCCTCCGAAGGCCCCACTGCTTTATCCTCTCTAGAGTTAAAGCCAACTCTTGTTACAGCAAAACCGGCAGCACCCGTTTTTGCTGTACTTGGACCGTCAATACCCACTGATATGTACTCGGAAGATGAGTATGATTCTGACGACAGCCGCTACAGATCTTGTGTCTTAGGTTGGAATCCTGCAAAAGGCCGTTGTGACACGGATTCTGAAGAAGATCTTGATCGCGATGACTGATTTTTTTTGTTGAGTTTTTATTTCTTATTTTTAATTCTTGTTTTTCTGGCAATCGATAACCATTTACCTTACTCCTCGAACGACATTTTTCTTGACCTGTGGTTCCTACGGATGGACTGCCCCTGTTCTTGCACCATGTCACGATTTGTGAGATATTTGTTTTGATTCAAACGTGTTTTACCTCCTTTAATCCGCTTTTGCGATATCCTTTTATGATATCTGTTTCTTGGTCATTGTTTATCTCACTTTTCAGGCAATACTTTTCTTGTCCTCGTGGTTCCTAATTCATGGAATATGCCCTTGTACCTGAACCGGTTTGCGACTTGTGATATTTTTAATTGATTCAAGTTTCTTTGTTATTAACTCCTCACACCTCATTTTCCTTTTGTCTTTTGGATACCTGATTTTTCTTCATCAAAGCGGGGGTGACTGTAAGGATGGTACACCCATCACATGACGTATCCCTTATTTACCTTGTAGATACCTCGATCCTCTTTAGTCGTTTACCACCACCTGTACCCGTTTCTCGGTTGTCCAATCCCACAGCTTGGTCCTCTTCACTTCGTGTGACCTTGTGTCAGTGATTTACCTGCCCGCCACGCAGGCTTTACACTTTCACCCCGGCAACACTTCACACACTTAGACGCGCTCTCAGAAAGGCATCGGATGTCATACCTAGTAATCCTCTTAACTCGCCTTCTATTTCCAAAGAACGGAACGCCGCAGTCCTCATCCCTATCTGTAACGTGGGCGGTGAGCCCGGTGTTCTACTCGAAATTCGTTCCAAGAATTTACGGACACATTCTGGGGAAATAAGGTAAGTATTAAACATATATATTGGACTCAGTCTTTTGAAGAGATAGCCCTTAAACAACTGAATAGTTTTCCTGGGGGCCGCATTGACGACGTCAGTTCCAATTTATCACCATTATATTTCTCCTACAATGTAAAGTAGACAGATGAAACCCTGATCAGTGGAGCACTGCGCGAAACCCGTGAAGAATTGGGCATTAACCCTAGTCAAGTCGAAGTACTGGGTAGTATTGGTCCACCTGAATTCAGCCTCGGGGGGAACATGAAAGTATGGCCGTTTGTTGTAAGCTTACCATTGTCTATCTGAAATGAAGGTTGAGCAGTTCACATAGGGTTTTGTGCACTCAGAAGGATGTAACGCGTTAGCAGACGATGAAGCACTTCCATCTCTCAATATCAAAAAAATTCGTATGCAGGCCTCACCATCAGAAGTTTCAACAGTAATACACTTGCCCTTGAAAAGTTTCTCGTCTCCTACTCGACTGCGGGCGTCCGTGTTCCGTGTGCGACAGCCTTACTGGGCCGTCGATGTCACAGATCTTATTCCATCAGACCTTGCACGAGACACCATTACTACTCGGAAGGGGGGAACTGTGAATGAGGTGGGACCTGGTGTAAACGGTCGGATTGAAGTCTGGGGTTTGACAGGCTGGTACCTCTCACTGTTGATGAAAGTAATGCAAACCTATCAGTAGCAAGTCCATAGATCCCAAAAAGGCTACATCGTAAAATAAAGTGTTATCTTCTCAGCCGCAGCGACTCCAGTGCTTTTGTGTCATTAACAGCATCGGTGATCAACACTTCAGGAATGTCGAGCGATGGTGATTCGGGGGTTGGGTCAATCTTTTTGTGTCTCGCCGACCGCACCTTTGGTTTCACAGACTTAGACGTATGCATCTGCAAAATTAAGAAAAGGCCCGCCTCTGCGACGCCCACCACCAACGCAGAGAAAAGCGCAAACAGAGTACGCTGTATCATAATTAGCTTTCTGTCAGTTGTTTTAATTAAACGCGTACCCATTCTTGTTTCCAACCCGTCTTTCCTCCAGCCCACCACGCAGCAAATCCAACACAGCCTATACTTAGGAGAGCATTGGCTAAATAAGTGATGGCCTTCCGCTCTTTAAGATGGTGTGCTGCTATGTCTTCTGGGTCTTTGGGCGGTGCGAATGAACCGAAATTGCGTTCCGGTGAGGTGGTAGTGCCAGCCAGCAGGGCAATCATAGAGTATGAAGCAGTGTCAAAATGCTGTGAGGTCAGAATTTTTCTCCCTTCTTCCGTGCGTGACCATTGAGAGAGTCTCAAGAGTACCTGGTATGGGATAGTCGGTGGGGTAGGCGAAACAAGATACTGCTCTAGTTGTTCGCCTAGTGCTTTCGGTAGTAACAGATGGACTGGAGTAAGAACGCTGAGAAGATGGGGTTCTAATGAGATGTTGATGTCGGTGGTAGAGTCGCTCATGATGATGTGGAAAAGAATGTGTGTGGTCAGAGCCCTACGGGGTGAGATGATGACAGACGTCAGATCAGCTTAGCACATTTCCCTGTCATGTTGTCGCCGAGTTCGCTCATGTGTAAGCTCAGACCGCTTTAAAATACTGCCTTCCGTCTGCCATCCACTCCGTTTCCCCCGTCTTGGAAAACATGCACGGTTCCATGGTGGCCACTCAGCTCAGACAGGCATGCATCGGCTTCAACGTGAACAGCAGTCGGAACATTCGCGCTCTCATTGACGTTCTTGATGCCGCATCTCAGTCACTTGCTCGAAGCGACAAGGTCAGGTATGACATGCCCAGATATTTTGTTTACTATCTTGCCTAGTGTGCTCTGTCCAGACAGGAAGCCGGGGCCGATCTCAAACTTTGGCTCGATCTCCGCAAGCTCTGGCGTGACCTTAACCGAGCCCAGTTCTCTTACTGGGACAACGACTCGGACGACAACGATGATGATGCAGAGCAGAACCCTGCTGGCTTACGCGACTTATGTGCTGCTCTGGCCAAGTTCACCCGTAATTTAGTGGCCGGCGTGCCTGGAAATCAGCTCCGTGCGTTGTAAGTGCGAGCTATCTTATCGCATCGCCGTTTTTGTGAGCCGAATGGGGAGTAGTGATCATTGACGACCCTTACTTTAGTGAGAATGAGCCGGATATGCGTCGGCTGATTCACTTTTACTCGTCTTGGTCGGCCATGGAAGACAGTGAATGTGAGTACTCCGTTTTGCCCCTCAGCAACGCAGCTGCATCGTACAGAATGTCGCGTCGCTCATTCTTTTATAGCTGTAGCGACCGCGCGCCTCCTGACCCAGGCCCTTTCAAACACGGTCACAGCAAATGAAACACTCGTTGCCCGTCTATGGGAGTCTTATATGAACCTGCCTGAAGACCAAGTCATACTAATGTTTGTTTCGAATCACTGACTATGTTACTGCATCACTCACGTTGGTACACGCAAGCCAGTCGGTTGTTGGGATCCTTGGATCACCGTACGCTGTTGACAGCTTTGATTTTCATTCTGAACTGCATACATGGAAGTCGGAAACGAACGTGAGCCTGTCAATGTTCTCAGTTGGACGACATTCAAATACTCTTATTTTAGCCAGTTACTTGTCAAGTCTAAAGTAGGTGTGCGCATCTGCATTGGACTCTTAGACAACATGGTCAAGCTCCATGAAGCCGACGAGGGGAGCGAAGGAGCCAAAGCGTTTGATATCGGGTGAGAACCGCGTTATTGAGGCTTCGTTCGTCAAACTAACATGTTTGTTGAGATATGCTATATTCACGCAGTTCATCGAGGAAGGATTGATCCCAGACTTGTACCGAAAGTTCAACATGTCAGTCTCCTTGACATCAGACAGCACAATTACTGACAATCAGTGATTAGCCCGAATGAGATAGTTACCCCCCATCAAACGACGCTGCTCAAACTCGTTGACTCATATCTGCAGGCGAACCAGGTCCAACCGTCGAACATAGATTCCTTATCAATATTGCAAACACACGAAACTGTGGGCTCATTTATGGCTAGGCGCTTCTTTGTACTGTCGGAGTACGCTCAGCGCGCGATGCAACGTTCGTTAGGAATGGTGCCAGCGCCACGGCATCAGGGCGCAAATGACCATGTCACCGAAAGGACTTCATCAGATTCAGCATCCTCACAACTTCAGTCTCCCATGCTGTCGCCGTCTGATGAACACAGCTCGGTTGCGTCCCCGTCTTTCCCACAGGAACTTGATGTAATGCTACCAAAAGTTTGCGAAGCTCTGGTACTGGTGACTCAGTGTATTATCACAATAGCCCTAGAGGCAGAAGAGCAGCAAGCTAATGCGAATAAAGGCTTACTTATATATCCCTCTATGAACATGAAGGATTATTATATTCAAAAAAGATATGGGGAAGTAGGTGTTATTGAGAGTTTAATAGGCATGTACCTCCCGCCTTCCTAATTTCTAGCACTGGTCTAATACAGGAACCACAGAACTCCTACACCTGCTCGACATATTTTTACCGCGTATCCAATTTGGCAAACCTGTGGACCCTGTTGGCACGCCCTTGTCGTCCGTTTTGCCAGCTATAGCTGATGGGTCAGGATTTTCCTACCTGAAAAGAGATCTGGTTCGCCTATTAGGTGTCTTAGCGCATGGCGTGACAGATGTTCAGGACCGCGCACGGGAGGCTGGCGGTCTACCTGTTGTGATGAATTTATGCGTCGTTGATGAGAGAAACCCATGTGAGCAGACTCTACCGTCTTCCTAGCACATGTTGCTGATAGGTTGTGGCAGATTTGCGGGAACATGCTATCTTTACTTTACACAACTTGCTGAAAGGAAATCCAGAGAACCAGAAATTTGTAGACAGTATAAAGCCATCCCGAGAGTGGGACGAAGATGGCACCCTGAAGAGTAAGGTTGGGGTTAGTCGTAGGTAAGTAGTGCATACCCTCTTTCTGCCTTCCTTTTTTAGTTTCATTTATGCATATGCGTACATTACTCTTCAAGCTTCATACTCCGTCCGTCATTATAATTAAATGTACAAGAGTGATGATATTACACAGAAAGCAAGAAGAATTATACGATATAGTGAGAGTTACTGAAGATTGGAATCACTCTTCATCCTCATCTTCAAACGCAATAGCGCGTTTACTCGTAACACGGCGAACTTTAAAGTCTTCTTCTTCCTCGCTTTCAACATCCATAGCGCCAGCATCTTCATCGTCATCGAATCCACTGGTTTTTTTAGATTTTTTGGTTTCATGTCCACGAATCCTTTTGTCGGCAGCGGCCTGTTTCTCTAAGTCGGCCTCCATACGTTCAAGGTCGTCTTCCATGTCGCTGCCTTCTCTGCCGCGCTTGCGAACTTGTCCACCGTGGTCTGCTTCCTCGTCTGACTCATCAGGCACAACAAACCCATCTGCCCTGTAGTCCTCTTCTCCCTTCTCTTCGCCAGACTTACGCTTCGCCTTGCGAGGAGACGAACGATCCATCATGCGGTTATAATCCTCCTCATCGGATGCGTCCCCATACAGGTCATTGCGCTCGTCCTCATCATCGCTCCAGATGAGGTCGTGGTCCTTTGAGCGTCTTGATTTCTTGCGCGAGCCGCCCAGGCCGTCGTAGCGATCCGACGACTTTTTCGAAGACTTGCGCGCGTCCTTCTTCAGCAATTCCAGCTTTTCACGCTCCGGATCGAATTGTGGGTTTGGCGCTAAGCGCAGACGCGCAATTTGCTTGTGACGCTGCTCCACCGCGCGCACAAGCATGCGGTGCGTCTCGGACTGCATGCCTGTTGGGCGCAGACTCATGTAACCTGTGACAACTGCCTCTGATTGCAGGACCTGGGATCGCTTGTGCTGTGCTACGAGGTAGGTCAGACCTTGCGATTTTCCAGGCCTGAATGAGGTTCCGGAAGGCGCTGTCTGTGATTGTGACTGCGACGGCTGCGACTGAGAGGTGGCTCGCTCGACACCGAGAGTTTGCCTTGGTATCGTGGCAGAGGTATCAATGGACTGGTTGATGTCGAACAATTCTCTCCCGAGGCGCAGACTGAGGCTTCCATCAGACCAGCGAATGATGCGGCTGTTCGACTCTCTGACCTAAGTAAGAATGAAATTAATACAAGGTGCCCATGCAAAGCCAGGGTTCGCTCACATCCTGCCCCTGCGTGTCCTTCGTCCACCGCCACCTTAGGGTGTTTTCGACCTTGAGCTTGATGCTCATACTCGTTTCACGGCCTGTGTCATGCAGTGCCTCGTCTTCATCGTGCTCGGGACCCATATATGTATCTGGGTGAAAGGGTTTCGAGTCCACCTTTACATAGTTTGGCGTACGAATAACCCAGTTCTATTGGTTTAATGAAAGTATATTGAGAAAATGAGCCACATATCATGGAAGGTGGAAGTATACATACGTCTCCATCTGAGGGTTTGGGTACGGGTAGGTTGGGAAATTTGACTTCTGCCTCCTTAACTTCTATCGCAATCTCCGGAGGTGCGTCTTCCTCTTCGTATTCCAGTGCCTGTCGCCGCTCGCGCTCGGGAGAAGGTAAGCGTTCAGAGTCCGGTCCGGACCCCGTCGGCGATGCAGGTGCCTGCCTGGAAGCAATGAGACATGGTCAGCAGTGAGTAGTGAAAAAAATGGCGCAAAGGCTATACGGACCCCGCCCGGCGCTGCTGGTCGACGTCGTTGTCATTCCCAAAAAGGTCCGACATGGCCTCATCCTGGTCTGCCTCATCCTCTGACTGTGGCGTGGAATGCGTATCAATGTCGTCGGAGGGACGAGCAGACGGCTTGAGGTCCAGTGCACCGGCAAGACTGGACATTACTATCGAATGCGATGCGTTTCTGGACGAGTTGTGTGGATGCAGTTGAATGGCAGCACACGTGAACAGAGGCTTGCCAAAAGGGGAAACGGCCCACAGCCTCCACTCACCGCGAGCCGTTGGGATGCTCTTGCTTTCCGCTCGCTTGTCGCTGCTGGGAATGCTATCAGGCTCTGTTTTTAGTGCTTGTCATCGCATCCGCTGATGGACTTGCGCTGCAAGCGGGATGATGTCTGGGTGATGCTGTGCAAGCTTGGTGCCAGCGCTCGTTTTCCATGTGGAGTTCTCACACAATGCGATGCCCAACCTGTGCTGTTATCCATATTTCGAATGGGACAGCGCACACCTCGCACGTCGCTCCTGCAGTGCCTTCTGCTTTCCGGAGGCTTATTGATATCACTTCCTGCCTTTCTGGGCTAACATGCGACCTTAGCTTTCCTCAAAAGAACATGATTTCTTCCATCAGGATTTTCTCGACGCAGAGGCTGAGCATTTCCGTCGCCCTTGCGCGTTGATATTGCAGCGTCACTTCATTCTCATTATCCTAATATGGTTTCCCCATCTGAACTTTCGGAATTAAATACCAAGTATCACCGTATAAGTATGCGACGAAAAAGTACTGCCAGTAACAATTTGCCCATCACCCAATGGCCGCTTCACTACTTTTCTCTGAAGATATGTTATATTCCTTCACAGATATCCCCACTACCCAAAGACAGTGAGTCATATAAATTCTTTACCTCCCTTCCACATATCTCATCTATCTTTTCTCCGTCAGACCACCCCAACTACAAGTAGCGACATCTAGGACAACCGCTGTCGAGCAGTGGTTGAGCCAACAAATTCACAGCACTACTTTTCAACCCGCATATAACATGTCTAGCTTTGATGGGCAATATGTATGTTTTTCAATATTTTGGTTATTGAGTAGACGCTGAGAGGTTTTCCATCTAGATGCAACACAACCATATTTCTGATGAGGTCACACAAGACGGCTATACTTTCACGACTGAGCATCATCAGGATGAATATACTCATTGGCCAAATGTTCAACAAGCTGCGAACTCTACTTTACATTCAGAACAGCAAATAGCTGCTCCGCTACCCAGCCCATCCCACGCATGGAACAATTTCCCATATAGTACAACTACCGGTGACCATGTCTCGTCCCCTGTGGGCTACTTGCTGTCTCCAAATTACTCTCCACAAACTACTTTGAGCCCATTCTCAATCACAATGCCCGCCCTGCCGCACACTTCCCCTGCGACATCTGCGTTATCGCTCTCACCTGCATTTTCGGGATCCCCAGGTCTCCCTTCGCCTTCAACGCCGGAGAGTGTACATCAGTCCTTTATGCCGTCTCCGTCCCCTAGCGAGACAAGCATGATGATGCTTATGGATAACAACCAGACGCACTCTCGGGTTCGTCATCCACTTTTAACGATTAAAACACGTCACTCACCAGATCTTGCAGCCCGACAGACCCTTGTATACCCACCGTGAACAACTAGTCTTGTTCCGCGACGCCCTTTCGCTCCCCTTGGACAATGCCGGCCCCTTCGTGCCTCAGCAGATGTACAAGCCGCACACGACCAGCGACCTTAGGCGTTATGTCGAAGAGGTCCAGCTCGAGGAACCGCTCTACTTCATCGCCGAGCGCTCTCAGCAGTATGGCATTCGCCTTGAGGACGCATTACACCTGCGCACTCGGAAGCTCCGCAACAACGACCAGGTGGTTTTCGAAGGTCGTGGACCCAGTGTCTCCATCCGTTTGGAGGTGAGATGTCTCTTTACTGGCTGATTCGGACACCACTAATGCGGCACCCGCGATTAGTGGCCCGGATATAGACAGTGGTCTCGCCAAATTCCAACAAAGGACTTCCGGAGCCCACCGCAGCTCATCACGCTCGCGAAGCTGGCCAAGAATGTGGCTAAGTGCGTTCAGCGTTTTTTGAATGAGCGCAAGGGTCAGCCCATGGAAGAGGACGTCGACCCGCGCTGGCGAATAGGCGACGGCCGTCATGACATCAAGCTTGAGGACCTCGTCCTCGTCAGCCTTCACCACGTCTCACTTGGTAGCTGGCAACCCCAGCTCCGACTTGTTAGACCTCTTCCCCAGCGTCGCGACGCTATGCCTCTAACCCCCTTGAGAGCAACAGACATGGTTGGGCCTCTTTCCCAGCAGTGTGTCGCCATATCTCCAACCCCGTTGAGCGCATCAGACGCAGTTGGACCGCTTCCCCAGCGGCGTCTCGCTATGCCTCCAACCCCTTTGACCGCAACAAACGCAGTGCCGCCAATGAGTTTCGGTCCCCTTCCCCTATAGGCATGGTTTGTCCTACTCTTTCTTCTTCCTTGCTCTAAACCTTTAATGTTCCCAGCCTTTCCAATTTTGTCTTAATCCTGACCTGTTTGTGACCCGCAATTACCAGTCCTTCTTGCAAATTATCTATTGTAGTACCTAATATCATACAAATGTTGTGTAAATGTAATCCTACTGTAGCCATAGAGAGCCCATGCTATACAAGACTAGAGCCTATATACCCACACATTATTACTCGCCTTTTACTACTAGTTGCCATTCTTCCCCTTCTGATACCATTTTGAATATGAAATGCCGATGGCAAAAGTAACAAAAACAAGCTGCTTTGGCATGCAGCAAGCTAGGAACAAGTGTTTTAATAAATCTTTCAAGAAAGTGACACGGACCGATAAACAGGACATTGGTAACAATATTGGAATTTCCGATGAGAATGAGTTGTACACAGACCCAAGAGCAGTCCAGGAGCCATCCAGGTCGCTGGCTAAATACTGGATGTCGGACTGGATGCAAGTGGCAACGGTCGGGACAGTTCCGGCCAGCCTTGCCGGCAGACGACGTACTGTATTTAGTAATTAGTACTATTACTAAGTGCTTTATTTGAGCTTATAAGTTGACCCCGCTTCTTACATTATCCCCTCTTCACCTAGTCTTCACTTACTCCCTTTCATAAAGGTTCGTGTCTTAGTCAGACTTAGACGATCAACTGAGTGTATATAACACATTTAAAGATCAATGGCGCGCGAAGAGACTTCATCCGCGCCTCTGCAGGCTCCGCCGGGTATGATCATGGGTCCGGATGGCAGACCTTGCAAGATATGTACGGCATTTCGCAACTGGAGCCCGCGCAAAACAGGCGAAGAATCCGACCCCAATAGAGCCGCTAGGACTTGGTCTGCTCCTGAGACGAACCCAGCTGCAACAAGTTCCACTAATGCACAGAGCGGGCCACATACAGCGGTCGAAGCAGCAGCAGCAACAGTTACAGCACCTGTCGCCGCCGTTCTCGGATACCGGGGCGACGAGTCTCCTCCTGGATGCCCTCCAGACGTACAGGCTCTTGGGCGTGCGACTTGGACTTTCTTGCACACTACGGCGGCGTATTATCCAGAAAATCCGACTCCAACGCAACGCGCAAATATGCTGATGCTTCTCAGCTCTCTGCCAATAATCTATCCTTGTGGCTGGTGCGCGAGAGATTTTGGCAAAAATATAGAGAAGTCGAAGCCTGACGTTAGTGGACGCGTGGCTCTGAGTCGGTGGTTATGCGAGAGGCATAACGAAGTTAACATCAAGCTTGGAAAGGAGACATTTGACTGTGCAAAGGTGGACGAGAGATGGCGAGATGGACCGCCGGACGGAAGTTGCAATTAGTTTGTTGTACCTACAGTCGAGATCCCTAAAACCCATAACCGACATAACCCATAACTCCATACATATAACCCATAGAAAAATCTGTCGACCGAGTTGGTTTGCGGGAATTTGCGACCCATAACCCATAGGTTTCCAGTAACCCATAACCCATAGGCTTTTTCGGCCAAGTATGGGTTTTGCTGCTAGTAAAATGTGGGCCGACCTGATAAAATTATCGACCCGACGGACATAAACCTTGAGAATTACCAGATATACTCACAATATTTGCCCCCAATGTCTCTTAAGCGTATTGATACCCCTAAAAAAGGTCCCAAACTGTTCTTTCTTGTGAGAATAATAGAATTAAAATTCCGAATCATTGTCCGACTTGCAGCGGTTGGAGTCAATATGTGATCTGTCTTCGTTGTGGTATGAATGCTAGAGATAATTTGCATAGTACAATTGTGTTATAGGAGCTGGATGCATTTGAGACGAGATTACTGGAGTTGGCGGACGAAAAATGTTATAATCTATTTTTATCACACTTCTCGCAACCCATAACCTCTCAAAACCCATAGCCTGGGGTGACTCCCGATGGGTATGGGTTATGAGGATCTCGGCTGTATATCCAATCTATTACCATTGACGATAAATATATCTATTATACACTTTTGGCCACTTTCTGTTGTAATGGTGAAGCACACAATTTTATTTCTAAAATTTGACATACATATATTATTTGAGATTATGTAGTATAATTTGATATGCACTTGAACAATATACATATATGATATCCAAGAAAAACAAGTGAGAATAACTGTAGTACTACAAGTGGTCCGCGGTATCCGGTTGAGAATAAGCATGGTAGTTATTACACTAGCACTGGCTCTAGAGTTGTCCGAGAATAAACAGAAAGAAAAGTTCATCCGTTGGTGTGTTGAGTAGTCCAGTACAATAGTGTAAAGGTTGTAAGTCCCGGTATATGATTTGGAACTTGTATCGCATGTATCGCCGAAAACGTGTGTGGTGTATAGTTTAGCCAGTTATGCCCATTTTCCGAGAAGAGCCATCAATGCGCATCCTAGACACATGGAACCAACAGCATATGTCAGTTTCGCATTAGATGACCTCATCATATCCTTGTTGAAAAGGAACTCATGGGCGAACAACTAAAAGAATGAATGATTCAATTAGAATGAAGACGAAAAGAGAAGACGCCTACCTCAACGAGTCCTGTATAGATCAAGATCCCTGCACTAAGCGAGTCAAGCACTCCGCTAACAATCGATGCAGTAGTGCTCTCTGGATTGTAGGATGTGCGAATTCCAAGACCGATAGCAATGCCAAGCGGAGTCGTTAAACCGTAGGCTACAGCACCAGCAATAGGAACCCAGTGAAATTTATGAGGGAGATCCAAGTGGGCGAGCCTGGAACCGATACCCAGACCCTCGAATGTTTCTGTAAGGAATGTAAATGGACATAATAAAGCAGATGGGAGAACAAAACAAACGGTGAAAAACGAGAACGACAAATAAAACTTTGAAGTTTTCAGCGACGGCGAGTGTAAGCCCAATGAGAAAGCTAGAGATGGATATAAAAACTAAATCACAGCAGGCGCAATTGATTTAATACCTGTGAAGAACGACACCAAATTCCAAAATTCCCACACCGATGATCTGTGTAGTTATGGTATCTTCGAATCCATGGCCGTGGGCGTGCTCATTTTTAGGAACTGCTTGTTCAATGTCGAGAGACTTCTGGGAGTTTGTGGGAGTTGATTTTACATGATCAGTCTCTGGACCATGTGCAGCATGTGATCCAAGGTTATGGCCGTGAGCATCTTAGGTTTCGACATGTATAAAGAGAACGTCTACACCATGTACAACAACTCACCGTGCGAAATTCCTAGCTTCATGAGTTTAGATGTCCCCCATCGGAAAGCTACTAACTCAATGATGAAGATGGCAAAGATGCTCAGCAGGCAGAGAGCAAGAGCATAAGGCTAAGGTGGTCATTAGTGCCAGTCTGAAATGTACAATACTGGCAACGACTCACGTATTCCGACCAACCAGGAGCAAGGCATTCGCTACTTAAAGCCTCGAGCCCAGGAGAGAGGAGGTGAATAAAAGCCGTGGCAATCTGAAACATGTAGGTGAAACTATGAAACAGAGTTAACCTAGCGGCACACTTACGATGACCCCAGAGCCAAAGTACTTCGCGAAACTATCGTCCTGGTTAGATGGTTACTGTGGGTAGAAGCAGGTACTGACTCGAATACACTTTTTGGAATACGTAGCCAAGAGGACCTGCCCGCAAGGACAGGAAATAGTGCACCAAGTGACGATCCCACAAGAATAACAAACAACGCTACTATGCGGAGACTGAGTTCTGTCTGAGCGCCGCCGCCGGAACCACAATTGTGCAGATCAAGCTCTAAACCGTGGTCATGATCGAGATGATCCATGGTGGACTCAGGCGTGGAGGAAAAGAGGCGGACGATGACAAGAGACGAAATGTCTGTTTTTTATCGTAACGAGCGGAACGACTGCTCGGGTTCTCTTCATCTCTCTTGACATCACGTGTCTTTATTACGAGTACCCTCCCAGTCAGATGGCGTATACTTTTGTCTCCATCATCCATGGACCATTGCCTCATTGACAGCAATATTTATCCTACTACTGTACGCTTTCTCTTGCAGGGCAACTTCATACACCACGGAATCTAGCACCATATGCGGGATGTTTGCTATGTGCGCAGCATAGAACAAGATTTTGTGGCATGTGTGACTGTCTTCATTTTTGGTTGCGTGGCCCCGGCTACTTGAAAACATATGGTACAGGTCTGAAAGGACCAAGAGCATCATACTGTGAGGGTGGCCGATCATAACCGTGCTCGTTGGATGTTGCAGTTCACCAGAGGTAGAGTTTTCTTGGGTAATAAGGAGTCGCTTCATCAAACACTTTAAGTCGCGCAGCAACATAATAAACAGGTCATCCGTCATTATACCCTGCACAAATGGAATGGGATTTTAACAGATATAAAAGGGCAAGGATGGACGTACTAAATCGAACTTTGACCAAAAGTCGACGATTACTGCTGCTAAATTCGGGTGGACAGTTGTAGACTTTCGGTCTGTTAAAAAAGGAACCAATTTGGCCATTAAGCGCCGAGCCTCATGATAGTCAACATTATCCGGCTTGAGATTGGACAGAGGAGAAGTCCCAAGGCGACGGGTGATGTATGCATATGAGATACTGATGGAATGTAATCAGGAAATTGTTATACGAATAAGATAACCCAAGGTCTGACCATATGGAGCATGTGTTATACACCAGCGAGCGCCTGGGCTGTGAAGGCTTGAGCATCCTCTCTGGGATAACAACCAAGGACGGTCTTTCGCCATATTGATAACCCGTTGACTGATTGCGAGAAGATCCTACAGTTTCATCATCCTCAATAACGTTTGGACACTCCCACCAGGGCTCAAGAATCTCATTATTCAACAGCTCGTTTGACAGAAGTTGCTGCGCCAATTCGCTTGACGGATCATTGTACATTTTCATAAATTTCGTTCGCTCTGCTGAGGTGAGCACAGCCCATAAATCTTCAGGCGAAGTTGAAGCTGCAGAAAGATGAATCAAAACGTGTAGTAGGAAGTAACTAACACCCACCAAGGTCGACATTGCCCAGTCTCTCTGCGATGTCTTGGCCCTCCTCGTCTTCTACCTGTAGGTCAACTTCCTTTAAAGACTCGTCTTCAAAGTTCTTCAGAAGTTGAAAAATCTTTTCTCTTTCTTGCTGATTTTTGATAGGGTCAAAGTTGATGTCATTCTCGATCTGTATCTTATAAAAACCCTCAGAACATTGCGCATGAGCCTTTCCTCAGAATTAGCACAACTGCCGCTTTTAATATTTGATACCGTGTACAGATCAACGTACGCACCTGTGATCTGTAGCAGGTGAGGGAGCAGTATGGCACATTGCATTCTGGGCAAGTGTATTTGGCAAATTGTCTTCGACATCTATGAATTTGAACTTTCAGTACAACTTCAGCAAAACCATGCGTGAGTACAGAAGACCCACAATCGACATGTTACTTTATCAACTAAAATATCTCCTTCTGTAAGAGCTGATGCTTTAGATGACGACCGTGTTAACATAGTGCAGAGATGATAGTGCAACTGAGAGACTTGATTAGAGAATGCAATAATTTAAGATGATGGCATTGGTTGACTCATTGCTTGTTATTAGATAATTGCTTTTGAGAAAAGCAATTACGTAAGTAACAGTGCGTACCTAATCTTCCCGCCTTTCCGCGACACTTACCTCCTTGGTATATGTAATACTTATCCCAATATACCACTGCATGCTGGTTTACAACTGTGCTCACGTCTTACGATGATTTGAGCGACTTGAGCAAGATTTGAGAGGAATTAACGTTAAATCGATGCTAAAATTGGATCATGGTTTATTACGTAATCTTTGTTTTGTTTTTGAAATCAAGCTCAGCTGCCGCGTCCTTAACTTCAGAATTATCTTGGAATTATCCCGCCTTCATGAAATGGTCGAATCACGTCTAGTAGACAAGCAGGCTACCTTTGCCTCATTATCTCACGTCCTTGACTCAAGGATTCTTCGTGCCTTAGCTGATGCTGGTTTTGCGCGGCCGACTCTTGTCCAGGCGAAAGCCATTCCACTTGGCCTCGACGGCCGCGATGTACTTGCACGAGCACGCACGGGTAGCGGCAAAACTGCAGCCTATTGTATACCTGTAGTGCAGAAAATTCTTCGCTCGAAAACTGTGGGTATGTTTTGCTTCCAAGTCTTATTTTATACCGCTGATGTCCCTCCCAGACTGTAGCCCATGAAGACGACAATGGACAAGCTACGCGTGCCCTCATTCTTGTACCAACCCGCGAGCTATCGGAGCAGGTATATAAGTACTTGAAGGGTCTGATTGCGTATTGTGATGAAGAAGTTACTGTCTCTAATGTTGCATCCGACACTGCTTCACACATTCAACGGTATGTATATCCAGCCTATGTTTTTTCTTTCTCTTTCTCACTTGTTATCAGAGCTCTCTTGTCAAATAAACCAGACATAATCATCTCTACACCCTCGAGAACATTAAACCTGCTGCAGTCCAAAGTTCTGTCCCTCTCGTCTCTTGAATCTCTGGTGATTGATGAGGCCGACCTCATATTCTCATACGGTCATGATGAAGACATTAGGGAGATCCTCGGAGGAAGTCATCTTCCTAGGGTTTACCAATCCTTTTTAATGAGTGCGACTATGACGGAAGATGTTGAACAACTGAAAGGACTTACCCTGCGGAACCCCGTATGTGTAGTTACGCTATCTAAATCTATACACTCAACCTTTGCTTTTCCATCAGGCTATTTTGAAGCTGGAAGAAGACGAAGACGAAGCTGCTTTACTCAGCCAATATTCTGTCAGGTCTGATTTCTCACTATGTCATAGTGGATGCGAATAATAACTTACCTGAAACAGATGTTCTGAAGTCGATAAATTCCTCCTCTTATACGTTATTTTGAAGCTCAAACTCATCCGTGGAAAATGCATTATCTTCGTCAATGATGTAGATCGTAGCTATCGTCTGAAGCTTTTCCTGGAACAATTCTTTATCAAGACTTGTGTTCTCAATTCCGAACTGCCGCTTAATTCAAGGTGAATAATACGAAAACATGCCGTTGACCTTTCTGATCTTCCCTCTAGATATCATGTCGTACAAGAATTTAACAAAGGAGTCTATGACTATATTATCGCCACCGATGAGAGTGATGCACATATTGAGTATGACACTGACCAAGAGGAGGAGAATGAAGAGACAGAGGAAGAAGAATGTAATTATTCCATGCTCTTTCACGAAAAAGTTATGATACTCATGCGTTTCAGTCACGTCGACTCAACGGGAGCCTATGGAACCTTCTTCTACTGCACCTACTTCCAATAAGCGCAAACGTGATGCTTCCCTTGTTCCGAACGAATCACGAAAGCGAGATCGCAAAGATAAAAGTAAAGACAAGGAGTACGGCGTCACCCGCGGCGTTGATTTCGTTGATGTTGCCTGCGTCCTGAACTTCGACCTACCAACTACATCGCGGTCATATATTCACAGAGTCGGTCGCACGGCAAGAGCAGGCCGGACAGGCATGTCACTGTCTTTTGTCGTCCCCAAAGAACTTTGGGGAAAGAATAAAGTCGTTGGATGTCTACCGAGCTCAGAGAAGGACGAAGTAGTATTTAGCAAGATCGAGAAAGAACAAGGCGCGCGTGGCAGCAAAATAAAAGATTTCAAGTTCGACATGAAGCAAGTTGAGGCATTCCGATACCGTATGGAAGATGCTCTGCGAAGCGTAACGAGATCCGCTATTCGCGAAGCAAGGATAAAGGAGTTGAAATCGGAAATTCTGAACTCAGATAAACTCAAGGTGAGCGATGCTCATAACTATGTCCTCGCCGGTATTATTAATCCATTTTTGCTGTCTTCTTTGTATATCAGGCACACTTTGAAGATAACCCTCTGGATCTTGAATTTTTGAGGCACGATAAACCCTTACATCCCACTCGATTACAACCACACATGAAACATGTCCCTCAATACCTTCTACCCCGCATAGTTCCTGTAACAGGGGAGCAAGACAATGTGACCAGCCAACCGACTACACAGAAAGGATTCGTCCCATTCAAACGAGATTCTTCTCGAGGCAAAAGTCGAGGCCGTGGACGCGGTGGACGTGGTAGCGGAAGTGGAGGGCGCGGTGAGCGCGGTGGGAAGAAGTCAGACCCATTAAAAAAGTTTGGCAGATAAGAATTCTGTCGCAACCCTTGATTTTTGACTTTTTTCCTATTCCCATCAAAACTGGTATGTATGCATATCATGAGTTAATTTACAGTGATTAGAATGACTAGACAACACAAAAGATACTGCAATCATTGTATAACTTCATGGCGGCGATCTGTTTTCTTTTCAAGAGGCCAATGCCAATTAAGTGTCAACACCCTCTTCCCATCCTTTAGAGCGGTCAACCGCAGCCTGCCACTTCTTCCACTTGTCATCACGATCTGTTTCATCTAGAACGGGGGCAAACTCAGTGTTACCCTTTGTATTTACTTGTTCAAGTGTCTCAGGCGTAGAAAGATCCCATCCCCAAAGCTTAATCGCTGCTCCAGCACAAATGGCAGCGCCTAAAGCAGTAGATCTGAGTGAAGGTGTCAGTAACTACTTCATATCGTTATGTGAAGAGTATAAAACGTACTCCCGCATCTCAGGTCGGATTACCGTAAACCCTCCGGTGTCAGCGAGAATTTGCATACAAAGATCGCCGTTCGTCATTCCACCATCCACCTTGAGGTGCTTGAGATCGGTGCCAGAGTCCAGCTTCATGCTCTCAATAATGGCGCGCGTTTGGAAGGCATTCGCCTCAAGAGTGGCACGAGCAATGTGGGAGGGGTTTGTATATTGGGAGATGCCAATGAGAAGTCCAGCAGCCCCTGGATCCCAGTATGGTGCGAGGAGACCAGAAAAGGCGGTGACAAAGTAGACACCACCATTGTCTTTCTCTTTAGCCGCAAGATCATTTACTTGAGATGCTGACTCAATAAGTCCCATAGTGTCGCGCAACCATTTAATTGCACTTCCAGCAACAGCAACTAGTGAAATAATTCAAACATGTATAAACAGAATTTAAAAAGCGCTAAACTTACTACTGCCCTCGAGAGCGTAAACAGGCTTCGCACTTGGGCCTGCTTGGTATGCAACCTGAAGGACGGATTAAATCCAGGAATTATAATGCGGAGACAGTGTGTCACATACAGTACTGAGAAGACCGTGTTTACTCTCCACGATATCTTGCCCTGTACAGAACAGCAAGAACGCGCCGGTTCCGTATGTGCATTTAGCTTCTCCTTGCCTCAGGCACTTGTTCCCAATAAGGGCACCTTGTTGATCACCAACAAGACCGCCGATTGGCACGCCTTTGAGCGAACCGTATGCGATGGTGCCATAAACCTCTGAGGTGGAGACAAGCCTTGGTAAGACGCTCTTGCGCAAACCAAAGAAGTCAACAAGAGATTGTTCCCACTGCAATGTCGTAGTGTTAAGGAGGAGTGTACGCGAAGCATTCGTAACTTCCGTAATATGAATCCCAGTCTGAACACCTCCCAGCAAGTTCTATTTTAATGACTCTATCAGTAGGCTGACATGGGAGATTAGAGATGATTTTGATACACACATATGCTACCCATGATTCCACCGTGCCAAAAAGCAGGTCATCTGTTTCGTGTGCGTACGAGACCTCCGGATAGTTATCTATCATCCAACGGAGTTTGATGGCAGAAAAGTAAGTAGACAGAGGAAGACCCGTTCTGATTTGATAAGATGCAAATGATTGGCAAGCTTAACAGGGATAGAAAGATACACGTACATATCCCGAAGGACGGCGATGCCCTCCTCGCCCTTCTTCCATACACCCGGTGTAACTTCAATTCCGACTGTCTCGAGTTTGTGTTGGTAATGTGCAACAGTATTTTTCGTTCGCGAATCAGTCCATACGATTGCTTTGCACAACGGCTTCCCAGTCTTACGACTCCATGCAATGGTAGTCTCGCGCTGGTTGGTAATTCCTGTGCCGTGCGGGGAAGTGGGGCAGTCCGATGTTAATGTCCGATGTACGTCATGTGATGATAAAATTACATACCGATGACTTTGATACTCTCCTTTGCCCACCCGACGTTCTCCAACTGCCCTACTGCTTGCTCTATACACTCATTGGAATGATCTTGGATTTCATCAGCATTGTGGTCATGCCATCTATGCAATCTCGTAAATGAGCTATTCTTGTAATACGAAATATTAGGTGTGAGCAACTCACCCCGGATGAGGATAGTACTGGGGGAATTCAATTTGATGCTGGGCAACAATGTCCGCACCCTTATCAAACACAATGAATCTGACGGATCTGTATTTCGACGCGTTAATGGAGCTCTGAAAGGTTCTAGTTCGCGACGAACGTTGTACCACAGTCGAGAGCACCAATAAATTCGCCTAACTTGAGAGTGGAAGCCATTCTTGATCCAAAAGCACGATGAAGGCGGAAAGAAGAAAGGCGATTAGAGGAAGCACTTGGCGCGCGTAGGAGGGATTTTATAGGGAATGCAGAACGGAGGGAGCCCGCCCACCTGAGCATAGTTGTCATACGGTGAACATCATCTTGTGACAGTCAATGTTCATGATTTTACCGCATCACGCGGCCCGGCATCCAAATTTGGTGTGTGCATTTTGAATTGAGCCGAACACGGCCCAATCTACAGGCCCAAATTTCGAGCTCGACTGCGAAACGCATTCGTATCTTTTTCATGCCCGATAGTCATCTCTGAGGTTTGGAGAAAAATAATTTCCAATCTAAAATATGACACATGGTTAATGATGGATGTAGCTACATCAGGAACCACATTGAGCTACTTACACCTTAACACATAACTGTACAGAGGGTATAAACCTATAAAAAGGCGCTTTAAATCCTCAATGTATACTTTGGCAACGGTGGAAGGAACCGGCGTATGTCAGATGCACGGCTTTAAGCGGAAGACCGAAATGCACCGTGGCCATCCGTGAAACGAAACTTAGGAGACCTTAGGCAGGACCCCCGAATGTATGCATTTCGCCAGCCCAAACAGACCTCCCAGGGGATATTCGGGGGTCCTCCTTAGGCTACCTTAGGTACCGGAATGGGCCTTGGCGTATGATGTCGTTGTGCATAGACAGGCATAATAGACGCCTTCCAGTGCCTTCCGTGCAGCCTTGGAGGCATAAGCACTTGCTAGTATTCCTGGGTGGTGATGTGTAGATGAGGCATAGCATGAGCGCCACAGCCGAACATCGAGAACAACATTAGGAAGAAATCTCATGAAAAGATCAGTGAAGATGGCATACTAATGTGGAATGACGCGTACAGTACTATGCTGCATCTTTGCAAAGTAGAAGGGAGTAGATCACAGGACGGTGGGTCAAGCGAGGTCAAGGGACAGTCATCCTAATTTCATTTGAGTAATTTACATAACGCGTAAATGAGACTGGCGCTAATTTCAAATGGACTTACATTTTGCGATAACTCGTGATACTCCTTAGCTTCCTCCATTCCCATTCATTCTTTGTCCAGTGATACACTGCTACCTTTGTCTTATCAAAAACTACACATAGAAAAGGTACATTTCAAGTAATAATTTCAGACGCGGACGGCCCAGTCGATTGTCAAAGATTGGCAAACATTTAATGGAAACTTGACGATTGAAACAATGGTGTCAGTAGGTTGGCCAAAACATACATTGAAAGCGCACCGATCTATTGAATGCCTTGAAAATCCTAGTGTATGCAGGACACAAACGGAAAATACGGAAGTTCGGAAGAAGGTATAGCATAAAGGCATCAGTGCGAAGCAGATACATTATGAGATCATGCCGCCGCATTTGTTCACCGCGGCTTAATAGTGAGTACCTGCTTGAGCTCCAGTCATTACGAGATTTAGAGGTCCAGCTTCGAGATACATCAAGTTCTGCAAGTGTAAACAAACGTATTGATTGTGTGGCCAGATGTTGGCCATTTGGCGGTTGGGACCAAGTTAGGAGCAAATTTGACTCTATGTTCGCAGTTACACATGACTTGCTGAGTTTCAATCAACGTTCTAACCTCGGACTGCTCAATGCTTACCCTGGTGTTCACCGCATAGTTAGCCCAGTCTCTCCTTCCGCAACATGTCCAATTTCGACAAGATCGTCAAATTGGCCTGTAAGCCAAAGGCTGCTGCACCAAAGGCTAAAGTGAGTCCTTCCAATTGTTAGTTATGGTTCTTTACCAGACTTAGGGTCCGTGTAGTATATAGACCCCATCATTGCAGCAACCTGGTCGGACGACGGTGCAGTCCATGATGTTTTCAAAGCTTTGTCTCCGCGACTGAGGGAGCCCAATGCCATTGTCCGTTATTCGTCATCAAAATTTCTAACATATGTTCACGGTCGAATCTTTACCTTTCAGATTGTATTCAAGGCCCTTATCGTCTTGCATACAATGATACGAAATGGAGCCACTGATAATGTTTTGAGTTACCTGTCTTCGAATGCTGTCCTAGGACTAAGAAGTGTTGCTGCAATGAACTGGGATGGTATGTGACTCGCGAGATGTGATTATGTTAAGCCTACCTTACGGTATTTATACAGGATATGCTGCCCCGCAGAATTTGCAGAACTATGCATTGTATCTCGATTCGAGGATTCGTGCCTACAGAGACCTGAAGCACGATGCTATAAGAGTACAGGCAGACACAAACCGGGATATGCGAAACTCTGTGAATGCGGAAGAGGAAGGGTATCGTGGCAGGAAGGATCGCAACATTAAAGGAAGCGCGTCAGCACCAGCAAGGAGCAAGACCATCATGGGACGTAAACTGCGTTCTATGACGGTCGAGAAAGGTCTTCTTAGAGAAACGAAAGCAGTTCATGCGATGATTGACGCACTGGTGGAATGCAGAGTGCGACCACATCGTTACCTTCACTTTTATGCAGCTCACAATATTCTAGTTCTACCTCGACGACCTCGAAGACGAGCTTACCATCACTGCACTGCGTATGCTAGTGAAGGATCTTTTAATACTTTTCCAAGCTGGAAACGAAGGTGTTATCAACGTATTGGGTACGTTATCATCAAAATTTCCAACTTATTTACCTACCGTTGCCCTTAGAACATTATTTTGAAATGTCTCGAGTTGACGCAGCCGAAGCACTGAAAATTTACCGGCATTTCTGCAAGCAGACTGAACATGTTGTCGAGTACCTTGGGGTGGCCAAAAAGCTGCAAAATTTACTGAATGTCTCGATACCTAACTTGAGACATGTGGGTGATTATTGCTTTACGTTCTTTTGAATTATCCTGAGCGCGAATTAGGCCCCTGTTTCATTGGCGGGTGCTCTGCAGGAGTATCTTGAAGATCCAAATTTTGAGCAGAATCGTATCGAATACAGAACAAATAAGGAGGCAGCAGAGCGTGGGATTAAGCCGAACGGTTCCGCAACTACCTCCAGCACATGTAAGCTCATTTTTCTCGTAATGCTTCGTATAGTTACATTCTTTCTTCTTAGCTGATGGAAAACCTTCTTCACCCACAAAAATATCATTTGCTAGTGGTAGTAAGGAGACGTCGTCCCCTGCTCCACGTGCCAACAAGCAAGACGGTAGAGACGTTCACGACTTTTTCGCTGCTATAGAAGAAGAACAGCCCACCATGTTTAACCCTAATACAAACAGGTGCCGTAACCGTCAATTCAATGTCTGATTTATGCTAACGCAGTGCCCTCTCAGCCCGAATGTGGCATACTTTCACCAACAAGGCTCCTCTAACCCCTTTGCGCATTTGACGACGATGCCCACCGGCCAGCCTTTCATTCAGCAAACACAGATACCTACACAACCAACTGGCTTCATCATGCCCCAACACACTAATCCTTTTGGTAATTTCCTAATTCCTCAAGCTGCTCAGCCAACAGGGCATCGTCCCTTTTCTACGTTTGTTCCGGTACAGCAAACTGGAGTTGTACAGGCTCAATCCCAGCAGTTTCAACAAAACGGGTTCACTGGTGTACTACAGCCGCAGGCCACAGGCTCCAATCCTTTCAGACAAAGCATGCTCGTCCCTCAAACTACAGGGGCAGCCTTATTTACCGGTTCCAATGTTCAAGGTCAATTTTTAAGTCAAATACCGCCACTCCCTACCAAGAACGGTCTCGTCATTTCGTCTTCGTTTATGAATGAATCCGCCTCGCACTCTCATTCTCAAGGTCTTTCGTCTGCGTCCACGTTCGCTACACCCAAACCCTCGTTTATAGGCTCAAGCGGACCGGACGGCGCACCGGCACGGCCTGCTTCGACTCCTTTATCATCAACGGTAGCACAGTCACCCAATCTTCAGCCAGTCAAAACACATGTGACTGGGACCAAAAACCCCTTCGGACCCATCACAGTTGCTGCTCCGCCAGTGCCTAAACCGCCGACTCTTTTTGAGTTATCTTTGAGCGGTCTCAGTCTTAGTACCAACCAGCACCAGTCGCCCCCACAACAGGCACAACAGCAACAGGCTTTACCACAGTCAAACTTCGCTGGTTCCAGTAATCTGACATTTAACAATAGTGCCCTTAGTCCAGGTGGTACCGATGTTTCGAGCGTTGCTTCGTCCTTTGCGTTTGTAGGTAAATCGAAGACGACCGGTAGTGAGATTCTGCCTCAGAATACATCAACCACTACCACAATGAGCACTAACCAGACAGGATCGACGCTTCCTGGTTCTCTCTTTTCTTCGTCTCAATACACGCAGCCTGCAGGATCTACAAATACTGCCAACACGTCGTTGTCGTCGACTCAGTACTCAACCACTGCTAGCAGTTTGCTGTCGTCGACTCACAACCAAACCACAAATGCAGTCACTTCACACTCTACTGGCTTTGCCGGTCTAAAACCGTTCAAGCCAACATCTTCTTTCGGAGCTTCTTTAGTGGAATCAATACCTACCACCGGACCTCCGATCTCTGGACTTCCGAGCACTACCAACCACAATGGATCCAGTGTTACGGCAACTCCGGGGTCAGGTATAACATCGGATTCACCTGTCGGTTCCTCTTTTAGTCCCCCGAACGGTGCTCTAGGTAACAACTACAGTTTCCTGAATAGCCCGCCAACAGGTGCATCAGGTGGTTTTGGAAACGGAACAAATCAGCGCAGTCTGGGTGTTGGCCTTCGGCCACAGATAACTGGTGGCGGGGCTGCTAATCCATTCAGGGCTTCCATGGCCGCAGGGCTCGCAATACCAAGTGGCACTCCAAATCTTGGAACATCGTCTTTTGCCCTGCATCCTACAGCAACCGGAATGCCGTCAAGCGTAGGGCACCCTTTTGGAACAAGTATGATGGGGAATTCTCAACAACCTCGACAAAATGCCACTAGTTCACTAATTTAATAGGCTTTCGAACAACTGAGTACTCAGGGCTTGGTCTTTGGGACGTTGGGACATTTCTCTAATATGTACATAACACTTTCATGTTCTCATTCACATACCTTGTACTTCGCGATGTTCTGAGCTAAAATGTCCATTCTTTACATTCTTGATTACTTTCAGTTGCTTATCAAAGCGTACGTACCTTCGACCTCATAAATCCGCTTTTGGTATCGTGACATTTTCTCACCATCATCGACACTCTTTATATTTACAACTTCACAACTGCCACTTCTCTACTTTGTTCTTCATCTACATACCTCTTCCATATCTCACACACACTTCCAAGCGCTGAGATGACCTCGTAAGTGTACCAGACTACTTGGAAAATGATAAACACACAAACGAGTTGCTGCAGGACACCCAAAGCTACGGAATCCGCCACTGTCACAGTCCAAAGCTCCGTCGAGCTGGCTAAGCGCGCCTTTGCTCTCGAGAAGTACGAACAAGCAGTGGAGCACTATGCTGCTGCTCTGGAGATTGCGTAAGTCGCGTTTGTCGCGTGCGGCGCGCATCAGTCGCGTGTTGTGCATCCCTTAATCTGACGAGTTTTTGTGTGGCGCAGCACCAAACAACACGGGGACGATGCCCCAGAAGTGGCAGACCTCTATTTCTCGTATGGAAAAGCACTCACTGAAAATGCTATATCACAAAGCTCAGTGCTCGGCAAAGAACAACCGGAGACCGAGCCAGAACCGCAAGGTGGGTTGCAAATTGACCAATTGACTACTTTGGCGCTGACGAAATATTTCTTAGCTTCTGGCTCGGGGTCAGGAACGACAGCTCCCATTCTTTCTTTTGCTGGTGATGCGGATGATGTCGTAGATCTGTTTGCAGCTACAGAAGAGGAAGAAGAGCACGAAGACGAGGGCGAAGGAGAGGGCGGGCATGACGACGAGGAGCCGGAGGATGACTTCAACGCTGCCTGGGAAGTCCTCGACCTTGCTAGAGCAATTTATGCGAAGCAAGTTGAATCTGATGACGATAGCGAAGTAAAACTCAAGCTTGCAGATACATACATTGCTCTGGGAGATGTTTCGCTGGAGACTGGTGCGTGTAAACCATCCTGCGTCCTGGAAGACGTACTAACTGATCTATAGAGAAGTTTGACCAGGCCATTTCTGATTTCAAAACTGGCCTCGACCTCAAGCTTGACCTGCTCCCCACTTCGTCTCGTCAAATAGCAGAAGCTCACTACAAGTTAAGTATGGTCCTGGATTTGACGTCCGGTAGACTCTCCGATGCCATCCATCACGCCGAGAAGGCTCTTGAGAGCGTAGAGGCCAGACTGATTGAACTACAAGCTGGTCTTGCAGGCCAACTACCGCCGCTGTCTGATAATGTCCACAGCGCGAAAGGGAAAGGGAAAGCGTTGGGTAACCACCTAATTCGGGACGATTATGTGCAAAACATGACAAAGACCCAAATTGAGAGCGAGATTAAAGAGCTATTGGGACTCAAAGATGACCTAGCTCTAAAGGTATGTGCACCCAGCATTGTCATATGGTTAGATTCTCACCATCATTCTAGGTCGAAGAACTGAAAACACTACCCGAAAAGCCAGCTGACGGCAGTGCACCTGAGTTGGCAGCTAAAGCTCTGGATGCGGTACTCAACAACAGCTCGGGAGGTTCTTCAAGCATGACATCCGTTCCTGTCAACGATCTGACCTCAGTCGTCAAGAAGAAGAAGAAGATCGTTGTTCCGACTGTTGAGCTTACCGGAGATGCTTCCCCTGCAAAGCGCAAGGCAGAGATAGATACTGAGTCATTGAACGCTGATAAAAAGCAAAAACTAGAATTACAAGAGCCCTAGAGGGCTTACGCCAATCTTGTTATCTAATTCTATCTCGCATCTTAGACTATGTACTTTACATCTCATGTTCCAATACACTTTTCGCATTCTTTAGGCAATTTATTATGTCGACAAGTATACATGTTGCATTTTAAAACGGCATCTTGGAGGCGTCGATGCGTTTATGTTTATACTGCTTTTTCCCGTTTCCAAATTCGTGAACAACGTGACCCTTGGATCCAGTGCTCTTCATCATATACTTGTAGCTGACTAGCCCTTCGAGACCAACAGGTCCCCGTGCGTGAATTCTGCCAGTGCTGATTCCGACCTCTGTCCCAAAGCCGTACCTGAAGCCATCCGCGAACCGTGTGCTTGCATTTACAAAAGTCCCAGCCGAATCGACCGCACGGCAGAAGAAAGATGACGCTTCGTCGTTTTCTGTCACAATGCTATCGGTATGATGGGATGAGTGAGAGTTGATGAATTGAACGGCGGCCAGCAAGGATGGGACGGTGATGACAGAGATTGTGAGCGAAAGATGCTCAGTGAAATAGTCATCCGACTTGGAGGCTTCGACGTGTGTCGTCCATTTAGATGGTGCAGGGGATAGAGCCTTTAGTGCATTCAGCGATGGTTCGTCACATAATAGGCGAACATTTTCCGCCAGAAGAGCGTTTGCCACCTCGGGCCAGACTGTTTGTAGGAGTGATTGATGCACGACAAGGTTTTCAGCTGCGTTGCATGCAGAAGGATAATCGATCTGTATGGCTCAATGATTAAAAAATAGCATATCCTGCTATGAATCCAGCGCCAAGCCACACCTTAGAATCAAGTACAACGCGCACCGCCTTCTCAAGGTTCACCTTCTCATCGAGGTACACGGAGCATACGCCGTCCGCATGCCCCATTACCGGAATGCGAGTGCTGTTTTGTATGCTCTTTACAAGGCTGTTACTTCCGCGGGGAATAACAAGGTCGATGTACTGATCACATTCGAGCAGCGATGCGACCTCCGTGCGAGTCTGCACCGTCTGGATGTATTGTTCAGGCAATGCCGTCTTCGCCAAGGCCTGCGCGATCGCACGCGCAAGTAGCGTTGTAGTAGCGCTTGACTCCTTGCCGCCCTTAAGGATCGCAGCGTTGCCTGTGTCCCCACAAGACATGTTGAGCATGTTATCCATATGCGGAAAACAATGAAGGAATGCGTACCGGATTTGATTGCGAGCGCGGCAATGTTCACGACGACCTCGGGACGCGCTTCAAAAATGATGAGGAGAACGCCAATCGGGCAGGAAACTCGATATAGCTCGAGGCAATCATCGACTTCTGTGGCGTATGTGACTTTTCCTGTCGGATCAGGGAGAGCAGCAACATCAGATATGCCTTGCAGCATAGAGTCCCATTTGTCCCCGAGGCCGAGGTCGAGACGTTTCAGCATAGAATCAGACATTCGTCCTGCATCTACTTCTATTCGGGCAGCCTATTCTGATAAGCCAGCACAGGGTGTCGAGTGGATGGATGTGTACCTTAAGATCCTCCGCATTAGCAGCCAAGATCTCTGACTTCTGAATATCGAGTTGTTTGCGGATACTTTCGAGAGCAATGATTCGCTCTGAAGCCGAAATGAGCTGCGATGACTCAAAGGAAGCTTTCGCAGCTTTTGCAATATCTTGAGAACTCATGGTGACTGTTGAACAAGGAAGGCGGCGGAACAACATAAACATTAACAAAAATTAAGGGTGATGGAATTGGAATCATAATGGAGACACGGATAAGAGCGATTAGATTAGATCCTTCACCTCGTGACAATTGCCTTTCAATGTAAATCCCTTACTGCACATTCAAGGCGTGTGAATAGCATTTCAATTATTGACTTCAATGAATGGCAAATAATCGAAAAACAAATTGTATGCATAGTGTCTAAAGAAGTCGGAATAAGTCAAATTGCATTTTGGTCCTTGACAATGCTGCAAACACTATCAAGCTCTAAAACCCGACACTACTTTTACGACGAAGCAAAGGAAGCGACATGATCCTCAACAACCTTCTTGATCTGAGCCTCAAGTTCAGGATTGATCTGGCCCTTGGCAATCTCCTTGAGGAGAGAGTCTTGCGTGGCAAGGTGAGCACGGAACTCAGATTCCCACTTGGTGATCTGGTCGACAGGGATGGAGTCGAGGAGACCATTGACACCGGCATAGATGATAGGAACCTGAACCTCAGTGGCCAGGGGTTGGTATTGACCTTGCTCTGTAGAAAGAAATAAGTATTCGTAGTCAAACATTTTAGAAAATTACACTTACTAAGGAGCTCAGTCAGACGGGCACCACGGGAAAGGAGGAAACGAGTGGAAGCATCGAGATCAGAACCGAATTGAGCGAAGGCAGCAACTTCACGGTACTGGGCAAGATAAAGCTTAAGCGACCCAGCAAACTTCTTCATGATTTTTCTGGAAACATGTTAATGAGTATGATACAATTAAAACGGAAAAACTTACGTTTGGGCAGCAGATCCTACACGGGACACGGAAAGACCGACGTTGATAGCAGGACGGACACCACGGAAGAAGAGCTCAGCTTCCAAGAAGATTTGACCGTCGGTGATGGAAATGACCTGCACGAGCTATGAGAAAGGGAAGAAGATGGAACAAAAAAGTACATACGTTGGTGGGAATGTAAGCAGAGACATCACCGCCCTGGGTCTCAATGATGGGAAGAGCAGTGAGGGATCCACCACCGAACTTGTCGCTCATCTTGGCGGCGCGCTCGAGCAAACGAGAGTGCAGGTAGAAGACATCACCGGGATATGCCTCACGACCAGGAGGACGGCGGAGAAGGAGGGACATCTGACGGTAAGCAACAGCCTGCTTAGACAGATCGTCATACACAATCAGAGCTAAAATATCCAAATTAGAGTACGTCCAGGTCAAAAAAGGAACTAGACTTACCGTGCTTGCCGTTGTCACGGAACCATTCACCCATAGCACATCCAGAGAAAGGAGCGAGGTATTGAAGGGGGGCGGCTTCAGAGGCGGTGGCAGCAACGATGATGGTGTACTTCATGGCATCGTTCTCCTCCAGGGTTTGAACAAGCTGAGCGACAGTGGAACGCTTCTGTCCAACGGCGACGTATACGCAGTAGAGTTTCTTCTCCTCATCCTGGCCGTCATTCCACCTCTTCTGATTGAGGATGGTGTCAATGGCGACGGCGGTTTTACCTGTCTGACGATCACCAATGATCAACTCACGCTGACCACGTCCGATGGGTACCATGGCGTCGATGGGCTTAAGACCAGTCATCATAGGCTGGTTGACCGAGCGACGAGGCAGGATACCAGGGGCCTTGAGCGAGGCACGACGACGTTCAGCAGCCTGGATGGGGCCCTTTCCGTCGATGGGGTCACCGAGGGCGTCAACGACGCGTCCGAGGAGGCCAGGACCGACAGGAACATCGACAATCTGACCGGTACGCTTGACGGTGTCGCCCTCCTTGATGAGACGATCGTTACCGAAGATAGAGACACCGACGTTGTCGGCCTCCAAGTTCAAACACATGCCACGGAGACCAGAAGAGAATTCCACCATCTCTTCAGCTGAGTACGCGTACATTTATGAGCAACCAACTATAGGCGGGGGCAGGAGAAATCAATTTACCCTGGACATTCCTCAAACCCCATACACGACCAATACCGTCACCGACACCTGGCAGACCAGGTGAGGACGACATACGTGAGCAGGACGTCAGAAGGACCTACTCAGAACACGACCGGTTTCCTCAACATTTCCAGCAATGGAGGTGCCAGAGATACGGGACTCGAGGATTGAGGAAACCTCGGAAGCAGCTGCAATGACGTGGTAGGCGACGCGAGTTGACAAAATGGGGGCAGGACAAGATTCGCGTGGTCAGAGGTGTTTGGAACGCCCCGGAAGTGCTGAAAGGTACTTACCTGGCTTTGCGGTGGCATATGACCGGGCGAAGGAGGAGCTCTGTATATGCGGAAAACGGCGGATTGAGCTCACGGGCACAATTGGGGCGCTGGGAACAGAGGAGCTACAAACCTTGGTAGAGGCGGCCAGCGCACGGGCGCGCGCCGAGTTAATAATGGCAATTCGGTGCATGAAGGAGGAGGTGGAAGAAATGGGTAAGGGGGAAGTTTTCGGTCAACAACGCTAAGGTCGGCGCTAGTCGGAACATTCAGGCGGAGCTTGAACACGCATTTTCCACACATTGCCCCAGAGTCCACCACTTACCCAACATGGCTGCCCTTGCCAACTTCGTCCGGCGCGGTACGTTATTTACTTTTCGCAGCTGCCACGTCCTCATCCTGCCTCAGTCGCGCCCAGCTCAGCGTCTGCGGCCCTCAACCTCATCCGCTCGCAGCCTTCCCAATATGTCGTAGCTTCCTTTGCAGGCAGAAAATACATCCTCACCCCGCGTGACGTCCTCACCGTTCCCCACCTACGTGACGTGAAAGTAGGTGACGTCCTTGTCCTCGATGAGATACACGAACTCGGCTCCCGCGAATACACCCTGCGCGGCAACCCTGTCATACCTCCCTCCAAAGTTAAGGTTCAGGCGACTGTGGTCGAGCATACCAAGGGCAACATGGAGTACATCTTTAAGAAGAAAAGGAGAAAGGGTTACAGGAAAACCATTCAGCACAAGCAACCGTACACGCGGGTCAGAATAGGCGACATTGAAATACCCCTCGAGCAATCGTCATCATAGCATTTTTGTATACTAGCTTTTTTGTGTGCCATGGTACTTTATATTAGGGCTCTATATTTCCCCCTCCTCCGGACTCTCGGCCCGAACAGATGTATCCCTTCTGTCAACAATCATGGGTTCTGGTTCATCATACCTAGCGCGCTGTAAATAATGTCAGTGTCATAAATCGTGGCAAGAACACTAATCCTACCTTTTCAGCACGGTCATTGGGACCCAGATCATCAGGTGTACGCTTCTCTCGCACTTCCTCCTTGTAAATTGAAGTGCTCCGGGCCCTCTGCGATCCTCTGGGTGTATCATCCCATTCACGGGGACTAGAACCGCGCTCACCGCGCGACGCCCTTTCTTTCGTTCCGTCTTTGTCCTTCTTTTTGTCGTCATCACGGTGGTACTTCGAACGGAATTCCCTGTCCTTGTCTCTGTCACTGTCCTTATAGTCACGCGAGTGTCGGTGCTCATCGTAGTCGTCATAACGGTGGTGGTGTCGCGAACTGCGTCCATAATCCTTGCCCCGGTCACGTTCCCGGTCTCGGTCACGATGACTATCCCGATCGCGTTTGTCACGGTCGCGTTCACGATCGCGGTCCTTCTCCCTGTCTCCCCGCTCGCGGTCGTCATCTCGGTCCCGGGCTGGTTCTTTGCGTCTCCTGCTTGTTGTAGATCCACCATCGTCAGAACCCGTATCACGCATCCGTTCCTGTAGTTCTGTAAGAAAGCTTTTCATAGTGCATGTCATTACACCCACCTTCTGCCGCTTGACATACTTGTTGAAGGCTGCGCGTCTCCCTTCTTCGTCTTCTAAAGCTATATACTCCGCAAGGTGTTCAATAAGGGGAACAGCCTGACGTAGAGTTAGTGTACATTGATTGAAACATGAACACACTACTTACATCTTCGTAACGCAAGTTAATATCCAGTGGTTCAGGCAATTTTCTGATCGCATAACGTAAATCGTCTTGTAAATGACGCTGCCTTCGTTCATGGCGTCGCTTTTCGTCCGCTTGTTTCCTCAATGCATTGTCATGAAGCTAATAAGAGATCGTTTTGAACATAAAAGGCAAGTTTACCAAACACTGATAACTCACAGTCTTGAACACAAGTCGAAGCTCTTCATCGGAGAGTGCTTTTAACGATGAATCCGCTTCAACATTGAACACCTTCGCAAAGCCATCCCATGTTGTATCAGGAGTAACCACAAAGGGAGTGTATTCGACTTCCATCGCATTTTCACCGCTATCCTTAGCTTTGTCTTCAAGCCGATGGTTGTATCTCCTGATGGCATCTTCAACAACGTTGACCTTGGCGTCAAGTTTCTGGTCAAGCGAGTCAACGACATCCCAGAAAAGCTCAAGAGGATTCGAGCCTGGGTTGCCTAACATATCAAGGTAGCGTGCGTCGTCACGAAAAAGAGGGTACACTTCCTTCCACTTCGTGCGTGCCTTGATCGCTCCGAACTCCACCAATTCATGGAGAAGGACTTTGAACGCCTCCCGAGCCTTCCTCTCCTTCCTCGTCTTCTCAACCTGTGCGCGACGCATCTGCTCTTCGTATTCCCGCTCTCGAACGCGACTGTAATCCTCAAAGGCCAACAAAATATCTAATGTGGGCAACTTACGCAGCTCTTCGTCCGAGCGCCATTCTTCGGAATCGAGAAGGAGATCACGGGCAACCCTCCATTTAGTCACTACATTGACATTGAGTTCCTTGAAGAGAGCAACGACTTTGGCAACGCTTCTGGCCCTTGCTGCGCGTGTTTCATTCTGTAATGTTATGTAAGAAAGACATATACCCATGAGGTTTCCTGACGTACGACTTCACGTTCTCTGAGTTCGTTGACGTATTCTTCGAAAATAAGCCTACGCTCAGACTCGATTTTAGCCTGTTGCCAAATGGGATGCTGTGAAAAAAGCTTGTCCGCAGTGGGGAAAGTGGTATAGTGAAACACATTAGGATTGCCCTTGAGCATGTTTCTGACAGCAGGGCGTAGCTTTGATAATCTAGCTTCCCTTTCCTCCTGCTCCTTGACCCTCAGCCCATTGGTATACTGAAATCTATCAGATTTGTCACATCTGTTAGTTAGAGGAAGCCAGCGCACCTTTTCCCAACAGGCCTTCTTTTCAGCAAGCGTATTCAGAGCTTTATACAAGGGATCAGTGATAATGGCACGCATCGTCTGGTCCCAAGTCCAATTTGCATCCACTCCGGCTTTCCTCAATAAATGCACAAAAGCCTTCTCTCCTTCCTCGATAGTCACGAAGCCATTGTGCGGAATGACAGGATCATCAGGTAGATTGGCGCGGGCGGGCGCAACGGAGCTGGCTGGAAAGGGATGGGCACCCGTATGTGCGCCAATGGCGAGATTGGCACCATTTTGCAGGCTGGGCTGGGAAGCGGACGAGGATGAGGACAAATCAGCACCTCCCATGGGATTTGTTCCACCTTGTGTCGCTCCTTTCAGAGGAGTAAATCCCGGCGCTGCAGTTATCGCTCGCTGAGTAGCACTATGACACAGATGAGCTCAAAGCAACGTGCTTGTGATGATAGATATGCGCTCACGATGAAGCAGATTCTTGTTTCTCTTTTTCCACCTTCTCAAGCACTAAGAGGAGTTCATCGGGCATATCCCATTTTGATTCCTTTGTCTCTGTCTGCGCAATATTTCATTAGTATATAGAGTCCAACTTCTTGGCAATGGAGCATACGTTGTAATAATATTTCCGGCCGCCTGAGAAGTACTCTTTCCATTTTGTCTGATTCAGAGCACGCTATAAGTATACGTTATGTAACATTAGATTTGACGATAAATCGAACATCGGCAGCAGCGAGTGGACATACCTCGAAAGGCGTTTTCAAATCTGTGGAAAAGAATGAGCAAGACTGACAGATAAAATTACTGAAACGGACCATCGGGCTTTTCCCAAACACTTTGTTGCGTCCCCGTGTTGAACCAGTACGTTCGACCTTCTGGATTACGATGTTCAGTCTGTTGATGGAAAAGAATATCAGTTCCTCGATCGTCCAAAATGGCATTTGAGAGGGGCTCCATTTACCCAAACATTCATGGTGACTTCCAGTCTATTGAAAGTACTTGGTGGAGAGACTGATTGAAAAGTCGATGCAAAGCGCGTAATGTGGCACCGTTGTCGTTGTTATTGGATGAGATATGTCAGTAGTACGAGTGACAGACATTCTTCGACTGGTCGGCAATTCAAAGTCCGCCCGCGTCAAAATAATGCATCAAGAATTGATCAAGAAAGTTCGGAAACATCCAAAAAATCAGCAAGTTGCAACTCAGGTTCAAGTAATAAAATGACTTTACTGAATCACTTTAATGCCTTCAACTTTGTTGTTACAATTCTCTCATCTTACTGCTTTACATTATTTATTTAAATTTTAAGTAAATTGTTGGTGAATTGTTTTTCAAAAATAAAAACAAGAGCAATATATTTCTGCAAATTTTCTGTATTTTACTGCCTCAACTTCAAAGATTCTAATACTCAGGAGTGTTAGGCTCTCTAAAAGACTACAGACTCCTAAAGAAAATATAATACAAAACATAGAAACAATTGTTGAATGAACAAAACTTTATGGAATCTGTAATATTTTACAAAGGTTAACAATCCAAAGACAAATTCAAGGAGATTACAAACAAAAAAGAAATAAAAGAATGAACTACTCAATTATTTGGTGTAAAAGTTCCCAGTTTCAATATCCTCAGAAGTCAGCCAAGAAGCTGGCTCCAATTCTTGGAGAAATTGACCAACTAAGGTATCTTTTGCAAGACCCTTCAAAAACTGACGACTAGAGATAATAAACATGCCTTTTTTGCAGCGTGAAAGCAAAACATTGGTACGCCGATCATTAGTGAGGAAACCAATGCCACGAGATCTAACAACTGAGATAATAATGTAGTCTTCTTCATTTCCTATTGGTAATAAAAATATAAGAGCAAGTTTGATGTTTAAAAAATAAAAGTAACCTTGAAAAGAGTCCACATTGAAGCACTTGTTGTCTGCATTAAGCCCATTTTCTCTGAGTGTTTCTTCAATGAATGTAGTTTGACCTGCATAAGGAGTGATTATTTTGAAGTTCCTCTCCAATTCTTGAAGTATTTTGGCTAATTGAATAACTGCCTGACACTCCAGAATATTCTATGTGGCTAATTTATTATCTTGAGGTATATACAGACTAAATTTAACTTACCTTGAAGGAGCCATTGTGAAGTGGCTGCTCTTTTCCCAAAGCAACATCAATAAAGTAACATGCAGTTACTTTATCAGTAATGGGATGCAATGGATTAGACTTTAGCTGATCATTGTATATTGCCTTAGAAATGATTCTTCCAATTTGTGGAGGCATTCGGTCTGGTACAATTCAGAGAATACACATATAGAAATAATAATAAACTTACACTGAGTGTCAAGGAATAAAATATTTTTGCGGAGATGAGTAAGCTCAAAGATACTTTGAAGATCCTGAAGAGTCTCTTGACCATGAGGAGGCACTGAATATTAGTATAATGTTCAGTGCCAATATAACTATAATATAGCAAAAACCTACATTGTTTGTCATCTCCAATGAAGCAAACTTTCCGAAGTGTATTTTTGAATTTATCAAAAACAGGTATATAGTTTCCTATCTCAATCTGGCTAGCTTCATCCACAACCAAGGTAGTAAATGGGACAAACTGAGTAAACTTGGAAATGTGGAAATTAGAAAGCATGCTCAAAGTGCATAGAATAACAGATATGTTATTCAGTTTGGCACTTTTAGCTGTTTTTAGAAAGTTATCAGACCGGACTATATATGCTTTAACCTCTGTATATAGATGTTCATGCCTATGCCAAATAAGTGATTTCTCTATACCCAGTTGAACAGTAAAATATTGGACATACCAGTCAAAGTGGAAATCTTTTGAAACTAGTAGCTTCCAATTGGTAAACCCAGTCCGGATCAGCTTCTCAGCAATATTTTTCACGGCTACATTGGATTGAGCAACAAGCCAAACACCAGTTTTGTGGTAAACATGAGTATGCATGTGGACAAACGATGCAATAACAGATGTTTTTCCGGTTCCAGGTGGGCCCTGAATTATAGTAATGCGGTAATTTGGGCTCCTGTCATCCAGCATAGAGTTAATGGCAGTCTGTTGCGATGCATTAAGATGGGCAACAACAACTGGGTTCCACTGAGGAGATGGTCCCTTGGGTGAAATAGGTGAGGCGGGAGCAATCCATTCAGATGGCCAGACAAGGTTAGACTCGAAGGCAGATGGGAACCATATGTTTCTGACCCATGGATTTTGATCATCTAAAATCGAGTCCGATCCCTGAAGGATGCGAAGGATAGTTGCCGCTCGTTCGGCTTCAGCAGTAGTGGGATTATCACGACCAGTCGTCGTAACAAGAGTCACAGTTTTATCCGCGAGTCTTCGTTCATTGACATCAAGATAGCCAGCTCTTCCTGAAACTGCGGCAACGTCGCCATTGACTGTAAATTGCCCGTGTGAGTTGGTAACCCGGACAGATATTTTCTGGAAAATTCAATCTCAGGTTTGAGCACAGCTCCACGACGTCGGGCAGAAGGGCAGTAATGATTTACCTTATCTGTGCGTAGTTTGCTGTTATAGTCTTGAGAATCGAGGCGAAGTTCGCCGGTTTCTGGATTGATACCTTGCTTGACGCGGTGAGTGGATTGATACGGTTTGCTACTGTCGAGTCGATGCGAATCATTAGAAACCTTTGCTATCATCTCAAGTTGCTGTGCATAGCGAACGATGTCAATTTTGACTTTAGTGTGTTGCTGGATATTAGACGAAGAGGTGGACATACTTGGGATGGCATGTTCCGGGTATCTATTCTCCTTACTTTCTCAAAGACGATTTCTCCATTCTCGAAGACGACCAAGAATTGTGAGATCCAGGCACGCATCCCGAGGTCAATCATCCGGTTCTTTGCATTATCTTCCGGATCGATGACGGCGCGCAAAAAGTAGCGTTCAATGTTTCCCTCAGATATCTTTTTGACCGCGTCTGAGGTTTCGTTGAAGGTATCTTTAATTATAGTAAGTGGCTTTCTGTTCGCCGCATCAGGAAAAGCTGATTGAATATCAACTGCTCTCATTACACGCAGGTCGACAGATGCATACAGAGCCATGGCTAAGGGTGCCATGTCGAACGCAAACAAATCACCTGTGTCACGACAAAGGATGCGATCTTGGAGAAGTTTGCGTCCTTGAATACGTGCATGAGATAGTTGAGGCTTTGTAGCACTCTTCGGGCCGCGTTTACCCATGTTCTTCGCGTCCAGGTCTTCAAATTCAATGATGCGGCAATTCTTGCCATCGGATATAGCCAAAGAAACCAGTTGTCCACTCGCAAGATAACCAGGAGACAGTCCTAGAGGCTTAGGATGGTCGAACACCGTAAAGACATCACTCATCTCCAACTCCGAGTCTTTGACAGCAAAAGTGGTGCAAGCGCTGTGCAGGAGAGGTTCTTTCCCATCTAACATGGTTTGTACAAGATTTATGAGCAGCTTTGGTGGTGAAGACATGATGAATATAGCCAATAATCTATAGGAATATCAGAAAAGCAATCTACGCTTGATGACAGATGCCCAGCGCTGAATGGGGCAGTGGCAACGATACCACTGTACTAGCGCAATGGTGGCGCCGCCGAATGATGATTTGACTCACCTTGAATATGATTCACTTCAATAACAGATGCAGCAGAGCCTTGGATGATCAACGAAAATCCAACGGGGGACCGATCTCCTTGGATTCGCCTATGATCGTGAAAGACCACTTGCGAAATGGCGAACGATCAGTGCCGCCTTGCTTATGTAATGTAATTTGTACTCAGGACGCGTCAAGCCAGGTAACCTATACAGTACCTGAAATTGCCCTGAAATCTACCTTCTTTCCGTACATCTCTGATGTCACATTTTAACTCTTCTGACAAGCTATACCTCCCCACTTCTTCGAACCCACATCTTATGGCCTCTTCTTCATCTCGCAAATCAACCTCTCAACAGTCTCTGCAGAAACGTCGGTCGACCGCGTCGCTTCGGCCCCACACCCTTGACGATGATGCTTTGAACGGGAGACACCACTCACTCGCGCATGAACTTGCTGTGGCACTGATGCCAGAGCCTAGCGCTGGATCCAAACTGCTTGCAGAAGAATTCGGCATCGAGTTTGACGAAGACGCGGGCGTAGAAACTCTTGATCCTCAACATTCTCAGCTGAATGGCCACGGTCTCGTCGATAACTTACATACATCATCATTTGCATCGGAGCTGGCTACTTCTCTTGCCGACGACTCTCTGCCTGAACTAGCGGGAGTACTGCGGGGGCAAGAATACGACCCTGCTTTTCACAGTCCAGCCCTTGTGCCGGCACTTCTTCCACAAAGAAACGTAGAACAAGATGCAATGGAAGTACTTTCTGCGGATTTGGAATCGACTGATAAATTCCTGAATAATCTCCGCATACTCGACATAGAATCAGGACCATCATCTCAGCCAATACTAGAAAGACTTGCATCAGACATAATTAGGCGTATGAATGCTTCAGCAAGGGATAGAGAGGGCCATGTGCGTGAATTACTGGAGTACGAAAGAGAATTTCGTAAAATTGCAGGCGAAGTCGGAGGAGGTGATATTCTTGGACAACTAGACGAGTTCACGTTTGTTGAAGAACTTTCTAACGTGCCGTCAAGAATCGGTAGAGAAGGCACTGGGCGTAGAAATCTCGAAGTAGTCGAGGAAGAACCCAGTACTCCCATCATCCCTGGACAACACCATATATCCGACTGGGAGCTAGATGCTCATAGACGTCTGGGAGACGAGGACGAACTTTCAGAGCCACCAACATCCCCCATGAAAGATTCGTACTCGGCATCGCTCACAGGTAATGACCCACCTACTGCATCAGCAGCAGTCCGACAATTGCACGATCTGCGGAATAACACGACATCTCTGGTTTCTTCCCTTACCACCATTTCCGAACAAGCTCAGGTGAATGGTGCAGCGACGGCAGAAGCGGGAAGAAAGATCCGTGCACTAAAAAATAAGCTCGGTGACTGGAGGACGGAATGGGATAGCGCCGAGCGCAGCCGCCTCAAAATTGAGCGATGGGAAGCGGGGATAGTAGATGGCAAGGACGCTGAAAATATAAACCTAACTACCACACCAAGTCGAGCAACCTCAAAACGAATGGACGGTAGACACATCGTCGCTGAGCACCTTCAGGCATTTGAGCTTGCTTTGGCCGACGCAACCCGCAAGACCCAAGCTATCATGACACGATAAACCTCTATCGACTACTGAAATATCCACTTCTACATTTTTGCATTATCTCTACCAAGTATTGGCCTAATAGTTTGCCGTAGTGTACCATACTCATAACTACAAGTGACACAACCAACTAGAATGAATTTTATCGTTACATGTCATGTCCAAGTGCTACTTACTCCCTGTGTATTTATCCTTTGTATTTGAACCTGAAGATGATTAGCACGAGCGCGATAAATGATCGAAATCCAATCCATCTTACCATTTTGTCCTTAAGGCCAAGTAAGAAAGAAAGAAACATTCAGCGGAGAGAAATAGACAACCTACCTTGCATCAACAGCTTCCTTGCGAACAGACTTCTTAGGGTCATCCAGTACCTCGGCCAACTCTCGCAAAACTACTGCTTTGTAGGGATGAAGGACATCGTAGCGTATGACGCCTGGCAGAACTGCCAGATAACGCAAAGCCGCAATACGTACTTTCTGTAAATTCAAATTCGTTATTGGAACTGCCCAGATGCAGGCTTATATCGCACCGTCGGTGTCATTTCCATTATCTTGCTATTCTTGAGCATATAACTGACCAACTTGGGACTATGCACCGTTATTAAGCTGCTATCAGGGGAGTCACCCTCTGCCGCAGCCAAAAGGGTGTCTATCACATTGCTCCGGATGTCGACATCAGGCAGGTCAAGACCACGCAAGAGCAGAGGAATTAGCTGACAGCTATACGTTAGTAGTTGCACACCAAACTTTTTTTAACATCACTTACCGAAGCCATTTGATCTGCATAGGTGGCTCGCGGTATGACCTTAATCATTGAAGTCAGTGCTACGAGTGCTGCGGTCTGCCGTTTCGGTTCTATTCAAGAATTTAAACACTTCCTAGCGCAAAAGAAAAGGAAAACATACGGCTGCTATCCCCTGCGAATGCGATAAACTTGGGCAGGGTAGCCTCAACATGTTTTTGAACAGAAAGAACCTAAAAAAATTGTTATGGACATCCTGTGACAGGTAACGATGATAACACGCACCTTGGTTCTTGCGTGGTTGGCCTTGGTGAGAACTGCATCTGGAGTAACAATTTCTCCAATAGCCTTGGCCGCCTCCCACCCAATTAATTCGTCTTCGAAGACTTCATATATTCGCTCCGTAAACGTCATCGAAAGTGGATGCTTGCATACAACCAAAGCCTTTGTTATCTGAAGGATCCGATTGTAAGAAGCAGGAGTTCTCCCGTTGAATAGTCGCACGCACCCACACCCAAGCCCTAATTGACCACAGTCGCTTTTCTAATGGATAAAATTCGTTCACGATTTTCGTTGGCCAGAATGCAAGAAGTTTTTCAGACAGGAATTCGTCCAATTCTGATAAAACCGTCTATATGAGTATGTAACCTATGTATATTCTATTTGGTTTTGACTCACGGTTGGCATGTTTGTTAAGGATTGAAGCAACTATATGCAATGCGGAGTGCCTTTGGAGATCATTATGGGCAGTATCGAGAACCCAGTTGAGAAGCCTGTCCATAAAATGCGAAGAAATGTCCAGCACTGGCACCGCCTTCCTCAATTAAGTCAGACACAACTTGCTGCTTAGCTGACCATACTTTACCTCCTTGTGAAGGGCGATAATCACAGCTGCCAACAAAGCCAGGAGGTTTCGCTTTTCAGGACCATTGGAATTCTAAAACGCACTAAGTACGCAATCTGCCCTAATTGGCTTGCGCGTACCTCAAGGATAGGTGCTGCATGTCCATACTGTATTTTCTGGAACCCAGATGCAATATCCTCGAAATTTCCTGTAGATATAGCTTTCCATAGACCGATTGAATACGTCTGTTGTCTCCTGGAGGTAGCGATTATATGAGCAGAGTGTCCGCCAGAAATCAGGTGGATTACCCACTGGATGGATAAAGATTGCACAATAATTGTAATTACTTTTGCTGCCACCTCAATGACGCGAGTATCCATTGCTACTCGAGCACCTTTAGACGGTTCAAAAGTGGATGCAATAAAGAGATTAAAGAGTTGAGGGACTAATCGATCAATGTACTTGGGAATGTCTGTATGCTTTTTCGCCGCTTTGACAACCAATACCTCTTCTAGCGTCTTGAGAATCATATGTACATATGCTGCAGTGGGCTCCGGATCAGACAGGTCTGTTTCTACTTGCGCTTGAATGGGGAAACACAAAATGTCAAGCTTTGTTGTCAAGCGGATCACAAGACTTTCAAAGAGTTCCTGGTGAACACACAAACTCTGAAGTGCGGTCAGTGTTTGCCAAATCTCGGTACGCTTGTTTGCAGCCTGTCGTGATGGAGCTTTGTCAGGGAGTGAACTGAAAAGAAGAGGGAGTGTCTGCTCAGAAACAACTCGAGGGTTATAAGCGCTAATGGCGGTTAAGACCTCCAGAACGCTATCACTACAGTGAAGCAATCAGGAAGAACCTATCCAACTAATAGCTGATGCCTACCTGTGGTTCCCAAGCTCATAGGCATTTTCTTCAATGATTTGATTAATCTTATGAGCAATAAAGAGCAGTTCGTCTTCCGAAAGGAAATTTCTTGCCGAAGCGACAGCTTTAAGCCCAGCTAAGGCCATGTTACGTGTAGACGTGGTAGACAAACCAACGGTTAAAACGCCTAAAATTTCATCTCTATGTGACTCGATGGATTCAGATATATGCACGTTATCCAGGACCATGCAGTTGTTGACAGCGTTTAAAAGATCTGCAAGCAAAATTAAAGTTGCAGGTCGAGACGAAATTTCGTCAGGATTATGAAAAAGACGGCAAAAATGAGGAACAGCTTGAGAGATCGTATAGTGGGCAATAGATGCTTCAATAAGATGTAAGTGTATTGATTGAAGGAAACAAACAGATAATCTTACGAGTGGTTGACAAGAAGGTGCAGAGAACCCTCGTAGCTGGACGTGCTTGATTCTTTTCCGGTTCTTTCAGGATGTTCAGGCTTTCTTCGCATATGTATCTGGCTAGACCTTGCACATCTTCATGTGTTTCTACCGCGCCCTCTTCGTCCAGATAAATCGTTTGAATAAGGACGTGAGTTGCTCTTAATGCTTCCTCCATCGTTTCGGCATCTACAGGCTGGAATATCTGAAACAAATCATAAGCAAATAGGACCCCTTGCAATTACACTAATAACCTACTTCCAACTTCAGAGCATTCCACAGCTTTCGCGCTGATATTCTTGCCAAAGCTGAACCATAAACCGGTAGGCACTCGCTCAAGGTTTGTAGCGTATCTTTCTAAGAAAGAACGAGTTAAGATATACAGACTGTGTTCTACCATCAAAATCGCACCTTAGTGGCACGAGAACCAGCCGATAATTTCTCGAGGAATACCGGTATTGCCAGGGGACCGAAGGCTGGTGTTGCTCCTAAACACTTTCTTTAGGCAGAAGTCATTCATAAGGACTACTGGATGACATAAACTATACGAACCGAAGTGACAATCTCAAGTCTATAGTTGCAATTCCATATTTATCATTTGGTGGTGGTCGGAAGGTAATGGGAAAATAACAGAACAAGATATTGAACATAGACTGAGATCGTTGATTATTATTAGTCTAAAAAGACTGAAGAAGCACTTACTTCGACATAGTCCGAGATATCAAAATCGATGATAATGACTCTAGCAATAGCAAATGCCACCATTAAGTTTCTGGGATCCTTCTCTCCGTCGGCAAGGCTTATATACCCAAGTATGAACTGAGAATTCATTGATTTCAGAACTGAAAATGGTCATTGACAAAACATCTAATCCTCAAAATTAGAACTTACCTTCGCGATGATAAGCCATAAAAGAATCGAAGATAGTGAAAACTTTGAATCTAACATCCTGCACTATTGCTTTCATCTTGACATGTTGGAATAGTCTATACTTTCAACAGTTGAATTCTTGATACAGAACCGTCGTATGCATCAAGTAATCACCCTTCAGTTATGCTTGTCACTTCGGTAGGAGCCAATGATTTCAATTTTGCTAAACTTGACAATCCAGTCAATGCAGGCTTAATGGTCGCTGGGTCCCCCAATTTTCCAATGAAAAAGGCTGAAAGCACTCTAACTGGGCCACATTGAACACTACAAACTGCAAAGACTGAATGCATATACCTGACTGCCGATTAAGTTTCTCCTCGGGGGAGCGGGTAACTACCAATGCCAGTAGTTCTACACCTGATTGAGGGACCTACGGCTTAGAACCGATCGTTTTACATGGATCCAGCACTTACCTTTTTCTAAAGTGTGGCTTTCCTCAGATGTTAAATATTCTCCTAGACTTTTGACGACTTTAACCAGAGTTGTTTTGTCGCTTGAAATGTCTGTCAATGCCATATAGTTAATCCTAGGTCTAGGTCCAAGACTTTAATTTAATGGCTATAGCATGCCTGAAACAATTTGACTCATTTCTTCATCTCGGCCGGAAACCATCCACGTTTGCACGAGCCTTTCAGTCGCTTCCATTCTTGAGCGAATTTTGACCTATAGAACAGGTTATCAAAAAACAAAGAAAAAAAACAGGAAGAGTACGCAGTAGAGAATTAACAGGGATAAGGCACGTGAACGTAATGATGTCAAACAGAGTCCATCCTCACTAACTTTGAAACTAACAGGTTACCACAAGGTTACCACTAGTACCCGCCTTCGCAACATCGGCCAGAAGTACTCGAGCCTTCTGTTTCTTAAGTCAAAGCCTCTCCGCGAAACCGATTTTTTTTGGATGTTCCATGACAGTGAGCTCTGCGACACGATGTTTGTTGAACGTCGCCCAAGTTAGAGGAACACTTCCGACCAGACCTCGACACTTCTTTTCTTCTTGTTCAAGAGCATATATTCAATCCCGCAGCTCTAAGCCTGTGCCAGATGAACCAAAGGACAAATGGAATTATAATCCAGATCCCTTTGACAACAAAATTAGTGAAGAGTATGAAACATTACGCTTAGTCGACGCGAATGCATTGGAGAAAGAAAGAAAGCCGCCACACGGAGTCAAAATGTTGGTTCGGGATTTCATTGAGGACTCACTATACAATCCAAACTATGGCTATTTTCCCAAACAAGCAACAATTTTCAATGCCCAAGATACGATTCTGAATTTTACCCAGTTACGCGATTCAGCCGAATTTCAGGAAGAAGTTGCTGCAAAATACGCGGCATATGGGTTGGATAGCTATAATGGACCTGGCAGACAATTATGGCATACCCCAACGGAATTGTTTAAGGTATGGTTTCAGTTATTGGTTTCTTAAGACGTCCCTCACATATCACTCAGCCATGGTATGGACGCGCCGTTGGACGTTGCCTGGTTTCCGAGTATTTGTTGAAATACTTTCCGTATGAAGATTTCGTGATATATGAAATTGGGGCTGGAAATGGTACTCTCGCAATGGACGTGCTCAATCTACTAGAGGAAGAGTATCCTGAAGTATATGAACGGACACGTTATAACATAATTGAGATCAGCGCAAGTTTAGCCAAAATTCAACGAAAGAAACTGCGAAAAGTTCATCCTTGTGTGAATATTACGCATAAGAGCATTTTTCAGTGGAATGTTGCAGAACCTGCGCCTTGTTTCTTTGTGGCGATGGAAGTAATTGTAAGCCTGTTATTTACTCTGTTTCCGGTAACCTTTATTCACGGCAATATATGCTTACAGGATAATTTTGCTCAAGACATTGTTCGCTATGACCTTCGCACTCTGACGCCCTATCAAGGACTTGTTACTATTGACAAGAATGGGGACTTCGACATAATATACACTCCAGCTACCGATCCGCTCATCACCTCGTATCTGGAAGTGCGACGTATGCTTTCTCACACTCCCCCAATCAACAAATTACTGCTGCGATCGAAAAAGCTACGAGACCTATACACAAAAATGCCTTTAGCTCCGAATCTTTCAGCCGCGGAATATATTCCAACGCGTCTTCTAAGCTTATTACGGACTTTGCGCAACTATTTTCCTCGGCACCGACTCCTACTATCCGATTTCGCCACCTTGCCAGATACCATTGAAGGCGTAAATGCACCCGTTGTGCAAACGCGGTTCCAGAATGTCACTGTTCCGTGCACCACCCTACTAGTCAAACAAGGCTATTTTGACATATTCTTCCCCACAAACTTCGATCATCTGCGCGACATGTATGAACTAATCCTGGATCAACCCCCTTTGCCGTCAATTCCGTCTAATGCGGATTCTAGCCAAGCATGCGTTATTCCTCTGATGTCAACCCCATCATCTTTTGCTATCGGTTCCCAATTTTTCTCCTCCTCTCAGGCAAATGCCAGGAGAAGGCCAATAGACGGCGTGACATCTGCAAGTGGGTTGCCTGTTGGAGAGCGGAAAAGTAGCGTTTTCTCTCATTCGCAGTTCCTGGAGACATATGCGGAACTGCCTCAAACCCAACTCCGAAATGGCGAGAACCCGATACTTGATTTCTACAAGAATGTCAAGTTCCTATTCTGACCCACAGGTAGTCCATTCGTACTTCAAGGTTTGTCTGTCTGTTTACGTACTATGTATAGATAATAATGGAATGCCTCGCCCAGTTGCTTAATTTCCAAAGACGATCCCGCTCTTTGGAGATAGCGGCGGCGAAAATGTGGTTGACCGAAGGTCAAATAAATGAAAATCCCTCCGGGACGGAGAACTCTAGGTCTAATGTAAAAGGATGTAAAAGTCATGAGATATGAAATCACCTCAGGGTTTCATCCACTTCTTTTGTACAATCGTCAATAACTTGTTGTGGAGGATCCTGCAAGCCGTTATGTCACGATACTCGCAATCTACAAGTCACTTACAGTCACTTACCCATACGTCTCCCTTTGCCGTCATCATGGCATCCATAGTACCTTTGTCGATAGCTACATCGAAAGAATTATCGTCGAACGACAAGCGTCTAACGTCCATCTCGTGCCCTAAATCAGTCATAATGGGATTGAGATGATGAAAAGTAACTAATATCCTCACATTCCATTTCTGGACGGCTAACGTTATGTATCGCTTTCATTTGGTTGATGACCACCTTGGAGTACTAAATAGTAAAGGGGCGATTTGAGGCGTACGGAGGATTTAAACAGTAGAGAGTCTCACATCGATGTTCACAACGTTCTGATAGCCATCTTCCCATAGCTTTTAACCTAGCTCCTAATAAGTCCCTAGTACCAATGGAATGTCACGTACGTCTTGGGAAAGCTTCGAATTTCCGCATCCCAACATTAAAATCTTGGAAGAGTTCTTCGGGATAAGAGCATGCAAGTACTCTGCCAGGTCAGCATATGATTTGAACCAGTCGAAAGTCTCCCCATTAAATTCTCTTCGTTCGGCACTCAGTAATGAAATCGCTGTTGTGAAAGACGAATGGTTCACTCTGTATATCGGTGATCCCTTGACACCCAGAAGATTTTATGAACAGTCTTGAGCCCGACAACTGCGCAGCCATTCCCAGGAAACGCACCAATATTCCTTCGTTCCGTACTCTTCATTTTTAGATGGAAGCACTTTGGACATCTTTTTAGACTTCTTTAGACTTAAAGTACAGTTGAGACAATAAACAACGGTACGTAGATAAAGCAAAGATAAAGTTTGTTAAAGAAAGTAGTTCCGGAGAGCGGCCTATTTTTGCACTCCGACAACTAGACATCGCGGCCCGAGCAAATTGAAATCATACTGAGGCTTTCCCAAGGCTTCGACCTACCCTTTTAGTGCATCTTCGATCATGCCTCCTACTCGCTTTGAACCATCGTCCATAAAAAACAAAGTAAAAAGAGAAGAAATTAGCCGAAAATCGAAGAAGGCAAAGAACCAGCAGAAACTTCAGAAAAGATTGGCTCAAGCGAAACTAGAAGCAAATGACCCAGCATTGAAAAAGGTTCGTCGCTTCGAAATCGTCTCCTTTTGACACTCAACTGGCTGGTAGAAACGATTGGCCGAAAATGTTCCTCGAACCCTCGATAATATGCGAGAGTTTGAACCCTCAATACTCACTGCTGATCCATCCGCCTCAACTTCTTTTGGGGAAGCCTCTGAGGCTGATATGGACAACGATCCCTTTGCATCATACTTCACTTCCACGGATGACCCCACTGTCCCCCCAAAAATCTTGATTACTACGAGTCCCAAGGCTTCAAAGTCAACGTATGAGTTCTGCGATGAACTGGTGGGCGTGTTTCCTGGAGCTGAGTTCATACGGCGGAAAAGGGGCAAAGGTTTTGAGATTGGGCGTATAGCCGGGTGGGCTGCTGATCGGGGCTACAAGCACCTGTGCGTCGTAAACGAGGATATGAAGAAAGCAAGTCAGTGTTTTCGTCGTCACTTTTTTCTCTAACTCATCAGGCTCAGATGCTGTCACGCTCGTGCATCTTCCAAGTGGTCCAACGGCATACTTCAAACTGACCTCAGTGGAACTGACAAAAGATATCTTTGTATGTACACCTCCATCTCAGGAACACCTCTTAAATACCTCACCGTTAAATTTAAATTAGGGTCATGCACGAGCAACGCCTCACTTTCCTGAACTTGTGCTGAATGGTTTCGTTACGCGGCTTGGTCACGCTGTTGGCAGAATGTTTCAGACTACGTTCCCCCAATTGCCTGAATTTCAAGGTCGACAAGTGGTGACTTTGCATAATCAGCGAGATTTCTTGTTTTTCAGGCGCCATCGGTAAGTATACTTGGCAGGCACCTACACTCTAACCAACTCAGTGTTTCTTGCCTACTCGTAGCTACGCATTCCGCACTACGGAAAAAGTAGCTCTGCAGGAAATAGGTCCTAGATTTACCCTCAAGTTACGCTCATTGAAAAAGGGTATTCCTGCTGTCTTTAATTACGGCCAAGCAGCCAAGCCGCTGGAGCTGAACGAATTACCGCAACTTCCTGAGGACACAGCACCAGAGGAGCAATTGGACACCAGCTCCACGACGACATCTAAAACTGTTCCTCCCAACCAGGATGAGCTCATTTGGCAATGGAAGGTGCGTGCTTCTCCCCTCGGTTTGAGACATCGCTAATAGGGATTTATTTAGCCGGAGCTGGAAACAAGTAGAAAGACATTCTTCCTATAGAGCCCAATTTTACTGTACATATGAAATTTATGTCGTCTGCTGCCTCGCTTCTACCATAAAAATTATATCTTTCCAGATTCCAACTAGGTAAGCGGAGAAGCTACAAATTGAACTGTTTTTCTATGATCGGCGACATTTAATTATGTATATCATTGCAGTTACGCGCTTGGTTTGCAGTTTGATGAAAGCCGGTTATAATTTCGCGTTTTGCTGAGTATGGCTGTCTGCTATGTTTTTGTGCAGGTTATAAATATCGTCAGCAGCCTTCTCAAGTTCCTTCACAAATTGTGCGTTGGGCATTTCCTTGCGGGAGGTAACGGTATATTGCAGATAGTCTAGTACGTTTTTTGTTGTTAGTTTGTAATTTCCAGCATCAAACTATTGTGGCAAGCATCACCTTCAAAGCCGGTCATGTATGCCACACCAAAGCCATCTGGTATGACCTATATAACAGTAAGAACATCGATGACAACGTTTTCAAGTGAAAATAAGCCTTACCTCGCCCCAGCCGTACACCGGGAAGTGCTTGGAGAAAATAGCTGATGTGCTTAGAACCCAATTAGAAGACCTGACAAATACAGGGTCGCTGTACAGTTCCGGAAGCGACTCGCCCTCTTGAATCAGTTTCTTCAACCCTGATTAAGACCGTTAGGGAAAGTATTTATCGTTACTACCCTGATGGCTTACCGAACAAATGGCGATCGACTCCTTGCCCACTGCCACCCAGCTTGGCCAGATTGACGTGTTTCTTGGTAGCCTGGTCAAAGAGAGCTTTACGAACGGCGTTAGTCGATTTGAGGTCATCCATGCTTTCTACCCATTTGTCTGCTTCAGTAGTCACAACCCGAATCGCTTCTGTGCGTCCCTTGAAGTATTTGCGCGTTGAAGCGGCTTCGTAGGTGCCTCCCGTCCGCTTTTCCGGTCCTCTTAATCGCTTATAGGCAAGTTGGATGATCATCTGAGCCCATGAATCTGGAGAAACTGAGAATGCTTTAATGGCGTTTTTACCGTAAGATGTCCTCATGAACCCTAGTTCCTGGCTGTCTGCAAGTTCGGCGGCTGCTTTATCTGCAATTTCAATAGATTTAGATATCTGCGGCGTAATTTCGAAGTCCAGAGTCACAGGCACCACAGAGTCTTTACTTGCGGCCGTTCCGTGATCGAAACCTGGGTCACATAGCATATCGAGGATCTCATCGCACATACGTGCAGTTGGCGTCCCGTCCATGACAGAATGTTCGCCCATTAAACCAGAAGTAGCGTTGTCGAACACGACGAATTGAAGAGGTTTGTCAACCCAACGATTCCTTAATCCGACTGGCACGCCGCCCAAAACCTCGCCGTGCCACAGAGTGCGACTATGACTTATGGCATCTTTAGGTCGAGCGGATTCCAAAGAGATGATGAATGCAGAAGAGTGGATGGCGGTAACAATTTCAGCGTTGTGGGCGCTTGAGGTCAATTCATTATAGTCCTTGAAATATTTGTTGGTTCCTGTTAGTGTACCTAGTGAGGAAAACTCACTTTGTACCATACATCCCTGTTAGAAGAACTCAGCACCCCGACACCCGGATATTCCTCAAGGCTGTTATCATAGATATGTTGTATTTGTCTGGACCTCGGTTAACAAAGACAGCTCTTCGGAGTTAATGATGATAATCAGTACCTTTCTAGTTCGTCAGTTGTTAATATTCTTCCATTGTGGAAGGTATCAATTTTCCAGAATCTGTTCTTTCTAATGACAACAATATGGCCGCTGTTTCCTTGGTCGCCTAGCTTTGCGTAGGATACGCTCCAATCCAACCCATCGCCCGGCACTCTGCAAGCATCGAACATCCATCTAGAAATATTCAAGAGGTTGCTGTGATGTCTACGCAACATAAAACACACCTATAGGTGTCCATGCATATAGGACCTTCCTTCGTGGCCTCTGGTGTGACAAGGCCTTGTTTAAGCTTTTGTCGGAAAATCAAAGCTGCTCTAGCTATTGCGGCTGCCCTTCCAGCAGGAGTTTGTGATAAGTGAGGAGGCTGTTTGTCGAAACCATCTATGTTTTGGTAGAGTTAAAATCATACAAGGCAATTGCTCCGCCAGTACGTACAGTAGTAGGATACATTAACGACAACCTGTCCATTGTGCATAAGCGGTTAGTTAGGATTTCTTATTTACGACAGACCGAATCCCTATATCCCATATACGCTGTGTCATCCCACCATTCTTCTAGCCAATGCGGACGTTCCGATGCCCGTTGCAACAGTAGATCTTGTAATTCAGGCCCTTTGCCAGACGCGAAGGCGTCAATTTTGTTTGACACGGTATTAAATTCAGCCTCAGACCAAGCAATGGGTTTCAGCGACTCTTTTAGACGAACAACCGTGTCCTCAAGTGACGGAACAGGAAGCTTTGGAAGACTGTGCTGGCCCGCAAATGTCAGCGTAGATGGCAAGGGCTCCGGAGCAGAAGCTTTCCAGTGGAGAGGACGGGGCCTGTGGGGTCTAACCATTTGGCGATGTGTGTTACACATGACTGCAAGTAACGAGCCTTCAGATTTACGGACCAGCATCTGTTTGAAATGGGGGTTCGGGTCAGAGATCGCAAGCGCACGGTAACACATGATTCTGAGTGGACACTAAGTATAGCTCAGTAAGCGGTATGAATGATACTGACAACCGACCGTCCCGGAACCTGAGCCTACTTGAGCCGGTCTCCGGTTAGACAGGGTTATTAGCGAGGCTCTTGGGAGCCTTCAATTGGACTCAGGACCCACCTCACCTGCAAGATGCAAATATTTGATTCCTCTCTGTTTCTTCGAAGCTCGTCGGATAAACCAATCAGAGCAGCTATAAACAAAGTAAAAGGCATTTCTTGGGGTTAATCGAGGCTAGAAAGCACGCCTAGTTATAGCTTAGGTAGTTATCCATCCCAAATCCATCCACAATTGATCCGTAATGCAGTATTGACAACTGGTGACCGCTCGTCAAGTGCCCCGCTGACAAATCACGATTGAGATTACACTCTGTAAGTGACTGCTGCGGAAGCGCGAACTTGGAAGTTGGCATGCTCTGCGCCATCGTTGTTGGGCGCTGACTTCCCTTGAATCCATTTCTGTTCAACAAAAATGTATAACCCGCCTGACAGACCCCTTATTATCAAGTGCACATTCGATAAGTGGCACAAACGGATTAACTTCACCTCTGCCCGTAATTGCTCTTATGATATCCTGCGGAGCAAAGTAAGCCTTATTTGAGTAACTCAAGAAATATGCTCATGAAATATTAGATTGAGCAATGTTTCTCGCTCTTCAATGCATCCTACGCCATAGCGTACAAAGACGATGACGGAGAAGTTTCCACCATCTTGACCGACAACGATCTCCTAGAAGCAATCCAGTATTTCCAAGCAGGCGATGATGCGCCCATCTCCTCTGCAGCTTCTATCCTGTCTGGACGAAGCTTCGGGGCACGAAAAATCACTCTCCGTGTCAGCATCACCGTGGACTACGATGGACCCAGCTTGTCGGACACCTCATCTCTTGCGAGTCTTGAAGAATTCAAGGATCGAAATGGGAGTCGGCAATCCTTCTCTTTTGGCGCACCAACTATTGATCTTGATGATGACTCTGTAACGGTCAGCTCCAGAGACCCGGGCACATCATCCGCTCGTAATGGGCGTTCATTTGGCAGCTCTCTAAAGTCTATTGCCAAACAAAGGAGTTTCGTCAGTTCAGGTAACAAATCGAAACTTGGTTCGGATCAAATGAAGGATGGGCAAACCCAACAGGACACTTCTCTTCACAACTTTCAACGGCAGGGAGAATCTTCAACAGCTTTTTACGACAACGAATCTATCGCCCAGCGCTTTCCTGCAGATCCATCTGCTGTTTTCGAACGTCTCAAACTATCAGAAGCCATGCGAGATGACACATCGAGTGTAGATTTTGATTCTTTAGCGGCCAGTGAGCGCGGTGCGGCATGGCTTCGGGACCAAAGTGAAAGAGTTATTCGATCAAAAATCGCTGTACCTGCTCCATCTGTTTCCGACGGAATGTCCCTTTCGTTGGACTCTCAAGACGATTCTTTGGGTGGCGATCTCGCGCTGGAGAGAGATCAGCGAGGCAAATACTACTACACATACACAGCAGGCTCTACATCACACGTCCAAGGCTCGGTCGATGAGGAGGGTCAAGGGTCAAGTGCTGACAACGATTATACTCAAAGTATGCGTGGACCTCGACCTACCTCTATGCAACTTAATTGGCTGGCTTCTCAACAGCGTAGCGACCCGAATGAGGTTCAGAGACGTGCATTTGATCTGCAGTCCATTTCTATTCAAGAGGATATCAATGAACATAACGCTCATCTGATCGACAAAGAACTTCTCCCATTTCTTCCGGCAGCAGCAGGTCCGTCCCAGGAAATTCTCACAGACTGCTCTAACTGTGGTTTGATACTGGATGCTATCCGCTACGTATGCTCTACTTGTGGAGAAAAGGCTCCCCTCCAGTCTCTAACCTCTGAAAAGGGGAAAGAAAGAGATTCATCGCCTACAAACGCTTTTACATATCCGCCGTCTAGCCAGCTATTTTCTAATTCCAACTCCAGCTCTTCGCAAACATATCTTGCTAGTCCCGACATTGATAGCCAGCGATATAAACCTCTTCCGTCCGTCCCTTCTGATCGATCGTTGTCCTCGCTTCCATCAATTTTTGGCACATCTCGAACACATCTCAATGTCCCAACATCGCCCTCATCGTCTCAAGCTTCCCATGGGTATGAACTTTGTTCCGCCTGTCTCGAGTCAGTTGGTATAAACCATGCCATCGAAGCCGGTTTTTCTACGCCTGGCTCTTCGCCAGTTATCAGTAATATGTCACCCTCATATGACGATCCTCAGCGGGCATCGCAGTGGAGACGTGCAGCTCCTAAAAAAGGTCAGGTCCGCCACGCCTATCGAGAGAAGGCTTGGGGCCACTTTGGGTGGGAAGATGTCGGTATGTCATTATCAAGTGATTTCAATCATAGAATGATGCTCAGTTTTGAAACACTTCAGCCTACGACGAAGCTCAGATATCTCAATGTTCTATGTGCTCCGTAGTGACTGAAAACAAACGATATAAGTGTGTTTCCTGTAATAAGCTGCACCTTTGCAGGGCGTGTTACAGGTATTTTGAAGTCGCATACATGATATAGGCCAGATGCTAACATAATGACCACACAGACAAGTCCATGAACTTCATCCTTCCCATCCGTTTCTAATAGTTCCGGATAAACCAGGCGAAGAGATAGTCAATGAATTAAACTTCAGTCCGCACATGCTAGCGAACCAACATGAGGAATTATGTGAGACTATTTCGATAACCAATGCTTGCTTCCCACTAAGTCATCTGTAGCGTTAACCCATCCTGGCGTTAAATGCGCGCAGTAAGACATCACTCGAAGCCTAACTAGAAGCTAAACCTGACATGCATCAAGTTGTTTACTAGATATTGTTGGAGCAAGATTCCATTGCGCAATATGTGATTCCGTAGATATATGTTCCAATTGCGAATCTGCAGGTCTTCCAGGAAACTTGGACTCTGCCGACGGGGGACATACATCATCACATATACTCATCAAGGTTTGTATTCATACTTTTTGGATGTTACACATAGCTAATCTATTGTGAAGATCCCATACCCATTGGAGAATAATGAAGTAAGCATCATCAAAGTGATTTCTACATCCTACAACTTTGTACCTAATCTACAATATAAGCTGCGCAACGCTAGCCGTCGCGCCAAAGATTTATGGACGGGGAGAGATGCAGCCAATGTAGGGTTTGCTCTTCCCCGATCTAAGACGGAGTCGGAAATATCTTCTTATGCACGAACCATGATCGGTTCTCGAGAGGCACCTGCCATGAATGATCACCGCATATTTTGCAATGGGTGTGGTGATGTACGTCGTGTATTTTGTGTATTTTTCTGTTCTCAGCGTCTGCTAATTATATTCCAGCAAGTTATTGGGATTCGATACCAATGCGCTCATTGTCCATCAAAGCCTTTGGCATTCAACTTGGTAATAGTTCAGCCCAGTAGTCGTACACGGAATAATACTGAACAGTTCACAGTGCTCTACATGCGAAGCGCGCTCATATGTGCTCCATGACCCCATGCATATATTTTTCAAGCTACGCAAACCTGTCAACCGACCTTTAGAGTCAAATTTCCCATTATTACCGCCATTGTAAGTATTAAGATTTATGGCAACGAACCAGCTAATTGGATTGTTAAAGATACAAAACGCCTGCTGGACCTGCTCCCAATGCCCCCAGGTCGAATGATCCTAGAGGTTGGCTGATTAATCCTGTTCGATCCACCTGTCATACTAATAATCATGTAACAGCGTTCCTTGCTTCACTTATCCATAACTCCGCAATCTGCGACCGTTGCATGGACCGTATCACGGGTGAATGGTTCCGATGTGCATATTGTAACTGCGACCTGTGCGACGTCTGTGAATCTGACGATACGCATGATGCTACCCACCGCCACGTATTCCTTGTTTTCAAGTCCTCTGTGAGTTATAGTATATTTCCGCATGCTTTTCCAGTGCCTAATCGCCATCCAGGTGGATATGCACCTGTTTAAGTAAGTCCGACGATTTGAAACCAAAACTTGACTTTTAAACTCTGATCAATAATAGGTCGTTCGCCAAATTAGATGAACCAGGAAATGGACATCCTGTTATTCCCTATCCAGTATATATTTGAATCTGAAATGTATCCCTAGCACGTATTTTTGTACCTTCTGGATAATTCTTGTAGTTCTATATTGGAAAGGCTGCGTACGTTTCTTTCACAGCTATCCTTTTTTGAATCCTACCGACGACGTCAGGATGTGATTCGGCTTTTGTATATGATACTCACCCAATCTACGTCTCTCATAAAACAAGTCCGTTCTACTAGCACCCAGATTAACAATTTTAGGACACCCATCTCTATCTTTCTCCAACCGAGTACACTCAGCGCAGTAGTACGCGTCCGAAATACCTAGTCCTAATTAACACCAAAAATGACTGTAGCAAGACGTTGTACATACCAGGAGCTCCGCAAATAATGCAACGCCCTCCATATGTGCCGAAATTGCACTCGTCGCAAATTCGCACCAGTGTTTCTGGTCGGACGTACGAGTCGCAGACTGGGCTGGTGAAGCGTATGTATGAGCTGCACAAACATGGGACCAGATTTAATGATACTTCACATACCATTTACCATCACATTTTTCGCAAAGGCGGCCAATGGCTAGTACCCTAGAGTGAGATTAAGCTGCTAAACCCAGAAGTCAAACTCACCAATGCCAGGCTGCCTTCGACACATGATCAAATCTAGGGGATAGGCAATTTAACAAGCAAGTTACTGGAGCAACTTGCAAATGCATACCTGGGTGATGTTTAGACATGGCGCAAAAGCGAAAGTGCGAGCACGGTTAAAGAATGAAGGTGATGGAAGTCAAGGAACAACTAACTGGGTAAGCATTGAGTCAGGTCAGTCTCTATGCCCTATGCTTACGTCATACACTTTCATCGCTACTTTTATGTTGTACTTCTAACTTGCACACACGCCTCAAATTTCTACCGGAATTTGGGTAAATCGTGCAGAAATTGTCATAATAGAAATGTATGTATGTTACGCTTTCTAAATCAGACTATGGACAAAAACACAAACAGAGTTCAAAAGGTGGAATACGATTAGAGAAAAGGGCCTTTACAGCTATGACAAATGGAAACTCCCAACGCCTTCTTGCATTGCAATCTGAAGTTTCCGCTTCATAATCTCTTTACTGCTATACTCAGGTAGTTTGAGGTAGTTGACGCAGGTCATCACACTAGGGAGGTAGTTGTCGGCGGTCAGTGGAGCTTCATGAGGTTTGCGGACTACAGTCAGAGGCGGATTCAGCCCACGGAAACCTACAAACGGTTCAACGGAATTCAACATTTGAAAGACTTGATCAATGTTTACACACCTCCAATAGGCAGTTTGGGACTACCAGTTATGAACTGCAAATAGGCACGTCTCGTAGAGGAATCATATTCTGCCATAATTTCTATTAGGTCACGAATCGCCCGACTTTCCACATTAAATCCATGGTCTGCTTTCAAGGCTTCTGAAAGTGCTGAAAAATCATTAGTCAAAAGCTAGACAACCCATAACTTGAACCTACTTTCAATGCTCCAGTCTTCATCTGAGTTGCCAAACAGCATCACCAGTTCGTCCGCCGAGAATGCTCGAAGATCTGACATAGGAAACACTTTAGAGAAACCCTCACGGAAAGCTTTGGCTTGGATAGCAGCTCCCTTTCCAAGGATTGCATCTAAAACCTCTGCAATGTATACATTGACATTCTCAGATGTCACAGGTGTCTGCCTGCCATTAGGCTTGTAAATCTTCAGTTAATTACACATTCAATCGATTAGGAAATGCATGGCTTACTCGAAGCTCGATATCATAACCAGGTATTGTAAAATCTAACGCAAGGTCTTCAAGGTTAACTTGCTCAATTTTGGCAATCTTCTGTGCAACCTAGGCGGCACGTCATTAAATGTTTCATACCCAGAGCAAACCTTTTATTTATTTTACCTTGTCTTGCATGGACCCACTTCCAGTGGCCAAGCTCTGCAGTTGGCCAAGTGAATTGGCCAGATCCAGGTCAACAAGCTGGGGAATGATTATTAGTGTGCACAACAAACTCATCCATCAGTGGTCTAACCTTAAGTGTTGCGATAGTGGCAGGTACTTCTTCACCAAGTATAAGTTTCACGAAAACCTTATTCAGTGAGAGGTCGATGATTCTGGAATCGAGCATAGCCTTTGCAACGAATTGGCCTATGACGCGGAAGATATGAGTGCGTTTCCTATAGGAAGTAGTCAGATGTAATTGTCAGAAAAATAAGTTCACGCTTGAAACGCACTGGCCACCGTCACTTTGTATATCTTCGGCTGATATGGGGGCTGGGTAAAGTCCGGTAGGGTGATCAACATATACCCCCGGTCCTAAGGGATCTGCGTCTCTCCAAAGTTTGAGATCTTTCCGTGCAAATTCCTTGGATACCAGAGAATAAAATTCAAGAGTTGGACCGAGGCCGGTGCCCACCTCTTCAAAGTATTCAACCTCTAGGATGGACGAAGATGAACCATACAACTCAAACACTTTGACGGCGGACTCAAGGATGTGTTTGCGAGAGATACGAACTTTCTGTCGCTGAAGGCGGCCAAGGAAACCAATACCTTCGTCTCGCCTTGAGCTATCTTGACTACGATTTTGTTGGCTTTGCCACTTTAAAATCAAACGTGCATATCCGAATGATGTTGACTGAAGAAAGTTGTACCGAGTCGCGAAAGGAAATAGGAAGGGGAAGTGCTGTGGAAGATCCAGAGCCCAATCAGGAAGACAAGAGCTAAACTCGCCACTTTTGTTAGATTATTGATAATTTCATTAGATTTACAGACAAACCTGGCAACAATCATAGGCTCATCCAACTGTCGCGTCAGTTTCGCTGTAAGTTTATTGTTGACAAATGCAGATTCCGAAAGGCTGCGCCTGTCACCAGGGAATGTTATTCGTTCGGCTTCAAAAGTATTCAGACGGAAGAGCAATCGAAGCAATCGAAGAATTTTGGCGTGCGGCGCATCGTCAGGAAGAGAGGACAAGGTTGGGCTAGGTGACCTAATTTTACTGGCAAGATCGGACGTTTCTAATGACATCGGAGGGGAGTTAACAAACCCATGATGCGTGACAACATCAGACAGCATACCTTCGGAACTAGGAGAAGGCCCAGGAACCTTTTTAAACTTGACCGTGTATATACCTTGCCAGATCATATTAGGAGGCGTTGCACTGGACTGTTTGCGCATTTCATGTTGATGAATGGCTCCGTAGATAGTGAAGTCAAGAGGCAACGTATGGTCATCCATTGAAAATTCAAGATGCCAGTCAGTAGGTCTCGCTTTAAGTGCTGCGGCGTATGAGCCCTTAGAAGATAGTGGATTGCGAGCCATAGACAGCAGCCCATCTTTACTGGAGCCACTAGGCGTTGCAACTCTCGTGCCCTCTGGTGTTTGGGCCTCAATCTTACCACCATCTATACAAATCGCAGACGGGGTAAATTCATACACTTCGTCTGATAGCAATATACGCACCTTCAGCAACAGATACAGTGATAGTCTTATCAGAGACACTATTATCAACATCGACCTCATCATCGAAGACTTCGGCATCTATATCTTCCTCGTCCGTGAAGTCTGCTTCCAATCCTGAATCTATTACATTGTCACCCAATGCATGGGTAAATGAGCTGGCAGATGTGCCAGACGCAGAAGCATCGGGAAGCTGAGCAGCAGCTAATTGGGGGTTTGTAATAGCTTCAAGATTCTTATTTACGTTTCCACTGTCTGTAATAGGAGACTGTTTTGCTAGACGCTGACTGCGGCGGCGCCCGTTGTCCGTTGTGGATGCTGACACCGTATTTGTATCCGATGTGTTCGCGTTTGGGGCCCTTGTTGTAGTAGACGCGCCTTCGCCTGTCGGCCGAGAACTCGATGCAGTAAACCCAGACGCAGCCAATGCTGCAAACATTCCAGATAAGCGGGAGCTGCCCGTTAGAAGCCCAGCAACGCGCGGGCGGAGGTAATCATGCAGAGCTTGAAAAGTCGCAATGGCATGAATTGAAACAACCATGTTATGCAGGTTCCGGGGAATATCCGAGTCGTCGGCAGCAACAAGACGAAGACGCAGTTGACGGGCAAGGAGGGATGGAGAGCTCCGCTTAGAATCTGTTAAACAATTACTTAACATTGGAGACAGAATACAGGACATGTGGAATCTGATCTTACCATCGTTGTTCTGTGTAACAGTGATAACTTCGAACGATTCCATCCTCGTAAAGCTTTCTTGGAGTTTCTTAACTAGTGTGGCGAAAGGCGTATGGTGAGGACTCATTACTTTGGATTTGCGGGCAGTAAGTGCGTCAAGTAGAATTTCTTTGCGCCTTTGCAGGCCGACTATACGTCGAATTAAATAAATAAAAAATGACGTCTAGAAAAACAGTAACACGTACCAGTCCGATTTTCATCTGTAGCGAACTGAAGTAAACTATCTACCACGCCACTTTTTAGCAACTCAAAACTCGAAACGGAGGTATGGGGGGATGCAAAAAGATCAGCAAGCTCCCAGAGCGCTTGAGAATAGTCTTGATCCGTGGCATTTGCTGCTGAAAGCTTTTCCACGACACCGCGAAGACTTTTGAAAGCACTGTCTTCATCGATATCTTCTTTATCTGTTAAGTGTTTGAATTGTATTACCCGAGCTCGCAAAGTAATGGCATCTTCAGGGTCGAGCGATAAGGATGATAACTTTTTGAGACCAGGAATTGTGGGTGGAGGGTTAGGTAATGGGCTATCATCATTGGGTTCAGTCCCCTCCTTATCTTTATTCTTGGACGACGTAAGGGTTCGTTCAGCCAACGTCTCTACCTCGTGAAAAACTCCTTCACGGTGAAATGTCGGTTTGTATAAGGAAGGAAGTTTACTGAGAAGTAAATCAACGAGTTGAAGAGCCCCAATGACAAGAGAAGGATGATCCTTTGACGATAGAATTGAAGAAGCAAAACTAGCGACAGGTACATACTAGATGAAAAAAAGTTAAAATATTTATGATAAACGAAAAAAAGCACTAACCATCAAAACAGGCTTCAGGCCCTCAGGGTCTAAAAAGCCTACCGCCTTCAATAGACCTGTTAGTGTCTTTATCCTGACAGGCGTGATTACGCTTGCAGCATAGACGTCCACAAGGATAGGAACCAAAAGCTGCATGAACCTTGAAACAACAGCCGGATTTGATCGTAGAAGCTCCGTACGGTCCGGAAGCGTGTCTATGACTGGAGTAGGGTTCTCCATGTTGTCCTCGACTTCACGAGATTGTGCACCTGTTGTTGAAGCAGGAGAAATATCATCCATGTGGGATGCCCCCGCAGAAACCTCAGCAACTGAACCAGCCCGAGAAGCATGATTTTGGGCTGCGAGGCGGGCAGCAGCTCGATCAGCTTTGGCCTTCGCTTTGACTAACCTAGCTAGTGACTTCTCCGTGTAAGCTTTGTGATCAAAGACGCCGTCTGAAAGGAAAGGAATTAGATTCGTCTGCGCTGAACTTTTGAATCCATACCTTTAGGGAGAGGGGGCAATAATTCAGACACAAGGCTAAGGGCTTCTTCTACTTGTTCTTTGGGCCTGTGTGCAAGATTTTCCATAACAGTCATGTCGGCGAGACCGCCTCCCAAGCCCTGCCCGCCAGATGCATCTCCTTGATCTGAGTGATTCGCCGATGATGAAGGTAAGACACCTGTTAATATTTGATACAGGGTGTCTACGATATCGGCCTCCAGCAGGGCCAGCGTTATTTTGGGGCTAGCTCGAGCGGAAGTTGCGAGGGCGCGTAGAAGTAGCGTGTAAGTATTGGCAGCAATCAATGGAGAACCCCCGGCGGGGAGTAGCAGTTGGTTAACCGCCTTGATTAGTTCAGTGTTCACTAATGATTCCAAATTCTCGACAGATGAGCGATAATATGAATCAACAACGCGAATAACACAAAGACACGCAAATTCAACCAATCGCTGGTCCGAATATGATAAACAATTGCGTATAATAGGCCAAACTCCTTGGATCATCGCGAAATGTTCAGGAGAAACATTTCGGCAACAATTGGATGCCGCCTGTAGAGCTGTCCTCTGCACTGCGATAGAGAAGAAGTCCAGATAATTTAACAAGGCAGCCAGCCCGCCTTCGCGTACGATAGAGCTCGGGAATTCCTCTGATATTTTCTCCAATGTCTAGAAATGAATGAATTTAAATTACGGCTTTCAGGTCACGGCTTTAGAAGACTCACACTCAATGTTTGTTCGGCCAGATCGATGTAAGATATTTCAATTAGCTTGCTGCACAATACGGGAATGGCACCATGGTAAACCACGGTATGAGCTACGCCTGGTAAGGCTTCCATGAGATTAGCCAGGCATCTGCAAGCCAATACTTGAGCTTCCAGGTTTTCATCACCTTGATAGTGACCGCCAGAGCTCATTGCGATAGCAGCTGCAAGTGCAGCATCTTCGTTGCGTTCGCCTGTTTCATCTTCTTCGTCCTCTTCTTCAGCGCCGCGACCTCCCAAAATTTTGACCAGCTCGCGCACAAATTGCTCAACTTGGAAAGATCCAGCTAGTGTATCTTCAGTGCTGATGCTCAGTAATTCGCTCAGCTCCTGAAGGGTAACGAGTCTGGTAGTGGGGTCGGCTGTTGTCTTGATGTTGTTTAGCATTGTCTTTAAACGAGATGACAGCGATATCATGTACGATCCGAATTGACGATAGTCGCCGAATATAGCGAGGGCAGTGGCTTCGTCCATTCCGCCAGGGATAGGGCCTGCATCACTGGAAGGCAAACCGCTGTTATCATCATGGCCGTGAAAATCGTCGTCATCAATATCATCAATATCATCATCCTCATCTTCATCTTCATCTCCACCGCGAGAGTCTGCTATCGCATCAGCTGCTGCTGCCTCCATAGTTGAACTGATCGATTTCCGTCCTTCGTTGGAAGGTTGCTTTTCGTCCAGCGTCTCTTCAAGGTCCGAACTAGTATGTGTAAGATTCTTATAGTCTCCATCAATCATTTCCACATCTTCATCCTCTATGCGGGAAGAGCTCGCAACCGCCATCTTCGACTTCATAGTGGACTTCCCTTTCGAGGTGGATGTACTGCATAGATACAAATTAGTGATCCATATAGAGGACTAAACATAGTATAAGTAATACCGGGATTTGCGGGGCATTTGTGGAGGGTGACTTGAAGACGAGGATCGAAGTGAATAGCCTGTAGTCTTGGACCGTTTCGTGGCGGGTCCTGTATTATCGTCTTCGTCAAAGTCGGGAGCTGCACGCTTCTTGCCTTTTAAGTCTCTAACTGGTTCAGATATAGTTAGAGGGACAGATACCGAAGCCAAATTGCGACGAGGACTGATATGTACCAAAACTAGGTTAATATTTGATATACTAGATGAGTAAGTAATTTTACATACCGTCTGGGACCGCTTGACAATGTCTCAGGCTGTATTTCTTTAGCTTTCCCCTTTCCTTTGGTATTTTCACGAGAGCGAGTAGATTTGGAGGGACTCGCGCGAACGTTACGTGTACTGGCGGACTCGAAAGGCGTAGCTGATAATCCTCCCCCTGGTTCTTGATGAGAAGAATCGCGATCTTTTCCGTGGTCTGTGCTATGAGCTTTCTCCTTCGCTGCCTTCACCCTAGCACTTGAGCGAATCGGTTTAGTTTCAGATGTGTTAGCTGAATGAGAGTCTTGGCTCGGATGAGCGGTAGATGCACTGGCACTGGCTTCTGAATATTGGATTTCTCGTAAATCCATTTAGTGCATACGCCCAGCCATCGATCCCGACTTATAAGCAAGTAAGAGCAGAAAGACCACACGGTTCCCGCGATGGAGGTTCAGAAAGGAGTAAAGGAGGAAGTCAGACCTCGCGAAACGCCCTAAAGCAATCATCATCCTTTCCTTATATAAGCAAGTGGCTTGAAATGGATGTCCGAGTTTAAGTTGACCAATTGCACTGCAACTATGTTACTCGATCTGTTTGCAAGGTCATTAAGTTTTTACACTGGCTTATGGCTAGCATCTCACGACTGACTGATTTTTATGACCCACCAAATTATAACAACTGGATGACAACTTGATGAACAAATACAAGTAGTACCTATTTAATCAAAACCTCATTGATGACTTCCTCAACGCTAGAGATGAAAAGCTCGGCAATCCTTTCTATTTCTTCCACTGTGATGTTGTAGGCGGGGGCAAATATGATGTGTTCACCCTTTGTCCCTTGCAGGTTTGCACCCCCATTCATTCCCATACAAACCAAGCCATTTTCCAGAGCACGAGCCTGTACCAGCATTGCAAAAGTGGATCCAGGAAATGTCAAATCGCCAAATTCAAACTCAACCGCCCAAAATCCACCTCCACCTCGAATGTCAAAAACGTATGGTGCAGCCAAAGAATTGGGACCTGCTAAGCCGGCTTTCAAAAGATTCTCTGTGATAAGCAACGTACTTAGTATAATGGCTTCAGTAGTTACTATGTTTATATTTTTACCAAAATGTGAACCCTGCTTGCGGATATTCTCAAGAAGGTTTTCTTTCTCGATTACATTTTGAACGGCCAATGCAGCCGCGCACGCCAGAGGATGTGCCTGTAATTATAGTCAGAGGTTATAGTCAGAAATCGGTTAAGGTCTATGTATGCGCTACAAACTTGATAAGTATGACCATGCTTCCAGAAGCCGGATTTATCTCGTACCCCATCAGCAACACGCTGAGACATCAAAACAGCACCAATTGAGGCATAGCTATACAATGCAAGTTTTAACCTTCGCAGGAGCATCAACATGAACGAAAATATACCCTCCACCAAGGCCTTTAGCGACCGCTTGGATATCCGGCTGCAGGCCATTTTAGCGTCGGGACAGGTAGAAAAGTCAGATCTGAGCTCACAGATGCACCGTCCCCGAAAGACTCCCACGCATGCAAAGTTCCCATACCTAAGCCCCCAACGGCGATTAGCATAAAAACATACATGAACTGTACACATACGGCCCATGCCACTCATAACCTGCGACGAGGGTACATTTAATGAACTGTGGAAGGAGAGCATACGCATGCACTTACCTCATCAAGGATAAACAATGCGCCATACTTCTCACAAACAGATTTTACAGCTAATGAAATGTATTAGCTCGTCATAGACAACAGTCCCAAACCAGACCGTAACCTTTGAAGTAGCCTTTCGGAGCTGGTACAACACCGGTGGTAGCACCCACTACTGTTTCAGCGACAACTAAGTAAGGGTGGTAATTAGCAGGATGAAATAGATAGTAGTGAGATCATATCTTGCAGCCAATCACGGTATCTGGACCAAGTTCAATGAATTTGTTTTCTAGTTCCTGGCGGAGACGTTCAACATATTGTTCTTCCGTTTCATCCGCCTTCTGGAAACGTTTTGCGTAGGCTGGAGATACGTGGTAGAAGTGTTGATCGTCCAGCACAGAGGCATATGGAACACGTCTCGTCGGGTGATATGCTAAGGACAGCGTTCCCAGAGTATTTCCATGGAAAGACAGTTGTCTGGCAATAAATTTGGCCCTCTGAGACTGACCAATCTCAAAGAAATACTTGTCCGAAAGAATTTAAGCATTAATAGTTTGAATCGATTGATTGGGCATTAAATACCTGTCTAGCCAACTTCAAAACGCCTTCCATGGCCTCAGAGCCTACGAAGGCTGATCAGTCCAGATAACTTACTTTCGAAATGATATATTTGCCTCCAGAAGCAAAGCCGCACAATGCAAATGCACCGTTGCTCGTGTCGATGAGTTTCTTGGCCAGGGCCTCTGCAGGCTCATTGGATAGTTGCATATTGTAGACATCTAAATATTTCCGAACATCAAAAATGGTACTATCGTGTAGTATGAGCGTCGAGATGTACAGGAGACTTTGTCGACTTGATCTTTGATAGCTTGCATCACGACTGGATGGCTGTTCCCAAGGCAGGTAACAGCAGCACCACCGACGCCATCGATTAGCCTTTGTCCACTTTCGAGGGTGATGTAGTTTCCCTCAGCTGCAACAGCGACTGGGGGTCTCCATGGAGTCCTATGTAGAATATGGGTTGGACGGACAGGTTCTGCCATGATTTATGTAAATCTAAGAAGTTGAAAGGTCGTTCCAAGGTGAGAGTTGGCTTGTCCTAATCGGATCTTGACGGCGTTAGATGACGGCGTGCATATTTATATTCAACCCTCTTCGATAACATTATCAGATCCTCGATTAATTAAGTAAATGTGAATTTCCAATGCTTACAGGATAACCAAACTGTGCCAATTCGTAAGGAAGCATAAGTAAGCGCTACAGTCACCTGTAGCTTCTAATATGCATGGAGTGAGAATCTCGGAAACATGCATAATGGCATTTGGCAGTTTGTGCTATAGATGGGTGCAGGTGTTCAAACTCAAGCTTGAAAGTAACGGCGACAAGAATGACAGATTCAAATCTTTGGCATTCTGAGGCAGAGGCAGAATGTGATAAGGATGTGCAGTCCCAAAGTATTCTTTTCGAGCTACTGTACCATAAAGCGCAGTCAAAGATCAGTGCCTGATTCAAGCAAGAGTCAAGTTGTAGTCAAGTCAAGATTTCAAGCTTTAAGTCTCTTTAAGCTTGTAAAGCTGCGACTGTGGGATTGTTTTGGGATGTGCCAAGGACTCCGTAGACTAGACCTGCGTTCATACATTACGTAAAGTGATAATCACAACCAAAGGAAAGCAACGCGGCGAACAACAGCGAACGACCAACGCGAACCACTTTGGAACCACTGTTCAACAAATAAACTGTTGAACAGGACGGACTGTTTCTACATTCACTAACTCTTAGTCCATTCAACTTACTGAAGGATCTTTCGTCAAGCCTACCATCAAGAAATGGCTCCTGCCGAGAAAACGATAAAGTCTAAATCGCTCAGTCGAGACCAAACCTTGCACAAGTTTTTTAGTGCGACTCCTCTGCCCAAGTCAACCACAAAAGCCAAGCCACGAGAGAACCCGAAATCAACTCGCTCTCCGACCGACGCAGAAGTAATTGTAATAGACTCGGACAGCGAGGAGTCGATTGAGTTTATTGATCCACCTGCCATTAAGAGGCGCAAGTTGACATTGTACCCTAAGAGTTCAGATGTAAACACACAAGGGGATCAACAAGGCCATTCTGGCACGAGTCCTATTTCCAGTGCAACTTCTTCCAAATATGTTGGGGATTTAACATCGAGCCGGGAAGAGGTCTCCTATGAATGCTCAGTATCTGCCTTTGGTCGACCATTTCTGCTTGTCAACGCGGAGTTAAAGGATACGGTACCAGGCGACACGGTACCAGACCACCAGGAAGTGGCTACACAAAGCTTTGAAACCCCACAAATGCTCAGGGTCAATTCTGCTTCTCTGAGCTTGCCCTTAGTTTCCTCAGCTTTTAGTTCCGACGACATCTCTGCTTCATTACAAAATATGACGCCCGTGGATATCGACCTTGACTTTGACCAATGGGAACAGGAAGACGACGAAAACGTACCTAATCCTGCGGAGAGTGCTGATAGTTACGAAACTAATAACAACAAAACAATGAGTCACTTTGATGCATCCCAACAGGCAAGTTATTCTTTGGCAGAGTGTACGCATAGGAAAGCTTATCTTCTCTTGCCTACAGGATGCAGGAGCCAATCAAACCGGTACAACTAAAGAATCTGGTAACCCATCCATCCTTTTCAAGGAGTCCTATTCGATTTCGCGACTATCAGTCGACACAGTAACCGTCGAGAATAAGGGCAAATATGCAACAAATAATAACGCGTTCTCTATACTTATGACTTCTAATAAGGATTCCGAGGTTTGGAAGGAAGTCGATGTAGTGGAAGGGACAGCTATGAAGCAACGAAATTCAAGGACCGACCGTCGAAAAGCTCCGTTTTATAAAGTAATGCCAGGAATGCCCATTGCTGTCGATGCATTCAAATACGGCAAAATTCCTGAAGTGACTGCTTACTTTCTAACGTATGTCATTGCGTCTCACTAGTAATGTATATTTACTGACTTTCTGAGTTCAACTTCTAGTCATGCTCATTCAGACCACTATACCAACCTCTCATCCAGCTGGAAACATGGCCCTATTTATTGCTCAGAGGGCACTGCAAATTTAATCATACATATGCTATCTGTGGACAAGAAATGGGTGCATCCTTTACCTATGGACGTTGCCACCATTATACCAAATACCAACGGCGTGACAGTTACTCTCATTGAAGCGAATCACTGTCCCGGGTCGTGTCTCTTTCTATTCGAGGGACGTCAAACTGTCAATGCTGGCGACAGTGCATACAAATCAACTTATATAGGATCACATAAAATATTTCGGTATTTACACTGTGGTGATTTTCGCGCTTCCCCCCAACATGTTCTTCATCCAGCGGTGAGGAACAAACCTGTAGATCAGTTATACTTGGACACTACCTACCTTGATCCAAAGGTAAATTGTGGACTATAATTCCTTCCTGATTCCACTGACGTGCATCTTTAGTACACATTTCCCCCTCAACCACTTGTTGTTTCTGCTTGTGCTGGACTGGCCCATAAACTGAATGATGCTTGTATCACGTACAGCATGGACACAAATATGTTTGACTGGCTCTCGTCTCACGTCAAAAAGAAAATAAAGGAACCATGTAGGTTACTTTTCGTCGTTGGGTATGTTTATATATCATTGCAAAGGTACTTTGTTTATTTTTCCCCCCACAGGACATATTCCATTGGTAAAGAGCGGATGGTGAAAGGTGCTTCACAAAGTCATTGTTTCTATCTTGTCCTATAGTTGACAGTTTCTATCGCAGCTATAGCCCACGCACTCAATAGCAAAGTCTACTGTGACAGCCGAAAAGCAGATATCTTGAGATGCGAAGGCGATTATGAGCTGAATGCGCTACTCACAAGCAATCCACGGAACGCTTTGGTTCATCTTGTACCTCTAGGAACAATTACAACAGATATGCTCAAAAACTATCTCGATCGGTTTCAAGGGTTTTATAGTAGAATTGTTGGCTTTCGTCCAACAGGATGGACGTATGTCACCAGTCAGGGAAGTGACTTGTTCCCAACTAATCACAATCTCGGACAGATATACTCCCTCCGTAGGCAAAAGCTCTTCATCCACAGTCGCAGGCGTCCTAACGCACGCTACTGGGAAGGACTTCAAATATACCGATCTCAAACCTTCTGCTAAATCAACAGCAACAATACAAATTTATCCTGTTCCCTATTCGGAGCACTCATCGTTTTACGAGTTGACGTGCTTTGCCATGTCCCTCAATTGGGAGAAGATAACAGCAACGGTGAATGTAGGCAGTGAAACCAGCAGAGCCAAAATCAAGCACTGGGTCGACAAGTGGGAAACCGAGAGCAGGAAATATGTTAAGTACACCATAGTTCCTTATCGACAACCAGACTACTGGTAATACACACATTTGTCATCGCCGGCATCCTCAGGGTAGACCCGTTAATCGCAAAAAAGGCTGGATAGCGTACAAACGTAGATGAAGATGTAGAATTACTCAGCAGCCCTCTTTCTCCTGACATCCCGCTCCTCGGAGATGGTGAGCTTGGTACCCTTACCCTTAGGAAGGGATATCCATGGCTTAATTCCCTCACCAATGACGAAGATGTTGGTGACGCTAAAACTACTTAGGTCACTGTGACAATAACCATAATTAGCACGTACCGAGTGGCAAACGTTCGGTCAAGGGAGTCCTTTACATGGACGATATCGAATCCTCCAATATGTTTTTCCCTGTGTACGATAACACCTGCCCTGCCCATATTACGTCCACCAGTGATCATGACGATGTTGCCAGTGTCGAACTTGACGAAGTCCGTGATTTTGTTCTGTTCCAGGTCGAACTTCACAGTATCGTTGGCGCGGATAAGGGGATCAGGGTAGCGGATGGTACGGCCGTCATGGGTGACGATGTGGGGAACACCTCCAGTTCCAATAGCAACGCGGCGAACTTTGAGGAGTTTGTAGGAGGCCTCCTCGGGGGTGATGCGGTGAATAGTGAAGCGCCCCTTGACGTCGTAAAGCAGGCGGAAGTGCTCGCCGGACTTTTCAATGGAAATGACATCTGATAAAGCCTAATTAAACATGACAGAGACAGCAGTATTATTTGGACGACGTACCCATGAATCCCGCAGGGTAGGTGGGGTCGGTGCGGACCTTCGCGTCAATTTTGATCAAGCGCTGCTTGACGATTGCAGTAACTTCACGTCCAGTTAAGGCGTACTTTAGCCTGTTCCGGAGGAAGACAGTAAGGGGGAGCGACTCCCGGAGTTTGTGGGGACCGGGGGAGGGACGAGGAGCCTAAGTTCCGATGCAGTGCTTCAGCGATGTTTCGCAAATGTGATATTTCACCACATACATAAGTCCCGCTCAATTTGTCCAACATCCATGACGAGGGGGCGCTAAGGCGCTTCAAGTGCTTTTTGGGTCCACGAGCCTATACGTAGCAGGATGTCAGTCTCATGAGGGCGAACAAGAATTTAGCCCTCCCAAGAACCCATCCCGAGGTCATCCAGTCAGACGATTTTGCATCCATCAATTAGGACCGCAATTTCGTCAAAGTAACGACCTAGGCGAGTTCTTGAAGGCCTTTCGAATAGGATTACGGACCATGCTGAGCTGGAGTCTTCTTGAAGATGGCGGACGTTGTCGGCGTGCCCGTTGTCGATGAGCTTTTGGCAATCTACCAGTGGAACCACGTGCGGGAAGTTTGGTTTGTCACTGTCACGTCTGGTCGGTCACATTTACCATTCTACTGTGTTGGTTTTGGAAGGGACGTTTCATGGTAAGAAATGCACTTACTACTCGCCCCTGGCTGTTATGTAAGTACCAGATAAGTTGAGAGTATTGGCGTCTTTGCACGCTCTAAAATGTGTATATCAGCAAATGTATGATCTTAGTAAGTACGTCTGCAAGTGATACATTTAAAAGGTGTTCTGCATATGCAGGACACTAGCGACACCGATATTAATTAGTTGTGTCTGGTAATTACTTCCCATGATGCTTGGTGGATTTATGAGAGTTCCCCTTGGCTTCAGCAAAGTTCTATAGCGCACCAGCCCGTGTTCACTACGAAAATTTATATAAATACGAATACAAAATGTGACAAAAATCAGGCTGAAGAGAATAAACAAACATTACAGTACTTGTCCAAAGTTGCTTTAAGGTACTAAGGTACTCTCTATGTACGTGCATAAATTTCCAATGACACAAATAAATCTAGTTTGTATCTTGTAGTTTGGCACTAGATGAGCTATAATCACGCAAAAACAGGCGGAGGATGATTGGTATGATGATGTGTATGGTATCCAGTCCTGACCTGGCTTTCGTACGCATCGAATTTTCGTGAGGGTTTCGTGTCTGGCAAAGGGGAATCATCTGAGAGTGGCGGGGAAGGATATAAATCCACGGGAGAGCCAATAGAGACCTTTACTGTCGGCGTGCTTTCTAAGGTCTGCACATGTAACACAGGTGGTGACCTGTGAAGTTGATGTGGAGTCGTGATCGTACGCCCGTACATGGTCCCAGAACCTACGCCCTGTGCCTCGTGTACTAGATGTTCTGAAGATAGGTCGGGCGCATCGTAATCGGATAACATTATGGGGTCATCTTTAGTGGTGGGCAACATCATGTCTTGGTTGGCCTTAATGCGACGTAACTTCTTTTCTCCTTTGGCAATGTCCCCCTTGGCATTATTATACATGTAAAGGCCCATGAATGTCATGCATATTCCAAAGGCTTGGACAGGATGAACCGCTTGATTGAACCATACGATGGCTATGCAGATCACCGCAACACGTTTAATCAGCGAAGCAATAGAATACGTCACTGGAGATGTAGAAGACAGAATGATGAAGGCGATGATGTTTTGTGCATAGTGCACAGTTCCATTGAGGAAGAAATAATAGGCAACAGAGTGTGGCGGTGGTCCTCCTTTGGGTGGGGTTGCAGGAGCATTCGACAATAGTACCGGTAAATCATAATAAACCCAGATGGGAATCATGAGGATAAAGGCCATGCTTGAAGAGTACAGCAACAGATTCATTTTGTCAAGCTTGTGGGATGCAGATAATGCCCTTGCGCCTGGAGATGGCATGATCTTCTTGAAAAAGATATTGGAGCTAACAAAAACGAGAGCGGAACCAAAGGCACAAAACAAGCCGATCGCGTTTGATGCCGATACATCGAACGAGCATGCCAGCATAACTCCAAAGGTTAACGGCAAAAGGGAGATGTACGTCCTCGTGGAATAAGAAACGCCAAAGAGAAGCGCATAGGCCGCAACAGTAAATAGTGGTGACAAAGCCTGGCCAATGTTTCAATTTGTGGGTCGAATTGGTTAATCTACTACTCTCACCTTGATGGTATGTACGGTGCTGACTGGTATTCTGGAAATAGCGATACTGGAGAAGATGTGACCGCCCACTTGAAAGAGACCCATTGGAAAGGTATTATTGATAATTTCCCGGGTTGGCATCCGTAATGTTGAGAACCGGACCAACGGCGACATGAACAGTAGACAATAGGAGGCGACAAATCCAAACTGGACGAAAGTGAGGGTGATGGGGTAGCGGAATTGGTTCAAAATGGCTTTCCCGGTGTTAGAGGAAAGCGCAGATGTAGTGTACCACAGACCACAAAGGAGGATGAAAACGAAGTTTGATGACTGGTTGGAGGCGGTCATAGACGCCTTTCCAGTAACGAATGACCTAGATGACCGTCTATTGAGAAAAGGAAGGTAGAAGACTGCAAGATTTGGGATCTCCTCCAGGGTAGATCCAAATTTTGCCGCCATCTTTTGCGCCCATGGTTTATCGTTTGTCCAGACAGGACTATACATGGGTAGCCGACCAGCGTGCATACCCCATCCTGCGTTTCGTTGGCGCGATTTTTCATGAGATTGGTTCAAATCATAGCCATGCAGTTGAGGAGGATGCATAATAATGATATATTGAGGAGGGGTAGCGAGGATATTACTGGGTAAATGGGAGCATTCAGGCCAGTACTGGCGATGCGGACGGGGATGAAACAGCAAACAAAACGACTGCCTCTAAACCAGAAGAGCATCAGGTTACATAATCACCATCGTAAATGCCTAATCTTATCAGATATGCAGTCGTGTCACTGTTTGAACCGATACTACTATATACTGAACTTCATACCCATCCTTCATGTCCCAAATTGTGCTTGCTCCCGTTACAGCAGCCCACGTCGTTGTAGAGGAAGAAATTAACTCTGTTGATCTAGTTCATCAACCCGGCTCTGTTGCTCCGTCATCTGTTCCTGGGGCTGTAGAGTCCCCTGCTATTCCTACATCAGACGAAGCGGCAAGCTCATGTTTACCACAACCGGAGCTGGCGCCAGTGCCAGCGGCTTCAGAAATAACCATACCCTCCGATCTAGTGGCAGATAAAACTCGCGTTACAAAAATGGCCGATAAATCTTCTTCTGCTACGGACGTCAAATCAGCCCCTGACGGAGCTGATGCTCCGGAACGTATGAATGAGCTCACCGCCAAGTTCACGGAACGAGAATGGGGTGCGCTCAAGGAATTTCGGGTATGTATATTAATATAGTACTAATCTCGCCCGTTTAACAAACGTTTGACGGACGTAGACCAGGATTCCAGAGTTACTGGAGAAAGCATATCCAGACAAAGAAAACGCCCGAAAAACTCCAATAACACTTTGGGGAGTACCCATTGATCCCAACGACCTACACGGAGACCCACGAGTCAGCGTCATCCTTATGAAATTTCTTCGAGCGAGGTATGACCATTTACTGACGATCCAAAAGGTTTATTAACACACGAACAGAAATTTGAGCATTAGTGATGCTGGTGAACAATTAACTAGTACACTGTGCTGGAGGGAGACGTTCAATATCAAAGCGGCATTGGAAGAGGACTTTCCTCAGGATGTTTTTGGGAACTTGGCTCACATATCCGGAAAAGATAACGAAGGCCGTCTGGTTGTGTATGCTTATACGTCACAATCTGTTGAACACTTGCACTAACGGACCATATACTAGATACAATATTTACGGAGGTAACCAAGATTTGAAAGCGGTCTTTGGTGATGTGCAGAGGTTTATCCGGTATGATTATTTATTTAGTTTTCTCGTCGCGTCCTGCTGAACGGCTTGCCTAACCCACATCGACAGATGGCGTGTGGCACTGATGGAGAAGAGTGTCATGCAGTTGGACTTTATACATCATGATCAAATGATTCAAGTGCATGGTACAGTTTTTCAATTCAAAGACAACGAGTTTCTCCTAATCTCTGGGGTGACCCTTTAAGATTACGAAGGCGTTAGCCTGACAAGCCGCGACGCCAATTCAAAGGCAGCTGCTACAGAAGCTACCAATATTTTTCAAAATCACTATCCCGAGATGCTAGTAAGAGTCTACCAACATCGAATTAGACGCGATTTACGAGCAATCGATTAGTTCAAGAAGTTCTTCATTAATGTTCCTACACTCCTCAACTGGATATTTTGGCTTTTTAAGCCTATTATTTCAGCCAATACTATGGCAAAGATGTGTGTGGTAGGAACCGGGAAACAATCAATCAAGAAGGAACTGTCCGAATACATATCTACAAGCCAAATACCGACGCGATATGGGGGAGAAGGAGAAATTTTTTGAACATGAAATCGAGGAGACCGCATTAGTTCTCCGTATATTTTAATTTTTGCTTCCTGTACTTAATGTAGAGACAGGCATATACCACAGGATGTTTTGTGTTATTATAAAAACAAAAAACAAAAACGAAGTCAGCTTATCGAGAACAGGCCACGGTTGCAGGAGAACGCCTGCGAAATTCGAATACAGCACCATCAGATAAGATAGGAAGAGGTGGCGTTAAACTGTACAGTTAATGCGGAATATCCCGTTGGATTTCCCACGAGCGAAGCCCAATTAGCGGTAGTGGGCACCTTGCTGTCGCACATCCTCCGCAATTCCTGAAGATGGTTCGTTATCATGCAAGAATATCCCCCAATCCGCGCAGACTGACGCCTAGTGCTCTGTAGACGAAACGCACCAAGAAAGTAGGAATTACCGGTAAATACGGAACCGTAAGTTGAGTTCAGAAAAATGCGGTGCACATCGAAGACTAAAGATCGATAATTGGGCATGTTAGCGTTACGGTGCTTCCCTGCGTAAGCAGGTCAAAAAGATGGAAATCTCGCAGCACGCACGGTACACTTGCACGTTCTGCGGCAAGGTATGTAGTATTTGAGTTTAAAAGAGATTCTTTCAATAAATTACGCCTTTTAGGACTCGGTGAAGAGAACTGCCGTTGGAATCTGGCATTGCGGGGCATGCAGGAAGACGATTGCGGGGGGTGCGTGGACTGTGTCTACAACAGCAGCTGCGACAGTTCGCAGGTACGTCAACTCCAATAATTGCCACTGTATCAATCATCTCATCTGCATGTTCACTACCCAAAAGCACTGTCCGTCGGTTACGCGAGATCACTGAGGCATAGATCAACTCGTTTTTCTTTTTCTTGTTGCTTGAATCGATGTGTTATGCCGCATGAATCTATTTTTTTCATGATCCTAGGCTCACATGTGGTGCTGTTCTTGATAGAAAAGTTTGTACAACCTGCGGCAAAACACATGTTAGTGTGATCATCTTTCGAATGGATGAGCCCTTGTATTATTGGACTTGACTTAGCCAACTTGTCGTCGAATTGTCGCTCTGGGGACTGCCATTCGCATGGTCGAGTCACAGGTGGTATACTTGTACGAAATTTATATCCAAATAATTATGTTTGTGAGATATTATTTTTATCGCATTGAACAAGTGCAAAACTTCGGCTTTCCCCTATAGTCAATTGGAAACGAAGACCATTTTATGGAATCGTCCTCACAGCGCCTTTCAGAAGTCCGTTCGTTGACTTTTTCAACGACGCGTATTCTATAAATCCAGGTATAGTCACAGAACGACACGATACGTACACATTTACGTCGGCATAACCTGTTATGCACACTGAAATAGTATGAATAAACCACGCCCCGCCAATTACGATTCTGTTATAATATCAATAGCACTCTGAGCAGGTACGCCGGTGGTATCATCAACCTCTCCATCCGCGTCCGCGTCATCTCTTGAAAGCAGATAGTTGGGATCAACTACCTCAGCCAATGCCTCTTCCCTTTCAGCTTCTTCTTCTTGACTGAGTGGTGCATGTAGCACCTTAATAATTTCCCACTTGTCATCATATTGATCGTATATCTAAAGGCCCATAAGCACGCGCAAAGTATATCCGCTTAGCAGACTCACATTTACACGCCTCTTTTTCAGATGCATCTTACGCTCAATGTTTTTATAGTAGGCACCCTTTACCCGCCGCGTCCGCTCGGCTTCTACGTCTAGATGTCCTTCGACTGGAGGATCCCCTTCAGACAGGACCAGAAGGAACTCATTTGGAACCTCCTGTTCCACTTTGACCGTCTCATAGTCCCGTACGAAGTGGAATGTCGTTTCCTAAATCACACGACGTCAGTATTTCCTCAACGAAGTGCCAATTTGCGCGTACCTCTTCGTTTTCTGGAACCTCATATGGGACTTGGGCAAAGCGGGTCTCCTTGAATTGTATTGCCGACTCATCGTCATTTGTGAGATAAAATGCCAGGAATGAATCATGTTCCGTCTTCATTGGGCGTAGAATGGCGCAGTCCAAGCGAGGATCATCAACCTAGATTCAAATGAGTCTGGCGATTTATGTTCGTTATGTCATGACGGACCTCAATAGGCCGGTCGCCTGGCCGCTCAGAAAATCTAAACAAGTCATATTGATTTGCCCAAATATCGGCGTCAGGGAGGACGGGATACGATTCGACAGCGGTTACACCAGGCTTGTTCGGATGCCGCAAGGATTGTAAAGAGAAATTATCATTACATGCAGCAAAAGATGCTTCAATGTCACGTAGTTGAGCATTCCTAGAAACATCGACTGTGGCTGATGCGATATGTTTCCTGTGAAGAAATATTTTAGAGTTGAAGGAGAGCGTCAATCAAGGAAATACGCACTGTTCGGCAAGTCCAGAGCGTTGGACACCCTCCCTGCTAATATATTCTGTCTTCCTAAGCCAGGTCACGCTTGATGCTGGTGTTTGACTACTTGACCCCACTCGACCGTTTCCATTGACCGTATGAGCACCAGTTGACGATGATGGGTCCAGTAAGAGGGCCGCATCTTTCGGGTCAAGTTTTGGAGTATTGTGCATGTCTGGGTTGAGTGCTAGAATAAAAGTGTGAATGCACCATCGATTACTGTATGAAGCAGCACTAACGTACTTGATTCGTCGCCATTTTCCTCCCAAAGGCATTCCCATTTACCCAAATCTAGTGGCATACCACATTCTGCATCGACGATCATGGGGAAAGGCGTTTCATGAGCCAACCCATGAAGGAATTCCGGACGCGCATAACGCATCGGATCCGTTGGAATGTTGAGCAGTTTTGGTGGACATGGAGGGGCGGGGAGAGGATTTGAGTATCGGACTCGTACTAAAAGGTCTAGTTTGGAGCTGAATACATTTCAGTTTTCATAACTGTAGCTGCAATATTCTCTACCTTTACCTTTTCTTCGAGCTCATGGCGGGTTTGGATTTGGATCCTTCAAAGTAAATGACCAATTGCTGCTGTTCGGCATCTGCAATGAAGCCACCAGCAAATAATGAACAACAACGCCTACACGAACGGCACGTCTTGTTGTCGGTTAATATGATTGAATAGCAATTGAATAGTTGTTACAATTGTTACAAAGTCGTTGTTGACTCATGAGTCGTAAGACGAGGGGCTACGAGGAGTGAATTGGGGAAGGAAAAAGTCTTAAGGACTACTACCGAGTCTGAGCGGGTGAGTCGCGATATAAAGCCAGGCAAAAGCCAGGCGGCAAATCAATTAAAGTAGGAAGAGCAAGACAGGTTAGGTATTACATATATTAGAGAGTGTAAGTGCGATTAGCCCTTCGGCGCCTACATAGCCTTCAGTACCATGTCTTCTAAGCCAATGGCTTTGAATTCTTCGCTTTCGAGATGTCCACCTTCCGAGGTCGGCGCCCATACAGCATCATCCAGGATATAGACCAAGAGTCCTTTCCGACCCTCCGTAGTTCTGCTCACCCTAAACAGCGGCATTCTTGAAATTTCATGAGTCTTTCCGGTCGGAATGAAAAGCAGATTATGCGAAGCCGCGTATTCTTCCACAATAGAGCGGAATGTAATTTCATGCGTCCGTGTTGGGGGTTTTGCAATCCTTTCCGTGTCACGGCGACCGGCTGGAGGGGCAGATGGTGAAAGTTTCGCACTAGTGTCGGGCTTTGCAAGCTTTGTAGGTGCATCAGGCCCAAGTTCAATTGCTTTATTCATCAATTGTAGACCCCTCATAAACCCACCATGGATGCCTGGCAGGTTGCGAATCGACTCCGGAAATACATCTTTCCAGAAAGAGTACCACTGGGCAACCTCCTCGAAGCTGACTCGAGGTTGAATAAGCCACAAGTGCAGAATATCCAGCCATTTTGGGAAAAACTCGACATCTAGTATTTGCGACAAGATAGAAGGGCGAATGATGTCTGTCCAGACAAATACTCGTTGCAAAGGCTCCACCTTCTGGTCGCGAGGGTTAACACGGAAATCATTGCGGAGAGTTGCTGCAAGTTTGGGAACGACATATTTGAGGATAACAGCATCCCACTCGGATTTGTCAAAGACATTCTTCCATGATAACAAGTCACTAGGAATTGGTTCATCTACCGTCCAATTCCGGAGTACATTCTTGATCTTCCGTCTGGCATCGCCAACAACTTCTTCGAACCTCAGCCCAACATGAGATAGCCAAGGAAAGACGATGGAATGTAATGGTATAACGGACTTTTTGATGTTCCAGTTGGCGACTGACTTCTGCAATTTGGGCAGGATTAATTGGTCGAGGAGATTATCGCGTATGAAGGCAGGGAGGAAAGAGGACCATGCTTCATATAACTTGACGGCCGGGAGAGCATCTTCCGGTGACCATTGATTGTTTATTGAAGTCCTGACTTTGGGTAACCAAACATTCCAGAGTAAACTTTCGAAAGGAGTCATAGGCTTTTCGCTGTATTTTACATAGTCAGTCGACGCAAGAAGAAGAATAAATGCTTTAAACATACCTGATTTTTGCCTTCGCAACCGTTTGTGAGCCGTAAATATCAACATCTGAGATCGGCGGTTCTTCAGCTGTGATCTTTAATGCACGGCGCCACGTTTTGAATGTGGCGAGGAATCTTGTTGGGTCATCCAATGGATTCCAATCAGACATCATTCTCCTCATCACAGGTGTTATGGCAGCAACGACAAGTTCATCAAGATGGTATTTATCATACTCGTCGGTGAATTCGTATATCAACCTTTCGAACAAGGGTGAAAAGGGTTCTAAAGATACTTCGTAGGTTGTACGAAGGGTCCTTGCTACATCACTTATATCGTTGGCTATGATTTTCACCTGTTGCAATCGAGCAATTAATTCGGCTTCATCCTCGACTTTCCTGCGCAGGCGAGCATCTTCGGAGATAACGAACTTTTTTCGCTCCTGCAAAGCTTTGGCTTCGCGGGCGAGCCCGTCCAAGTCGCTTTTACAAGCGTCTGCAATGAGCCTGATGTTATGACGCACTTCGGGAATACGTGTTGGGTCATTTGACGGAGACCAAGAATTTAGGGAAATATCGGCTAAAGACGAGACTTCCCTTGGCTGTACAGAATACATGCAAGTTAGCACACGATGTTGTATGAAGAAACAAATCGCATACCACAGCACCAGTTGCATCGATAATTTTGCCAATTCCAGCATTAGTAGAAGCCTCGCCAGCCTCTTCAATTATCTGTTCGTAGGTTTTGTGTTCTGTCTTCGTTTTGACGCTTTTCGGCTTCTTCCAAGCATCAGATCGTTTTTCCTGTTGCGTCTTTGCTTTCTTCCTCTGTTTTCTGACTTTCTCGTCTTCATCATCACTAACAGTCTCTCCGCGGCGCCTAGCTTCCAGTTTGGATTGCTCTGTCTTTTCCTTGAAGCCTTTAAATGCGATACCCATTTTTTGCGGTCGCAGCTTGCTCTCAATTGGAATCACAATTCCCTCGCCACTTTGACCTAGACCTGAGCCGGCTTGCCAGCCCATTTTTGCAAGCATTCGAGCTCCAAAACTACCCGAAATTTTGTTGAAATGAGCCATCTCATTGGCAGGCAAAGGGATATTCGATGGGACACTTGCTGCACGAGAGAAGTTGGTGCTCTTGCGGGAAAATGAAGAAGGGACATTTGCGGAAGAGTATATATCATCAAAAGATTGGCCTTCATCGGTGGCATCTTCAACAGTAGCACGAGAGTTATTGTGTTGTTTGGAGCCGATACCGCCCTTCATTTGCTTGTAAAGTGGTTCGGTAAATTCGTTCCGCGATGAGCCAATTCCAGGGCCACTAGAGAAAGAAGGTTGGGTTCTTGGATGTGATGAGGCAGATCCAATGCCGCCCAAGCGACTGGAAGGTAGTACTTCTCGATCGTCTTCAACTCGAACTCGTGGGGAAGGCGGCCTGGATGGTTCAGAGTCGTTAGAATCTCCTGCAAATTCCTGAGTTACACCCTCGCCTTCAGAATCATCACTCCTGCCATTATCTACTGCTTCACTTGACTCTGAACTCGTATCCTCGCCTTCCTCTTCGCCACTATCCACCTGCATGGCTTCCTCCAAAGTAACAGGTCTCTCACCAGTTACGAATGAAGGCGCTTTAGTCCAATTATTTGCCTTTGAACCGGACGCTGACTTTCGAGTATTTTCGTCATCGCTGTCCTCTGCAAAGACGCCGTATAAAGCGTCCTCTTTGCCATTCCTACGTCTGCGCTTGTTCTTATACGGATTCTCGAAAAGGGCTCGTTCCTCGCGCGCGTCTGGATCGGTGTTGAAGTCAAACTCAGGATCTTCAGAACTTCTATCGGAGTCGGAGTCGTCTCCATCGTCGAGCATACGCTTACGCCTTGCCATGTGAGATGATATGCACAGCTGGAGTAATGACTTTGAACCAGCAAAACAGGTAAAGGTAATGAGTCAACACAACGTCAACAAGTCAAGGAAACTAGTTACATCATATCGTGTAGGCTCGTCCCCAGCCGGTCTCGAACTCTCACGTATTACATAACGTCTGCAAGCGCGTGACCGCTGCAAGCAGGTTCGAAGAACCGGCTGGGCGGTCCTGTCGCTGTTTTGGCGGGGGATTTTCTCGCCCGCTAAAACAGCGACAGGACCGCCCAGTCCGCTCGCAGCTCGCTCGTGTCATGTCATGCTTTTTCTTATCACACGTTTGTGACTAGAGCTTGCGAGCGTGACTGGCTAGCGAGTCTAACATTATACAGACTTATGAATAATTGAATCCTGTGTGATCTTCCAGTCCACCGGGATGAGCGCGAAAGACAAAATTCTATGTATTGAAAATCTATGTTTAATGAACACGTAGGCAAAGAGACAAGTATGTATGTAATGTATTAAACGGACAATGTGATGCTTCTGTGACGACGAACGTGTTATACAAGGAGAATAGGCTACAAGATGAGGAAATCAACTTCCTACGCCTGGGTATTCGAATAGGAGGGCGGCGCTTTGAAAGGAGTTAGTTAGTACAGCTCTACATAAATAATTATTTTAAGTAGAGGACTTACCAGGCGAACGAGATCCATTTTTGAGAGCAGCTGCGATGGTGGCACGTTCATCCTCAGAGAACGTGTCCGCAAGACGAAGGAATCCATCAATCGCCGCTTTGCGGTCCTCTTTGGTCAACTGAATCATTTGGCGTAAAAGGTAGTCTGCTTTGAGTTGAGCAACAGTCGACGACAAATCCAACTTCTCAAGAGACTCAGCCATTTGGCGGTAGTCTGTAGAAGGTTCTATACCCGCTACGGAGTGCAACAAGCGCGAGCGGTATTCGTAGTTCGCCTCGGGAGTAGCCTCAGATATCTGAGCGAGCGCCCTTGATCGAGCAACGCGCGCACGTACGGCCCAATAGAAATGACGGCGAGCATCCTTCCAGACAGCAGGCTTAGCACAGCCCTTCGCTTCCATGCGTCCAGTGCGACTAAATTAAAAAAAGCATGTTAATCCTCGACATAGTGGGTATACAGTGACACGTACTCATGCAGATCGGCATATAGAAGAGCGATCTGTTTATATGTTGGCTGAAGCAGGGTCTCGCGTTCCGTGAGGGCAGTAGAAGCAGCGCTGCGCTCCTCCGGTGTCTTTGAAGCGTCCTTGCTATCCCGTTTCAAGGTCGCATAAGTAGAATCCAGTCTTTCCATCAAAGTCAAGATCTTATCACGACGCATTTTGATTTCGATGATACCCTCCGGTTCGAGAACACCAGCACGCGCCTCGACGTCAGCATACATCTCCATCTGCTCCCTGTTGATAGTGGGGTCAAGGACGACCCAAGCTCCTCCGCGAAGCTCACCGTTAGGGACAATGTATACGAAAACAGGTTGCCTGTAAGTCGAGAGGCCGTCGACGATCTTCGATCCCTGCTTCAAAATCTCGTCGTACATATCCTGCTGACCCCCGGAGAAACCACGCCAGTTGGCAAAGATGATAAGTGGCAGGCCCTCCCGGTTGAAGTCGAAGATAGCCTGAGCTGTTTTGTATGCCGAGTTAGGATACCAGACTTGACCAGCTTCCATGATGCGCTGCTCAAACGAGGCCGGATTGGCAGGGTCAGCAGGCACGATTCGCTCTATTGTGCGCGTTTCAACAGCAATGACACCCATAGGGATTCCACCAAGACGAGCGCGACCAACAACTACAGTCTGGGCCCAGCCACTTAGAGTCTCTTGGAAAGAGCCTTGATCGAAGAACCCGGTAAGGTACTCGGACGAGTTTTCATCAATCTTGCCCTCGATGAACCAGCGAGGGTCGTAAGCACCCTTGGGAGGTGTATAGCCAATGTCACGATCCCATGTATCAGAGGTGACGCGGACAGGAAGGGGAGCACTCTTGATTTCAGGTACGAAAGATAACCATTCTAGAATGCTAGTTGCACCTTGGAGATCGCTGCTGGCAGTTAAGTGAGAAACGCCGTTCTTGAACATTATTTGGGTACCTCCAAGTTGCAAGTTAGAAGTGTAGACTTCCCGTCCAAGAACTTTGTTTAACGCAGGAGCGCCGGTTAGGATAATAGGCTGGCCTTCAACCTGAACGGCGCGTTCACCCAAGCGTACAAGATAAGCACCGATACCGACAGAGCGAGCTGTCACCAGGGTAATAGTGAAGATATCGTCATAGGCCCGGGAGGTTTCCCCGGCGATGAGACCCGATCCCTTCAGACACTCGACACCAAGGCCATCTTGTAATCCAATGACATCGGTAATCTTGAAGCGCCGCTCGCCGTTTTCTTCTATTTCGATGGTCTTAACGGAATTGGGGCCTTTCTCGTTCAGCTTGATATTGTTCTCGGGAGTGAGATAGAGGTAGTTGACACCCTTTTCTGGGCGTGCATCATCGTTCCAAGCTGCAGAGAACAGGGGCAAAGCTTCTTCCGCCAAGCCAATACGAGCACCAGAATTAGCTGAGAGGTAAATGCGAGGTAGACCATGATCGCGTGCATATTGTGTAACAAGGAAAAAGAATTGATCTTCTGCCGGGCCAAATGAACCAATCTTGTAGGTGATATCGTTGGCCACAACCACGGCTTTCCGGCCCTGAGGGTACTCAGGCGTTCTCAAAGTAAATACCCAACCCACCATACCGCAAGTATTATTACCTTGCGCTCTGGCAACTTCCACGAGTTTGTCATGTTCATCAAGAACAAGCTCCTTCGACTCCAAAAAGACTTTAGGCGTAACCAAAGAAGGGTCTGTTTGACGCGCTTTCGCCCAGACATTTTGTAAGGCCTTCGAAAAGAGGTCAGGGAAATCGTAGACGTATGTAGTCCCAATCAAATGAGCTTGGTACCGCTTTGGTTGGAGAGATTCCTTGGTAGGGTAGGCTTGGTGAACAGGCTGCAAATGTAATGGCCCCTTTTCTCCAATCGATTTGAGAATGGTAGTGCCCTTGTCTGTCGTAATTTCTTGGTATCCGGAGTAGTTGACGATGAAACCGGAGACGTTCTCAATAATGCAACGAATGGGTGTTACATTACCTTCTTTGTCTTCGAGAGCGATGCGGATTTCAGAACCTGTGACATGAAGGCGCCACAAACGTTTGCCGTGACGTTCGATGAATCCTGAGATTGCAGCGAGAACGTCCTCGTATTCGACAGCAAGATTGTAGACGAAGTTCATGAAGATGTGGTTGCAGTCAGCATTTCGATGCTCTGCACTTACGATCTCAAGAGCATCTAAAACACTAGTGACCAGTCGGTCGGTCTCAGAGATAAGGTATTCGGCAGTGCTCATGCTACCACGCAGGCGACCTGGACGGACAAGAGCACGGATGAAGAACCGATTGTCGAGTTGGTTTTCCCGCGCAACGGCATGGTAGATGTGGATTTGCTTGGCCTCAACGAAGCAGGGTTTCAAATTATAGTTGGAGAGTCGACTAAGCTCAAGTTGAAAAGCAAGAGCAGGTTCGATGTTACGAATCGCTTGTTCTTCGCCCCAAACGCCACTGAAATCACGGAGAGTGAAGTAGACAGGATACTGCCCGCGACGGCAAAGGAGGATGGAAAGTCGGCGAACACCTCTCTGCGAAAGAATTTCGCGGTGGTTGTTAACAAATTCGAGAACCTCCTTGTTCCATTCATCCTCGCCCATATCGTCTTTATCCTCAAAGATGCGGAGAGCAATGTTGACGACATTGGGTGCCTGTGTATCTGCTCCATAACGTTCCGAGAATTCAGTGGCATCGAAAACGGGCAGCATCGACACGACCTTATCGAAGCCTTTTGACATAGCAGCCACATTATTGAACGAAGCGATCGCTCCAGTGCGAATGGGTTGCGTTTGATGACGATTGATCATATACGTTAAGTCGCTAACTGACGCTGAGCGACGAGGCTCGTTGCTTGAGTAAAATAGTCAGTAACAACGGCAAGGCCTCATGTGTAAAGTAACGCACCTTGTGGCGAAACGAGGAGTATCAGGAGGGGAGTGTGTGTGACCAAGGTTGAACCGCCATGTCAATACAGTCGGAACTTCCCCGTCATCCACGGTGTCACCTTCTTCGTAGTCTATCGAAAGCAACGAGTACGCCCTGTATGCACGTCTGATGTATACCTCAAAAGCAGCTACGAAACATATTGGATAATGAAGCCTCCAGACAAATAGACCACTCACAAAGACGGATCATTAGATCATCGTGATTGAAGAAGGCAGGTAAAACATCGTAAACAGTGTATCGTGAGTCGGTAAGTTCCCGCAGTACCTCTGCAGATGGAGTCCTACGATGCATGTAAGCAATATAATAGAATATTGTAGCGGTCAGAATTACCTAGGTCCAATGCCGGATTCACCGTAGTAATTGTTTGAAACGGAGTTCCTCAAGACAGATTCCATTTGAATAAGTCGCTCCTCATATGAAGGCATTTGTCCAAGAATGAGAACCTCGCGGGCTTTTAACCCGACTGCAGTAGATGACCTATGGGAATAAGCTTCCGAACAAACTTCGAATACCGTACGCGTAACACTTACTTGGCCTCCAAAGCAGCAAGACCTTGCAACACTTTATAGATGCGGCCGTCGGGATTGGAAACATTAATGCTGCTGCTCTTGACATATTCCAAGATTGCTAACACGAGCTTGCTCTTGCTTTGGACCTTGATGTGGCTCAATACGAGGCCAATCGCAGCGTCAAGATCGTCCTTATACTGCTCGCGCAACGCAAGGACGCGAGCTTCAATGCTACCGCCGAAAAGCTTCTCCGTGGATTCATAGCGTTCCAGCAGGTTGGCAATGGTTTCTGTTTCATGTCCCTTTAATCCGCCCTGGTACCGTTCGAGAACCTCATATAATCCAGCGATCTTGTTGCGGAACATAGCGCGATCCTGTGGCAGAATGCTGTCCTGAACGTAATGATCAATCATCTTCTTTATGCGGAGAGCAGGGAATTCCGTGGCATCTCCCTTGGCCTTGGCTGCGTCCATAGTGGCACGTATGTTGTCCTCTAGCTTGCCAGGAATGCGACCGGATAGCGAAGAGATAATGGCGTTGATCTCAGAGTAAGGAAGCTGAGGATCGTGAAGAACTTGGATCAAGTCCTTTAAGGTAGAGTTCATTGCCGATTGGTTGTCAAACCCATCAAGGATATCGTTCAAAACACCAAGGCATCTGTTAAGCTGCTGGTGAGGTTTGTTGCCAACCACACCTGGGGAACCCATTGGAGGTAATAACCCTTCGAATGGTTTAGCGTGCTTGACCCTAGCAGGGTCATCCAGGGTCAAGATACCGAGAATATCGCCTGGTTCCAAGCTGACTCCAGGTTGCTTAATCAATTGAACAGTGCCATCTTCGGATGCCACCAGAGGCATGTACATCTTCATGACCTATTCCCAAAATTTAACTTGATAACGTTAATAGAAAAGAACAACTACATACCTCGATTTCGGCATATTGGTCGCCAGCTTTAACGTGATCCCCACTATCAACGAAGTATCGAACCAATTTTCCTGGACTAGGACTCCTAAGCTGGGTGGGATCGTTCTCCTGCTCGATCAAGCACGTCTTCGCATCCACCATAAGCCTCAACGCGCCAACCTCCTCTTGCCAATAGATCGAGTGACTTTTGCCATCCAACAGAACAAGGAGACCGCCATCAGCCAAAGGACGCGCGCCGACCATAGTGCTGCCACCATTCAGATACAAAGTCCACACAGTAGAGGAGGACCGCGCAGCGGTGAACGAGTAGCGCGTATTTTCATAGATAAAGTCGACTCCAAAAACCGTGCGAAGGACATCGCGTCCGGGAACCTGCCCCTTGTCGAGAATGCGCCTGTACTCGGCCCAACACGCCTCAGAGGCGAGGTAAGCTTTGGTGACAGCACCGCATACAACCGCCAGCGTAGCATCAGGCCGCTCAGCTGTAAGTTTGTTGCTGATAAGAGAATCCAGCCAACCAGTGGTGATTGAGTTGTTCTGGAAAGCTTCGAGTTCAAGAAGCTTGATAAGATACTCAACAGTCGTCCTGAAGTCGCCACGGATACTCAGCTCTTTGAGAGCAACGATCATGTTCTTCCTGCTCTCGGAACGGTCTTCGCCATATGCAAAGATGTGACCGAACTGTGAGTCGGCAAATTCGTGTAGACCACCTGCGGTGCTGACAGAGAAATAACCCCAGACATTAGTGCTTGAGCGGAAGTTAAGATCATGTAAGGATCCAGAAGAGGGCTTGAAACCAGCATCTGGGTTCTCAGCCGTAATACGGACGGCAACAACGTGGCCTTTGGGACGTGGCTTGCGCTGAAGTTGATTAGACTCGGGCGAAGTCATGTCGAAATCGATCTCAGATGAACCATTGGGAGCAACACCATACAACTGACGGATATCTCTGATGCGGTGCAAAGGAATACCCATAGCGATTTGAAGTTGGGCTGCAGGAAGATTAACTCCAGAAACCATCTCGGTCGTGGGATGTTCCACCTGTAAACGCGGGTTAAGCTCTAAGAAATAGAAGTAATCTTCCGCATGACTGTATAGATCTGTGGGAGGAAAAGAGAAGGTAAGATTCAGCACGAACGATCAGATTATGGGAATGACTTACATTCGACAGTACCAGCACTAACGTAACCTACTAATTTGGAAAGACGTACGGCAGCACGCTCCATACGCTCAAAGGTATCCTCTTTGGCGATCGTGACGGGCGCTTCCTCAATAATCTTCTGGTGACGGCGTTGAACAGAGCAATCACGTCCAAAGAGAGAGATGGCATTTCCATATTGATCGGCGAGGAGCTGCACTTCCAAATGCCTTGCCGAACCCGCAAGCTTCATGATGAAAATGGGCGAACCTGTACAAAAGAGTTAAAATAATAAAAGAGAGGGACTGTGAAAACATACCAGGAATTTCACCTGCGACCGCGTGGAATGCATTTTTAAAAGCCGCGGGCTCTTCTACTTTTCGGATACCTTTTCCGCCTCCTCCTTCACTTGCTTTAATCATAACCGGCCATCCTATTTCTTCTGCCTTCTTTAAACCTTCCTCAACTGTGGTAACGCATGCATCTGCGTACGCCTTGTCAGGGACTGTTACGTAGCCTTGCTCGGATAGGACAGTGTCGGAGATGCCAGAGCCGGACCACGGCATAGTGGGAACATCTGCGCTCTGGGCAACGATCGTGCTGGAGATTTTGTCGCCCAAACTTCGCATTGCGCTTCCCGGGGGACCTATGAAGACAATTTTGTTCTTGCTAGCCGCAAGACTCTCAGGCAGACGAGGGTTCTCGGAGGCGTGGCCCCAGCCCGCCCAGACGGCATGAACACCAGAGCGTTCGGCGACATCAACGATGAGATCAACATTGGCATAGTTGTTGTTGTTGGTGCCTCCAGGCACTTCGATGTAACGGTCAGCCATACGAATATATTCAGCATTGACTTTCAGATCCTCGGGCGTGGCCATGACGGTGAACTCGACTTCGCGTTCCCGCCCAAAAGTTTCGTAGCTCCATTGCCTGATGGAACGGATTTCCTTGACGGCGGCGATGCCTGGACATGCAAATCAGAAAAGTACCGCCTCGAAGCGGAACAAGCCCACCGTTATTTGCAATAAGAACCTACAGCACCGTCAGTAAGAAAATAGTGTTTCATAGTATTGTGAGTGCATATACGCACCTTGGTGATAACTGTATGACCGCCATTTGCCTTGACAAAATCGCGAACAGAGCTTGGCGGGGCGGTGTCCAGCGAGTTTCCGCCTAGAGAAGGTGAGATAGGGCCATCGAAAGGGCGCTGCGCGTACCTATAAACTGCTGGACGCGTGAGTGGTCGTAGGCCGACATGGGGGGAAGATGTGGGGGTGGGTGAGGGGAAATGGAGCGAACTTGAACACGCCTGGTTATATCCCTCTGGGGACAGAGTTATGATCGGCCCCAAAATTCTGTGTAGCGCGGATTATGTCAGCAATTTCGGAACAGGGTCAACCTGTCTGCCATTTCCGAGGCTTCCTTAACTTACGTGGGGCTCGCCTTCACCGTCGGTCCACCGGGTTCTTCATCATTCTCACTATGGCGCGCGCTTGGCGTCGTCTTTACCATAAGATCATTCATCCTGTGCACATGCTTCTTTGGACTCCGGTGAAGATCTGTGCAGATTCTTATTGCTACTAAGAGTATACAATTTAACAGTCCTACTAATCGCGCAGCTCATCGCGAAACCATAGTACGTCCGCTGCATGGGAAAATTAGCAGCATTAAAAAAGATTTGACAACTGACGTACCTCGCTGTCTTGCGCTCTGTGGTCGCTACTTCAGTCTTCGCTCTGTTGAGGACCTTTTGGAACTCAGTGACTCGGAATCTCATCCGAGAGTGCATGTATGCCTTGGAACACTTGATATGATAGTGCAGGTAATCTCGGAAGAGTTGAGTCTGAGAAATAGTTCCTGCTGCTATGATCGGGTTACTGAAGTGGCGAGGGAACAGGACAAAGGTCACATAGCCAATGTCATCGCTATTGCGCAGTCCAGGGACATGCCGAATCTCAAGCGGAGGGTCCCTGCTTGAATATAAAACTTGTGGAGCATTTTGAATGGAAGGTTGACGGCGTGCGTCGACGAATTCCTACGCGTCAATAATTAGTCTTGGATTAATTTTGACACATGTAACTTACAAACCTGTAAGAAAACCTTGCCAAAGATCCTGTCCGTTTCTTCTCTGAAAACGGTGGAGAAAATAACAGTCACTCTGTCAGGGGCCGCCTGAATGTACATCGCCTCTTCATCTCTGTAGTGCACCTGCATAAGCTCGCCTTGTTGGCCTCCTGATGATTCCAATTCTTTCTGAGTGGCAAATCCGCGCTCAAATGGGGCCGCGAGGGCATTCCTCTTCAATAAAGCCAGTGACATGACAAATGCGTCGCGGGCCTCTGATAGATAAGATGAGACTTGAACATGTTGGTACAGTTAGGGAGCCATACCAGGATCTGTGGGAGCCTGTTCGAGATCGATTTCCAGACTAACATTGTATTCCGATTCGATTTGGTTCGAAAGAAGGGAACCATATTCTCGCTTGAGGACATCCAATGCTCCGTACTGAACAAGTTCGTCCCAGCAGCGGATATGCATTGACAGTAATAGGATCGTCTTCTTCTCAGATGTAGATAGATGGAAACGGACGTTATCATAGTCGACAAATACCACATCTAGGGAACCAGGCCTAGAAACCGTGTGTTAATGGGAAATTCCTCAGGGACAGGTCTCGTTTTACTTCTGCAGCTTTTCCAGGACTGTTTGTTGAATGATAACATTGTGAGGCTTGAGACAGTTAGTTGCGCGTCCAGTGTCTCACAAATACAGCATACCTCTAGCAGAATCATAACTGGCTAAAAGTTTCCAGAGGGTAATTCGCAGATAATGTACACAGGAAGCTTATTGTAGTATGTCTCGAAGTGCGATCTACTTAATGACCTCAGCAAGACGTCTACTATACGCATCAGATTTGAAACTCCGTCATCACAACGCTAGTTTGTAACATTAAGTACTTGAGTATGTGTTAAGTCTATTTTACGTGTCAAACCCTGACGATGGCCACAGATTTGTGCAAAATCCTCTGCCACGAGAGACCACGAGTCGGCCGCGACTCTGCCACAGTGCCAACTACGTAGTCTGTACGGCGACGTTGTTATCCATTATAGCTAATAGGCGATACCAGTTACCCCAAGTCGTAGAAGCATGTCGAAAACACATGCCGGTGTCGAGCAGGTTGATAGCTAAGAGAAATAGAATGGAGGCGCAGTAGGGCGCAGTGAGAATTTGAATGGGCTATCGCTGCCTTGGGCGATAATCGGACAAGTAAATCGCCCGCGCTGCATATGAGAGACTCCGAGTACCGTAATGTCAATCCGAGTCAACATGTCACATTCAGGTCTTTGACAAAAGCACCAAGATAAGGGGATTTCCACACACCCCGCATTTTTCGAAGCAAGGTGCTCCTTGAGTGAGAATCCATTGCTAACCATCCAATCGTGTCTTTCACATGTGTGCTTGTCGAGTCTCATTGGACCGAGGACACGACATGGTAAAACATTTCGACGTTGACGGGTTACTAGGTGTGCTGAGCAAGTCAGTCCAACAGGCTCGTGAGTAATAATGCCGCTATATTTTATAAACGCAATCATTGACTGACGACAATAAGTAAGTAGTGGTGTCCCGCTGCCCAAACAATACTGTGGGAACTCTGTGATTGCCTTTTCAGAAATACTCTGGAGTGTGTATGGATCAATGCGGCTAAGTTACACTGCTTACAACCTACCTACTCATAGTCACCGCCGAGCCATTCACAAACCCACGAATTCTTGCTATAGATATCCTCATACAATGTCCAGTAAGCAATCAAACATGGGTTCAGCGCTATCTACATAAAACGTCCGCCAGCCCCCCAGACCGCTCTTATTATTGGTGCAACAGGCCAAACGGGACGTCACTTATTAAATAGTCTTTTGCAATCACCTCACTATTCCCGTGTCTCCGAGTACGGGCGCCATGTGACGCCCAAGGACAGCATTACGACGGGCCTGAACAAACTCGACCAGAAGGTAGTCGACTTTGAGAACCTCGCGGACGCGAAGATGTCTGAGGGCAAATGGGATGTCGTCTTCATCACGCATGTCGCCACCACTCGTAAGCTATCCCAGCCGCACAGCTAATTTTGACGCATTAGATTGGGGACCACCAGGGCTACTGCAGGGAGCGCCAAGGCCTTCGAGAAAATCGATAGAGAGTGCGTTGTTTCACGATTAGCTTCCTCGCCATACGCTGACTTCAAACCGTGTCTTGCATCCGCAGTTACGTCATAAATAGCGCCAAAGAGGCAAAAAATCCCGACCCCGCAGCAAAACAACGTCTCGTGTATTTGTCTGTAGGCGCATCCAATAAACGCCGAAGAAATACACACTGATCGTGGCTGGTACACATACAGTCCGCAGGCGCCAATAGCAGCTCTTACTTTCTGTATCCCAGGTCAGTATATCTTGACTTGGCGTTATAAATTTATATATAGACTAAGCACCAGTCTGCAGGAGCAAGGGCCTTACCGAGGAGGAACTGGCTAAGTTAGGCTACGCAGATACGATCATCTTTCGCCCTGGTTTCTTGGCCGACACGAATAGGAAGGACCGCAGAATAGCAGAAGGCATTGCCCTCAAAGTAGCCGGTCTTTTGTCCTACTTCAGCTCGTCCATTCAGATTCCTGTATGTCTTCAAGTTTGCTTTCCATCCTTGTCTGGCGCCTCAAGCATTTAAAAAGGTACCTAAACTTGGCAAAGTAATGTGCAAAGCGGGTTATTTAGGGACAGCTGGTCTTCCACAAGCTGCAAATGCTGCCCAACAAGGATCGGCCAACTCTAGTTTCACCGTGGTTGACAATGCTGGTGCTCTGAAACTCTCAGAAGTTGATGAGTGAAGCGTCCATCCACATTGATGGAGCTGTGCTTGACTTCTATCTATTCTGTATTATCAAAGACGTGGGGAGTTATATATCTGTGAATTTCCTTTCGATTGGCCTTCGACCTGAATTAACTTGAAATGAATGAACAAAGAGAAAATAATATTTTCCATGCGACACCTTTTTTATACCGCAAGTAGACCTCAACTCGCTCTGCGCCTCACTTGAGGTGCCTAATTGGAAAGACAATTTACATATTTAGATGCAAATCCGGGAGTCTGTAACGCTAGCTTCTGCAGAATACACGCGGGTTCAGAGTGTTTTTGTGCGAATCGCGAGTCTCTTCTCGAATTGTCCATGACCCGTCCCTCTCCAGTATTTTCTGCCAAGCGATTTTCCACTGTCACGAACACGGCACAGAAAATCAATGACTCCCATGAACTCTGGAATTGCAAAATATATATATCTGATATAACGACCCTAAAATAATACAGACAGTAACGATGTGGTGGTAAGTAAGGTGTAGCATAGGAGGTACGGACATGGGGTATGGAGAGAGAGAGAGAGAGATGCGATGCGATTACAATAATGACCAGTAGTGGGTAGACACAATTTGTGTTGGTGTGTATCTCAATTACCTATTGAGATAGCGGGATAAGTACCGGATTGGCCGGCTACTGCTGGGTTGGTTTGGGGAAATAAAAGATGAGGGAAGAAAAACAACAAAGCAATTCAAGCGAAGTAGATTCAGGTACAAAAAAAGGTCGTCAACCACTCTTTCTCGGCAACGACCACGGCTGCGAGGCCTTCGTGTTGAACATAGGCAGCGAGATCGAATAACGTTTTGTCAGTCCTCGCAGTTTACTATAAGTATTATTCCGAGGCGTCGAGTTTTGTCGCTTAATATTCAGGGCGGGTTCAGTCCGATCTGACAGGATAGAAGACATCTGCGCCGACGACGCACTCGGGATAAGATTCGACGACGTTGCAGACAACTGTGGCGACGGGGCCGTTGGCAGATCATGTTGTGACGCTTGCGGTTTGACTACATCCGCATTCATCCACATCGATGGAATGCTTTTAGACGGGTCTTTCGACGGCAGCCGGATCCGCGCAGAGACAAGGTCACGCGCTTTTGGTGTCCTCGGTACAAGCTGGATTTCCGCACTTCCGCAGTTGTTGCGGTCTTTGGAGATGTACAGATCATCCGCTGTCCGTCCCTGGTACGCTGTAGCTGTGGTATGGGACCGCCCGCCTGCGGTAAGAACGCTGTCCCAGCTACCGCGTCTTCGAAGGGGAGAATTGATCCGGGTATCGAAAATAGGGGCCGTGGTCGAAGAAAAGGCACCACTAGAAGCTATGGCAGCATTAAACGGCGCAAATTCTAGAGGCAACTCAGGAACAGGCGGTTTATCCTCTGAAGGTGTCCTGTGTCCCCGGCTTTGCTTCCGATGCTGGCCTGTGGGCAGACGTAAACTGCCTTGCGATGTGCGCTGACTCCTCTTCCTTGCAGCTTGTACTTGACTTGCATGTGAGGAATCAGCAATGCTACTTTTACGACTTCGGCTGCTTTTAGCACTCCGTGTGCTAACTGTATCAGGAACATCGACAGCTTCTGTCTCCTTTGTCTTGAGGTTGATCTGCGACTGTGAAAGTTCGAGATCGAGTGGCGATAGCGGTGTTGGTGCTGACGCTTGAGGGCTGACAGGAGCTGTGCTTGTACTGACAGCCATCAACGTCGGCGTCATCGGCATAGGAATCGAGGATCTACGAGTAGGGGATGTAGATTGTGGAACTGGTACGAGCTCAGCCGTCTCGATGATTGCGACGGTGTTATCTGCTTCAATGGCTGCTTCGTAGTCGTCCAATTCACCTGCCATCTTTTCTGCTTCCTTCCAAGCATCTTCAAGTTCTGCTTCCAGTTGTTTTATGCGCTCCTTCTTCTCTTTCAGCTCTGATGTACGCCGTGTGTAGCTGGCATTCAGCTAATCCGATATGAGAGACGCATACATTCAACGTGCTTTATGTCCTACCTTACGCAATGCAATCGCGAGCGCACTTCCCCAGTGTAGGTCGATTAATTTATTGATTTGCGCCATTTGATCATTTAGGTTCATCACTTCCTCCAAATGTTGCTCGCACTCGGTTATCGTCTCCGCCAATTGGGCAGTCAATCTGGCCAAAGCACTGACGCCATCATCTCCGTCCTTCTGGTGCGCAAGATTAGTAGAATTCAGGGCGTGAAATAACATCGTCCGCCGGTGAACAAGAAACCGGTACCTCGACTGGGTCTGCATCTTCAGCTCTTGAAGTCTCTCCAGTTCAGCTGGCAAGATAGTGTCAAGGTTGTCTATTGTAAGTAGCCGGATAAACGACTCCCGTGCCGAAGCTCTAATGGCTCTGGACACAAGGTCTTGCAATTCATGCGAATCGACGGTCCCTAAACAGAACAGTTCAACGTCAGCGACTTGAAGGCAAATTTTGACAACATACATAAGGCGGCCTCCATAGGTAACCCCTTCCATGATATCGGTGTCGTCTGGAACTTTATGGCTGGGGGCGGGACCAGTTTCGGAGGCGCTGGCACCGCAACGACCTTTGGCTCTGGTTTCGGCGCCGGTATTTCCTCCGAGACATTATCATCTGAGATATATGCAGGCGTTGTCTCTTCTGGCGATGGCGTATCAGTCTCCTCTTCTAGAACGGCGAGAGAACGATGCGATGAAAGAATGGAAGGTTCAGGCGAAGTTGGTGGAGACGCCGACAGTGTGTAGACGGGACTTGTGGGGGGTTCAGAGCCATTAAATTCCGGCAGGTCCAAGCCAGTCGGTGGGAATGATGAAACACGGGTGCTGTCGAGTATATGGGAGACCCTCAATGAGCTCTGCCGCGTTCGGGGGCCCATGGGGGCAATATGGGGGCGATTGAGAAAGGTACTTGTGCGGACAGATGCGCGGGGATTGGGCGAATCTGGCATGACGTGGATAGATAAAAAGGAATCAAAACAAAGGAGGGCGGAGGAACAGAAACATGGAAGTAAAGATTAAACCGTCGCTGTGAACCTACCTCTCAACTGACAACAACTACCCTGTCGTGGGAATTTCAATATATCTGCAACCACGGCATGCCGTTGGCTTGCCGTCGACAAGCACTCGCACCGGAATCATTGTGCAGCATTGCTTTTTTTTTCTTTTTTACAGATATCGGCGTTGCTCCAGTCGATACCAGTGTGTTTGTAAGCACTTGAAACATACCAATCATCTTTAATTCCTTGATGGCGCTTGTTATTTAGTAAGTGGACGATTGTGAATCTTTGTGAGTGTATGCAAAGTGTATGTTAAATAAAACATGCGTCATCGATGCGCCAAGTGCAACTTGATGAACGCGAATTATAAATTCGCAATTGGCGCGTTCACGAAGCTTTACGACGTGCTCCTATGTGATACTCTGAAATGCTCTGTTGGTATCATGAATGTGTTATAAGTGATTTGAACAAACGGGTGCCAGCCGTAGTCCTCCAATTAGCAAGTTAACATCCACTGACCTACCCCTGGACATGAACGAAATTGTATTTTCATGACTTTTAAGATAGTCAAACAAAGTCTACTTCATACTCACGGCCAGCAATCTAAAAGCAACTAATGCTATACATAAATCAGGCGGCCCTGAACCGTGTCCAAGAGCATCAGTAGTAATCGTAAGTTTGCAGCAGAAATGCTGCACGTTTTGGCACGCACTGAATCGATCGACCCGGTGTCGCTCTATTCATTCCCGCTCTTCCCTATAGATATCTAAGCCTACAGATAGGTCTATGTAAGTATTGGGGATTCTGCAATTAAGCCACCCCAAGTCAGAAAACTGGTTGAATACATTATACTCAGTAGAGTAGTAATTAGCGAAGCAGTCTTCAGGTATTCAAGGCAATGCATTGGACGTGAAGAATTGGCGGCTGCCAAGTCCTGACATGAGCATTGGGATACTGACAAACGTGTCGCTCGAGAGCAGCTCAATGTCTCATGCAAACCCATCGATACCTAGTGAAAGGGAGCTTTGGTGCGTTTGAATGCTTTGATTTACAAGCTTGTGCATGTAAGGCATACCGATGACCATATATGGACACATGATCACAGCCGGCATGCCATGGGGCGCCCTCGCAAATTCTCACGCTAGCCAGTCCGAAATGCTGAAAACGACCGCCATCCGTTCCGCGCGAGCGTGTCCCACCCGCGCCTTCTCGCCACGCACAACACTGCGCTCACTGTCCGCACCAACGTACACATCCACCTGCTGCCTACCTATCGTTCGTGCCTTCTCCTTCAATGTGCCCCGTCGCACACTCGCGGCCCCCGCGCCCCCCGACCCCACGCCCAAGCCCAAGCCGTCGCTGCGCGAGAACGTCTACACGTTCCCGAACGTGCTCACCGTTTCCCGGATCGTCGCGTGCCCCGTGCTCGGCTGGTCCATTCTGAGCGCCGACTACCACCTCGCGACCGGCCTGCTCGTGTACGCTGGCCTGACGGATCTGGTGAGTGTCCCATCAGCACACAGTGTGCGCAAGTCTGAACACTGTTGAATTCATGCCGTGTGCCAGGCGGACGGTTGGATTGCTCGGCGGTACAAAATGTCCAGCGTTCTCGGCACCATCCTCGATCCTGCTGCGGACAAGGCGCTGATGACGACGCTCACGGTGTCGCTTGCCATGCAGGACCTTATCCCCAGTGAGTTGGCCTACTTGATTGCAAGCCCTTGAAGTTCTGTCGACTCACAGTTATGTCCCTAGCTCCGCTAGCCGCGATAATTCTCGGGCGAGATGCACTGCTGGTCCTCTCCGCATTCTGGATCCGATATACAACGCTGCCGCATCCAGTACGTCATTTTACACTCCGACGGTAGTGGCTACCCTTCACTGTTCTACAGAAGACTTTTGCGCGGTATTGGGACTTTTCTCTACCCTCAGCAGAAGTCAGGCCCACGATGATAAGCAAAGTCAGTCCTCATGAATGGCGTCTGACTTGTAAATTAATAAAAAGACTCTTTTAAGGTTAATACTGCTCTGCAACTTCTCCTCATGGGCGTCACTACTGTCACCCCAACTCTGCCTTTTGATCTTGGTCTGCCCCTCCAAGGTCTTCAGTGCGTTTTCTGCTTGTTTCAATGACTTTCCTCCCTGCTAAAGCATTAATTAGATTGGTCGTAGCAATGACCACAATCTGGAGCGGAATGTCTTACCTGTTCAACAGGAACGCAGTGCGTATCGTTAGATCACCCGATAGTAAAATATCAAAGCCGCCATCATAAATACAACAATCGCCCGTGTCTAACACTACTAAATTACTTGCATGGAGGAGAAGACGATGTGATTATGAAAGTCACAGGTAAGATGATGTATGTTAATATACTATACATATAACAGAGTCCAAAAAGAATGAAACCAAACATGCGCGGAGCCATGAACAAATGCAAAGTGTCTAATTAAGATTGGAAGATGAAATATCAGAAAACTGCAACTGCCCGTCTCCGCCGGACATCTTGTAATGCTTCAGCAATATCTGTCTTCGAAGCACTCTCAATTTTCCAGGATTCACTTGATCGCCTGTCCGTGAATTAGTAAACTACGTTCAACTCAGAGGATTCTGGCTCACTTTATTCGATAGAGGAAGATTGTCATTAGAGCAACGCTCTTCAACTTTGAGACCTTTGGCTTTAAGGGAGGCTGGCCAACAGGGAAGCCTATTCTTGCTATTGAAGCAAAGATCGTGCGCTCACTAATTATTCCATCAATATCCTGACTGTCTGATCACTTAACCAGTTACCCACCTCTGTTTTAACTGCGACAAAAGAGTAATCAGATACTGTTTTTGGTACGTCAGGTCGTTGCGGAATAGCGACTCCCGGCCGAATTTCGCCTTGAGATAGTGGATTTGGATCATCAAGCCCTTGCATTCCTTCTTATGCATCAGTCTCAGCGAAGACACATCGTCCCTATTTCTGTTAGACCTAATCAGAAGGTGCGGGACAAGAGGAAGGGTTCGCAACATACACAGGACAGACGTGGGTCTTCAGCTGATCCACGGCACGCACGACCTTGTCTTTCTGAAGTTCGAGCTCTTCCTTGAGCAGACGAATCTCCGTCTGGGCCTGTTTCCGCGACCTTTCTGCTTTGGTAAGGTCGGCCTTGTTCGTGGTTTCTAGGGCTTCCTTCTCTCGTTTAATTAACTTCAAGTCGCGCCCGAAATTCTCTGCGTCGCGTCTCACACGTCGGAGGTCCACTTCAAGCGCAGCAACTGTCCGCGCTACTTCAGCACTTTCAGTCGACAGCTTCTGCTTCTCTTTCTCGGTACGCTGCAGGTCACTGTCCCGGTTATCCAACGCATTGCGCAGTTCTTCAACTTCGAGGCGGTATTGGTCGATTGCAACGCGATGCTCATCATGAGAAGATAAATAAGCATTGTAGTCTTTCCTCAATTTATCTGCAGTCTGCAAATTTTTTTAAAAATGCAATGGAGTATTTACAGAAAAAGTGCTTACCTCAGTAGCCTGAGCGTAGCGTTGTTGGAGTTCTTTGTATTGCGTGGCAAGAAGAGAACGCTCTTCCCTGAGATTTTCAATCGTCTGCATATTTTCAATCGCACGACCCTCCCAAAGGCGAGCTTTTTGTTCTATGTTTGCATTTTCTATAATTGACGGTCAGTGCAAAGTTAACTGCGACTGTCAGTCTACCTACCGCGTAGCTCTTTTTCAATCTCATTGTTCTCTTTCTTACAGCGCTGAAGTTGCTGTTTGATATCGTCCATATCCTAGTAAAGGGTTGGAAAATGGCATATGAGCAAGGTATGAATACGCACCGATTCTGTCCTCTTCAAATCATTGGCAATCTGCTTCTTTTCACGGTGCATGCGCTCCTGGTCTGTCATCATATTGCGCAAACGCGAGCGTTCTGAGCTTAACTCCGTTTCCAGAACAGAAATGGTTTGCTTTGCTTTTTCTAGCTCCTAATAACCGACAATCAGTAAACATAGAAAGGCCACAGCCAGCAAGAATCATACATTAAGCAAAGTTGCGGCCTTGTCGCCTGCCCTGTTGTATTCGACTGTTCTCTTTGCCTCTTCTTTCGTGACCTTCAGTTGAGTATGCAGGCGGCCTGCGGCATCCTCCAGGACTGCCTTTTCCCCAAGTAACTTTCTCTTCTCTTTCGCCCATTGATCCTTCAACTCTTCCAAGTGAGCATTAACGGACTGAAGGTTGGCCTTAATAGCTTCCGTTGTCCTTGTTGGAGGAGTCTGAGGTTCGCTTGGGAGCAGATCTAGGGATAACTCAAGAGAGCTGTAGGCAATCGGTATATCAGCACGCGCCCCTATACCTTAAACCCACTTACATACCTTTCATCCGCCAAGGAGGCAAGGTTCAGCTTAATGTTACACTTCTTGCACCGAACTCGGCTTAATCGTCGCAAACGGCGTTCTTCCTTTCGAGTCAGTCGCGAGATCTCACCTTCGAGGGCACTAATCTTTCCGCGTGCATCCTCTAGCTTCTTCGTTAATCCAACAACGCCTAGACCGGCATCCTCAAGCTTGTCAAGTTTGTCGTCAATGCTCTCATTGGCACGATCCAATTCTCGTTGCAAGCGGCTGATTTCAGAGATAAGAGGTGTTACAGACGGTTCGTTGGCAGGGGTTTTAAGCCAAGATATCTAACATTTCCGTGTGAGGAGGTAGTAGAAGAAATAAAACATGGGCTTACATCTTTCAAGGGACCCCCAGGTGTCCGTGGAGCACGAATAGACATATTCAAAACTTGACGGTGAATTGGCGATATGCCTGGGCCTGGCACTATCTTGCTGGGCGTACTCATCTCATTGCAAGTCATTCTCAAAGCCCTGTTTCTCTCCAACAGCTCTTCTTTCTCCCTTTCAAGCATCTCGATTTTGGTGTCTTTGGCCTTCTCCATCGCTTTGCGGGCCGGCGATTGGTTGAGGAGAGTGGTCAACCTAGCAACCTCCTTGTTCGCGGCGTCTAGTTCATCTTCCAAGTTCTGGAACTCTGCTTCGGTTGGCCCAACCTCGTGAGGTGCACGAGACGAGTCTCGGGATATGAAGCTGGTTTCACGTTGTTTTTCGCGCTCCAAAGAAGCAACCTTGGCGCGTAGATCGGCCAAAACCTCTTCATCGTGCATCATCTTCTGTTCTGATTCCTCCAACGCGTCTTCCATTTGGCGAGCAGTTTCTTGGGATGCCAACAGTTCATTCCGGAGCGTCTTGAGCTCCTGGGCTGTTTGGCGTTCCGCGACGGTCATATGTTCGACGGTCTCCTTGGCCTCAGCGTACTCCTGCTCAATTCTTTCGATATGTTCAACAGCTTCTGCAGCGCCATCTTCAAGCTCTTTAGCGTAACCTTTGGCCGCTTGTAGTTCATTGTCCAGCCGCACAATAGTGTCCTGGAGGTTTTTCACGTTGGCTTGTTCTGCGTCAAGTGCTTTAGATTGAGTAGCTAGCTGTTCTTCGAGTTCCGAAATTACATCTTTGCTTTCTTTGTTTTCCTTTTCAGACTTGTCGATCTTGTTGCCCAGCCGCATTATTTCATCTTCAAGTTCTTTAACGTGAGCATTGGCGTTCCTCAAGTCGCTCATAACCTCTGCAATTCTATCATTGGCCTCCTTCAAGGCCCCTCCTAGATCCTTGCCACTTTCTAATACCTTCTCCGCCTTGAACGCGCGCTCTAATGCGGCATCTCGTTCGTCCTCGATGCTAGACATTAGTCGCTCTACCTCCTTAATTTGACGTACACCTTCTTCCTCTGCCGACTCGGCTCGCTTTTCAGCGTTGGCCACTTTCTCTTCTAGGCCAGCGATGATACCTGAAACCCCACGCTCAACTTCACCCATCCTTTCCATCCACCTTTCTTTATTTTTCTCCCTTGCTTCCTTTTCTTCGGCAAACTCGCTTTCCAGTATCTCCTTTTCTTCCTGTAGCTGTGCGTTCTCCCTCTTAATTCCTTCGATGACCTCCTCGAGTTCGGCTTTCTCCTCCTGCCATGATTCGGCTATGTCTTCCTGTACGCCTACCAGGGTGCCCATAGAGCTCGACCTTCTTTTTGCAATAGTTGACCACTCCCTTGTCCCAGTTATTGGATCCCCCTTGCCCTCTTCTAAAACTCTCATCTTCCTAAGCAATTCCTCGTTCTCCTCCTGGAGTCTCCTATTTAGACCGTGCAGGTATGTATTGAGCTTCCCTGCATTGAACCTCCCAACGCCATGCCCAGGAGCTCCACTGCCAAAGCCCATAGCAGGGTCAAAAGATGTGTTTACTCGCTGATGAGTGGTTAAATCATGAGATGAGGCTGTTGATATGAATGACGCGCGATCCCCTGCACCCTCATATGGGGATGAATTACTTGGTGTGGCATACATCCCTCGTGGCACCGGCGAAATCTGCTTTTCACTGGACGAGTCGGACATAGATATAGCTTTGGAAAGGGGATGCGAAGAGCGACCGTTCATACGCGGCCGAGGAGTAACACCTGCGAATGCCGACTGCAAACCAGATCCTGAAGGAGCCGAAGGCGTTTCAGCAACCGCAGATTCACCACTGGAAGGAACCCGCTTTGGATGAGGTGTTGCAAATTTCATACGTGGACGCGCAGTAGAGTTGATAACAGAAAGAAGAAAAGAGCGCCGGCGAGTATGAGGAGTAAGAGGATCATCTGGTTGTTCGGTTATATCGCCCTCCTCTTCGGTGAGGTTGCCTGTAGGTTGCGGTAGCTCAAAACGTGCTCTCGGTCGAGGGTAAGCTGGCGTTGGCGTAAACGCCAGTGAACCCGAAGGGGAGGCCGTCTGCCTTTCAAAGGGATGGGGAGCTTCTTCATTCTCCGACGAAAATGAGTGTTCGCGTGTTTCTTGGGAGCCTTCGAGACCATGTTCTTCCTCATGTGATATAGATTGTGACTGCATATTCTCACTCTCGGTTTCATGACGAGGGGAGACACGGATATCAGTTATGTCCATCGAACGCGCATCTGTGCCGTGGGTGTCATTGCTGAAATCAGGTGCCTCAAGTGATTCCCCTTCTCCATCTGGCCTTCGCACAACAATAGCTGGTGAATTAGTAGTGGAGAGAGGGAGGGGCAAGCGTGAAGGAGATATAGATGATTGTTCAGGAGCAATAGAAGCTAGGGATCTATTGCTCTGAGGTGTTGAATGTACTGGAGAAGAAGTTTGAGATGATGATGTCCGGGAGAGTGACGGCGTGCGCGCTCTAGGATTAGTCCTATTGCGAACTGCAACATTTCGATACTTTTCAAAGGGAGAAACCTACGCCGACATGTTAAGCAGAGTTAGGTTGGGTCATGGTTATCGCACCTTTATATCCGACTTGATGCTTAAGGCAGAGTAGTCGTGTGCCTTCTTAGGCGTTTGATCAAAAGTGACTGGTCCTGTAGAAAAATGTGACGCTGATCTACTATTAGCTGCGTCCGACAAGGACATATTGTAATTATCTTTGTCTTCATTGTCCAGTGGAGGTAAATGTGCATCAGGGATGGAACTGCTCTCTTCCATATGATCCTCTTCCGTGGCTTCATAGAATAGACTGATATCACCAGAACGTTGAATATCGGGGAGGGATGGAGCATCAAAGCTAACATTCTGACTTCTCGTTGAAGACAAAGCACGCAGAGACTGCAGCCCTTGCGACCTGTTTGACCGGGCGGTGAGAGACGATGCAAAACGTGTTGTACTTGGTGTACCAGAAAACCCTCTGATTGTAGAAGTTACAGTATTGTGTGACGTCGTCGGAGTCGATTGCATGGGAGATGAGATATTCTCGAGGAAGTCATCAAAGTTGTCTTCTTCATCTTCGGCAGCCGGGGGGGCGTCTGATGATTCAAGTTCATAGTCGTCTGAATCATCGAAAGGAGGGAGCGATGGGAGCGAAGGCATTTCTTGTGCTTCCACAGCCTCTATACGGCGCCAAATGCGCGAAGGTGTTTCCAGCATGGTCGTCATATTGGCTCAGAGTAGGAAGAAGAACGAAGTCCCAGATAGTAAGCAGCAGCCACCCTTGGTGTCTCGTCCCGAATCAGCAATCATTCAACGCCAAGTGCATGCTCCGCGCCTATCACATGACCGCGTTGAATAAGGTTGAAGAACTTCCACTTGATGAACTCACACTTCAAATCATTCCAGACGCGCAATGTTTTCTGATATGGTGTTGCACACATCAGGCTACATCTTTATCATTTTAACACTCAAGACGGCGTTCTTCGCTGCACTGTGGGGTCTGGTCAAAAAAATTCAACAATTCTCAGGTCCACTCAGATCTGGCCTAATTGCAGAGCTGGTAGAGTATATATAAATGAACCAACCCATCCTGAATCCAGCGTATGTATTCGGTTGTCATTCTCCTGCCCGAATCAGAGAGGCTGCATGGCTTGTTAGAAGCTAGAAGGAAGAGCACTGCTGCATAAAGTCGGCATTGGCCACATCACCGCTATATAATTGTAGAGAACTTTGAAAACACACAAGTCCTCCAAGAAATTCATTCCCCGAAGAACCTCGTAATCTCGTTAGCTATAAACTCATCATCGGTTTCATTCGCGCCTCCACCAGCTATTGCATATCATTTATTAGCATGAAAAGCCAGATTATATTTAAGAAGTTAAAATCATACCCATATGACCCCAGACAGTGTTAATAACCACGAGGCGAGCAGTGCTTTGTAAAAGGCCCACTTCAGCCACACTATCTTCAGGCTGAAATATATAATCAATATGGCAATGCCCGGCAACACCATTAAGTGGACGCACTGGGAAATAAAGGTCCGTCTTGCTAGGCATGATGAGCCCTTTCGCCTTGATCTGGCTCAAACATTTCGCGAGGTCGCCACCGTCTCGAACTATGGAGATATCACCAGTGTACCACGTATTGAGGAGAGTAAGAAGATCATTAGCATCCCATGATCCCAAAAATCCGCCCTCCCAGTCTTCACGAAGGAAGCTTTGTAAGTCAGGATATCTGCCCGGCGCTCAGAATTCTACATTGCATACTCTAATATGTAGTCACTCACTTTCCACCGTGCAGATAGCCATGTTCTCGGAACCACTGTTGAGAGGTTATGTTGAGATTCAAAATTGAGGCCGGTTAGCACTTACTGTCTGCCCATATGCCCAAGCGCTATATGCACGGCCAAATGCACGAATGCCATGCTGCGGAACCGATGTGTAATGCCCATCCAAGAAATCCTTCGATGCCATCAGTGCCGCCTTAGGCCCCTCAAGGAAGCTATAAGGACGCTTAAGAATCAATGCTAGGTTATATGTTGAATGAGATAGAACAGACCATTTGTTGTGGGGACTGGTGCGCGCGGAGCCGCATATAGAAACATATCTAGCAAGATGCCATGAGTAGTTATTCTGGCCATTTCTCTGATTTCAGAGTCAATTCTCACCGCTCGACGTAATCCGGGTATACCACTGGCCAGTAATATGCCTGTGCGAAGTAGATGAAGCAGTTGTGCAATCATCGTTACCCTATATGGCTCACTGACCTGTTGCCCACCCATAGAGAATCCAACTACGGCAAAGACCTTCTTGACACCGAGCTTCTGCAGAACAGCAAACTGAGCATGACTTCATGGGGTCATTAACAAGTCATTAGGGTCATGTGTTCTTGTGTAAGTCAATGCTTTAACATACATATTATCTTCGTAGGACACGGCTGGAAAGTAAGGGCCATTGTAAGGTGCGGGCTAAAAAATTTGAGGGGGCAGGCTACCAGCTAAAGATATATGCTTACGGTATTAGACGGCGAAGAGGACTGCATGTAATGCGTACATGAGCGTCTCTTCAGAATGCAATGACAACGAACACACCTCTCCATTAGAGAACAACGCAAAAGTGACTACATAATATTTCTTCGTGCTGAGTACCTACATAGGGTTATAGGTCATTGAAGGTAACTTGAAGCAACTAGGCAGATACGACGCGCTTTATCTTCGCCGACCATGTATGATTGACCTAAAAGAGAAGAATCTCATTTAATATTACTTAACACCTTTTCGTATGGTGTATAGAACGTAGTCTCACTGTCGAGCTTGCCTCCATAGCAAGTAGGGAAGACGATGCATGGATTGGAAGGATCGCCATAGGTTCTGTAAGCAGTAAATGCATCAGGAATTACACCTCCCGCAACAGAGAGGCGTCCATGGCGGAATATCTCAGTGGGAGGTTCAGCGGTCATGACTACACAATGCTGAGACAATCTACAGCGTAGGACATTATATGTGCGGGCATTTTATAAGACAAGGCGAAGTACATGTGGACAATAAGCAATCAATGGGAGTTTGCAGACGGATTTAGCACCTTTTACCATGAGTTCTTCCATCTTATCTTGATTTTGACACAGAGCTCTTTTAATACGACGAAGCAACATGGCTGCCAGTAATATGATATGTTAGTAATACTTGTCTCTACTTGTGCATTGCTCGTGATTATCGGTATAGACATGATACCTGTGAAGTTGCATCAACGGTCTGACAGGCGGTGGAAACAGTGCACAATAGCGTACTTTTGAAAAAAAAAATCGGGCTTTCTTATTCAGCATATGAAATATTGCCTCCATCAGTAACAATACCCTTTCGCACTGTCTCTCCCTTTTCTCGTAGTATGTCTTCGATTCTAGGTAATTTCCCGTTCTTTGTGCCGTCTGCGAACCATCCTAGATGATCAGCAATCAAATGGCTGCGTACGATAAGAAACTTATTCCAGTAATGGTGGGAAATAGTCAATACCGGTTTTTGCATTTAGGACATTGGACAAGAACAACTCCTTGTTCATAGGCTTGCCTCGTGAATTGATGAGTTGAGCGTTCGTCACAGTTAGAAACAGTACAGGTAAATGTGATTTGCAGTTTCGGAACCATTTTTTCCGGAAGAGCTTGAGATGTGGTGAATTTAGATGATTCATTGGACTGTTCGTCAGAGATTATAGGTGGAGGTGTGACTGTCGAAGTATTATTTGACCGAGTACCTGAGGTCGAGTATGTTGCTCTCATACCAAGAGCATCTCGAGTATTTGGCATCGCAACAGATATGGGCATGACTCCGAGACGAAAGCGCAGCTGGATCGCCAGCGCAGAGGGAAGACTGCCATGAGGACTGATCAAACTCCGAAGGGGTGGAGGTAGCCCTGTATTCCTGAAAAGCCTGGAGGGAAGCATGGTTGTTGTGGTCTTGGGATAATTAAGATAAGGTTGGATGAGTGCAAATGTTTGACCAACGTTGACAGACTTGAGCACAACGCAAGTAGAACAACGTCATCTCTTTCCGGTCTCTGCGGACCGGTAAGTAAGTCCGCATTTCTCCCTCGAGCGGACCGCCGGTTCCTTACAAGAACTTTCACTCAACCTTCACTTAACTTCCATCGCTGTTGTCAGCTGGTAATGGGCTGTTCTCCATCTTTTCTCACATTATCTAAACTACTTCAGGAAGCTCTCATCTCTATACCAATGTCTATTCGCTGACAAAAGCAGTTTCGAAGAGTCTTAATTATGTACTTATATCATAAAACTGCATAAGATGAAGTCCTACCCTCTGACGTTGTCCACTAGTCCCTATTCAGTATAGCTCCTCGGTCGAGACTATCAACTTTGACTATAAATATGCGAAGAGGGATGGGTGGTCTCACACTCTCCGTCGTCATTTCCCAGCAACAATGAAGGCCTGTGCTATCATAACAACGGGCTTGCTGTTTTTAACTCAGAGCATCGCTGCTGCATATGTGCTCTCAGAGGAGATCACTGGGACTGACTTCCTAACTGCTTTTAACTTCCAGGCAATTCCGGATCCCACTCATGGACGCGTGTATGGTCTTTCACCAATATTTGGCTCTCGTGGTTTACATTACTTCCGTATAGAAACTACGTCAATGAAACGGATGCCTTGGATAAGGAGTTGGTAGTAATTTCTCCAGGATCTGTCATTTTGAGGGCCGACTCTACAACCGTCCTGGCGCCTGATGGTCCCGGAAGAGATTCTGTCAGGTTACTTTCAAACAAGACCTACACCACCGTGCTCATGATGTACGCCAAATATTTCTTTCGGTGGGATTTTACTGAAGGTTATCATAGACTTGACATAAATCACATGCCAGAAGGTTGTAGGTGAGTATTTGTATCAATTGGCCCTACTGTCATTGCTGGTGTGGAAGTTTGCTACAACTACATTTGTGACGTTCCAACTTTAGTACATGGCCCGCCATTCGCACCAAGCAAGCAGCCCCTCCTAATGCTGTACGGTCTGTATATTACATATATATCTCTTTGGTGCTGAGTCGTACCATAGGGAATTATCGACATATTAGAGGGCATAAACAACCAAGCATTTGACCAGGTCACTCTCCATACCTTAGGTGGTGCGTCATAATTTTTAAGCTATGAATCTACAACCCTGATATCGATAAATAGGATGCACTGTCCCTCAGAACCGTTCAGAAACAGGGTCTGTCAGCAGTTGTATCTTGGCCATCTGTTCTGACATCATTGGCCTTACAGTACAGCCATAAGCAATGATTGCGATGCTGGTTGCAGTGTTGGACTGTACAATTCTTCCAGCTTCGGGCCAAATTTTAACAGCAATGGCGGGGGATGGTACGAACTTAATTCGGTAGCTTAACCTAATATGAAAACAAAATTCATATAGGTTTGCAATGGAACGCACGTCTACCTTCGTCAAAGTCTGGTTCTGGCCGCGAAATGATCCCCTTACGCCCCTAGACGTCAGATCATCTGGTATCACAGCGGACCCTTTAGCATGGGTGTGGTTTCTTTCCATCTGGGCCAGTCACTGATCCATATGCACTAACAAACGTGTCCGACTTCTCAAGGGAACACCTTCGGCATATTTTCCCAACACGTCCTGCGACATGGAAGAATTTCTGACTGAACACAACATCATGATAAATCTTACCTTGTGTGAGTTACCGTATTCGCTGTCAAAGAAATCTTGTTCTAATCGATCTCATCTAGGTGGGGATTGGGCCGGCAATGCTGAAGAATATGCTAGCTCAGGATGTCCATCGACGTGTATTGGTGCGCATTTAGTCCAAATGTCCAAGCTATAAGTACTGATATGTATCCCTCAGATCACGTTAATAATGACCCCACAGCTTTCACAGACGCTTTCTTCGAGTTTGTTGCAATCAGAATATACACACAGCCATGAATCAAGTACATCTGAGGAACTAAGTAGTACATCCAATTGAGTCAATTTTTACATGCAACAGTCCAGTCCAAATGTGTTTTCCGATGGTATGAAAAAAATCCAAATAAGAATAGAAATAGAAAGCGTGCAATATGTTTAAGAGAAAATGCGTAATGTGACGATGAATCATTCCTTCGACTTTCTGCCCAGCAGTTCGCTGAGACGTGCGGACGCCAGGCTCCGTGGCTTCATCTCGTTATTCTCCGCGAACGACTGATTCCTAGACAATTCCGAACCGTGACTATTTCTGCCTCCAAGGACAAGTGAAAATCTCTTCGTGAGCACAGGACCGGCGACCTGCTCCCCATAAGAGCTCTCCCGCGCGGAGATAACGGCGTTGGGCATTTCAGTCGTGTGTGCAGTCACACTCGTGGTATGCAAAGCTACGGCGGGTAAAGAAAATCGTTTACTTCTCCTCGCAGTGTTTTCCTTTCGTTGCTTTCTTGGAGAAGATACAGGCGACGACAACGCGGAATTGCTCGGTGTGTGCCACTGTGCGCTCTGGTTAAGATTTTCGGCGTCGTCTTCGTGATTGTAATTCCTTGGATTAAGCAGTTCCTCTGCCTCCGCCATATTTCGTAGAGCTTCAAGATCCACCTCAAAATTATCAAACTTGGCAAACACAGTGGAATCTTTTTGAAGCCTGAAATCTTCAGCAGCTTGTCTGTTGCTGCCTAGGCGCTGATGAGACCTGACACGAAGGCGCGCGCGTCGTTCGCGTTCATCAGTGCTTGTAACAATGTCGTTCATGCTCTCTGAATCAGGATAGGGACTCCGACCTGGTTTAACACTGAGAGCCATGAGCGCATGAGGCTGTAATCGTTGAACCGGAAGAGCCGGCATGGAAAGCCAGGATGGTAGCCCCGAAAGCGACGTAATGGTGTCGCCATTATGTCCCTCAAATCCAAATCGAGAACCATTTGACGCTTCGCTTGCCTCAGGGCTGGCTTCTACAACAGGGAAGACTGACTCGTAACAGGCGTTACATGCCCGCGCCGGCTTCGATTCGTGCTTGTCACTAGAATCAGATATATAAAAGGTCTAACCGACAAAGTATCTCAGAGCCATAGATAATCGTGCATATATACAAACTCACCCGTCCAGAGCATGCAGCACAGACACAGCGCCCGCAAAGTCTGCAATGATGCCTTCGCCTTCTCCATCCAAAGGTGCGCCCACAGCGCATACACGCAGCTGCTTTGTCGTCGGGAATCCATATTGCAGGAACCCAATGGTCCACTTTCCGCCGCCGTTCCGCAGCGAGGCTTTGTTTCGATTTTTCCTTCTTGCTCATCCTGAACTTTCCATGAAGATGCTGGTGAGAAGCACTATTCACCGCATCAACACTGCTGCTAACTCGTATAGTTCCCAGCCGGTCGTCCTCTGGGTGGTAGGGTAAAGCCCGAAGTGCCCGACGAACGTGATTTGTTGACGCAGAAGATGTAAGTGTAGAGTTAGGCTTAGTATTCAACGAATCGAGGAGCTGTGCTTTCGCACTGCGAATCTCTGATGCCCATTCATCTCGCTCTGCCTCAGATCCTACAAAGAATGAGCTTGTGGAGGAGTGGTTGTTTATAAATATAGATAACTCACCGCCATATAACATAAAGCTTCCTTCCGGACTTAGTATCTCGAATTTGCGCGTGTCTTCGAGCGCCGATCCCAAAATGACTTGGACATCGACAAGTTCAATGCGTCCCTTGTAAATCCACTTGTCATCAATTGAATAGCGTCTCTTGTTCATGTTCGGCGGGGGTGGTGGAGAGACAGGTGTTTTTCCTCTGCCTCCTCGGGGAGGTGTCGCTGGCGAAGTGTCATTGCCATTTCCTTGAGTCTGCAAACGGTTCGACAACTTGGCGTCCTGTGTTTGTACCTTTTTCACGTTGGACAACTCAGCTTCACTTTTGCTTCGACTTCGGGTCATTGGTGGTCGTTCCCCAGTAATCTTAGATCCGGTTGGAGTATTGTGGCTACTTTGACTTGCCCCGGTCGTGCTCCCTCCACTACCACTACCACTACCACTCCAACTCCAATCCCACGATTGGCTGAGCGGTTCGGCCGCTGCCAGCCAGACCATACAATCAGAAAACAGGAGGAACTCTCGTTCGACAGGAGAACCACTCCGTTCAATTTGTAAAAGCGGACCACGTTTGAGTAATATGCGACCAGGACTTATAAGCTGAAAAGGAAGATTCGGGGTACTGCGCTGTATAGACAAAAGAGCCATCGTTTGAGCATGCGTGTGCAGTGAAGTATTCAACGACACGGTTACTAAATTGCAATCCATGTCAGCATATACTTTAGATCGAGCAGTCAACACTAACTTTTCGAAACTAACGCATGTACAGCTGTTAGTTGCGCATGTTCAGGATCGTCCTCGCTGATGGCATTTATGAGATCCTTGAGAAGAAGCAGGTAACGAGGACATCTCTGGACGATTGTCAAAAGCCAGTCTCTAAGCTTGAGCTTTCCGCATCGGGGATCAGCTTCTTGAGTGCTGAGAAATGTTGCAAATCTCTGATTATATTGGGGGCTCGGTCTAGTTGGAGTTGAAGCGGTTGTCAGCCCGCTCAGAGCAGATATCGTAGATGGAAAGGCAGTAACAAACGGCGTATAGAGGGACAAATAAGGAAAATGAGAGAGGAGAAGTGGCGAGAGCTCGGGAGGGGATAAGTCCGCGGACGAATGAGATGGAGGGCCTGTATATGCATGAATTGGTTCCAAAAGGGTTGAAAGTGAAGATAGAAACGATCTATGTAGATTCCAGATGTCGATGAAGTTGGAGAAGATAGATGTTAATGCTGAACGGTCCAGTAAGGGTTCGGGTGAATCCAGGGAAGCAATAATAGGAGTCAGAAAATGCTGTAAACGATTATCAATTCGAAGCCATCAACCACGTTTATGCAATGCACTGACCGAGTAGATTAGTTCAAGCCCATCAACGTACGCTTTCTCGGTCTCGTAAAACTCCTCGACAATATTTCGTCTTTTTGCTTTTTGTCTGTTGTCGGCCGCCGTAGCTTTGGGTGCATTATCGCGAGGTTTACGTCGCCTGGAAGGATCCGGAAAGGCTGAATGGCTTCGGTCTGGTTTTTCTGGTACCCTCGGCAGCAACTTGGCATTGTGGGAGGGTTCGCATTCTGCTCCCTCGAAAAGCGAATCAAATGAGGCAAGACTAGCAACTGAGATACGATTTTGAAGAGACGGTGCTGTGGGCAAGGATATTCTTCTGAATGGGAGGTGAGGACCTCTCAACGGTGATACCGACTTGACAGGCTTTGGCGGAGGAGAGTCAAAAGCAGGAAAGTTTATACTGTTGCAAGGTACGGAGTCCTCTGTCGGCGTCGAATAAATCCAGGACATACGATTCGTCGGCCTACTTTCCGGAAGAGTGAATGTACAACTCACCAGACGCCATCCGACTAGATACCCACTGTCTTATATCGCGCGTTTCAGTAAGCTCCAGGAGGAGGACGCGGAGCTCTGGCAGAGTGCAGAACCCCTAACGAGGCAATTAGCTCGTTTGATCTTGGTTTGATCGGCCCTAGGCCTGCGAAGCAATGTCCCATTTTTGCTCCCTTCGGTTCACCGGCTGATGCAATGTGCTACGGATCGCGTCAGTCGTGACCGGTTGACCAGTTGACCTGCATATTTGTAACAAAATGAGAATTACCAGAACGTCGGCAGCAGTAGCGCTACATTGTTGGTGAATTGTTTCACTTGCACGTACTCAATGCTCATGCATGTTCACACTAGACTATTGTCTTGGTTGGAATAAGCCGTGACTTATACGGGTTTGGTAGCCCAGTCAAGGGTCCAGAAGGAAAAATAAATACATTGAATTACCATTGGAGTTGGTGAAGTAGAAAACAACGTCGGTCATTATTTCTGACTTTCATTTTGTCAAGAAATCGACGGCCTCAGCATATCTTTTTCTCGTCCCTTCTACGACATCTTCATCGATAATCCATCCCTCTCCTTCTTTCCCCGGAGGTCCACTTTCCAGTCCTTTACGAAAACCGACACTTACAAGCCAATCGCGGAGATATTGCTTGTCGAAACTGGGTTGAGCTCCCCCTGGCTTGTACTCGTTAAGCGGCCAGTAGCGGGACGAGTCCATAGTGAGTAATTCGTCAATGAGAATGAGCTTCTTTGTCGACCCTTCGTTTACCAGACCAAATTCACACTTGGTATCCGCTAAGATCAAACCGCGAGTTCGAGCATACTCTGATGCAGTGGTATAGATCTTCAGCGCTACCGTAGAGATCTGCTGGTACAAGTCATCGCCAATAATTTTGGCAGCTACCCAGAAGATTGGTTTAGTCTGAAAAGAGGTAAAATAGTGAAATGTTACGAACCTTTCTCGGGAGAAATATTCTCATCATGAGCCCCTTGTTCTGCCTTGGTCGAAGGCGTAAAGATTGGCTGGCTAAGCTTTTGTCCTTCCACCAAGCCCTTTGGCATGCGTATACCGTGCACAGTCTCGCTCGCCTTATATTCCGACCACGCAGAACCTTCAGCAAATCTAAACAGCAAATCGGCGCAAGATGCTATGAAGCAACGAACCGGCTAGATAACCCCTAACGATTGCTTCAAGGGGCACGACTTCTGCTTTTTTGACGAGCATTGTCCTTCCCTCTAATTGCGTTTTGTACTTTCGCACTTCTTCGGGCATCTCGTCGATATTTGCAGTAACAAAATGGTTGGGTATTATGTCCTTCAGTTTGTTGAACCAGAAAAGCGAAATCTGAGTCAAGAGTTTCCCTTTATCCGGAATTCCCTGTATATAACCCGCAAGGAATATAGCGCCTCCTCGACAATTGGATAGATTGTACATACATTTTGTAGGATAACATCGTACGCGGAGATCCTATCAGATGCGACAAAGAGCAAGTGATCTGGCGAAGATGTCTGATAGATGTCGCGCACTTTTCCGCGTGAGATAAGAGAAAGGTCTGGCAGATCAGAGTTTAAGAGTGCCGTCATCTTTGACATTGTAAATGGTGGCGGTTACGGGTTAGCCTGTAACGGTACTTTAGCATGGCCCCGTCGTCGGGCCGTTCGGAGCACGTCATCTGCTAAATGGTTTGATTCTCATGTTGCCTCAGAAACCCCCATGATTTTCTTGCACCTTCTGCTACTTCTTGACTTCTCCCAGCAAACAATAGAATACAGATTCATTGTGGTTTCAAAAAACCATCAAGCTTGGATTAGTCTCGGCCAGCTGTCCCAAACCGAGCTCTAAGAATCATCCTCGCTCTACTGCTTGTATTCCTAGGGGCCGTCTCCTGCTTGGTTCTCACATGGACTCGCACAGAGTCAAGGCCTAAAGACCTATGTAAGAACGCCAGGGACTAGTCGACTATATCAATATGATAAAGTATATCTAGTGCTTGGCGCAGTTAACGGTCACGACTAAGGACTTAGCTTGCTTGTTATTGCTTAAGCTTTATTTGATGTATCATATTTTCACCATTCGTTACTGGAAGCACATGGCAAACCCTATTCGCCTTATGGTCGGTTCGAATGCAAAGCAGCACTCTGCAGTACTTTCTCTGATGATTCTGGGCGCGCTGTTGCTCTTCGTGATCAAATACTCCATCAGCCGCTGTTACCACATGATTTTAAAGGTTTTAAAGACTGGGCAATCGCGCAATCTGTCCAACCAAGTGGTTTATTGCGAGCTCATTGGCGAAGAAAATCACATCGCGTTGTGCAAACTGGTCTGTGAATTGACTCTGTACCTGTGACCTGTAGATACGACATACGAGTAAAGGCTAGGCGCAAGTATAAATTGCAGCTGGTGTTATCTCTTCGCAGCAGGACCTCCCCTACCATCTCCTCCTTCTACCTTTGGTGGACATGAAGATCTCCATCGCGTGTCTTATCCTTTCTGTAGGACTCGCTTCTGCTCGAGAAAGCGACCGTGCCGAACGAAGTCTAATTGGAGATCTCATCGCGCTGCTAAAGATTCCCGTGGTTCCCGACAGGCTTATTCGCAGCGTTGATTCGCGCAACCTCCTCAACCATGCTGAACAGCTTGTCAAGTTCTCCCAGCTCAGTAATGGCAACCGTGCCTTTGGTTCCAAGGGCCATAACGCGACTGTTCAGTACATTAAACGACTCCTCGATCAAACTGGCGCCTACAGGACAGAGTACCAGACGTTCCCTTACTTATACTCTGAAGGCTCTGCTACTTTCAGCTCTAATGGGACTAGCTATGCCACTACCTGGTTCACCTATGGCCCTGCTGGAAGTGTTACTGCCCCCCTGCGCGTTGTCGCAAACGAAGGTTGCGATCTGGTAAGTTACGCAATTCTTCACAGACAGAGGAATATACTCAAACTTGTCCGTAGAGTGACTACCCTCCTGAAGTTACTGGTAATATTGCACTTATCAAGCGTGGTACGTGTACGTTCGGTGTCAAGGTAGCTCTAGCCGGCGCCTCGGGAGCTGCAGGAGCGATCATATACAATAACGCGGAAGGACCTCTTGGATCAGGAACTCTAGGGGATGTGTCACGCCCTGAAGGGCCATATGTGCCTCTTGCTTCTCTCGCAGGCAAGGATGGCGCTGCCTTCGTCACTGCCATCAAGTCGGGGCTGGAGATCATCGGAGAACTTCAAGTAAAGGCCGTCACTGAGACTCGATTCTCCAGCAACGTCATTGCTACTACCAAGTCTGGAGATCAGAACAACATTGTAATGGCAGGAGCGCACACCGATTCAGTTTCTGCCGGCCCGGTAAGTAAAAGTTAGCTTTCAAGCCAGAATAAAGTCCGATTTTGTCCTTAGGGTATCAACGACAACGGTTCCGGAACTATAGGAATTCTCGAAACGGCACTGTTACTTTCCAAGTACTCGGTCAAAAATGCTGTCCGATTTGCTTTCTGGACTGCTGAGGAATTCGGGCTCGTAGGCTCGACATACTACGTTGAAAACTTGTCAGAAGCCCAATCTCAGAAGATCGCCCTCTATCTTAACTTCGACATGATCGCATCGCCCAACGCTGGCTATTATATTCTTGACGGCGATGGTAATGCTTTCAACACCTCCGGCCCTGCTGGAAGCGACCATATAGAGCGAACATTCGAGAAGTTCTTCGCAAAGAACAAACTCATCAGCGCACCTACACAATTTAGTGGACGCAGCGACTATGGCCCCTTCCTGACTGCCTACATCCCTGCTGGTGGAATTTCTACCGGCGCAGACGGAATTGTGACCGAAGAGCAAGCAAAATGGTGAGTAGCTGGTATTACAAGTCATGACTTGTAGTGTGTATTGCTGACCTTCCTGTCGTCTTAGGTGGCCTGGAGCTGTTGCTGGTGTTGTAAACGATATTTGTTATCACAAGGCGTGCGATGAAATTAGCAACCTTAACGTTCCGTATTGGATGTGGAGCACCAAGGCCGCCGCGCACACTATCGCCACATATGCTCTTTCTCTCAATGGGATTCCGAGAGGACCACGACCTGCCGCTGTTCAAGAATCCAGCCTTTCAAGACTGTCATACGACGCTCGTCGCCATTTCTCATGCGGAGAGGAAATATTCAATATATAGTATTTATATATGTAGCATATTACATTCTTGTCCACGTACAAACTCAAAACAATCCTGATAACTGTAAATCTGTCGCCTTGCTGTGAAATACGACAAAAGGCACTGTTGCCTGTTGAGATGTAGAACTTGTATTATTTTGTATACATATTTGTAAAGCAAAAGATATTTTAGGCAACATACAATTATATTCCCTTAGTTTTGGTATAGTCGGAGTGACGGAAACGATCTAATGTATTCGCTCCATATTGTCACGATCTTCATGTTGGGTAACAGCCTCTGCAGGCTCGTCACGGTAGCTAGGCGATAGCCCTGCAGATGGCTCGTCATCATCCAAAAAGCTGGAATGAAATCCTAAGCCTCGTGTAGCGGGAGGGTTGACATTTGCAGTACGTTGCTCAGGTAGTTCTTCAGCAGAAGGTTCTCCAAACGAGTCATATAGCTCTCTCGTCGTACGAGGACCACCACTACCCGCGATCACACGTTCCTGTCCGACTGCGTCCATATGTATATCATCCGGTGCAAGGGACGTGTAAGCCGCCAACTTCTGTCGTTGTTGTCGGCGCCTCCATATAAACACCAGACCCAAGATAAGACAAGTTACGAATGCACCGAGTGCAGCAAAGAACAACTTCTGTCCGGTGACAAGGTTGGACACATTGCTGAACCATGTCTTGCTTATTGTGTCGTCTTCAGTCTCTGGTTTGGTAGTTGGTGAGGGGAATGATGCATTTGAGTTCTCCCCAGTAGCATCGCCATGGTCAGTCGGCAGGTGGTCAGTAGGTTTTGCGTGTTGCGTTGATGAATGAGGATCGGTATCATTTATGACGGGCCGAGGGGGACTTTGGCCTGGAGGAAGAGCGTTGTCGATGACCGGTTCTACAAATTTTGTTGCCTTCTGGGGATCAATGCTGCTGCCCCATAGAGCCATATTCCACCCCAAGAAAGCGCCCTTGTGATCTGGGTCTTTCTGATCAGAGACCTTGATTGTCCAATTGCCGATTGGATTCTCTCCCCTATAGAACTGTGGTCAGACCAAGAATTTTAAAACCAAGAAAGTCATACCAATGTTTCAGAGTCATGAACCTCCAACCAGGGAAACCATCTTTTGATTCATCGAATTCACGAGTCCCTGCAAGTATGCTTTTAATGCCATTGGGGCTGACAAGCTCAACTTCTACATCTCCACGCTTTGAGTGACTGATCCACACTCGGATGTCAATGTGCTCCAGTTCTTCGAGGTTGTTCTCAACCATCATTTCCTTCGTTATCGTGATCACATTTTTGATGCCGTCTGGGCCAATTGCCTCGCCACCCTCGTATTTATATTTCTTGTGACCCAAGTCGAACAATTTGCCATTATTGAGCTGCACAGTCGGGGTGTGTATCCAAGCCTGAGGTTTAACAAGTGACCATTCTTGCGCGGCTTTGACATAGGCCCAAGCATCTAGAGCACCAAAGCCATATTTATAGCTGTATAAACGGCCAGTAGCTATTTTCTCCCAATCGGGGTCAGATGGGTTAACAACGCGCGCAGTCTTTACGCAAAGGTGTTGGATGTCGCGCCACGTTAGATCAGGCCTACAAATAGTGAGAATTCTTCATTTTAGCCGTCGTATGAAGAAAGCGTACCGGGCTTCCAAAGCTAGAGCAAAGACACCGACAGCATTGGGCGCGGCAGCAGAAGTTCCTCCATGGGTCTTGGAACATTCATTTTTCCCCCGATCAGTGGTGATCTATGTGATTTATCGTTTATATTATTTTGCACCCAGATCAGAGAAGTGGACATACAATGTGATTACCACTTCCTGAGCTGTACGCCGCAATCATGTTAGCTGCACAGGCTTCAGAGTAGCTTGGGTGGAGTCCTTTATAGTCGATGGAAGAAACTGTCACTGAATAAATGCTATTGGTGTACCCATCGAAATTGCACTGGTCATCCCGCCTTCCTCCATTGCCACTCGCAAATACGAAAATCGAACCTTTGCCGTCTCGACCATTATTGATACCATTAGACACAGCTTTTCGAATAATATAACTCGGCCCTTCCATTGTTTGCCCGTTGTCGCGTGGTCCCCAGCTACAGCTATATACGCCGACTTCTTTGAAACCGAAGTTAAGCGCCGCTGCTTCGTCCACAGTAGATATAGGACCGCCGAGGATACGAACGCCGGCAGCTTTGGAATTGTAAGCAATTCCTACACCGCACGCGTCATTTCTTCGCGCAGCGACTTGGCCGGCGCAGCGCGTGCCATGGTGATCTCGAACGCCTGTTGGACGCGGCAGCGCAACATGCGCATTGAAATCATGAGAATTTTTGGCGTCCTGAAAATGTATTCAACTTTAAAAATGCACCAAACCTGGTTGAAGTACGTACAAAAGCATCCTTTAAGTCGTCACTTTCAAAATCGAGGCCGTCGTCTAGAAACGAAGTCAATACACCTTTGCCAGTAAACCCCATATCCCAAACAGGCGTAACATTCATCATGTGTTCAGGAAACTCCGCATTCACAATATGCCATTGTTCAGGAAAAAGTGGGTCCTTTAGTCCGTAACGCTGCGCAACAGCGGAAGGTGAAGGGGGCGGTCGTACCGGGGGCGGTGCACGCTTAACAAGCTCGCGGGGTATTTGGCGCTCAAGAAATGTAATCGAAGACAACATTCGTCGGGTCAATAGGTTCTCTTCGGAGCGTGATGATAGGCCAGCTTTATGTTCGAGATCCTTGAGATTCATGATGACAGATTCAAAAAGCTCCTCCCGGGCTTCCAACTGTGGCTTCGGAACCCTTAGGAGCCAAGTATTAGGCAGTTCTCCCGCCTGCTCGACAAGTTCTGCTCCCAAGCTCTTCACAACGTCGTCCAGAGGCACTCCGTCAACCTCGGTGTGTTCTAGTACATAGTAGTCATGGGTATCGTACTCCCGTATTGCAGGCGTCGATGCAACATGTAGTGTGAAATGGGCGATCGAGAAAAGCACGAGCCAGGCTAGCTTCATCTTGACCTGCAGATGACGGTAGGAAAGCAATGGTAAGGGGACAGCAATTCGTTGGCGCTACGCGATGATATCCATTAGTTAGTTGCATAGCCACTTGTATTCTTATTGGATCCGTTCAGAGAGGTTGAAACAAATCAAAAGATGGATGTTGCTTGCATCCGTCTGCATCACAGCGGCAACGTCGGCAAATGATGGGATCTGCCTTTGATATCTGTCTACAGTTCGGAATTTTTTTGAGTATGTACATACTTATGGTGTTGCTCTTGAAGCTTGAAGGTTGACGTTTAGATCTATCGTTTTTAACTACATCACATAACAACATACTTGACGATTGTGCATATTCCACCAATACTCCACGGTAGACCAAGTACTGAACTTGACACATTGTGAAAAAGGAACACAGCAAGAACAAATTCGAATTAGCACCGATTTATACAAAGAATTACAAACAGGAAGGTTGAATTCTGTCAGCTATCTGGCAGTCTACTCCTTGGACTCTTCGGTGTTAGGCCATGAACCATTTTCACCCACGTCTTCCTGACTTCCAGGGTCAATGTACGGTATCTTGGTAAGAGAATATATTGGTCGCTCTTCTGGCGCAGGGCGGAAAATTGGAGGCGTTAATTCGCCGTCTTCAAGGATGCTAGTGTTTAAGCCTCTTCTTTGATTATTTGAAGGTTCCATTGTACCAGTCCCGTTCACAGCGTCCAAATCAAGTGGCCGTAGAGGGACCTTGCGCTTTGAGGACGAGAAAAAAGAAGCACGGTGTTCTAAACCGCTTGTCACTGGCCCCATATCTATATCATCAATATTCGACAGTGCTGTATACTCATTTCGCCTTCTGCTGCGACAAGCGTATAACCCCCATAGGTAAATTCCCACGGCGATTAGCAAACCGAGCATGACGCCCGCCAACAAGTAATACCATTTAGCAGATTCCGTCATCTTGTTAGTGATACCTTCATTCTGTGAACCAGGTCGCGTCGAGGAATCAACGTGAGTAGGGATGGATGGAGATGGATGTCCCTGTGTTGGAGGTAAGTGTTGTGGGGGAAGATGATCGGTCGGTTTTGCATGTTGTGTGGTAGACATAGGGAAATGAGGCAAATGAGAAATGGGCTCCGGTGGGAGGATGTTGTCAACTACGGGTTCCGAAAATTTCGTCGCCTCCATGGGATCGATACTGCTTCCCCAGAGTACCATATTCCATCCCAAGAGTTTACCGCTTTCCTGTCTATCATTTTGGTCAAATACTCTGAGCGTCCAATCGCCAACTGGGTTTTCTCCCCTACCATGTGGATGAGACCAGTAGGAAGACAACATGAAAGGAGTACGGACCAGTGTTTAACGGACATAAATCTCCATCCAGGGAATCCGGTAGTTGCATCGTCGAGAGGACGTTTGTTTGCTAGTACGCTTTTGATTCCATGTGGGCTGATAATTTCTACCTCCACATCCCCACGTCTTGAATGAGAAATCCAAACGCGAATATCAAGATGTTCAAGGGTCTCCAGGTTGTTACTCTTCATCATATCGGCAGTAATAGTCAATGTACTTTCGAAGCCATCAGCTTGTATCCTCTCCCCGCCTTCATATGTATAATTCCCGTGGCCATAGTCGTAGGTTCGCCCACCGTCAACTTGAATTGTATGAGTGTGTAGCCACGCTTGGGGTTTCACAAGAACCCAATCTTGAGCTGCTTTAACATAAGCGTAAGCGTCGATAGCGCCATAGCCAAACTTGTTGCTGTAAAATCGTCCAGTTGCAGTACGTTCCCAACTGATGTCTTCAGGGCTTACTATGCGCGCCGTTTCTATACATAAGTGTTGAATATCACGCCAAGTGAGCTCTGGTCTAAAGCATATTCAAAGTATATTTTTCATGATACTCAACAATTTCTTACCGTGCCTCTAACGCCAGAGCAAAAACGCCTACTGCGTTCGGAGCAGCAGCAGATGTTCCACTATGGCCATGGGTGCATTTGTTATTCCCTCTGTCTGTGGTAACCTACCCAATGATAAGTGCTTGAAAAGGTAAAAGCCAATATACACTCACTATGTGCCTACCACTGCCCGATGTGTAAGCAACGATCATGTTCGCGGTGCACTCTTCTGAGTAAGAAGGATGTAACCCTTTATAGTCGACAGCAGATACAGTAACTGAGTAGATACTATTTGTATATCCATCGAAATTGCATTGGTCATAGAAGTCGCCACCGTTGCCGCTTGCGAAAACAAAGATAGAGCCTTTGCCGTTGCGTCCTTCATTTATGCCATTAACGACCGCCTTTCGAACCAAATAACCAGGTCCATCCATGTGTTTTCCGTCATCCCGTGGGCCCCAGCTACAGCTATACAATGAGATTTGCTCGAATCCATAGTTGAGGGCGGCGGCCTCGTCGACGAATGATATTGAACCACCCAATATGCGAACCCCTGCAGCTTTTGCGTTATATGCGATCCCAACCCCACAAACTTCATTCCTTCGGGCAGCTACCTGCCCTGCGCATCTTGTACCATGATCGTCTATAGACGAGACCGGTCTGGGAAGAGCTACATGCTCGTTGAAATCGTAAGAGTTTTCTGCATCCTAGTATGATCATGTTATAAACCTTAAGTCAATTGGGAAAAGTGACCAACTTACAAATGCATCCCTGAGGTCTTCATGCTCAAAGTCAAGACCATCGTCAATAAAAGATGTATAGACGCCATGCCCGGTAAACCCCATGTCCCAAACAGGAGTTGTGTTCATCATATGTTCAGGATACTCATCGTTGATGAGGTGCCACTGCTCTGAAAATAGGGGGTCCATTAAACCAAGACGGTTAGACACAGCATCAGCAGATTCATATAAAGATGTTGGTGCCCGTTTCGCGAGCCTACGAGGTGTTTGTCGTTCAAGGAATTTGATTGACGAAATCGCTCTTCGGGCAAACATTGCTTGCTCCGAACGGATGTCTACGGCATTGCTAGCTTGAGCTTGTAGGGCACGGTATCGACTTTCCACGACATCTCCTCCAGCTTCGGTGCTCCGTGTCGCGAACTCTGAATATGGAACTCGTACAAGCCAGACATCGCGGAGTTCCCCTACTTGTTCCACAGCTTCGACTCCAAGTGCATCAAGCACTTCATGCAAAGAAAGTCCAGATGCTGGTTCGTGGTAATATTCAAGAGCGTAGTACGCATGACTGTCGTAGAAGCGTCTTGTTGGAGGTGTAGCAGCGAGTCCACAAGAAAAGAACACCAAACCCCAGGCCCAGGGCGGTAGTATCATGCTACGGATGGAAAAGAGAAAGAAAGAAAGCGCAGTCTTTGAGACATGGGCGCGCAAGCCTCGTCATCATCAAGTGCCATCTTTAGTCCTACGATTGTGTTAGAATATGTTGGCGTGAGTATATGATAGTTAGAAAGGTCAACATGCCAAGCTCAAGCAGTGCTGTATTTTAGGCCATTGTCCCACGAATCGTCGTCGGCAGCCCGGTCGCCACCCAGCCGATTGCCAAGTTGTTCACAACCGCTTGCTGCGCACTCTTGAATCCCTGGTCCGTGGAATATGAATACACTCTTGTTGCCGCTATACATCTTAGAGCTACTTTTGCCTCAATGTTCATTGAATTGCCTAACGACGACCAGTTCAGACAACGGTACAGTGGTTGTCAATCACAACTTCAGGTTCAACGTTGTCCAGTTGGAAGTGTCTTTTTGTCATGTATCGACCTTGACGTTCACTGTTCAGAAACGATGTCAACTCGATTTGGAAGGGCTATTTGCGGCGGTACCAAGTAAATGAAATATTGACACGCCCTGTATTCACTCTACACTGATAACCATAACAGTCAGCGTATGAGATCGCATGAATCAGGACACATAAATGTGGCTTTTGTACTCGACCACATTATCAAGCGTGTATCGATTCTTACAGACGCTGGCTAAGCACCTCTAACCACGGACGGTAACTGGATATATTTGGACCATAAAAGTGCCACATTCAAGAATTGCCCCAAGCAGCAAGGCAAATAATACGGAAAAGAATGAGTAAAGACAAGCTTATGCCTTGTTAATTACGAAGTTCTTTTTGAATGTAAGCGATGCTTACAGTTGGACTGAGTGACGCTATGTAGAAGCGTCGGCTGCAGGTCCTCGCAGTACATATATATATATTCTGATCTCCAACATATACTTATCTTGATCTTCCACAGCGCCTGATCATGGATTCTTCTCAGTATCGCGAAGTCACCACTAGCAGAGAGATTAAGTATTCCGTGTACTATAAAGCAGGAGATTCGAGCAAGCCGACTTTAGTTTTTCTTCACGGCTTCCCTTATACATCGTATGGCTGGCGTCACCAAGTCGCTCATTTCCAACGTCTGGGGTACGGAATTATAGCCCCGGACATGCTAGGATACGGTAATACAGACCATCCCACAGACCCTGCATTATATGCTGGTACTCTGCTCGCTCAGGACATTCTTGATATCCTTGAGATCGAAGCCAATACCCGTGTTGTGATTATTGGCCATGACTGGTGAGCGACGTTTTGTGGTACAATGTTAAAGGCAGAAATAATCGACCTCTTGAACCAGGGGCTCTAAAGTTGTGAGCCGACTCGCCAACATTGACTCGGATCGCATCCTGGGCTTTGCATCTCTCTCCATAGGATATCTTCCTCCTGATCCAACCCATACATATCAGGACTTCATGGCAATGGTATGGTACCTTCACTTGTTTTGATTGACTATTAACAGGGGCCTTAAAAGACAACACAACTTGCTGGACGCGAATTGTTCGGGTACTTCGCCTTCTTTGCTGAAGATGGAGCTGACGAGATTATTATAAAACACGTTAGTGACAAGGTCCTTTATCTCAGGATTCGCACTAACAAATTTCGGCAGTTCGATTCGTTTATGGCGGCTGTTATGGGATTTACGCATGACCAAGCTAAAGAACATTTCGCGAAAACCGGTGCCTTGAAGGCCTGGCTTTTGAGCGAGAGCCCGCCACCTCCAATCCGTTCATTTGTGACTCAAGAGGTGTGTACAACTACGTGCTTCTTACTATTCAAATGGTTCATGGTTCATTCAGGAATTTAACACACAAAACGAAATTATCAGGAGAGCTGGTATAAAGGGCCCTTTGCATTGGTACAAAGCTGCAGTACTGCCAATTGACCTGGAAGACTCCAAAAGTTCGTTCATCTAATGCTGCAGTCGTCATTCTTTCTTATAAAACATTGTCTAGAAATATCGGAAGACAAATATATCATCAAGAAGCCTTTCTTCTTTGGTGCGGATGAGAAGGACGCTATCTCTATTCCAGAGTTCGGAAAAGCGACCGTCGAAAAGTTCTGCACGAAACCGACAATCAAGAGCTACAACGCCGGACATTGGGTCATGCTAGAAACTCCTGACGAGGTTAACAGGGACTTGACTGAGTGGATTGAAAGCATTTCGACTTGAGAGCAAAGATGCAGTGACGGAGTCCTCATATTTTGTAATTAAGGAAACTGCGCGTACTGCTGTACAGTACTACACGATTTGAAGATACATACTGTACACAATTGGCCAACAACTCCAAATCCATATCGAAATAAATTATTTCTCTAACCCTGCGACCTAGCACAGAAATGTTGCGTGGCTTCGGTCGTGTTATCAACTTGAAGGGGATTTCTGATCGGAATGGAAAGTACGCCGCCGTCTTGCCTCACAGCTAAAACAGTAGGAAACAAGGGTTGTGTAAACTTGATATGAAGTCCTGAGGCCTGAAGCCTAAAGGAGCCTTTGAACGCAGTATCGACACGTTTGCACAATGTGTGAAAGGCGTGTGCACCGAGGCCCTCCTGACTTCATTTCTGGCTAGCTACATATGAGGTGTAGTTATGCGGGTGCCTGCAGACTACAATACTCTACAATCACCTCTTGACTGAAAATGGCCCCCTCATCCTCAATAATGCGCCTCCCGGCTGTCGACGACACCGATATAGACCTTCATGTCGTATTCTCAAATGTTCTGCACTTTATTTCTATGGCGTATAACAAGACAGGTTGTTCATCTTGCCGTTTCTCACTTCTCAAACTGATACTACATTGATGAATCATTGCTAGCCGTCGCACATCCCTACATAACAGGATTCGTTTTAATGATGTGGTCCTACCACCCAAGGGCGCCATTTCAAGCCATAACGTTCTTCATATATGATCTGCCAAAGAAGATCTTTGTTGGCATACTGAGGAAGTGTGGCTTTGGCAGAGACGGAGTTGAAGCAGGTTGGTCACTGACACACTTATCAAAGACGTCTAAATTCATACTCACATACATACTACATACCCAGGAAGCTACGCGTCGAGGTATCAAGCGGCGCATTATCAAGACTATATACCGCCAGATAGCCTCTTTGCACACTACCAGTCGTACGGCACTATCGATCATTCCGCGTTTGATATAAACGGTGATAGTATTGACGAAGCCGTGCCCAATATTTGGTGGGGAATTCTTGGCTGGGTAGTTTACTTCGCTGGATTCGCCGTTATGATGTTCTATGGGTCTCTCAAGGGCGTCTGACACAAGATGTAGGACAAGTATAGGTACGGTGTCGCTCCTGAAACGCGGTTAACGTAATAGGATAATCTAACAATTCATGTTCGTCGCAGATAAGCTAGGTCGCGTGTCATTCGCCGGCGATTAGTTGTCGATCATCTTTCAGTTTGCGTAGCGCAGGAGATAGTGGTTTGCAATATCGAGCCTACGGGTATATAATTATTGGAGTAATATCTATACACGTTTGATTGGGTATACGATGGTTATCGTGAATGCCTGTTCCGTCCCCGTTCGGAATAACTGCTTTGTCTGGAACGAGAGCGGTGGTGGTGACGGCGTCTGCGCCTCCAGAAGATGAATGTTCCGGACAGTACCACAGTCAGTCCTAGTCCAAGGCCTACAGTAAGGCCGACGGCTTCCGCGATCCTCTTCCCTTTGGCAGAGTGCGCCTGAACAGGCGTGGCAGTTAGCGAAGTTGCGGCGGTGCCGCTGGAGGTGCTAGTTGGCGGCACGAATGCAGGCAACTCTATCGACGGTGGGAGTATTTGACTGGGAAGAATAGATGTGATAGTTCTATGGCAGTAGTCAATACGTTAATTCTCCATCGGCCGCGTTCTAACTACATGAAAGACTTGCCCATTACTCAATGTTGTTATAGTAAGGTCTTGCAGATCGAAGCTCGTGAATACATTGGAAGGCACAAAAGTTAGAGTCAACTGGGACACCTCAGTCGCAGGTAGGTTGATGATCGTGGCCAATCGAAGCGTGGAGTTGAATAGTCGTGACACTGTGGTGCCGTTTGAAGATGCAGTGATGTTGAGAGAAGCGTTGGAAGACGGGAGTGTCGTAAGGATCAAATCAATGGCTGGAAGGGGGAGAGTGAGTTACAGCACATCATGACTATAATTTGAGGTACCTCTGAACTGGAAGAACAGCTGGGGTATAAAGTTATTCGAACCAGCAGAGGGACCGGTCGTTGAAATCGATTTATTGTCGGAGGAAAGACGCCTGAAGAAAGTATGTGGGGCTCTAATCTTGTAAAGATTGGACTGAAGACTCACCAGGTGCCTGCACATGCCTGAGGATCTGCCTGCGCAACTGCAAAGCTACAAACGAATGGGGTGTATGTAATTTGCGTAGAGTTGAGAGGGATCGACAAATTTAGGAACTCTTGACAATTTCCGCCGCATATATAGAGAAGTGTAAGCGCCAGCAGCAGAAGAGAATGCAGCCATTCCCCGCCCCACAAACGGCAGTGCCGCATTCAAGTAGAGACTGGTTCAACAGCCGATGTTGGAATTACGGCACGCAACGGAACAGACAGTTAGAATGAGCAACTAAAAGCAGAGAGCTCTGTCCGGTACTCAACCACTCTGGGAATGGCGGACAGTGGGGAGAAGTGCTGTGATTGTAGCGGGACCAGCGAAGGAGATAGAGGTGTTAATCTCGTCTTGACAACATGCGAATTCGTAAAGGCTTCGTAGCCGATGGTACCTTGCTTATATGCTGCGCCGCCGTGCCCACAAACTTGGTCCGCTGTGCCCACATGACAACCTGGTCCTCTGCCCATCTTATCCACTAGCAAGGAACCTGAACATATATAATCAGTCTTGGACACTTGCTGGAGTATTTTGGACGCGTGCCGATGTCGGATCGCAGTTATCCACATTGATTTGCTGAAGGTGACACGAATAGCATGAGCGAGGTTCTAATAGTAGACCCTTCTAGTAATGAACGGGATCATTGCGAAGTGATCGCCTTGACATCGCGATTCCCAGCAAACGTCAATGGAACTCCTAAGCATTCTTCTCATGCGAAAGTAGCTCATTAGTACTTGGTTAGCATAGGTACTATGGACTGAGCATTTCAAGTATACTTATTATATACAGGAAACAAGTTCCGCCTCGCTACGCTGCGGCTTGGGGCGTACACAGTAAACAAAGTAGTATGTAAGTAATGTTGTAAAGCATTTGTAAATAGTATAACATGAAGCGTCACGGCACTGTTAGTAACGCGCCGCGCAATCAGCGCGCATTGGGCGCGCTTGCGCGCGCGGTGCTTATAGACTCATAAAGTGCCAGCCGCCGATTGGCCGCTGATGCAAAAGTTTGGCAAAAGTACGATAGTAGTGCTACACACATAGCGTACTATATGTGATTGGTTTGGTTGGCGGTATCAGACCATTGCATTGCATTTCACCTCCTTTTGTCACTCCATAACCAGCTCAAACCCAGGTCTGCATGCCGCGACTCCGTCAACCAAACACCTACATACAAAAGCGTGTCATAATTATAAAGATATGGGAGATGAGGAGGAAAAGTTGGAAACATCCATCAATGTACATGGCGGCTCTGGGCCAGACATGTTGATTGTACTGAGCATGGAGACAAGATGACCCGAACGGGACTCGGGGAAGGAAGAGCAAGAGCGACTTAAGTACACTTATCCGCAACTTATCCGGGTTAGAATGTTATGAATAGTAACCAAGGGCAAGCAGAATCTGTTCACAACTTCGCGATTGAATCGTTACAAAGTCCCGAGCCTCCCAAAACCAACAAAAGAGTGAGAATTCGTAGAGTACCAAACCATGACGGTGCATTCGGTTGCTATACAATGATTGTACATACAAGTGGATAGGACTATAAACGCGAATGTTTCGGAGCTAAAGTGAAAGTCATGCAAACGACGGAGGTTGCTCGTGTTGTATGGATGCTCTGCATGTGACTCATGAAGCTTGTTAGTCCGAAGGCCAGATAGCATACTGCATATCGGCGCGATCCATGGAACTGCCCTTTCTAGAACAACGGGACTTGGAGATGCGCAGCGACCATGGATATTTGGTCAACTGATTGTCCGGCACCATTCAAAATAAGTATGCAATAAATAAAATTACCTCAATTCAAGTTGCTTCAAATGTCAAGTAACTAAGCCATTTGAGATTGGCAGAGCTGGCAATTGTAACACCACTAATAATCGCAGGTAATCCCACGTATGAATGTTGTTGGACTTCTACGCATTAAGATTGACACAAAAGAGTCTAGGCGATACTTGATGGTATAACAGAGGATATTTAAATTGCCTTGCTCTTGACCAATTCTGTTTAGTCCATGTTAATAACATATACACAGGATGAGATGAAGTAGCACTTACGCTCAACCTCAGCAACAGCGCTAGCTAAAATCTCTTTTTGGGTCTTCTCCTCCTTGAGACTGGCAACAACCTTCTCAATAACAGTCTTGGTAAGGTCGGCCTGCTCAGCGTCCTTCAACTGCTGTTCGTAGCGAACCCAGCTGTCGAGAACAGACTTTAGCTCAGCGCTGAGCTGGATCTTCTGCAGCTGAACGAAGTTCTCCGACTCGAGAACGGCGGTTTCCTGACCAGAAATTTAACTTTCCCTATGACGGAAGCAATTGGAATAGACTACCTTCGACAGAGCAAAGAGGCCCTTGGTGATGGACACTACATCCTTCATTTGGCCAACAGACTCGATGCGCTCCTGAACGGCACCAGTGTGTTCAGCGCGGGCATCATTAAGAACCTTCTTGATACGCTCGATGTGGCCTTCAGCCCACTGTGAGTAAGGCTCACGGATGACCTAATTATATAGTTCATGTACTTGGTCAGTACTAATAAATGTACGAGCGCACCTTGCCGACATAGGTGAAGAAGATGAGCGAGGCAATTAATACGATGGACTCTTCGTTGACAACGTACAGTTCCTGCGAGATGGCAGCAGCAGCAGCGCCGACACCGAGGAGAGCCGTTCCGGTTTTAGTAACGAGGCTGGGCGACGAAGGCAGCTTCTCAATGATTTCCGAAGCGCGTTCCGAAGGGGGCGTGGGGGTGGTGGCCATCGAACGACTTGAATGTCCAGAGCACCACGGCATGAATCAGTCTGTGACCATAATGCGTTGACACGAAAATGGATCTTACGCGTTGAAGCTATAAGGCAGAGCGGTGAGTGCCCGGGGACGAACTAGAAACACGTCATAAGCAAGGTTTCGCTAATAAGGAGCAGGCCAGTTTACCAACTGCCCGCAGGGAGCCTATAGCGATTCTAGAGGCGGCCATCGTATGTGGAGGTATGCAAAGTCGGAGGAGGAACAGCCTGCTGGTTAGGAAGAAATAGGCGTGGGAACTTCAATCCGACTCTTCACGAGGTATATCGTAGGTTAGGGTTATGTCGTTCTCTCCTTCATACCCTCACTTTATCACGGGCAACATTGCTCAGGTGCGAAACGCAAAATGTTTAAAGTTCATCTGCTTCAGTTGCTGTGATCATTCCCGTTCGACTAACTTTTGAACCTAAGCCGTACTTATGGTAACCTATAGTCATGCAAAGTTGCTGCCATATATGTGTTTTGTAACAAGCTGACTGTCTTGCCTGATTTTCTGTATCATCGCACGATTTTCGATATAAACTTATTGTTCGAATATGTTGGCAGATGCTCTGCAATTCTCATCCTATCTGAAACTCGGGCGGTTATTTCTCTGCTGTCAATGTTGTTAGAGCACATCCACAAGCTGCCAAAGGATATTATATCCCTGTTGCAGATAATTGGCTTCTTCTCGGAGAATAACGTTGAACCATACATACTTTGGTATTCAATTCTACCTAGGGCAAACTTACGATTCATAATAGTTTTCCCCCGTTGATAGCCGCAAAAAATTGTTGAAGGAGTGCGATCAGTAATTGCGCTAATGCAGCGCTATACTATGTGCCCCGCGTGAAGTTATTTTTACGCTGACCTTGCCTTCCATGAATTTCCGTTAACCAAGGAAGCTCTATCAGAAGCACATCATATGATTGGTATGTCTTCCTTTTATACCTTATAAAAAGGGTCCTGCGACAATACATCTGTTTTTGCAAGCATTTTGACAGCAGGTCAGAGTTCTCATAATCGAATGACATCTGCCTGGGACAGTGGCTTTGGGACGGCGTATACCTATTAAATAGGGCTCATCTTCGTGTAGAAGACCAGCATCTACCAACCTAGCCAATGCTCTCTGTAGTATCCCTTATACTTAACAGCCTGGTCTCTATGACTGACAATCCGGTTGTCCGAATTGGGCAAACAAACATTGTCGGCATAAACTCTGGAGCGTCGAATAAGGTCGAGTTCTTTGGAGGTTAATAACCATTCTCTATTCAAGCTGTTTTCGTTCATTTTGCTAATAATATAAAATAGGCATACCTTTTGCTGAGCCGCCTCTGGGTTCACTGCGTTTGAATATGCCCGTGCTTGCCACCTCTATTAAGGGTGGAACTCTGAACGCACAAGCATCCGGTCCTGGCTGTTTACAAGCTGTAATACACTTTCACGTATCCACAGCGATGCCCAATAATGACTTCAATTTCATATAGCCTCCACCTCCAAATGGAGTATCGGAAGACTGTTTAACTCTAGATATCTACCGTCCTGCTGGGATTTCCTCAGAGTCAACAACCCCTGTTCTGGCTTGGATCTACGGAGGTGAGACGCTCTCTGTGCTTTCTGCATTCGTTGCATTCGTTTCATAACACATTGGTTAAGGTGGTTTCGTCGGTGAGCATTGAATCCTATATGTCAATGTAGGTTTAAGATAATAGCGGGCTCTAGTCGGCGCATCCTCTTTTTACAATGCAACTAACATAGTCGAACAAAGTATTGCTCGGGTAAGTAGGAAATACATATATTTGAGACCCCATAGAGCAGACAAACGTAATCCGTCAAATAGGGCACCCCGATCATGTTTGTTGGCATTAACTATCGCGTTGGACCATTGGGATTCCCTCAAGGAATTGAGGCTGGCCAGAGGAATATTACAAACCTTGGGCTTCATGATCAACTCACCGGTCTGGAATGGATTCAGCAGAATATCCACCATTTTGGCGGCGATAAATCCAAGGTAAAGTCGTTGTTATAGGTTGCGACTTTATCAACCTTTTTTAACGGGACGTGTCGTATTTCTAGGTCACCGTCGCAGGTGAGAGTGCAGGCGCCGGTTCCATTATTATACATTTTCTACGGTCCAAAATAAAGTCTCTGGCGCGAGCTGCTGTGAGTTAGTGGCACATGCGTGCGTTATATATTAGCTTATATATTATGGATTTCAGATCGTTGAATCTACAGGCTCCGGAACAGCCTATATACCAGAGAGAAATGAAGCTAACTGGCAGCAATATGTTGCAGCCATTCCTGCATGTCACTCAAATGTTGGGACAAACGACACTTTTGACTGTATACGCCGAGCAGATTCCTCCTCTCTTCAAGAAGCGCTTATCCTTAGTAACTTACAGTTTGGGAACTCTTCCTTCCGAGGTGTTATTGATGGACCTGATGGACTTATTCCCGACCGGCCTTCCCAAATCACTCCCGAGGGCAATCTGCCAATATTACTTGGGTCAAACCTCGACGAAGGCGCGCTTTTTACGCCCCAATCTACAGACTCAACTGAAGAAATACGTAATGTTCTTACTGCGCTGTACACACCACCGGTAGTAAGTCCACAAAAGTTATCAGATACCATTGAGCGCGCGCTGCAAATGTACCCGGATATCGCATCACTGGGATCTCCATTTGGTACGGGAAACGATACATTTGGACTAAGCAGTCAATACAAGCGTTATGCTGCTATCTGTAAGTGTTCTCGTCCTTCATATATGATACTATTAGATATTGACATTGCGCAATGAAGGGGGTGATCTCATGTTCCACTCTTCCAGGAGAACGATAAGCCAGCAAGTATCAGAGACTGGACTTCCAGTATTTGCGTATCACTTTTCCGATCACGATGCTGTTGCGTTTGGAGAGTTCGCCCCATCTTCAGCAGCGTCAGGGTCGTTAGGAGGTAAGAGATGGGGTGTGTGCAATTTCAAGAACTGCTTATTGAGCCACGGTAGTTCCGCACACGTCTGAAATACCCTACGTACTTGGAAGATTGATGAATAAGACCGAAGGCTCCTCAATCCTCAGCACATTAATTCAAAACTACTGGATCTCTTTTGTTAATGGGCTAGATCCAAATGATGGTCATGGACAAAAACGTACGTCCGATGTTGTGCTCTCATAATGAGTGTTCTACTGACTGGTGGACCGTGGTATAACAGGACCCAAATGGCCAAGGTACACGCCTAATGAACAGGTGAGAGTTCAAGATGTTCTTCGCTGATAATAAGAATAAATACAATGCTCAAGGTCTTGTTGGAGCTCAACGGGCCGCATCCAGTCCCTGTGCCTGATGTCTATCGAGCTGAGCAGATATCCCTTTGGCAAGACAACCCAGATGTATTACTTCGATGATTTATATTGTACGGCCTCCGACGGGGACTGCTCCTGTTTAGTGTGATATGTACTTAATAGGCTATTGAATATGGAATGTCATATCATGTGCGATAACAAGACCTAGTCTCTGTAAGGCGTGGCAGAAAAACCCAGTCTATCTGCGAGATCTGTCATGTCGGCATTTACTTTAAGATAGTGTGTTTTTTGCGCATGAATATGGCATGGATAGCTGCATCTGAAAGGTTCTCCCAGGTGCTCTTATCAATCACAAGCTAGATGATTGTGGATGCGGTACTTCTATGTGTATCAAAGCTGGTGCCGCCTGGTGCCGGTATTCGGGATTTGCGACCCAAAAATAGAACTTATGTTACCAAAATAATGATGATAAACATCAAATTGTTGTGCCCAACCCTGAAACGAGTTCCTTGTGCTTCGGAAGCCGGTAGCCTGAGACAGATTAGCAAGGTCACCACCCTCAGCCTCTCATGTTCACTGTCTGGATAATATTTTCTAGCGCGATTTTTATAGGAACTATATTCATTAGAGATATGTGGCGTTGTGACATTTCCACTGAGTCGGGATGAGTTCAGTATAAATACAGGAGGTAAGCTGTTAGAGTCGCAACGGTAGCTCATTGCTTCTCTAAACCATGCCTACAAAGCTACACAGAGTTTTTTTCCTGTCTATTTTTTCGATGGTCGTCCATTGTTTGCTAGATACTGTCAGTGCAACTCGGCGTCCAAAAAACACTATTGGAAAAACAGATATTATTGGAAAATACTTACAGATCGACGCATCCACGGGCGTGGAAATTGAATTTTATGGAGGTAAGAAGAGCTTCACCTCTACAGTGGGCGCAATCGCTAATCTTAATCTATCTGTAGGGATACCTTACGCTGAACCGCCTCTGGGCCAATTACGATTACAACTACCTGTGATCTCTACAACATTCCGCAAGGGTGTTCTAGATGCAGGAAACTTCGGACCAGGCTGTCTACAGACACCAAATGTAAGAAACGTATCGCGAGAGTACGATGGATGCATTCACATTTTTTTTTAAAAACTTCAAACAGCCCTCTCCTCCAAGCGGTGTATCCGAAGATTGTCTGTCGTTGAATATTTACCGCCCTGTTCAACCTGGATCAAATTTGCCAGTACTCGTGTGGATATATGGAGGTTAGTACAGCGTCATTCTCTGCTATACCACAAATGTTTAAAATTGTTGAAGGCGCCTTTAACGGTATTAACCTTGTTCTCTTCTGATTGTTCAAGTCAACATTAGCTCATACTATGAGTTTACCTGTCCTCAGTTGGGGCATCGTCTTTTTATAACGCGTCAAGCCTTGTAGCACGCAGCGTAATCAGGGTAGGCCACTTTATCCATCTGTTTTGATTGATTGCGTTAACTGAAATGTTAAAATATCGCTCAGGACACTCCCATGCTGGTAGTTAGCATTAATTACCGTGTTGGACCCCTTGGATTTCCGCAAGGACAAGAAGCTGCTCGAAACAATATCCTCAACCTTGGTCTCCATGATCAAATTGCAGCGCTTGAATGGATACAGGTGAATATTGAAAAGTTTGGTGGTGACAAAACGAAGGTCCGTGACATCAGTCTGCAACTTGATATAGCGTCATCACTTCAGAGGGTGCTAAATGAGTTGGACCATAGGTTACAGTTGCTGGGGAAAGTGCTGGAGCCACCTGTATTGCACTCCATATGTTAAAGAGCAAGATCACGACGCTTGCTCGCTCAGTGGTGAGAGATTCATGTTCCTCCATTTGATGGATCCTAAAATCGCCTGGAATCTGTCGCCTTGGCCAGATCTTGGAGTCCCTTCCCTATGTTCCAGTATATAGCCCAGACAAGCACGAGAATAATTGGCAAACCTTTGTTTCTGCAATACCCCCTTGTGCAAACACATCCGGAAGTAACGATACTCTATCCTGCTTGCGGAGCATCGAATCTTCCTCGCCTTTCGAACAAGCTCTGATAACAACTCAAATTGGATTTGCAAACATATCATTCCAACCTGTAATAGATGGTCCAGGTGGAATTATCGTTGATCGGCCATCGCAGATTATTCCAAAGGGTAACTTGCCCACTTTGATTGGTTCCAATCTAGATGAGGGCACTATCATTGTACCGCAGTCAATCAACTCAGTATCGGAGATCGAAGAAGCAATTAACACACTGGCTGATCCATTGATTGTGACTTCTGAGCAGTCGGGAGAAATCATTAAGAGCGTGCTCGGCCTCTATCCAGATATCCCAGCTCTGGGCTCACCGTTTGGCACTGGAAATACAACCTTTGGCTTGAGCAGTCAATATAAACGCATGGCAGCTATATGTAAGTACTTCTTATCACGTCCACCAGATGTAGAGCTTATTCCGACATTGGAAGTCGGAGACCTACTGTTCCAATCCGGCAGACGAGTTTATAGCAGGCAAATATCTGCATCTGGTTTTCCAGTATTTGCATATCACTTTACCGATCATGACGCTGTGCCATTTCCGGAGTTTGAGCCTGCCTCAGCGCCCCCACAATCTCTGGGTGGTGTGTACACTGTCCTTGCGAAGTTTCGTTGAATCTTTCTAAATTGCTTCGCAGTTCCTCACACTTCAGAGCTTCCGTTCGTTTTCGGGAATCTCATCAACAAGACGCCGAAAGCAATGCAGCTCAGCACCATGATGCAAGATTACTGGATTTCGTTTGTGACAGGCCTAAATCCCAACGACAAACATGGGATGGAACGTGAGCAATTTTATGATTTGCACGACGTCAACAGAGACGAACATATTTTGACTAGGATTACAATGGGCGAAATATACGCCTACCAACCCGGTGAGCACATATTGATTTCAATTCCTGGAAGAAGCTAAGAAACATACGCCTCTATATGTAGGCCCTGATAAAACTCGACGGAAACGATGTGTCGATACTTTCTGACACATATAGGCTGAAACAAATTTCACTCTGGCTGGATAATCCGGATTTTCTACACAGATGATCCGTATATCATATTGTAGATCGGAAGTAGACAATTAATTACGTCCATGGTAAAGGTATAAGCACAGTCAGAAGACGGTGATGCATACGCTTTGAGTGTGTGAGTCCAATGTGATCTTCCACGGGAATATAGAATCCGGAAGGCGAAACTGTCCTGAAGTTCCTCTAAAGCTTCATAGTTTGAATTAAGTACTCCCTAGTTCTTGTCAACGTGGCCCCCTAGGTCGTCCATTAAGCGCCAGAATTGGGAGATGCATACAATATTCCATTTCAGTCTGAGGTCCAAAAGTCGTCCCATAACATCAGTTCTCGTATATGGGTCAATCCGTGACCTCTAATTAATTCTTGTCCGCGAATTAAGGCTAGTTCTCTCCCGCGCATGCGCCGAATTCTTCTCATCGGACTTTGAATGTCTAATTCGTCGTCCGATGGCAGACGTTCGTCTTCAGGCAGCGAACTAGCTGACGCCTGGGTCAAGACAAGCAATGCATGTGTCTTGCTCAACGCTTGAGAGACAGCTACTGAAAGGGGATTCGCATTTAACGTTTCAGGTGCTTCATTTGTCTGGAAATGGGCGAGTAACAGCGCCGAAAACAGATCTCCCACTCCGGAAAAGTAGCCTGGGATTAGGGGCACACATTGTGCGTGTATGGTTGAATGATTGCGGTGGTGTAGATTCCCCATAACGGAGGAAGAAATGCAAAGAAGGTGCTCCTGCGCAGAGTCGGATGGCCGTATGGATGAAGACAGAGCGTCGGTAAGCCACGATGTCAGCGGTATAGAGCTGATAACAACATTGGGGACACAATATTTCTGGTGTAATATCAGTAAAGCCCGACGTAGTGATCCTATATCGTTCAGTTTGATATCTGTTAATAGCCTGTGGTTCAACTATCCGCTTAACCATGACACAACGGAGCCTGAACAAATCCACATACTCGACCTCAAACCAGTTTGGTGTGATAATAGTGGCCAATGGCAACATTTCTTTGTAGACAGGGACAACATCAGAAGCAACATAAAGCCTTCCAGAGTCTCCCATTACCGCTAGTTAGAAGAGTAAGCACACAAGTTTAACCGACAATTGAGTTAATCGATGGCATACGGTCCAAGAGGTAGATGAGGTTTGTCCTCTCTTCTTTCAATTTATTGGCAAGGTCTTTAACGGCAGAAAGAGCTTCAGCACCAGGTATATACCCTTTCAATAAAGTTATTAGAGAGTAATGTTCGAACGTTCGCAAATCTCACCTGTCAGCAAACGTGTAGGCATCAGCAGTTCATTCTGTTCCAGTGCCTGGAAAATTGCATTCAATTCTGCTGCAGTAGTTTTGCTACCTCCTGAACGACCGTAACCTGCATACAATTAAGAATGTTGTACATTTATCCCCTGGTGTAGCGTGAATTTCGTACCAGAATGGTTGGAGAAATTAACTGTGTTGACTACCTTGGAAATTTGACGTTTCAGCTTATAATCATCGGAACATCAAAGCCCGACGCACATCAACATCGTACCCTAAGCACTGCAGTGGAAAAATTGCGGCCTTTCCTCCAACGTAGCCAAATACGACATGAGATTGTATGCTCAGTACTCGTTCTCGAATGAGCGCCATAGGTGGAAGAAGGAGAAGTTGTTCGGGATTTATTCGAGTCATAATTGATTGATCCCAAATGCGGCACTCAACCGCCTGGAACCCATGTGGCGTGTTTGCCAAACGCGGCGCGCGGTGGGTCATTGCATCAGCCTTGAGCTTGCCCCACAACTTTTGCTTTCTACTTGTTTGCTACTTGTTTTATATCTTAATTCTTAATTCTGGGCAAATAATTATGTCAGATGGCTCAAGGTTCATCTATTCGTTATATCCTGCAGAGCAATACTGAACGTCATGAATTGTTAAGGCTGAAACAATCTTGGTACTCTGCATTGAGCGACGCGGAAACACATTTCCGGCAGCTCCTCGTTTCCTCTTCCACAGACTGGAAACGTCTTCCACATCCAGGCGAAACCTCGTCGAGCAAACAGAAAGCGAAGATCCGACCCCCAGCTATTCCTGAAGTTGCTGATGTTGTTGTCCATCGTAAATCGAATAATGGGGGAGAAGACGTCTACAGGATGGTTCTTGAAGTTCCAGTTGCTGATGAACAAATGTCTCTAGAACCATGGAAAGCAGTTTTAACGACGCCAGAGCTCAGGCAGGAATGGGACCCTGCCGTTGAAGACGCACATCTGTTGGAAATGTTTGATAGAAATACCCGCATCTCGAAGACCAATTATGCGTTGGGGTGGCCTGCAAAGTATGTGTCGCTTCAATGTCTTTATAATGAACAGTTCTTTAATGCCTTTACAGTCCAAGAGATTCTATAACTATTTCACGAGCATTTTACGACGACACGACCTTAATTGATATCACTACATCCCTTCCACGATCGTCTGACGAACCAGCATATCTTCGCCCTTCACCTCCATTTGTGAGGTCTCATGTACATTGTACGCATGATGTCGCAGAATTTTAGGAACGGTTGGACTTACATTACTTAGTATTTGCATGGTGCATTCAACATATTCAACCGCAGCCGACTTCGCCAACGGACGGCAAGAAACTATCATCCAGTTACAGACTCCGTGTAACATGCTTTTGGCAACATGATTTGAAGTCCTTGTGGGGATTCGGGTCCTCTACCACCTCACTAATACAACAATTATCGACCATGACTCTCAGCCTGCTTAAAGCTGTCATCAAACGCGGCAATCGAGTCCCCAAATTAGCGGGGTACGGCAATGGCGTCTCAATCGAACGTGTTCATTATCAATTGGACAGAGAGGCTCTTTCCATCGATTATTCCATCATCCCCGACGATGAAGATAATTCTCTACATCACGAGATTGGGCTTCAAGGAATGGATGAAGTCCACGCTCTCCGGGAACACCGACGTTTGACAAGATCTATCGAGTGCATATTACCTTCTTATTCAGGGTGGGATGTTCAGGTGGCGATGAAGGGGTCCTCGGAAGAAGTCGAAAGCCTCCCTTGGTCCGCACATGCAATACGCAGTCACTCCAATGCATCTGTAACCTCATATGACCAAGTGCTGCTCCGCATTACCCATGGCGCCTTGGTTAATGACGATTCGGTCCTCAAAGTTAAAGTAGTTATTGAAGTTGCTGGAGGAACTCGTGGACTCAGGTTGAATGGCCTTGCCACTAAAATCCAAGACGTCGAGGAGCGTGACCCATTAGCAAGAATCATACCGCAAAAGATATTGCAAGACGTTGCTAGTGCAGTAGATCTCAGTACTCAGACGACATCATCTATGGGTACGGTTAGCAGTAATGGCTCTTCCATGCTCGGTATGCCACCTATTAGGCCGACTGAACGAACGGCTGCAGCGGAGAAGTCGATATTGTCCAAGGTGAAGAGAAATTACATATACTTTTCGTCGTTACTGCAAGAACCAGAGGCCAAATGGAAACGCAGTACGTGACAAATTGATTTGTTGTTATTCGATATATCTGACTTTCGACCAGCCACCGAAGCTAGAGGCGTGTCAGTGACACAACTGGATTCTATAGATCCCACTTTAGTTGTCTATAGAGCTGAAGCCACTTTCGTTGGCGTAGGCCTGTGGGACTTGTATGCAGCCGTTGTGTCGCCTGGTGCTCGGGTATACTGGGACAAACAACACGAAGATGGCGTGCTTTTGGAAGATATTAATGAGCTCACAGAGCTGTGGCATGTTAAAACAAAGCCCGCCTGGCCCGTCAAGTAAGTCGACAAATTTTGAGTAACATGAATCCCAATATTGAACCAAGACTACGTACAGTGGCCGCGACGCCGTTGTTTTAAAAACGGTTTACAAGTCTTCAACTACGATACATGTATTCTCGTTCTCAGCAGATGATCCTCACCTCTTCCCACATATTCCTCCTGCTGAACCGAACGTTATTCGCACACAAGTTGATCTTCAAGGCTGGGCCATAGAAGCATTATCCCCGACCACTACTCTCTTGACTCTTCTTGAACAATCCGACCCAAAAGGATGGACTAATAAAACGTCAATACCAACTCAAATGATTAACACTCTTGCCGGGATTGGCGAATTTGCCATAAAATGTGGAGGTCCACCAGTCGTTACCCGACTAGCAGGGTCGAAAGCCAATGAACTTAGATACGATCATGAGAGAGGATTATTCAAGATTGATTATGAGCCATCAGCAAGCAGAAGGTCAACCAGCGTCAGCATTGGTGCCAACGATCCCTCTAATTCTGCAACATCTTCTGTGGATAATACTCATCATGCTGTGGAATGTGAACTTCGCTGTGACATCGACACATGGGCCTCTTCTTTGGATATTGTGGTTGACCCTCCACCCCAGACCATTACCTGTCTCCGCCGTCATCGTTTGTCTGCTGAAGGAGGAGGACTGTGGTTAACTATGACGCATGACTCCGTATTTCTCGAGGATGAGCGCTTGTTAGCCGTTGTTAGGCGAGCTCCTGGGAAGGAGAAAGGCCTTGTCATGGTCAATGGAGCGAAAGTGCAGGTCGACTATGAGGAACTTCCTGATCATGAAATAAAGACGCTATCTAAGCAGAAACGAGTCAAACCTACTCGCATACCTTTGGATCAGCCTCCGGTTATAGGGGTGGTTCGGCGACGGAAAGCTGAATGGACCAGTTCTGACGAAGTCGATTCACAGGCGTCCTCACCTACCTTGAAATCTGATGTTACCGTTTCGAACACAGCGCCACGGATATCTAGTCCTCTTGCCAGATTTTTCACTTATGCAGTGGACCAAGCAACAATGACAACACAGCAAGCCGTTGCCGCTATATCTCCTGCTAATTCCTCCGGCTCCGTTTCGTCAACTTTGGATCCTACCAAGCTACCTATGCAATACGCATTGGAGGCACTAGTTTGGACGCAAGGCCTCCACTCGAAGCCTCAAGACGGGTGGACGTTAGTTGGAGATAAAGGAATTGTCGTGGAGCGGAAACTTATTCCTTCCATCTCGCCCTTCATTCCTATCCATAAAGGATTCAAGGTCATTCAGGGCGTATCTGCAGAGGAGATTGCATCAGTTATCACCTCTCTTGATTGTAGGAAGACATGGGATGAGCGTTTTGATTCTTCACAGATTTTTCAATGTTACGGAGGACATACAAAGACGGCATTTATGGTTTCAAATGCAGGCTTTCCTTTCCGAGACAGAGGCTTTTATCTGGCTAGTGTTGCGGCTCGGGAGTATACTCCAATGACAGCTTTCAATCGACGGCCTGGTGAGGTGGCTGACAATTCTCCTACGACACGCAATGCTATCTTTTGCGTATCTGCTTCTTTCAGTATTGACTCTGCGAAAGATTTTTCACCCGAAAAGTATAATTCTTATGGACTCCCAATTGGACGCGTATATCTAGATGCCTGGATATTGGAAACTCTCGATCCGTACACGAAGGAGAATTACACAATTCCGTCATCGCGGTGTACCAGACTCGTTGCAGTAGACTATGCAGGATCAATCCCTGCTGCTTTTAACTCAGCTATAAACGCGTCTCTTGCGCGTGGTGTACTTGCAGTGGAAGCGTATATGAAGAATACCGTGAAAGCCACAATGCCGATGACGAGACTGCCCACACCCGGACTACTAATCAGCGAAGGAAGACATGAAGATGACGCCGCTTCTGCTGTGTCTGTGTCTGGCAAAGTCGATGCTGGTTCAGCTGGTTCTATCTCCGCACCATTTATGGCATGGAAATTGAGACGTAAAGACCATAGCCGAGTTTTTTTGGATAACAAGTTCGATGCTGAGAAGAAAGTTTACAGCACGAGCGTATTGATCTCCATTGCCTGTTCCCAGTCCGGTAGAACCCCCAATAACGAGGAACTTGTTACGCCTTTACCCTCCAGAGACGATACATCGTCCTCTACAACTATCCCGGTTAACGAAAGCACTCCACGGCCGAAGCACCATACTCTCAGCCGTAGTCCTCAAAGGGATACTATAGCAGAATCGCAGATTTCAGATGATACTTTACCCTCAGACTCAGCGATATATAGGAAGCTGGACAGACGTACTGCATCGCCGATTACTCCAGCAACTCCGGCACTTTCAATACCAGGGGGGACGGTACCTACCCCGCTACCAAATAGTACATCCTTTCCAGGTTCCCAATCCCCGTCAAATAATTCTTCGTTAACTAGCGCGATGCCCATCGCACGGCAAACCTCTTCGTCTGCTTCAATATCCCCACCGCGTCTGCGGCAACGCGCGTTGTCTTCAGGCTCCAGCGCGTTCAGTATCCATTCCGTCGGCATAGGCGCACCAACAACACTACATCATCCTGATGGCTCCGTCATTCGTGGACGTACGACAAGTACAGCGTTTACCGTGAAAGGCGAAATAAAGCCTATCCCCGATTTGATAGTGATGGAGGTAGTTATAGATTCGAAACTATTCACGATTGGTAGCGACAACGCTGGAAATACGAGAGGTTACACCGTCGATGTTCGAGCATGCGCGCGAGAGCGAGTAGCACTCCATAGATATGGCCTCGACGCTATCTCCCTTTCGCGTCTTGGTAAATGCATAGGAGATACACGGCCAGCGTCAACGGTTTCTGCGCCAAAAACTGTGTCTACTACCCTGGCTTTACCCACAGCAGCTTCTGATACAGATACCAGCTTTAATCCTCCATTTATTTACAGCCTATACACAATGCCTTCGTCGCCTTTGCATTCTTCTGGCCTCAGCGCAGAGAATCCATCACGGCATTTACTACGGCTGACTCTCCCTACTGCGCAATATCAGGTGAACAACATCAAGGATCCACTCACAGGCAAGACAAGGACAGCTCCTCCAAAACCTGCATGGCTGCGGGTTCTTGAAAACGGAGGAGCGATTGTGGAGCTCACAGTCAACCCTATTAGTGAGTGCACTAAAGGGGTTATTTCTATTAATGGAAAAGAAGTGCATATTCTTGGGGAAAGAGAGAGCTTGACAACACTTGGGCGCGAAGAACTGCTAGATGATCGGACAGCGAGAATGGGCATTCTTTCAAGGTGGGTTCTTCCACTAGTTGCAAAGTTAAAATCATTATTTCAGGTATCAGCATATCGCGCGTGTGGACATATTGACTTGCGCGTGCAGCTTCGCTGACCATCTTTTACGCCCAACGCTTGTTTTACCTTTCATTTTATTAAATGTTCTGCATGTTTTTAAATACGTATGCTAACCACTTCAGGAAATATTAGGATGCCGAACGACGCGGAACCACTGCCTCAAGAGTTGCGAGAGCCCATCGCCGTCGCAGATGACCTCCTGCTCTCCGATATTGCCTCGGAGGGGAACAAGGCAGGTCAAGAGGGCAGTTCTCAGCAAAGCGCGGCCGAGAAAATAGATGACACGAGTAACGCGTACGAGAGAAATAGTGCGGTCGAAGATTCTCCGAACACGGTATGTATTTCTAAGTGCAACACTGTCAACGGAAATAGATAGCTGACGTTTGACATATATTTATCCGTCGACCTTTATCATCATTGCGTTGCACCTTGCTGTTGCTGGGTGTGTAGACCAAGAACGAGGTAGCAGCAGCTGGCGGGCCTCATGTAGAGCATGCGGCTTCTAGTGGATCCGGTGGCCTTCTGGGATTCTTCCAAGGATATCCGAATCCATTAACAAGATTTACAGGAGGCTCTATCATGATCGCCCGCTCGACGAGCAGAGCTAGCAGTAGCAGTGAGGCGGCCGGGATGGCCGGGACAGATCCGGCCGGGGCAATGCAGGGCGAAGGGGGAGGCGTCGTCGCAGACGCGGGCGACGGAGCGGCGACTAGAGGCGAGGTGGCTACGACGCCTGCACAGCAACGGGGCGGCGCATATCCACTTGCAACGGTGCTGTTTGTTGGATTGATCGCATTTCTGCTGGGGTCACTGCTGCGTTCGCTGCTGTCGCCGGCGGACTTTATCTATGTAGTGACTGACCTGGGGGATGCGGAGGAGGGCGTGAGCGGATGGAGGGAAATAAGGAGGCTTGTAGAAATAAAGTACCTGTGGGGCGGGTGGGATCTGCAGGTGGCTGTTGTGCGTAGACAGTAGCGTAGGCACAGTCGGCAGATGCCGTTGTTTCGGGCGGCATATGAAATGGAGTTGCCCATGTTTGGCCTTTCCCCTCGCGCTTCCCATCCGCTCTGCTCTCGCTAGCGAGCTATCGTCTCCAGCACACCACCACCGTTGACGACGTTCTGCCCGTCTTCTATCCATCCTCGACGCCGTTGCTCGCAGCTGCTCCAGCCTGCCATCAGCCGCGCCGCCATCCGATCACTGCGACCACACCGTCACCGCCAGCCAGGCAGACCCTGGACCCGCCGACCAGGCCTACGACTGTCCATCGCAGGAGAAACCCGGTTTGCCTTTTCTCCCTAGTTCGCCTTTCACTGTCTTTCCGTCGGATTGTTATATCTGGCCACGTTCGAGCGATCCCAGCCGCCTTTCTCTCTGACGCTGTCAGGTCGAATCTCGGACCCTGTAACACTATCCCACACACTCCCACACAGGTCACAAAACCGAGCACCTCTGCGCTTCTGCTCCGCCTCTCCCGCTTTCGCCTAACCCTCCTACATACTATTACCTATTATCCCCCATTTTTCCGCCATTCCGTTGGATGGCAGTCATCTCCCAGAACATGTCGACAACTACACCTATCTCGGACACTGCAAACCCTATTAACATCACCCCGCCTGTATCATGGGAGGGAGACAAGATGTGTGTACCGTGCTGAATATTGTTCTCATTGGTTTACTCACCCATCGTTACTAATTCTCCTTTGTAACAGGTTTAACATCTACATCCACGACTACTGCTCTAAGCGTGGCTATCGCAAGACGGCTAAAGAGCTAATGTCGGAAGCCGAGATTGCATCTGACGCTGCACCACCCATCAACGCTAGGCAAGGCCTACTCTTCGAGTGCGTCACGGTCTCCCCTTTGTTTGCACCTCAAATCATTGTCACTGATTATAAATTGGGTCCAGGTGGTGGAGTGTATTTTGGGTGCTTTTTCAAGCCAAGTCAAATGGTGGGGGTTCTGAGGATGGTCTAATTTACACAGCAGTAGGATTATTCTCTACTCATTGAAAAGAAAGTTGAACTCATTTATTGACAGCACCAAGCTGCGCAACGTGCTCAACAGCGACCAGGGGCGGCCCAACCATCTCAGCCACCGACACAACCGCTTCCGGCCCAATCTCAACAAATGGCTCGCCTACCTAATGGTCTACCGTCAATGAACAGGCCGCCCTCGACGTATATGGCCAACGGCGCAATACCGAATGGAGTACCTATGAACCCGATGGGCGGACAACCCCAGTCCCAGACAGCGCAACAGATGCAACCGGGTTCATCAATGAACTTCGGTGGAATGGGTAATCATCCTCCTGCACAACCAAACGGAATGACTGGACCCGTTTCTGGTGGGAATGGTCCTCCTCCGCCACCACAAGGTATGGCTAATCAAAATATGCCATTCCAAATGCCACCGAATCCGCAGCGTCCACCTCCGATGATGAATGGTGTATCTCAACAACCCCGAGGCCCACCCAACGGCGGCCCGTTCCACAGTAGTCCTACTATGTCGCACTCCCCCCAGCATAATGCTGGTGCACCTGGACATCCAACGCCGCAAATGCCTCCTGGACAAGGACCCTCAAATCAACCTGGTCATCCCCAAGGGGGCCCTGGGCAACAACCGCCAATGGCACAGTTAGGACCATCACCGCATATGACGCCGATGAATAGAGGAGCGATGCTGCCGCCTAATGGTGCGCCGCCAGGTATGGGTCCCTTGAACCCTGGACAACCTCAAATGCAGCAGCAGCAACAAGGTCCCCCTACACCAGGTTATCAGCACCCACAGCATCAAGGCGGACGTCCACCTAGTAGAACCAACACTCCCCGAGGCGGTATGATGTCACAACCTCAACCGAGTCCTTCTCTTGCTGCACGACAAACTCCTGGAGGTCCTATGGGTATGGGTCCTAGTAATCAGGGGCAAAACAACCTTGCTATTCCAGTCAGTATGAATAGCAACGCAGGAATGGTTCCTGGAAGTACCCCAGACCAAATGAATCACGATATCATGCAAATTCCTCAGGCTGTCATGACTAGTATCAAGCTGGAGCTAGGATGCGGAGACAAAGATATTTCGAACTTGAGCATGCCCGAGAAGGTAAGCATTCTTTTCTGCGTCAATTTTTTTTTTGTCTTTGCTTGTTTGCTTTTTGCCGATCAACCTGAAGCCCGATCAACATTTATTTATTTCATTTGTTCTTCATTTTCGATCACTTTGATCGCATGTGTGGGGTATTTGGATCCGCTTTTTAAAGGCTAGCAAATAGTTAGACTAATTTGTTAATATTTGCTCCTTATGAGGCATTTTTCGTTGTGTTCACCATACTAATGATCAACCCTTCAGCAACGAATAATACATACGTGGCGACAACGTCAGCAACCAAGAAAAGATGGCCCAGGTCCATCAGGGATGATGCAAACTCCTGGTCCACCACATCAAAGGCCGCCTCCACGGCAGGTAAATAAACGTAGTAGTACATCGCCTGGAGAGGAAGTGAGTGAAAGGTTCGTCCTCTGGTTCGCACTAATCTCAACTCTAAACATAGCACGAGACTCTTCCCTCCCCACCCGAAAAACGCATTAGACGGTCGCCTGGGGAATCTTCCTCACTTCCTCCTTATCCGAATACGCTCCTTCCGGGACAATCTCCGTCTGGACAACTACCTTCAGGGCAGTCATCACACCAAATGAATCCAATGATGATGATGCGCAACATGAATGGTGGCCCACCTCAGCAGCAACATCCTGGATTACAGCAACCGCCGATGGGCGGCCCTCCGGGTGGGATGCCTCCTATGATGCCAGTTGGTCCACATGGAGCTGGGTCATCAATGTCTCCTCAACAACATCAGATGCATGTGCGTTATGCTCATAGGTGTCTTACTGTACATCGTTGACATGATTTTGTGTATCGACAGGTAAATCAACAACTTGCGCAGCAGACACAGCACCATGTTCAGCCATTCCGCATGCAAAAATCTGGAGGTCCTGACCATTCATTCGGTCCAAACTCTGCGCCGTCAGGTCCACAATTCAACCCTACGCTAAGTCGCCTCCAGAATAAACCGTCGATGGCTGGCATGATGCCCCCACCGTCTCCGGCCATGAATGGCATAGCCAAGGACGCCAAACAAGACGTAAATAATCTCAATAAGCCTTCTGGAAGCAACCCTCCACCAAATGGTCAGCAATCCGGACAGAGTCATAATCCTGATGGCTCTCCTAGAAATCCTCCGCCATCTGGCAGCGGTACTGCGCCACCTACACCTGTTCAGAGTACTCAGCCGAACCCTCAGCAGCAGCAGCAGCAGCAGCAACAACAACAACAGCAGCAGCAGCAGCAGCAGCAGCCGACCCATTTGAACATCATGCCTGGGCCGCTGTTAGGCATGCCGTCCGGAGGGGGTGGAATGGGTCCCGACATTAGTCTCTTTGATACGGGCTTTATGGATTCCATAAGCTCTGATTTTGACCCGTCAGCATTGTTCCAGCCTAACGGCGACATAAATTTTGAACGCGACTTTGGTCAGTGGTTCAATCCCGACGACACCGTACTCAACACTGGGATGGACATGAAATGACTCCCTGACGACTCCTCCGGCTCTGGGTTGTATGTACGCTGAGGAGAGTCACACCACTGGTGCGATACCCGCACCCCGGTTTCAGGTGGGGGCCGTGTTCCATCCGTTGCCGGTGCATTAGTCCTTTAACTCCATGCAAGCTGGGGCGGTTAAATTATTTTGTCCAAGTCGCCTTTTTCTATCAGCATCCCTCCTTTCTTTCTCTTGCCCTTCACCACGTTGCAGATGCACGTCGTTCAGGCTCCATTTTTACCGGTACACCTTCAATAGCTTGCCGCCGGGTCGTTGTCATCATACGCATTTTGGATAATGCCCACCATCAACTTGTTTGTGGCGTGGGTCGTTTTATCTGGCTGCTTCGTGTTTGCCATTTTCTTTTCGCCTTGTTGTTTTATTGTACACCTCTTTTACCCCCCGCCCCAGATAACCTTGTTGAATTTTTTTTTTTTGCTGTCTTGGTTTTGTTTTAATCCTGTGCTGGCTCGTGCTCGTGTCACCTCCGCTCCGACGGACAGCTCCGATTCTTATCTCTCAGTACTTCCGTAGAGCTACGCTTATCGCTTTGTGCTTTCCCCCACCTATTATTCATCTGCTTCTTGTGTTATCTTCGCTTATCCTACTGCTACACTTACTCTTGTGTTTTATTCTTCCAGCTCCTTACCAGTCACCCATCATCTTCCTGTCTCATCATAATTTCTACTCACATGTACAACTTTCATCTCTGAATTATCTGTCTCTAGATGCACATTTGTCTGATCTTTCGCTGTATGTAAAAACCTCTGGGAGAAATCCTAGGTTTGAAAAAAAACCGTTGTCTGCAGTCGGCTTCATCCGTCTCTCTTTATTTTTTTTTGTAAATTAGCGCTTGCCGTACCAGTTCGCGCAGAAGACTAGCTGAATTTCTGAAAATTTCTGGGTTGCCAAGTTGCAAGCCATGACCAAAGGAAGATTCTATTCCTTTGGCTTCTTGTAACGCTTCTCTATACAGTGATTCTGAATGGGAGCTTTGTGGGAGCTTGCATCCAATAGTAGATGCTGCATTGGCAAGAAGTCTCCATGTTAGCCGCATTTAGATGGTGGTGCGTCGGTGGCTTCACACCAACTTCACACAAGAATTAAAGTGCCTGTCCAAAATGGGGTCCGGCGGCCAATGTCGCGACGACTCGGATACCTAAAAGTAAGTATGGGTATGTAGAATCAGCCGCAAGCGGAACTTGGCCGTCCCGAAGTGCGACCATCTGACCCCCATCACGACTCGCCTCCCTGTCTCCAGTCGCAACAGTCGTAGCAGAGGAGGCGATATATGTACATACTGAGTAGCCGCAGGCTCACGGTATGGGCAATTATTAAATTGTTTGTGAAGTCCGGGGCTCCGCGATTTTGTATTAGGCTTAATTCTGCGCGGCGTGCGCTGGCTTTGTTGAATGCAGAGCGGTCTCTAGGGCTACATTGCTATCATTATTTTGCGTTTGGTGGGACTTATTGAGATGTGTATTGTGCGATAGGCATCGTCCGTGAGTTTCCCGTGGTTGAGTCGATGGACGACGTTGAACTCAGGAGGACGCCCCCCCGCACGGCCCCGGCGCCTGGGAAACGGTGCGCGGCTTGAAGCTTGAAACGCGCTGCTGACCTCTTTCATCATGATTCATGATTCACGATTCATTTCTTGCACATCCCCGTTGAACTTCTTGACCGCTGCGCAGTATAATACCCAGATGCGGGGACTCGCACGTGTGGGCCAGCTAGCCGCTGGCCTCCCTTTCATTCATGCAGCGCAGTGACCCGGGCTGACATCTACACGGACCTGCTGTTAAGCGTTAACCCCAAGTGCGCCGGGACTCTCCAAGACACGCGAGCTGCTATTTAATTTTAGCGACGGGGACGGAGTACTTCATTCACACTTTGTGACGCTCCCACACTCGGTGGGTGGGTGCATAGGACCTGTCGTCAAGCATACCGAGGCAGCTGCCTACGAGCGAAGTACGATGCAAATACATCGCATTGCATTGCATTGCACCGCCGTGTCGTTGTGTCGTGTCGTGTCGTGCGCAAACCCGGAAGAAGCTGGCAGCGCGAAGGCGAGCGCCCGAGGCAGTTTGTTTTGGTTCGCGCTATGAAAAGACGTACGCGCGTGAAAGCGGTGAATCTGTTTTGTTCTGCCAACTTCTGGTCGCCATCACCAACTTTCGAGTCTCTCTTTCAAGAATCAAGTTCGTTAGTACGTAGCTGGACGCGCGCATTTATTATATTTAGCTCGAACGGGCTATCTCAACCGAACGGAGGACTTGGTACTTGGGATTGGCTCGCGCCCCTTAGACTGCACTACCTTTTTAATTTGCGTGCATTTAGCTAGCCATGTGTTCCGACGCCGAGGCTACTAAGGGCGCCGCCGCCCTACGGCTCGCAAGGTTATTTACTTATTTCCCGCCTGCTGCCTCTTCGCCCGTCTTTGAGCACTTGCTTGCATGCACTGGTTGACTGGGTCCCGGTCAGTGCTGGATACTTATTATTATGGCCGCTGCACCACAGCGTCTTCGGCTTATTGGCGCCGATCGCCGTCATGTACTCGACTCTTTTACATACAAAATCACGCCAAAAGGCTGTCAGATATGTAGACACCTGCGAGTCACAGAGAAAGCGCTGGAAAGGGGCACGCCAGCCTCCGCCCAGCTTCTCGCGAGTCGCGGAGAAGCCTCGCGCAGAAGAGGGCAGATGAAGATCCACCGTCACGCTGCGGCATCCATTGCATGCGCAGCAAAACCGTTGGCCAAATCCAAATGTAATGCAGATTTACCGTCACAGGCAGACAAACACTTGGCAGCCCGAGCAGCACCACAGAAGGGGGCGTCGGACGGTATTATTGTGCACTACACTACACTACTGCACAGCCTCGCGAAGCTGGGATCGCTCGGTATTCCGCCTTGCCTAATATGTATGTCAGTGCGAAGAAGCATACTTGTACTTACTTATGTGCTCCGCACGCACAGGCTAGACGGTGGGGTCTGACGAGTGTACTGACTAAACTGTGGGTACTGCAGTATGCTGTCCTGACTCCTGGCGCTAGAAGGCCGCCGGGATGGTGGGAGAGTGGGACGGGTGCGTGCGGACTTGATTCGAGTGCGAGAGGCTTAGAGGACCTAGGTGCAGAGTATGTATTTAAATGCGCAGGCCTAGGGCTCGCGCAGAACTGTTATTCGACCGACCCATCGACCGACCCCAAAAACGAACGAGGGAAAGACCGAACAAACGAACCTCAAACTCGAACGCGTGAACGCCGACCGACCGACCGACCGATCGAATGAATGAATAGAATAGAAAAGAAAAGAAATTTAGAAAACCAGGGCGCTGGGCCACGAGAACGAGCCACTGTGCACTTTGCTCGCGTACCTACCTACTTCTGAGCCTCAGTGCCTCCCGATGCTCGTACTGGCACCTGCCCGCACGCGCGCGCGATTTGCGCGCATATATGTGTCGTCCGATGTTCTGGTAATTAAGGATTTTCTACTTGAACGGTCTTGAAAAACGGGGAAGACGTCGCCTTCTATATTAGCTGGGCCTGTGCTCGCCTGGGATTGCTGGGATGATCATTAAACGTGATGCGCCGGCGGATGCAACGCAGCGGTGTGGATCGTCGATTAATTGACACAAGGGCGCGAGAGCCTTGGGGTTCTCGAGGTTTCGCGCTGGAAAGCGTGCGTTAAGTGTCGTATATTTTCGTTCGGTTGTTCGGTCCTGCTTGTACGAGCGCACCCGTACCTACGGGCGACCTGTGGGTGCATGGGGTGGGCCAACTGTTATTATTTTAAACACCGGACCCACAGCACAACTACACACGCACCCACACGCGCCGTGGTTCAGATTGTGGAAGGCGTCCTATCTGGGCTTATCGGCGCCCCGCCCCCGCATTGCGCCGCACTGCTCGAGAAGGGAGTGGATACGAGGCGACGCCCCTGCGCCTGTGCCTGTGCCAGAGCACCCAAGTTACGCGCAGTTTACAAAATTTAGCAAATACAATGACGAAAGGCTTCGGAGACCTTCCGTGCACGTCGCTTCTTCAGCTGCTTCTCCCGCGCCCCGCCTGGCGTGCGTCTCGTTCTGGTGCGCGTTCTGCGCCGTGGACTCTCATTACTTGTCCGCGCGGCGGGATATGGTTGGTGTATGGCAGAGTGTTGAACATTGACTGGCGGACTGACGCCGACTGTCAACGGTAGCGCTTAAGAGGGTTCAAGCCTGAGGGATCCCAGACGTCGCTCGGACCGGTCGCCGAGCTTGGTGCGCGCCGACGTCCAGTGAGCGCAGCTGGGTGGTTCGGACTGCGGACTGCGAACCCGCGAGTGCGGCGGGTGGGGGTGTATGGTTGAGGACGGCGGATGGGCGGCGGATCTCCCGCCACCGGGGGCCTGCTCCGGGATGTTGGCCGGATGTGTGAGCGATGGAAGAAGTAGGGCGTTCAGGCGCGTCGACGCGTAGGAGGCGCATGGGGCTATTTATAGAGGGCGCGGCTCGGAGGGATGATTTGTGGCAGATGGAGAGGAAAAGGGGAGAATGGGAAAACGGGGAAGGAAAAGAAATAGGGCAAAGACAGAGGCTCAGCGACCCCGGCGAGGTCCTGTGAGCTGTGTACGGTGCTACGGTGCTGTTGTGGTACTTGGACGGTGCTGTGATGTGTGTGTGTGAGGATGTGATGAGCTGGTGTGTGGTGGGTCGTCTGGTGTGCATGTGGTTCCGGTGGTATGGCGTGCTGGAGTGAAATGGATTATGAGAGTTGCGTGGAGAACGAGAACGGCGGAGGGTTGGCCGCTCCCGTCGCCCATTGCCTTCCGACCAGGCGTGGCGACTAATACGGCGAGACTAGCCCCGGTGGGCGTGCGGACGGGCGATCGAGTGACGGAGGCTTATTTTAGTGGATATTTTCATTGCGCAATATTGGGGATTTGTTTCCGGTATTGGCCTGAGCCGGCTCAGTCGTGGGGGGTGGGCGTCTACGGGGATTACGGCAGCGAGCCGAACCGGGCCTGGGACAGTGATTACGTGGGGTGAGGGGTGGATTCGCAGAGAGGTGATCTGAGATCGGGTATTACCTGCGTCTGGACGAGAAAAAGGCGCATCGCGGATGGGACTGTGAGCATGGACAACTACGACCCCCGCTACAACGGCTACTACAACAACTTTTTCCCCGACACAAAGCTCTCCCTCAACCTCGACGCCCTCTCCGTCGCCTCCCCCACAAACCTCTCCCCCATCAACCCGCCCTCCGCACCCATCAGCCCCGCCGTCCAGCAGTACCACCACCACCCCCCCTTTGCCTTTGACCACCACAACCACAACCACCAGCACCACTACGACGACTACGACCCCCGCCGCACACCCGCCCCCTCCCGCTCCTCCTCCGCCTCCTCACAACTCCCCCGCAAGCGCAGCTTCACCGCAAACCCCACCCCGTCCCCAGCCCCCCAGCCCCAGCAGCCCCCAGGTCTCAGCATAAACACCGTCAATGTCGGCTCCCCCCTCGTCGAGGAGCCCATGTACGACGACGACTCCCGCGACGCCCCCATGGACCTCGCCTCCGCCGTCTCCTACGATGACCACAACTACCAAAACCACCACACCCACCTCCCCCAGCCTCAGGGCGCCACAAGCACAGGCAACGCAAGCCCCGTCGACGGCAGCGGCAGTGCCAGCGGCGAGGACTCTTTCAACGTCATCCCCGCAGTCGGCGCATCCATGAACGTCCTCGGCAAGCCCCTCGCCACCAACAACTTTGTCACAAAGCTCTACCAGTAAGTACCCCTCCCCCCTTGTCTCTCCTCGCCGCGTGTCCGCCTCGCTGCACCCCTTGCTGTCGCGTCCACCCCGCCACGCCCCAGCCTGCCTGCACACCCTCCCCCGCCCCCTTCTCACACTTCATCCCCCGCCCGCCCCCTTAAATATCTGCCCCAGCGCCTATTTTTCCTCCCATCACTCCAGACGTCACATCTGTCGCCCCTGCCGTCTTTTTCCTCGTTTCGCCCAATCTTGCCACGACTCCCTTGCTCGTGATTTTCACCCATCGTGACATCATCTATCCCCGGCCCTTCTCCTCCTCGCCTTCTATTTCGCCCGCTTTTTCACGCACGCTGACCCCCCTTGCCCCCCCGCAGGATGATAAACGACCCCAAGTCCGCACAGTTCATTGCCTGGACAGAGCTCGGCACCTCCTTCGTCGTTTCCAACGTCGGCGAGTTCAGCCGCAGCATCCTCGGCGGCCACTTCAAGCACAACAACGTACGCCCCCCTTGCCCTCTCACGCTCATTTTCCTGACTCCAGCTCTGCCCCGCAGTTCTCGAGCTTCGTGCGCCAGCTCAACATGTACGGCTTCCACAAAATAAACAGGGTGCGCGCACTTTTGCGCGTCTTGGCCTTTGCTCATGCCCTCCTCTAGACACCGCGCGCGCAGCGTACGTCCTCGGACGCCCAGACGTGGGAGTTCTCGCATACAAAGTTCCTGCGCGGTCGCCCTGATCTGCTCGACGAGATCAAGCGCAAGGCACTTGAGCCCGACCCGGCCGTAAAGCACCGCGTCGAGCTGCCAGGAGAAGTGAGTCCTCTGCCCCACCCCCTCGCCCGCGCGCATGCCTGCGTACTTACTGACGCCACCCACTGATCCAGGTCGCCGCGCAGCTCAACGCGATGCGTGACGAGAACATGCGCATGTGGGAGCAGCTCTCTTCGGAGAGACGCAAGGTCGAGAAACTCGTCAATGTCGTTGGCCGATTGTGGGATGTCGTTAATATGCGCTTTCCGGGCAGTGGTCTGTATTTCTTTTCTTTTTTATATAATTCACGCCTGACTTTGCGCAGTGCCCCAGTTTCCATCGGATCTACTCGAGTCGGCGGAGAGCCCGAATATATACATCACCTCGCCGACGTTGACTCAGCGGTACCCGCCGCCGCTGTCGACTATGAATATGCACACGATACATAGTTTGAATAGTCCGAATTCGAGCCCGACTGCGTCGGATTTCCCGGTACAGCATATGCAGCAGCAGCAACAACAGCAACAGCAACAGCAGCAACAGCAGCAACAGCAGCAACAACAACAACAGCAGCAGCAGCAACAACAACAACAACAGCAACACCAGCAGCAGCAGCAACCGCACGCACTCTCGCGGCAGCATAGCTTCCAGCATGTCGGGTACGCGCCGCCTCCGCCACGCGGGGACAGCACGGCGTCGACGCCGCTGCCCTCGTCGCCCGGGTCCATCTCGATGGATATCTTCGACGACGGCAGTACGCACGACGCGCCGTCCGGCCGCGGCAGCACGAAGCGGCAAAGGCTGGACGAGAACGGCGTCGGTCTCGCCGTGGTCAACACCGGCGTGGGTCCGTCTGGCGGCCCCGGGAGCGGCGGCGGCGCGCAGGGCGGCGACCCAATGGCGCTCATGTCGTCCGTCTCCTCGCCTGGCTCTGGTCCGGTGATGCCCGTCGCGAACCTGACGGTACCGAAGAAATCGAGCCGGGCGCGCAGCGACAGCGCACCGCTGGGTTACGCGACCCCGCTTTGGGCACAGGGCGGGCTCTCCGCCCCGCCGGGTAGTGCAGGTGGTGGTGGGATTATGGGCCGCCCGCGCAGTGGAAGTGGGGTGATGGGGCACCACCCGCACTCGACGCATGGCCCGCATGGGCACGGCGTGGGGGCACTGCATGGGCATGGCCAGCATGCGCTGGGCCATCCTGGTGCGCTTGGTCATCCTGGGCGGGGTGTGCCGAATATTGGGAGTATGGCGCGTGCCGCCGCCGCGGCTGCTGCTGCGGGCGGTGGGCTGGGAGGGAATGGAGGCGCGGGTGGGCAGACGGGTCCCGGCGGCCCACCGCCGCTCTTGTCGATTACGACGGTCGATGCGGATGTGAGACGGTGAACGCGCGCGTATTCGTGCGCTTGTGTATAGACATGATGGAAGTACGCATGGCGCGTGCTTTCGTCTGACCTCCTCAATCCTATAACGGACCTGGACTTGGACTTGCGGATCGCGAGCTCCTGCCGCCTCTTCCTCCCTTCCTCCCGATGTACCATTTCATCCAACGACCTGATCGTCCTCCGTCCGACGACAATCCATCCATCCTTCATTCGTCTGTCCATCCGTCCTCAGTCCACCCATTGAACGATACATCCACTCACCCAGTCATCCATCCATTTGTCTAACGATCCACTCATCCACTCATAGACCTCTGAACCCTCGTCTCTCTCTCTCTCCGTCTGTTCTGCGTGCATCTTTCTTCCATTCGTTTGGGACTATGTGCTGTTTCTTTTCTCGTTCTTCTCCTTGTCCTATCCCTATCCTTTCTTTTGTTTGTTTGCTCGTCAGTGTCGTGTTCGTCAGCTTTGTGCTCCTCCTTCCTATCCACTGCTCCTGTTCGTGTTGCTCCGCTTATACTTGGCGTTGACACTACTACGTCTGGCTGCGTTGCCTACTTGGTCTTTCCTTCCTCCCGCCCTCCAACACTCTTCCTCCTCACGCCTTCCAACTTCTCGTCTTTGGATATCTCCGTCCCCTAACCCTCTTGCGCTCCGGCGCGCAACCATCCGCGCACCTATCGACCCCCGCAACCTCTTAACTCTCGACCAGCCGACCAGCTAGCGGACCAGCCAACCAACCTACACAAAACACAACATACAGACTCCGAACTTACAGATTTACACAGGTTTTTTTTTTTTTACAGACTTACAGACTTGCACACGCTTTGCATATATAGATCTTTCATTTGATTCTAAAAAAATTGCTAGCTTTTCTCTCATATATATGATATAAAAGTCGGCTGGATAGGCGGGCAGTGGGCGGGCGGTGCCTGCCTTTTTACTCTTTCTCTTTTTTCTTTTTCCTTGTCCTTTGCCTTCATTTGCATCTGCCTTTGGTTATGCTATGCCATGCCATGCATCCAGCCCGCCCCGCCGCCTCGCCTCGCCTCCCTCGCCCGACGCGTCCACGAAAACAAAAATACAGCAGTCACAATACACACACATACATGATAGTACATACATATACCCCCTTTGTGTTTGCCTTGCGCTTTGCGGTGTGCTCTATCTCTATATCTCATCTCTTTTTTCTTTTTTTCTTTCTTTCACACTTTTTTCTTTTGATTTTTTTAACTTTGATTTTTTCTTTTTCCTTTTTTTTTTCTGTTCTGTTCTGTTATATATTCGTCGTTGTCGTCGTCCATTTACAGCACACACCTCCACACCGCATCACACAATATAACACATGTCATATAACTGCACACGCGCGTTCCGTCCGTCTTGTTTCGTTTCAGCGGTACAAGTTCCAGTTCCAGTTCAAGCACAAGCGTACCAAAGAATGAACGAATGAACGAACGAACGTCGTATACCCACAATCTCTCTGTGTATATATATGCATGTCTCTCTTCCTCTCTGACTTGCTCCTCCGACATCTACTCTACTTTTTCTCCTCTCGGGTCGTTCTCTCGACCTCGTTCTTACTTAAACTCTCTGCTTTCCTATCGGACGCGTCGAAGAAAATTACATGCTGCGTGTGGTTCAGCCACCGGAGTTAGCTTCATTTTGAAAGTTGAAAGTTGAACGATGAGCGTTGCCAGTTGTTCCGGTGGCAAGTGCTCCGATCTGGTGTTGCGAGGTTCGATGATGCTATAATAGTTTAAACGTTCTTTCGAACATCAGCACGGATGGGTTTTGGGTCTCTCTGTTCCGTTGCTTGGCTGTGTGCGTCTGCGCGCCGGGTGTCTGTTTGCGAAGTCGTTGTGTGGTTACTGGCTCTCTACGACGTCAAGAGTGAGGTCCCTGACTTGATTTTAGATAAGAAGTGAGTGGGTTGATTATTTTGACCGCAGTATGAATTTTGTTTGTGAGTTGGAGGTGCCGATTACAGTAATGAACTAAAGCGCATTGCAGACAATTCGCAGATTACAGAAACACTGGTCTCTTTGACATGGAGTAATATTCAGCTCAAACTATTACGTCTAGAATTGTGTCGGAAAAATATATGTCGATGATGACGTGCTGGCATTGCGTTTTACAGGCTACAACTACATGGTGAACATATGAACATGTCCTCGCGTCAATATTTCTGTCCGGACGGCCGGCGGCATTCCATCGTCCAAGCTCGAAACGGCTCAGCTCCAAGCTCCAAGTTCCAACAAACGTCCAACTCCGGCTCCGAGCCGTCAGTCAGTCAGTCAATAACCCACTGGTAGCAGCGCTGTTGCAGCGCTGACGATCGTAAAGTCCAGCAAAATACCTCCACAGCCCACGGGTCAACCGTCAACATCAGTTGTTTTCAAATCAAACAGTGATTTGCCAAGCAGCGCAGACTGAGCCTGGAGGAGTCCGCGCATCTTCGCCTGTGTGAACTTGCCGCGGTGGTGCGCTATAAGTAGATGTACGCAAACACTTACTCGTACCTCTGGCAAGCGGCGATTGGCCCGGACACCTGGGCGGTCACTGGATAGATGCGCTGCGTCAGTGCGCGCTCGAGCGCTGAGCGCCCAGCGCCGAGCGTGAGCATTTTTCTTCAATTTCACTCTACATATGCTAAAGTTTGAAGAGGGGAACAAGTAATTTGCGGAATCATCGGGAATTAGTTGTCTGCTGCCCAGTGCTTATACTTATGTTTTGATGCGTCACTGCGCAAGCCGCAAGCGTTGCAAAGTTAGATGCGGGATGAACTACGCCCATGGCTCGCACAAGAAAGAGGCTCAACTCGGGTTGTAGTCAATCTTGATCTCGACTTGAAGTCTGGCGGCAGTGCACCAACATCTTGTTCGACGGCACCACTGGGCTCCATGACACAGGAATAGCACTCCCAAGAGCTGATGGTATCAGATCCGAGATGCGCATGGCAATTATGCGCTTGTTCTCACTCCGTTCCGGTGTGCATGCATGACATCTGCCCGATGTGAGTCCGTTGCCTATTCTAAGAAAAAAATGCTGCGTTTCATATTCATATGTCAGAATCTACCAGTCCATGAATAAAAGTCATTCAATGGATCAAAAGGTCCACGTCGCGCACGCCGCATCTGATGAGGAGCTTATTATGTCTGCTCTCGGGGTCAATGAAAGCCAGGTGAGAGATAATTTTATTTGCTATAGTGACTGAGGGAACAAAATCACATTTTAGGTCGCTGGTGTACACCAGCTGATCCCTACCCAATATTCAAACGCCATAGGAATTGGGTCAGTCCTCATTTTTTGTTTCACCGAAGACATTGAAAGCTGACCGTTCGCGTCCTATTGGAGAAGTCAAGCCAAAACACCCGGTACGTCAACTGGACCCAAGATAAATTCCAACTCAGTACAGTTTATATCGCGTTACATGTCGCTTATACGTAGACAAATTATCAACGACCCCGGATTTATTCCTCTATATGGCAGGTGACTGTCCATTGTACGTGCGTACACAAAATATACTTCCGTTGACTGATGTTGCGCTGCAGGTGAGTTTGTCAGGAGGTAGCGCGCGCAGCACGACTGAGAGACATATGTACATAATGAGAACTGCGTCCGTCAAGGATATTATAAATCTTACTAACAGGTACAGAGTGCGGAAAGATGGCGGCAGCAAGTACGAGCGGGTCGTGTTTGTTACCTGCACATTCCCACCCCTAATATGGGCGCTTAACTAGCGCGACTTCGAGGCATCCTCCAGTGTCAATACTTCAAGACACTCTTATTCAACAACTATGTATTGTCATGGAGAAATATTGAATTCAACTAACAAAACAACATGAATACTCTAATAAGTAACAGTTCACTCTGCAGAGACAATAACTGACCTTAATCAGATTCATCAGGGTGTATTACATAGAGGGTATTAGTGGTAAGAGAAGGAAGTAGGGTAATATTTACTGTAAAGTGATGTAGCGACAGACAGTGGTAGTAAAAGGGCAGGGGTTTCTGAGTAATATGTATGTAGGGAGCGTCTGTAGGTGGCATCAGTAGAAATGATATAGTCAACCAAACTCATGATGATTGTGGTATAAAGAATTGCGATCCATGGAGAAGAAACATAATAGGAATAATGAAAGAGAGAGGGAGAAGAAAGAGAAAATATTTTCCAAGTTCTTCCATGCAAAAAGTAATTAATGGATCTGCAGAACTCGAAATAGAAGCTCGAAAACTATAGGCTCTCGAGCGTCGCTGATTGTGTTATCTCTGAGGGGAATAAGTCCACAGACACTTCAGCCGGAGCAGACGCGATAGCAGGGGCTGCTGTGGTCATCATACGCCTGCGCTCGCCTACCTTCCATATTACGTCCTTCAGCTCCTGGACCACCTCGCCCCCGGGACCCCATTTCTCAACGCCTGGTGGTTTTGTGTTCTCATCGCCGTCACCTTCACCGCCGACGCCAATACTGAGTCCCATCCCGCTCTCTCTTCTAGCTTTCGCAATTTTTATCCGTTCCTCTCTGGAGAGCTTCGACTTTTCGCGCTTGAAAGTCGCTTTAGCGCCGGTGTCCGCTTCGTAGACTTCCTCGATCCCGGGTAGCGGTAGGTACTGCACTGATGTCCCTAAGAGCAACTGTGTAGTAGCGTCATCAATTAGCGCTCCATCACCGTCGCCGGTTTCAGCAGTCGGCGCAGTCTGGTATCTAGCCGCAGCGAGCGCAGCTGCTTCAGCCTCATCATCGTAAGGCGATGACGGGTCGGCCTTATCCGAGTCGTCGCTTGCATCATGACCTAGTCCTGGCAAGTCATCAAGTTCCTCATCCTCGTCGCTCGGCTCCACTGGTGGGTTGAGAACGTCCAGAAGAGAACTGCGACCCCTCTCGCACTCTCTAAGGGCCAACCCCAGTTCTCGCCGTAGACGTTCATATGCCTGCAACGCCTGGGACTCTTCTTCGTTGTCATTGACATTGGTTGCGGACAAGAGCCCAGACCCTGACCGCGCATGCCGAGGCAGCTTCGAGGGAGAAGCAGTGACTGTCGACTCTGTATCCGCCTTGAGTGCTGAGATACATTCTTCCAGGTGGGACCGCGCATCATCTAATGCTGACGAAATGGCGGAGACATGAGCTGCAAACCGGCTGATATTGCTCGGCATAGGAGCAAATGATATACTGGTCGTGGACCTGTGCCAGGTATCCGGCAGTGAAGTGGCAGCAGACATGCTAGTCGGCATGTCTGAAGGGTCATATTCAGAACATGGGATAGGTGTGGGGTTCTGATCCCGCAACTTCTGCTGTTCTACCTCCATGAGAGCCTCGGAAAGACGCGAATACCCGTCTATGAAAGCGCTGCTGAGTAGGCTCATTACGCTGCGCACGTCTTCCCAGTAGCCTTCATCCTCTTCTTCGTCAAATCTGAGCGCCAGCAGCTGAGAACAGGCATGCCTTCTGGCGGCCAGTGTACCTTGTAGCGATAGACTCAACGAGGACAGCGACAGAGGGTGGCGTGTGGGTGTTGATTTGGTAAACTTTGAAGAGGAAGCAAACATGCTATTTCGTGCGCTGCGTGGACTATGCAGATCCGATCCAAAATAACTTGCAGGTGGCATACGAAACGCCTCCATGCCTCCGCTTCTGCGCCGACGTTGCAGACTTAAAGCTGCGGCGCCGAAGTTTGTTGTACCAGGAGAGAATTGATCTTCCTCATTTTCTCTAGCGAAAATCCCATCGTTTACTTCCTGACCATTAGATATCGACGTAAACGGAGTGTTCGGCGCACTGCTTGCGCCAGTATGAAATATGCTCGAGACGTCAGCTCTACGCCGCTCGCGCCGTCTAAAGAGCGCCGTATTCGGACTACCTGCGTATGCGAGGCTAGAATAGGACCCGCCAGTCCATGTAGACCGCTTATTTTGAGGTGTTGTAGGTGAAGCCATGAATCGTGAATCTAAAGGCAGAGAATTAATGGATAAAGGCCTTGTGGGTAGTTCCGGGCTAAAGGTAGAGGCATTGACAGGTGATGGGGGTGCATACATCTCAGAAAGTTGGGATAAATTGTCGGGTGAGGTCAATGCTGAAAATAGATGCCGGATATTGTCGCACTGGGTTTGCGTTACTTGCAAGCAAGAGTTGAGAGCGACACGGATGGGTGAGGGTGAATGTGGGCCTGTCGAACTATGGAGGCTACTGGGGATGAGCTAAGGGTATGAAATAGAAGACGAGTGCTCACTTGTTATCCTCATGCTCTAGGTAAACCATAGCATCTTGCACAACTGAGTCCCATGTGTCGTTAGCGGCCACCAGATCCTCTAGAGCGTTGAGAGACTGCAAAATATCATAAATTATAGCCATGGGAAAAGATGTTGAACTTACTAAAGACATGTCATTTTTGGGCGTCTCGGTCATACAGATCACATTATACAGAAGAAAGGAAGTAGCCACCAGAGAAAGAAATGCTAGAAAAGGGTATCCTACACCAACAAAGAACGCTGTCGATAGAGTAGATATAGATAATGGACCATAGGACTGTTCTGATGTTGATGACACAAGCGCAGGAGAGTGATCAAGGTCCATGCTCGATGCCCTGCTATGTTGAAGATTCCCAGGAATGCGCAGTGAGCGACGTTTGCGCTGAGGGTTGGGAGACGGCATAGATAACTCAAGCAGGGAAGATGAGATGACGTTGTATTTGAAGCGTTCCACGAAAGGGCTCGTCCTCGTTTGCGGTTTGGTGAGAGAAGCCACTGTCTCTAAAAGCTGAAGAATGTCATATTTAGCCGCAACGCATATAAAGAAGGATATCCAGCGAAAGGCGACACAACAGCAAACTAGACTAGGGACAATATAACATCTCTGTAGAAGCAATTTACACACCTTGAGGAGTTCAAGAATTATGGGCGTGCACCAATCAGAATCAGATTCGTTGTTGGGCGTTGCGACCTCGTCGTCATGTATACCATAGTTGAGGTCAATCTCCCGCTCGAGTTCTGCCGATATGCCAGGTATGGGTGTGTATAGTTCTCCAGACTCTGAGCAAGTTGCGGATTCAGAAACTGGAGGCAGTGACCTCCGAATTACGTACCTCGCAAATATTCCTGGAGTGGATGTTCTTCAAATACAGGTTGTGCCATAGCATAGAGTGTATCAGGACCTGGGTATGAGGGAAAGCTTGTTCGTAACTGTGTCGTGAAATGTCAGTCCTTAAGTAATAATTGATAGCAGTTGGAAGAGAAGAGAGAAAAGGAAAGGCTCAGTGGGGCTGGCAGCGCACAAACGAAGGAAGCATGCTCTATTCAGGTAGCCATGCATTGTGTTACGTAATCATGACTAGAACTCGGTGGCAGTGCATTCAGAATCTCACTGCGCCTTACAAGCGCCTTACTTAAAACCGCACACATTGTACAGAAACCCAACTTAACAGCGACGAAAAGCCCAAAACATGGCCTTACTCCATCATAACTCCGTACTACTGTGTTTCTCCTAATCCGCCGATGGCTAAGAACTGAGCCTAACTGGCGACTTGCGAGTACCATTGCAACTCTACTGTCGGTTGTCTGTCAACGACATATCCAATCAATATCCAACTAATTTCAGTTCTTTACCAATGGAGCCTGTATATGCGTGGAACGCATTACCTTTCGAGGACCGAACTTTTTCATCATGGTCAGAGCTTGACGCGTTCTAGACCTTCGGATTGACTTTTGAGACGCTCGACATCACAATTCAGTTTGCTCCTCCTCAAGGCAGACACAGTAATCACAGTAGTCGACCATGAAGGACAAAAAGTAAGTCTGCGACGTATCTTTCTTTTTCACAGCTTATCGTGTCCCATATTTCTCCTTGAATATTCCACCCAGGTACAAAACCATCTCGATAATGATCGTCTCGGTCAAATATATAGGCGCTCTTTTCGATGCGATGCGGCAAGCTCCACCACTTCAAGTATGAGGACGACCGAATAATCTTGGACCTTATGCATCTGCTGAGGTACCGCAAGTAGCTCCCACACCGAGCAACATCTGCCGACTTCTGCGGCGATGTCCAAACACATATGCGAAAATGCAGCTGTTCCTTGAAGCGTCTAGCCAGCCTGGCTCAGCCACCAGATTGATATATGTGACTGAGTCATTCTTCGGCGATATTCGTCAAGATAGAGCGATTAAGCAGAGTAACTAAGCCCTGCATTCCTTGTGCTTGAATGCATAAGGTCAGCTGTCACTTATTTATTTCATTACAACTAACTAAATGCGCTGCCTAATGATGAAAGTATGTGGTAGTAAAGAACGGCACTGAGAGATAAGAGCGATTGCTAACACACACTTGCTATAGATTGGCCGAGTTGGACGGAGAATGCTGGACCTCAATATAATCTGCATAGGACAGTGTGAACCAAAATGTAAGTAGTATGTCTGCCACTCGATTAAAGCTTGTTACATAGCAAAAATAAGGCATGCAGTATGCAGGACTCGGGGTGCGTGATTATAGATGTGCCATATTACCATACTTATTTCGGATCAGTTATCTCCTTTAATGGGTTATAGCACTTATCTTCACAGGACACCATACATAATACATATGCAGGAATTGCCGTGCGTGATTATAGCTGTGCTGCACATTACCATATTCCGGATCGGCTATTTCAAGTGTGCTGTATCGTTACAGGCTGATCAAGACGCCCATTACATATTTATGAAGGTCGGTACACATGCCATCATCTTTCTATTCTTTTCCACATAGACTACACGCTTTAGGCACTGAATTGGTTTTTATCCAGTCTTCTTTGTAGTGCGTAGAATGCCGAAGGCGAGGCTTTCGGTTTTTTTCAGATCACTCTACTCAATATATCCTCACATGTGTCTGACAAAATAGGTCCGTCTGCATTATAACTGAACGCGGTCACCGGCAGGAAGGTTCGCCCATTCAGTCATGTTCCTGTTATTTTTTCCCGTGGCTTTCTCTTTTGGACATGAAGTGTCATTCAACCTCTCTCAACCCTTCAGTTTCAATATGGCCTGACGTAAAGGCCAAACATGAGAAAAAATCAATTATATACCAGTTTACAGCTACATTGAGTAGTTTTATGACGCACAACCGGAGAAGCATACTAGTGGTTAGATTATAGATGTGCAAACCATCAATTGGAGGCAATTTCCCCTTGCTCCCTTCATGAATCGGTTCCGTGAAGTATTCTCAAAATCGTGGAGCAGACGTTAATATATTCATACGGCACCTCTTGATCACTTCCTGCCGAATACTTGTGCTGACACGCTGTGCTCTTATCCTCTTTTATAACGTAACTTTGTTTGGTTAGTTTTAGAATGACCCGTTATCAGTAGCAGTCATATTCCTAAAGGGGATGATTATTGTCCGTTATTTGACGTTGGTACATAGTTCGGCATACCGGTAAGCGTAAGCAAAAGCGCAAGCTCGGGGTCTGCCATATGCCCTTGGCAGGTCTGTTGACCCTGTGGTGAAAGTTAACGGTAACGTTATCCAGCGTTATCGAGTCGTTTCTGAACCCTTCTCAGGGGTTTCTTACTCTTCTATAAGATTTATTTTGCCATCGCATGCTTGCTTGCTGGGTTGCTTCTGCGCAACTTCGGGGCTAACTCGGATGTCCAAGTCTCATGAATATCTGAATGTTGAAGAATTTACACTAGACACAAAGAGCCATACTACCGAATCATTCGAGGCTAGATCACCAATTCTATTGAATATATTTACTGAATTTCACCGCTCCCGTAAGTCGTACATACGGCGTCATGTCGGCCGACCATAGACTTCATGCAGTCCTTCTGTCCCCTTAATGGCTAGTTGGCAATGGGAATCTACACAAAAAGTTATTCGCAATTGCAAAGTCCCACTGCCGTGCCGCCTGATTTGTTACCACACTCAGTCTGGTCCCTCATGGACATAAAGCAGATACACCTGTACAACCAAAAAAGATGCGTCATATGAGCTGCTTTAAAATGTACGTCAGTGTCACTGCTTACTAGGATCTACAATGGTATAAAATAGGAGGGACAATCTGATTTTTATCATCAGCAACTCGTCGAAAGGCTCTCCCAATAACCTGCACTTCCATACGCATACTCCGACAGGCTCTGTTCAATGCCAGTGCCACAGTATTTCCTTATTGTTATTGCGGCAGCATGCTTGTGTCTAGTCGTTGCTTCTGGCTTGATGAAGAGGCTCTTTCGCCATCCACTTTCAATATATCCAGGCCCAAAGCTTGCTGCTTTGACGCTGTGGTATAGAGCCTATTATGATATCATTAAAGATGGGGGTTGGATCGAGCATCTTCATGAGCTTCATGAGCTTTATGGTGAGTATTTCATTACTTTTATATATTCAGAAAATGACGTTAATGTCCCGAAAATTTACGTTCAGGTCCCATCGTCAGAGTCGCCCCAAATGAGGTATGTTTTATGATCCAACGCAGAACTGCAACCACTAAGATTCTGCATGATTCTTAGCTGCACTTCAATGATCCTCAGGCGTACAACGATATCTATGGAATGGGCAATCAACACATCAAATACCTCGATATGTATTCGTGCTTTGCGACGGACCTCTCTGTCTTCGCCATGATCGACCAGCATGAAGTCACACAAAGACGCAACCTTATCGGCCCATTCTTTTCAAGGCGGGCAATTTTAAAGCTAGAGAGTACTGTTCAAAATAGAGTAAGAACCACCACTACTGTCTTTAATACATCCGTCTAAGGCTCTTCCAGATAGATGTGTTAGTGTCGCGCCTCCTTGGGTACTGCGATACTGGAAAATCCGCAAACTTGGATCTTGCATTTCGATCGACGAGCCTGGAGGTCATAACTTCGTACTGCTTTGGCAGGTCATCGAATGCGCTTGACTATACCGACTTCAAAAACGATATTCTTGCCGCCATTGATCAGACTCTCCCTATGATCTGGATTTTCAGGCATATTCCTCTCATCAAAACTCTGCTTTTGGGCGTCCCTGAATGTTTCGCATCTGTTCTAAAGCCTAGTACCGTTGGCATTCTTCAGCAACGGAAACAAATGGGCCATCAGATAGACGAGATAATGAAAGACCCTTCTTCGTTGGAGAATTCCGACCATGCCACTATTTATCACCATTTCCTAACACCGCAGCCAGAGAATTTGCGCCTTCCCCCTGTTACTCGTGACTGGCTTCTAGATGAAGGCCTCTATATGCGTTTTGCGGGAAGTGACACCGTCGGTAACACGTGTACAGTCGCAACCTACCATATCCTCGACAACAAGGACGTCCATGCTAAACTAGTCCAGGTATTGAAGGAAGCCTGGCCGGACAGAGACGACCTTCCGCGATTCGAAATATTGGAGAAATTGCCGTATCTGGTAAATAAAGTCAGGGTTTTAATGTTCGTTCATTGACACATTGCTCCGTATTAGACGGCGGTGGTTAAAGAGTCGTTGAGAATGGCGCATGGCGTTGTCACACCACTACCCCGCGTCATTGGACCAACGGGCGCAGATATTTCGGGACACAACGTACCTGCTGGAGTAAGTTTCACGTCAATTTCCGCTGTATGCCTAGGCTAATTGCTTCAAAGACGGTAGTATCAATGGGCGCCACCTTTATGCATACAAATCCCAATATTTTCAAGGATCCGTTAGTCTTCCGACCTGAACGTTGGCTTGAAGAGGACTCGGTGGAGTTGGATAAACATCTCGTATCGTTCTCTAAGGGACCAAGAAGCTGTCTGGGTATAAAGTTAGTCGTAATTTATCATCTCGTCGTTGTACAACTCATTGTAGGACTTTTGTTAGCCTTGCTTGGTGTGAACTTTACTTGATCCTGGGCACCATTTTCAGGAAACTACAGCTCACTCCAGACAGACCTTCGTAAATTTTACTTTCGTAGATCCCTATTTAATCAACTCATCTATAAACTCCAGGAAAGAAAATATCACTTACCGAGAGTACTTTGTACCAATTCACAGAGGACGTCACTTCCACGCCTTCGTTGCCCCAGCCGTCGAATAAACAAGAGAGATACGCAGTTTGTGCCTCAGTTCTTGTTCTTGTACTACTTGTGGAAATGCGGACCGATACACTAGGCCTCGTTCCTTCCCATATTTTGTTCCATTTTTCTATATAAATGATCAGATTAGTTACCCCAGTTGTATAACTATTTGTAGTGTTTTCCACTGTCTGTTGACCTTCGTTTGCTGTTTATTGCTTTCCCTATGTAATCCACATGCTTTCCCCATGATGCAGGAATCAAAAAAAAATTACCTATTTATCGGCTCACCGTAATTTAACAGCTTCTTATACAGTACAGTCACCACCACTTAGGTTTTACCGTACGTAGTTGAAGTCGGACTTGTTCAAGACAAGGTCAAGATCAATTATATCTTGGGGATCCCGATAAGGCAACGATACAAACTGTGATAAACAGTATCACAGGGGAAGTGGTCCCAGTGGCTAGCCTGCGTACTTACTCTCATTGTGTCATTGTTTTCTATTTTCCAGTAATGGATCCAGGACTGCCTTTAGTTGTGGACAACGGAACTGGAGTGAGTTGTATGTTAAGAGTCTTCCGGAATGCTTGATCTCACGTATACCCCTTGTCGTACCGACGTGCAGTTCGTCAAGGTCGGTTATGCAGGCTCAAACTTCCCCGAACATGGTGCGTGCGCACATCTGCAAATGAGCTAGAGTGAAGCTTCTGACAGTTTGAATGTCCCAGTATTTCCCTCCGTTGTCGGACGTCCTATTCTGCGCGCGGAGGAGCGCGTTGGGTCTGCTGTGATCAAGGATATCATGGTAGGAGATGAGGCTGCCGAGAATCGCAATTACCTGCAAGTCACCCAACCTATGGAACATGGAATAGTAAAGAACTGGGAAGACATGATACACTTGTGGAACTATACCTTCGATGAGAAACTTAAGATTGACCCGCAGGGCAAGAAGGTCCTCTTGACCGAGCCTCCAATGAACCCTAAGGTCAATCGGGAGCGGATGTGTCAAGTCATGTTCGAGACCTATGGATTCCAGGGCGTGTATGTCGCCATTCAGGCCGTGCTTACACTATACGCTCAGGGTACGACAGTATGCAAGTCAAACGCACGCTAATCTAACGCGCCGTCCCTTTCTGCAGGCCTAACTACCGGCGTCGTCGTGGATTCAGGAGATGGTGTGACACATATTGTACCGGTGTACGATGGATATGCTCTGCCCCATTTGACCCGTCGGTTGGATATAGCTGGACGAGACGTGACGAGATATTTGATCAAGCTCCTCCTGATGCGTGGATACGCCTTTAATCGAACGGCCGACTTTGAGACTGTGAGGGAGATCAAGGAAAAGCTATGCTATGTCAGGTAATGTTGCTCATATACTTATATTCGGATCTCTTCATAATTATGTTGCTAGCTACGACTTGGAAATGGACAAGAAACTTGCAGAAGAGACGACGGTATTGGTGGAGAGCTACACGGTGAGTACATTTAGAGGCAATCTCAGAAATCTCATTTTTGATAGATTTGAAAGCTCCCTGACGGACGGACTATCAAAGTCGGCTCAGAACGCTATGAAGCCCCGGAGTGCATGTTCCAACCGCATCTCGTTGACGTCGAGCAGCCTGGTGTTGCTGGTCAGTGACGTCCTAAACTTTGTCGGGTTCTTCGCTCACGGTACCTTCAGAAATGCTCTTCCAAACAATTCAAGCTGCAGCTGTTGATATCAGGTCTGACTTGTACAAGCATATCGTTTTGTCAGGAGGATCAAGTATGTATCCTGGCCTCCCCAGCCGTCTGGAGAAGGAAATGAAGCAGCTCCACCTGGCTCGCGTCTTGAACGGCGACCCAACTAGGCTAAATGTACGTTACAATACTCTAACTATGCCTTATATTTTTATTTATTGACTGAGCTATTTCTACTAAAGAAATTCAAGATCAAAATTGAAGATCCTCCTCGCCGGAAGCATATGGTCTTCCTTGGAGGCGCTGTTCTTGCCGACATTATGAAAAACCGTGAAGACTTCTGGATCTCTCGAGAAGAATGGTTGGAGCAAGGCGTCAGAGCCCTGGACAAACTCGGTCGCGCCGAATAAGTACCTTTTGTTGATGTGGAGTAGTCTAATAGATATTACAAATCCCATACTAGAACGCCAGCTATAAGTTATCATTCAAAGAGAAGGTACGGAACAGGTTCCCCCGCAATTCAAGCACGTCGAGGATGGCATGGACACAATCATCGAATTTACTGATCAGCAATCTTGACCGTACTAGCTATAAATTATATTCCCCTTGTATTTCGTGGATTTTACTAATACTGGATAGGACAATATTCAATGACAATGGATGAATGTCTTCGCGACGTCAGATATTCTGGTATATTAGCCCCACAGTCCAACGACATGTATATACAAACTGGTTAAGTAGTATACCTAACCCTTGACCCTCTCATTCAAAATGCAGAATTCTAACGATGCAACAAGTCGGGGTTATTCTGCAGGAACGCTATCTGAGCTTTGCGGAAATTGTCTGGCATTGTAGAGATAAGTCCGCTGTTGAGATTCAGAATAACCTAGCGTGATTGTTGGTCAGCATAGCTTAGGAAGAGTGTGGGGTTGGATAGTAACCTGGTTCTTTGGTACATATTGTTCCCATTTAGGGCCTATTAATCGGTCAGCCTGATAAGGATAATCATGCCATGTGTAACATACGCTGTCCCCCGCGTTCATCGTTAGGATCCAAATTATTAACGAATGAGATCCAGTAGTCTTGCATGACGGCGCTTAAGGCAATTGCGCGCGGTGTTATGTTCATGAGAGTACCAAATACATACGGAATCTCGGAGGTGTGAGGAGCTGTATACGATGAGCGAACTTCAGTTGCAACATATTTTGTACTCACTTCCTATGGAACCGGGGGCCGGGGAGGAGGGTGCGAACTCTGCAACAGCGACAGCGTCGGGGTCGGTGAAGTGGTATGCAAATGCTGGGACGCCAGCTTCCGACAGCTGCTGGCTCAGTGTTCGGCGGGCAGAATGGAAGATGAAGTCGCCAACTTGGTTAGGAAGTGTGAGTGTGGTTACACGACTTTAATGACATTTTAGACAAAGCAAGACTTACACATAGCAGCGTAACGCTTATACTCTGGACTTAAACCAAACGTATCGTTTCCGGTACCGAAGGGGGATTCGAGAGCAGGAATGTCGGGATAAAGTTTCAATAGTTGTTGCTCACCGGACTCAAGTTGCTGAGGGGAGACCAAGGGAGGCGAAATCATAGCTGTAAGCCTTTCTTCTATTTCAGCGGCAGAGTTGAGTGTTTGAGGAGTGAATATAGTTCCTTCATCACGATTGGATCCAAGTATCGAAGGCAGGCTATTCCCGTTCTTAATTTGTGACACGCGGTCAGGCATGAATCCTCCTGGCCCGTCGATTACTGGTACGAAAGACATGTTGATGAAATTAATATTGGTCGCGACAAGGGCTTGTTCAAGAGACGATGATGTGGCGCTTCGGATACAGTCAAAGGTATCGTTGACTCCAGAGGAAGCACATGCTGGTATAGCATTGACATATTCTTGCCAGTTAACCTCGTTGCGCTCTGGAACAAAGGCTGGTAGCAGCCCCGTCGACTCTAAAATCTAATCCAGAGCTCGATATAGTCGTTTAAACGGAGAGGATGGGTCTACATACCGCCCCGCGAGCAAGCCCAGCGATTTTTGACGTGAGGAAAAATATCTGAATGGAACCAGCGCCAGCACTTTCTCCAGAGATGGTGACCTACATCACAGTTTTTTTTCTTATGAAGGGTCGAAATCGAGCTGGTATGTACTTTACTGACCTTGGTCTTGTCACCGCCAAAGTTATGAATATTTTGTTGAACCCATTGAAGGGCAGTCACTTGATCATGAAGACCGAGGTTTAATATGTTCCGCTGCCCCGCTTCAATTCCTTGAGGAAAGCCCAGAGGTCCAACGCGGTAGTTAATGCTAACAAAGACGATTGGTGTCCCCTAATTCGAGTTTGAGCGTCGCTTCAACGAATTGTTAAAAGTTGATTGTGACATACCCGGGAGACACTCCGGGTGACAATATTTGTTGCATTATAGAATGAAGTGGCCCCGACTATGTGTCGATATACTTGATGTATTTCTATCCAGAAGTTGCGTAGTGCTTACCGACAAAGCCCCCTATAGGGCTTGTAAGGCGGTACGTTCATATCTTGAATACTTTTGGGAACACATACCTCCATAGATCCAAACGAGAACAGGTAGTTTAGCTTCGGAAGAGATACCTGCCGGACGATAAACGTCTAAAGTCAAGCAATCTTCAGATAACCCGCTCGGAGGTGCAGGCTGGGCGATACTTTGAATCAGAAACTTAATCGAAATACATCAAACACATAATAGACGTACGACCTGTAAACAGCCAGGTCCGAAATCTCTCGCGACTAGTGTTTGGGTATTGAGTGTAGTTGACAAAACAGGAAAATTCAGTCTTAATTCTCCCAGCGGAGGCTCAGCGAAGGGAATTCCTGTAAAATGAACTTAGCGTGCGTCCCATTGTGTTAGCGGAAACATTTTTACCTCCAAAGAAATCCACCTTGCCCGAAGAGCCTGAAACACTTCCGATGACATTTGTGTTGCCAATTTTAACAACTGGGTCTGCATAGACGCAAAGCAGTACACTGAGGATGAGGGTAAATGTTAGTGCATTATACATGGTTGCAGAGTCGTGCATGCCCAAAGCAAAGGCGTGCTTGCATTTATACAAGAGATGAGAGCGTTTAGTGGTTCATTCATTAGTCATTCACGTCTGCCAGGCGTAGCTTTTGGGTGAAATTTCGCATGAGAACGTTAGACTTACATAGAACACTCTCAGTTTTAGTAACTAATTCTCCAAGAAGACAGATAACATCATATGCCACAACTTCTGCATGAGATCAAAAGTTCAAGAGAGACATACATAGATGACATTGGAACTGAGTTTCGGCTTCCTTTCGTTACTAGTGTCATTTCCAAATTTAGACCTCTGGCGAAGATGCATACTGAGAGAATAATTGATATTTTGAGCATGATTCTGCTGAGTCGCATTGGCTCAACATGAAGAGGATCCGAGCTTTAGTAAGAATGTTACAAGTTTAGCGAGAAGTCCACAAGAAAGCCCCTTCGTCTACTGCGTGCAGAATACTAGCAATGGCATAGGGCACTGAAGTTTAGCTTAGCCAGAGGACAGCCGGTATCGCTTTTGGAAGATCTGATGGGCAAATAGATGGCTGGATCCTCCGTGACATGTTATAGACAGTATGATATTGCAAGTATATTGGTGCAATAGCAGCCTAGCTTTTTGTTTCTTGTCTGTGGAGTTACCTTCACAACAGTAGAAATGTGATGAGGTCATCAATCCAAGAAAATGAACCGGAAGAAACCTGGGAGTCAGCCATTCAACGCTGTTGAAGGGACACTTGGCCTCCGTAACTGCGCAGAAAATCGGAGTGGGTTTGACAGAATCCAACCTGAGTTCCTCTATAATTGTCCGGCATGATTGACGTATGTTCTCCGGTGGACTTCACCACCACCTATTGTCGTCAGCAACCAGAATATATTGATGTCGATGAGATGTATATTCTCGCCTGGTTTCGAGTCAAGTTGTTCGACACGCGCGGGCCGAACTTAGATTGAGCTACCAGCCCACTTTTGTCATGAGTAGTAGAAGGAGATCGGGTAGCATATTTACTTGGTTAATGATCTAGAGAACAGACATGGATGGCAGCTGCAAGTAGTAAAGCATGGATTTGGAGGTTGCAACATAGCTGCCAGAAACGTGGAGTTGACATTTAACAAACATATAAGCATTGGTCGTTGAAGGGCGCGTGTTCTGAGCCTTAGGCCAGTTAGGTAATAACTTGGCTACGAGTACTTAGAGTGAGCACAAAAGACAAATGATTGGAAAGGGTCTGGTCGTAATTTGTAAAACGCAGCCACGCGTCGTACTTCGCGTGACACGTGGCGAAGATGCAAGTAACAGCAAGCAACGCGTTTACGTTCATTACCGTACGTCGTACGACGCGTCGCGGCGGACAGTGGCAGTCCCGCTCAAATCCCGCACAAATTGCATGACCTAACATCAGTAAAAAAATCAAAAGTTTTTTTTGTCTTTTACCTTCAATAATCAAGGTGGCGGTGTTGCCTCCCTATATAGAGATTTATGGACCTATATCAACCAGTTCGCATTGCTCGGCGCCTAATAAGGAGAGGGCACGAGTTACATGAGATAAATACCCGGGAAATGATGTTGCATGTTTATGTTAGTAATACCCAAAAAGCAGAGCATTGAATACGAAGTATCGCTGTTAGATAGGCTTAACGTACGGCTGAAAGATTAGAGTATATTGCCAGTACGTTGCGGTGTGTTTTGCAAACATATTCATGGCACCAATATTTGCTACAATTACAATGCTGCGTCGGATTGCGAAGTTTTAACACTGAGTTAAAACTAGACAGCGGAGTATAATAGATTATAATTACAGCTTTAAGGGTAAGGAGCCGAAAATTTTGACACAACAGATAACGTTAACGCAGAACTACAGCTTATTACAACCACAGCAGTGGGTTCTAAAAGCCACATATCTCCTACGCAGGGGTCACAAAGCTCAAAACAAGCTGAAGGATGTTATAGCTATCAATTCTCGGTCTACCCGTCTGATCGAGTCCGGCGGCTGCAGGCTGTCCACGGTCATGACTCATGCACAGGAATATCAGATTGCGAACAAACAACGGAAAAAGATTTCCATCCATGAAAATCGAACCCTACGCCGTAAGAGAACATCTTCACCTGATTAAACCACTGATCAACAAATGCTCAGCAATCTAACGGCTTGAGTGTATATTACATGCCTCCTAGTACCAGTATACGTTCAAGTTGGCCCGGGATAATTCCATTCCCTCTGTGGAAATAATTTTCTATGTATTAATCCATTATAAACACGGTAGGCTTTTGTTCAAAACACACGACCGCGAGATATGTGTCATAGCGGCTGCTTAGCAGTACTACTACTAGTAGTACTCGTTTCACAGAGTCGGTCGTCACTGGAATTTACTCCGAACTAGTAGTATCCTTTCCATTCTTTTCCTATGCACGCGTCGTCTATCCGCCGCAACATCTTCCACGCATCTCTATTATCGATGCGCACTACCCGAGGAGAGGCTCTGCATGCAAGAAAATCGAAATAGATGTTAGAAACTCGTTCAATCATTTGAAGAAATCAGAAACACAGCCTGTCGAAGGGGACAAGGGACATCTAATTGTAGTGTAAGTTTTCGCGTCCATCATACTACGACTAAATCCAGGCGTACTTACTAGTGATAACGCTGACAACTGTGCTAGTCATGTTCTGTGGAAAGGTCACCCAAGGTATACAAGTCGACTCTTCAGCGATGACGCAAATGGAGCAAAATACCTTGGGTCCATACACTCGTTCAACAATGGTGACGAAGAAGACATGTACCTTTCCGAAGCGAAGGGGAAACACTGGCAGGCGTGGAGAGGTTCCACTTTCAGCCAGTACAACATACGACCGCTGCATTGGTGTGTTTTCTGGTTGGATTGTAGATTTTTGCGAACCTCATCGTCGTCCAGAGTTTGATTTACGTCGTTTACGGTCTGGTGGTGGCCAGTGTAATATTGCGTTATAAACAGCGTTCCGATTTTTCGGTGTAAGTAACACCATTTGCTTCGACCCCACTGCTCAATCAAAAACGAGCCTCAGCTCCATCCAATGTATCAATAATATTTCACTACTCTACCATGGAATTTTTGGTAGAAGAACAGTGAAGAGTCGGGTATATTGATAGGCTACAGGAAGGCCGAAGTTGGGATTTGGACAATTGTTGGATCAAGTGAGTTGCTCTCTTTGTGTTGCAAGGTCCGTGAATGTACTCATTCGGAAAAGCTATTTGGGGGTTCACAAAAATCGATATCCGGGCGGGCTCTGTGGTTTGCATGAGTGGTCTGTTTCGCATGGCTAACCCTTTGCTTCACGCTCTACTCGTTCGCTTTCGCACTCGTGAGCACCGGCTTCCTCGAGATACACCTCTTCCGCCTCCGAGTCCTGTTACCATATTCCTCTCTGTTGCTGATCTGCTGCGTGTGTGCAGAGCCCAGGCGTGCTGTCGAACTTGCAAGAGCGGTACGCGCTGCTCTCCTGTAAAGAAGAGACGAGTGGATGCAGAAGCTACACCAGGGGTGGCCCGTGGGACGTGTGCTAGAAGCTCAGCCCGTCCGTCAAGCTTCTAAGAGACGTTCTCGACACCGAGCAACGGTGCATCGACGACTACCGGGGCGGCGTCGCCCCATGGAGCCAGTCGTATTATCCGAGGACAACGAGAAAAGGTGCTTCGTCCGTACCTCCTTCCTTGATCTCAACCGCCCTTGTCCAGGTACTCACTCCATCACCTCGGCGCGCGCACAGCCGCCGCGGATGCCGACCTGCACTCTTCCATCCCTTTTCTACGTTCGCGCTACGATACCCCTCACTGCCTCTCCTCGCGTGTTGCAAATGCACTGCAAACGCGGGCCCGATGAATGCAGAGCCTGCTCACAATCCCGCGACGCACTGGACGTTCACATCGGTCTTTGCCCTTGTTTCGGGGTATGTGCAAGCCTAGCGGAGGGGGCAGCATGGCCAGTAGGAGGAGGATCTGGCCATGCGCATGCGCATGCGTATGCTCCGTCCCCCGAGGAATGAGAGTCCGCAAAGGTATACTATCACTGCGGCACCTGCGAGCGCCGGTGTGGGTGGAGGTGACTCGAATTTGGTGAGCACTGCGCGGAGGTGCGAGGAAGAGTGAGATGTGCACGGATGGGGAGGGTGATGGCGATGAAAGAAAGGGGAAAGTGGGAGCTGGAGAAGCTATTTGGGAGGACGGGGGAGGAGAGCGCGCGCGACGGAAGGCAGCCGTTGGCCAGGGAGAGGGAGGGGTGGATCTGCGAACAGCCCGCACTAATGCGACTGGGGCCATCCCATCTCCAATCTCGAGCAGCCCCTCCCTGGCGCCTATCCATTCAGTTGCGAGCATGCTGAGAGCTCGGAGGTACGTCCCTCCCTTGCTCATCCAGGCTGGCGCCGTTTCTGATAACATTCTCTCCCCTACCATCCAGCTTTGCCTTGCTTCGTAAAGATATACATTACGGGGATCCTATGTCCGGCACCCCCGATAGCGGCCTGCAACCACTGGAGCTCGCTGCAATCCATGTCCTTGCAGGCAGACGGCGGGATGCACAGGGAGACGATAAGTGCCGGCTCTCCCGGTCCAAGTTGGAAGCTCGGTACAACGAACCGGTCCGCTTGACGCAGTCCGCGTATTCTTCGCTCGGGATGCTTTCAACGGGAAGTTCTCCGCTGATGGAATACGTTTTTCACAACCACCTGAATCCAAGTGCTCTTGAACCCAAGTGCTCTGGCTGCGTCTGACGGGCTCGGCGAGGTCGAATGCAGACAGCAGCAGTCGATGAGGTTGCCTTGGGCAGCAGCTGGGGTATATGCAGGTGTGCGAGTTTCCACGGCGTAGATGATCGGGCGTCATCCTTGTACGCACTGGGCGCGGCAGAGTTGCTGGATGAGGCGGATTCGCATCTTAAGCTCGGGAGACTGGATTGAGAGGAACAGTAAATAAAACCATGAGAGAGGTGATAAGCTTTCAGGATCATTGAACCCTTTCCTTGGCGTTGATTTCAGCAAGACTGACTATGTACATAGAGGTGTTTTGGTTTCTTCCCAAATGGGATCGCGGGACATGATGATTCTTTGCTTATAGTTGGACGTAGTAATGCTTCGGATAGTCTGATGACAGCAATAGAATTTGTCCCATTTACTCCGGTTTAAGGGGCCGTATAAGTCACTGGAGACCTGTATACTTTTGGCTCTCGGCGCAGTAACAAGGAATACATCCAGAGCCTTCGTATTACCATCTTAGGAGGTCCCATCAAAAGTGTCTCAAATCGGGGGCAACGCTCTGAGACGCAGCAGTCGAGAGGATGGTGTCTTAGGGAAGAGGATAGGAAGCGCGAAGTCGGTGGTAATTGATAGTAGGAGAGGAAGATGTTGCAGAATGTTGGCGACACGCGGACTTGCAGGCGGGCAGAATCCAGATTGCGCCCTTCACTGAGTCCGCAGCATGCGGATGGCTCGGTTTTGATTACCTTTTTATAAGCATTGAGCAGCTTTTAATGACACGCTGCGTGTATTTCTGGTGAATAGCTTCGAACAATCATCGGGCTGCGCAGGCGAATTAACTCCAGCCTCTTGCTCAGCCAGTCCTTCGATCTTTCATTTCGAGTTCTTGATGATTTCTTCGAACGCTTTGGCACTGGAAGCATGCTCCATCCTCTCACATCCATTGAATTTGCCACTTCCAATTCAACATGCTGACGGGAGTCCAAAGTTTAAACCGCTCTATATCATAGTGCGTAAGTAATTCGTTGTTAAGTTAGCAAAATCAATTCAATTACGGTCTTGGTGCGTAAGGATAATGGGTCTATAAGTCATTATATTCTTCATCCGAAAGGCCGAATCCTATTTCTTGATCACTTTCAAGCTCTTCAGACCCATACTCGCTTGACGATGTATGCTCTTCGATATCGGTTTCCGGATCAGAGTCGAGGCCAACACCAGTGTCCATACTGTCATTGTTAGTAAGATCCGGCTGTGCAGCCGTCTTCGCACAGTGACCAATGCCCAAACCAGAGAACCGCATGAACATATCTCGGTCAACAAAGCTGCAAACGATTCTTTATTGGCCCCAGAAAGTTAAGGACAAGTCGGCGTACTCACATCCCAACATAATAGTTCATCCAATCCGAAGTTTTTCCACTAGGCCGAGCCTCCGTTGGTTGTTGAGTGTTTAGGAGCATGTTCGTACAACCATTGCTAAATACTGGGATTAAGTGGCAGCATCTGATGACGAGACTTGGATCGAGAAAACCAAATGCAAGATCATCGTCTTCAGGTACGTAGCCAATCATGGGAAGTTTTGCCATCTTTCGGCCGTGGAATGCTGCTGGTTCTTCACCAAGCCATCTTACCCATAAAAAATCCATCTGCCGCCATGTAAAACCAGTAGTAGACCGTGAGCCAGTGTGTTGGACATCAGCATGGAAGATACCCAAGACCTGAGCATACCAGAAGGCATGGCCATCAGAGTAATGGCTTGGACCAGGACGAGCCATCATAATGTAGGGGCGAGACTTTGGGTTGATGGTGTCAGAATCACGGCGTATATCGTATGTGGTGTAATTAACTCTCGCAGTGTAGTGCCTATATATTGTTGAATTCCTTATGCGCACTGTGTTGCGATCTTCATGGGTAAAGACATCGGGATCATCGCCATCAAAATCATGTCCAAGCATTCGACCTAGTAAATGATCTTGCAGTTTTGGAATGAAGTTCTATAGGAGCAACAGATCAGCCAAACGTCCATAATGAAGTAATAATAATAAACCTTTTTCGCTGGATCATTGTCTTGAACGACACCTCATCCTACCAGTATTATGCACAAATACTGTACAACCGTAGACAGTCTCTAATGCATGATCCTCTATACCTATAGACATGGCAGGCTACTACAGTTTTATGCAATACTTAGCTATTCTAATGCAAGACTAATGCATGACCCACGGCCCCTCATGCAATAATACACCCTTCACACGCTCCCCCTGTCCGGCCGTCATGCTGATTCCCATCACCGTCTCGGTCTCGGGCATCCTGTTGCCTTCCCGCCCTACTGATGCGCCCATGCAGGTCCACGCGCCTCCTTCCAAAAGCGTCGCAAATGAACCAATTCAGTTCCGAGGTATATTTAGATTCCCCTCTTTGCAAACCACCTGTTCCCGCCGGTACCCCGCCCTCCTCGCTCACCTGCCAGTACCTGTACCCCTCTCATCCCTTATCCGCTTTTTCATTACCCTGACTCCGTTAGCCTTAAGTATATGTTCTCCAACCGTCAGTGCCTCTACCGCTCCCCTGTATTTGCTCATTTTATGTTAGTATAACATATACAAATACATTGCTTCAGTATTGCCTAAGGAGTGAGACTGGAGCGAGACTTATAACATTAGCTTGTGAGTTTGATTCAGACTACGGACTCCTAAGTTTGTCACAGAGAGGTAATTCAGTACAGCGCTTCATGGACCGGGGTTATGCATAAGCGCAGCATTTGACCAGTGACGTAGACCCACGCCGTCGTGTGAGCAATATACACAGGGTACATGTTGTGCATGACCCTGAACAGCTTGTTGTGCAAAACGATCACTTATGCGTACCTGTAACTAACCTCAGGATAATAGGTGCGTATTATGCATTACTTTTGCCTTTGTCACCGGCTTTCCCTGGCAGGTCATCTGTCTTACATCGCGTCATTTTATGGGGTTCATGTATAAAGTAGGCACTATTATGCATAACTGATGCATGACTGGCTACCTAGTGCCAACGCTTGTTTGTCGTTGAGCATAATACTACGGAAGTGAGCAGCACTGAGCACAGTTTAACCAAGAAATTAAGTTACATTTCAATACGTGTGACAATACATGATTAGGTACTACAGCTTGCAATGAATACATATGTCCAAGATATCAAACCAACCGCCAAACTTACAGGCATACCCTGATCTGAGCAGTGAGATCGATCAAGGCGACAAAAACATACTTAATAACGCACCGTTTTTTGGAGCGACCGGAGGCAGCATTCACCGAACTCTTGCGCTTTTTGTGTGACCCCGGAATGGCCGCAATAATGGACTGAAACGCCAATTTGACATCGAGTTTGTAGGCGGACCACATATCACTACAATCGTCTTGCCATCTCGTGCGTTCTAGGAGTGCTCGGCCCCACCAAGCGGAAAGAGTCATCAACGAGATCAGGCCGTTGGGACCGGCCTTCATGAGGGGATCCCAAGACCCCTCGGAAATGTTATGATATTTGGGAGCCGGCATTGATCCTGTCGAATGCCTATCTTTCGGCTGGATTGCATGCCACCACTTCACCAGGGCAATGCCGAACTCCGCAGAATCAGAGATCATAGGTTGCGCGCTGTAATTTCGCCGCGGGGCCTGATATGAACTTTTGCCATTCCGAAGGCCTTAGGTCGGTACAAGGGAGTGCATTCTGACTCTTCGTTAGTTTATACTAAAAGCGGAGAGAGTATAACGCACCTTCGTCCCTGCTTGTGTCCCGTAGCCCAATTTCCCTTCAATCTCCATCCAGAGGTCAACACACTCTGCCCAGTCGGGTCCCAAGTCACGAATAAGGAGGTTCTCCTTCGCATGAATAGCCCATTCAGGTGGCGAATCGGGCGGTATATTTTCTTTATTGGATGACGATACCTTTGGTGTACTTCCCCCAATGCCATTCATAATCTCGCCGCGTTTGGAAGGTTTGATTGCGCGACCTGATCCAGAGCGGCGCTCTTCAACACATCCGGCCGTAGGTGGAGCGGGATTTGATATAATTGTTAAATTAAGAGATGAAAGGGGTTCTGTATGCTGTTCTACGAGCTGCTGGGGTGGCGGCGGCCCGGTAGCCATTCCAGTAGATTGGAGTGGTTCGACACCGGATAGAGATTGTGATATAGCGACATTTATTGCGAGAGAAGCAGTCGCGGTAGTGGCAGCTGCAAGTGTAGGCGTCGGGGTAGTAGGAGGGTGAGCAGTTGAGATGGTCGCCGGACTTGATTCCGTCGCCTTACCCGTCGGAAGACTGCCTAATGAGTCAGAAGTTCCGGTACCGCAGAGTACAAAGGGGTCGGCAGGATAGTGAGGGTCTGGACTGGCGTTTGGAAGAAGCGGGTTGAGCAGTAGCATGTCGTTAGCGTCATTGCGTAGTGCACCGTTTTGTGCTATGATTTATGGATGACTTGTCAGAGCGGGCAATAGCAAGATAAGCCGAACAGACTTACAACCACCGTCAAGGTAAGAGAAGTCAAAGTTATACACTTGCCCGAACTCGTGAGACGCATGGGATGCCAGCGACTCATTGATGCCTGGGACACTATCAGATTGCAATAGGTCCAGCATCGACTCGCGATTGTGGGCGTCCGTGGCCAAATTTTGTTCACTCTGGAAGGCAGTGATCATCTCAACCTCAGCTCTGTGTCTGGAAGAAAAGCCGAAATCAAAGAGGGTGCCGGCTAGTTATGCATAATGTTTCACCTCAACCATAACAACGAATAGGGATTCTACTCACGTCGAGTCGTGGGGGTAAAGCCGCAGCCAGAAGGCATGTCATACATATGATCCCAGCTCCAGGTCGGTGTACTGGGATCATAAGTAAAGTCATTTGATGTTGAACTGAGGGACAAGTGGGTCATGGTATCTAGACAGATGAGTTAGTGGCGGCGGCGTGAATGGATTGAACTCGCACTCACTGTTATCTGGAGAACCTGATAGCGGATATGCAGCCTGGTCGCTATTGGAGTTCAGCCCGAAACCTTCTGCACTTTATTAATATGGGCTTGTACTTGATTGATACATATCACTTACCGCCTATGAAGGTATTTACGTTCGTCTGATAAGTTACAATGCCTAGGTAAAAATCAATTATTGACACCTGATTACCCGTCATGCATGACCCACCTTTCTGAACATTCCCATTGAGCAGAGCCGGTTGATAGGTGTCGCAGAAAACTGCACATTAAAACCACAGTCAGATAACTCATCATGGGGTTATGCATGACTACATACCATCATTTCCTGGCGCCTGCAGATCTACCAGATGCTCGAAGATGGGTCGAAGTAATGCATGACATGTAAGCATAACTCACCTGTAGTCGCGTTCCCCGCCTCTGGGCCTGGAGCGCTGTCCTTGCGGGTCTTATTTTCTCCTTCAGGTCCAATGTTTCCTTCGCCTACATAATCTAAGTAGCCATCCAAAATTGCAGATCAATTCCGGTGGTCATGCAGGAGTAATGCAACGGCTGTAATGTACTCACCTGTAGTAGTCACGTTTGAAACCCGCGCCGCATTTGTAGTCTCTGTACTTTCACATGTGGTGGGCAGGGCTAGTTGCAAGTTCAAATGCCTCAGTACGGGTTGGGGTACTGCAAAAAGAGTGCATAACTTACGTGTAGGTGTAAATCCACTAACATTACCCCTTGCCGTCTGTTCTGTTGTTGCAGGGCTGGTCAGCACGGTCGTAGAGTTAGTTGGTGTTGTTCCAGAACCGGTCGGCGTCGGAGAGTCGGTCGGTGTCGCAGAGCTGGTCCGCGTGGTGGGGTTGATCGGCGTCGCGGGTTTAGTCGGAGTCGTAGTCGCGGGGTTGGTCGTAGTCGCGGGGTTGATCGGCGTCGCGGGTTTAGTCGAGTCACAGGGTTGGTCGTAGTCGCGGGGTTGGTCGTAGTCGCGGGGTTGGTCGTAGTCGCGGGGTTGGTCGGTGCTGCAGAGTCAGTGGTTGGAGTCGCAGAGCCGGTCCGCGTGCCGGCAGAGCTAGCCTCTGAGTTGGCCGGTGTGTTCTTAACGGCATTTCGCGCTGCGGGAGTAGACTTCTCTGTTTTTCTGCGATATTGGCCCCTCTTCGTATTCTCAGCAGGCTCTTGAATGGGCTCTGCTTTATCAGAGGGCTGTGCAACAGGGGTCGGCGCAGTGACGTGTCCCAGGCTGCGAGATTTGCAAGTCTGCTCATCTATTAATAGAGATCATGAGAATTATTATAGGAAGAGGAATATGATTCGACCGATACACTAACCATATTCTCTCTCAAGAAAAGATGTGAAGGGGCCTATAACTGTGTCGTTGAATGACCGAAATGTATTCCCAAAATTCCTGTCCATATTCATATTGTTGTAATGGATACTGATAGATGATTAGATACAACGCTCTCAAATGAATACAGATGACATACCTAGCAATCTCTACTTTCCCGTCAGATTTCGGGTGCGGGCCGCCCATTAAGACTGAGAATGACCATCCCGTTACTCTCGACAAAGATTTTAGTACCTCCGAAACGGTATTTGGCAGATCGTCGATAGCCCTGAAAGCAATAGTGTAATAATAATTAGTCAAGAACTCCACCATAGGACCAGAATGAACGTACTGAGCATAACTCTCGGGAGAAGGACAGTAATCTTGTCCATTATCCTCGTCCTCCTGCTTTTCCGCAATTTGATTGAGAACGAGTTCTCTAACTTCCTCATCCTCAGCGTCATAAAACTCTTGTGACATTTTATTAATAAGCTTAAGACGATCACCAGGACTCTTATATTCTCCGGTTTGCAAAGCCTCGAGCACAAGCGGTCGAGCACAATATGGACTAGTTAGTATATATATTTAGATTTATACACGGAAGATATATGCACATTCATACGCGTTTTCAATGCAGTCTTCATGCATTTAGTCTCTTCTTCGGAGAGGTCTTCTTTGAGTCGATTTGGATACAAGCTCTCTAGCACAGGCCAGAGCTCGAACCAATCGTGCATAACGTTTGTCCAAAAAGGGCCATACTCCCGATTATCTTCATTGATTTCTTTGTATTCCTCAAGCCGAGCTTCAAGGAACGCCGCTTGGTCATCCGTTGTCCAAGGCGTTGGCATCTAAAAATAATAGACTTTTAGGAGACCGGTAATATGAATAAACATGAGTGATGCATCACTCACCGGTAACAAAAGTATGGGTGCTTGTAAGAGCAAATAAAATTCAGAAAATTTAAGCAGTAAGAGCGAATACACCCAAGCTCATGCATGACTTTGGCATGACTCCCTTGACGCCTGGGGAGGAATTAAGGTTTAATTTCGCATTGTTGCGTAGAAAGCTGTATAGCTTTGCGAATCTTTGAGAATCCCAGTTCAAACTCTAATGCGGACCTTATAAGGCGGGTGTTTTTCTTTTCTTGCCTCTCTCTAACATCGTTGTATCTACTCGCATCTGCACATACGCATTCTTAGCAAACATGGTCCACAAATCAACCCAGTCCAACGCCGAGAGGGTTCCTCCCAGATCAGGAGGTGTCCTCCCGGCGGTGATCACGGTTGGAGATTTGTTCCATGCGGTTTCGGCACTGATGGCCCGCACTGGAAGCAGTAAGCTCAATCACCCCCTTTTGATGATATAATATGTTTATGTTATTATTACCCATTTAGCCTTCCCCATTCCGGCGCTCACAACTGAGAGCGCTGGCTACTTGAGTCATCTTCTCACGCCTTTGTTGCGCTTGGATGATACTACCCGCGAGGTCGCGGAGTCCGGTAAGTTCTCTGTGCTTGTTGTGCTATAGTATTCTTATAAAAACATTACAGCTGCTCATGCCCAGTGGCCTCTTCGTGTTTCAGTCGGGCAGCTGAACATTGTCGGATTCGGAAGGACCACAGATGACGAGTCGATCTCTGACACCGTCCCAAATAGCCCTGTCCCGAGCCCCGTGGACACCTCAACCCTCGGTGCGCCATCGGCTACTCCGGATGAGGCCCTTTCCGACTGGTCTCACATGTCAAATGTGCTTGCCACAATCGATAACTCCTCGCTCAGTAACACGGCCGCTGTCGAAGACGGGGCGACTTGCTCTCGCCGCTTGGCAGGTGATAATGCACACAGTTACAACAGCATCACTACGGCTGCCATAGAGGCATTTAATGGCCAGGATGCCAACGTGAACCCTGAAGAGGATGACCCTGACCTTCGCTGGTATGCAGTTACGGTTGGTCTCAATATCGGGGTGTTTGCGCACTGGTAAGTTTTGCCTAATGTTATTTCTCTTTCACCTTTATCTTAGTCATTTGCCAGGCCCACTGTAGCCCCATTGGTTGTTGGAGTCAGCGGCGCTTGCTATGTTCGTTTCAGGACCCGCCTCGAGGCCCGCAGGGCCTTCATTGACGCCATTGCCCGTGGAGCAGTCCGCGTCGTCACGCCTCCTGCCGCGTTCTACCCGACTGCCACCATCTTCCCCGGAAATGGTGGCGATGATGGCAATAATGGCCCTTCTGGAGGCGCGGGTGCAGCGGGTGCAGCGGGTGCAGTTTCTGCCAGTGCTTGACTTGGTGCCTCAAATGTGTACCTATCTCCGTGACTTGCTTGCGAATTCCTGATCTGTATGTCATGTAAAGTAAAATTAGATATCTGACCTCGGTAGTCGATGTAGTGAATGTTGGGTATCTAGTTCTGAATGATATGACCTGTTGCTCCTCCATCCGGCCAAATAAGACTGAATAAAATCCCTACTGTCTGTTTAACATACGGTTATGCTATGAGCTCATCACCTCGTCAAGACTTCATTGAAATGCTGCTCGACGCGACCATAGTGTACTAAAAATAGACGTCCCTAAGGTGAACGGAATACTTGTGAAACATATAAATTTCAACTTATAAACGCGATGTAACTGCATGAATTGTTACAGCCATAGACTCTCTGATATACGAGCTACGTAGTGTCTGTTTTTTAAATACAAAGATAATAACTCGAAAGTTCACAAAACCTCGGATTTACTGAACTGTATGTAATGTATGCTAGGGAATTGGGTTCAAGGCCGATGCGAACGGTGCACATCTTCGGTATAATTGATATTCCAGCTCATTATGTCAAGTATACCTTGAAACAACTTCAGATTCTGGTAGAGTATCTACTTTTTAATCATTCTACATACTACATTGTCTGAATCTGCTGCTTAAAGCATGGTTTATAGAAAATACATGTTTTTGACGCTCGTTTCAGCATACATTTATGTTAAATCTGATTGGATGGTAGCGCATGCTATTTATATCCCCGGTCAGATATATACCGCTGCATGCAATTTGAGTTTACAGACCGGCTATGAAAACTTGTAGGGTACATTATATATGTGTAACCTGTCCCGAATCCTATTTCTGTATTATAACTCTTAGCAGGAGGTGACAAAATTCATGTTTATCTCTTTTTCAGTAGGTATTTATATCGCTTGCTATTGGTTGCAAACAAACCCTAAATAGTTCTATCACCCACGTCTAGAGATCCTCAACGGCCTCCCCCCGGCTGTCAATGTAGAAGGTATAAACTGTACAGTTTATTACTTCTATGAAATCTGTGTAGCTATCGCTAAGCTGCAGAAAGATCAGTCACCCAGCTTCGACAGAATCGAAAATGTGAATTTTACATTGTCTATTGTCTATGTTTCTATATACTGACATAAAATATATATGGTAGGAAAGGCACCAAAAAGTCCGCCAAGCCTACTTTCAAGTACATGCTGGAATTTACAAAACAGGATGAGCGCAGGGCAATCCGTGAGATCCTACCGTACTACCGCGCGGCTGTACAAACGGGCAACGTGAACAAGATCCAAAATTGCCTCGAGCGATCCTACTTCGTATGGTTCGACTGGTGTCCAGTTTACCGAGGCATTGATACGGGGCCGGAGGAATGGAAGAAGATTTTGGAATCTAGGAAAAGGGTAAGTTGTGCATGACTTCGTTACTAGCCGTATACTCATGCATGACTTGAAGCACCTGCGCAACGCACTCCGTTGGCGCGTGTGGAATTTCAGCGGCCATCGCAAAAGCTCTTGATTTTATGAAGGGTGGACCTGGGGTTGAGATGACTGCAAAGGAGGGGGTGTATGAAGGCGCTTGTATTTAGAAATGATATTTATCAGAGAACAAAAGTTGCAGTCGAGATTCTTCTCTACCCATATTGATCGCATTCCACTCATCTACAAGATCCATTACATGCCTGGCTTTTCCGTAGAGTAGGTCCTTTCCCATATTCCGCGAAAGCGAATCACGCTTGAAAGTATTGTCAGAGATTATGTGTCGAATATCCTGCCATTCCTGTAAGAGTTGACAAATCTTGGTATGCAATTCGCTGAGTACTTCGTTGTCGTTGTCGGCATCATTGTAAGCATGCAAACGAGCGCGTGCACTGTCCCGCTGAAGTCGAGTCCTCCGTCCAATGACCGCAACAGCATGTGCTTGAGAACCGCATCTTGGAATGTGTTTCATTGGCTCGCAGTAGGGAGGACTATCCCAGTACTTGTACCAATAATCGTCATCGTCATCGTCAATTGGGTCGAAGCTTCGAGCCTCTTTGAGGAAAAACTCTGAATGTCTAGGTAATTGTTCCCTGGCATGTCGCTTAAGTTTGGACGGAATGAGAGGAAGCAGCAAGGAGGGCGTGTGGTCGGATAGGACACGTTCAGTGGATGTCGGCACAATTTTGTACAGTGTAGACTTTTCCGGCTCTACCACACGAGCCTGTGCTACTCGTTTCTGATAGGCTCGCTTGTTCTGAGCAGAACGCATTTCCTTTCCCCTACACTTTATGTATGAGCACGGTCGATACATTAAGCAAAAAAGACTTACCGCAAAGACACAGAGTACTCGCCCCGTTTCTGTTCCTTGGCGTGCTCTCGCTCTTGAGATGTAAGATACTTTGCTCGACGGCCCATTTTTGGAGAGAGACAGGGTATTTTTGAACGGGTGTTATAACTATGTGAACCGCGAGAAGACATCAACGTTCCACCTGTTCTAAGAAGCACTGACCTTGACAGAACAATACGGCACTGCACCACTCATGCATGACCTGCACCTCTTCCTCGAACTTCATCCCTCATTGCAGTGTCTCTCCCATAGCACGTTCCGCTCATGGCGCGAAAGTCCAAAAAACTCGGGGCCACTGTGATTTTCCATCGAAACGCCAAGTCAGGAGCAAGGACAACCAACCACCGCTATGTCCAATACAGTGTTTCCAATGAGTCCACAGGAACGAAGATTTCGGCAGCTCTATCGAAGGTGGAGACCAAAGTAAACCGTGACGACAGCAATGATATGCCTGTAGATATGCCTTCTGCTATGGAGCTAGACAAGGCTTCAAATCAGCAAGAAGAACAGGTTAATAATACTTTGGATATACCTATAGACGAAGCCTATCTGTCCTTCCTTGCCTTGAACGATCCGAAACAGGAACCTGAAAAAATCAAACGCATCCGGAAACAAGGGGTATGTGTAAAATTGAGAGAAGAATACCTATACTGATCCATGCCATACCTCCAGGACGAAGCTTTGCATCACTTTATGTCTCAGAAGGGCTTATTCCTTGAAGAAATGATCGGCGTGGAAGGTCGATCTCCTCTAGAAAATGGCATTTGTCATACGTGCAAGAATCAAGCTGCTGAATATGAGTGTGAAGAGTGCTTGGGTCGTGAGATGTCATGTAAGGATTGTATCGTTGAAGCACACTCTCATCTCTTCCTACATCGCATTTTGGTAAGTGGTGAATCATGAGATTATATGCCAAACTTACTGACGGTATGTTCAAGAAATGGAACGGCCAATATTATGAAAGGACGTCTTTGAAGGAACTAGGACTTAGGGTACAGCTTGGTCACCAGTACCGCGATACTTGCTTGAACCCAGAGACGGTTCGCGGGGACGATTTTGTGGTCGTTGACATTGATGCCGTTCATGAAGTCTCCGTAAACTACTGCGGATGTGGGAACGCTCCATATAGTCACGTTATCCAGCTCCTCCGTGCCCGCCTCTTCCCTGCTACCGTCGTCAACCCGAAAACAGCGGCCACTTTCCGATGTTTGAAGTTCCTCGAAATTCTTGCATACGAGTCAAAGGTATCTACGTTCGAGTTTGTACAGACGTTGGTCCGTTGTACAAACAATACGGGCAATATAAAGGTTAAGGTATGCAAATTATTTCTAAGTCATGATTGCTTCGATAACTTTCACTTGTTATAGGACCGTTACCCCGAAGTCCTCCGGATGATACATGAATGGCGCTACTTGAAAATGATGAAGAGAGCAGGTCGTGCTCATACAAGCGAAGGAGCAGAAAATATAGGAGACGGGGATTGTGCAGTTTTATGCCCAGCTTGTCCACAACCAGGGATAAACATGACGCCAGGCTGGGAGTCTGATAAGGACGAGTTCCAGTACGTTAACAAGTCCAAATGTTGCATTCACGTCTACTTATATCACTGCAGGTACCTCCACACCATCTACATAGCTCTCGACGCTAACTTCCGACTCAAGCGAAAGAACATTTCCAACAGTGTAGCTGATCCAGGCCTTATCAGAGGGGCGGCATACTTTGTAGAGGAAAATAAGTATAAGGAACACCTAGAGCAATTCAAAGATGAAAAAGAACCTGTAAGTACTCTACGCAAGCTACGGAGTCATGCAATACTAATGCATAATTCCTTGATCAGAAAAGTACATGCTCTCGACATGACGCCGTTAATTTGTCCGAGAAGTCGGGACAGGGTCATGCTGCCACAGGTATTGCAGCTTGCGTATGTGCTCGCCACGATATGAAACGGCCCAGTGGTGTGGCAGATTTGCAGCGCGGAGAGCGGTGAGTTAGTCGCTCTTGTAGTCGTAATAACACTGACAAACGGTTACAATTAGATACTGCAATATGGACTACATATTTCTTGAAACCATGAAACGCTATTCTCCTGAAAATCGCATTAGGAAGTATGTTGTGTCGTACGACATTGCATGCCAGTGGTCGATTAACTTGCACGAACGGATATCTCACATTGACCCCACATCATTCCTCATGGACAAACACACAGACATGCGCTTTTTGGTCCCGGTTTCACCTCCCTGCTCATGTCGCCAAATGCCGTGAGGCATATTCTTTCAATTATGCTCGTGATACAGGACGCACTGATGGAGAGGCTCCAGAGCGAGGATGGGTATATATCAATGGATTAGCCACCAGTACTCGGGAGATGGGACCCGGGAGCCGTTATGATACCTTAGACTGTCACATGGGCGATGAGAATTGGAAGAAAGTGAGCGGTATAGGTGAGTGCCTAGAGGATCCAATGTCGTTGCCAATTTCTCACATAAAACATATAACTTCGCGCATTTAGGACGAAGCCTGGCACGAAAGGTGGAAGCCGCGGCAGGGACATGGCTGAACAAGCGATTTCGCATGCGGAATTGTCTTCAACTATTGCTCCTGCTACTATTGAACGATGGACAGAAACTGTGCAGGCGTGGGAGGCTAATCACTCTGAGTCGAATCCCTACGAAGTTACCGCCTCCGGTATGTCCTATCACGTCATTCTTCTACCAATTGGCACTCATGCATGACATACATCAGGGCCTACACAGGCTGCGGTTCTTCGGGAATTGGCGGAAGATGAAGCCCGCGATATTGCGGCATCTAGGGATATGAGTCTCGATGACAAGATAACGTCTTCTGTCCTGATCACCCTCGGGATAGAATTAGAGCGGTAACAGTATGTATAGTATTGTACGATATCGAGGAGTCATGCATAACTAACTACGATTTCATGCAGGCGGCGAATGAAGTTGTCAGCACAAAAATTGTGGGATCACGCGCTCGACCGCCAGAAAACGAAACATCAGCTTCAAGTGAATACACTACAACGCAAGATTGATCATTGGATTACATACCAGCAGTTGTACATCCCTGGCGTTCAAAGGCTACGTCATCTCACAGAGACCAAGCGTTCTGAATCTACGACTCCATTACCTCAGCTCAAGGTGCATGAAATCGATCTTTGGTTACCATCTCAGATCAACGGGATGACAGACGTATCCGTTCATCTTAAGCGCATTGAGTGGAAGATTAGATACTCGCAGGCTCATGAGGCGCTAGATACCCTACAAACTCAGCTCCAAATTCGCGCGCATCTATACAAATTCAAGGATAGATTTATACGCGGACAAGGGGCAAATACCAGAGCAAGAAACACAATCAATGGGACTAACGCCAAGATTGACGCTGCGGCAGAGGAGTACAGAGCAGCCTTCAATGCTCTTGTCTTGCTCGCTCCTTCCTTGAACGAAGTTAGGTGGAAGAATGAGCTCCTTCCGTTACTTCCAGAGGATATTCGCGATATATCCGAAAGAAAAACGACAAAAAAGGGTAAAGAGTCTGAAGGTAAACGGACGTTATCATGGATCTGGAAGAAGGTACCAGTCGAGAACCTTGAAGATGATGGGTACTTAACTGACCGTACGTCTATTATCTTAATCATCGCCTATATATGTAATGCTCAGTCATACAGGAATGCGTTCTGAATGGTGCAAGTCAAGAGCCCGGGCTCTTCGATTACAGGAGGAGGTTGCGTTGCTGAAAGAGGAGATGATGCGCGTCTGCCGCTACTTCGAATGGAAGGCAAATGACTGGCAAAGCAAGTGCTCCGACAAGGTTTGGCCAGAAAACAGGCAGTATCTCCTCAATACTGAAGGTCGAATTGCGTATGCGGAACGGCAAGCACAAATGTATCGCGACATGATGACGACATGTGAAGATCAATGGAGACATATCCCGGTGTATATCAGTCGAATGGAGATGATTATAGAAAATCCATTGCTTGCGAATCCAGGCGAGTTAGATTCTGTTGCGGAGTCGAGATCAAAATATAATAAGTAGAACAAATGTTGTGTATTTGACATTGGCGTCTAATAAATGTGCTAGCTATGATGCATGAAGACTCGTGTGAAGTCAACATGCATTTTGAAGTCATGCATAATAAGGCTTGTCTGTGTAGATAGAGCTTTGGCATGCACGTCGAAGGCCTCATGCAAAAGTTCTCAACTGTAGTATGGGTTAATTAGTCACAAAACTGCTTGCTGACTGACTGACTATAAGTATTTAGCTTGTCTGTATTGCAAGCCCGTGCGTACACACAGTCATAACATAACACACACTCTCTCTCCCGTATACCGCCGCCTCGAGGGAGACAGTCATGCATAACTGTCCCCTGGGCGTCCGCCAGCCCGGTGGGTTACTTGGGGGACAGTTATGCATGACTCTCGTCCGCATGTACGCTGCCTCGAGGGAGAGTTATACATGACTATCTCCCTAGTAACCCCCGGGGACAGTTATACATGACCTTTTCGCCCGCAGTCATGCATAACTGTCCCCCAAGCGCCCGCCAGCCCAGGGGGTCACTTGGGGGACAGTTATGCATGACTCTCGTCCGCATGCCTCGAGTGAGACAGTTATGCATAACTGTTTCCCTAGTAACCCCCGGGCTGGCGGGCGCTCGGGGGACAGTTGTGCATGACCTTTTCGCCCGGGTGTACATCGCCTCGAGGGAGACAGTTATGCATAACTGTCTCCCAATTAATCCCCCGGGCTGGCGGGCGCTTGGGGGACAGTTATGCATGACTCTTGCCCGGGTGTACGCCGCCTTGAGGGAGACAGTTATGCATGACTATCTCCCAAGTAACCCCCCGGGCTGGCGGGCGCTTGGGGGACAGTTATGCATAACCTTTTCGCCCACATCTCGAGGGAGAGAGTTTTGCATGACTACAAGCCCTGATGGTGCGCGCGGGTGGGTGGTGAGGGTGCATAAATCTGGCCGCTGTTGAGCAACCCAACCGAAACCTGCTTTGACTGTTATGTTCTAAATTACTGTCGTGTAATGATGTACAACCCATGGACCAGAGCATTATTAGCCCGTAGTTCAGGCTGTAGTTTTATTACGGCTGGGACCAGCTTTCATGCAGAATAAAAATCTAATAATAGAGCAATGTAGTGAGCCAGCCGCGTGAATTATCGAATCGCTCTATTTGAACGGTGTATAAATAGAGCAATCCCAAAGCGAACCATTCTGCCAAGGGCGCATCAGAGCCCATCAGTACGCTGCCCCGGAGAGGGCCCCGAAGGCGCATCAGAACACATTTCGGACTAGCCTGGAGCCGGAGCTACATTGGGATGGCCGGCGATCAAATGGCTGTGCTGTCATGCATAAGTCATGCATGACTTGTGCATGACAGCACACGCGTCTGTCCCCTATGCACCACTAATATTGTAAGTGTACAACCATAGAGAATCATGCATTAGATCCCGTCTACAGTTGTGCAGGGTTTTGCAAGATTTTGGCACCAGCGGCTGTGAACGAATGCAAATATGTTGAGGGGGTTATGTCGTGCATGTGAGATTACATGATGTTTGGATAGGTGCTCTAGTTTGTTTGCTTCTTCGTATTCTTCCAGCTCCGCCTCGCTTTTGAGTATTTGCTGCCGCATATACTTGTTGCTCATCTGTTTTAGTGCGTTGCGTTTATTTGTCATAGCATACGCTTTTTTGACGGGGGCATGAGCAACTTCCCCCTAAACGCAATCAAATCATGAGTAATTTCTTGTAATGTGAAGTCAATCAGAGTTACTTACCAATTGCGTTGTATACGAGTCAGTAGTGCCATACTTGCGAATATGATAAACATAGTCTCCTAACGCATGAAATTTTGGAGTAGATATATTGAGCGTCTTCTTTTTACTGCCTTTCCTCCGTTGCATTAATGTTAACGTGTTTCCGTTGGCTCCCTCCCTACGCATGCGGGCTGCAGCCTCCTTCGCAAGTTCCACCGTTTCAAAATGTTTGCAAGTCGTATCGCGGAATTGCCGCATAAGTTTCCCAAATTCAAAAATCAGGTAGTCCGTCTGTTGAAGCGTTTCCTCGGTATGTAATCACAGCTTTAGGAAACAATGCAGTTCAGCTGTACGGTAAAGTAATTTCATTAGACGACCGTTGTGCGGTGGGTCAAGGAGTCCCTCGAAAACTGGAATGGCACACTGTCGAGACAATTCAACTCATCGGTGTGTCTCACGGAAGAGAATAATTTTACCTGCAAGATATCTTCAAAGTCCCGAGCCGCAAGCCTCTTCATATCAGAGACATTATCTGAGAACTTCCGTACGGTATCACGCCCGAACGGCTCAATCTGTCTATATCTGGCATAATTTAGGAGGCGTCAGATGAAGATATTTCGTAGATTACTTCATGGCGAACCTTTTATCCAGCTCAATGACACGATCATCAACGCCCTTGCCTGCAGCGTGGAGAAGACGTATAAGATGAGCGAACAGCGTCTTCCATATACCAAGTTCGAATTCATGCAAAAGATCTGGAACCAGCATCTCCGATGGATTGTAATTGGCCCCTAATCGATCTGCGAAGGCATTCTAATGGACAAGATAAGTCATTGCTAGCAAGTATATAAATGACCTACAGTAGTGGGAATGCCAGAAAAGTTTTTCAGTGCGTTTTCTACGGCCAGACTGCGAATTCCAAGAGCCAAACGATATACAGCATCGCGAGCGGTTTTTACGTTCCAGGCCATGTACTTTCTGAGTAGCGAAAACCTTGCCTTAGCATCTCTTTTCATTCCAAGACGGTCCATGCGGCTCTTGGGTGTTAAACATCTCGGACAAGGACATAAACCTTCAGGTCGGATAGTTGCAAGTAGAACCCTTTTATCGACTTTGCGTAAATATGATTTGTCGTTGCAGTTACTTGAGAGAGAGAATCACCTACTTTTCTGGGTAGTCGGCTGAGTATGTAAAAATCCGAGGGTATATTCTTCTTCGGACTCCATCGCTACACTGTATGACCACTCCATAATGATACCCATGCAGAAATTCGTTGTCGAGAAGTTTTTTCCAGATTGCATGCATCAATTCCCTTCAACAGTGCGTGAGAATCTCATCCTTTTGGGTTCTCCATTTTGAATGAAAGTTTGACGCCATGTCGCAGAACGAGTCAGGGAGCTACAATGGTGGTAAGCATTATGTATAACAGAGTAACTTCACACTGTACCCACCGATGGTATGTAGGCCAGATGATACATAGCTCCTGACTTGGGTTTACAGCGAATATATTTAGACAGATTTCCCAGCATTAAGTAAATCGGCCAGGCTTTAGCAGTCCCAAAATTTGCCAGATGTGTTCCGTCCGATGAGAACATTAAGGCTGCTACAACTTTTTCCAGCTTACAATCTTTAGCATCCAGAGGCAGCTTTCCGTATTTCTGTAATTGTTCATGTTCAGTGATAAACGCGTCTGAGGTGAACAGTTCCCCATAAACCCGCTGAGCTTGACCAGTAAGAGCATCGCGGTGAAACAATGTGAATGGCGAGAAGTGTAGCATGTGCGAAAGCCGGTCCTGAAACCCTTCGACAATCACAGCGATAAGGCTGCGATGAAGGAGGCCTGGTACACTGAATGTTTGAGGTGGAACGTGAGGGCTACCGGAAGGTACCAGAATGTCTACAGAAGACGTCATGAATTGACTCTTGATAAAGTCAGTGCTAGTGATAGCGTTGTCGAAACGGATATTTTCTCTATGAGCATCAAAATTTTCGAAATGGCGCACATCAAAATCAGCTTGTTGAATAATGCTTTTCACGAAAGCCGTGACTTCGCCTTCTGATTTTGTGGTAGTACCGTTGTTCATCCACGACATTGTTCGCCAAATGGTAATATTAGGGAAGGGCCAATATGAGGGTCGAAACTCCTTGTTGATACTGGAAGAAGTATGGTCAGAGGCATGAGTTTCAGGAATGTTGGCTAATTCTTCCAAGGACAACTGTCCACTGGGGTCATAAGTTGGGCACCATTCATATGTTCTAAAAAGACCAGAACGATTTGCCGCTGTAATCAGTTGATTACGCACAACTAGCAAAACCCTTCTGGCTGGCCCCGGAACTTCAGGTTCAGCTTCACTGACTGGAGCCAGTGGTTCAGGGGGCATGTCCGTAAATCGCGCAGGATTTCGAGAGCTGCGCCTTGGGCGGCCAGGATCGGCGGGCAATGCTAAGGGTGAAGGTGCATTTTCGGCATCTCCTTCAGGAGGAATGGAGCTTTCTGGCATAGACAGCGACTGTTGGATAGTTATCGAAGTTTCAGCGAGGGTACTTGAAGTCGCAGTAGTTAAAGAACAAGCTGAGGAATCACAGCCTTGCATAGCTGGTCTGAGACTAAGTCCATCGCTCATTAGAGACTAACATAGGTCTGTGTGAGTATCAACAGTTCATACTTCGCTGTCTGGTAACATACATCAAAGCGCCTACGCCGAACTTCCGACGCAGTTACAGCAAGTTCGGTTCTGGAATGATGGGAGGATAGAGAGCGTTTGCAACTGGCCAACACATACGCACAAGCGCGTTTGTGCTTGGATAGTGAACCAAACTTAGGGAACGACTTTCCGCACGGGGGGATGCAAGAAAATTCTTGTGGCATAAGAAAACCGGCTACTGCATGCAGTATATGCAAGATGTAAAGTCTCAAGCTGAATTTGTAGTGGCCAGGCTTTCGGAGTGATGGGAAGTATAGTGAGCTAACAGATACGGTTTGTGACAAAAAAAGTCAAGACCAAAGGTCCTCCCTTGAGCCTGACCCCAAAATTGCTGCTAGAGACTAAGTGTTGCAGTAGAGCACTGCGCCTGTCGAGGATGAACCTAACCGATGCGACAATTAACAAAGGCTCCGCCGCAGTATAGGGCCGACTGGGCGCACAGGCGGCGTAAGGTACGACGCAAGTGGGCTTCGCTGCGCGAATTAGGGGGAAAGGCAAGCTAGTCAAGGACTGCATATCTATGCTGGTATATAAGCTTCAACTCTTGGTAGGCAGAGGGCTAGTTTAACTCACTTATAAAGACTGTCTGCAGGCAATATCAGTGGTAAGAATATGCTCAAATTGCTCCATATTTTCGACTTGAAAGTTTATTTTCTTCCAGGTGATGGAGGCGACATTATTTTCGTATGAAACGAAAGAAAGTATGCTCTTCGGTTGGTCCAAAGTACAGAAGTGGGCGAAGTCACTGTGTTCACAGAGTCGCATTGATGATGTAAGATCGCAGCTAAGGTATTACAATACAATTTAACACTGGTTATGTTGTAGATCTGGCTTTGGGAATGCTATCTGTGGCACCTAACTGATGAGGAAAAACTGAAAGATATCAAGGCCGAGTGGGGGGAGATTAAATGCGCCGATCTGATACAATCGATCTACTGGCAATTTTTGGCATCCAACCTAGCCGACTCGATCGTACACGGAGCTGGATTTGCCACTGAAAGAAGTTCATTGCCCCTCAACAGCACGAGCATAACAACGGTCGAACACCTCTTGGTACAGATTATCCAGGTCTCATTCGAGGCAAGGTTCGACGAAAGTCCCAACGTGATCCAATTCATAGTCTCCGACGGCACGCTAAATATAAGAGTGCATACACGAGCCCCGTTCATCGAAGGCCTTCATCCTGAGTACGTCAGGATTGGAAGTAAAGTAAGTGCTCTCAGTACCAAAAAATCAGTCGACTGAGATTTGGTGAACCAGATAATTTTATCGAGGCCTTCACTGGAGAACGGATCAATACTTCTGGAGAAACGTAGCACCAAGGTTGTATGTGCCCCGACCTTTGTGAAGGGAGAATTGGAAAGCAAGGCATACAGGTCGTGCACGATAGGCTACGATTGAGAACACCAGGTTCACGAGTGGACGTTGAGAATAGAATTTCGGTTAGACTGCAGGACCCCGTAACACGCTCGAAGGTGTCGGCGTTGCCTGGAACCATAACATGCAGGAGACGCATCCGCCCATCTGAGTTAGCGACAGTGCTTGTCTGCTGCTTGGGATGTCCAAGATCAATTTGGAGGACACATCATAGTAGGCTAGCTTAGCAGCGCGTGTAGTAGCATCCAGCTGGCTTCCATTACTGAAAGAGGTTGTCCTTAGTCCCCTGCTTGAGCAGAAGCACTGGTTCAATCCCCTCGTGCAACATAGGATGTGTGTAATGACAGGATTGGGCTTTAGCACGGTACGTAATCGCACTCGCGCTGCCTCGACACATTGCCGTCTTCCCCTGTGAGTATGTGGCAAGTCCGTGGTCCTTTCTCGAATTGAGCTCAGGCTACCTTCGTCAGTGTAACGCCAGAAATAAATGCAGAGTAGCATAGAAAGGACTCGCGAGAGTCAGCCTCCTTGCGTGGCTTATGACGTCAGATCCCCTATACCATCCAACTCAGTTCCATTTCCGTATCTATTTGGACATCTGAATCTTTGCAGCAGTTTGGGAACAACGGATGCACTGGGTGTGTGGGATGGCGCCGATGAACGCAGAGATATAGTGGAATAAGGTTGCTGAGAAATGGATTATGTTGAGCAGGCAAGAGACAATAATTCTGAGCTTGACGCAGGCTGTTCACCAAATAATTGCGATAGTTGCGCCAATGTCGATTTACAGTCCTGCATATGACTCGTCAAATTCTTGTGCGACTTGGCTCATGATCAGGCATAGCTGTCAATCTGATATATTATAGCCCTATAATCATAGGCCTACTGTGATATATTACTACCTGTACTTACAAGGCCCTTTTAATATATTACTTCACAGGTATATTTACCCATTTACCTACTTGTGATATATCATCACAGGCCTCTTGTAATATATCACACTACAGGTATATCTGGACTGTACTTTCTTGTGATATATTACATTACAGGTATATTCATATATATATCCTCTGTAATATATCACACTACAGGTATATCTGGACTGTATTCTCTTGTGATATATTACTTCACAGGCATATTCATATATATATCCTTTGTAATATATCACACTACAGGTATATCTGGACTGTATTCTCTTGTGATATATTACTTCACAGGCATATTCATATATATATCCTTTGTAATATATCACACTACAGGTATATCTGGACTGTACTTTCTTGTGATATATCACTTCACAGGCATATTCATATATCCTTTGTAATATATCACATTACAGGTATATCTGGACTGTATTCTCTTGTGATATATCACTTCACAGGCATTTTTATATTATATCACTCTACAGGCATATCTGCACCTATATTCTCTTGTGGTATATTACTTACAGGTATACTTGCATATATATCACATTACAATTATATCTGCACCTATATTCTCTTGTGATATACTACTAAAGGTTTACTATAGGGTCTGGTATACCCAACCAAAGGTTCTATTTGATATCCTTAGCATATGTTATTCTTATATATCAGACTAAAGGTCTTTACAGGGTGTGATATATCACATTCACAAGCTTTTGGATGTACTAACAGCCCAGGATTGTGAGCAGTGATATATCACGGCACTTGGTTTAAATTTGGATTATAAGTCAGCGGACAGAGATTAAAGGACTAGCAGCATATATTAGTCTTAGTCTAACTAGTTATAACAATATGTTCTAATCAAGTTTTACTTCTAAACAAATTTGATTAAACAAACACTCCTTTTAGGTACTTAGATTGACTCACTTCTTTGGTACACCCTTAACCGCTCCATCTACTCCCTTTCTTTTACCACTTTTAGCTGCCACCGGTATTCTTTCTGTGCTTCCAACGGCTTGAGCTATTGTTCCATCGTCAAGCTTCCTTGGTTTGCGTACTCGTGCACCCAGTCCTTCACGTTGTACAGGTACCCGGTTGATTGAAACCTCCTCGGAAACACCGTTGGTTTGCTCTGGCTGCATCGTTGGCCCAGCCTTTCTACTAGTTTCTGTGCGCAGTCCAGGAACTCCAGCTGCAATTGTACCATCGTCGAGAACCTTAGCTTTGCGGATACGTGCTCCTGTACCAAGTTCGCCACGGCTCGTATGAGTCAAGTCTGTAGTAGAAGCTGGGACTGTAGATGTGGTTCCTGGGCCATTGAAAGTGACCAATGGGTAAGTGCCGTCTGGGTTGAAATTTGCCCTAGGCTTACGTTTAGTATTCCCTCCGCGTCCGCTTCCTCGTCCACGCGTCGTTGATCTCCTGGATCTTTCCATAGTCATGGTCCAGCCAGGTGGAAGGGCACCGTCTTGCTTCGCCTGCTTCGTGCTAACATCTTCCTCCTCTGGAATGGTACTATTGACAGCAACACCATTTTTGGCCTGGAGCCTCTCAACGCCATGGTCTGAGCTGTCCGAGAGGCTGTCTGAGCTTGGGTTCTCGTCGCCTGTTGAATTTACATTCTGTTTGCTGCTGGTGCAATTTTCTTCTGCATTCTCGGCAATTCGGACCTGCTTACGTGGCTTAGACTGTTTACTTGCTCCTTGGTTTGACTGTGTGGCGGCTGACTTGATTGGGGGCCGAGACTCAATCATTGATTGGCCAGATACCGTCTCTTTCGAGGATGCCAAATTTTCATCAAGGGCAGAGGTCTCCGCAGAAGCTCGGCCTGCAGCTGATGCAGTGGGCGTTGTCAAGCTTAAGGCAGCTGAACCTTCGTCCCGGATCCGATGCGGTTCCTCAAGCAACAAGGGGTCAATTACTGGGCTGTAATTCTTTGCTACCGGATTCTGCAACAACACGCCCGGGCCTTCTTCTGGGATAGCACCTGCCAACACAGCACCGACTATGCCCATGTTTGGGGTGGAACCTGTCCACGGCAGTCCCGATCGTGCAAATGCTATCTGCATGGGTTCACTTGGGCCCGGATTTATCCCCTGAGGGCCCTCAGATTCACGATGAGTCTGTGGCGATGATGTGGGCAGAATATGAGATGTTGGGGGTGCCGGTACTAATTCGACTAGTCCAAGCAACAGAGAACTTTGCAATGGGGGCGAAGAAGGGGGTAAAGGCGACGATGGTTGTATAGGAGAGCACTGTAAAAGTGCATCATCAGGATCGATAGTTTTCTGTTCCGCGGCAGCTTCTTCCTTTGGCAATGGTTCATTATCGTACGCGCCGCTCAATGGGTCAGCTGAGATTTTCTGGTAAGTGGATTGAAGCCATTACAATATTAAAGCCTCCTTACCATATATGCGTTTAAGCCAGTCAAGATACGGCTGCGCAATATTGTTTCGAAAGGATGCATATGACGTTGTAAAGGTAGGAATAGTGGCACTCTTCCCATATGTAATGCTAAACGTTCGGAATTAATAAGGCACATGAATCAGGTTTAAGTAGATTCCTCACATTCTCATAGCAATCTTCTCATTCTGCGCAGGATTAGGACCACCGGTTATAACCAACGTACTCCAGCCCGTCAAACGATTAATTTCTTGACACGTTGATTGCAAAACGTTCACTAAGCTATCGATTGCGCTTGATAGGCAAGGTATAAGTTTTTGGTAACCAGATAAATTAATAAGTCACTTACTTTTGTCGATCATCTTTACTTCTTTTCAGTCCCTCCAAATTCGAGTCTCTGTCCCGAGCGTCCTTCTCCTTCTTCCCTTCCTGTTTCAAACGCTCCTTCTCCTCCTGTACCCTCTTCTTTACAGCCTCGCTTTCGTTTTCCCACAGAGCCTTCCGAACCTCCTACGACACAGTCATCCGAATGGACTCAAATGCATAACGTTCTTTCTCTGTAAGTCCGGATAATTTGCATCCAATCTTTCTCGCGGTGAGAGGTCTACTGCGTGGCTAGACTCGAAATTGCGAAACACAACACACACACACCCAGCGGAGCGAGATCCTATCCCTTAGATCGAGCGAACGCCCTCAACTAAACGGCTAGTATAATCTATGCTCTGCTCTGGTTCCTGTTCTGGGCGTGCGATGCGCGCACCTCGTGTCCTCTAGTCTTTGTAATAGCAAGTAGTGCCTGCAAGTTCGTTTGTAAGGAGGGGTTTAATTCTAGTAAATCTCGGATAGAGCCCGGTTGCTAGTGGCGTGCGCTAGGCAAAATGATAAATGAAATAAGTTGTTTTTAGCGAACGGCTTCGCTGCGCGCACTTCCGGGTCCGGTGACCTCGTGCGATGCGCGGACTCTCCAAAGTCCAACAATCCAAGACTCTCCAAAGTCTTTCACCCGGTGGTGCAGTCTCACAGTCTACACACTACAGTGCGAGTTTCCGTACACGGTTGTACTGACTCCTCACTGAGCTCTCCAAATGACCCGGTGGCCAGAAGCTATCCAAAACTCCTATGATTCACAAATACTTCACAGTTAAAACCCTAACAAAAGCTAAACACAGCCCGCTGACGGCCTGGGACAGAACCCAGCACACAGATCTAGTGGGTAGACAATTGCTTAATTACTATAGACAAGGATACAGGTTTATATGCGATGCACGCATGTGTACTAATGATAAGGTAAAGTAAATACTAGCAACGCACGACCAAAGGTCCGCGCATCGCATCCGGGCCTCCCTCTAGTGTTCCAGCCCCCTTGGCATTCGCTGCGCGCACGTCTTTCGTTCCCTCGGGCTTTTGCGCGTCTTTTGATGCGCGCCGCCACGGTCACATGATGTGTGGACTTAGGCAAATTCTGCCTTTGCGATGCGCGCACATGAGATGCGCGCACAGCCCTTCACACCGCCCTTGGTACTCGCTCAGCTGTACTCGCACCGCACTTTGCTAGTGCTTAACCGTTCTACGCACACCTGATCGCTCGCAGAGATGGCCAAACTATGCACTTTCGACTGTACAGTTCGCTGACCAATCCCTCTCGTGATACGGTGCGCGCAGGCGCTTATAGGCATGATGCTCGCGCGCTGATAGCTATAGACTACGAGTCAGGCTCCACTCTAGTCCCTCTGTGTTTTCCCGCGCGCAGCTATCCCATAAATGGAACTTCTGACTGTTTACACCTGTAGCCAAAAAGCAGCCCTGTCATCTCCCCCCCACTAAAATCTTGACTGTCCTCAGTCAATTCTAGATGCGCGCATCTCTTCTTTGATAGCAGTTCACCATTACCCTGTTTTCCTGCACTACGGCTCAGCTACTGCCTTACGCGGTTACTACGGCGCCTCCGCCCGAGTCACTATCTCTATCCATCCTTTTTGCTTCCTTTTCAGGTATCCCCGCCCGACTTCTCTTGACTAGCTTATTTTAGGCAACCGCCACCGCACTCATACGCGCACCGTACTTCCCGCCGACTTCCTTCTTGGGTCATTTGCCTAGTCAGGTCTTTTCTTTTCCTTTTCTGAACCTTGCTGGACCTCCTTTTGGCGCTACGCTGTTCTAGCATATTGCCGATAAGTTTACTCGACATGCGCTCATCGCCGTCCGCTTCTCTCATACTCCAGAATTTTCCTCCGCCATTTCTCCAAACTTATATAAACCTCCCTGAATTCTTTTCAGCCCATCTCTCCTCTTCTCACCCTGCCCTTCCTGCTGCTTTCTTCTCCTATCTCACCCTGGCATCTCATCGTGACTTCATGGCCTTCAACCAGCGCAGCTCCCTCCGCAAGCAGAAGACCGCCGCTCGCGAGTGCGAACAAGCCGATCACTTCCGTCTCCTTCGCCCTGCCCTCGCCCACTATGATACGCTGGAGGACCTGAGCGCGCGCACCGAGCTGTCTCCGGATGACACTGCTCGATTCCACTCAGTGCGCGAACAGTTCGGGTTCGCTCTTGAACAGCACCTTCTCGCCTTCCCTACCGATGCCTCTCACCATGCGGGTACGCGCGAGCTCATCCTCCTACTCTCGTTGCTCGCGTTCGAGGATGACGACCCCGTGTACGGCTGGTCTATCTCAGACCCCACTCAGCGCCCCGTATGGTATACGGAGTCCGATCTTGAGCCCGTAAGTAATTATTCCTTTTTGTTTGCTGCGCTGCGCTCATGCTCTCTTAGCTGTCATCTTATAAGCGCGCGTTTCTCACCGCGTTCCCATCCTCCTGGTCCCCTGGAAGCGAGCCTGAGCCTCGCCTAGAGTATGTGCCGCTGGCGCCGACCAGTACCGATGTGGAGATGGGAGAGTCCACCGAGAGTGGAAGGATTATCGAAGCACCGCCCGTCCCTCCCTCCGAAGAGCGGTGCGCCTCTCCTTCACCAACTCCGCCTCCGCCTTCTCCAGACCCTATGCCCATCGAGCCCCCTCCCGCCATACCTGCCAAATGCAAACGCGCCGCGCCTTCTCCAACCCCGCCTCCTCCTTCTCCAGACCCTATTTCTCCTCTGGTTGTTGATTCCGCGCCTGTTGCCCCTTCCAAACGCAAGCGCGCCGCGCTTGTCCCAATTTCGACTTTGCCGGTCCCTCCAGTCCCCCTTACCAAACGTACGCGCAAAACCGCTGGTACTGGTATTTTATTTCCTCCTTTATCTATCTGACGCCCCTTTAATTTAATTTTTATTTAGTGATTCAAGAGGCTGTAGCGGGGCCTTCTACCGTGCGCGCCTCTCCTCACGTTCCCAAGGCGCGCGCATCGCATACAAAGGTCGTCCCCTTAGAGGCCATTCCCAGCGGCCTCGAAGAGCTTCCACGCCTGAAGGGCGTCGATTCTTCTAAGTCTCAATATCGCTCGACGTACCCTATTTACAATCTTCTTCCTGGAGTCTACCATGCGTCCCTGGCGTTGGCTGGCGAGCCTCTACCCGACGCCATAAGCATGGCCCAACTCCCTCCTGAAGAAGCGCTGCGCGAGGCGATTATAGTTTGTCTCTTCGTTTTCTCCTCTTTAGCTTTTTACTTATTATTTCCTTCCTTAGCCCGGCTTTACGTGCTCCCTTTGCGGACGCCCCCAGGACGAGTCTTCCGACTCTCCTTCCCTCAAGCATCTCTGTATCCTTCGCGGTCCTGGCAGGAAGTGCGCAAGTTGCCGCCTAGGGGGTCAGGGCCCCTGCCTGCATACCATGACCGGCGCTGAGCTCGACAGCGCACTAGAAGGTACCTCCGGTTGGTACCGCACTTCTCCTCGTGGTGCGCGCATCTCTTTTTCTTTTCTTTTTCTTCTATTACTTATTCCTTTCTTTCTTTTCAGAATTACAGGCCTCTTTCGCCCGCCTTGACGCTTTCAGTCAGCAAGCGCGCGCCGCGGAGGAGGCTCGTCGAGGCCTCCAGCGCCTCTATTTTGCGGAACTTATCCAGCTTGTGCAGCTCGCGCAGGCTATGGCTGTGACTTTGCCTACCAATGTCATTATTGGTTCTCGCTTTACTGACTGTGAGACCTTCGATGCCCTTCGGTCTATGGATCTCAAGCAGCTCTGCGTCTCCTACGATGCGCTCTGTCTGCCATTGGATTCTGATCACCCTATCGAGTCCGCGCCGCCGTCCTCCTTTTACAATCCCGCATATCCTCGTCAGGACCCTTCCACCTTCACTCCTGCCCCTCAACCATCCAAAGCTTCCAAAGTCCCTACTGCTGGTTCTTCAAAGGCCAAGTCGTCCAAGGGAAAAGGAAAAGGGAAAGGGAAAGGTAAAGCTCCTGCCCGTTCGTACAAGTCCTCCTCTGTGGTTGCCGAAGATTCGAATCCCGAGGCCTCTGCTGAGGAAGAAGATGGTGATAATATGGAGGCTTAGTCTTGCTGCGGGGCGCACATCTTGGCGCTTATCTTCTCTTTACTATATTCCCTTCTTGTCCTCTCCCTTACTATTCTATCTAGCATATGTAGAATAGTTTTTGTTTACTATTATATGCTTCTAATTATTCTCTTGTCTTTCTCCTGTGTGATTTTTAAGTGCTTTATCTTTTTAAGATGTCTAATAGCCTGATTTCTTTTGAGCGGCTACAAGTGCCATGCACACATATGACCAATGTCCACTTGCTTGTATGTGCCCACTCACTTCTGCTCCTGTCTTTCTACAGTGGGCGAGTATAATTGCGATGCGCGCATATGAAAGATATGCCTATGCATATATGCTAGCCAACTGCCATTTCTGCCCTGCACTTCTGATCTTTCTGCCGTATCTCCTTAAGCTGCAAGATTTATGTCTGCTTGGCTAGGCCATCTCTCCCCCCCACTATAAATTCAACTGTCCCCAGTTGACAGATTCTCTGCCTTCTGCTATGGCTCTCCGATATCAGCGCACCGCTGTGGCTCGCCAATTTACTGTTTTACTGAGACAACTCGCCGTTCATGCGGAGCTCGCAGAGGACTGCAACAACGGCCCTTTTCACTTTCCTCTACAGTCTGCTCAGTCCCTCGTGCGCGCACTGGTAAAGTCCTTATGTTCATGCAAGCGCTTCCTCTGCTGACGTTTTCCTCTAGGATCGCATTACCCTGCCTTTGCGTTTTATCGACTTCAACCGTCAATTCCTGGCTTTAGTCCTGACGATCATGTTTTACGAAGGCCGTGCTCAGCGCAGATTTAGCGATGATCATTTCGATGCGCGCATGCTCAGTAACGCCGCCCTTCACCTTCTCGATCGGTACAGCCATCTTGGCATGCCTTTTCACAACCTCCCACCTTCTGAACCAACAGGCACCACCGTTCTAGACGTAGATCCTGACGCCGCCCTTGTAGTAGATGATATTAGCTACGATTGAGCCCGTGCGCTCATCTGATGGACGGTTTTGAAATATATATGGTCCAGCAATGACCCTGTCTCTTATCATCATGCCCTCCCTTAATACCGAAAGTAATCTCCTTCAGCGCGCGAGGTCTGATCCTTCCTTCCTGCGTTTAGCTGCTCTGCCCAAGCGGGCACTAGCTGATATTCCACTCAATGATCATGATCGCGTTTGCCGCATCTACATAGGCGCCCTTCATTTTATTCTTGAGGCTGCGACTGAACCGCTGCTTCCCATGACCATCTGCCTAGCCATGATGCGTCACGTTCAAGACCATGCGGTGCGCGCATGTCCCCATTCTTCAGCCTTTTCGTGCACGGCTCTGACATCTTTGTAGCGGGCTCTGACGCTGACCGAAGCTACCTGTCACTCGCCTCGCATCTCGCACTTGTGCGCGCAGCTTCACTACAGCGAGCTCGTCCTGCGCTTATGTGGTACTACTGATGCTGAGCGCTACGGCACCCTCCCTCACTCTGAACACTTCCAACAACTCCACTATGCCGCCCAGGTCTTTTACCAGGAGGAATTCTTTCCTGTGGGTCTTTCTCCTCGTGCGCTGCGCTGACCCTGACAATCACTTCTTAGGATGTTTAATTCCCGAACTGACATTATGCTGTCTTTCCATTGATAACTATCTATAATCATAGCTAGCCTCTATTCCTTGGTACATGTGTCATGACCCTGTATTTGAAATAAGATTGTCGGGTAACATTGTTATGCATTTTCGGCATCAATCCCAAAACAGACATCATTTTGCCAAACGGGGCAAGACCTGCATCTCCCTTGATGCGCGCACCCTTTTGCTGCGATGCACGCACGATCCTCTCACTTCTTGTTGCTATATGAGATCTTGTATTCAGGTCCCTTCCATCCCACTCAATCTCCGTGAATGTAACGTCGGACAGGTGTAGCCCTGTGCTATGACCCATCTGGCCCTTTTGTTGAGTCCTTCCTTCCTTAACTCCTTGGGCCTGCTGCTCGGTCGGTCACCAGCTGCGCGCAGCGCTGATCGACCCAGGTGAAGACTATATAAGCGCTCGCCGTTTTCTGTATGAGTGCATCGCACTTTATTTCCACTGTTCTCAACCACTACCATGGCTACCACTCATGCTCCTCTTTTTAACTTCACCAATGTCAAGCATCAGCTCTCACTGATCCAGGACATTCGTGGGTTGGCCTCTGCCACTCCTGCGAATTATACTGGCAGCTTGGAGCTGCTTGCTACCGATCTGGTGCGCGCATCGCGCGGTTCCTTTGTTGTATGTTACTGACTTCGTCTGGCACGATTGCAGAACCGCTGGCGCGACGCGCACGGCGGTATCACTCGCGTTATAAACAACAATGAAGCTATCGAGATCCTTAATGAGACTCGTGCCATATATACGTCGCTCGAAGCTGACCACCATATTCGCTCCTTCTCCCCTGCCGCCAACGCATTTATCAATTTGCATGAACAAGTCCTCAAGGCCAAGGCTGCCGCTTCTCGTCAGCGCACCCATACCCCTACTGGACCTGTGCGCTCCTCTTCCTCTCCTAACCCTTTCTATACTTAATCCCTTTTCTGGTGCGCGCAGCGCAACGTTCGCGTTCTTACACGTTCCGCGACTGCGGACCTTGAGACCGCCTCCGCGCCTGGAGGTACTACATCTCCTGACTCTGACGATGACAAGGTGTGGCTAACCTTGGTTTCTTTACCAGACATCACTAACATGCAACTTTACATGCTCCTCAAAAAGATGGCCCTTGACGATAAAGTTGAAGCCGCGACTGAGGGAGGTCCTCCCAGCAGGCAGCATACACCCGAGCCGAGTCCTAACAAGAAGCGCGCCGCGCCCCCTGATACTCCTAAACAGGTGTGTGTTTGACCCGTCTCCGCTGCGCGCACTTAGATTCTTATAGAAATACCAGCGCAAGCGCGGAGACACGCCTGGTTACCGCTCTCGTCCCCTTGGTCGAGGCATGACTTATCGTCAGACCGAGCTCCGTCGCTCATTCCGTGACGCCGCCGCAGGTGAGGCCTCTCCTAAGAAAGCCAGGCTGGGCTCAGAGGGCGTTCCTACGTTCCCCGACTCTCCTTTTATTATGCAAGGTACGTGCACCGCACCATTTTCTTACTGATTTCTCCTAACTCTTCTCCTTCAGGCACTTCTCTCGTTTTGGACAACGACAAGGTCAATGCTTGCCTTGACGCCGCCGCTAACCTCCTCAAGGAACCCCTCGACACCGGCAACCCTTCCGAGTTAGTGACGCGCCGCCTCATTGGCGATTTACAGGCTGAGATCATTTGTGATCTCCACAAGGTCGACTTCATTCTCAAGCGCCGCGCGCTCCTTGTCGAACAGCTTGTCATCTTGCAGCGCAGCCTCGACGTCACTGGTGTTACTGCCTCTGAGGACAAACCTACCCAGTAGATAGCCTGGCTCCATGTGCGCTGCGCGCCTTAAAGGGGCGTCTGTAGCGAGTTCTCTTTGTATTCCCCATCTTCTCTACCCAATATATTATATTGTGGTCACTTTTCTTCCTACGGTGCTCGCACATCTAAGTGTCTTCTTTGCCCCAGTCATCATCGTCTTCTTCATCTTCTTCCGCTGTAAGCGCACCGCTACCCGAGGGTACACCAGGCTCATCAAAGATATAATCTTTGGGAATAGCTGGCTCGTAATCCGGCGCCTCTAACATTTTAGCGAGGTTCTCCTTGGTCTGATCAATTATATCATCCAAGCCGTCCGGTAAGCGCAGCTGCCTTCGTGCAAAGTAAGGAATGAGGCGGAACGCCGCCACCTTATCCTTCAACACAGAACCATCCATCTCTGCCACTAAGTATGCTCCACCGTCTTTTCGTGCGATAACGATGTAAGGCCCGTTCCATCGTGCGAGCATCTTACGGTTCAGACTGGATTCTATGCCCGAGTTCCTCATTAGCACCACATCTCCTGGCTTAAACACATAGTCACGGATTTTAGCCAAGTGCTTCTTTTCAAATGCCCTGATCGCATCTCTTTTCTCTTTTCGTCTTTGATACTCGTGTGCGCATCTCCTCTACTGTGTCGCGATGTTTGGCTAGTGCGCACGCGCGATACCCTACTAACTCCTCCGTAGTCAGTACGCGATCTGGTAGTTTCACCAGCCAAGTCGCTTCTGCTATGTCGAATGGTAGTATGGGGTGCGCGCCCGTTACCATGAAGAATGGGGAACACCCGAATCCTCGTCGCACAGTGATACGATCCGCCCACAACACATGGTAGAAGAATCTACTCCAACGCTTATGCGCGCCTTCTGTCCCTCCACACGCTTTCCACAACATCTGTCTTATGTCCCAATGGGGACATTCTATTTTGCCATTCGCTTGCGAATTGTACGCTGAGATGGTAATCCCTGTAATCCCATACTTCTTTTCTAAATACTTGAGCGCTGCGCGGAACGGTCCACCATTGTCTGTGATGATTTCTTGCAGACAGCCCCAGCGGCAGATAATGTCCTCGAATATCCACTGTGCTATTGCGCGGGCATTCTCTTTCTTTAATGGCCGTCCTTCCGCCCATGAGCTCAGCGCACATCTTCTGTGCACTATGTAATTATACCCATTGGAGGCCGGGGACATGTGCATAGTGTCCGCATGTAGTTGCTGGAAGATAGACGGCGTGTGTGTCTCGGTGCGCGGGATCTGGATGATTGTCTTCTGCCTTAACTGACAGACATGACATGTTTTCACATACCAGTAGACATCCCTTTCCAACTCAGGCCACCAGAAGCGCTCAGCTAGCAGTTTGCGCGTAGCGTACGCTCCTCTGTGCCCCAAGCTGTCATGCGCTGAGCGCAGCATGCGTGTCCGCTGCGCCTGATCTATCACCAACTTATGCGCGTCATCTATGGATCTCCTGTACATCCGCCCATCCTTGTCTAAGAAGAAGTTACGAGCATTCCTCGTAAAGTTCTGATATTCTCGCTCCGTCATGCCTTTTGGCCTAGTGGTGGGATTCTGCAACCAGTAGCGTATCATTGGCAATTTCTCATCCATATCTTTGCCTGCAGACGTCCTGTTGCGCTCATTGTACTCCTCGTCCTCCAGATCCTCTATTCTGGAGTCGGGTACCGCGTGCGCTAGTATGAATTTCTCTAAGTACTCGCGCTGCGCGAGCGGCACACTTTCTTTCTGTATGAAGTCCCGCACGGCCCGCTTTTCCGCTTCCGTCTCTTTCCGTGCGCGCTCGAGCTCCTGCTGGAAACAGCCTATAGAGCGCGCTTCTGGTAACTTGCGCGCAGTGGGACCTTCAAACAACTCGTTGAGGAGTCCTGTATATAGATACCCTCCGCGATCATCGATCTGTTCCTTGAATTCCTCCAAGTCCAGGGGATCTGGGTCATCTTCATAGACTTTCTCATATTCGAGCGGTCCCACCTCCTGATCATCATCTTCTTCGGAGTGCGCGTACGCCTCATCTCCAGGTTGCCCTTCCCTACGCGATAAACCATCCGCACCAAAGGTTTTGCCCGCAACATGTTTCAACTGGAAGTGATACATAAGTATTTTATCTATCCAGCGGTTAATAGTTGCATTAGGGCCCATGCCCGGATTATCCAACATGCCCTTCAAGTATTTGGCATCTGTTTCCACCACCAGCTTGCGCGCACCGATGAGCCAGTAATAACAGGCTTGTAGCGCACGTAAGAGTCCATACAACTCCCGCTTCGGCTGTGAGAAGCGCTGCTCGCGTTCCGTTAACAGTATTGATCCGAAGCGCGCATATACCCTCTTCTTCGAATCTTGTGGGTCCTGTTGGTAAATATAGAATCCTACTGCTCGCCATGATGTGTCTACAGCCAAAGTAATCGGCCCTGGTAATGTGTAGTCCAGTGGTTTCACACAATGTGCGTTGCACGCACCATCTTTCAGCGAGTCCATGCTAGCTTGCTGAGCGGGCCCCCACTCAAAGGGCTCTTTCCCACGCAATAGCCGTTGTATGTGCTCTGCGCGCTTCGCGTAATCCGAGATGTAAATCCGTAGCAGACCCATTGTACCCATAAATGCGCGCACATCACTGATGTTCTTGCATGGCCCCCAATTGAGGATTGCATGCACTTTATCAGGTGCGGGCTTTCGTCCTTCATATGTGCACAAGTGCCCCACCACTACTATCTCAGCCGCGCACAGTATGGACTTCTTTCCACTAAATGTTCCTCCTGAGTACTTCATGCGCTGCACGATCCTGTTGACATTCAACATATGCTCCCACACAAATCTCCTTATTCCCTTATTCTCTGGTATCGTCTCGTATCCTCCTCCTTCTAACTCATAGCGCGTTTTAGGTCCCCTAATAGGTACATCATCTATGTAGGGTTCTGTAACTTCCGGTATTTCATCGCGTAATATATATGCGACATCCTCATGAAAGATGGGCACGGAGTTCGTCCATCCCATAGGTAGGGTTACTAAGCGCAGCGCACCGAACGGCGTCTGGAATGTAGTCAGGTCTCTAGAGGACTCGGCTAGCAGCCGCTCATCGTACCCAACATACAAGTCCAGGATGCCGCCACATGCGCGCCCCGCAAAGTGTTCCGCTAGACTCTCTGCTGCTGGAGGTAGTCCTGAATGTGCAATAGTTACTGCATTTAACGGTTCGAGACTGTGCACAATTCTGAACGAGACCCCGTCTTTCTTAGTCACTGTAAACCAGCGCGACCGGTACGACGAGCTCGAGGGCTCATACGTGCCTGCGCGAATCTTGGTGGCGATGAATTCACATACGCGCTCATACATCCCAGGTGGTATCGGAATGTTCTTCAATACCCAAGGCGTGTGTTCTACAGTGGGGATATCTACTGGAGGGAAGAAGTCCGTACGGAATCTACCCTTCTCCGTGTCATCCCACGCGAACGCCTCGTTCTGCTGCATGAAAACTTGATGCACCAACTTGCGCTCCTCGGACCACAGGAAATCCCCTTCATGTGCCTTGTCAATCCCTTCCATGCGCTCAGCGGTGTACCGACCTGTAGGTACAAATTCTGGCGGATGTGGTGACAATTGTGGCATGTCCTTTAGTGGGTCCCCTTTAATCTCCCTTACTATTCTAAACTTTTCTGGTAAATCTTGATAAACGGGTCTGACTTTCTCAGCCACCGGCTTATACTTCTTTCCTGCGAGCACCGTAACGGTTGTGGCATTCTTACCAGTCAAGCGCTTACGCGTTACTCCTTGTCTCTTACTAGGGACCTGTTCCTCGTGCGATGCGCGGAACTGCCCTCTAGGCTCTCCTTTGACTACTTCCTCTTTGCACCATTCGCGCTGCTGAAAATATTTGTATATTCTTTCCTTTTCATCATCCTCCATCTTAGCTTCATGTACTGCTTGAGCCATGTATACATCCCTGAGCTCAGCGCTCCCAAACCGCTTCTTATTCTTTGGTAGCGCGTACCCCGCTATCTCTATTTTCCCCGTGCGATCATCTCTATCAAACATCAACGCGACCTCTCCTTGACGCATCAATTCATCGAGGATTGAAAATCCTGATCTGCATTAGGGTTTTCCGTTGTGCCAGGGTCCTGTAACTTAGGTTCGCGCTGCACTATCTTGGGACCGCACCCTCGGTTATAGGTGGGTACTACCAGTTTGCGCTGTGTGTTGGGATCGGTGAGCGTAAGCTCAACCGTTCCATCGCCGCGCGTCTTCACATTGCTCTCCGTGAGGATCTCGAACGGCCGGCCCAAGAGCACCTCGTAAGCCGCTGCGCTGATGACATGCACTTGTAAATACACTGTCAGTCCGTTAAACACAAACGGTACGTTGCGCGCTAAGCCCTTGGTGGATTCCACCTGCTTATTCGCGCTCTGCATCCGTATAGTGAAGTCCGGGTCCCAACTAAGTCCTAAACGCTCAGCGGTGTCCTGTGCCATTGACACAATCTGCGACCCACTGTCGAGCAACGTCTCCGCGTGTCCCTTGCCGTTGATGAGCGGAAATACCGCCTTTAGATGGTGCGATTCGCGCGCCACTATAAGTCCCTTAGGCTTTTCGCCCGGCTGCAGAGTCGAGACGTACTGCTCGTACGGGTCTTCCATGATGATGGTCCCCGGTTGCAGTCCGCTGCGCTCATCTGAGCACGTAAGGAAAGTGGCCACTGGTAGCTCATCCATCTGCATAAACTCCTCTTCCTCTTCTTCCTCTGCTAACCGCGCGATAGCTTCATCTACTTCACGCTCTTCTTCATCGTAGTCTAGTTGTAATACGCGCATCGTATTCAAATCCAATGGTACCTTTCTTGGTACTATGCGCTCAACGAACTTTCTTCTGAAACCTGCAGTCGATATGCCTAACAACTGGCCCTGCGTGATCTCAATCTTCTGATTTTCTAAATGTTTGAGGACTGCGTCAGCCTGCGCTTCATCTTCTATAGGTGCGCGCAGCTTATAAGCAGGTTTCCTCTTCTCTACTACAGGTATGGGTTCTTCCCTAACCTTAGGTTTCACTTTCTCCGGAACGCGCAGCAGAGGTACCATTACATATGGCACTGCTGCTGGTCGTGCACTAGGCCCAGCTTTTGCAGGAACCTCGAACACTACTTTCTTCTTCACTGGTGCGCTGCGCGCACCTTGCTCCTCCCCTACCTCTCGCAACTCATCTTCCTCATCGTCACTCGCGTCCTCAACTGATGCTCTGGGTATATTCTTGATTGGTAACTTCTTGTTTGCGCCCTCCGGGTTCTTGGGTTTATCAGAGCCGCTACGCATAACTCTGCCCGCGTTTCCCTTCATCAGACTCAATCGAAACCCTGACTGAGCGCAGCGTCGCGTTCGGCTTTCATAGTCGCTATTAGCTGACGCTGTTCCTCTATCACCTCCTCAGGCGTCTTCGCCGATGCGCGCTCCTTCAGGAACGCCTTCTTACTCTCCAGCTCTTGCTGAAGTGCGCGTATCTGTTCTTCGTAGGTCTCGTCCAAGGAACTGGCTGGCTGGTACATCTGCGAATATACCATGCTCGGAGGCATACCCATGTACGAGGGATGGACGGGTGCCATATACGCTTGCTGCGCGGGCGGCCCGTTCTTCTTATGCCATTCGTCGACGCGCTCTTTGATCGCGCGCGAAGGGTCCCAAGGTATCGACGACCCATCAGGTAACTGTAAGCGCCCCGCCTCTGTGATGACAATCCTTCCAGCTGACAAGTCTTGCTGCCGTACGATGCACTCAGCAACCACATGTCCCGTCTGCTTGCAGTAGAAGCAGCGAGGCTCCGGGCGTTGTTGGTATTGGAAGGGCCTAGGTGGCGGTCCACCAAAACTCGGTGCGCTCATGGGCATCATGGGGGCTACTGGTTGCACAGGCACCGACATCGGTGCGGCGCGCGCAGCCATGACATTGCGGATAATGTCCTCCAACTCTTTCTTACTCGACTCCTTTGACTTCGCCACTGTCTTCTCCACTAACGACAAGGTATCCTTGAAGGAGGCGACGAACCCTTTCAGGTCCTCAATCTCTCCGCGCAGCGAACCAACATCCGCGGCCTCAGTCTTGATGGCGGGCACCGGCATAAGTCCATCAGTGCTCTCGCGCCCTAGGCTCAGCGTCGTGCTCGGGTTCCTAGTACGGGCCATTTGTTCCGCCATCTCGGCTACTTGTTTGAGAGGGTACATGTCCTCAGTGCGCGCTTCTACCGTCACCCCAGTAGGTGCGGTGAACTGTATATTGCGCTCAGTTAAGAACTTGTCGAGCGATGCGCGCGTCGTGTAATCAATGTCCAGTTTATTAAATAATAGATCCCTGAACCCAGATTGGTGACTATTTGTGTAGTAAGTCACCAAGGTATGATTAGCGAGCAGTGTAGGCGACTTCGTGAGCTTAGCGTCCTCGGCCAAGAACGCGCGCTTGAAGTCCAGCAACACCTGGAGGTCTTCCTCCGAGATGCGCTGATTCTCCTTGCAGAGCTTCTTGAGCCGCGCAATGGACCCTGTCTGAATGCTGATCACCTCCGGGTACTCGTTGAGAATCATTTTCTTGAGCTCCGCGTACCCCTTGGTATCATAACCTGGTAAATTCTTCCACTCCTCCGCCGTCTGCATGGGTACATATTTGATTACATATCCTCTTTTCTCATCGTCCTCCGTCACCTCCGCGCGCTTAAACCAATCCTCCAGATCCTCGAAGTACCGCGGCAGCTCATCGCGCTCTGCAGCAGGATCGAAGCTCGGCGCGCCGCGCACCGCGTACTGGCATGGACATGTCCTTAGGCATAGTTTCTGGTTCTCGTGGGGGTGAATTTCGTTCGCTTTCTGAGAGATCTGACAAGTCTCCTCCAAATATATCTCTCGCTACGCGCTCTGCCTCGCTTTCGCTATTTTCCGCCGTGCGCTGCGCGGATGTCTTAGCAGTTCCAAATACTTCCGAGAATGGAGGAGGGGTGTCTTGGGTAGCTTGGCTATCAGAAGTACCGAATGGTGCGGTTTCGAGTGTAATATCACCGTCCACTAATTGGTCTTCTGTTTCGATGCCCGATGGTGGTCCCCAAAATCCACTAGTCCCTACTCTTAACTCCGAGTCGCTTTCGGTGAGCGCACCTGGGATGCGCTGCGCTAATCCCTGAGTCTCGATATGCAACTGCGCTTCCTCCCTCGCTCTTTTCTTTGCTTTTCTGTCTCGCGTCGGTGTAATTACCAACGGCTCTACCAGCTCAGCGTCTTTCTTGCTCCTCGTGGTTCTCTCGCGTGAAGGCACCGTTCCAAAGGATGGTCTGGCTTCTTCTGGCTCGGCGAGCGATGAAGGCGCAGGAAATTTGCCTCGCTTGTTACTCGTCCCCGTTTTATTTGAAATTTTTGTAATTTATTGTAATAGGCGCAAGCCGTAGTTCCCGAAACACTAAGTGAGATTTCTGAACCTTCCCCTCGCGGTGGGCTCCAGATGAGAGGTCTACTGCGTAGCTAGACTCGAAATCGCGAAACACAACACACACGCACACCCAGCGGAGCGAGATCCTATCCCTTAGATCGAGCGAACGCCCTCAACTAAACGGCTAGTATAATCTATGCTCTGCTCTGGTTCCCGTTCTGGGAGTGCGATGCGCGCACCTCGTGTCCTCTAGTCTTTGTAATAGCAAGTAGTGCCTGCAAATTCGTTTGTAAGGAGGGGTTTAATTCTAGTAAATCTCGAATAGAGCCCGGTTGCTAGTGGCGTGCGCTAGGCAAAATGATAAATGAAATAAGTTGTTTTTAGCGAACGGCTTCGCTGCGCGCACTTCCGGGTCCGGTGACCTCGTGCGATGCGCGGACTCTCCAAAGTCCAACAATCCAAGACTCTCCAAAGTCTTTCACCCGGCGGTGCAGTCTCACAGTCTAAACACTACAGTGCGAGTTTCCGTACACGGTTGTACTGACTCCTCACTGAGCTCTCCAAATGACCCGGTGGCCAGAAGCTATCCAAAACTCCTATGATTCACAATTACTTCACAGTTAAAACCCTAACAAAAGCTAAACACAGCCCGCCGACGGCCTGGGACAGAACCCAGCACACAGATCTAGTGGGTAGACAATTGCTTAAATTACTATAGACAAGGATACAGGTTTATATGCGATGCGCGCATGTGTACTAATAATAAGGTGAAGTAAATACTAGCAACGCGCGGCCAAAGGTCCGCGCTTCGCATCCGGGCTTCCCTTCGAGTGTCCTGATCCCTTGGCATTCGCTGCGCGCATGTCGTTTGTTCCCTCGGGCTTTTGCGCGTCTCTTTTGATGCGCGCCGCCACGGTCACATGATGTGTGGACTTAGGCAAATTCTGCCTTTTGCGATGCGCGCACATGAGATGCGCGCACAGCCCTTCACACCGCCCTTGGTACTCGCTCAGCTGTACTCACACCGCACTTTGCTGGTGCTTAACCGTTCTACGCCTCTCCGATCGCTCGCACGGATGACCAGACTATGCACTTTAGGCTGTGCAGCTCGCTGACCGATCTCTCTCGCAATACGGTGCGCGCAGGCGCTTATCGTCATAAGGCGCGCTGATAGCTGCAGACTACGAGTCAGGCGCCACTCTAGTCCCTCTGTGTTTCCTGCGCGCAGCTATCCCATTAACGGAACTCCTGGCTGTTTACACCCGTAGCCAAAAAGCAGCCCTGTCAACGGTTGTACTGACTCCTCACTGAGCTCTCCAAATGACCCGGTGGCCAGAAGCTATCCAAAACTCCTATGATTCACAAATACTTCACAGTTAAAACCCTAACAAAAGCTAAACACAGCCCGCTGACGGCCTGGGACAGAACCCAGCACACAGATCTAGTGGGTAGACAATTGCTTAATTACTATAGACAAGGATACAGGTTTATATGCGATGCACGCATGTGTACTAATGATAAGGTAAAGTAAATACTAGCAACGCACGACCAAAGGTCCGCGCATCGCATCCGGGCCTCCCTCTAGTGTTCCAGCCCCCTTGGCATTCGCTGCGCGCACGTCTTTCGTTCCCTCGGGCTTTTGCGCGTCTTTTGATGCGCGCCGCCACGGTCACATGATGTGTGGACTTAGGCAAATTCTGCCTTTGCGATGCGCGCACATGAAATGCGCGCACAGCCCTTCACACCGCCCTTGGTACTCGCTCAGCTGTACTCGCACCGCACTTTGCTAGTGCTTAACCGTTCTACGCACACCTGATCGCTCGCAGAGATGGCCAAACTATGCACTTTCGACTGTACAGTTCGCTGACCAATCCCTCTCGTGATACGGTGCGCGCAGGCGCTTATAGGCATGATGCTCGCGCGCTGATAGCTATAGACTACGAGTCAGGCTCCACTCTAGTCCCTCTGTGTTTTCCCGCGCGCAGCTATCCCATAAATGGAACTTCTGACTGTTTACACCTGTAGCCAAAAAGCAGCCCTGTCAGCGGCAGCGGTCTGATTTTGCAACGACGTAGTGTCACTCGCATCGCTATCTGAGCTTTGAAAATCATCACGGTCGATGTCACTTTCCCAGACCACGGATTGGAACTGCGGTTGATCACCCGTTTTCTGCTTAACCTCGGGTTGGACGCGTCTGTATATTTTTCTTTTGAACAGAGAATGATAAACCTCTTCATCTTGATAGGTACGATCTTTCTTCTCTGCACTTCCAAATTTGAATGCTGCTGGGCCCAAAGATGACGCAGAGAGATTTGCAGTGCCCATGGTTTTCTTGCGTGAGTTTCGGTACCATTCAATAATACGCTGTACATGCTCATTAGCTTCGCCGTTTATTTAGCCAACTTGATGTACATGCCTTTGATCGTTTCTGGAGCGCTGCCTGATACAGCTGTTGCTGCTCCTTGGTCAAAACATACAGCGGTAGCCCATCAGGCGACAGCTGGTCCTTATTCAAGGCATCTTCAGGAAGATCACCCGAGTTGACCATAGCTTCCAATTCGGGCCACTTTTCGTACCACTTCTCCTCAATAAAGTCCCAGAATTTTTGTTGACATTGCTCATGAGTATATTTCCAATACGTTGGTATATGCTCGGTGAGGAAGTCCCGCTGAACTGCAGTGGTCCATGGTCGTGGCGCCATGAAGTGCTGATAGAGAGGGGATGGTAGCTGACGTTAAAATGCAGAAGAAAAACCCATACGCCCAGGTTTGTCATTTGAAAATCTACATTATAGCCTAAAGTATTAGCTAGCTATGTATGCCTGATCTCGGAGCAATATCCGATCACAATTTACCAGAGCCTTTCCGCCTCCTCCCGCAAACGCTCCATTACACCCAACCAGTATTCATCGGCCATTCTGCGAGTGTAATTTCTGATCAGGGTTGTCCAGTCATCCGATGAGCAAATGCACTCACCTCAGCCTTTCATTGCGCGTGAGCGTGAAGTCCTGGTCTAATCTCTCAACTTCCGTCCTGCCAAGCCAACAGCAAAATTAGTCAAACCGTATTTGAATAAGGTTGAAAGAACGTACACCAATGCTTCAAAATCTCCGAGGCTCTCGAGTCCCAAACGCTTGTCTGCACCATTGCCCTGCAAGACGCGTTCGTTTTTGATACACTCCCAGGTGCGTTCTACACTGCTTCCGCTTCCTGGCGCAGGGCCCACAGTTCCCACCTCGTCATCCGAGTTGGTATCCGATACGCTACCGCGCTCATCTTCAGCTTCCACTTCATCTTCGGCATCCGCCCTCATCTCAGTGTCGAGGCCAGCTCCGGGATCTCGCAACCCAAGTAACACGTCCATTGCTCGACACTGTTGCAGTAGATCTTCATGGTCTAATTGCCTACATCAGTTAGTTAGTTTGCGTGTACCGTAGTAGGAGCAGATGAAAGACCACTTTTGTTTTGCTCGGTTCGCCCGCATGCGTTCCCTAGCTTTGGGCCGTTCCGTTTCCTTATTTCTGTGTGAAGTTGGGACTTATGAGAATCAAACAATAGTATTGTGCAAAAAGGGGATTACTTATGATACCATTTCCTCTGAGCAGCAGCATGGGCCTCACGGCGTTGCTGGGCGCGAGGTTTTCTTCTTTCTGCAAGGTATTCGCGCTGCTCCTTCGTATACTTCATGGTGGATCGAATTAAGCCATGTCAGCTGCTAAGTGTTTGTTGTCTATGGGAGCCAAAGCCCAGATATTGCCAAGATGCTTGTGGGTAGGTGCCAAGATCAGGACTCTGCAAAGATCGTAGAATAAGCGCTCATGGCTACACAACTCGATAGTCCGTAAAGCTACGTACGACTTAAGCACGAGTTTGTTTCTCTTCTCTTGTTAGAATCTCTGTCCTCGATTATGGGCCACGTTGAATGCTCGCAATGGGCTAAGAAATTCCTATGAGCAACAGCAAATGACACGTAACCAAAACCTACTCACCATAGACCGAATGATCCTCCATGACACGCCCTATACGCCCTATAGCGCACTCTTATTTATTGGCTTGGGTCTTCAGTCTGCCGTAGTTTCAGAGGGAAAGGGTTGAGCTTCCAGTGACCCGTTTGGCTTCCAGTGGCTTGATGTAGCTTGGACGCGTAACATAGGGCTTGAAATCCTTTGACATTGTGAGGAGGTCCTGAGACCGAAGCGAAGAGGGACCGAGGGATACTGAAGCAGAGCGGGAGAGAGGGATTGGTATGGACTGTCATGGGTAGCATGTAGCAAACAGGTCAACGTACATACGCCATTCAAAGCTTCAATTGAACTTACCGGCATTTTATATGGATTGAATCGGAAAACGTTGACTGAAGGGGCCTTCTCAAGCTGATATAAAGTGTCGCTGTTGAATATATGCGACGTAAATATCGAGAAATACGACTTACATGAATTTCTTGCGATAGTGATGCATTCTTGGCGGACGTCTAGTGAGAATAGTACGGATATTCAACACAGCATTTGTTCTGGGGCGGTCCAAATTTGAATACTTACTTGTTTCGAAATGTACGCTCAAATTCCTATATCAATCGGTCGAGAATGACAACGGCATCAGTTTGGTTAAGAAATGGGAAGGTGAAACATATTGTGGAAGCTTGCAGAGCGGAAAGAATGCGTTGTTCGTGATAGGCGTGATGTTCGTGATCGTATGTGAGCGGTGATGTATGGCGTATGTCACTGCAACAAGTCTCAGTAAAGACAAAAATAGTTGGGAGTTGGGAGCTTACATGTGGTAATAACCTGTTGTGCCTTTGCTAGGCGTCTATGTAGCAAGTAAGGCTGGCGGGAGTATCTTCTGGTGGGATGTTTGTGATACCGTGATGCATCGTGACGCATGCGCGACTTTGCGTGACTAATCACGTCCGTTGATTCTGAAGTACTAGTCCACGCTGTTTGCTTTCTTCCGCCTTCCTCAGCATTCCCTGCCTTCTCCCCTCTTCCCTGGCTCTAGGCATTATTTTACCACCCACCATTGCTACAGGCCCGCACAAAACATCAGGTAAGCTTTGCATTTGAAGCCCTTAGCCCGTGTCGCGTATTTCAGGCGCCGCAAGTTTGCGCATTGTATGCCTCGGTTGCGCGTTGTATGCCTCGGACTCTTCCAGGGACCAGGCGTACAGTCGCATCCAGTTGCAACGCGTGATCGCTTGCACAGCGCGCCTGGACTCATCCAGGGACTCCGCGGGCTGCACAACGCGCATCATACACTTTTCCTCTGCCATTTATAGGCCTTTTGAACGTCTTGAGGTAGCTAACTGACGTCTCATTCCCCTAGAAACAGAATTGAACGGATTAAATCGAATGTGCGGACGAAAGGTACGCCCTCTACATTTTTTGTGCGGGGTTCCTCCGAATTGACGCCGCAATGACGCTCAGACACGCTCCGGGACCACAATCTCGCCGGACGAGTATGACTTTGGCGGCAATTATGTCGCCGTTCGATTGCCGCAGGGATGTTCAAGTCAGGATATTCAAGTCGGTGCCCTTCTCCAAGACACAATGCCCTCGTTGCCCGAGGATGGGCTTGCCTTCGAGCAGGACGACCTGTTCCGCTGCGAACCCTCGCTCTCTTTGAAGATGAATCCGCCCTTCACCCTACGATGCCCCTTGATATCAGTAACCTATCCATCCCCTCCGAACTGTCGCCCTCTGAAGCGAAGCCCCTTGATATTAACAAGGCATCCGTTACCTCCACTCCTACGGCGCAGGGTGCCAGGAGAACGGCTACGCTGCCAACTTCAAACCAAGAAGAAGATCCGTGCCAAATTCAACAGATATGCTCGTCTCTGACCTGAAGGCGGCCAGTGGAGGATATGAGGGACTTAGGGCCCGTATTTTTGGAGCTAAGGAGCGAATGGTGCCCCAGAAAGCCATTGGGCTAGGGGTTTACTTTAATTAAAGTCGATGCGACAAAGTATGTGCCGATTCATAGTATCTGCTGCGTGCGCATCGTTGAGTACTGACATTCTTTAGAAGAGCGTACCCCGTCTTGTCAGAGGTGCATAAGGTCATTTCGAGGGAAGCAGTACATAAATAGTTTGTAGATACACGCCCTTTCTTTTTTGTTGCAGCTTGGAGCATACGTGAAAAATTGTATTTTTATTTTTCAACAATCTATTATTAAGATCTATCTCTTACCTTAGCATCAGTGCTGACGATTTATTTGTGGTCTATCAACTAGTTAAATCTTGCTACTTCCCAAACGCCTGCTTTGCACCTCAGCTCTGTATCAAGACATATGAAACGAAAACGCTCGCGGCGGGATGCTAAAATCGACGTTGAATATTTCGACGACGACGATGGGAATGAAGATACCACTCGTGTTCCTACAGTACATCAGCATACCCTTGTGGCATGCAGTCAAGAAGGCGTTGAAACCAGACTCGATAACATGACGTCCTTCAGCGCACCGACATTGTCCGACACGAATCAGAGGCTCGCAGAAACTGTCGAGGGCATTGACGACGACATGCACCATTTACCCGACTTTGGCTTGATGGAACCAGGAGCGAGTGCTGCTTGGGATGAAGAACATGGAGTCTCTCAGCCACCTAGGGCCAGGACATCATCGGTATGGCTTTATTCTTCGTAAAGTGCTCGTCAATTATTCATTAATATATGCATACAGGACAATCCTATGCTAGAATGGGTAAAATATGCCCGGGCGTCTGCTCTCATAGAACTCATCCGTTTGGAGGGCCGTGGATCGTACGACAATACTCGCTGTGCAAAATGCAAATCGAACTTGCCAGAATTTCGATGCGATGATTGCTTGGGAGGCGCCCTTTACTGTCAGGACTGTTTACTTGTGGAGCACGCCGGGCTTCCGTTTCACGGTATAAAGGCGAGCCTATTCTTACTGCACAATGCGGATTATATTGAACATTTACCAATTAGAAATGGAACGGCCTCTTTTTCATTGGTACAACACTAAAGGCTCTAGGCTTACGAATTCAGCTAGGACATGCGCCTGGTATATTGTGCAGCAATCCAAAGACGTCTTCAAACGACAACTTTGTTGTCATCGACACCTCGGGCATTCATGAAGTTCGGCTGGACTTCTGTGGATGCGAGCGTGCTCCTTCGAAGGAGATACAGCTCATGCATTACTCGCTTTACCCCGCAACTTCCATGAACCCCAAAACTGCCGCAACATTCCGCGTGCTCAAGCATTTTCAAATCCTATCTTTTGAAGCAAAGTGTAACGCCTATGATTACTACAAGGCCCTCTCCCGCTATACGGACAATACGGGGTTACATACCGTCCGAGTAAGTTTATATATGCTAGGTGTTCGTTTATATTGACCAAAATGCCTTATAGGACCGATCGTCTGAGTTTATGCGCATGATAACACAATGGCGCAATCTCAAGCAGCTTAAACGGGGCGGCCGTGGCCATATTTACAATGGCATTGTAACCACGGGTCCAGGCGAACTGGCTTTATTATGTCCAGCATGCCCTCACCCGGGTATAAACTTACCTGCAGGATGGGAAAATGCCTTACCAGAACAGAGGTGCGTTTAAAATCTGTTCAGCTTTATGTGTATCTTATTACTTCAATGCAGATATCTGTATGCGTTATTCTTAGGTATTGATGCCAACTTTCGCCTTAAACGAAAAAAGGTTTCTTCCGAGTCTGCGCAGCCAAGCCTGAGTCAAGGATGGGGCTTCTTTGTGGAAGAATCAACCTATAAGGAGCATCTGGAAAAACATTGGAACGTGAAACAAGAAGTATGTAAACCTATCCGAAATGAGATATTACTGATTAATCACCCACCCTCTAGCGAAGTACTTGTGTTGATCACAACGCAGTAAACAAACCAGAAGGGGAGGATACCAAGGGCTTGGCTGCGACAGGTGCCGTGACAGTAGACTGTGCACGACACGATATGAAGCGACCAAACGGTGTAGGGGATCTCCAGAAGGGAGAAAGGTGAGAACAAATACACATCTGTTACATGCGTCCTGGACTAAGCTTTTCGGCTACAGATACCTGAACACGGACTACATGTTTTTGTCTAGCCTTCAGCGTAGCAAAATATTGAAGCTTTTTGTATCATACGATATCGCTTGTCAATGGTACAAAAACCTTATGGAAAGAACAAAGATATTCCCTGAAAGCAATCGTCTGCCGCAAACGGTAAAGGAAATAACATATCTGGTTCCGAAGTTCCATCTGCCCGCGCACATTGAAGATTGCAATGTTAATTTCTCTTTCAACTTGGCTAAAGGGGTGGGACGTACAGATGGTGAGGCTCCGGAACGGGGATGGGCAAATATCAACCCTATTGCCATGAGCACGAAGGAGATGGGTCCTGGCAATCGACGTGATACAATTGATGACCATTTTAATGATCATAATTATAAAAAAATTGTCAAACTCGGTGCGCATACACCCTTACCCGTAATTGAAATTAGAAAGCTTATGTTTAAAATACAGGTGCATCACTCTTGCGTAAAATCCAGGATGCAGCCCCCATGCGGAATGAACAAGCTCTTAGCCATCAAGACTTTGAGTCAACACTCTCTGCGGAGTCGACTGAAAAATGGCGTAATGCAGTTGAAAGTTGGGAAAAGGATATAACATGCCCAAATCCTTACAAGAGTACTCGTAGAAGTAAGTTTACGCCATTTCGATTGCCAAGCTTATACTGAACATTAGTAAGGTATTACGGAACAATCTGTTCGTGCACAATTGGCGGCAGAAGCTGAAGAGGAAGATACTTTAGCTATGAAGAAAACAGGAATGACGAAATGGTCTGGAAGCACCCATCCTTCGGAAATGATCTATGCCGGACTTAGCCTAGAGGAAGAACAGTATGTGACTTACCATTAGTATGAGGATATTTTGTTAATTATGGTATAAGACGCAAATTGGCAAATGACTTGGGAAAGCTAAGCCTTCACCCTACAGATAAACAACTTGCTGTAATGAGTGAACGCTCAAATCGTCTATGCCGACGCATTACATCTTGGATGGAGCTCCAAGTTCTATTTATGCCTGAAGCACGAACACAACGTGCTATCACTGCAATGGCAGATGTAGAAGGCACGGCTGCAGTAAAGGTATTTGATATCCCGCTATTGCTACCGTCAGCCTTTCCTGCTGGTTTATCTTTGCCAGTGCTCTATCAATTTGAATTGAAATTGCGAGAGGGACAGGCCTACGACTCACTTCATGAAATGCGTCACCAATTGCGAATCCGAGCACATTTATTGAAGGAAAAGGACCGTTTCAGTCGGGGAGTTTATGAAAATACTAGGGCTGCTCATACAATCTCTCATGTACAGAGCAAAATTGACAGAGCAGCAAAGCGATATCAAATCTCCTGGAAGGCAATGGATGTTCTTTCGGGAGCAACTGGCTTAAAGGATTGGGCAGCAGCATTGCGTCCACTAAATCAGGGTGATATTCGGGGATTGTCAGAAGGTTTGATGGGTGACTCAGAAGGAAGACGAGCTCATTCTTGGATTTGGACGGTTTCTGCTACCCCTGAAGATGGACAGGATGAAGACTCTGATGAAGGTAGGTATTTTCATCAAGATCTACAACATATACTCAATATATCATTATTGTTTGCTAGCATTACGGATTGAATGGTGCAAGAGCCGTGCCAGATGTTTGCGTTTCCATGAAGAGTGCCAATTATTATTAGAAGAAATGCGTCGGGTTCTCCAGTTCCTGGAACATGATGCTCAATGTTGGAGGGACAAATCACTCTACAAGCCCAATGAAAGTACTGCAGAATTATCTGAAGGCATCAAAGCATATGCATTGGAGCAAGCATCATTACGACTACAACTCCGGGATAGATTTTCCAAGTTGTGGAATGATGTGCCACAGTTTATGGATATATGCAATAAAGCATTACAAGAGCTTTAATTAGTATGTAACCCAGTAGTATAACATAATAATTGAGGCCTCTGGTATAATGTATCATGGTGGAGCCTCTTGTGTGATATATCAAGACAGGCCATATACATAAGAATAATAGATATATAATGGGGCCATATGCCTCTAGTGTGATACATCAGAATAGAGCCTCTTGTGTGATATATCAGGATAGGCTATGTATATAATAATGTAACATGTTGAATGTAGGCCTCTGATGTGATATATCAGGGTAGGCCTCTAGCTGATATATTACTTATATAATAAGACTATGGGCCTGTGGTGTGATATATCAAAATGGGCTTGTGGTGTGAGGCAATAATATATCACACTTTGCCTCTAGTTATAGGGTAGTAATATATCACTCTGCCAATGGCTGGTGCATCTAGGCCGTTTCGACCCCACCATCTCTCCTCAACTGTACTCCCCTTCGCATCCGTGGATTCCATATATTAAACGTTCCACCGCCAACCAAGAACCGGAGTGGGCAGTTGTCTTTGATGTATGGGAGCGAAAGTCGGAGGATGGAGGGTACATTTGCAACGAATACCTGGCCGAACTTCGTACACGCCTCACTCAACTATTCAAAGAGAGAGATCTACTAATAGACCTCGAGCGCATCAAGCCCTCTCTTTGGAACATTAGACCTACCATATCCTATCAAGCCATCGAGAATCTGAGACCACTCCTTGGTTTTGACGAAGCAGTAGATAACCTTCTTTCTGTGCAGAGGAGCCTTCGGCACATGGACGGGTGGAATAGAATGGCCTCTTTTATTTTGAAGGACCACGAGGAGTGTCTTCAATCGATCTCTAGAGTGGAAACAGCGGACGACACACTCATTGGAGTCTGGCTAAATGGCATCAAGGAGGAAGTTGGACGTCAACTGCTGCGACATCGCGTCCCTTGTTTCATACTGTCTGAAGTGATTTCTGAGCAAGACCTGGGCCGCGTCCGTTCTTCCTATGTTTACGGGGATTGGGTGACTGCGACAGCTATAACAGCATTGGATAAAGATTTTCATGTGTACGACTGGATTCTCGGCATTGCTGGAGTGGAACTAAAACATAGAGACAAGGATATAGGCCTAGCTAAGACAAGTGAAGTATACTCCTTAGAGGACAAGCAGCGTGCGTCTTCCACGGCTCAGGGCTACATCAACGGATGTTATCGTGGCCCACAGCCTATGAAAGTTTCCCAAGTTTCTAAACAGACGCCTTACTCTTTCCCAATAGGAAACACCTTTGGTTTAATGCCTCCACCAGTTCAGAAAGTGGGTCCAGGGACATGGTCATACTGGACCGAGAGCACTATGGATGATGAAAAGACTCCATGTATGCAAAGGCTTGGCCACAATAGCAAGAACAACGCGGGGTGCTATAAATATTACGACAGGGTCTATCGGAGAGTACTCGGCTTCGATACTGCAATCTGCCCGGAGGGGGGCTACCTGGCTGATGCAAATGTTTTTGGCCTCCCAGTACGAATACTTCCCTTTGTCATCAAAACCGACCATAAGGTGTCTTACGAGGGTTTCGCACCTTCAAAATGGGTATATAAATCCCAATTCCCGGCACCACAAGACATTGGTCGCGAGTTTAGGCCTACAGATGCGCCCATACTTTCTCCCAAGATGGATCAGCAAAACAGAAGAAAACAAAGCTTGAAAGATGAGTGTCAACAATCATCCACTTCATCAACGGTGTTTGAGGAAGTTCGCCAGCAATACCGAATGCTGGAGGTGAGCGATAGCGACTCTGAACAACTCGCAGACAATGCTTCCCGTAGGGTCTTTTTTTCTGCAGCGTACCCCTCGACTGGGCGTAAGCGCAAACGTTCTCTCTCTCCTTTTCCCGGTAGTAGTGAGGAGGTCGAAAGGGCAGAACAAAGTGCTTTGGCTGTAGACCCCATGCCCGTGACTGTGCTCCCAGGGCCAGAAATAGAGCACGAGCTGCCCTCAGCAAGTTCAATGCAGGGCGACCAGGCGGCGGAAGTAATAGGTCCAATAACTGCGCCACAGGTAGAGCAAGCATTGGTCCCGGCAAGTCCAGAACACGGCAACCAGGCAGCTGAAGTAAGTATGTCACCAGCACCTACTAGTACTATGGATCTATTCCGTTGAATTGACTGGTCTGACCTTTCATTCGTACCTGGACCGGCTACCACTATGAACGCAGCGTCAAGCACTACCCTATCCACACAACAAGTTACCTTCACGCTCCCCCCACAGACTCCATTGGAATTAGCAGAAGGCACACAGTCGACTTGCCTAGTTATCTCGAACTTCCCGGCAAACTTCTTATGGAGCCATGTCATTGCCTGGATTGAGGAAGTGAATGCCGAGTTGAATGACGTGGCAGCAGCGCCTCAACGCGTCCTTCGCACAAATGAGCGTGGTTGTTTAATTTATTGGTTGAAATTTCGAGATTATTATTGTTCAACGCTCTTTCGAGACGCAGTGGCAGTGCGCAGACGCTTTGCGGGAGGACAAGCTGTTACATGTGATTTTATACCTGATAGGGATTATGCAGGAGCCAACGGTCGTTCACAAGATTACTGGCAGAGAGGCAGCCTGTCCCAGGGGAGGCAGCTAGACGCACCCCACTCTACTACATTATGTTCCTTCTCCTTCACCGCTCCCGACCTTCTTTTGCGCCTTCAACTTCCTAAAACTGACTCTTCACTTCCAGCGCCGCCTGCGCTCAAGCGCCGACGCGGCAAGCGCAAAAATGCGCGTACATCCGTACTTGCGTCGCAGGACCCTGTTGGCCCAGGCCTTTAAAGACTTCCAGTATGTTTTTCCACTAGACTTCGCTAGTTCACACTGCTGATACTTTTCTTGCTACTAGCCACACTTTATATGTCACATATGGAACTTACAGTCTGCAATTATATCTGTTACAGTCCCCTGTTAAATTATTGTGTTAAGTGCAGTCGTAGAAATAAGGAGTTATAATGAATTGCACTGTTGTTGCCTCCTACTGCATTCCCTCCTGTATATATAGAATAATGCTACTCTTAAAATATTTTGCTCAAAAAAAACATCTGATACCTTCTAAGCTCGAGCACTTACTGAATCAAGAGCTGTTTGGATGTAAGAATCAGAGCTCAATAATCCTTCCTGCCTGCCATTCTAAGAAATTATATGTATTATCCAAGACCACAAGGCCGGCCGGAGATTGACTCTCCTAAGTCAGGCTTTCAAGATGTGAGCATATGAGAGCCGTGCTGCACAACCACCTATAAATACAATAATGTTATATATCTGTGAAGGCTTGGAATATGCTATAATCTTCTCCACAACAATACCACTGCTAGAAAACTGATAAAGAGATTCATCGATAGAAAAGGTATCATACTTAAAATAATCTACGCCTTAACTTGTGGTACATAAATATGTAATTTAGTAATGAAGCAATGTTATAATTCAGTCGAAGAATATAGAGTAATATATTACTCTGTAAAATTTATATATAAGTGAAAGGCAATCTAGAAATTTTATGCCTATATAAAAACATTGGATTAGACACTACCATACGTTATAGAGTCAGAATAAATTTTCAATGGATCACGGAATATGTTAGATATCAAGCTATATTGTCGTATATCAGGCCTACAAAGATGTAAGGAATTGTCAAATTTAGAATACCAAATAATATATATAGAACACGTCCAGATATTACGTGGGTATACAAAGAGGCATTAAAGTTACTGCGTTATTATTCCAGTTATGACACCTACCGAAAATACTATAATATTTATGCAAACACAGCTGTAACGTTATGCCAAAATGATACCAGAGGTAGCACCTTATAGCTATTATACCGCTTTGTATAACCTTACAGGATTAATCCCAAGTGTCCGATGAAAGCGTTGCGACTGAAGTTCGGGCCTTTAGCATCCACAATTCCACTCTTCTTTTACCTATCACAGAAGAATTCAAACAAATCCGAGCAGTGCAAAGCCTCGTGTGCAGTATGCCCTCTGCGTCGGTTGAACCACACCAATGATATGTGCTTGGGCTCCTGCTACTTAGACCTCGACCACACCACTTCCCATTATATTGTCATTATATTGTGACCTGTCGTTCCTGATGACAGTGGAAATTGTGCTACGAGGTCGGGTTTGACGTAACCCATACCTATACGTTTGAAAGGCCAAAACTACTAAAGCAGCTCATGAAGGTGTTAATATGGTCATGCCCTGTCAATTTCAAGGAAACGCCGCCTGATTGCATCTGTGAAGCTGTTGGGAGGGTCTTGGAGTGAGCTCTTGCTCACTGAACTGCACCTTGACCTTCTCATTCGAACTTTTCTATTTGCTGAGTATCATTTTCTTCAAAGCATTGAGATACTATGTTGTATCGTCAATTCTCATTCACTTCATTGGACCGATGTGATTCTCATTTCACACTCAAAACTCAACTGTGCGATACTAGATAATGACGTACATCTTACTTTCTACTTGATGAGGCAGTCCTTGTGTTTCATCCAATAAGAGCTGTGGATGTTGCCGCTCTTTTTATATAGCCTGCCAACTTGGACCAGTCCGGTCTCTCCGGGAGGAATTGTATGCTTCGACGATGCTTCGACAGATAATAGCCTCATGCACCTTCAACCCAATTTGGGTCGTTTCTCGTGAAATATGTGCCCGTTTGGTGTCCGTGTAGACCTCCCCGGGCGAAACGGTCTAGCTAGTGCCCGTGATGGACTTGGCGTAAGACCATGTCCAAAAATAGTAAATTGATGTACTAATTTGTACTACCGTGACTGCGTCTGGAGCCTTCCTCCTTCATGACTCTGTACTCTACTGTTTCTCCGCCTATGTACATCCCCTGACTCGGTAGATAAATATGTCCCAACAAGTACACTTGTACAATAAAGTAGTAGTATCCGTTGGGACAAAAGACGATGCAGAGATCTGCCTAAAATTGAACCCATCCATGAACTTTGCAAACATGATACAAACAAGATACAAGATAGTGATTTCATTTGGAACTCAAGCAGTCGAATATCGTTAGGTATCTACTCGGGGAAGAACTTGAGAAGAGCGTATTGGTAAGGCTCCGAATGAACTGACGAAATACGAGTGCTGGCACCTCCGGCCGGTCTTCTGTACTTGAGCTATAAAAGCTTACTGAACATCAACCATGAGACAGTATCGACAGGCATGAAGTTTCAAGGCTTACTCGCATCGACAATTGCAACTCTGTCTCTCAGTGTTTGGGCTCTTCCAAACGTCATTGGAATCGACCCATTCGCTGCACTCGCTGCGCGCTCCACCCAGAGCGTTACTGTTACCTTCTGCAGCACGCGCTCCGCGAACACATGCACCTCGCCCTGCTCCACCGTCACCGGTTCCGACATCTGTATTGACGCCCCAAACACCAACTGCCTCAGAGCTACAGGAGATGTGGCATTCTGTGGCGCTCCTGACTGCGGAGGAATTTGCAACAGTTTTGACAGCTGTGGAGTGCGTTTGGACAACGGTTTCTGCGCAACCCCTGGCACAAAGTCTATTGCCATCGGTTTCGGACAGTAAATAACTTTATTGCAGCCGGGCAGCCTTGCGGGCGTCCATGAAAGTAAGTGGTATCACTGTCGAGAGTAATCGCTCCTTACTCACCTATGAGCATTACTCTCTGAAGTTAAAATACGCAGTGTATATGGCAGAACTTCGATGAGATTTTGACAGAAAACATAAAAACCGTAATACTACTTTTCACTGCAGGTGGCGTTTGTATTGAATGTTGAAAATAATAAAACAACAAACTTGGCAGACGGCGTAATTATTTACGAGCAAATAGTAATTCCACAACGTGTTGCACAAAAGGAAGTTCCCATTGTGAAAGCGTACTCTCATCCATGTCTTCTGGTTTATCATTGAGTTTCTTGGACAAACACGGGGCGAATGTTTGACAATTGATGTGATTGTAAGGTTAAAGAGGTCAGGGAGCATGCAGTCCAAAATGATACGGCGCGAAGAGTGAGAACAAAGATAAAAGAGCGTGCCAGCCGATCTTTGATCGCAACGGTGGCTGGGCACCATATTTCCTCAGCTGGAGGTCGAAAAATCAAATAAGATATATATTAATGGTCGCTGTTTGCGTTTTGTTTGCGCTCTTAACCAGCCTCGTTCTTAACCATAATTGTACCGTAAGTCAGTCCGGTGGTGACTTCAGGCACCCAAAAAACCTCTTACAGGAGGACATGTGCCTGAGGTCTGTTTGAAGAGAGACAGACCATTGAGAAAAAATTCCGAGTGTTAAAAGGACAAAAGGTTTAGAAAGAGTCAATCCAAGAAAGAATCAGACGGCGCGTTTCCCCCCGACACGTGCCAAAGCTCATGCAAGCAGCAACAAGCAACGCGTTGATTAGCCCGACGCGTCGCGGTCTTGTAGCGATTCGAGTTAACGTAATGTCGCGTGAAATTGCGTGTTCTCATTCCCAGACCATTAACAGACCCCACTTGGCGAATACTTTGTCACATATCTCCACTCACCGCGCCCACGCACATCCGGATTAATGCCCGCCGTCCGTTGCGCAATCTGCTGGAACCACTATGCTATCGACTCTGCCAAAACGGAGTTCCTAGTATTTCCATGCGGCAAGTCTGCGCCCATTATAGTAATGGGGAGCAAACCTTGCACATGCTTTACTGAGACTCTGCACCTACAGGCCATGGATTCTGCAGCAATTGCTGTGAACAGCTGTTCTCGGACAGGAGGGCGAAGTGCCCCAATTGTCGCAAACCACTTCAAAGGCGTGAAGGCCATCATGTATACCTGGAACTCATTGATTCGGAGACCATGGTAGCCAACAATGTGATTGATGGCCTGGAGAAGATGGACGTCGATACACCACTGGTGAGCGTCAAGAAGGCGGGGCAGAAGTTACATCATGCTGCAAGGATTGCATCCGAGGAATCTCTGGTACGCCATTACTTCGTAGATTTGTTCTCTAGAAAGCTATGACTTATGCTTACTTATGGACAACCAGATACAACTACGGAAAGCACTGAAAGACTTCATAGAGCGGATTATTCCTGGCTTTACCAAGCTGGAGGCGCAAAGAAAGGAAAATGACATGTTGCAAGATCAGTTACAAGAAAGCTACCAAGAAAAAGACGTACTAAGATCCAAACTGAGGGACCTCGATTCTATAGCTAAAGAGGCATCCCTTCTGAAAAGGTCTCTGGAAGACGCTGATTGCAGTGCCGAAAAAGCAATTCGGTTGGCCGAGAAAAGCAACGAAGAGCTGCAGCGGGAACGGCGGGGCGGGGAGCAGCTTAGGGCCGATATACTCAGCCTTAAATCTGAGAATGAACGCCTTAGAGATGCCAATGAGCAATACAAAACTAAGGCAAAACATGCTCCTTCAAGTTTAGGGTGCTTCAACTGACTATTGACTTGACTCAGACTGCAACCGACAAGGAGCGATATAAGAAACTCTACGCCAAATATACTACGCTGAAAGCCCAGCGCCTGGAGGCTTCGCAACTTCCACCAGATCCGCCACCAGTAAGCATTCTGTGATACACTATAAGCATCCTCTACTGAACGGCGACATCCACAGCAAAACCAGGCCGTAGGCCTCCGTCAAAGCGCCGTTAACATCGACATTCCGTCTTCTGTCCAACCTTCCTCACCTCGCTTAACCCAATTATCGGGTCTAGGTGACGACATCGAGCTTGATTTTCAGGGAGTGGCACCTCCAAGATTCAAATCAGACTGGCAGTTCCACAATGCGAATGACCATAAATCGGGTAGTCACAAGCGAGTAGTTAATCCAATGCCAATAGCGTTGGACAGAAAAGGGCACCCAACCAAACCTGTACAACTCGGACCTAGAGCTATTATACATGTGCGGCGTTGATGGACGTTCTTCGTTCATGTTGATTATTATATACCAGCAAACCAATACATCACTGGTTTCCGATAATAAGTAACCAAACCCCAAACCCAGACACGCAACAGGTTTTGTTGCAATGGAAAAATTCGTGCTCATACGTCGACATGCTATATGGAAGGAGTGGGCAACATAGATAGCAAGGACAATGGAAGAATGAAGATAGGTAATGATCTATTTCTGAACAACGACCGTTAGTTATACATGACCAGAGTACAACACTCATTATACGCACAAGGATAATGCCATCGAAGCGCTGCTTGAACCATGCCATCGTATCCTCCTTCTTGATGCGGTGCGAGAAGCCAATTCTCGCCTTTGCCTGTCTCCGCTTCGCTACCCGTGCACCTGGACGACCCATCACGACATAGAAGTCCATACCAAAGATACCGATTCCGGGATCGTAACGAGCGCCTAAATCGATGTGCTCCTGGATACCGAAACCGAAGTTTCCGGTTTCCGAGAAGTTCTTGCGCCTCAGCTCGTACTCCTTCACCTTCAGGCCGCGCTCCAGGATTTCCTCGGCCTTGGGTCCACGGATGGTGACATGAACGGCGATTTTCTCGTTACGACGGATACCGAACGTGCGGACGGTATAGCGGGCCTTCGAGGTGACGGGGGTTTGACCGGTAAGTTGCTCGAGAACTTTCGAGGCACGAGTCAAGCGATCTCCAGATTCACCGACGGAAATGTCTAGCAAAGCAGATAAGTTGAAGTTCCTTCGATTATGGGGCAATGGGACGCACTGATCACCAACTTCTCGATACGGGGCTCCTTCATGACATTGGTAGGAGTCGTTTTTTGGTCGGCCTAAAGACAACAGCAAATGAACACTATATTTCACATCATAGGGGTCTTGCTCACTGACCATTTTATCGACGGGCGTGGTTGGTCACTGTTTCCTACCTTTTGCCTAATGCCTGATTCCTGCTTGGGAACGTCCGTGCCGCGGTGGCTGAAACCTTATTTTCAGGTTCTGCACAGGTTTGTTCACTGGCCGTCAATATTTGCACTCCGCTTCAATCCCCGCTTTTTCGCTTCTGCAATCATGAGAATCTCTCCGTCATAATCCTGTCCGCCACTGCAGCTAGAACCGCTCTCATGCCATGTAGACACGGAACTTTTTCTAGACTCCCATTCAAATATTCAACTTCCACCTCGTTGTTATAAATGAAGCTGCGGAATTTCTCTGTCTGCATCAAGACCTATTTCTGTCTGACACCTTCGGACGATTATTCGTAGGGGTATGATTTCTGGATTCTGGGTCTTCCCTTGTCAGGATATATCCCATAAATTATATGCCCAATTGCATATTCGAAAACGCAGCATTTTCTTCATGTCAGGCAACAGCTGATTACTGTCTTTTGCTCTGTTCACATCATGGACTACTCGGCACCCGTGACCGAACACCGATGGGTAAATAGAAGGCCTCAATTCTACTTGCCATTGATTGTCTCTGTGTACGGGACACCTCTCGGGATATACACTTACTCATGGGTCTTCATAATCCAAATCTAGCATCGAAAATACCAATGGGCTAATGTTTTACTCTGGTGTGCTACTGATGTTATCGCACCAGGCTGATTTTTCACATGAAGCATTCTCACCCTAAAACACCCATTAAATATAGTTGTCCATGAAATGTATAGACAGCATTGCGGCGCATTGCGGTTGCTGAGCGACATGAGAGTTGATGCATTAGTCAGCTGTTTTTAAAGGTCGGTGTCGAAAATCCCCCGACCACGATAACTCCGCAGAATCTCTGAAGCAGGGATGTTTGCGTCATGTTCCTTGCCAGCCCGCCAACAGCCAGTGCGCATGACGACTACTTATCTGTAACAGCTTAGCCAATACATTCTTTTGGTCTCACTACTGGCTGCTCACCGCAAGAAAGCGTCTTCCAGTCGTGTGGCATACCAACCTGGAGCAGCCTGTAGGGTCCTGTAAGGCGGTCCTTCCGAGTCTCCGACGACTCTCGACCGCTCATAGCCGCTCATGTGCTGGGAGATAGATTTTGATTGACTAGATTTTCGTATCACTTGTCATGATGTTACCATGATTTGTTCCAAGTCCGGACGTTACTCGACCGAGCATGATTAATCTCGGCGGGCGAAGGCCACACACCTACATATTATACATTCCTGGCGCCTCCTGTAAAAACGATCAAAGTGCCATTCTTGAACGTTCCGGACCTCGTTCCTCTTCGTTCGCGCCCTCCCCACACCCAGTCCAAAAAGCATATATACCTTACCCCCACCAACGACCCCGCACGACAATTGCAAATCCATTTTATACCCCGAGCCATCGGACTACCTCAAAATGAGTATTTGTCGAATTTGTATCGACGACATCAGGAAGCCAGTATCGTTGCCTTGTGGTGAGTGAAGTTATACGATTCCTCATTCCTGACTCTGATTCCTTGGAACTAGGACACATATTTTGCAGTGAATGTATTGTGCAGACTGTGAAAAATGTTAAGCCTAATACGTTTCTGCATCCCTGTCCTATATGTCGTGCGATATACACGATAGGTCAGTAATTGCGTGGCATGCCCACAAGTACCTCACTGATTCTGTGCATTCTGTAGCCCCCATTAATCCTACGGCTGTCCCTCCCAATCTTCGCCCATTTATCACCCCTAGCATTCGTCGAGTTTATCTGGACACTCCTACTCCCGAAGAGAAAGGACAAGTTGAGCCAGCTAGTCAATTGGCTATCGCAACCATGACCACGGAGCTGCAGCGCCTACGAGCAGAGAATGAAGCACTAAGGAGTAACTGTGTCATGTGGCGGAAGCGCGCAGAGATGCACGGCGCCGCCAACTTGGGTCTGATCAACTTCGCAAAGGCTGTACGTGATCAAGCTGGACGGCTAGCCCGCGACCGCGAAACGCTCGAGATGCAGTGTCGCTCTCTCTCGCAAAAGGTAGAGGATTATCAGTAAGTATTCACATATCTTCAGTAGTGAACCATTCTGATCATGTCGATAGAATGGCAAAGTACTCTGACTTTGACTTGACCGAGCCACTTTTCGATGCCAATGACCAAAGCGACTTATCCAGGAAACCCGATCCTACGTCATTGCTCTTCGCCCCTCCGTTCCGCTTCCCATCCGAGTCTGTTGCTCCGTCAAAATCTCGAGGGAAGAAGCGTGCACTCCCAGAATCAGATGAAAGCAGCTTAAGAAGTGCATCCACATCCCCTAAACGGCCAGAAAAACGCAGTAAATCAGGAAGTCCTGATCCTGGGACGCCCAGTGATAGTTCCGCCTTAGAGAGCCTTCAGATTCCACTCATTAATTCCCTGGTGGGCTCTCCATAGTCACCAAGTAGCGCTCATATTCTCGCATTTTGATTCATTGTATATTTTTCTCTTTGCATTTCAGGGAGCCTCAAGCTTGAGTTTGTAAATTTTACAGGGACATTCATCAAAAAGAAACTGTACTACCTCCTTTTTCGACTGCTTATACCCATCATTTTATCTATGGCATATCTATACGTCATCATCATCTGTATAACTATCATGCACCAATAAATCTGTAGTTTAAGTCGTACTCGAGAATAGCACATGTACAGCTGGTTGGGAGTTTGTTGGGAGCGTAAAGCAAACATACTGTGATTACATGACACTGTTTATTCGTTGCCGATTGCTTCAGCGCTTCAGATTCATTGTTGTTTGTGTCGAGTTGGTGTGCAGCTCCTAAGTGGAAGTAGCCTTTCTAAGTTTGGCAATTCGCGGAACTTCGGTTCTCGGAATCTAGGCGGGTGCCGAGCGCTGCCGCCGGTCGCATCTCTCCACCCTCCGTCAGTCTTGTGTCAGTCAACTCTGCCGCTTTCATAACAACTACTCTGTTTTGTTCCTAACGCTTATCACCGACCTAATTGACATGCACGGGTGAAGAGTAGGAATGATGCTGCCTCCGACAGTAGCGCTCTCTCCATTCGATAACCCAGCGGCAGATGTAATTCTACGATCTTCCGACAAGGAGCCAACCGACTTCCGAACATTCAAACTACTACTTTCACTGTCCTCAAAATTCTTTGCTGAGACATTTACTCTCCCTCAGCCGTCCAATGCTAACTCGACCATCTATCGCGATGAGGGTGGCTACGAGTCGGGCGTTCCAGTTGTTCAGATGGCAGAAGATAAACACACACTAGGCCTTCTTTTGGGATTCTGCTTGCCGATTAGCGTTCATGAAGTCCCTAAATTGGTATCCCTTCAGGAAATCCAAAAAGTTCAGGAGGCTGCGTTCAAATTTGAAATGGAGGGTATTCAACAGTACTTACGAAGCGAACTTGTTTCACCACGTTTTGTTGAATCTCAGCCTTTTCGGGTCTTTTCAATTGCATATCGCTACGGATGGGATGATGAAGCTAGAACAGCTGCGCGATACACTTTGCGATACCCAATGAATGTTTCATATTTTCCAGAGCTGGAGTTTATCTCTGGCGCCACCCTTTACAAGCTGCAGGAGTATCATCGTATATGCGGTGAGGTAGCAAGCTCGCGAGTTTCGCTGCAACCAGCCCTAGCTGAGTCGCATGACTCTTGGACTTGGATAACATGTAGACAATGCCCCGAAGCATGGGATTCATCGAATGACAAGAACCATGTACCCGTCAGGAAGTGGTGGGCCGACTGGATCGATAATATATCCAAGGAGTTGCAAGTAAAGCCTTATGGCGACTCCATACGCAAATGGGATCTTCTGCGACGAGCAAAGCTACAAGCGGAAGCTTGTCCTAACTGCAAAGAAAGTGCCGCTGAAGATCTGGAAACGTTCGCTCTGGTTCTCTCTGTTGAAATAGAGAAAGACGTATCAAAGGTTTGTGACATTTCTGTGCTATGTCGAAAGAGGTAAAGCTTATACTCTTGTTAAATAGGTTGAAATCGACCTGGAATTTGACGACTGGTGTTCTGCGTCGTCATCGTCTGATTAACATATGCCGGGTAGATTTGGGGTGGATTTGGGTGGACGGTCACAACCGTGGAATCCGATTTTTGACTTTGCGCTGCTCGTGTTATGATTTGTCGACATGATTGTTCTTTTCATGTATGCTGTGTATGTTGTAATGATATTTGTATATTTGACGGCCCAAAAATCCATTATAGTTAGGTATCTCGCAGTTCAGCCCAAGTTCGCCGTCCGCGTCATCATTCACCGCTTGCCAAGGTCACCATGAACGCAGCCGGCCCGCGGCCGCAGCACCACAGTCAATGTGCGCGGCGACGGGCGCAAGGTGTGCACGCTGCCGCTGACACTCACTACTGACACTGATCTGTGCATGACCGGCTGTCGACTGCGTTACGCTGCGCTGCGCAACGTTGAAGCGCCGTCCCAAAGTGCTATTTAATCATGGACCCACTGGCCATGTATCTACCCGGTTACCGCTGGCACACAGAAACGCATATAACCAACTACTTCATTGCTACTTCTAGGTTTGTCATGAAATACATTATATATGGTCCATTAGTGATGAAGGTACTTTTAGATTTGATTCAAACCCGAATCTTCAGCTATAATGCTCCCTGAACATTACAGTCACACTCAAGAGTCAAAATCTTACATCGACCAGCTACCAGACGAATTACTTAGTGCCATCTTTTTCTTCAACTCGTCCAAGGGCTTTTATGAGGGAACGAACCCCTACGATGCTTACTCGACAACTCAAACTATCATCCAAGTCTGTAAACGATGGTACATGGTTGCCCTCTCGTATCCGGCTCTGTGGTCCAACATTATTGACTATCAACGTCATCCACCATCGAGAATTAAAGAATTGTTGATACGCTCGAAGCAATCCCCTCTTGATGTCGGCGAATCATCAGCTTTTCGGCAGATTCATCTTCGCCATGCCTACACAATGACGGTGCTGCAACACATTTTCGTGGAGTCGAGCCGCATACGGACCTTAAGCTTGCAAATTAGGATTAAACCGTGGAACTACATCTGCACCAATTTCCTAACGAAGCCGGCACCGCAGCTGGAGTATTTGAACTTAATTACCGCATGTCCATTCCCCGACTGCCTTTATCCCGGTCCCCTCTTCGCAAATAGTGCCCCGAAACTGAGAAGGGTGCATCTACGTCGTTGTTTGGTTGATTTCTCTGCGCCTGTCCTATATAACTTAACAGAGTTATCGGTCGCCGATATTTTAGGCCCAGGTATACTTGCCATGAGGCAAGCGGATCATCCTCTGAAAAAGGCTCCGACTGTAGCTGGCTGGCTGGACATCCTGAAGAATATGCCTTCATTAATATATCTGACTCTGGACAACGCAATAAGCATTTCGCCAGACGATGAAATGATCTCAGCTACACGACTTCCCGACCTCGCTTTTTTAACTGTTGGAGCGGACAGATCTCAAGAAGGATCTGCAATACTTCAGTGCCTTCTGGTTCCGGACGAATGCAGCGTGCGTTTAAGGCTAGGTTGCAGAGATGGTACCCGTGCCACCATCTCCACAGCTAGACTGCTTGCATTCCTGCAGAACCAACTAACTCATTGGCCAGAAAATGCATTGGATCGTTATCTTCAAGCTAAAATTCTCAGTGGCAATCGCATACACTTCGGCAATACCAGACGTGCTGGATACCTCTGGGATAAGACAGAGTGCTCTATCATTGAAGATCATTTCAGGACAACGAACGACCCTCTCGTTTGGCTAGTCATCTCTCTAGAAACGCCGGAAGACACAGTTCAGTTATTTAACCAGCTTCTTATGTTGTATAGGCCGACTTATGCATCCACCGCCACCCTGGATTTATGGATCGACGAAGAGTTTACGAGGACATTCTCATTATCTCGCATTGGAGTCTTGCCCGACATGCTTGGTTCATTCGCCACACTACGAACCTTAAATCTACTAGAGCAGTCGCCATTACGCCTTCTCCCATTGCTTCAGGCAACGTCACTGCCAGATTTTCCCCTTCTTCCCAAATTGCGCACTTTACAGTTGACACGGACGGTGTTTGAGGAAGTCGCATTATATGTTGCTGTCTGTGATTTTTTGAAATACCGGTTGGACAACCTCGCTCCGTTGTCCCATTTGCATGTTGTCGATGGTACGATTAACGGAGATGATCTTCAAAATTTACTCGTTCGTGTTGGTGGAGTAGATGTCACTTTCGAGACTTCTCGCCGCCAAATGGCTTTACTTGGCTGAAAGTCATTTCTACTCATAATGATGGTGAGCTTTCAGTATTACAATACAACTGGGTGTCGGCGTACTAAACATGCCCTGGTTAGAGCTTTGCTATTGTTACTTCCTCCCCTTGTTCATCAGACAGAGGCTATAGACTAGATTCAACGTCGTCATGTATCAACCATACGTTCTCATGTAGAAAAAGATAAACTAATGTAAGTTATACAGCTTGATGAACATAGTGCATATGCCGTTCAACGCTACTATGTATCTCATGTGTTGTACAGATGTCTTGCATGTGTATATGGTTTGCGAATCAACAAGTCAAGGCGACATCAAGGTACGCATCTAAGAATAAACCAGAGTAGCAACCAGTGGGTCACCGCCACCATGTAACCATCATGAAGAGTCTCATGCTTGGCCTGTCTGTACATATATAACTTCTGGAGGCCCTGGAATCATTGGAATAATACCACGTCATTCGTCGCGGGATGCAGGCTCCAACCCCCCGTCGCATTGTGGTAGATGATACCGATCCAGGCTTCGTCTATTCCAGTACATTTTTTGTCGACAGCACTCTGGGTAGTCAGGATGGAACAGGAAATTTCGGACCTATATTTGGATCAACTTTACACGGCACTAGGAGCAATGGCAGCTTCCAGTATACTTTCTCTGGTGCGTAGCACATTTGGAGCCGTTATTGCCCTCTCATCATTCATGCTCCTCGTTTGAATGTTTAGGCACGCAGATATTTGTTTACGGTTCAACATCAGGCGACGTGAAAGATCCAAACTGGGAGTGCTTCATCGACGAGATCAGTATAGAACGAACACCAGCATACCAGTTTGCGGAGAACAACTGGCCCCTCTGTTTCCACCAGAATCTTGTTGATGGACTACATAATCTTACTGTCACAGCGACAAGCAACGGGCATTCGTTTTTGTTTGATTATCTTCAATACACACCTTCAGCGAATGTTCCACTGGACAATGCTCTGGTACGGGTCGACTACACGGATGCTTCTATTAGTTACAGCTCCGCTTGGGTTGCAAATAACGGCAAAACTTCGACGATAACTCCTGGAGCACAAGCAATAATTAGTTTTGTCGGTACTGTGCATCATAAATCCACACTTTTCATGCACTGATATAGTCCAAAGGTGCTGAGTTGGAATGGTACAGTAGTATATCAGCAGGAGCTACGCGTGATTCATATCATGCTACATATTCTGTCGACCATGGATCAGCCATCCCTTTTGTGCTTCCAACGCTACTACCTTCTTCTACAAACATTACGCAGCACAATCAACTAATATTTCAGACGCCAAAACTTCCCCCCGGGCCCCATACGATCAATGTTACTTTTGCAAGCGGAAGTTCGATCCCATTGGAGCTTGATTATTTACTGATACAGAACGGGACACAACCTATCAACGACACTTTCACGTCGCAGACTGGGTCTTCCGTACCAACGGCTATGTCCACTCCCAATAGCAGTGAGAACATTTCAACGAAGAAGTCAGACGCAGGCAGTATTGCAGGCGGGCTGCTGGGCTCAGTTCTATTTGTTCTCAGCGTAATCGCTGCGTACTTGTTTTACCAGCACTACAAACGGACCCGACAAGGCAATAACCCCAAATTCCGAGAGATAATACCCATTCCCTTTGTTCACCAACAGCGTTCTGTCACTCCCAATCCCACCAGCAGAGAGGCTATCATTGCAACCCACACAAGTCATAACATTTCGGGCACGCAACCTTCGCAAGTTAACCCATTTCCCTCTCACAGGCGCAGGCAGAGTCACGGACAAAATAATCATGTACCACCGGCAAGTGCAGGGCCTAGTCAGGGCCCAGCTTCCGAGCGAATTGATGAAGCTGCAGATGAGAGCACTCCTTATTATGGTGGCTATCAAACATGGGGACAGGCAAAGGCAATGGAAGCGAAAGCTCACAGACATAGACAGAGAGATAGTTATATTTGATTTTCTTTTTGAAAACTGTGCTTAGTTCTCTACCCGAAGGGGTGTCTACTTTGATTGAGAAGAAAAGATCAAGTCTGTAGATATAGCGAATAGCTGTGTAGTACGAAGTGAAGCATCCAGACCGTTTGGGTGTGACAACAGTTGGTCTATTTATAGAATACTAGCTTTCAGCTTCTTGAAGACTATCATTCAATTCATCAACTTTTTTCTTTATCTCCCATCATCTTGTTCCAGACTGTAAAAGGCGCCGACTTACGCGTCTATAGGGCATGATACAGCTGGTACTTTAATCACATCGGCCAGAAGCAGCCGCCCATGTACGTAGCTCGCAACATTCACTAACTTCGATCTCTCGCACACCCAACAAGCCGCTGGCTTGCGTCACAGTCCCAGGCCGATGCATAGTACTGTGTACCCAGGTCGCTTTTGGACAAAGCACAGCTCACCCTATATAACGGGCATCTCAAGGCTACTTTGGACTAGGATAGTAAGAAGCTACTCCAGCGTCAAGAACAACTCTAGTCGAGGCCTTGCAATGTCCACCTTGGTTTCGAAAGCTCCGGTTCTGATCGTACGTCCCTCTCTACATCGTAATCCTACACTTCCTAGATGATGTTGTATTTGCTTAGAGCGGTGCTGGTCCGTCTGGACTTGTGCTCGCGTTATGTCTTCGCAAGAACGGTATACCTGTAAACATAATTGACAAGGAATTGGGCCCCAGGCTCGGAGAACGTGGAGCCGGTGTTTCTGTAAGAGACCATTTCTGCCTCCATGTCACAGCCATACTTACTTTCAAACACGTTCTGTAGCCGCGCTCACTTGAGCTTCATAAGATCCTCGGTACCTTTGACGACGTATACGGAGACGGCAAGCCGGTACCTTTGCGGAGAGAATACGATCCTTTGGACAACAAGAAGATCCTCAAGATGACTGCCTTGACATACAATCTCGAGCCGACCTCCGGAATTCCTCATGTTAAGCATTTATTTCGTACCTTTCAGTGTTGGGCCTAATATTATTGCAATTAGTCCAATCCGTTGTTTTTAGGACAGAACCACCACGAAAGAATCCTTCGTGAACACCTTGAAAAACTAGGCACTGTTGTTGAATTTGGGACAGAACTCCGGGGCTTCACTCAGTCTGCTCAAGAGGTTACCGCTGAAGTCGTCCATCGGACCACGGATGGGAGGGAGGAAACCCGCACATTGACCGCTTCGTGGCTGATTGGTACGGACGGCGCTCGTAGTGTCGTTCGCAAAACACTAGGACTCGACTTCATGGGTGAGACGCGCGACGGCGTCACGATGGTTACAGGCGATTTTAGGATGGAAGGTGAACCACTGGAGGTAATCTTGATCATAGCGTTCCAAGACAATGTACTAACAGGTGTTCTGCAGTTTTGGGAGCAATGGGGTGACCCTAAAGACAAAATGTGCGCGTTCTTGCCCCTGTCAACCATCTTTCATCTTATTAACCCTTGGGCGACGCTCTTGTGTATTAGCACTATGCTGCGGCCGTCGGCTCAGGATTCAGACATTGTCAATTTCTTAATAGCCGGCAAGGTTGATGCTGAGCAAGTCCTGTCCACTCCGCAAGCCACGATTGATGCGTTTTACAATATATCGGGACGCGATGATGTCCGTATCAAGGAAGTGGTATGGTCGTCGTTGTATAGGTAGGCCAGATGGACCGGACTCTCCGTGTTTTCTCTGATTGAGAACCGACAGACCCAATATTCGTATGGTCAAGCAAACCAGAGTCGGCAGGGTATTCATCGCAGGCGGTCAGTGCTATGCATGGCATAACGTATGATATGGCTGACCATTCTATGCAGATGCTGCTCATTGTCACAGCCCTACTGGAGGCCAGGTATACTTCTAACTAATTCGACTATGACAAAATTCGGCTAACACGCACCCGTGATGCACAGGGACTCAACTCCAGCATTCAAGACTCTGTAAGTATCCAAATAAGCACGGTGTATGTTGTTACTTATTCTTCCTCAGATCAACCTAGGTTGGAAGCTTGCTCTAGTCGAGAAGGGCTATGCCAAAGATTCTTTACTCGATACCTACGCTGAAGAACGTCTGCCGGTCATTGCAGAAATGCTCAACAAGACCACGGAGCTGCTCAACGAAACGTTAGGCAAAGTGGCTTCTCAACCTATTCATAAAAATCTTAGGGAAGACATGACTCAGCTGGGCATAACATACCGCGGAAGCTCTCTCATCCTTCAAGAAGGCCGCGAAGAACAATCCATCCAGAACATTGGCTACAATAAAGAGAGCGTAACTGCGGCACTTGCTGGAGACCGCGCTCCGGAAGCGCCAAATCTGGTAGACAGCTCCGGGAATATCTCCAGTATCTACGGCCTCCTCTCTCCCTCTTGCCATTCCGCTTTCGTTTTTGGGAGCAATTATGCCGACAAGGATCTCGGCGCTATCTCTCATGTCATTGATCGCCAGCCGACAAACACTGTGAACGCTTACGTTGTCCATCGAGCAGAGGAGAACGCCTCCCCAAGTGCTGCGAAAAAGTTCCAGAAGGACTTTGTGGATAGCGAAGGGCATGCATACTCCAACTATAATATCACAGAGCCCTGCGTCATCATTGTCCGCCCAGACGGTGTTATTGGGGCTCGCGTCAATCACGCGTCCGCTGTCGAGCAGTACTTCAGAGGTGTATTCACAAACTTGTGATCGTAACTTTTGGTAGTTGTACAGACTCTCAGGTAAGTAAGTAGTTGAATGGCGGACTCCAGCGTAGATCTAGGTAGGTACGTGTACGTAAATTATATGTAAACTTCATTATGTTCTCGAAAGTAAGCGGAGTAAGCGGAGGTATGCACTAAGCTTGAGTGGGTGTTGCGCGGACGCCCGCCTCTTTGTATAATTAGTGCCCAAATAGCGCCATGAAAGGCAGGACTTATTGGGCAACGTACAGATTTAAGCGCTTCGATAATTCCACGCCTCGGCGATATAAATACGACCGGGCTGCAACCTTTTCTGATGCTTGAATTGTGATTAGCTTTTAGGGCAGGGGAACATGTCTAACAGTGCCCTTGTCATCACAAGCGTGGCCATTCTGATGTGTTCCAGAGAAGGCAAAAAAGAAAGCATTGAAGAAAGTGAAGGGACGGGCTGCAAGAGAGAAGATACGTCTGTGGCGCGAATGATAAGCGCATGGGGTTATATTGCCCTCTTAATTTAGCAGCATTGCCATCAAAGGCCATCAGTCACTGTTCGTCTTATAGATATCACCATTGAAATTGCCATGAATGTTGACATACCCCACTTCTCTCTCCCCGTCCATACTGCTCGCCCATGACCGACTGATTTTGCGTTCTCCCGGTGTTTTCAGCCTATGATTTTGGTCGACGCCGCAAACATCAACGGCTTGCTCGCCGGGATTGCCGCGCTCGCCCAGCAGTATGCGAGCACCGACGCGGGGTATATATGGCAGGCCCAGCGAACAGTGTCGGAGGCGCGGTATGCAATTGCGGCCATTTTTGCTCTTCAAATTTACGAATGGATAGCTGGGTATGTTGCTTTCATGTTGGTATAAAACGATGACCTCTCACAGCGTCTCACGCCCACTTTGCGCAGACTGCGGGAGGAAATTCAACTGGTGAGCAATGATTTTCTTTTCCAGAAAAATACAACTGAGTCGCCCTCTACATAGATTCATCGTGCAAAATGGACATTCATCAAGAGTCTCTACCTTTGTTGCCGATACTACCCTCTTGCTCTCTGGTTGGCCGTGATGTGGGCATACATAGGAAACCATGATGGGGAGACCTGTGGTCGCGTCGCCCATCCTGTGCACGCAATACTTGCTCCATGTGTAAGCATTTTAATAACAATGCTTCTATGTATCTTATCCTGGTACCCAACTGACAACTGTCACTCTCTGTCCGAATAGCAATTTTTTTCCCAAGGTGAGTATGAATGCCAGATGCTGTCCCACGATATCAATTCCTGACGACAGGCTGCTCCAACAGCGGTGATGCTTATGAGAGCCTATGGATTTGCGGGACGAAGCAAGCGCATCTTGGCACTCTTGGGAACGTTTTATGTAGCCCTTTTAGGGATTGACGTTTGGGCGTTCTGCACACCCGTAGAACTGCCTCCACAAGCGTTCTACACTCTTTTCGATATCTACTTTGGCGGCACAGGCTGTTATCCTAACTATGGGAGCAACGTCATGGCGATACGGATTGGGGTGAGTAGAAAGCATGTATTTGAACTGGGTGGGAACTTCAAGCTGATTGAAAGGGCAGGCGTCTATGGTACCTAACACTAATTAGCTGCCCTTATATGCAATAGAGCTGATTTAATCTCAGCTCGCGGCCATCATAATGGATTTCCTATCCCTCATTGTGGTTGTGGTCGTACGTGCAAGTACTTTATCGTTATATTTTTGTCTTAACCTTTTTTTTCCAGCATTGTATACACTCAGGATGGCATCGAGACGTATCTTTGGCACGATACTTTGTTAATCAAGGCAAGCCCCAAGCCATGGCAGGGCCTCTGACATTGTCCTAATCCAGATATGCTCTGTGCAGGTCTAACAGCTTTTGCATTCGTTGCTTGCATCGGTGTCACTACCGCAATAACATTCTTTCGGTGCGGCATAGCATGCATTCACAAATAATAATTATAAATAGTCTCTACTTTCAGACCACCGAGATATCACACTGGAGTTGGAATCCCTCTAATCTTGGTGATTCCGAACCTAGTAGCGTGTCGAGTGTGAGCAACATTTCTGTACCATGAAGCTTAGAGCTAACATACCCCTTGCATGTAGCATCTTACAACTGCGAACACATGTAATCCCCACCTTCTCTGAGATTGAACGCAGACACTCTGGCCTCGTCCGCGATGCTTTTCCTCCCCATGGGCGCGGCTCCGAATGGGTATTAGAAGAATGTACGCCATAGAACCAGCCCGGCTGCTCCATCTTCGTCTAATCCTGACACCCCCACCTCGAGACTACTTACCGCACACGAACACCGCTCCCTACCTTACTACTTATCGACCTATTTAACCCCGCCGTAGTTGATCAGTCTGCTGTCGAGTTGCTATCGTTTATCCAGCAATCATTTATACTGCACATAGGATACTCATCCATTTCTTCTACTTAGATCCGCATCTTTAGTTTCACGCAAAAAGTGTACAAATTTTCGTCTGTCTGCCCGCCGTCCGAGCGGACGCAATGTATGTACATATAGTAAACAAAACCAGCGTCGCGCGCGCTCTGAGCCCTGGCTTGCTTCACCTCGGCTAAGTGACTGCGAGAACAGGGAAGCTGTATGTGGTATCTGCGGTAGGGCGATGACGATGCGCCCGACAGCGGGTGTAAAGCACGGAGACGATAGGAGTGCGCGGTTGGCCTCAGGTTTATTCTCCGAAAGACTTAATTACGACTGCCAAGCCCAACTATTGGTTATGTTTTGTACACCACCATATGTCTGCATGACATGTGCATACCGCATTTAATACCATAATAGACGAGATGTGAACAGCGACAGTCTAGGCCCCACGTTAGCGAGTAAATGCTCTCACGGGAAGTCATACACTCAAGCTTGTTATGTACGGATTGCGGACGCTCGGACAACTGTATTGATATGTTTTACCAAAAGGTTTTATGTGCTTACACCTCTCGGAAGGTAGATACGTAGTCGCCGTCATTGCTTAATCGCTTCCGCTCTTGAAGGGATAATGTCCTGTTTACTCAAAACAAAGTATGAAATATGCACTGAGCATGGATGTATGCGCAAAACTCTCTATTAAGTACCTATGTGCTTTCCAGTTCAGTCTCCTTTTCTTGTAGAAATCAAATAAAAGAGTGATTTGACACAGGTACTACAGCTTAAACCCTGTGCCTTGTAATCCGAATTAAACGATCAAAATCGGAGACTACGCTGTAGGTGGGCCGATGGATAGCACACAGCGACGGTTTCAGGTCGCCCTGAATTGCCATATTATAGCCCAAGATACCACAGCCTTGAATGCGAAACTAGGCCAATGGGCCTATGATCCTGGGATAAATCAATTATCCCCCTGCAAGGTAAAATCTAGCTAGTCTTAATTGTTCAACAGCCTCAACCTTTAGCATTTGACAGTAAGTGATATTATATATTACAGCGTTCAAGAACGCTCGTGGTGTGCCAAATTTAAAACTTACCTAAACAGGTACTATAATTTGTTGCCATTCCGGGTTATTTACTTGCCTATTTAGGATCTCGATCACATACATACTCCAAGGTTAGAACAGTCTCCCCAGAGTTGGTACCTCAAGCTATATCCAGCCACACATGAAATTTGAAAGCCCAATACAAGCACCTGCATAATTTAAGTGTATTGGAAGAAAAAGACCAAATACAAACAGTATATTTAAGTTAAGGGTATACGTGCATTCAATCGTTTTTGAGTACGCAAACTTGTGACTAATAGTAGATGCAGGGAGGAGCGGATATGCTACTACTTGAGGCTCATCGGGGCAAAAAGACGAAAGACCAGGAAAACACATAATGACAAAATGGATGTAATAGTAATAAGATGTGAAGAAAAATAACCAAATAAAAAAACACAAGAGATCGACTCTGCAAATATACCCCCAAGGAAGGAAAGGTAGTTCAAGAAACATGCAGCAAGGGCATCAGGGCCAGGGCGCATGGTGAGTAAAGAGGTCTTAAAACAACAAAACAAAAGGAGTCAACGCGTTTGATGAAGAGATGAAGCGGCAAGTAGTAAAAAAAGGAGAAGGCGGGGGAGGAGGCTGCCCAGTTAATATTATGATCATGATTGACGTGGCGCACATCAGAATTAACAATGCAGGCAGGAAGAAATGGGGATTTGTAACATTATGAAAATAAGCAACACATAGATGGATTGCTGGTCCAGGCAGTGACCAGGAATTGAGCAGGAACGAGCTCCAGAATCAAAAAGAAAGACAAAGGCAGCTCATCTCATATCCAATCTACATGTGAAAGGTCCCACTATATTCTAGCCTACATACCCCCGTATGCATCGCCATCATCGTAAAGAGTGTGCGAAGACATGCCTCTAGCATGTTGTTTGGGAGCGGCGCTAGTTGCCGCAGACGACGCGCTGCCCTCCCCACTAGACTCGTTGCGCACAGCCATATCGGTGGGCTTAACCTTGTGGTCACGCATAGCTGCGAACTTGGCAGTGTTGGCATCCTCCTCGTACGCAGGGGGCGCGCCACCGGACTGGGTCGGCTGGCGCCGGTGGTTCGAAGCTTCAGAGGAGGTTGAATCGGTTAAACTATTCGCAGAGTCTCTGAGGGAGGACGCAGGAGCCGGAGTCGCGGCGGGGGCAAGAGGATCAGGTGAAACAGAGGGTGAATGCGGGTATGGGTTAGGCAGGGCGCCACCGGTGGGTTGAGGGGCAATACCTCCTTGTCCATATCCGAACATCTGTGGTTGCTGTTGCTGCGCGAAGCGGGCCTGAGATTGTTGCTGGTAAGGGGAATAGTGTGGGTATCCTTGATTCTGTTGGTATTGAGGGTACCTCGGGTCCGCACCATAGGCTGCATATGCACCGGGGCCGTAGGTGCCGGGAATTGGTGGAGCGCCGAAACCAGCCTGATCGTACTGAGCGCCGTTATAGGGTGCAAGAGGAGGAGGAACGCCGTATGCACCAGGAATTGCACCGAAAGCTGCGCCAGAGGTTGGGGTTTGCGGAATAGGTGCATAATGGGCGTTGCCGCCGAAATGAGGAAGGACTGAGCCTGCGTCACTGCCGTACAAGGAGGGAGGAGCGGACGGGATTTGAGATGCACGATCCGAGAAAGGGTAGCTCATAGTGGGCGGAGGAAGATTCCTTGGGACATTCACAGACTGAGCGGCTTGTTTCTTACGCTCGATCATGGAGGGCGGGCGCGGGCGCAAAGATGCCTTTTCGTCTTTCTCATCGAGAATAACGGCAGAGCGCCGGAATTCAGCTGCATCGAAACCACCACGGTTCTTGACTCTCTTGCGCAGTCGTCTTAAGAAGAATCCAGCAACAAGGCAAATGACGAGAATTCCGAGCAAGACACCTCCAACAATTCCAAGAATCGTCCCAGTTCCCAAGCCAGAGGACGGTGCAGCGGTTTGCGACGCTGATGCATCGACTGCGGTTTGAGAAGACGAGATCGACGGAGACGAGCTGGTCTGGGTTGCAATATTTGTACTTGGAGTCTCCGGAACCTTGGGAATGATGCTTGCAGCAGACTGTAGAAAATGTCAGTGATAGACCTGAACAATGACGCGAAATGAAAACGCACGGATGATGTTGACGAGGAGGTAGCAAGCGTCGAAGACGAGGTAGGGTTGGACGAGCTGGAGCTGGACGTCGAGGAAGACGACAACGTCGAGCTGCTTGAGGTGGTGGAGGAGGAGGAAGTAGAAGAAGAGGTTGAGCCAGTGATTGGCACTTTGGGGGTGACGGTGGGTGTAAGCGCAGGTTTGGCGGGAGTGGGGGTAGTTGGATCCGTAGGAGTTGCTGCTGCTGTTGCGGGGAGGTGAGCACATGTTTGGAGGAATGATTGGATGCAGACCTTTTGCTGTTGTAGAGGCAGACGTGCTAGACGACGTTGGAGCAGCTGCACGAGGGACGATGTGCTTGCCCTTGTGGAGGTGCATGATAGCGCGTTGGGTGAGAGTCATAGTAACGTAAGCCAAAGAAGGACAAAAGAGTGGAGAGAGAAAGGATCGTGAAGGAGCTTGGAGCAAGCGTCTAGCTAGTCGCCGCTGGCGCGACTGACAGGAAGAAGAACGGGGGAAAGGAAGACTGTGGGAATTCCGCATCTCCTCAATTAATGAACCTCTCACTACCGTTGCTACCGACTATCATCATTCCCAATTTCATTATCGCCATCATGTCATCCTCAGCCCCCGGCGAACACATCGTCCCTGTGAAGGTGCTCACCAGTCAGCGCAACTGGCGAGGCAACTCCCTTGTCGCGGATTTGGCGGCGGTGATGTTTGGGTTTCGTTACCCAGTTTGCACTAGTCCAACCGGTCGGCTCCGTCCCTAGTTCCTGCGACCACTTTGAATAAACCGGATATCATACCGGGATCCACTCTGAGCGATTGCAAAACGCGCATACATGCGCCAAATCCGTCTTACAACACACCAGGCAATGACATGTTTGCTGAGCAAGAAGGAATAAAAAAAGAGCAGCATGCTTGAGAACGTGTCGCGGTATTTAAGCGTATCTTATTTTGGTCTTACGAATATATGACCAATGGGCCTATAATTAATCGTTCATAGCGCCTCTTCATCGACCGCTGAGGTACTATGACTCTGAAAAGCGTGCTGGCCCTGACCTCAGTTGTATCTCTGCTCAGCTTACTGCTTTCACCTTCTGAGGATCCAATTGTGTTACTGGAGGATACACTGATCATTGGCACCAGATATGGCGAGGTCGACTTCTTCGGAGGTATTCAAGCCTCTCCATTGTTTTAATGTTGCATGCTTACTTGACACATCAAACAGGAATACCATACGCAGAACCTCCTATTGGCGATCTACGCCTGAATTTTCCTGTACTCTCCACTACAATCAACGCGAAGACCTTCGATGCGACGCGTTCGGGTCCTGGCTGTTTGCAAACGGTAGTACCTCAAAGTGTCATCGTATTCCTCACTACTTAACTAGCACTGACTATGACAAACACAAGCCCCCAGCACCGAGCGGAATATGCGAAGACTGCTTGACGATGGATATATATCGCCCAGCTGGCATATCACCCGGCCCAAAACTTCCTGTCCTCTTCTGGATCCATGGGGGCGGCTTCATTGGTTTGTCTTGGTAATCAGCTTCCTAGAAAACTCTTCTGACAACTATCAAGTCGGTGCATCTTCATACTACAATGGATCAAGCATAGTTGCGCGAAGTATCAGTAGAGTTTGCATTGTTTAATGTTTTCCATCATACAGATACTGACCGTCTACAGGGAACCCCGATCATGTTCATCAGTGCTAATTACCGCCTCGGTCCACTTGGATTTCCCAGGGGAATAGAAGCAGGTCAGCGGAGAATACTGAACCTCGGGCTTCATGACCAACTTGTAGCTTTGGAATGGATACAAGAAAACATCCATAATTTTGGAGGCGACAAGTCCAGAGTATTTTCTTTACTTGCTTTGCTGAGTTGAAAGGTTAAAATAATTTCATAGGTCGCAATTCAAGGAGAAAGTGCCGGTGTTCTATCTATACAAACTTTCCTCCTACACTCAAGAATTAAATCGTTAGCGCGTGCTGCAGTAAGTATCGATACCGATTGCGCATCCTTAAAAAATGAATTCATACATACATAGATAATGCAATCGGGAGGCCCGCTACCTATATTTGGTCCCGAACATTATGAAGGCAGCTGGCAAACATACGTTGCAGCTATTCCATCGTGCGTGTCCACAGTTGGCACAAATAACACCTTCGACTGTATCCGGCGCGCAAGCTCGTCCTCGCTTAATCAAGCAATTATCGACAGTAATGCTGGGTTTTCGAACATGTCATTCTTCCCTGTGATCGACGGTCCAGGAGGCCTCATAGTCAACCGCTTTTCAAGAATCAAGGCCATGGGAAACATACCTATTCTACATGGTGCCAACTGCGACGAAGGTACATTAGGCACTCCCGTGAATATCAGTTCTACAGACGAGGTGCAAGCTATATTAGAAACCTTGATATCGCCCCCTCTTGTCTCACCGGATGAAGTCGCAAAAGGGATGCAGAAGGCTATGAAGCTATACCCGGATATTCCTGCCCTCGGGTCGCCATTTGGGACTGGCGACGATACGTTTGGGCTGAGCAGCCAGTACAAGCGCTTTGCTGCGATAAGTAAGTGTATTTATAAAGCTTATTAACCAGTGCTGATCCTAGAATAGTGGGCGACCTCGGTATCCACTCCTCCCGGCGCACACTCGGCCAGCAGATGTCCGCGAATGGCGTTCCAGTTTTTGCATACCACTTTATGGACCGCGATGCGGTGGTGTTTCCTGAATTCGCGCCTGCACAACCCTCCGGGCCTTTGGGAGGTGTGTCATAACTATTTGCAAGGCTCGTACAAAACTCAAAAAAGGTAGTTGCACACAGTTCCGAGATACCATACGTATTCGGGACACTCGTCAATAAAACTCCGGATGCGGCTGCGTTGAGCAGGGTTATGCAGGACTACTGGATATCCTTCGTGACTAGCCTCGACCCGAATGACGCGTTCGGAGAAAAGCGTACGTCGGCTCTCGCTCACTATTATTGGTTGATTGTGTGTATCTAACTGCGACACGCTTTTAATCATCGCAGGTCCAAAGTGGGATCGATATGTACCGGGACATCAAGCAGTTCTGAGCCTCAACGGGAAGGGGTTGGTTATGGCACCGGATATTTATCGCGAACAACAGATTTCGTTCTGGCAGAATAATCCTGACTTACTTCATCGTTAGGTCATCATCATTATTATTGCTTTATCCGCCAATCTAAGCTTTGAATAAGCTATATTTTATCTGGTGACCTAGGTGTGCTGCATGTATGACACGCTTCCGAGGGGGCGTCATGTCGAGAATTGTCGAGAATTCATGCCCGGTCCGTTGATTCGAATTGAGAATTTGGCAAAGAGGGAAGCTAAGCCCCATGATTTAACGAACCCGGATGACTTTTTTCCATTATGTCCACATCAAGTAAATGTATGCCTTCTGCTTGTCTTCTAGCGTCATCAGCTCATCACCGACCAATCTATTCTCACAAATCGAACCATCCACATTACTGAACGCTCTGAAACAGACCCCCTTAACCGCAGCTTCTGTGCCTGTAGCGTCATTTATTTGTTTGCACCGACTTGCAGCTGACGACATACAAGACCGGTCATATTTGTCGAAGTTACTAGAAACAATCAGGATAAGCCTGCCCTGCGATGACCACTGGGACTGGGTCTGATATAGGTCTGCGTACGGCTGCGTAATGGTTTATATTACGATGCTGACTCTAGGACATATACATGTACGCTTTGCCGTGACCGCTGTGGTCCTCTGGCGCCTGCGAGTTGGGATGAAAATGAATATATGTGGCCCAAATGTGGCCAGCGCATTACCAATCTGCTAACTGCTTACATTGCGGATATTCAGTCGTTGTCTAGCCGAAATCCCTCTTTTTTCCGGGTAACTTCTCTCTTCGACGAACAAAAATGACTCGCACTGTCTGTTTTTAGATTCTTTAAATTTGCATAAATAGTCAAGCCTTTCGTTATTCGTAGTAAGCACCCCTCGAGAATGATTAACCTGTTAATCCTAGCTATATCCAGCGTTGGTCTGCTGACTGGCGCCGCTTCCGAGCCCGTCGTTCGACTGAACAGTACAAACATCACGGGTAGCCAATTCGGCAAAGTCGAATTTTTCGGAGGTCAGTTAAATATCTATCTGTATACAAAGGACTCAGTCATGACAAATGCAATTCTTGCTTTTTCAACAGGCGTACCGTATGCTGAACCGCCCTTGGGTCCACTTCGACTAAATTTCCCCGTCCTGTCTACTTCCATAGATGCGAAGGATTTTGATGCAAGGCAGTCTGGTCCTGGTTGCCTGCAAACGGTATGTAATATTTATCCCACCGTAACATACACGGCTCTGGCTGACGAGTGCTGCCGCTAGCCTTCACCCCCAAGTGGCATATCGGAAGACTGCTTGACTATTGATGTATATCGTCCTGCTGGGATCACACCAGATGTCAAACTTCCTATCTTGTTTTGGATTTACGGAGGTTTGACCATCTCTTCTTTGATTTCATGACCAACTATATTGACACCAATGCAACCCTTGAAGGTGGATTCATCGGTATGTTCGATTCAGCTTCTGCCAGAGATTAGTGTTAATACTCTGGAAGTCGGAGCGTCTTCGTTCTATAATGGAACAGACCTTGTCACACGGAGCATTGACAGAGTGAGTTCATACTACTTTCATTGCTTCAAATGTTAATGTCCATTGTCTATAGGGCACCCCGATCATATTCATAAGTGTCAACTATCGCCTTGGTCCACTTGGTTTCCCCCAGGGTATCGAGGCAGGTCAGCGCAAAATATTAAATCTAGGCCTCCACGACCAACTCATCGCTCTGGAATGGATTCAAAACAATATACATAATTTCGGAGGTGATAAATCGAAGGTGCCTATCACTTCCTATCGTATCACCCGGTTCTACTAATACTGAAGGAACACGCCAAAGGTGACGCTTCAAGGAGAAAGTGCGGGTGCTCTTTCCATCCAAGCTTTCTTCCTGCAATCTAGGATTAAAAGCCTAGCAAGGGCTGCTGTAAGATATAACACACTTTGTGCCAATTGTGTACTGAGCTGTTAATATTGATTAGATCCTAGAATCTGGTGGCAGCGAGCCAACCTATGGCCCCGAGCGAAACGAAGCTAATTGGCAGGAATACATCGCAGCTATACCCTCGTGTTCGTCTTTCGCCGGCTCCAATGACACCTTCGATTGCGTCCGGCTTTCCAGTTCATCATCCCTGGCGCAAGCCATAATCAGTACGAACGCCGGCTTCTCAAACGGTTCTTTCTTTCCCGTTATTGACGGTCCCGGGGGCCTCATCGTCGATCGCTTGTCAAGAATAAACGCCACGGGATATCTTCCGTTACTTCATGGCGCAAACCTGGATGAGGGGACTATTATCACTGCCCAAAACATCAATTCCACAAGTCAAGTAAGAGATATGATTGAGGCATTCATTTCCCCGCCTCTCCTCGGACCGTCACAGTTCAATAACAACTTGACGGAAATGCTTCGTTTGTACCCAGACATTGCGGCGCTTGGATCGCCATTCGGTACTGGAAATGAAACGTTTGGCTTGAGCAGCCAGTACAAACGCTATGCTGCTATATGTGCGCCGATTTGCAAATCAATGGCTACTGGCATCTGACCTTCATTTTGTAGTTGGAGACCTTCTACTCCATTCATCGCGTCGCACTGTCAGCCAACAGGTGTCCGCACTCGGGCTTCCGGTCTTCGCTTACCATTTCATGGATCATGACGCTGTCGTGTTCCCCGAGTTTGCACCTGTCGATTCGGCTCCGCGATCCCTTGGAGGTGCGTCTTTTTGAATGGAATATTTTTGGAGTATTCACAAAGCCAAATTGCAGTGCCACATAGTTCTGAAATCCCCTATGTCTTTGGCACACTCGTTAATAAAACCCTAAATGCAACTACACTCAGTGTTGTTATGCAGAATTATTGGATTTCCTTTGTCAACAGCCTCGATCCGAATGACGCCCATGGCGCAAATCGTGCGTTGATCATTGCTCTGCTCTGCGCTAATCTAAAAGTACGACATACTACAGGTACCGAATGGACGCAGTACACGCCGAAGAACCCTGTGGTTTTGAATCTTGACGGAGATGGATCTGTTGTCACTCAAGACAATTACCGTGCGAAGCAGATTGCGTTTTGGCAAAACAACCCTGACTTCCTGCATCGTTAACCATTTTTTATGGATGTCGTATACTATACTTTGCTTCTGTGGCACCTGCTAATGGATTTATTGTTTGGAGAAAATCATTTCCGTTTAGGCATCCAAAATATCATTGAGTAAGATGCGTCAGGCTTATGGGCTCTGGAGCAGCTCGAAAAATCCATTCGGCTATTTGTCAAGTGTGCGTGCACCTTCCCAGTCAAATCAAACCGACGGAGTGGGCCGCCTAGAGCAGGCGCGCTTCGCGAACCTGTATGAGGCACTGACCCTCGGAGTCCTACATTCATTCCAGCACTTCGAAAAGTATACACCTGCTGGAAGGTGACTGGTTGCTTAAACTTATCAATGTCAATTTCAATAATCATATTGGAAACTTCCAGGAAATGCTGACGGACGCCACTATGATCCGTCGAAGGGGCATTTTGGGGGGTCGTTACCTTAACAGGCGTCCCTTCACCACCCCAACTCTGAATAGTCACTCGACAAGTATACCATTCAGTCGACCAGCACATGGGAAAAAATCATTCAGTTAGAAGCTACTGGTCTTACGCTAATCGGATCCCTTGATGGTATATAAGTAGGTGGACCTCCTTGCACTTTTCCATGTCGTAATCGCTCCCGCAGAATATGGGGGGCATAGTCATCTTTCTCGTTGCGATCGTCAGCAAACTGCTGTCCTACACTCCCTCCCCCAGCGTTCAATTTGGTGGCACACATGTCATCGGTAGCAAGTTTGGCGACGTGGAATTCTTTGGAGGTATATCTGAGCTTGTCTTTTCCCGTATTTTTTTCTCTTAGACTTAGCAAACAGGCATACCATACGCAAAGGCACCCGTTGGGGAACTGCGTTTGAATTTCCCTGTCCTCTCCAAGAGCATCAAAGCAAGGACTCTCAATGCGAAGACCTCCGGACCTGGCTGCATTCAAATGGTATGATACTCAGTTTGTGAAGTTGACATTCCTTACACAATGATTTTATTCACTACGTCCAGCCTCCTCCACCAAGCGGAATATCTGAAGACTGTTTGACTATGGATATCTACCGTCCAGCTGGACTACGTCACGACGACAAGCTTCCCGTGATGTTTTGGATTTACGGAGGTGAGTGGCAAGTGAGTGTACGTCTGCAAGTGATCTAATGGTGCGATTAGGTGGTTTCACTGGTTAGTTCTTTTAAAGCATTGGGGTCTAGGTGAAGATCTGATTTATACCTCATCAAAGTTGGAGCGTCTTCGTATTATAATGGGACTGAACTAGTGGCGAGAAGCATTGACCGGGTAAGCCATCTAATCTCCTTCATTCAATGCGCATGTTAAGTGTGGTTAAATTCTAGGGCACGCCCATTGTATTCGTTGCTGTCAATTACCGCGTTGGTCCACTAGGCTTCCCCCAAGGGATTGAGGCTGGCAAACGCAAGATGATGAATCTGGGAATGCATGATCAACTTGCCGCGTTGGAGTGGATTCAGGAGAATATTCACGTTTTCGGTGGCGACAGAGCAAAGGTATATTTATATCAATAGGGCGCTCATGATGAAAGTTCCTCACCCTGTTGATTATTTATAGGTGACAATCCAAGGAGAAAGTGCTGGGGCTGTTTCCATTCAGACTTTCATCTCACAGCCTAGAATAAATAGCCTGGCGCGAGCAGCGGTAAGCACCTTCAAATTAAAATCATTAAGTGCAGGTGATGAAACGGCAAGCACCTTTAGATTATACAGTCTGGCGCCATGCTGCCTGTGTTTGAGCCTGAAAGGACAGAAATCCAATGGCAGCAATTTGTAGCAGCCGTGCCCGATTGCCCATACGCCGCCGGTACGAACAATACCTTTGACTGTCTCCGCAGCGCCAGCTCGCAGTCTCTTGAGGAAGGCTTCGCCCGCGCCAACATCACCTTTATGAACATGTCCTTCCTTCCCGTGATCGACGGCGCGGGGGGCCTTATCGTGGACCGCCCATCCCAGATCAACGCGCGGGGCTATTTGCCCCTACTCATTGGCGAGACTCTGGACGAGGGTACGCTGTTCGCCCCACAGTTCGTAGACGCCGAGGCGCATATCCGTGGGCTCGTCACCGCATTTGTCGCGCCGTCGCTCGTCAGCCAGGAGATCTTCGATGAGCGCATGGAGCAGATCCTCGAGCTGTACCCCGACGACCCCGCGCTCGGTGCACCGTTTGGAACCGGGGACAAGACGTTTGGCCTGAGCAGCCAGTACAAGCGATGTGCCGCCATTCGTGAGTCGTTGCATCTCTGTTCTGTTCTGTTTTATCTCGAATGTACGCTGACGTGGTGTAACCATTTATGCTTGAAGTGGGCGACATCTTGATCCACTCGTCGCGACGCATGATAACCCAGAAGCAGGCGCGCAACGGCCTGCCTGTGTTCGCCTATCGGTTTGTAGACGGAGACGCCACTGTCTTCCCGCAGTTTGCCAATCCCATGGCGGCGCCAGGATCCCTCGGAGGTATGTTCCCCCCAAGCTATACGGTGTCTTATTGCAATAGTCACTGAGCGTATATCGCAGTTACCCACAGCGCTGAGATCCCGTATGTCTTCGGCACGCTTGTCAACAGGACGCCGGGTGCGGCTACATTGAGTGTGACGATGCAAGACTACTGGATCTCGTTTGTCAACAGCATCGAGCCGAACGACGAGCACGGCAATGAACGTGAGTTGTCTGTTTTATTTCAATGCGTACCTTTATGGAGACTTACGCTCCTCAATTAGGTCCGAAATGGGAGCAATATACTTCCCAAAGTCAAGATATCCTGACTCTCGATGGGGAGGGTATCGAGATGTCTCCGGACAATTACCGCCAGGCACAGGTCCACTTTTGGCAGGAGAATGCCGATTTCTTGCATCGCTGAACAACGCAGGCGACCAGTGGCTACTATTTTAAATTGTTTATACATTCTTTTATTTGACTTACTACAGGACTGACTACTCATCTACATAATAATAAGCGTTTTGATATTTCAATGCAGAGGAAATTGGTGATTTATTTTTATTCGATACCACCTACCTACTACTTTGCTACTACTTACTTGCTAAATTACTACACTTCTGGATGCACATATAGTTCGGGTAAAATAAAATTTATGTGAAGTCGTATTTACACAGCAAAGTAATGCAGTATACTACTTAGTAGCTGGAACGTCAAACTTTAAAAAGAGACCCGAGTTTGACTTGAATCTCATTAAGCGCCCACAGTGACTATAAATACTTAAGTATCTCACTCGACGGTGGCACTGGACTGTAACACTTGATTTTCAGTTCGATTTCTTGTACTGAGGCTGGAAAAGCTAATTAGTTAGAGGAAGAGGGAGGCATGGTGCCTCTTACTGTCTGTGTATTGTGTAGGATCTCGCTGGTAGTTGATTATGCTGTGCTCCAACTTTGCTCAAGCTTTGCTGCCAAGGTTCTGCGCGAATCGTGGGTGCCGAGCGCGCCGTGCCGAAGTTCGCACAGTGATAGGTGACGCGCACTGATCATGAATGATTAATGAACTGCTGTCCAAAAACGCGGCCTGAGTCAATCAACCTTCAATGGACATCCTGAACCATTAGAGTAAACAACTCGCAACTGCATGCTCAACGCGACATGGCAGGGCGAGCGCTGGAACTAGTGGTCAGGACATTCAGGGTGTATTGAGGGTGGAAGACACGCTGCCATCCTCGAAATCGAGTCCTCAAGTTGTCCTCAAGCTCAAGGCGCAGGCGCGACATGATTGAAAAACAGAAACCAAGGCCAAATTCACATGTCCCATTTCTCCCTCAACCCTTATAAAATATCAGCAAATGTATTTATATAAGGCTTCCCTATCGATGCAGGACGATGGACAGGTGTGAGAAGATGATGATGAGACAGTATTGACCGCTCAAGGCCGGTGGCTTAAGCCTCAGTGCTTCAATGCTCAAGTAAATACACGAATAGAGTTGAAGTAGAATAGACCAAAGGAGATCCCAGGATAGCATATAAGTAGGTGAGCTATTGTGGCACTTCCTCATATTGTACCTGATCATGGGAGGCTTTGCCGTCTTTCTCGTGGCCATCATCAGTAGCCTGCTGTATACTGCTCCCTCTCCTACGGTTCACATAGGCATTACACGAGTCATCGGAAGCAGTTTGGGTGTCGTAGATTTTTTTGGAGGTATCGCTTTGTTTTTCCTTCATTATAACGACTGCTTAAGCGCTTACTAGTTGTAATGAATTCCAGGCATACCGTACGCGGAACCGCCCATTGGGGAGCTGCGACTCAAACACCCTGTTATCTCCAAGAAAATCAATACGAAGACTTTCAATGCAAAGAAGTCCGGTCCCGGCTGCCTTCAAACGGTATAACATTCATCTCATCGAATTTCTATTGCGTGGTTAATGCTTGACACCCTCACCCTCAGCCTCATGCACCAAGTGGAGTATCTGAAGATTGTTTGACTATGGATATCTACCGCCCTGCTGGAATAACTCCCGAAATCAAGCTTCCTGTGTTGTTTTGGATTCATGGGGGTGAGAAATATATATACATAACTATGTACATCGATATGTGTGCTAACATTACTTAGGAGCATTCACTGGTCGGTTTTGACGCTGTGCCGCAGTCTCGATAAAAATTAACGTCCGCCTTCTTTCAAGTGGGGTCATCTTCATACTATAACGGGACAGAGTTAGTAGCGAGAAGCATCAATCGGGCAAGCGCCCTTTTTTTTTTTTTAAGTTTAAAAGGTGTTAATCCAGACGGCCTGTAGGGGACGCCTATTGTGTTCATTGCAATTAATTACCGCCTTGGCCCCCTCGGCTCTCCTCAGGGAATTGAGGCGGGGCGGCGCAAGATTACGAACCTAGGAATATATGATCAACTTGCCGCATTGGAGTGGGTACAGAGGAACATCCACACTTTCGGTGGCGATAAAACAAAGGTATGTATTATTTAATGGCCGTTTTCCTCGGTGCGAGTCTTAGGGTTAAGCTATTTAGGTGACGATACAAGGGGAAAGCATGGGCGCTGTCTGTATCCAGACGCTCCTTTTTCAGCCACACATAAATAAACTTGCGCGAGCCGCGGTAAGCAGACCAGCCTTTTTATCTTAGATTAGTGCAGGTGCTGAAACAATGTGCACCTCCATAGATTATTCAATCAGGTTCTATATTACCCATCTTTGGTCCTGAGAGGAATGAAGCGCAATGGCAACAATATGTGGCAGCTATACCCGCCTGCACCTCCGCCATCGGCACCAATAACACCTTTGAATGCATTCGAAGTGCTAGCTCACATTCTCTCCAAGACGCTATCGTCCGTGCCAAGGTCACATTTATGAACATGGCATACCTCCCCGTCATCGATGGCCCTGGGGGACTCAACATCGACCGCCCTTCCCAGATTACAGCGAGGCTTAATCTACCTTTGCTCATAGGCGAGACACTCGACGAGGGCACGATGTTTGCACCACAGGGCATCAACTCAGAATCACAGATACGGAGCCTCGTTACTGCTTTTATCGCCCCCTCATTGGTTAAACAGCAAGAATTTGAGGCGCGCATGAACCGGATTTTTGAGATGTACCCTGACGATGCCGCGCGCGGGGCGCCGTTCAGGACTGGGGAGGAGACATTTGGCCTGAGCAGCCAGTTTAAGCGCTGCGCTGCTATTCGTAAGTCAATGCCACCCTCTCTTTCAACCGGCCCGTGGTTGAAATCAGACATGATGTCGGTTGGCAGTTGGGGACTTACTTATACACTCGTCGCGGCGCATACTCTGCCAGACGCAGGCAGCAGGCGCTCCCTTGTTCGCCTACCAGTTTACAGACGCCGATGCTGCCATCTTCCCGGAATTTGCGCCTCCAGGGGCAGCTCCGGGCTCGCTTGGAGGTGCGTTCTGTTCTGTCCGTTGGCGTATCAAGCCTGCTTGTGAGCAATGCAGAACAGTCACTGAACGAAAACCACAGTTACGCACAGCGCAGAGATTCCGTACATCTTCGGTACCCTCGTTAACAGGACGCCGGAGGCGGCTGCATTGAGCACCAAGATGCAAGATTATTGGCTTTCATTTGTCACCAACCTCCATCCGAACGATGGCCGTGGAGACAAGCGTGAGTGCTCGAATTCGTGCTCCATTGTTCGTTCTCCACTACCCTCTGCAAATACTCTATTTAGGTCCAAAATGGGAGCAGTACACTCAAACACAAGGCCTGTTAAATCTCGATGGCCAGGCGATTCAGATGGTTTCGGATGATTATCGCCAGGCACAGCTCTATTTCTGGCAGGAAAACGCGGACTTTTTGCATCGCTGAACAGTGTGTGTGATTATACGCACAATAAATATCGAATATATTCCAGACGCTTTCATAATGATAGTCCAACAGGACAACTTTATCCAGGCGCACAGCTGCATTATGTGCCATCTCGCTGGGTGTGGATTCGGAGCCGGACGCCTTGCGATTGCCTTGCGAACGATTCGGCGCGACTCGTGAGGACTCAATGAGGACGAGTCGTGGGCAATCGTGGGTATCGAGAGCACTGCAGCCAAAGTTCGCACGGTGATAATGCAGTGATGCATTGAGACTGAATGAACTCAAAATGAATTGCATCCTTGTTCAAAAGCTATCATCTGTTGAGAATTTTCAGTGACTCGACAGTGACTCGGATAAAATGTTTGCAGAGAGGTACATGGAAGACAGAATGATTAGCCAGACGGAGGACCTGCAACGGTGAACCCCCCTGAATTTCTTCAGCCTGCATTTCGTCCTTGAAGTTGAAGGCCCTCTAATGTACCAAAAAGTATTCTCATCAACAGGCCCACGACAACTGTGAGACAAACATTAAATGAAATGATGAAGCTGTGGCGCTGCCTTGACAGGTACCCCGGTGCATTTGCATCGATAATCAAGTAGATTCATGACTTAAGGTGGCCAAATTAAGTCCCTAAATGGCATATAAGTAGGTGAGCGTGAGCAATGGTAGCACTTTGTCGTGTCGTAACTGTCCATAGACTCTCATGGGAGGCATACTCGTCTTTCTAGTGGCCATTATCAGTGGTCTGTTGGATACTTCTCCCTCTCCTACGGTTCACCTGGGCACTACACAAGTCATAGGAAGCAATCACGGCGTCGTAGAATTCTTTGGAGGTATTGCTAGATTTTTCTTACGGTGTAATCGCTGTTTAATTGCGATGAATTTTGGCAGGCATACCGTATGCGGAGCCTCCCATTGGGGAGCTGCGACTTAACTTCCCTGTTATCTCCAAGAAAATTAATGCGAAGACTTTCAATGCAAAGGCCTCCGGTCCTGGCTGCCTTCAAACGGTATAGTACTCAGCTCATTGACTCGGATTTCTATTGTGTGGTTAATGTTTGACACATCATGCTCAGCCTCCCACACCAAGTGGAATTTCTGAAGATTGCCTGACTATGGATATCTACCGTCCAGCTGAAATATCTCCCGGTACCAAGCTTCCTGTGCTTTTGTGGATTCATGGAGGTAAACAATATAAATGACTGTGTACACGGATAACCTAACAAGGTCGTTACTAGGGGGGTTCACAGGTCAGTTGTGACGCTCTGCTCCGCAGCCTCAATTAAAATCAACATTTGCCTTCATCCAAGTTGGGGCATCTTCGTACTATAATGGAACAGAATTAGTAGCTAGAAGCATCAAACGCGCAAGTCTTGTTTTCGTATTTCGGGTCACAATGAGTTAATCTGACAGGTGGCCTATGGTAGGGGACGCCAATTTTATTCGTTGCCATTAATTACCGCCTTGGCCCCCTGGGGTCTCCTCAGGGAGTTGAAGCGGGGCAGCGCAAGATCACAAACCTAGGGATACATGATCAACTTACCGCTTTGAAGTGGGTACAGGAGAACATTCACACTTTTGGTGGTGATAAAAAAAAAGTATATTCAATGGCCGTTCTCTTCGATACAAGTCTAAAGGTTAAGCAATGTAGGTGACAGTACAAGGGGAAAGTATGGGTGCTGCCTGTATTCAGATTCTCCTCTTGCAGCCGAACATAAACACTCTTGCACGAGCCGCGGTAAGCAAACCTAAAACTTTGTTGTTTAAGTGTACAGGTATTGAAGCGGTGTGTACCTTCATAGATAATACAATCGGGTGCCCTATTGCCCGTCTTCCCTCCGGAGAGGAATGAAGCTCCATGGCAGCAATTTGTAGCAACAATATCCTCCTGCTCCTCCACGGTTGGCACCACCAACACCTTCGACTGCATCCGGCGCGCTAGCTCGGACTCTCTGCAGACTGCCATTGTCGACGCCAACATCGCCTTCTTGAACATTTCCTTCTTCCCCGTCATCGACGGCGCGGGTGGGCTCATCCCCGACCGCCCGTCGCAACTTGTCACAAGGCGGAACCTGCCGCTGCTCATCGGCGACACGCTAGACGAGGGTACAATGCTCACACCGCAGGACGTAGACTCGGAGGCGTACATACTCGGCCTCATCAGTGCGTTCATCGCGCCTCCTCTAAATGGCCAGGAGGAATTTGAGGCGCGCATGGACGAGCTTTTCGAGTTGTACCCCGACGACCCCGCGCGTGGAGCGCCGTTCGGGACCGGGGACGAGACGTTTGGGCTGAGCAGCCAGTACAAGCGCGGCGCTGCTATCAGTAAGTTAGACGCCTCGCACGTGTATAGATGAATTGAGCGATTGATTTTTGATGGGTAGTTGGCGACTTGGTACTGCACTCCTCGCGGCGCATATTCTGCGAGATGCAGGCACCAGACGTTCCTTTATTTGTCTATCGGTTCAAAGACGCCGACGCTGTCATGTTCCCGGAATTTGCCCCTGCAGTGGCAGCCCCGGGCTCACTTGGAGGTGCGTTCTGCCCGCTCCATCCCATTGGCGTGTTGGCACGCCTGCCACTTGTAGTACAAAACAATCGCTGAACAAAGACCACAGTTGCGCACAGCGCAGAGATCCCGTACGTTTTTGGTAGGCTCGTTAACATAACGCCGGCGGCCACTGCGTTGAGCGAGAAGATGCAAGATTACTGGCTCTCATTTGTCACCAGCCTCGATCCAAACGACGATCGCGGGGAGCAGCGTGAGTGCTCAGTTTTGTGCTTACAGCGCATACCATTCTGAAGTTCACTCAATCAATAAATTCAGGTCCGAAGTGGGGGCAGTACACTCCCCAAGCTCGAAGCTTGTTGAATCTCGACGGACAAGCAATCGAGATGGCCCCGGATGATTACCGCCAGCCACAGCTCAATTTCTGGCAGGAGAATCCCGACTTCATGAATCATTGAAAACCAGTGCCGATATCAAGCTTCGAAGATGTGTCTTGTTGACGTGATTGTACTACGCACAGTAAACGATATCAAGTTGTATAACATCAATCAATAATATTAAGCGCCCATGACCTATAATAGACGTCCATCACGGTCGTCGACACTGCCACCTCAATTTTAGTAAAGGACAATATTGAACGCCCTTCGACATACCTGACCCACGTCGTTTTAATAAATGCGACCACGGCAGGCCAGATAATTAATTAACTTCCACGAGAATCTTGATACAATATGTACTCTACGCGCAAAGGGTAATGTCATTTATTTCATGTTACGTCAGTAGTAACAAACGTCCTTTGCACACTGCCGGGGCTGCTCTACATACTTAAGTACGCCGCCAGATACAAAACAAAAGTCCAAGTCCTGCCATCTTGCATTAAGTATAGGGCAAGCTACATATGTATGTACTTAAAAAGTAGCTACACGGCGCTGCTTGTCATGTTCCAGAGGATTGCAAAGGTAGTAGTAATGACGAAATGTCCAATAATCATTGCTACTATTTCCGACAGACAGACAGACAGACACAAAAACAGGAAGCGGCCGCTCCGCTAGCCAGCAAGCGCGCGCCGGCGGGAAGCGCAGAGAAGGAGGAACTCAGAAGCGGGTCGGTGGTGGGTAACAAAAAATGAGACAATAGAAAGGAATATAAACAGCCACATCTAGAAGAAATTTTAGTTGAAGACATAAAAAAGGACATAAAAACAACAAAATCACAGCTGTATGCTCATAAAGGTAGCTGGGCATAAACAACACAGTTTTTGAAAAGAGGTGTGTGTGTGAGGGATATAAACAACAACAGCGCTCAGGTACACAGTGAGGCCGGTGAAAGGGCAGCTTGGTGCGCGTCGAAGGGTGGATAACTGGTATATTAGTAGATCGCGTCCGGTGGGCGCATGGCGCGCGTGCAGGACGGATGGACATGGGGAGTATAAATGGGAAGAAATTGGATGGGAGAGATTGGGAAGGGGAGCAAGAGGGCGTGGCCGCCCTGAGGGCTATGGTGCGACAAAGGGATACGAACTTGCAACAGATGTAGGAAAGACGGATAATGAGCGGGCAACGCGCGGGACGGGAATAAAACAAGTGTACATAGCCGAAGCGAGGGAAGGGTAGTTCAAAACGTAACGACAACACCACACATCAGAAACTAGTGCATAGCGTGCGACATTCCATCGACACTAGATGTGCCGAGACAGCATCTAGCGCCCCACCAGCGTCTTCTCAATCCGGTGATAGACACCTGAGAGCAAATGTCTTCCGCTTACATGCCCCCGTAGGCTGCGTCCGTCTTGATGCCAGCCGCGTTAGTGGCGTATGGGTGGGGTGCCTGGTAACCAGTCTGGGAATCAACCTGGTATTGCTGCGTCTGCGCATACAGGGTAGCGTCGTACGCCTGCTGTTGTTGAGAGTAGTCGTACTGAGCCTGAGCCTGGTTATAGTCCGTTGCGTACGCTTGCTGATCGTAATAAGCCTGCTGCGTCTGCTGATCATAGGCGCCAACGGCATATCCGGACTGGTCATAGTAGGCGGCCTGATTCGCGTCATATCCTTGTTGGCCTTGATATTCCCGCTGTGCGTCTTGGTAGCCGGCTGCTCCCACGGCGGTTGCAGATGCATCGCCGTATTGAGCGTACTGCGCATAGCTGCCGCCGTAAGCGTCAGTATAGTTGCCTTGCGCATCCGTCGCATATGCAGCGGTGTTAGCCGCGTCATCATGCTGGGCAGAGTTGTCAACATCAGGGTTTTGGCCGTAAACATACTTGGGGCGCTCCTGAAGAGTAGCAGCGGCAGCGGCGGCAGCGTTGGCATTGGCGAGTGCTTGCGAAGGAGGGGTAGCTTCAGTGGACTCGGATGCGGCGGCAGAGCCAAATCCAGCCATGTTGCCGGCAGCCATGCTTGAGATGGATGGAGCAACATTGTGACCACTGGTCTGCATCTCCGGTTTCTCGGACACGAAGGCGGCGCGGTTGAACGTTCCAAAGTCGGAATTATGGAGTGCACGGCGACGGTTACGCCTGACGCGACGCTGCAAAGGCTGTGTCAGTATAGGGTTTGACGGAATATGAATACCACGTACGAGAAGTGAGATGACAAGAAATCCGAGGAGAGCGATGCCGGCTATCGAACCAAGCACCGCGCCTGCGATGGCTCCGCCGTTGGACTTGGCCACGGCCTCGGTCTTGAGGGGCCCGGCAGTGATTGTCGACGCAGGGTCAATGGTAGGCGAAACGGAGCTGAAGGAACTCGAAGGCAGGATATTTGCGGTGGCCAGCGGGGTCGTCTGGGGGTTGATGACCTGCTGAGAGCTCATATAAGCACAATAATAAGGCACAATAGAGCACGGGTGCATACCTTTAATGTGTTAATGGCGGTGGAGCTTGTGCTCGAGGTACTCGAAGTAGAACTGCTGCTGCTGCTAGAAGTGGAGCTAGAGCTGCTGGAGGAGCTACTAGATGAGCTTGACGACGAGGAGGAGGACGAGGAAGAGGAGGACGACGAGGAAGAGGTCGTGGTGCTCGATTTGCTGGTCTCGGGAGTCGTGGACGGCTTGGGTGTGGGAGTGGGCGTGGGCGTGGACGGGGGTGTGGGCTTGGGCGTGCTGGAGGGCGGTGTGGGCGTTGGGGACTCCGCAGACGAGCTCGAGGACAACGACGAGCTCGAAGACGTAGGCTCAGAAGTAGGGGCGCCACCGCCGCCGCCGCCTTCACCGCCGCCTGGGATGTTGCCGTCTAGAGGAGTTGGTTGGGCAGCAGGAGCCTTGAACACACCAGGTGAGAGGTCTGCGCGTGCTGCAAGCTGGGAGTGGCGTTTGTTGACTCGTTGCATGGTCATGTTGAGAAGGAGTGTGTGAAACGAATGTGGGTGGGGTGAGTAGGGGACTGGCAGGGTGGGGGGAAGAAGGAACAAGGAGGAAAGTAGCCTGGGAACATCGCGAGCAGTCATATCATTTCAGTCGCCGCCAAGGCCATCCGCATATTCCTATCATACAAGTCTGTAACTACTCCTTCTCCTCATCCGTCCCCGCCACCCCGGCCCATTCAAGCCAGTTCATCCCCTGCTTGTGCACCATCATCAGCCCCATTACAACAGGCAGGTACCACAGACTGTGCTGGAACAGCCGCCGCGCCTCCTTCTCCCCGCCGCCCCGCCAGAACGCCCACGCCGCCTGCATGCACACTACGTTCGGCACCAGCGATGTTGCAGCGAACGTCCACGTCGTCAGCCCCGCCAGCGGGAACAGCACAGAGCACACCGGCACTAATATCGCCGTGTGCCGCAGCGCCACCAGCGCGTTCTTCCGCGGGTCTAGCACCGCCAGCATTTGGTACCCCGCCTGCGCGTACGAGTTGCGCACCAGATGAGACAGCGGCATGAAGTGGAAGAACTGCCAGCTGAACAGGAACATGAAGAACGCCGCCGGCGCCAGCGCGCTGTCCACCGCCGCGGCCGCGGCCACCGCTGATGCCCCGTCCGCCATAAACGGTGGCAGCGCGAGTGAGATTGGCTCAAGCGACGAGGGCAGCAACCGGCCTCCACACGCCGTCCAGCCCATAAGCGGCGGGATCGCACCAACCACGCTCCCAACCCAGGTATTCCATATCGTTCGTCTCTTCATCCACGTGTATACCCCCGCGTAGAGTACAATGTTCGCCAGTCCAAGGCACGCCGTTGTCGTGTTGGTCATAGTCCATAGCAGCGCGGGGCCTGCAATCCCTGTCGCAACTGCGAACCCCAGTCCGTGTAAGGGTGTGATCGCGCGCCGAACAAACGGCCGCATTCTCGTACGCGCCATTTGCGCGTCAAACGGCACCTCCTGCAGCTGATTTAACGTATTTGCCGAGGCAGAGCACAGCACCGTCCCCAGCGCAGTAGACAGCAAAATGGGGAGCGTCGTAGGTAGCGGAGAAAGGGCGACCCCGGACATGGAGGTCAGCACCACAAGGATGGTTAAATTCGATTTGGACAGTTGGTTGTACACCTTGAGCAGCTTCCCCGGCGTGTGGGCTTCTATTTCGCGGTACGCTGATAGCGGGATAGGTGGGCTTGGAGTGGGTATTGGCCGCTGCGCCAGCTCTGCTACCGACTCTCGCAGGCGCGCCGTTGGCGTATGACTGTTGGCACCCACCCACTGGGCATTGTGGAAAAAGAACGAGGCGAACGCTGGTGATGTAGTAGATGCACGTCTTGACTGTATCTTATTGCATTGTAGCCACAGACGGGGGAAACATTTGCGAGACGAAGAGAGGGTGTGGTGCATCACAGAGCGGCTTTAATTTTTCATGTATCCACAGATAGGCAGAGCTAAGTTGTGAGTTACAGCCTGACATTGGTATGCATTAGCCATCACCCTCAAAAGAGATGGGTTGTCACTGACTGTAAACCGAACGGACAATCGGGATATATGGTGGACGAAAGCAAAGATGAGCGGCCCCACCCGTCTGCCTATTTTTGATTGCCGTTCACGCCGCTCACCCAATTAGCGCTCGCTCACCTGCTCACAGAAAATTCACAAGCAGCCTTATAATACAATAATCCGTGCGGTATAAATTATAGGTATTCTAACAACAAGTCCCTGGTATCAAGCTACGCCATGCACACACTACTCTGACTTTGGTTTTACAGCCGGCGCCGTCGTCCACCGTCCCAACAGGTGGTTCGCGCGCACAATGAGCAGGTCGCGCAGCATCTGCAGCGACGCCGTAACGACATTGAGCTTGCTCCCCGCCACCTCGTGCCACTCAATGGGCACCTCTGCCACGGGGATGCGCAGCTGCTTCGCAAGGAGCAGCAGCTCGACGTCGAATATCCACGTCGGGAGGTGCTGCGCGGGGAAAATCTGCTGCGCCGCCGTGCGCGAGAACAGCTTGAACCCGCACTGCGTGTCGCGGATATGGCCAACGCCGACGATGCGCAGGATCGTGTGCAGCCCGTACATGAGTACGTTCCGCAGGAAGGACCGCTGGCGCACAGGTGAGCATATTGCAGAGAAAAGATACGTGTACAGGAGATGGGGGACATACCTTGACGACAGCCTCGGACTCGACCAGATGCGCGCGGCTGCCCACGACAACGCCAGGTGCGTCCTCCGGCGCAATCTCGTCCATGGCCGCCCACAGTCCCTCCAGATCCTCGATCCTGCTTGCGCCATCAGCGTCTGCCATGAGCAGCCTGCGCCCGCCCGCATACAACATGCCGTGCCTCACTGCCCCGCCCTTGCCGATGTTCTTTTCAAGCGTGACCACCTTGATATCGCACTCGCCGTACTTCTTCGCGAGCTTCAGCGCGGTCGTCGACGTCCCGTCGCTCGAGCCGTCGTCCACCACGAGGATCTCGAACGTCCGCTTGCCCTTCAGGCCAGCTGAAGTCAGGTGCTTTATCGTCGCGGCCATCATCTCCGGGAGGCGTTCTGTCTCGTTGTACGCTGGCACGACGACGGTGAGATCGACTGTGCTCGGCTCGTCGAGGCGCGTGAGGCGACGCGGCTGGCTAGGGGACGCCTTGCACAAGTAGTACTTCTCCGACTTATGGGTGACTATAGGACCAGGGGACCAGAGAACCAGACCTGCATACAGCTGGAGTTCATGAGCAAGGTATGTTAAATAGTAAGTGAAAACAGATCAGTACAGGGGCATTAGCCCTGACCCGAGACTATCGTCAGCGCCGCGGCGCATATACGATGTATAGCCCGCCGCTCGAAGAACAAGGATGAAGGGGTTGTCATCACTTAACGCGTAAAGAAACGCAACTCACGACAGCAATGCCAAACAGGAAAAGGATCCCGACACCATAGAGAATCGTGGTCGACTCCATCGCGAGACTCCTGTCAGAGGTCGGCCTAGCTAAAATGTCAGCATTTGCAGACCTGCGCGGTGTCAGTATAGAGCTCACGTCTAGAACATATACAGACAGCGAGGAAGGAGAGAAAGTAGCGTAGCAGAGCGCGCGGACCTGCGTGACGCCCGGAGAGACGTGTCGCACTCGCCAATGTCGTGAGAAAGATCAATACAGTACGTGGCCAACGTCATATTTATAGCTCTCTCACCAATTCTCGCGGCTGTATTTGCCTTCCGCCCCGGTGCATACGCTACGCATATAGACATTAACATCCGCACTTTACTCATTCAAATTATGTATAATACAAGAAGCAGTGAGTAGAGCATTAATCGACAGCAGCAAATCGATGAGCGAACAGACGCTACGGAGGGCATCGTTACAACTGGAAAGCCCAGATGTATCATTGGGCAGTGGAGGCATGTTTACATGCATTCCCTTCACCAGTTTGTCTAATATCTGACATTCCGTATTTGACCTATGAAGTTAATCAGGAAGACGGAATATTAGCCGTAATTTCTTCCAAAAGGTCAGCGGCAATTTTGGCGTTAGAAACCTGCATGGTACCGTCAGTTCGTACACTCTTCTATTTAGCAACAAAGGGACAGACCTTGAGGTTATAAGTAGTTGTTACTCCATTCTCAATGGTGCTGAATCTGATATAGCGAGGATCTTGGGCTAACGAGACGCGCATTCCTGGGAAGAGAGTGACATTCAACAGCAATGTATACACTGCGTCCTTCCTCATGACTATCATAATTTCTTATTAATAATAGAACACAGCTGAAAGAATATAGAACGTACCTAGGCGGGCGCCTGAGCCGTCATCTTGCTTAACGTTCAGTTTAAGCAGGCCGGTGCCTCTTTCCTTCCAATTGTTATCGTGCAAGGAGAACAGCTTGCCGCGTACTTGAAGGAGTGTATCTTCTTCCTCTTCTCCGGTCATCACTGGAAATACCATTTAGTAGGACGGTTGTAGAAGCAGAGTAAGTCCATACCATCTTGTTCTGTTAGCAGGGGCTTCTGGTTCTCTCCATCAGACTGTCCCTCATTTTCAGTAGGCACAGCCCGTAATTTATCACCAAACGTGGTGTTATCCTCTTCCTCTTCCTCGCCGCTGTCAGACCCCTCTGGTGTCTTTTTGAAGACGTTACTCTCGGCTCCTCTCTCCAACGAGCTTCGTGAAGAACCATCGGGTGACCCAGCGCGCGCACGCTTGGGCGCTGGAACAGCAAATCCCTGGCTCGGCCCAGCATAGGATGCGAACGGGTTAGACGCTTTTGAGGCAGTCGATCGAATAGGAGACTTCGCTCTGCCGAGTTGGGATGTTGCGCCAATAATAGGCTTGTTATTATTCGCGGCCGTGGCGAATGGAGACGACGAAGAGGCGAACACCTCGAATCCGCTTCGCTTAGGAGCAGAAGTAGTTCCTGAAGCAGCCTGACCGAAGGGCGAGTTCAGCTCAGCAGCAGGAGCCAGAGCCGGAGGGGATGGTGCTACACCAGCAGAAAACGGCGACGCCGACGACTTGGGCGTCGACACCTTGGAAACACTGAATATATTCTGTCCTTTGACAGACGCAAATGGCGAACTGGTTGACGCATACGCCATAAATCCGCTCTAGAAGTGATAAATGAGTCAGATAGTGGCCACAGCGATAGATGAATGGAAGGGTCTGACCAATTTGGGAACCGGCGCATCTTGCGGAGGGGTGGGCGGAGGGGTCGGTCTCTTTGTCTCTCGTGGGTTAGGGTCCTTGTCGTCTTCGTCACGGTGCCTCTTGAGTACCTCAGGTGCAGGTTGCGCAGCTTCCTGCTCCGGTGGGCCATGACTTGTACCGCGTTCAAGGAACTTGCGTTTCAAGCCCTTATCATTACCGTCTGAGCCGGCACGTAGGCGCGCAACTTCTGGAGTTGCAGGTATCATCGTGGAATCCTCATTTCGAAGATCCTGAATAGACTGTGTCAGAGGCGACTCCTCCGGCGTCTTGGGGTTGGAGTCGGCATCATCGACCATCTCGTCGTCCTTTCTTTTCTCGTCCTCCAAAGACTGTGTATCGGCATCTTCTATAATGGCGTCCTCGGCATGGTCACCATGCTCCTTGTCGTTGGCGGGTATTGCTTCCATACTCCTCCAGGTAATTTTATCCACGCCGCGACTGATCTGTCGGACCTTGATTTTCATTTGCTGTCGTGGAGACTCGAGCGCAGTGTGCGGCGGTGAGCCTGACCCAGAACGAGAGCCTGAGCCATTAACATCCTCCTCCTCCTCGGTGGGATCCAGGCGTCGCCTGTTCTTTTTGAGGGGAGTGCGCGAACTCGAGTCTTTACGTGCTCGAGGGGTGGGATCGATGTCCTGTGCGAGTATATCATAGTTGAGTGGCCCTCTCTTTTACCCAGTCGAACACTGACTCTAGTACATACATTGGACGCCGATGGTGTTGCGGGCTCTTGCGAGACTTCACGTTCTCGTTTCCTGGAAAGTTTGAGCTCTGCAAGGACGATATAACATTATTAAGTTATGGCTCGAGGTGGCCCGATAAGTGAAGTAAGACAGACCAGAATCCGCGTCGGGGGAGGGAGTTAAGCGTGGGGGCATTGCGAGTCGACTTGTCTCCGGAAGGGTTTGAGGTTCGCTTGATTCCTGGGTATCGGACATGCTGGAGAAAGGTTGAAGCACTGTGTACAAGTTCAAGGACATGCGCCCGCCATTATCCCTCGTTTCGGCTTTAGCCGACCAGTGTGGTGATGTAGTGTACTCTAGCCATTTCACCGCATCCGAGAGTGGGAATCATTCACAGGTCTATCCAATGCCTACTTAACTATAATTGAGTCGACATGAGCTGCAGCGATGTATGCATAAATATATAGTAGTGTACATGAATGCAGAATCCAGGATGTATATACGATAAACGTTAACGTATACATAATGCAGGCAGTGTGGATTGAATATGGATGATATAGCAAGGAAAACATCGTGCCGTTTAGCCTCTAGTAAGTATTAGCATTAGGTAGTGTTACATATGAAAGCCCCGTCAAATAGGGAGAGCCATAGACAACCAGATAAAACATGGGGTTGGCATGTTCGAAGAATTTGATGCCATGGGTATGAAATCCAAATTCAATCGCGTCAGATGGAGGCTAGGTGTGAGGGCCTTTACTTGATGAATCGTCAAGAATATGATTTGTGGGTCGTTCCTGTTTTTCTTCTTTCCGTTTTGTGTCTGCCTGCACTAGAACATCTCGCAAGCTCCGTTCGAGAACAGGTTTGGTGAGAACCCTAGGAAGATGATGATGAACAGTTGAACAGTCAATGAGCACGGCAGAACTTACCGGTCAACTCCTGCATCTAAATATTCCTCTTGATCTATGTAATGTAATTAGCACCAAGACCCTCACCCTAACAGACAGATGAACTAACCAGATAGCAGTGCATTACCTAAAGCAGAAGTAGATAAGCTTTGCGTGGGTCATGCATGCTAAAAGTAGGCACATACCAGTCACCCCGACTATAAAGTCATTCCGCCCCAATTCACGAAGTTTACTCGTGACCTTCAGTCCAGATAATACTGGCATTTGGTTATCCAGAAAGACAACGGCATATTTGCCTTCAGGGTCGAATGGTTGCAGGTTCTCCGTTTGTTCTAGTATAGGACCGAAGTTGCCGGATGCATCACTGGAAGGTGTGACCCCCACATTAATCCGCTGACCCAGAATCATTTCCAGTGCCACTTCGCCGTTCTCCGCTACAGATACTTGACATCCGAGACGCGTTAGAATTCGTTTCATTAGCGTACGTGTTAACGGGTCGTCGTCCACTACTAGGACAGGCATATCAGGCTCGATGTTGATCGCGTTGAACGATACAGACGGAGTTCCGTGGTTGAAGTTCTCATCGAATGTCTTCAGATTAGACGGATGTTTTCCGTTAGGTGGGAACTGTACCGATTCGGAAGAGCTAGAGTCTGGTGCGCTGGGCCGGTCTATTGAAAACGATGTAGGCGTGGGTAATCGGACATAAGTGGGTCGTTGTACTGGCGTTGGCCTTGCAGAGGTAGTAAGAGAGGCAAATTCATGAGTCGCACCATTAGAAACATGTGATGGAGCTACAACCGTGTCCACCTTGGTAGCATGTGTCGACAGAAGATCGACACGGTCGTGCGGGAGCTCCTCCGGTGTCAATGGCTGGACCATAGTTGTGATTAGAGCATCAACGGGCAGCGCAGTAGCTGTTAGGGAGTCATCATCAATATGCGCTGTATGCTGTTCTGCTGAGTTCTCATTTTCAGGCCGTCGTTTGCGCAGTACCAATTCAACACGTCCTCCTGCAGCATACACGTTGAATATCCAATACAGGCAGACAAAAAATAGACGAACCTTGTTCCATGATACCTTGCATAGCTGCCGTATTCTGTTGTGCTGAAATTGAAGCCTTCCGCGATACTCGTAATCCAGCTGCATCGATGGCCATGATTGAATTTGATGAACAGTCCGGTAACTTCACCTTATTCGTCCGTTGCAGTGCATCGAGGTCAGAAGAACTGGTCGCTTCAGGCAACTCAGGTGGCCCACTGATGAATGTTTTGCTGCCAACACCAAGCGGTAGTTCTACCCAGAACGTCGAGCCTTCGCCTGCCTTAGATCGAACGCCCAATCGACCTCCACTCAGTTTCACAATCTGCCGTACGAGAGCCAAACCAAGTCCTGTTCCTTTGCCGCCTGTGTCCAATATATGTCAGTCGGATAAAATTAAATTTCACGACTCATATACTGCTAACCTTGTTGCCTGCCTTGTTCTGTTTGATTGAACGCAGAGAACAGTTTACTTTGTATCATGTCCTGTGGTCGTATCCCGTAGCCGGTGTCAGATACTTCTATCCGTACAACGATTTTTTCAACTGGCGGTGCGGGCTTAGCATGTTCCATATTATGTTGCGTAAGATAATCCTGGGATAGTGGCCTAGGCGTATCATCATCATCCAGTTGCGCATCGCTGTTCTCCATTTCGCCGAAAGAAATAGGATCATGGTCAGAAGGTATAGTAGGTATGATGAGGCGAGTTCGAATTGTGAGTTTGCCTCCAGCCGGTGTAAACTTGCAAGCATTGCTATAAAACAAGACATATTAGGGTAATGCTTACAAGAGAAATATTTGTCCTACCTAGCAAGGTTCGTTATGATTTGGCGCAATCGAGTCTCATCCCCTGTGACAACGCCCACGACATCTGGGTGTTCCTGGATGTGTTTCCTGATTGATTCCACGTTCTCGCCCATTGCTCTATATGCTGCTTTCCGTGCAACCTGTGACAATGGTCATAATGAGGTGGATAAAAATAAGAATCCAGAAACTGACGATATCAATATTAGGATCCAGAATAGTTTCAAACTTTAGTCCTCGCGCGTTGGTCGCTAATTGTAGAGGCACGAAAAGGGATCGCATGACATGATGAAAGCCATACGGCTATGATAAATAATTAGTGTCCGTCATTTCTGAACTTAATCTCAATAGGTACTAACTCTTGACATTGACTCGAATTTGCCACTATCCATGCGGTTGCTGAGAAGAAATAAGAAAGCTTATAGAACCGTGTATATCATATAACTCACAAGTCAAGGACATCATTGAGCACTAATGTAGACATTCTTAGTAAGCAACACAACTCCTGAATAGGTAATTGACGAACTAACCCTTTGACATCATACTCAGGCTACCGCAAAGGGCGTTAAACTCAATTTCCTGATCTTTCGCTATGGTCCCTGAAGCTTCCATATTTTGAACGGCAAGTACTAAAAATGGAGTTAATATCGCCAACCGGGTATACAGATACGTATTAACTTACATGCCGTGTTCAATGGCACTCGGACCTGTAGATATCGAAGACAACGTAAGAAAGAATTGAACATTGAAGAAAACGGTACATATCATGAAAGACATAGCTACAAATGTGCTTTAGCAGGTACAGTATAATAGCATACAGGAGACGTACGATGTAAGGCGGCGCTTCGAATCTGACGCCTTGCGCTCATTGATTTGAGCTTTTTGGGTAGCCTGTTGCAGAACGACCACGATTAGACTTTTAAATTGTATAAAGAATAAATCTTGACCTTGAACTGTACTTTAAGCTGATCTCTCAGTGTATAAAGTCGACGTTCCGACTGGGAGTAGAGCGTCAACAGAATAGGAGACTAAGATTAAAGATATTTTACGCACGTTCTCGGACACATAGTGTACATATATAAGAACTAAAAAATGCGCATAAGTACATGAAAACCTTTCCAAAGCATAGCAACTTACAGGCCTGGAATATGAAAAAATTGATCATGCCTGTTCGGCAGAATTAGTAATGTTGGACGTCATAGGTGGCCCGGCCAAGGGAACATACTTCGCGCCCATTGAGAACGATGAGGGATGACAGAAATGGATGCACTGCGGAAAGCACTCTGGGTAAGATGCAGGATCATGCTGAAATAGAATGAAGTAAACTGACAAAAGGAAGAAGATAAGTGCGCCCACGGCTGCAGGAAATCGGTTGAGCCTGAGGCCAAATAAGGCAATAGTTTGAAGAGCCTGGCAGATGTGAAATAATTAATAATAGCAGCGGGAAGGGAGGTCGGTTGGCGAACCGAGGTGTAGTAAAACGTTGCCATAAAGTCCTTCCCTTGACAATGCGGAGAATTTGTATAATAACCGCACGCCAGGCTAAAAATAGCTATCAGTACTTTACAAGTGAAAAAGTGCGGACGTGTCTACATGGAAATAACTTGATAAAAGGACCTGGAAGAAAGAGACTCGTTGAGTGAATTGGACATGTATGACTGAATCTACATACCAACACCAAATAGAGACGACGAGGAATATTTGATACAAAATAGGTCTATCTCGGGGCCAATCGTACATGATCATAAATCTGATTTGTGGAGTAAGTTTCATGCCGCGAGGAAGTACCAAGAGAATATGACTTACACAACAGGTAGACTGAGCACAGGAGCGACCTTGGATAAAAGTTGTAAAGAAATCCAGATCAAATTGCGGAACACTCACTCCGAAGTAGAATATCTTGTCCAGCTGTCCAATTGGGTTGTGGGGGATGAAGACACATCCAAGAACCCAATTCACTATCAGCCAGACCGAAGCCGTTAGCGCAAGAGATTTTTTGAGAAACCAGCTTTCCTGAATATCTATAAGAAATCAGTGCTTTGCAGGTGACGACCATGGACTCACTTGCGCATAGTGCGTCTCGGATTTCTCGTCAATGAACCGAGAGCTGAATATCTCCATGATGAATGGCCAGGTGCGGTATCTCAACATTCCCAGCGGCGTCGAAGAACTCCATAGTCCGCCATAGTTCACACTTTCGTGGTCACTGTTGGCCTCCTTATGCTGCTGACTGTGGCTGCCCCCCGACTTCTCTGGGTTCCCACCGTGCTCCGAGTGAGCGACTGAACTCTTGATATCCTCTGTCCACGATCGATCGACGACGACCTCGTCCACTTCGTCGTCCTGGCTTCCATCCAATTTGCGCCCTGAACTGCTGTCGACGGCACTCTCACCTATCACAGAGCTACTCGAGGGTGCGGTCCCAGTGCCTATGCGCTTCTTGAAGTTGGCCCAAAAGACCGAGAGCGCACTGAAGCGAGCCGACTTGTTGGTTCCTTTCTTATGCCGTGATGATGTGGTGCTGTGGACGGCGGGAGGCGGAAGCGGCGAGAGGTCATATGCAGTGGAGGTGATTGAAGTTTGTATCATCGGAATGGCAGTGTGTGAGGCATCCTTCTCCATGTTGATTGTGGAGCCTGAGGGAATACTATCATTCCATATGGGATGTGGAGGGGGCTGGATGAGATGGTCGAGCCAGTGGGGCATAACCTGCACCCGTTTGGCAGACGGAGGAGGATTGTTTGTTGGAGAGACAAGTGCCTTGTACCTTTAAGCTGAGTTTCATCGGCAAGTCTCCGTTGCTAAATGCGGAAGAGAAGTCACTTGGCTGACGACCCGTTCCAGGCCCCGCCTCGCCAAACGGACTGCAAAAAGTAACGGCGTACAACAGTGCTTAAGTGGTAATTTCATTCAGGAAATAGGCTTACTCGAAAGTAATTCAGCAAGCTTTATTAGCCTCTGACTGGTCGTCGGTCGACACCCAGATCTTGATCTACACTCGGGAGGCAACCCGTGGCATAAGCGCATACATTGCATTTTCTTATTAATCACTATTGACATCATTCACGTTACTGGCTTGCGAGCACAAGTCGTTTGGAGAAGCGAACCTCGCAGCGACGTTAACGAATAAAATGCGCACTCGGCGGGCTGATTTGACGCTATGTGCGGCAATAGGAGTGCCTGTTGCTATTATTAGAGGGTTGGGACCCACTGATATTGTGAGTCGGAAGCTAGTCACCGTGATGGTCGACTCGCAGTCAGCAGACGTCCCGTGTGCATTCATGGGTCAAGTAGTGGACAAAAACATGTTTTCGGATCAGAGTGCTCGCACACCAGGCAACAATACGGCCTGATGATTACGGATAAATTGCACGACGTCCAGTCCACTTACACGGTAGTACTTGGGCCAAGTTTGTCCCCAGACGGGACGAGTTTGGCTGATGGCACTCGTCGGAGTGTGAATATCTCTTGTTTCCCCTCCTCCACCTTCCTTTCCAAATCACCCTTCATCGCAGCTGCCTTTTATTCCTCCTTTCCTTTCCCAAATAATCACTTTACCTGATTTCGATACCCTACAAATCCACGCAACTATCCGCTGTTTTAAATATTTTCTTCCTTCTGCATTTACACTGCATCACAACTCCCGTCTCCCGCCATGTCAAATCCTGTTTACCTCAAAAACGGGGATTTGGTCAAAGTAAACGGTACTCCCCCACTTCTGCACCATGTGCTATTCCACATAGCCCACTTACTTATTTTTGCAAGACCATGTTTATTGCTCACCAAGTTGGGATTCTCGAGACGGCACACCGTATTCCGTCGCCCGAATAATGCAATTTCTGCCCCCAGAGGATGCCCCCAAGGGCGAAGCGAGCAAGACATATCACTACACTCGTGTGCGCCTTGCGTGGTATTATCGGCCCAGCGATGTGAGCGACCGTCCCGTAGCGGACCCTCGTCTGCTGCTTGCTGCCATTTATTCGGAAGTGTGCGACATCAATCAACTACGGGCAAAGTGCCACGTGGTCCATAGGGACAAAATTTCAGACTTGTCTGGCTGGAAAAAGCGGCCAGACAGGTTTTATTTCAATCGTTTATTTGATCCATACATCAAGAAAGAGTTTGAGGTTATCCCATCTCATGATGTTCGAAATCGTAAGCCCGCTTCATAAGCGCCTTTATTTATTTAACTAAATTAACGAATTACCTAACAAACTCACTTTTCTTTTGTCACAGTCCCCGATCACATACGGGATGTTCTAACATCGCGCTACGAGTTCGTCGTAGCCGAAAAAGAAGTAATCCCGGATTTGACTGATACCATACGTCTATGCGATACCTGCCAGGACTGGTGCCCAAGGTTCTTACTGCATAATATGTCTATATTCACCAGGATTAACGCGCCTTCTTTTCCTGCTTAGCCCTGACTCTGTACAATGCGATCGTTGCAAAAAATACTTCCATATGCGATGCGTTCAGCCACCTTTAATGGCAAAACCATCTCGAGGCTATGGCTGGACTTGCGCGCCTTGTTCCCGAAAGCACGAAGAAGCAGTAGATAGCCACGAACTACGTCACACTACACCTGTTACTGTGAAACCAATGAAGTCCAATGCACCCGCAGCTCGTGGCCGCGGTAGACCAAGGAAGGATAAACTCCTTGCAGAGAAGGAAGAAAATCTTCCTGTTAAACATTTCAACATGTGGCCTTTCCGTTACTTTGGGTATGTAATATATCCTTCCTTCGTGTACAATACCTAAACTAGTGTACTACAGTCAGCATACGGTAGCGGAAGACACACTTGGTAAGTAACTAACTGCGCAAGTTACAGGGAACATTACTTAACAAAGACATAAAAGACCCCGAAGATCTCATCTTTCCCCGCACAGCATCACGCATCGGGCCCAAATTTCAGGCCAATGTTCCTCCTGCTCCAGATCCGTACAATGTACCTTCAGGTAAAAAAAATTCCCAAAATTCTATGTAACAAAGTCGTACTTATGCTCCCAAACAGACATTGAAGAAAGAGGAGGAGACCACACAATCGAAGTTTTGGGAATATTTAACACCTTCACGGAGTCTGAACGTGAGCGCTTATTCAATTTATAATTTATTATGTAATCATTACTTAACGAGCCCATTTATAGTAACTGAAGGTACGTTTGAGGGTCCTTGCGGGCCAATTGCGAGTTTCATAATATGCTGACTCTGATAATTAGCCGAAGAAATTAAAACCCGTCTGTCTAATGATCCAAAGGTTCAATCGAGTGTAGACTGGCTCACCGAGGTTGTTCATCGACTTTCCGAGGCCGCCATGGAAGGTTCGATGAGCAACGTCAAGATTAACTTGATGCGATTGGACAAGGTAATTAGTGACGCTGTATTTCACTTTAATGATCACTACTGATGCTATATAATCAGTGGAAGAAATACGAAACACCCTATACAGATAAAGAGTGGACGCGTGAGGAGGTTGTCGCATTCGAAGACGCCATATCACAGCACGGCGCCGAACTTCGTGCCGTTCGCGATGAAGTTTCCACTCGATCTATTTACGAGGTTGTCCGATTTTATGGATTATGGAAGAGGTAAATGCGTTGTGACCTGTATATTCACCGTACTCACACCGCTCGAAAAGCTCCAAACTCGGCGAAGAGCATCGCAAGCTAAGGGCCAAGGGACCGCCCCCCAAACCCGTCAGGTTACAATACAAGTCTCTCGCAGAGGCGAACATTGGCCAGCATGTCGGCCAATCCGATGACGACTCGTCAATTATCGCACAGCCGTCTAAAACGCCGAGTTGCGGAGCTTGCAGGACGCGCGAGTCCAAGACATGGTGGAAGGCGCCCAAAGGCCTGCCGACAAACATCCTTTGCGATACATGTGGCACGAACTGGAGGAAATATGCGGACCTTAACGTGCGCCCGCTGCGCGAAGAGTCCGTACCCACTACGAAAGTACGTGACAAGCGCGAAGGCACGCCGCTGGCTGGACCGTCCACTAAGCGCCCCAGGGTAAGCGAATGTATTTTTTCAATACGTTGTATCATTGTTAAACTAAGTTTTGAATATGTAGACTAACACGTCAGTCTCGAACCAATCAACACCGCCGCCCACAATTTCGATTGCTGCTCAAAATCGGTGTTTGTGCTGCCTCAAGACCGGCCCTCCTGGAAAAGTGCTTAAATGCAAGCAATGTGGGTTCCGTGTACATATTGGTATCATCGGGGCGCAGGTCGACCCGACGGCGGTGGACTCATGGGTCTGCGAGCTGTGCGAAAACGAGGAGACGCAGGAGGCTTCAGTAGTAAGTCGCAGCTCGCGTCTCCGTCTTTCATACCCCTGACTTAATATGTGCATCATCTAGAACCCAGACTGTTTACTCTGCCCGCGTGCCTCGGTCGAAGACAGGCGGAAGGTACCATGGCCGCCGTCCGACAGTTTCCTACGTGGCTGCAAACCTACGGAGGGGCAAGGATGGGCCCATGTACTATGTGCCGTGTTCACTCCTGAGCTGACTTTCACGGACGCCTCGCGTCTCAGGTTAGTCGAAGGCTTGAATACGGTTGCTCGACACAAGTGGACAACGGTAAGCACTGCTTAATGGTACTGCCCTGCGACGGACTAACAGGAAGTGCGACAGAAATGTTGCCTTTGTGGAGAGCAAGAGGGTGCAGTCGTACGCTGTAGCGACTGCAACAAGGAATTCCATGCCTCATGTGCATGGAAACAGGGCCATCGATTTGGCTTTGAGATTCAACCGGTAAGACGAGGAGTTCCCTCAACTTCCTGTTCGTGAATTCACATCCACTCTAGGTAAAAAGCAGTCGACGTGACACCACCATTACGACGACTTTCAAGGGTGAAACTGGTTGCATGAATGCTATCGTGTCATGCAAAGACCACGACCATAGCAAACGCGATATCTACGACCTATGTGAAACTAATGAAGGCGGCGAGGTACGAAGCTTGATTTACAATATCATAGGCCCTGATACTGACATCCTAATCAGACCGCGCTGCAAGTGTACTGCCAGGCGTATAAACAGGCGGCTACAAGTCAAGCCCACGGCCTATTGAGGAAAGCTCGCCGGCTTGACGCCATTCTCAACATCCGTACCGATGTGACACCTCCAGCGCAGCCCCCGTCTGCGCCTGAGCCAGAATGCTACCGGTGTCATTCCCAATTTTCACCTGCCTTCTACCCAGTCACCGAGACTTCATACGCACTAAACGGCCATTCTCACGGACAGCAAGTCTGGATGTGTCACAAATGCCACTTTGAAGTGAATGAGGCCAACAGCGCAAAGTCAATGGGTATGATGGTGTCTTGATGGATTCATTAGTCCAATAATGTACAATTCCCAGGGTTCTACTGAGGAAAAGCAATGCAACGGCTAGTATACAAATGGCAAGTACAGCAAGGGGTAGAGTAAATATGCACGAAGGGGAATATGAAATAAGTAATTTGTACTCTATGGTTTAACACGCTTGTAAAACAGAACATATGCCTTCTGGCCCTGTTCAGGCATTAGATTAATGTACACACCGAATAGATATAATACGCACAACAACTTGCTTAGCATCGACAGGTTTGACGCTACTGTCGTCGCAATACATCCATCCACCCCGAGAAGCGATAAAGGCGGTATCTAATCAAACAAGATGAGCACGCGAGATAGTATAATGGACAAATGGATCTTACAATGGCCACTACTAAGGTAACCATAATGGTTTGTCACTCCATATAGATCGTACTTGTATGGAGGTAATTGAGTACGTGGGTCTTCAAGCGACATGGGAAGACCACCGTTCAATTGGGACTTATCGGCCCCAGGAGGTAAGGGCGGAGGCATGTAATTCGTCAGATCAAGACTCTTCATCGGGAAATCCACGAATGTGTCAATCTTGTCGGAGAAACGGCCATTGGCTTCGAATCTCTTTAGGTGGATCATCAAAACAGGAGGCAAACGGGCAAGTGACAGTTTCTTCGATGCTCGCCGTTTTGCTTTGCATTGAGGGCAATCCCTAAACATAGAATATGTGAGTACGAAGACAAAGGCGCAAGGCGGGAGGACGCACCATGCGTCATCCTTTTCGAGCACCTCCTCGTTAAAGAACGCGTCGAGGCACCTCTCTATCGGCACCTTCCCACTGCGTGCGTTCGGAATCGGCAGCTGAAGTATCGAGAACACGTTGTAGGTTGTCGAAGTCTAAATATACGTGGGTGTTGGTCAGATCTAGTACACGGAGTATATCGTACTTGCCTTGTGGCATGTCAGACACTCCAGCCGATTCCTAAACTGTCCTTGGAAGAAGTCGACGACCAGGCTATCATTCCGCGATCTCCATGTGCGCCATTCCCTATCACTAGCAATCTGTGGCGGCAACCGCTCGAGCTCAGCCTCCTCCTCTGGCGTTGGCGCATATATGGGCTTAGCGAGGATACGATTCAAGTCCTCGTGGATACCGTCCATCAAGAAGCTTAGAAATTCTTGTGAGTCGTGCTGCTCTGAGCCATTGTACTGCGACTTTAACTGGCATATCGATTTCTGGATAAATTCCGCATATGAAGGTTAACTCGGAGAAACTTTAAAGCTAGCACTGAATAAGATGCTGACCCTAAATTCTAAAGGTGTGAGGTACGGAAGGTCTCCACCCCACATTTCATGCAACAGTTTTGCGAAAGCGCCCGCTAACTTTCCTTTGGATCCAAGTGGGTTGGTGTAATTAACTGCACTCTTCCAACGGCCCTCTGTAGGACAGATGCAACAGATAAAGGTTCAAAGAGGCTCTATCGTTGATGATGATGAAAATTCGCTCACCAGTAAAGAATCGCGCAAATGGCACCGTTGCACTCAAGCATTGTATGGGTGCGTTCATGTAACATGTATTTCCCAAATTTTTCAAACCCGATGTTCCTATCTGAGTGTCGGGCCAATAGGGTACAGGATAATCTGACTGGATACGCGGCGGATTTGGTGCACTTGAAGCCGAGAATGTTGGTGTAGGCACTGATGACGGTATGCGCGGCCGATTATCCTGTCTTTCAGTTGGAACTGCGACCGGGGGTGGACGAACTATAGTGGTGGTTGTGAGATCGGGATAATCGACAGGTTGCTGCCGCGTAGTGAAGCCGGAAGTGGAAAGAGCCTCCTGTGATTGGTCGACGAAGTCGCTTTGCCGTCGGCCTCGCTGGGAAGGATTGATCGAGGCGGGTTGGGGAGAGGCGATGTCGTACTGAGTTGGCGGTGTCATAAACTGACCACTAACAGGTGATGTAGCGAATGTTGTCATTGAACCAGAAACGTTAGGCGATATATGCCGTGTGAAGGATGGGTATGAGATGGGTCCTGGAGGAAGAGGACTGGAAGACATAGATTGAGTGGGTATCGCAGGTGATGTTATCTGCCAGGTGCGATGTAAACACAAACACTTAATGAAGATCCATTTATCATTTTACTTACGGTATCATTCATACTTCTAGTATATGAAATAGAGCCTGAACTTGGCCGCATGATAGCTGGACGCCGAATTAAGGATTTATCACCATTTACAGGATATGACCCATTATATCCCGGGTCTGCAGGACTTCTGGCAGATGATTCTGTCAATATACAGCACAAAGGTCAGGTAAGCACGCAACACACCTCATGTGCGCGGACTGATCCAACGACATGGTTGGCCGATGGTCCCCATATATGGCGCCCTCCCCGGTGGCAACATACTCCTGCCTTCTCGGTGTCCAAACTTCGTGCTGTGCGCCGCTCGTTGGATGACTAACTACTCCATTACCGTTGACATAACCATTAGACGCATTTTGATTACTCGTATACGATGTATGCCCGTTGCCATTCAGCAGCAATGAACTAGGTGTCGTCCTCGTAGGTGTCGGTTTTTGTATCTGCCCTTCAACATATGTTGACCCTCGAATGAGCTCTGTTTCCTTCAGGTTACGTTTCCACGCCTCCAGTCCACCCATAAGCATCATCGGTGTACGTTTTAAAATCTTCCGAAAAGCTTGCTCATAAGTCAAGCGTACCAGAACTGAAAGTGGTGAATTCTCCGTGAACGTCAGGGAAGATTCATCGTAAATTGCTACTAGGTCGAACTTGTCACGATTCGTGAAGAGGTTTGCCTCCTGGCGGGGCCCAATTACCATGGAATTTTCAAGGGCATCCGCCGTTACGCTGAAAAAACATGTTAACTAGAATCCATAGGAAAAATGCACACATACCCTTCACGCAGAATTACTGACGGCTCGATGCATATCACTGCAGGTGCTTTGATATGTTCACGATCAAAATCTGCTCGATTTCTGACATCAATAACGAGAACATTGTGATCCCGCGTGTATTGAAGAAGTTCGCTTGGGGAAGCCGTATTTCTATTTGGGATAGGCACCTTCGGAGCTGAGGATAGGCTGGAGGAGACGCCGTTCGACAATCCGGAAGGCTTAAGAGGTGCGTTGCTCATACGGCTAGTATTATTGGCAGCATTGGGAATCCCGTTGGTGGTCGGTGATGCCGGCCGGCTCGCAAAGTTATTGTTCACTGGCGTGATGGGCGCACTCGACGGGCGTTCTATTGGTGCTATGAAGTTGCGGAATGCTGCCGAAGCTACGTCTGATGTGCCATTATAGTCATTGCGAGGTTCTCTCCCGTAAGAGGGTTGGATAGGCGGAGGCTTAGATGTACTTCCAATGCCAGTTGGTACAGAGGGAAGTGACAAAACAGGTGATGCGTCTAGTTCATCAATGGACGGAAAAGCTTGGTTAAACCCACTTAGGTCAAAAGTTCCCATAAGTGAGCTGGTATTTGGGGGAGAAGAGGAGGGCGTAGGCGTAGGCGACGTCGCACCAAGAGAAGATGCCGGAACAGTCGCATGTGCTGAATAACCGGATGTGGAAGTAGAGGGACTCATTGGAGTAACTGAGTACGTCGGACTAGCGTTGGGAGCATTTCGAGGTGAGATCGGGGGGGTTGGCAGATTTGGCTGGTCCCGTATCTTGGTTTGACCGAGAGATAATCCATGCTCTTGTAAAGCTCGCATGCGATCAGCGATGGAAACAGATGCAGGCATCTCTTTTGACTCTCTGGGTGACCTTCAGATGAGATCCTTGACAAAAAAACAGGGGGTACGTACGCAGCATGGGTTTTCTCCAGTGCATGCAGTTTGTTCTCGACTGAGCTGGTACGTGCAGTAAGCTCGCGGCCGTCATTCTGGATAAATTAGTACATGGACGGGACGTAACATGCCATGCTTACCTCCAAGAACTCATTAAGCTCCTTCCGTATGACACCACCTCTACCCCTACTCTCCTGAATATACTCGGGGGAATCCATAGTCATTTTCGTCAACGTCGCAGCTTTAATATACGATGCGTATGCAGTCTTCAGATCACCTCTCGTCTCATGGTCTTTGGCAAAGATGAGTTGGCTGCGCGCCGTCTTGATGAGTGTGATCGGCGAAACACCCTTAGCCTCTTTGTTGACCCCTTCCTTTGCCTTCGTCTTTATCTCAGCGACGGAAAGTTCGGGTTGGAGCCGGTTCGAGCCATCTTGTGTAGCTGCGGACGGGGTTTGGTGGTGGTTGCGACCCAGGTACGGAGCGTACTTACTGGATTGCCCCGACGGGTTGTTGGACTGTACGGCAACCCCAGGCATGTGCAGTAAGCTTTATGCACTTTCTAGGCAGCCAAGAAGCGATAGCCGCCAGGATAAAAACAAAGAAGAAGGGGTGCGACGAAGCCTTGAGCAAGACGATTGCAAAGCGGCAGACTGGCGGATTATGGTTAGGTAATCAGTTGATGTAGCCCCGGTGGCAGGGCCCGCCCCTTCATCCGCGCCGCATCTGAGTCAACCCTGCCTGCGCCGCTGACTGCGCAAAAATAATCCTACACACTGCGATTACAATGATATGGTTGTTTTAAACTGGCACAATGACATCCTTTTCTTGTCCACCTTCAGAAAACAAATGATTTTCCGGTGGGTCGACTTAAGTTCACTTGCCGACCGGTACTTTTTTCTTTGTTCACTGTCAGAACTCGTAACACTCCTCCCGCCTTTACGAGGTTGCCATTAGTTAGTTACCCGGAAACAACAAGAACTGCCTGACAGTGACACGCGTTAAAAGCATGCCTAACACTCAATCAACGCCGAATCCAGTGAGCCCTAGACCATGTGGCAGGTTAGAGCAAACGCGTACATACTATAATCGTTGCCTGTACCCACTTCGGCTGTAGGAAAGATCTTTGATTATCGCATCAATGCCACTAACATATAACTTACCCCTTACAGCCAAACTATTATGGGCGGGCCTTCATCCACAGCCTCATTGTTCTTCGGCTTTGATAATAGGGCCTGGTTTCAGGGCTAATAAAAGCTGTAGAAGCTTGTGGAAACAACGATCTGTGAACGTTTGAACCTTACTTGAACAAAAACTCAGAAACTCAGACTGTCAACTACTGCCTGTATTTAAGGTCACTCTGAAAGCTTAAAGTTTGTTCGCACCACATTTCTCATCCACCCGCCTAACCTACTCCTGAGTTCTTATACCGTCTTATACTACTCATTCTAGTTCTAGTTCAAGATGGTTAAGCGCGAGAAGTCACCCGAAATTGCAGATGACGCACGATACTTTACTGTATATCAGCCATACCCATTGAGCCAAACCTGGGAAGAAGAAGATACCCAGAAGGAGTGTGCAGCTTGGATAGCAGAGTGTATTGGGCAGCGATACTTATGGGCGATGCACACCAAACCTAGTGTACGTGCTACCTCTCCCTAATCTATCTCGCCTCTCAATGTTTGAATGTTTTCACACCGCTAGGCACGCAACATGATCATCCTCGAGATCTCCAAGGACTTCGAAGATCATAGCAGGCTGCTGGGGGAACATCGCTGGAAGGATTTCCTGAAAGACCCGACAGAGGAGGAGAAAGAGCGTTTCTCTCGGGTTTTTCACAGCTTCTACTCGCGCGGGCGCGATGCCCAGAAAGATGGCACGCCGTCGTTCTGCTATCGAGACGATATGCGGACTAACACAGAGTCGTCTCTTTTACACAGGCTGGAAACCTATCGTCGTTGAAAACACCTGGTTCACTGAGTGGCAGCCTGGGAAAGAGTAAGCGCATTCGTATTTATCACCGCCGCGCGCCAATCAATTAAGCGCTCATAATCGATGGCTAGCCGCATCGTCCAGCCATACCCCACTACACACTGGTGTCCGACTCCACCAGAGGACAAAACGCAAAAGACACTCTGTCGACCACTTCCTGCAGAGCAGAAGTTGCCACCTCCTCGCCCCCAAGCAGTAGGTAAGCTTAGAGTATATGGTCTGCAACGAATCCTGGCATTGTACTGAGTTTATTGATTGTACAAAAGTGGTCGGTTCTAAGGACTGGGTAGCGAAGCAAGTCGACGGGCCACCCTCGAAAGCAGCGCTCACTAAGGCCTGGTCTAAAGGAGGAACTCCTACAAGCAGCGCGACATCTTTACCAGCCGAAAGAGAAAGAACTTCAAGTGGTGCGTCAACACCATCCATTCAAACTAATTCCCCGCTCCCGTCCGCGCCAGCTTCGCCTGCCATCAAGCCTGGCAAAACGGCATGTGCGTCCTTTTTATTTCCATCTCATGTTAGGTCCAGCTAACATTTTCTTTACTTGCAGGGGGGCGAACCATGCCTTTACAGAAATTTGTTAATGACGCAGTGCGTTCCAACAACAAACTGACTCAGGGATGGGCTGCCCTGCCCACGAAGTCTAGTGGCAAATCCCCTCTTACGGAAGAGCCACCCAAGGCGCCTGTAAATGCATGTAAGTTCAATTTTGATTTCCTCGCATAATTGTGTGCTCAATGACAAATGTCCAGGGGCCAAACCACTCCTTGTTCCAGAGGCTCGGAAACCAAAGCCAGCGGCGACGGCTACGCACGATTCTGAAGGGAAAGCGCAGAATGACTACTCTGAGTGTATGTAGCATCGTTAAAAAAAATTGCAATTATTTATAATTGACGAGGACGCTGCTGACAGTAAAAGACTCGCCACAAAATGATATGTATAAGAATACCAACCTTCTCAAAGACCGCAACAGTTCAGTTGTAGGGACGTTTCCTACATCACCCCACAAGGGCCGAAACAGAGGCCGTAAGGAGACCAGAGACGACAAACGGTGGGCTCATAATGACGATCCTTCTGAGGGAATACAGACACAGCGCCGCCTTCATCGCGAAACGTCATCCAGTACACCCGTAGGGCCTCAAGTTCCTGACTCTGACCAGAAAAAGAGCAGGTGGGACGTCCCGGGACCCGAAAAGAGCACCAAGCACCTGCCTAAACCTTGGGATAAGAAGAAGAAAGAAAAGGAGACTGTTGAGACCATGGAGTTTGGAGCCCCGCTTGATTGGAGCGCATATAAGCAGAGAGGGGCGCCTAATGACGAACCCATGGATGTCGACGGCGAAAACTGTGATAAATATGACGGTCCTGATCGCAATGGTGAAAACAGCAGAAATAACAGATATAAAGACAAGAAAGTGCATGATTTCCCCGAGAGTAGCGAGAGAAAGAATAAGGACGGAAAGCTGCCTTATAATAACGACGACTTGTATATGCGAACGGGAGACGATGAATCGGAACAAGGCTATAGCACGAAACGCGGTCATGGTGCAGGCAAAGGATCTTCAGAGAGCAAGAAATCCAAGGCTAAGAAAGAGAAACTCACTGACCAGGAACGCATCGAAGAAATGTTCTCCGGCGTTGCAATACACGGCTCCACGCAATCAGGAAAGCATGCGGATGCGAATGCACTTACCAATGCACCACCAGTCGAGACATGGGGTCCAGACCTTACCCCAACTAAGGACAAAGGTAAAAGGCCAGAACCTATTCCAAGCATTGGGAAATGGGATCCATCGCCTCCGACTTCGGCAGATAAGGTGGACGATTTCCATGATTGGGGCCACGCGCCACATAAGAAGCGTCTTGCTGCTATGAAACGCGCTGCTGAGGCGCAAACGAGCGAGCAGGACAGGAAAGACGTTGACATGGACAAGGTTAGCGAAATACTGGCTCCACACAGCAAGTCAAAGAAAGACGATGCCATGGATGAGAGTCCAGTTGAAGTTGATGTAACTAATTCCTGGGGGCCTTCGGCTCACCCAACTCCCGACAGCAAGACGAAGAAGTCCAATTTTTTCCATGACATTCCCAGTAAAAATACCCCCATGGATCAAGGTGACAACCCTCTCTCTTCCAACGCGACGAAATGGGGAGCGGATCCCAACGCAAGGCCAAGTAAAGGCAAGGGAAAAGAGAGAGCAGCTACACCAGACGATTTCGGCACGCGACTTGAAGATTGGGGTCTTGAGCCAGAACCAGAAAGTTCATCTGTGCCTTTATCCGCGGAAGTTCTCAACGACGATAGTGTCAATTGGAATGCACCTCAAGGAAATAATACACGCAAGGGTTTGGCCCCAGATCTTATCGGCAGGGCTGATGACTTAAACGAGACAGAGCTTTATGCATGGGAAAGGGAAAATCCAGCACAGGCCGCTGCGCAAGAGGCACCGCGAGTGCCACTGGCGAATAAATACCTGAAGAATCTGAAGTGTCCGACTCACAATTATTACTGCAAGAAAAGTATTTGCAAGGATATGGCTCGACTGGTCAAGGAAGAAGAATATAAAGATAAGATGGGTATATCGACCGGTGGGCAAGGTGGGTAGATTATCCTGATACACCAGAAGGCTTTCAACTTCCGTATTAATGATTAATCAGGCTTTAGGGACAACGTACTGCACGATTACAGAAGAGCTCCTACTCGTCCGAGAGGTTCTAAACGGGGCCCTCGTGTCAGATACAAGAAAGGGCCATCTACGTTGGGCCATCTCAGAGGATTCGAGTCCGAAAATGATTCCGAAGATGCCGGAGAAGATAATACTGTGGGCACACATAAAGGGAATGTCAAGGGAGGGCCAGAAAGGAATGCGAATGTCAAGGAAGAAGAACCCATCGCTTCCAGCTCAAAATTGGATACCAACAACGCGTGGGGAGTGCCTATAGGATCCAATCTTGATGAATGGGGGGTGCAGAGTAATCTGGATGATTGGCTGTAGTTGGCTGTCCTAAATGCCCATTGCCAATCGAAGATCAAGGTCTTGGGCTATAAGGATATAATTATATTAACAATTATATTTTGAACTGTTGCAACACTTTGTTTTTTTGTGTAATGTACACTTGGAAGTGAAGATGAGAGAATAAAGAGAAAGGACGAAGAGAAGAGAAAAAGCCAAAGGCGAGCACAAAAACTACAAGCGAAAAGTTACGTAATGCAGTTAACGAAGTGGACTGGCACGCTCACGTGACAGGCGCGTATCATGTAGCAGCGAATGGGTCGTTGAACCATGTTCAGTGCGGCCCAACGAAGCAATTATGCACCCAGCAACGCCCAAGAAGCTGGTGCACTGGGACACAAACTCACCCTCCTTTGAGTCGCCTCTTCTGAATGCTACGATTGACTCGTCGATAGATTCCACCTCGAGCTTTGAATTCATCAACTCCCAGCTTGTGGCACATGGGTATTTAGCATCGCCTGGATTAACCCTAGCGGGCCTCTCGAACGATGAATCCAACCGCCTAGCGAAATGTTTGCTATCAATGTTGAGTCAGCGAGCCGTGTGTATGCTCTACTCTGTAGCACGATGATATGCTCATAAGAGCTCGCACAGGACGATATGTCACGAACAGAGCAACTTACAACTAAGTTGCGTACGCTCAACTACGATCATGAACGCTTGTCGTCAATGCACCGTACTGCCAATGAGAAAGCTGCGAACGCAGAAAGAGAAATGAATATGCACAAGTCGAAACAAGCGTATGTGTCTCCATTTCTGGTTTGAAACCCTGGTACTCAAGCACTGTGTGTCGCAATTCAGCGCAGCTCTAAAAAAGCTGGAAGCTGCAGAAGCGTCACATAAGCAAACTTCTTTGGAATTGCAGAGGACTCGAAACCTACTTCAAGGAGTTCGCGCAACTCATGCGACTGAGCTTAAAAAGAAAGAAAAGGAGATTGAACGTATCCTCGAAAAGTGGCAAAAATTAGCAGAGATCCAAACCAAGGTAGCAGCGGCCTCTGTAGGTTTCCGGTGCTCCAATGCAACCGTCATAGATGGTGCTGTCACGGTTGGGAGAGGTCAGGGTTTCCTCGATATTGCTTTAGACCAAGCAGAACAAGCCCGTGCGCATCTCAGCGACGAAAGCCTCTTGCTTCGGAAGCTACTCCTCCGAGCGATAAACGAACTGCAACATATTATCTATCAAATGAAATCTATCAATAATGAAGATCAGGTAGCAGAGGTATGTTTTGACTTCATTTCAACATTCACATAATTTGACGTACTGCAGCCTGTCCCTATGACATTGTCGACGTTATTCCCAATCGCACCGCCTGATCTGGCCAGTGACACCTTGAGGACTGTTCTGGAAGATTTGCGCCATTCCTTATCGCTACTTTCAAATCCAGTGACTCCGGTTATGACCCCTTCAAATGCGACTAATCTACAAATATCGGAAGAGGAAGCTGAGCGTCTAAACAGTATCATATCAAACCTTAAAAAAGAGCTGGGTAAGTGATAAATACTCGGTAACTTCAGAGATACGCTGTCTAACATTGCCTTCGTAGCCCTTACCCAGAAACAATCTCTTGATCATGTAGCAGAGGCACAAGCTATGTTCGACAAATTTGCAGAGGAACATCGCATAGCGACATCTGAGCTAGTTCCCGCTTCTCTTGTGGACGAAGAAAAGGAGAACTTGAGGAAAGAGCTTGACGCAGAGCGCCAAAGGTTCTCCGATGCTGCAATAAAGCTCGCCAAGGAGAAGGCTGCACTCGAGGTAAGCATCCAAACCTAGTATTAGGACATTATCTTGAACAAGCTTGAATTTGTATTAGGCCGAAAGGATCAAGTTCCTTGATGAAAAACGAACCTGGCAGGCTGAGCAAATGCTCGCGGACTTGCCACGAAGTCCTACGCATACCTCCTCAATGCCATCCTCAGTGTCCGTTCCTAATTTACCATCCCATAAGTCGCCCCGAAAATCCCCACATAAAGGCGCATACAAGGCGAACCATGTTTCACCGCGTAAATCTCCTGTCAAGGTTATATGCGTTGGTAAAGCCGGTGGCAGTGGACGTAAGGCTCACCGCGTCTCGAGACGGTCACTTGCTGCATCCCCTAGCAAACCAGTGGTATCATACGAAACTGAGTATATGCCTCCGCGCATACCAGCTCCTTCATTTACATTCACAGCCCCAGCTGCTTCGTCTCTGGTACCATCGTCCAGCGGCTCATTACTGCCCACAACTTTTGTTCTCCCTCCCCCGTCGCCTCGTGCATCCTTGCCTACCAATCCTGCTCTGCCAGAACGGCTAGATAACCCACTTTCACCATCGTCGAGTGAATCGACAGAAGATCTATCGCTTACACACACCCCGGATGTGTCTCCACCTGTTCCGATCACTAAGAATCCTAAAACCCCGCCTGCCGTTCAACGTGGCTTCCCAACTGCTAAACCTTTCGCAATACGCATGATGCATGCCTACTCGCCCGCCAAGCCGAGCCCTCTAAGCCGCATCCTGCAGCTCAACGACTCGCCGCTGACTCCCGACGCCCTCAGTCATAACACATCGCTCTCGCCCATATCGGCTCCTCTGGCCGCGGTGGCGGAGGAAGACGACGATGCATTAGAATACATAACGAATGCACTGAATTATAATTCAATACCCCCTGCGAAGGACACGCGAATGTCGGCTACCGAGCTGGGCCTTGACTCGCCACCGGAAACGCCGCTTCAGGAGATGAAGGTTGTGTCAGCGAACATCGCTGCCTCACCAGAGCCCCTACTTCCCATATTTGGTGGCCGCGGAAAGGTATTCTTTGCAGACCCGGAGGCAAACCAGAAAAAGGCGGCCGATAAAGGGAAGGGGAAGGCGCGCACACTGGAACCTCTGCGCACGCGCACTGGGGCGGGTGAGAAGGAAAATAGCACTAAATCAGCGGCGGATGCTAGGGCAAGGTTGAGCAAAATGTCTCCAGCGAAGGCAGCACCGGGGTCCAGGAGAGCGACTGCTGCTGCAGGAAGTACAATGAAGCCAGTGCCTAGGGTAAGCATGAAGCCAGCAGCTATTGTACCCCCTGTTGCCTCAACGACGAATGTAACTACGCGTGCTAGACCGTCTTCGAGGCCTGTGCCTGCGCCGTCGGCTGGTGGTGCAGGTCCACGAAGAGTGCTGGTCACAAGTGCAGACGCACCACCTATTGTGAAGGGACGCAGGACATAAAAATCCCAGACCTTCCTCGATTCACCCGGCTCGTCTCTTTTTGCTTTCTTAGTTTCGCCCTTTTTATTGGTTCCATCACTGTATAATATCACCTCGTTCACTTCATGCGTCTGCTACGTATTCCACAAATGATATAACAAAACAAAAACAGTCTAGACAGCAGCTAACCGCGTAAAGGCGTTGAAGTATACACCCAACGTCTGGACGTTGACAAGGTTTGCTACCATGCCCACGTAGCCGTCGGGACGGACAACTACTATTGCACCGTCGGTTGGATTAATCCCATAGTTACTATACCCATCCCCGCCACTCTTTCCTGCATTGTCTACATCGTCTATGAGCACCCTAAAAGAGATGATAAGTCAGAAGTATTTTGGGGCAAAAAGAAGAGAAATTACTTAGACCAATGCGACCTGAATAGCGATGGAAGATCGTTGTATTTCACATTAGTCTTCTTCGCAGTACTGATACTTATGATGTCGAACATGTCGAACACCTTGCCATTGGCGAGCTTGTCGAGCATGGGCTCGAGCTGTCCAGCTACTTCATGCGCTCTGTTTCGTGGGCCTGAATCGGATGTGTTTCCTACAAATACCAGTATTTTGAAACGCCCGTCTGAGGGACACAGGTCTTGGATTTCGTAAGGTCGTACATCTGCCGCTCGGAGAAAAGTTTGGGGTACGAGTCGTTGACCGATGACAAGTTTTGTCGCGTTATGTTGACCTGAAGAATTTGTGATCAAGGAGTCGGCGTAATGGATACTTATTCCACTCGTAAAGCCACCATATGCTTGGAAGGCCCTGTATGATTTCAATCAGTATAAACGCGCAAAAATTATGATAATGTTAACTGACTCTAAGAAAGCTGCGTGAGAGACGCCCTCGCTGTGGTCGTCTGATTGAGGCTTCACGGAAAACATTTTGGAGAATTCTTTATCGAAGTCGATGAGATCTTGTGCATATTTCTTCCTTTCAAATTCGTACTACGAGATGGGGTCAGGAAGTTTCAAGCAGTGTTACAAAATACACCTACTGTCTGTAAAAGCGACCTAGAAGCCCATCCCTTCACAACGTGCGATATTTTCCATGCTGAAAGTTGTCTCAGAAACGCGGTCAGACATGCACTAAAATGTGGTACAAACCAAGGTTATGACTGTCACTCATACTGGCGTTCATTCCTTGACCTAATAAGACCAATGGGAATCCGTACAAAATCCGTAAATCCAAAATAATGGAAAATAATTTTTACTTACCTGCTTTGGGGGAATGAGTATGGCATGCGTCGCCTACAATGAAAACTCTCTCTTTGACCGAAAACTGGGATGCCACCCTTTGTCCAACTAAACACCTTCGGAGTCAGAAAAATATATGCCTTACATCGGGAATGCATTTACTGATGTAAACAGTCCACCATTCAAACTGTTCGGGCGTTTTGATCGTGTATGGGGAAAGAGACTTGCGGGCAATCTGGATTTTATGAGAATGACGTGCCCATTGTTCTATATGAATACATACCTCCAATAGTATTTCCGGCGTAATCTTGTCTTTGTCAATTCTTCCGGCCTCGTTAACAAATTCACTAGAATGTTGGTCGTCCAATTGTATATACAGTCGCACTTTGTCGCCCTCTCGCGGGATATTCATGCAGGAGCCGTTGTTTGAATGAATGGCCGTTTTATTGCGTATGTCTGGAAAGTCGGTGTCAGGAATAAGATCAACTACTCCCCAGATATAGTTCGTGTGTTCCCCGTTCATTTGTATATTAAAGGCCTTTCGGACCCATGAATGGGCTCCTATGCATTGGTTAGTAAATAACTTAGAAACACCACGAGTCTCAAAACCTTACCATCAGCACCTATTACATACTTTGCGCGTACAGTTTCGATGCGTTTGTCGTCCTTGCCAATATGCTGTAATATAACCTGTATAACACACAGAAATCAGACACCACTGGCAAGGCCTGTGTACAATAAGCCATCATACCTGTACAGGATACGCTGACGGATCGTCCACCTGATCATCCAAGATGGAAATAGAAGTAGGGACGATAGGTCTGTCGACTTCAATCCCTAATTTGTGCATTGCATTATGAAAAATCGACTCTATCTCTCCTTGATGCAAAGTGATCTATTCCACGACGTCCAGTCAATATACCCACTGCAGTAAAAACAGAGACCTACCTCGAACGGGAACCGCGCCGTAGGTGCAGTGATATCGGGTACCCTATCTGTTAGCTGAAGTATGTAGACATATTCTTTAGAATAGAAATATCATAAAAGGGACCGGTCCGAAGAAACTGACCTCAATCCCGCCGTTTGGACCTGGATTGTAAAATGCCTGAATGGCGAATTGAGTGATATCGATTTACACATGAAATCGCTTTACCCACCGTCGTGTGCATTTGATTTCCGTCTTTGAAAAGCTGCTCCGCCAATCCATAACTCTGTTGTAAGTACGTTAGCCACTACACATGAGCCTATAGATCGGCGCAAGTCATAATATCACTCGCCTGCAGCACTTCAATAGTCCTAGGCTGTATTCCATCGGCATGGCCTGCTGCAACCTTTTTCTCTCTGTCGGGTTTAGACACGGAGCGCTGCTATAATGATATTGATTCCATACCTTAAATCAATAATCCGGACATTAACGCCATTCCTTGCCAATGCGGTACAAGCCATGAGGCCTGACGGACCAGCACCAATGATCAAAACATCGACATAGCTTTCTTGAGACATTCTATGTTGAAAGAAAGAAGACCAATTCGAGTAGGGCAGAACGTTAGAGGTTGGAACTGATCCTGGTCATTTAAATAGTACTTGCACAAGCGAGTCTCTTATGTAGCATGCCCGATGACAAGCGCTACTATCGCGGTCATCATGATCTTCCTTCTGGAGCACAGGATCTATAACGATATCGAAAATTCACACTTACGGCTTTAATATGTCCATCGTGCACCTTAAATGGATACAATGTGCACACGGCGCAAAGAGCATGACATCGGACAACTCCATAAAGCCTTCCAGACATCACGCTTCTTTGGGAGTTATCTAAGCGTTAGACTCTCTGAAATCGGTAGGGAAAATAAGGTATCCTTTCGTAGTGCTATTTAGTAAGCCCTGGGAAGATGAACTGCATACAGAGTACTGGAGTTAGAAATCAGTGCTTCGGGATGGGAGGGCCTGACAAAAGACACTAGTCTAAACCTCGATGGTAAGCCAACAGTACTTCATTTCTTGAAATGTTTATCAAACTCACAGGGGTTTGTAACTTACATCGAAAATCATTCTTGTAAGCAAGCCTTTGGTTGGGGGCTTGATGAAGAGCGCAGAGTTATACATATTCCATTAGCGATCGAAGCACTACAAACATCCGAGCAAAACAAACAGCATATAGAACAGAAAAATTATTCAGAGCTGGAGCCTATGGCCATGTAGTAGGAGCATATAGTGAGCAAGCTAATATATATTACTGCTCCGGATGCGCTCACATTTAATATAGAACTAGGTAACTCGGGCCACTCAAACTTCGCCATAGAATACAGACTGAGAGTATTCTTCTAATGTAGAGCCTTGCTTTGTCTTCAGGATTTCCTCGACCTAAAGAGGTGCGCCAACAAGGCGGGGAATTTTTGAGACTTGTTAGATAATCGTAGATATGCGCAAGTACGTACTTCTTTCGGAGGGTTGAGTCCCATAGCATTCGCCCTGTCCCATCGTTCAAGCCTCGTTACTCCGACACATGGCCCGTATTCATAAGAGCTGACGGAGAAGGAGCATCAATAGTTGGCCTCCAATTGATGATAATAGGCATACTTGTCGAAGATACGCAGGATTTCATGGATCTTGTTTTGTCCTTCCCCGTGAACTGAATTCATAGATAAGCGATAGACTGGGGGCTTCGAAATAGTGATACGTACTGGGGGCCATTTTTCCAGCTTTCTTGGTGACCTCTGCATGGTACTTCCTCCACCTCGGGTCCTTGACTTTTAGTTCGGCAAGCGGCTCCCTGTCCTCAGCAACTGGCTTGCTAACTACTGCACTTTTGGACTTTTTGCTTTCGACTGTCTTGCTGGATTCCGTTGAAGGCCTTTCTGACTTAGTTGACTTCTCTTTTGTATCGGTAACTGCCTTCTTCGAAACTGAACGCGTTTGTCGTACGGCTGCTATTGGTTTCTCCTCTGAATCCTTTGCCTTCGCTTCAAAGTCGTCCTCGCCAGCTGAATAGGATTCAATTGTTTCCTCGTCCGTGTCGGAGCTGATAGAAACTATATCATCGATGTCGAGCTCATAATCCTCTGCTAAATCCTTCCTTTGGCTGGGTGCATCGGCAGCAGGTTTCAGGCTGCGTACAGGGGTCGTGGCCGCCAGGCTCTTGCCGTTGCTAGAACTGGTACGCTTCCCCACTGCAAAGGATAGTTTCGCTTGCTTCGCGTTAGACTTGGTGGACATAGCAGGTAAAAATAGGTTGTATGGTAAGGAAGAGAATGGATAAATTGCAACAACCTTTCGAAAACGATGTTTCAAAGTTCAACATGGGACTTGGGGGCATGATGTAATGTCAACATTTCCTTTTCGGGAAATTATACCTCCGCTCCCAATACTCCATCCCCACCAAATTACTCCGCTTTACAGTGTATTAAATATGATGATGATAGGGTATGTACATTAAGCAGCGCAAATAGGAAATTCGCAAGTACAAAAGTCCAAGCGTTCAAGTCTTGGTACCGCAGGAATGTTCTATATCTTCCTCTTCTTTCCGCAGACGATTCATTGTTGCGTCCAATATCCGGCGCCTGCGCTCCTCCTGATTTTCCGCAGATAAATTCCCTGAACTGTTAAGGGTATTGTCACTTAGTGTGTAGGTCTGGGCCTCGACTTCCAAGTCTGATGAGGGCTGGTAGAAATCAGAACCAGGACCAGCGGAAAGATAGTGCGTGCCGTTCAGAAGAGAGCGCTCATGCTCAGCTACCTCCCTGTTTAACTGTGAATTAAGAGATTTGAACTATGGAACTGGGTGTCAACGCAAATAGTATAGCTTGCAGAGGTTAAATGTTGCTTACATTTTCATCGTGATCCCCCCAAACGTTGTGCGTCAGTTCATGACACAGCACGCGACGAATTTCGCTGTAGAGGCGAAATCCATCGTATTTGTCAGTACGCAGACGCAGCTTTATAGCTTGTCCGGCATTCTCGTTCAACCCTAGCAGTTCGGGATGTTCATGGGGCGCAAGTTCTGTCAACAAACCCACTTTGAATTTGTGTGTTTGCATGACATGCGTAATGGCAGGATCCTCTGATAATCGTTTGAGAAGAGCTAACGCAGAGTCGGGGTTTGGAAGATGCCCCAGAGGCCTAACCTCATGGAAGCGATACTGCAATGAGGCTGAAGACGATGATGAAGAGCCTGTAGGCCGAAGCTAGGGTAATGTGTCAGTTTAGTGATGAATATGACTGAAAAGATGTATGCGTACTTTTACAGGTGCTTTCAGTGCTCGCTCCCTCATAATTCTATCTCGCCGCTGGTTCTCATTCTCCACTGATTTCATAGCGTCAAGTTCCTTGCTCGTTGAGCCCAACACTTGAATCTTCATTCCATCTTTGATGCCTGCTTGATCAATGCTTTCTTCAGAGGATTTATGCTGCTTCCCCTTGTAAAGCAATTTCTGGAGTGACGGTGGAACCTCAGTCAACTGTTCGATTTCATTCTGTAGGTCTTCTAATGTACAATCCGACGGTATTGATAACGTATGTGCCTTGCCACGGTGGTTTATTGTTATTGAAATAAGATTACTGGACATGGTCGGGGGTGTTCTTTACGAAAGTGAAGAAATACGGTCTATCAGACTTGAGAAGAATAAGAGAGAGATTGTTTCTGACAAGAGCAGCTTGAGAGCAGCGGCTATCTATAAGAGTGCACCCCGAGCCCATAACGTGACGCCGAGCTCTGTCAGCGGGTGAGTAAGCGCTCGAACATTCCAATACCGTAAAGCTTCTTTGTCCATGCTCTGAAAAGGAGGTCGTTGTGTGCAATCAACTGACTATGCATATGCAGAAGACGAACCTAGACCAGCCAGTCACGAAGAAATGACGAGACGGTTGCCCATCGGCAAACAAATTATTCGAGTTCCGATCAACTGCATGCTTGAAGAATGTACCACAACTTAACTCAACGCAAACTGGCATCTACTCTTTGGCTACTTTACAATGGCCACCTATGCCGTGCGCTTCTAGTGAAACTCTGACCTGAAAATCCGTTGTCCGACACTAAATCGAGATTTCATCACAGAAATAACCAAGAAAGCGGTATTTGTTTTCCATGAACGACACATCCGAGTCGAAGACGAAGATTTATGTAACACTGAGTACACTGAAGGAAAGACTCAGGATGTTCCGGGAACGGCGCGCAGCTTCCGCAACACCCGCTTTGGGACATACATAGTCTGAAAAGACTAATTTTCCTGCGGCACCGGCGGAAGCCTGTCCGCAACGAGAAACCTTGCGTGCATGTCGGCGTTTTATTGGCAGAATATCTCAACCTCTTATTTCCTAAATTACAGGAGGTGGGCTCTTCACGCCCTAGTACAATGCTGGTAGATCTCAGGTATAATGCTTCATTTTTGTGCAAAATAGATCTACCTTCTCCTGGTCATCTCTTGGCTCGTCATTTCTTTCTGGAAGGTAAAAATGACTTTACTTGTCGGGCCGATACGGTAAGCGGTCTTTTCTGAACCCACCACTCGGCTATAACTGCCACCTGCATCATTTGTCCTCAGTATGTTGCGACTCAAGAATTTCCTCCAACTTCTGTATTCTATTCTCGGCACCGCCTTCCGTGTCTAAACTCTCAAGGGGTGTCTTCCTCCTTCCAACATGCTCAAGCACCGGACTTTTGAGAGGTAATTACTATTCAATATTCAACCACCGCCTATAGTACAAGTTGTAACTGGTTTGCTTCTCATCGTTAAGCCGGTTCGTTGATCGACAAATACCTTTTACTTTGCCTCTACACATACTGGCCGGTCCTCGTCTTTCCTTCTGGAAGCAGTGTTTAGGGTCCCACATTTGACGCTGATCGTCGATCAAGCTTCAAGCTCCAAGCTTAAGCCTTCGAGTCTATTTGGAGTCAAACATTACCTGTTTTGTAGATACTCAAGACCTCAAGAACTACTCATACTGTTCATGTCCTGGTGTTTCTGATTATACGACTCTAAACCTTCATTGTCAATGTCAGCAGGTGTAGAAGTGAGTAATGATTCTTTGCTGCGTTCTGTTGGTTCAATCCGGAGTTCACTCATCTTGAACTTACATCGCTCCGAAAACGCTTCATCTGCTCAGATGGTATCCCCCAATGCCCAGACATCCAATAACGACTCGGATATGAATTTGTAAGTGATCACCGTCTTACTTACTCCATCCCTAAACTTTACCATAAAATAGTGAATCAGATCCGAAGTCATCTGTATTCCGCAATCTCAGCATCATGGAAATGATCTTTGACTGGTTACTAGAGGATTATGAACCGACCATAAAAGAAAGAAAATACCTCTTAAACTCAGCTTTAACATCAAAGGATTTCTTTTATCCTGGGATAAACTTACTATGGCGGACCTTGGACTCGAATGGTTTAATGCCTATTCTACAACTTATTCCGACCTTTGGCATCATTGTTGAGAATGGAGAAATACCTTGCAATGTTGGTGCATTCTTATATTAGTTCTAAGCACACAATCTTATTAGTGTTTTTATAGTGCACTGAAACCCCCATCACGGAAGGGGATCTAGTCAAACTTAATCAATATTGCTCTCGCGTTAGGCGTCTCTATTTGTCAGTCGCAGACCCTGAAGGACAGCAGTTCATGGTAGCGGGTCACGTTTACTTCAAGCTTCAGGACCTACAGAAGTCTGTCCTGTTTCCTTCCCTTAAAAAACTGCGCATTTCTCGCGAATATTTTCGTGCGGATGAAGATCTCGTCAGTTTATCCCTCATACCTTCTCCGACAATTACATGCGTCGAAATGCATCTGGACTTGGATCAAATGACGGATATTCGTATCAGAATGTTCCTAGATCAACTCCTGGAATTGAACGCTCCATTGTCCGACTTAAACATCAAAGGGGCAATATCCTTCGAGATCCTTGATATTGCTCGGCAATTTAAATCTCTGAAAACTCTCTCGCTCCATACTTATAAGCCCTGGCCAAATGGTCACAATATATTGAACACTATTTTCCAAGCTAGTAATTTACAATATCTCCGGCTCACTTTGTATGCTATTGCCTTGCCTAACACGAATTCGTTCAATGCCCCATTTCCCAGATTACCCGACTTGCTAAAGCTTCAAGAGTTTATGCTGGTTACTTCCCAGGTCCATACTACTTCTGATATTCTGAGGATTACCGTCAAGCATATGCCTTTTTTGACCTCGCTGATCTTGGTCACTGCTTCAGATCGCGACACTTCTGCATCCTTTGAAAGCTGTGTAGGGCAGGCCGTTGCTAGTTTTCCACAACTCACGATGTTCAAGTGCTACAACATACAAATGATGCCTTGGAGAGCACTTGAAAAAACTTGTGATTGGAAGAAGCTAACACAACTGTCTATTGATGCTCCCGTTCTCCTATTGGATGACGGTGAATCAATCAACGACATCCGATGGATATTTAATTCGCCTCAGCAATGTCTAAAGAAAGTTTCCCTTCAAATAGAGGCAGTGAAGGCAGGGGATTCCACAGTACGGGACATCAACACCCTAGGGTTTTCCATTCTTGAAGGAATTGCAAGTTACCATCCCAATGTCGCCGAGGTATCCTTATACATGCCTCTGGGGTTCTTAAATCAAATTGTATTGGAGCAAAAGCTTGAACTGTGTCGGGGTGACAGGCGCGTAACTTCGACGAAACCATATGCTTCCGAACATAATCTACGAAGCCTTGTTTTCTTGCCAAATCGGGTGCCAATAACCAGCCCGCAACCTCGCATGTACATCGGAATGTTATTGGCAGACTACCTCAATGTCTTATTTCCTAAACTGGAGGTGGTGGATTTTTCGGGAGTTCGTAAGACTCACGGTGAAGACTGGTGTGACAGCGTCTCCGCCATGGTCAGATGCCAATGACAATGGTATGCGATGCGATGAGGGACAACAACCCTCGAAGAAAGAGGAGAATTGTGTAGGCTGTGATTTTCCTTGCATAGCTCACTTTTTTGGAAGCTATTATTTTCGCAGCCTAAGGAGTCTGTTGAGCTTCCGAAGTTCCTAATAGGAAGTTAGAATATATGTAATACTCCATTTGTTTTTGTTTTTGTTTTTGTTTTTGTTTTTTTTGTTGCATGAACCGATATGTGCTCTATCCCTGTTAATCTATCTTTTTGGTGTTCGAAGTTACTCCTTTTTATAGGATTTGAGAATAGAAGAGGTTGAAGTGAATTTCAGTTTAAGTTATTTGGCGGTGTTACCGAGTCGGCAAGCTAGATGCGGTTACTTATAGCCATTTTCATCACTGCTCGTTTTCTTACTGCCACCATCTCTACCCTTCGGTCTCTTCCGGTGCACTTTTTTTTAAATCTGCTCATCTCCACCTAATCTTGCTTGACTGTGGCTCTAGTAAACCAAATACGTCTGTTTCAGTTTTCAGTGAGAAACTGTATCAAGCAACAACAGTTCAAACGTTCAAATGCTGCAACTACGAATTCGAACTTTTATATTCTATTCTCGGCAACGTCTTCCGTCTCGTGGTCAACCATAAACTCTCAGAACAAGTCTTCACCCTGCTTCCAATACGAAGAATCAGTTACTCTGGCAACATGTTATCCTTGCCGTCACAGCTTCAGTCGTCCTGCCACCTCTGCTAACCACATTCTGCAATCTGCTTTGCTGCATGTCGACCACTGAATCAGCCTCGTCGTAATACCACATTATTGAATATGTGTCTCGGTCCCGTGGTGTTTAGGAATAAACCACCGTGGAAAAGCGTGGAAACCTTTCCCTGATTCTTCGTCTACTTTCATTATACCCGGAGAATGACCTATCGGAAGTGCACCATTTTACACGCTGTCTTATGGCCTCCGCCTGATACATATATGCACAATTAATGCCGCCGTCCAAATATCCTTTGTTCTGTTCTCTGTCTGCACCACTAGCGCAGTATCCTACTGAAACGTTATGGAAATTAAAGAGGGGACAATCACCATAGTTAATGGTAACGAGTTACCTCTCCCTGCTATCTTCATGTACTCACTATGGGCTGATATATCTTGTCCACTGAACACAGTCCTCCTGACCATACTACACGGCCTGGCACTTGGCCTGACGATCTTCAGGCTTCACTATCGCTATCGAACGTCCCGACTGTGGTGGGACGACTGCTTCGCCGCCGGTGCCGGTATCCTCGACCTAGCCGGATTAATCGTTCTCTGGATGGATTATGCCAGTCCAGGTATAACCTACATGGTACATTTATAACTCTGCGCACGCTAAATAAAGAGCACGCTCAAGAATCTTCCTTGCGGACTATTCAAGCAAGTATGGTCAGATATGGCGTAGGCGTGTTCACCATCATTGCGACGGAGTGGTGCGCACATTCCTTTCCCGGGATTCGGGAACCTGCCTACCCGTCGTTCTCTAGCTGATGTTCGAGTACTTACCAGGGCTACACGGATCAGTCTGGCACTCGCCTTTTCTCGGATATTCACGCCTGACTCAGATCCTACGCGCCTGTACGCTATTGGTCTGGCCGTCGGATTTGCTCTTGCGTGCACCGCCGTCATCGTCCGCGGCGCAATCGACTGTAGCAACTATTCTTCCTGGCTCTTCTTTGCCGGTCTTGTACAGTGTAACTTCTCCAGGCGCATAATAATATTCATGATCACCGGTTCGCCTTCCCTCATTGTATATTGGCTATATATCGTCATTAACCACCTTTATTGGGCTCCTAGTGAATGTCATCGCGGACATTCTGCTTGTGTTCTCCCCACTGTACAAACTTCGCCGGGTGAAATTACCCCCTCGACAAAGGCGGCTCATCTTCTCGTGCTTCGCGGGGAGCATGTGGATGTCCCTTGCGTGCATTGGGACCTCAGTCTTCCAGATAGCCCCGATGAGTTGGGAGCCAGCCAGAGGATTCATCCGGGTGATGTTTGCGTACTTCGAGGTAAGTATACATATGTCGACGCGCCGCACCATAAATACTGAGCTCTTGCCCTATACAGAGCGGGATATCGTTGCTTATATGTAACCTTCTCGTCGTAGTCATGTACACGTACACCGTGCTTGAACGCCGGCGCCACGAGAGGGTAGCTTGCGCCCCAGCTTCTCATCCGAGTGAGCTGGGAACCTCCGCCAATAGTGCAGCGTCGTCGTCCACACGGGTCGATGGATCGCAGCTCTATAGCTCAGCGGTGACCCCGCTGGAGCTGACAGACATATCTGACGAGTCGCAAACGAGTGAAACAATTTAAAATGACTCTATTTCTATGGTGCTCTGTCCAGACTTTCTTTTCGCGAGCGCAATCTGCCTCGCGCTCCTCTCGGCGTCATTTATACCGCCTTCTCCGTCTATTGCGGACAACTTTAAATTCAGTTAAGCTGTAGCTTTACAACCAATTATTATTTAACTCTATCTGTAGCTTTCATAGTGACATCACTATTCTCCGGAAAAGCTAAGTCCGGACAGAGTACGTAGCCATTCAAACTATGCACACAGCTATTACAACCGTCGCATGCTTTGTGTATATACTCAAAAGACTTTAGACAGCGTGAACAGCCGCAAGCAATACCAGAGGTCCCATGGGGCGTGTTTAAATATTCATGCATTAAGTAAATATAGAATCCTCCCATGCGCATAGCTAGGTACAATATACAAGAGAACAGGTGTACAATGAACAGAGAAATAGATCAGAGCTTATGCTTAACGCGCTTAGCGTTTTCTTCCAGAATCCGTGCGGCGTCCTGGACCATATTGTCAACGATGGCCTTGGCAGGCAGGACCTCGTTGATTACGGCAGATACACTGCCCATGAGCCACGGGCGGCCCTCCACTGACTTTTCGGGGTGCTCTTCGAGCTCTTTGTAGTGCGGGATGATACCCTTTGAAGTAAGAGTTTTGATCTCCGCCTGACGGTTCTCTTCCCTGTACGAAAGATCCGAATATTAGCAGCTGCTCTGCGCCTCTCAAATTACGGAAGCTACTGACCAATCTGCGACGTAGGGCGTCTTCCGCACACGCATGGGCCGGCCGGTGAAGATGACCGTGCGCGCCACGTCCTCAAACCCAGCCGAAACGACGAGGTCCTTGTGCATTTTCGGTGCGCCGGCCTCGACGGACGCGACGAAGCGCGTGCCGACCCATACACCCTGCGCGCCCCACGACAGGTTCGCAGCGAGGCCCCGGCCGTCGAACACGGCGCCCGCGCCGATGACGTAGATCGGCTTGCCGGTGAGCGGCGACGTGCGCCCCTTGACGGCGTCTACGCACGCGGGGATGAGGATCGACGCAGGGATATCGCCCGTGTGTCCGCCACCCTCGCCCGCCTGCGCGCAGATGAGGTCAACGCCAACGTCGAGCGCCTTCTTCACGTGCTTCGGGTGCCCGACCATGTTCATGACGAGTATGCCGGCCTTGTGCAGGTCGTCGACGGCCCACTTGGGGGGCACGCCCACAGCGGAGACGAACAGCGTCGCGCCCTCCTCAATGATGACCTGTAGCAGCTCGGGGAGCTGGCCTTTGGTGTAGTCGGTCTACCATCAATGGATATGAGCGTCCGTGGGTAGAAATACAATTATAGAGCGTACGTTGGTCTTGCGCGCGCTCCCGCCGACCTGTGGTAACAGGAGATCAACACCGAAGGGCGCCTTCGGGTCCTTCAGATCCTTCTTGATCAATTGGATCTAGACAACGAAACCATGAGCGCCATGTCATGTGTAGCCCGGTTGAAGCGACACGGAGGGTAGCAGTCGCGCGTGCGTCCCGGGCGTGTCGGAAAGCTGCGAGGATGGCTTACCTGCTGGCGGAGAATTTTGGGTGTGTATCCAATGCCTCCAATGACGCCGAGGCCGCCGGCGTTGGTGACGGCGGCTGCAAGCTCGGGGCCTGCAGCGACGTTCATGCTATGCCAAGCGTCAGCTCATGATCCGGGGGACAAGAGATGGCGAGAAGGACATACCCAGCGAGCAGGATGGGGTGCTGGATGCCGAAGAGCTCGGTGATGGGAGTGGTGATGACGGCCATGAGTGGGGGAGGGAGGGGATGGTGGATGCGGGGTAGTGGCGCGGAGAGAGATTTATATGTCCGTCTTTGAGCATGATATCAACTGCACCGGCTACCGCGGCGGCAAATGAGAGACCGGGCCCGGTGCGCGCCTCCGAACCGTCACTCGGTCGCCACCATGCTTGGTCCTCATCTCGCTTCCGCCCTCTCCACCGTCTACCTCTGCCTCTTTCGCCATCAGCACGGCCGAATATCGCCACAGTTCTTGCCTAAAGTCTTCTCGAGCACTCTTTATTGGCCATGCTGCTTCTATCGATATTCGCCCCAACATTTCAGGCCCATATACCATCTAACCGCAGCCGCTTGAATGCCATAACCAGCTGATTCAATTTGCACGGTCTGCGCTCCATGCTTGTCGACTAATGCGCCGGTACTCCGTTCTCTCGTCTCATCATGGCACGCACTTGCCTACCTCAGATTGGAGAGGTCCTCATTCCCAACGAACCGCGCATCTCAGCATTCCCATCCTGAAAGGAAAACGAAGTTCCCAGTCGTGTTTAATGCGCATAAAGAATCAGACTCGGCCTCATTCAGCCCGACCACGAGGGCATTGTCATCGCTCCCTTACGCAGGCCGCGGTGATGAGCGCCAGATCCGAGATGCTAGACGGTAAAATAATGTTTGATGTTTTCGGTGTTATGTACATGGAAAATAGACAACTGGTATGTACAGTGAGCACTTTACAGTTATTGAACGGGATAGGGCCTACAAGTGCTCAGAATAGTTTGTGTGACAGAAAAGAGGGGAACAGTTTCGAGTGACCAAAGAACGGTCAAACGGCGTTTACAATATTAAGCAGGAAACGTACTTAAGAGTTTGGGGCCGCGATTTCTGCGCCAGGCGTGTATCAACTCAAGGAAATAACACGTTGAAATGCTGACGAAGGAAATTCTGACTATATGCGCGGTCTTTTGGGAGGAACGAACTGTGGCGGCGAGCTATCGCTATCCTCCCGGAACCTGCGCGGCACATGCAGACGGCGAGGTAATGGCTTCATTGCCCTCGTTGACTGCTGTGGTGTTCTGGGGTTAGGGATAGAAACACTGCCGAAGCAGTGCGGGGAGGTCTTCCCGCCGTCCGCCTCATCTTCATCGTCAGCATCTTGACATGGACTATCGAATCTTGACACAGCAATTGAGCGGTGGGTCAATCATCGCATAACGTGCTGATATCCTACCTGCGCTGAATCATGTTGAGGGTCTTCAACAACAAGGCGCTGTTTTTCGACTCCAGTTCGCGATTTCTCAGTTCCAGGTCTCGCAGTTTGTCCTGGAGCGCGGCAACGTCCTCTTCGTGCTCCGCCTGGGTCTGCTTTAGCTTCCGCTCGGTCTTCTTCAGCTCGATGGTCGCGGTATGCTCGCCAAGTTGATGTGCGGCCATCTGGAATTTCATCGCCTCGCACTTCTTCAGAAGCAACTCTTCCATGTCCTTTTTCGATTTGAGGTGCTTCTCGGCCTGGTCAAGTTTCTTTTCCAGTCCTACGATGTCGACGTACACCCGCCTTAGCGCGGGTGCGATAAACGGATGATATTTCTCGGGCAGGTACGTGAGCTAGACTCTCAAAATCAATGTAAGTACATATAAGAAACTTTATCAGGACTCGCATCTGGCATGGCTGCAAAGGGCGGGCGTTGATCATCAGGACTCTGATATCAAGAAAGCAGCGTACTGGTATTGAACGGGGTGCGACAGTCAGGGCATTTGGTCGTCACCCGGGTGTTCTGGGGAGAATTAACATAGTCTACGATACATGGCTTGCAGAAGAGGTGCCCTGGAGCAGCAAGACGGTGAGAGGCGCGTCGATAACAGCAGGAGTCAGGTGATAAGTACCGCAGGGCAAGCATGAAGGGTCTTTGAAAGATGAGAGGCAGATAGAGCACTGTACAGACATATCTTCGCGTCTAGAGAAGATGAGATGGGGTGGAGCTAGCTACAAAAGAGGGGATGCCGTCAACGTGGCTGATGGCGGGCAGAGAGATGCTCGAGAGGCGACTCGGAGTTGACGCGACTTTCTAATTACACACGTGACTGTGTATGACTGTGTTCAACAATCCCAAACGGGCTCAAACGGGTAACCGACGTCGGACGCGTCTGATTGGGCGCCAAAACTCGCTGTCCCAGAGCAAAGTCAGTTGTAAGAGCATACAATGATTACATATTGGATCAAATCTATCTTAGGAATATTTCCAACAACAAAAAGTACATCTCAGATATAAGTTTATTATCTTTATCTTTGTTAATTCTAATACAACAATCGTTCGTTAATGGCATCTAAAGACATGTAGTTCTTGAATATCGTAAAGTGTCTATGTCTAGTCGTAACGAATATCTAATCTATAAGTGCGAGTTTAGCAGTTAGAGCAGGGCGCAACGCGCGGCATCTTGCTCTCTGTCGAACCACCCTCGTAGTCGGTGTAATCGCCGTCGACGACGAACTTGCCGCCTGAGGCAGAGCAGGTACTGCGCTTCTTGCCGTTGTAGTCAACCTTGACCTTGTCACCGGTGAGGTCGATCTCGACCTGCTGGCGCGTCTGGCGGGTGGGGTCACTGAGGAGGTAATTGTGCGGGCTGAAGACGACGGAGGACTGGGCAGTCGACATGAGAGTGATGGGGAGATCACCGGTGTGGGGCAAATGGTGCATGCCGAGGTCTGGTAGGTTGAGTGCGTCAGCGCTGGACGAATAGATAAAACAGGACAAGGTCACTTACTGAACCAGAGGACAATATCTTCCTGCTCAAGGTTCTCGCCGTCGAAGAACTTGCCGAAGTCGACCACAGGGTTTCCAGAGTCCATGTTGTTGGTGCTGTGGGTAAGGTGCCTACAGAGATTGTTCAGAAGAAGCACCTCGCAAGGGAAGAAAAACAACTCACTTCTCCGTATCCTTGTGCTTGGTGACATACATGTGGTGGGTGGCGAAATGGCCGGACTCCTTGATGATGGACGAGTCGAGGACGGTAGAGTGGATGGGGGTGCCGTGACCAGGAGAGATGCGGTAGCCGGGATACTCGCCCCAGACGTTGGGTTTATCCTTGTTGACGATCGAGTACATGCTAGCACCGTTGGCGGCCCAGTTAATTTTTGCATCGTCCTCGGACTTGAGGTAGGAGCGCTCGACCTTCATAGTCTTCATCTCTTTCTTGTCCCAAGGATACTTGACAGTTGCGGGGACAAAGCTGGTGGTCTCAAAGGTGTTCTTATCGCCCTTAATATCTAGATCAGCCTTGAACGAGAGAACGTGGTCGTGCATGGAGCCAGAGAGGTGCTTCTGGATCTTGTAGCCGTAGTCTTCGTTACCATAGTAGTAGGTGGACTGAATGTAACCGGAGGCGCGAACGGTAACCTCGATGCTGCCGTCAAGGAGGAAGGAGTAGGTGAAAGCATAGTCGTAGTCTGGTGTAGGTGTAAGTTATTGAAGGCGAGGGTAAGTAAAGAACAAAACTTACTGCCGATGGTGGAGACGAAGCGCATATTGAAGACGATGTTCTTAGTGACGGTGGCCATCTTGGATGTAGTATGCCTCTGAATAGGGAAGCCCGCGTCGGACTCGAAGAAGCAGATGCTGTCGAAGTTGGTAGTCGTGTTGCCGTCCATGTGAAGAGCAGAGTCGACATAATCAGCGTTCCAAGGGCAATCGTATCTGAGGTGGAGATGTTAATAAGAGAATCCTAAATAGACAAGCCAAACTCACCCTTTGACAAGTTCGTAGGTGTAAGGTCCGAAACCGTAGTAAGAGTCCAAGAAGGCAGTGTGAGACGACTTGGGGTCAGAGCCGGCATAGTGAGCAAGAGCCTCTTCAAGACCGAGTTCGTAGAAAATGCGCTCGCCCTTGTACTTGACATCGTAGAGAGTAACAGCAACGTCCTTGTTGAAGCCCCAGTAGAACTCGAAGTCCATCCACTTAACATATTTCTCATCCTTGTCGACGGACCAGCGCTTCTGGGCCTGATAAGCAACGGGAGGTGCCTCGTCGTCATAGAGGAGAGGTGTGCCGGTGCGGTTGGTCATCATGGACTGGGTGACAAACGTCTTCTCGGTTCTAACAAATTCGGGCTTGGAAATAGCAGCGCGGAGCTCATCGGCACTCTCGTAGTAGACACCGCCGTAGTAGATACCGAGAAGCTTCCATGCAGCAGGGTCGCGACCGGTAATGTCTGCAATTGGAAGTGAATACAAAATACATCAACATAATAAGAAAGACGTACCGAGCTTCAAGTAGAAACCTTGAGGTACAAGAGTAGAGACCGAGTGAATGCCGACGTTGTCAGGGTTGAGACGGAATTGGGACCATTCAATGATATGACCATCTTCCTCCCAGAGAGGATCAATAGCCTGCAAGGCAGAGGTTGCGCTTGTGGTATTAATGTACTAAGACAAATGTTAAGTAAATCAGAAGGATTGCAGATTGAAGTCTAACTCACAGTCCCGAGCAAATCAAGCGTGATATCCTGGATGCCTTCGCAGAGCTGTGCCTTCCACTTGGAGCGAAGGGAGTTGTCGTGACGGAAGTTGTACTGCTTCGAAGTGCCCTTATTATAGTAGTAGGTCAAGGGCTCGGCCTTGGTCTTGTTGGAAATGGGCAGGGGGCCAACCTAAAGGTGAAAATTGTGAACAGGCATTAAGATCAACAATATGAATGAAACTGACGATATAGTCCTCGTAGTACGGTTTGTCCGTGGCACCAAAGGAGATAGCTACACGAGCGTACCGATCCGGGGAGGGACCGTCACCGTCAATGTAGGAGAGAGCCTCGGTCTTGTTTGGCATAATCTGCTCCACGAGGTAGACATAGTTGTCCCAAAGTCCTTTCTTGTCATAAGAGGTGATGTTAAGGCCGGAAGCGGGGTCGTGAACGTAGCCGAGGACGGAGGTGACTTCCTCCTTCGACAGGCCAGCCCAGATGTTCTTCTTGGGGACCTTGCTGGTGACCGTGAAAGGTGCAGGACAAGTCTTGTCATTTCCACGAGCGAAGACACCACCGAGTGAGCGCTCCTCGCGGAAGTGCATCGAATACGCGTCGAGTTCTTCGCCACTGCGAGAGTGCATCGAATACGCATCGAGCTCTTCACCGACGCGCTTGCCAAAGGGCGAAGCGTTAGGCAGAGAGTAAACGACGGAAGAACCAGCGAGGACCGCGACGAGAAGGTTAGAAAGCCACGCCATGACAAAGCCGTGAGCCAAACACGGAAGAGAGGGAAGAGGGAAGGAAACGAAGCCCTGCTGAAGAGGCAGAAACGAAAACCTCAGAGCATTTGTACTTCCAGGAATAGGAGGTGCTCTACCAGATATGGATAGAATTAGGCGCGCTATCAGATACCAACGCCACAGACAAAATCTATCAGGGACGCTGCTGTGATAAGTACTTGAAGGATTGGCTTGGAATTCTGAGCACTTGTGAGATAAGTCATTCAACGGTAGGCTTAAAGTTTTTTTCCCACTGCTTGTGATACGGGGAGGCAGTAACCGGAGAATCGCTATCTGGAGGACTTCGATAAGAGCAGGTTTGCGGGGAAGGAAGCCAAGCAAGTTAATCAGGAAACGGTGAACTCCCTCTGTCAACGTCGGGACGATGCATATTCACATTCTGAAGCAAACAGAGCATTCGGATAGGGCTGACCCACTTGCAGCAAGGACATACTGCGAGTTTTCTCGGGTTCAGCTGAAACCTTCCTAGTCCTTAGGCTTGGCGGTATCGCTGACGCGCACGAATCTGAAAGCGTAAAGGAGCAGAGGCTCATTCATGCTTAGCGGGCGATAACAGAGCCCAATCTTGTATCTTGCCTATACCCGAGAATATTCCTGACCGATCTGAGAATGCTGATAAGTTGCGTTTCTAACTCTCGTGAGTGTTGTTCCAGGAAGGAGCTTACCTCGAGCTTACCAGAAGTGCTTTATAATATAAGTGATACTTTGGTGATTTAGCTGTAGTTGAACGTTGAGCTGTGGACATGCATCACGTGCCCGTGACTTTGCAACAATCGCAAACAGAGCTCGCGTGCGGTGCCTGGGCCCTGGGCGGAGTGTCGCCTTATTCACCTCCGCGTCGCCAGCGTCCAAACAACGGCGTTCTGTGTCAGCCAGTGGTCCATTACATATCGCTTTATGTCTTTTCCATCTAGTCTTACATTATCTACGCTTTAGCCTGTCAACTAACTTTTCTCGGTGCCATTTGTTGAATGTCTTCCAGTCCCACAAAGTTCCCTCAGATAAACGACAGTAATTTATTTCCTTACAAGAACTTCCGTGACCGACCATCCTCCCGGCCGTCGTCGCGAGGTTCCCTGCGCGCACACAGTCCCTCTCTATCCTTGGACGACCCAGGTAAGTACATCATATGATTGTCGGCTTGCCACCGACAACATCGCGACTGACAGGTCCATCTCAGTGGCAGTGCGCAACCAGATATCCACAATTAAACATACCATACGCCACCAACAGGCGCAGCTACAAACTTTAGAGAACATCGTGCGCAGCGGCCCCCGCCCCTACGGATTAGAGCTCACCGACGACTCCTATAATAATATGGCCGCATCATCATCAACATCATCGTTGCCTCCATCATCTTATGTCGTCCAATCGCCCCCGAGTATTAAGCGGCGGTCCAGCCATGAAGTCCTCTCAAACCTGGCTGGTCCGGAATCTAGTCTGCCACTCCCAAAACGTGACATTATGGCTGAGGAGAGTGTAAAAGAGGGCATCCCTACCCAGGTCATGAACAAGCGGCCGTCAAGTCCTACCAAATCCCGTGCGTTTTTTTTTTTTTACCATCACGTAGTTAAACCGTGTGGGCGATTTGCTTATGGATGTTACTCCCCTTTCTTAGGGATACCTATATCCTCAGTTGGTAAGCAGCTTAAGCAGCTCGGCGCCTCAATTTCGTCGCTTATTTAATAATTGCATCGCTCAGGGAACGCACGCGCACTTGCTGAAGAGGGAGCCACGTCACGGCCAACACCAAGCTCATCCAAACTGGCCCCCATTGACCCTGGCGATGCTTCGTCGTCATCATTGCTACCGCCGTCTCCGTCACCCAGCAAACGGTACTCACTAAGTTCAGGTGGTACAACAAAGGTCCTGGCAGACCTACAAGCAGGTGTTATTACTGCGCGCAATGCGCTGGAAAACACCAAAGCGCAGCTCCGGTTGTCCCAGCGCAGTGTCGCCCAGCTGACACGGCAGGCAGAAGACTATAAGGACAGCAGGGATAGACTACGAGTAGAGAATGAGGGTCTGAACAATGTGGTGGCGCGCAAGGAGAGGCTGTTACAGGAGGTGTGTTGTATAATAGCTCATCAGTCCATCTCCGATGATACACTTAACCCCCTTGCCATTGAAAGGTGCTAGAACGGGCCCGGAAGGCAGAAGCAGAAGCGGCTACCTTGAAGACCCAGCTCAAAAGCGAAACGTCAACCTCAAAAAAGACAATACGCGAGATGGAAGCTACGCTGGCCGAATCCACTGCGCTGTCACAGAAGTCGGAGAGGGAGTATATAACTCTGCGAGATAGTCTCAAAAACATGTCAGAATCATGGAAGCAGGACATGGAGCGCCTCCGGGAGGAAATGCGAAAACGTGAAGACAAACTACAGGAGGAGGCGAAACGGCTCGGGAAGAAGTATGCCGACTTGATGAAGGAGTTCAAGAATGCACAGGAGGAAAAGGAAGTCGTGGAGAAACTCAGGGAGGAGGACCACCGTGTCTCCGCAGAGGTCGAGAAAAGCTGGACGGAGCAGATTACATCCATGAAGCAAGAAATTGAACAGGAATCGCGGAATAATGAGCAGGCGAACAAAACTGCCAAGTGGGTCCCGCCTTTGACTATTTTCGGTATCGCTCACCCCAACCTATTTTGTCCAACAGGCACTTGGCGGAGGAGCTGGCAAGACTGAGGAGGCTGATGCACAGTGCAGCGCGGAAGCCGTCAAATAGTGATGATACTGAACACAATATACCTGACAGTGTGGACCGGGACCCACCACCATGATCATGATACCCCAAATTTCTCGTTCTATTTTCACTTATATCTCGGCATTTTGCATCGGTTGTTGGATGGACGTGTCGTGTCATGCAGGCGAGCGGCGAACTAGCGTACTTCCCTGCCTGTCCCTTGCACATTGGATACTATTATTACCTTTGTTGGCCGTTGACTCAATGCATTCGGTTTTATATACTTGGCTAGTCGTTTTTTTGGTTATTGCTTTCCGCTCCTCGACGCATGCTTTGCTTTTCAAATTCAACTTCATGGACCCTTGTCACATACTATCTTTAATTAATTTACGCCAGTAATGGACTGATACAACACTCTCTCATGGATAATCCGCTCATCTTGAAATACCGTTCATTTTATGACTTCTCCGTGCGCCACTGGGCGCTAGATTTGCCTCGTCGTCCCCTGACACGCTATGTCACATCACCTGACCCTAATTGGCAGGACCCCGCGTAGTTGTTGATGCGGGAACACACCGGTCTCAGTGTGGCAACATCCTGCAGTACCGTCATTACATTCCCATCCCTGCACCGCACACTCCTTGTCGACGCGGTTGACAATGTCCATACCATCAATCAATACCCTGGAAGACACTGCGAAAAAATTCGTATGGGAGGCAAAGAAGAACGGGACTCTCAGGTACTTTGCGCCAATCTGTCGCACAGCCTCACTGGTGTGCTAAAGTTCCATACACTGACTGCTGTTACTATTATGCAGTAAATTCACCCCTCGGTCAATACGACAGGCGCTAGAGCAGGAGTTCGTGCTGGAAGAAGGCACGCTTGACGCGCCGGAGTGTAGGAAGGCTATCAAAACCGCGACGAAATATGCTGTGGTGCGTCGCTGTCAACAAACTCCTGTATTCTCCTAGGCAGCAGTCTCACAATGGCTCGGCCTGCTAGGACAACGACCCCCCAGTCTCTGTCGCTAAGGATACGCCCAAACCTATATCAGCAGCTTCCGGGAGCAAGCGCAAGTCATCTAGAGCAGTGAAAGTTGATTACGACGTAGACGAAGAGGCTGAATTGATATCCAAGTCCAAGGGGAAGGCAAAATTCAAGTCCAAGGTTGTTGTTAGCGACGAGGAGGGAGACGACGAGGAGCAGACGCCTAAGAAGCGCAAAGTCGCGTCCAAGAAAAACGCGTCTGAGGACGAAGATGGAGGAAAGTCTGCTAATAAACGGAAGTTTGGCATCAAGTCGAAGCAAGAGATGTCCGAGGATGAAGAAACATATAGCCCTAAGCCTACTAAAAAGCAAGTTAAGGCAAAGGCTGTGAAGAAAGCTACATCTGACGAGGAGGAGGGTGACAAAGCGTCCCCGGTGACTTCTGTAGCAAAATCAAAGACTAAAAAGGATATGAAAGCCTATAAATCACTGGTATATCTTCTTGTGCCGAGTACTATTGTAATTCTGAGATGTATGAATCTAGGAACATGTCCCGACATCTGATATGGAGCAAGATGACCCCATACCTGAAGCGGGTCCATCGGTAGTGAAGCCTAATAAGCCAGCAAAAGTAGAAGTCCGTATTTCTATTTTCTCATGTTAGAGATAGTTCATCTGATTGGGATAAGCAGAACAAGTCATTGGAATCAACATCAAAAATCGAATCCGACTCCACTCCCAGTAAACCTTTGAGTGCCAAAAGGACAGCGCCCTTGGTAGCTCCAAAATCAGAGGACGTCGAAAATGGGGATGCTCCTGACGACAAAAGCGATTCTGAGATGTCTGTTCTTATCGACGAACCACCTAAAAAGAAACGCAAGTCGAACAGTGGGGAAAAGGTTGGTGTTTTATAATAAAACATCGTCCTAAAGATCAATAAAAATATAGGAATCGAAGAAATCCGCTGAAAAATCCAAACCGAAGAAGGCAGCAAAGTCTTCAGCGGTTCTGAGTAAAGATGAGGAAACTATCAAGCGCCTAAAGGTAATATCATCCTGATTTTCTACCGTTGACGAAGGTTTACAAGCGTGTACGGCCATATAGAGTTTAGTTGTCGCCTGCGGGACGAGAAAGGTCTGGTCAAAGGTATTCCAGGACCTGGACACCCCTCAGCAGCAGATCAAGAAGCTGAAAGAGGTATTGGCTGAACTTGGCATGACAGGACGGATGAGCATGGAACAAGCAAAGGCTATCAAAGAGAAAAGGGAGCTTGACCGAGAATTGGGTACGTCCGGTCTTTATTGGTCCAAATACCACACTCAAGACAGCACGGCTCTGCAGCCGATGTCACTGAGTTTGCGGCTAAAATACAGGCGGCCCAGAAACCCCGAGCTGCGAACAAGAAATCCGACTCCCTCAGTCCTGATGATGAAGAAAAGGTCTCCTCAGAAAGTGAAGCCGAAGAAGTTCAGGCGCCTCGGAAACGAGCTGTGCGTAACCTTGAACTTCGTTTACTTTGAGTATAATTGCTTACCATAAGTACTAGTTGAACGCAAGGAAGAGCATTATGGCTTTCCTCGACGATCAGAGTGACGATGATTAACCGATCCCACAGCTGCATGCTTTACTTATTTATTTTGCTGATACCAATGCTGCTTTATTACTTTAACAAATTATTTACTCGTTGTTTGTATCTCTGACGCATTTTCTCGTCACATCGGCTGGATGAAAGCGGCACTGGGTCGTAAGGTCTGTTGTTCAGTATAATCTGGCGTCTCATAATCGTTGAATTGGAACGAGGTCGAGAAGGTTCCGTCTGACACGAGCTCCAGACCTGCGATGCTTGCCCCATGTGCATCAAGTGACCAGAGTGAGAGTGCCAAAGTGTTTGTCGAATTACGTCTCAGTATGCTAGAGCTTGATCAATGTCTTGTTAAGATAAAACTGTTTTCTTTACTTACCCAGCAGGTAGAACGAAGAGCGTCTGAGGCCTGTACAGGTCAGAAAACCGTTAGAGGACAGTTTCACATCAAAAAGATCTCGTTACCCGATGTTGTTAATGTACTTTCCAATTTGCCATCCATTCAAATATATTTGCACTCGAAAGTTGGACGTCATGGCGCTAGGCGTAATGGATAACCGGACTGGCATGTCAACACCATCTGGGATGTTCTATAATCATTCATAATGAGAGGCTTGATCAGAAACCATGTGTTTGAGCTGACCAGGTCAAATGTAGTGCGGTAGAAGTTGATACCTGCACCCGCAACACCTCCGCCCGTCAATGGGGTGCCGTCAATCCAGGCTGAATCTGGGAAACCGGGAAGATGCGCCCCAACCCTCTCTGCATATAATCCGCCTTCGTTTAAGTATCCACGGAACGTATCTGGCGCGTTTGCAGCACCTCCCTGGCATAGGACTCCGTCAGTGACTAGAAAGAAATTTGGAGACGAGCTAAAACTGCCTACCTCATTGCCTTGCAACTTCCAAAGGTCGAAATTTGTGTTTCCTCCGACAATCTGGTAACCGCGTAAACCGCGGGGTTCCTTGCCGCCGTTCGCTTGAACACGAGTGAGTTGAACTTTTTATACCCCGTCAAAACATTTCCTTACTGCTTGTCTCGACAATGCTGTAGAAGCCAGAAAAAGTCCAGAAAGAGTGCGGGGTTGAGTCTAGTTAAATATACAAACAAGTTAAAAGGTAGGCACTAACCCCATATGGTCTACGTAGTGGCCCCACAAGTCAATTAAAAGATCGCGGCCATACATATAGTTCCCTTACCTTGTATGATAACGAAAAAATTGGTACTGTTTACTCGCAGCATACTGGAGCTGATATTCCATGTATCTGTAGTCACACTGACGGTTGGGGTACCTTGACTTGAGCCAAGGAATACTCCGTTCAGCCATGCCGAATACCCTCCTGCAAAGCCAGACTGAACAGTGGTAACAATAGCCGTTTCAGAACCGCTTGCTGTGAAATATCCACGAAAGATGAGATTTCCTCCGTAAAATCTATGAATGAAATTCAGTCGACTGAATTATTCAATCAATTACAGGGTTTACGTACCCGTATTGCTGGGAGTATAAGACTGTCTTTCCGGCCAAAGGAGGTAGGTTGGTATACTAAACGACAAATTTATAATGTGAACAACGAACGACGAGATAGACTACCCACATTCGTAGCTGTGAGGGTGGCGGTCGTAAAATTAGAATCATCAAATGACGGGTCTACCTCTGGAAGGCTACAAACCACCGTTAACATTGGTCGCTCACAGTTTATATTGATATTTTACCTCCCGGAAACCTTCCAGTTTGTAAGTGACGGAAGTTGGAAATTTGTATTTGCACCTTCTATGCTCGCAGTGAAAACATTCCCCCCAGGAGCGTTCCGGGAGGCTTCAATGGGGACACCATTCCACGTAAGCTGTGTGATGGCGAGGGGGACGACGGCCTGCACTGTAGTAGTACCATTTAAGTCACCCGCCTGCTCGCATTAAGTGTTTATTTTAAAGCACAAATAATTGTAAAAACTCACCAAATTGAGCATATTGCCGTCAATTGAAGCGTTTCGGAGTACATAAGGACCACCTACGAGTATACTAAGAATATTTAGTCTCGTGGATAATTGCAGAGTGGTTAGCCTTACGAGTTGTTGGTCCCAATGGAGAAGTAATTTCCAAAAGGGATAGAGGGATCACTGATAACAGGTGCATGCCATGTATTGGCCGTAGACTTGTCCATGATCACTACATACAATGTAGCGTTTCCGTTGTGGATCGGAATGATTTGAGTACCGCCTACGTTGTAGTTGAGTGTCAGGATTCCGTCTTTAAAGTTGGACGTGGCATTAGGAAACAGAGATATATTTAAAGTAGGTTCTGACAGAACAAAAGCCGTCTCGCCAGTTTGTCCTGGAGGCGCATATAAAACTATGTAATCATGCGAGTCGATCCTATAAAACTGCGTCAACATTAAAAGAACCGGTGCCACATGAACTTACGTTGTCCATGTCATAACTCTACAGTCACAGTCGATGCATGTCATCAATATCCGAGTTATGCACGAAAACATAGCTTGAATGCGTACTCTGCTGTAGAATACAACATTTTTATGTTGTTTTGACCGAAGACGTAGTCGGTAACGATGATCTTGGCCTCTCTTCCATTGAGAGTAAGTGTTCCGTTATTGGGAACTAGAAGAGATCCCAAGGATGTGTTGATAGTTAAGCGAGTAGTAGTCAACGCAGTAGACCTAGTTCAAAGTCTGTTAAAGTCTACGGAGAAAACTAATATTAGAACTTGCGTTGAAGTGTCATGACGGACGAAATAGAATCCAGCATTGGTGTTGAGATTCCTCAACTCTGCAGTGTGGATAAGGTTGGATGTCGTATAGTTGGTCCCATTTGCAATCAGGGTAGCTCCAAGGAGGTCGCGTGATACTCGGAGGAAGAGACCTGTGATCATCATCAGAGTGAATTTCTTCATTAAGTTTGCTTATCCAGAACCTTGAAGTCGCATTTCGTTCATTTTAGGAGTCGCTACGCGTGCCTCGTTTATACCTATTTGCAGTGCTCATGAATTGAAAGCTAATCCCACAGAAATATGAGTTGAATTACCTCCTCCGTAGTCATACGAAGTATAGCTGGCAAGACGGGTCGGTCAGTAACAAAACTTGGATGACATTTATTCACTTACACAGTAGGCTCCATGGTTTGACCCCAATTTGTCCCGCCGAAAAGCACTACAAAAGCTTAGCATTTACGATTAACACCACATGCAGTGCTCACTATAGATATCTAAATTCCGGATTCGTAAGATGACCAGACTGGTACTTCCCAATCTAGTTATTGGACATACTAAGAATCGTTGCCGTCTGCGCACTGTAATCATATTGGGTCTAAGCTTACAATGCGAGACGAAAAAACGCACTAGTTCTCTTTATAGAAAACGTCCTCTTGCAATGAATAAGTTAGTATAAGAATTTCATCGTAATGTAGAAAAACCGAACCATATGTAGCGTCTGTCAAACCACCCGCTATTTGCGTGTGGATATTAGATAGAAGCAATATGTGCTATAGAGTATAGAATTCCTCACAATACTTCTCGTAACCCGTACCTCCACGAGCTACTGAACCCCATCCCAAGAGAAATCCTCCTCCAAACTAAAGTATCATTGAAAACTTCATTTCAGTGAACGAGACAGAAGAGCGCACACCTCCGCAAGACAAAGAGGATCAGTGGGCGCTGAGCTCTCGTGATTGGAATAATATACTGCCTGAACCTGAGCCCAACTGTTGGTTCCTTGAGGATAAGAGTCGCCACTAAGTGAATGTAAATCGTTGGCGCGAGTTGGTCAGATGAGGTCGACTTGGAACCAGTGAAGCATTCACCAGTATATGTCGACATGCGTTCCGGGTTTGTCTGGAGAGAAATTCCCTGTAGAGCCCGCATGCTGGTCGTTGAAGGTTATAGCTAAGTCATCTTCTGAGTCAATGACGCTGACAACATCCAAAATAGCTTACGGATGACGATGCCATTCGCCCGATAAAGATCGATAATGGCTTGCATGTAGATGTCATTGCTGGCACTAGCACTGTATTCATTTTCTGCTTGCACAAGAATAACTGGACAGAGGTACCAATATAAGTAATGATGCAATACCTTGTGTGAATGAATTTGAATGTACCTGGTCCTCCATTTGTGATTTGATTACGCGCCAGTATCTTTGTTATAGCTGTCATATACGGTGTCCAGGCTGCGGCGGTGGCGATAGTAAATGAGTGTTCGATTGAAAGTGAGTTACAAAGCGAGATGCCTAACCTTGAGTATAATTGACGTTGTTAGCACGAAGGCTACCAGCGATATTTCCTACCCAACCAGGGAAGCCTCCTCCTGTCGTCTCTCCGTCTACAGTGCTTCATTGAGTAACATTTCTGGTGCCAGAGGACGATCTTACTGATATATGGACCTGGTCTTGGAGTACATTTGTCAACAATTTGAGTGCGTATATGCGCCTGATCATGCGTACCTCGCAATTAACCAAAGTCCCGCTTTCTTGGCCTCATCAATAAAGCGTTGTATGTCCCGGTAAGTGCCAACTTGAAAATCTCCGGCAGTATTGTTTGTGTTCGGAGAAGGGAAGTGAGTCGCCCAGTTAACATAAAAAGAAACAGTATTGAAGCCATTGGATTTTATTTTCTGAAAAATATCGGCCCAGAGGTCGGGATTACCAGGAAGCCTCCATGGATGAAATTCAGCTGACAGTATAAAGGTCCGTTGTCCTTGAATGAACAGCGAGTGAGGATCCCAAGTCACAGCATTAGTGAGTCCTGTAGAATTTCGCCTGGCTAAAGACGAGGATAAGACCACGAGATACAAGGAGAATAATGCGAGAGTGCGGAGCAATATCATGAAGTCCAAAGTTTAGAAGGAGTCTATCCATGTCAGGTTTTATAAGGCGGGTCCCCAGCAAAATTTAAACCCGCCAGCGCACTGTCCTCGGCAGGTGACCATACACACGACTTCGCGCATGAGTAAACGGGTGTCTTCTTTAGGTTGGAAAGCGGTCCGTTGCTTCTCTCAAGTCTCCAGGAGATATATCGAAGCTCTTTTTTTGCTACTTGAGGTTGACTCGAGGTTTACCCAAGAAGTCGTCACTTTAGCACGAGGCTGCACGCAGCGAGGGCCGCAATATCGCGTAAACTTCCGACGCGTATATTGAATAGGATTGATAGGTCTGCTTGAATTGAAATTCTGTCAATCATATATCATGTATGCCTCTGTCGCTGGACCTAATGTTTTCCTGATGTTTGGAGGAAGAGTGAGGCAAGTTGAGTGCAAGAGTGCTTGGAGTACAGGTATCTAGAATTGAACTTGAATTGAACTTTGCATCCGCCCGCCAAGAAAGTCTAGTCACGAGACGTGTTATGATCAAAAGCTCCGAGTCCGAGTCCAACTTAAGAGCCGCGACTCGCGTTGGACTCGCCGCAAGCGATTCTCTTGCTATCGCCTTTGCTCCCAACTTCTGCAGTCCATACAAATCACAATAACACTGACACAACGCAAGCTTCAAGGGTGCAAGCCGCCATGGACTTTTCTTACTGGATGAGCAGGGTGACAAGTCAACACTCGCCCGCCAGTCAAGTAGCTGTAACTTCAGAAGCTGAGAGTACCCGGGGATCGAAGCTGTAAGTGATAAATGCTTCACCGTTTCACGCTTCGAGCTCATAACATGTACTAATGCGCCAAATTGTTTACTATCGATCCAGCTTCTGCTGGCCATCCGACCCGGGTATGGCTATTGTTCGAAACATTGACATTATGGAAAACATATTTGGAGAGCTCTACTCACCGGTTTGCCGACTGGAAGTACATGAACGGATACAACTGGTTCAAATGGCTTTAACGTCAAAGTGCTTCTTTGAACCCGCAATGAATACACTCTGGCGGACATTGCATTCGTTAGCACCTGTTCTGAGTTTACTTCCAACAGCATTAGAGAGAGAAAATGATGAGGATATAGAAATACTCCATTTTGTAAGTTGTTTACGTATATACATGCGCACACGTTAATTGACATGCCGATACTAGACCGCGACAAGGTCAATCTCAGAGCAAGATCTTGCTGCCTTGGACCGATACACTTTCCGTGTCAGGAATTTTCATATGTATGGCGGCCAATTCGAACAAATTATAATTCCAAGCCATGTTCTGTTTTCGCTTCAAGAACTGCGGAGGTTTAGGTTATTTCCCTGTCTCAAGGCCTTGACTGTCCTTGGTTTGTTTTCATATTCAGGCGAAGACTGGTCTATGCTCTTTCTCTTCCCAACGAAAACGTTGTCATCGGCTTTATTTAGCGGCATAGCGAGCGACGACAATCCTAACCTCTCAACCTTTCTCGGTCAACTTCCTAGGCTGGAGTACCAATCACTAGCCAAGCTCACCCTTGACGGATCCATTCAAATAGAAACTTTGCAGGTTCTCAGGCAATTTTCGCAACTGGCAACGCTTAAACTTGACTTGGAGGGTCAGGTTCTGTTGACTCCAAACACTCTGTTGATGGCGATTTCTCAAATCGTAAAACTAGAAACACTCAGTCTGATCTGTCTCAGGGCAGATTTAGCAACTACAACCTTTCGCAATGGCTCTAACTTTCCGTCCCAGTCTATATCTACCATGGGACATCTTCGCAACCTTGAAGTCGAAGGGGAGATTAGTTCTGTTTGCTGCATCTTGGAGGTTGGGATCAAACACATGCCTCATCTAGCCTGGCTTTCGCTGGATATCCGTAAATGTGACAATAACTTCGACCGTATTGAGGCTTGCCTGCGAGACGCGACTGTACGTGCACTCGATATCGAGAGTGTTCGATTGAAATTCGACGTATTTCCATGGAATAGACTTGAAGCCATACAAAATTGGAAGAAGCTAAAAGATCTGCAATTGCACATTCCGAATATTGTTGTTGACAGTAGACGTGACCCCTGGCTTTTCACATCGGCGGATAATTGCTTAGAAGTCCTTGAACTTGGAATGCACTCTCTCAGACATACTGGACTGCGACACGTCGATGTAAACCTACCGTTTTACTTCCTCGAAGAAGTTCCACATTGGCATCCCAAGCTAGCTGAAATCAAGATATGTATGCAGCTTGGGTTACTAAAGGAGAATTCTTTGGATCACTTGCTGAAAAAATGCCAAAATTCGGTTCCTCCCTCAACCATGCGCAACTCCAGTGTCAAAAAAGTCATTTTCCTGCCTCCACTGGAAACCTTTCGGAGTGACCAAGATTTTCCTACTATGTATTGTGGCGTCTTGCTTTCTCGTTACCTCAAGCTTCTTTTTCCTGGGCTGAAGCAAGTTGATTTCCCAACTTACGCGAAGCAGGATTGGTGCAAAAGCGTCGCAGCTATCATATGCGATTAAGTAGATGAAAAGAAAAAACTATCCGACAACTTTTCCTAATCACATAAGTACCACGTTGCAGAAAAATTGTTGTGCATACATACGCATACTGTATATATATTCAGTTGTCACTTCAGTAGACTATTTATTCCGACGGGCCCATTTTCCGTAATTCAATGTTATCCATGCTGATTGTTTGCCGTGATGTTGCGTTCACCACAACGTAAAGCTGACTAGGCCCCATTGATGTGTGGAGAGGTTAAATTAAGTGACAAGTGTACGCACAACTCCTGATGCAAGTTGGAGACGGGGAAAGTCTGAGCGGCGGGACGTCGGAGTGTCCGTTTGCTTTGCGGGGTCTCAGCAATCTGAATAGGTTCCGAGGCTGTTCCAGTGCCGCTTAGTCTGAAAGGAAGAAAAAAACCCTTGGGAGTCGCATAAGTTGACTACTCCCATTTATGACGAGTTGCTCAGGAGAAGCTGTACAGCTCTCTACAGCACTGTACAGCTTCTGCTGGGAAGCGAAACTATGAAATTAAATGACTAGCGCGGCGGGCGTAGAGCTCTCCAAATATCAGTTATGGCGAGGTCGCATACAGCGCGCATATATCCGGTCGATTGTATGCATTCATGTGATTGTCAATTAAAAGCGCCCGTTGAGCTTTATGGTTCATCGGAACCGGGTGTATCGGAAGATGATAAACATAACTGGCCTGAATCCTATGATGCGGGAGAAATACTATCCATGAAGTCGCACATATTGGTAGGCTCCGAACAGTGTACAGTGGACTGAAGCTGTGTTTCCGATGTCGTAAACTAGACAGGAAAAAGATAGCAAGAGGCGGCGTTTAGAAGCTGCAGTATGTGTACCCCGGAGGGACATATGTACAGGCATTATCCGAATAGGGTGCGAGGGAATGAACCTGTGTTTCCGATGTCGTAAACTCGGACAAAGGAAATGGCGGATTGAGATGTTCTTCTATCAAGAGGCGTCCAGAAGCCGCAGTACGTGTAGCCAAGAGGTACTGATGTGGAGGCAGCTATCGCTAGACTGTCTGGTGTGTGTGCTGTGGTTAGTGAGCTGGCAGGTTTGCTGAGTTCGTACCTATTGCTGACCTTCTGCAAATTGGAAAAAGAGAGTATTTGTCCATGTATACGTCCAATCAGCCAGCCATTTTGGGTACGAGCAGGACTTTGGGTCACTTGAGGGGTTTGCGGTTGATACGAAGAGTGTTTCAACCGAGAGTTGCATCGAAAAGAGTAATAAGCGCCCATCCCGGTCGGAATATGATATAAGGAGAAGACCCAGTGCTGTGAACGAGAGACAGATAGAAGTTGGAACGGTATCAAATGGTGATCGCCAGTGGAGCGTTTGTAAGGCAGATGGCAGAGGTCCCCATAAGAGGCATTCAGAATACTGGCGACAAAGGGAATTCGACGACCTGACCCTGGTTGAGGGAAAGGCTCTCCTGATGTCAACGACGAACTATGCAGTTGCACTGGTTGCACTGGGAGACAAGGCATGATTGAATTGTTGTGGATTAGCATGAATCAGTCGGATAACACCGGTACGCGGCATCACCGGAGGGCTGTCCGAGATATGAAGAGCGCGGATTGTGTGGGTCATTGCAAGTGCGACGGTTAATTTAGAGTGCAGCTGGCTGCGCTAGTCGGGGGTGGTGGGGTTCGGAGAACGTTCCGCACGTCGGTGGCGTGGATTAGGATTAGGGCGATGATAGAATGAGTGACAGGATCACGTGTGGAGGAAATGAATGACGGGAACAAGTTTAGCGTCGACGGTGATAGTCTGGAGGAGGGCAGACGGCGAGGAGGACGTGTAAATATGTGTGCCTGGGGGGAGGGCCAACACGCGGCGGAGGGGTGTGACCAGGGCCCGTGGGAAAGACGGAGGATGGCCCGATCTGGTGGATCTCGATCGGGGATCTGGTGATCGACGATGGAAATTCAGCGTCCGTTGCCCTTCCTTCCCACTGACCACCATGAACGTCGCTGACCTGCTCCAGGACTCGCCCTCCGACGACCGACGCAGGTCCGCCCACCCCCACAGGGACACACAGTCACACCCCCAGTCACACCACCCCCCTGCTCATCCCCCGCCCCAGCACCCACACGACCCCAGCCCCCCCACCGCCCCCTCCTCGCCCCAGTGGGCCCGCCCCGCTCCTGCCCCTCGCACACAGCCCTGGCAGACCCCCTTTATCCGCCCCGCCAGCGCACACGACCCCCCGCCCCCGCCTGCCCCCGCCGCCGCCGACCCCCCCTGGGTGCCCCCCGCGCCGCAATCCAAGCCATATCCACCCGACGCCCGTGCACCCGCCGCCCCCTATCCAGCCCGTAGCCGCGCTGGCTCCCAATCCCACTCGTCCCCGACCCACGGCCCTCCAACCGCCTATGCGCGCCCCGCCTCCTCGTCGCCGTCCACCCCGTTCCACCCGCCCCCGCGCTCCCCGCACCAGTTGCGTTACAGCGCGAGCAAGGACTCGGCCATCAACCTCGCCAGCCCCCGTGGTATACACGCCCCGTCCCCAACCCTGCGTCAGCTCGTCGATGCTCATCCCGCATCCCAGCCAGGCCCGTCACCCCGCCTGGCGCCCGCAGGCAGCGCCGCCCCACCCCGCCCAGACGCCCACTCGCGCTCCCGAACACCTTCTTTCTCGTCCGCACAGGCGCCTACAGTCACTTCTAGCCCTTTGCTGCCCCGCGGCGCCAGTTCCGCAGACGCACACGCGCTTGCGCACGCGCCAGCCCACGTCTGGGCCCCCGCGGGCAGCCCCTGGGGTCCGCCTCCGCCCCCGGCCCCGGCCGACGCGAGCAATTTGCTACCGCCGGAGCGTCACGTGAATGCTCCCACGGTAGCCGTCACGGGCGGCCCAGGTGCTGGCCCGGGCGCTGGGTTTCTGAGTACCACCACCACCATCAGCAGCAGCACACAACCACTGGGCCCGCTGTCTGCCCTCATCCCCCACACTCCCCCCTCATCAGCCCCCGCCACACTGTCAGCACATCACCCGCACTCACACGCCTACCCGCCGGGCGACCAGCCGCGCCCGTTGATGGACCATACTGGCAACACCCGCGACCGCGAGCGGGACCGGGACCTCCGTGACCGCGACCGTGAGAGGGAAAGAGAAAGGGACCGTGAGCACGAGAGGGAGAGGGAACTCAGAGAGCGGGAATGGGAGCGAGAGCGCGAGGCGCGGTCCTGGGACCGCGAACAAGACATCGGCCGCACCCGTGACATCAACCGCGACATTGGGCTCTCCCGCGACACCCGCTTGCCACCTCTTGCCCTTGGGCCTACCCACCGCGATCGTGAACGGGAGCGTGAGGGGATGCCGCCTCTTGGCCGCGACCGGGCGGAAAGTATGAGCAGCGCAGGGGGGATGGGCTCGAGCAACATAAATGTCATTGGCAGAGACCGCGCTGAGACTGTACTGCGGCGTCGGCTGTCGAATGCCTCCAACGCTGCACCTCCCCTTGTTGGACCCGGTACTGCAGGATTCGGCATCGGTGAGTCTTCTTTCATTGTTTACTTCCTCGCGCTATGCGTCCTGTTTTTCACTCGAACGAGCTGGTTGCAGATGTTGTGCAACAAAGTCGGCGCATCAGCCCACTTTGCTCGTTCGGTTTACCGATGCCGCGTGCCTGGCCCCTACATGTCAAAGCCCGCTAACGCATTTATCTTTTTGCAGGTGACGCCCACGCTCATCCGCACGAACGCTCTCCCTCAGTATCGACGCGGATCAATCATCCGACACATCCACCCCCGCCCCAAGCGCTTTCGACGCACGCGCAGGCAATGTCGCCACCTGCTCCTCTTACGCGCCGTCAGAGTAACGCCGCGCGTGACAGGGTCAATGACGACGTACAAATGCGTGATGGTAGGGACCTGCGCGACCGCAGAGACGCGCGTGATCCGCGCGATATTATGCGCGACCCCAGAGATCCAAGAGAGGCTCGAGAAAGAGACATGCGCGATCCGAGAGACATACGCGAGCGCGATCCCAGGGATCCCCGCGAGCGCGAGCGGGAGTATTTCAAAGAGCGCGAATACGCTGTGCGTGGTCCGGGCATGACCGGTAGTCTGCCCCCGCAAAGTGCGGCTGCTCCGCCTCCTTCCGGCCGCAGACCTATCACCCCGCAGCCGCCTCAGTCTCAGACGCTTATGTCTATTTTCAACAACGATATGAAGATGGATCGGGACCGCATCGAGCGCGAGCAGCGGGACAGGGAGAGGCAAAGGGAACTTGAAAGGTCTAGGGACCTAGAGAGGGAAAGAGAGCTCGAGCGCGAGAGACAGATTGGCCCAGGCGTCGGGCCGCCGCTGCCAGCAACAATTTCGATAGGCGTCGAGCGTACGGGCGAGAGGCGCGCGCCGACGCCGGACAGTGTCGTTCTCAAGCATGTCACACTCGAACGTGAACAACGTGACAGGGAACGTGACAGGATGGAGCGCGAGCGCATAGACCGCGATCGCAAGGAGCGCGAATGGATGGAGCGCGAGCGTCCGCCGCCGCCGCCGCCTAACCATCGGACTTCCTCTTCGGGAGGATACCCTCCTCCACCACACTCTGCCGGGGGTGGTCCGCCACCCCCACCGCCTAGCCAGCAGCAACAACAACATCAGTCACGCAGTCGCGAGATATCGAACCCTCACCCATTTATCCACCCTCAGTCGCACTTACCGCATGCCGCGCATCCATCGAGCCATTCACATATTCATCCATCACAGGCCGGGCACTCTCATCCACCTCCTCACGCATATGACCCCCCGCACGGACGCAATGCGCACTCGCACATGACGCACCCGCAGCAACAACAACAACAGCAGCAACAGCAATATCAAGCAACGCCGCCATCGTCTGCTCCCTCTTCTGGCCCTCCGCCATCTGCGCGACCACCACCCTCACCGAGGAGTGCCTCGGCAGCACCTATGAGTGGCATTTCTGTCCCTGCACAGTCTCCTATCGTCGCGCCAATTCCCAGTATTCCAGGTGGTGCACCCCCTCCACAAAAGCAATTCCAAATGCAATTCCACACCTCGTTTGTCTCGGCCACACCTGGCGAGCGGGGGCCAGAGCGTACAGCTGGGGGCTCGCGTCGTGGGTCTCCTGTGCAAGGCCCGGCTGGCGGTATTGTCAGTGTCATGGGCCCTGGTATGGGCTTGGGAATGTCTATGCAAGGTCCCGGAGACAAACGGGAGCGAGAAAGGGAGGTGCAGAGGATAGGCGGCGGGCGGGAGATACAAGGGGAAAGGGAAAGGCAGATGATGAGAGAGCGAGATGGGAAACAGCCACAGCAACAGAGGTCGGGTCGAAGCAGCGCTATGGGGAAGGAGGATCGTATGCGGGAGGTGGCGCGCGAGAAAGGCCGCGAGATGTACTCTCAGGCACTCAAGCCGGGCGACCGCGAGCGCCGCCGCTCAGAGGACGGTGGATACCCCGGCGAACATATGGGCTACCCGCCATCGATGCCGCCGTCGGGGCGCATGCCTCCAATGCCCATACACCACGCGCAGTACCATCCCGCTCACCAGCACCAGTCGCATCTCTCAGGCAGCCATGTGCCGCCTCCCGGGCCGGGACATCCAGACGAGGAGCGCGTGTACGGCCCGGGCCCGCCGGAGTTTGCACACCATCAAGGCCCACCGCCGCGCGAGCGAGACAGGCGAGATAGGGACCCCCGTGACCGCGATGACCAGATGATGGACGTCGATGCGCAGATGATGCACCATCCTGGTCCTCGTGGGCGCGTGCCAGAGGAGTGGTACGATGAGCATATGATGATGTCGCGCCGCGAGAGAGAGCGTGAGCGCCAGCAGCGGGAGATGGAGATGGACCGCCGCGACAGAGACAGGGACAGGGATCGCGAGTACCCCGACGAGCGCGAGCGAGAAAGGATCCACGCGCACCAGCAGGCACAGATGCAGATGCAGCAGCAGCAGCACATACACCAGACCGAGCAGCTCCGCCAACAGCAGCAGCAACAGGAGCAGATGCAAGCGTCCCTTGCGCCGCCGCCGCCGCCGCCTCATGTGCATGGCGCGCAGCAACAGCAGCTGCAGCCCCCAGGGTCACAGACGGGCATGGAGGTGGACGGTGGTGCTGGAGCGGGCGTCGACGATGATGAATATGTGGACGAGTGGGAGGAGTGGCGGTCGCAGCTGGATGACGAAGGTCAGCGGCCGCGCGTGCGCATCGACCTTGGCACCTGGGTGTACCCTAAGCTACCGTTCCCGTACTTCTTCGAGTTGGGCAGCGGCCTTGTCGGGCTGCGCGAGCGGGAGGAAGAGCAGGAACGTCGGGAGCGTGAACACTTAGAACGCGAGAGGCGCGAGGAAGAGAGGAAAGAAGTGGAAAAAAGGGAGCGAGAACGCCTGGAGAAGGCAAAGCGGGAGGCCGAGGAGCGGGAACGTCTGGAGAAGGAGAGACAGGAGAGAGAACGGGAGATGCGGGAGAAGGAGGAGGTGGAGGCACGCGCAAAGAAGAAGGCGGAGGAGCAGGCTATGGAGGAAGGAGAAATTGACGAGGAAGCAGAAAAGGTCACGGCTGAGCAGGCTGAGAAGGAAAAAACGCAAAAAGAGGAAGTCGGGAAAGAGCGACAGACAGAACCGGTCAAGCTCGAGAAAAGTCCTCCAGTAGAACAAACAGAGGAAAAGGTGAAGGAAGTGCAGATCATCATCTCACCTCCAACGTCTGCGCCTATTGTCTCATCGACACTGGATTCCTTCCCCGAACCTCCACAGCCATGGCTCGACGTCGAGACTCGCACTACGATTCTTATTCCTAGCGCGTTTATTCCCATAGAAAAACCTCTCCGTCCACGGATATGGGGCGGAGGCGGCTTCGATTCACACCCAAGACCCCCCATCACCGTCCGGTCGCGATCCGGGCGCCAAAATAAAGCAGGGACAAGCGCCAACGGCAAACGCACACGGCCCACCCTTTCCGCCAAAAACAGCAGCAGCAATCTCAGCGCGGGCTTTAACGGTGCTGAAGGCAATGGCGCGTCGAGCAGCGCCATCAAGCGGCAGGCGAGTCTGCGGTCGCGCCGCTCCCGCCGCGTGTACACGGACGACTCGGATGTCTTCCTCTGCGCCGTGCATTCTGGCTGGCTGACATGGAGTGGTGCGCGGAAGGCACGTAGCCGCGGGCGCGACCTCCGGATTGATGTGCGCGTGATTCGCTGTGCTGGCGCTAGTGCAAACAGCCTGTTTGCGCGCGGCGTTGGCGTTGGCGGTGATGGCGCTGCGGCCAAAGCGGCAGGTGATCCCGAGGTCATACGGGAGGAGATTGTCGGTCGATTCGTTGGTGGGTACGGTGAGAGGTGCTTCAACCCGCTCGGACAGACTGGTCGTATTGCTGGCGAGGAGGGTGAAGAGTTCGAGTTGTTGGACGGTCTAGATGGTGAAGTCGTGACATATGATGATCCTGAGGATGATGGGCGAACACTTGTCAGCGCCGCATGGGGTACTGGGCATGATGGAAGCGCTATCGAGATTGTAGGCGTGGAATTCGTGGAAGTAAGTGGTTAGCTTTGTACTTCGTGCAGCACGCTTACTAATATTGGTCATTATCCAGAGGGGCACTGCCCACAAAGCTCCCGGAGTGGGCAGACGCAACCGTAGCCAGCGCCTTCTCGAGTACGCTGAACGGCGCGCATCCATTTTTGGCCAGCAGACGGGTTGTGCACCACTTAGTCGCACGCTCGCAGGACGTAAACGGCGCCGTGGCTGGGAGGGATGGCCTGTCCAACCCCGCAGACTAGCGAATGCAACTGTACTGGACGCCATTCCCGAAGATCCAGACGAGGCGGAGGAGGATGAGGAAGAAGGCCGGCCCAGGAAGCGGACAAGAGTCCAGGAGGAAGAGCAGAAACTCATGGATGTGCGCACTATCGTGTTTGGGACGGGTGCGAGCGCCGACATGCGTATTGGGTATGGACCTGTCTCTCATAATCAATGTGATTGTGCTCACTTAATTTGAAGCTACAAATACATCCCATCTATGCTCAAGGACATCCTGTTCCCCTCTGCGGATTCGATCAACATGGCACCATCTCGCAAGCGTAAACAGGTGCAAGAGACTGAGGATGTCGAGATGGCAGATGCCGATGCGTCTCGAACCGTCCGTACGCCACGCGATCTCGGACGGCCCGTCATCCTTGAAACAGCGAAGGAGAGCTACCTGCTTTCGCCCAGTGTCGTTCCTCCCTCTGAATCCTCTCTGCTGGATGAGCGCGCATACGAGCTTGCGTTGATTTTGGAGACGGAGGTTGTTGTAGAGGACGACGCTGCCGGAGCTGACGCTGCGGATAAACAGACCGAACAAACGTCTATTCAAGTCGAAGAGGCTGCGGAAGCTGCCCCGGAGAAAACTGATCAAGTTCCGGCTGAAGGAGAGAAGGCCGCTGTTGTGCCAGAGACCAATGTCGTCGTCTCGGCTAACGATGCCCCGGTGCCTGCTCCGGCGAGGTCTGACGCAGCCGGCAAGCTAATCTCCCCTGAACGTACGCCTGTCCCTGCACCGGAGCGTATGGTCACTCCTCCGCCGCTAAGCATCTCACCTTCCCGCGCCTCGCCGGTTCACTCGCCCGAGCCTGAAATGAAGGATAGTCTAGCTTCATCCTCGCCGCCTGCCTATGTACACAGGCGCTCGCTCAGCCCTACGCCTTTGGGGGCGGGCATCGTCTCGGGGATGGGCGCGGACGACGACGGTGAGGGGGAAGGAGAAGGAGATAAGGTCGTCCTGTCGACGCAGGTGCTGCAGCGCAATATGACGGAGAGTATGTTCAGGTTCGCGGAGGAGGGTGTGTACGTCCTTGATGGGACTGGGACCGGTGGTGGGAGTGCGCCGGGGGTGGGCGTCACGACGACGACGGATGGGATGGAAACGGAGTGGGTGATTCAGGTGAAGAATTGGAAGTGGGCACGCGGGGTGCCGGTGAGGGAGCGCGTGGTTGTCGCGTAATGTCTTCCAGTTTTCCTTTTTGCTTTCTGTTATGCATTATCTTACCGTGGTGCTTTTATTTGCTTGCTTGCTTTTTCACTTTCCACTTGATTTATGTTGTAATCTAGATCAAACTATACAGCGTTCGTTCTCAATTTTTATATTCACTTATGGGGAACCTCCAGCAGTTTCAATTGATTGCCAGTATTACAAGCTGCAACAAGAATTAACGAGTTCAAAGTCCGCGGCATTTCCCAGGCGCCTAAGTTTACCGTTTTCGTTTACCCAACATCTTGCCATCGATCATCATCCACCATGACTGACGATCAGAGAACAGGCGAAGTTGTATCCATTTTTCAAAATGAAGACATACTCTCTATTATTGCCTCATTCCTGTCGTATGCTCAGCCTGAATCAGGCTTGGAGGTACAACAGAGGCGCCGCAATCTGCTATCTGCTCTGCTGACATGCAAGGCCTTCTTCAACCCAGCAACAGCTGTGCTGTGGAAAGAACTGGACTCAATCATGCCGATTTTGAAGTTAATTCCTTCGTTCGTTCTTATCAATGGATGCTACGTGAGTCCCGTTCAGAATGGGAAATCCTTCGTCGGCTCACCCCACTGTGCAGACAATGAATGACGCTTTTACAGAACAAGACATCAAAACAGTGAACTTGTACGCAAAGCACGTCAGGACTCTGCGCTTGGACACACTTGACGTCGAGATCAAGAGCCACGTTATACACCGATTCACACATTTGCGCACCTCGTTGCTGCCAAACCTGGAGACTCTTATAATTTCAAGTTTGTTGCGCAGCAAGCGCTTTTTCGGCGCATCAGCTGAAATCGCATTTCTTGATACTGCGTTTCTGGCTTTGTCCAAGTCTCTCAAAAAGCTGAGCATACAAAACGTGCCCCCTAATACTGAGGCTGTTATTATTTCCTATCTTTCAGTCTTGGAGCAGAAACGGGCCGACTTGAAAATGATGTACCTAGCAGGGAATATTACAGGCCAGACACTATCCCTCCTTGCTCAGTTTCGTGGACTCAAACAAGTCAGTGTAACTCTCAACATTAGCCTCACACCCTCAATTCTTCGGATAATGGCCGCTCTTCCTGTTTTGACCCACCTACTTGTCCTCGGCGGAAGATTCGTGCCAGTTGCGGATTCGTCCATTAATGAACAGACGGATCAGTCTTTGGTAGAGTTTCCAATGCTGGAACGACTACGGCTTGGTGGCGAGGTACTAGAAAATTTGAACCTTTTACGCTCCTTGGCAAGATCAAAAACAATCACGGATATTGAACTTACAATGTCTTGCCAGTGGACGCTTGGTGATGCGAGTGTATATAGCGACATCTTATTCACCTGTATCAAGGAGAGCATGCGCATAGCTAGCGTTCTGAAACGATTTATCATACGTATGCCTGACCTTGGGCCGGCACAGACTGTTACCTTACCTGCAGATGCCGTTCTGTATTTCATCTCCTGCCACAATCTTTGTCATCTCGAATTTGATGGTGTACATCTGTCTATTGATGACGATAATATCCTCACTATATGCAACAGTGGTGCATGGAAAAATCTCAACCATCTTACGCTACCATCATCGCCCGAAGACGACTCCCCTTCTCTCTACAGCCTGAGCACACTCGCGAGGCACTGTCCGCGCCTCACCCGGCTACAAATCTGCGTCGATTTCCGCCTGCTGCAGGACTACCATTCTTTGAAGCGCGAGTGGGAAGCACCACAGCAAAAACATGAGCTTGAGCATCTTGTGCTCATAAAACCTCCCAGCGACAATACACTGCGCAATGCGACCGGCGCGGACGCTCTTATAACGTCCATTTCTATTGCGAGATACATCGAACATTATTTTCCGAATTTGCCTACAGTGATCCTCCGAGCACATCCTCTCTCAGTCTCAGATACGGATTGGTGGAGAGGCGTGTGTGCTCTAATCACCGAGTTCCAGGCAATAAAGGCCCAAGTTTTAGCCCAGTGGCAAACAGAATAGGGTACTGCAATTATGACAGAATAGTCCTAGTCACTAGTACTATTCCCTGATGTGCGTAAGGTCGGTGTTTGTACTGTGAAGCAAAGTTAAAGTAGGTGTGATTTTTTGTGAAGTAACATAATGGTTGTGTTGAGCTGAAGTACCACGTTAAGACTCTGGCACCAGTCTTCGTTAACAAGCGATGCATCTGTGAAAACCAACTCCTCCAATTCCGGGAAACAGAAGTTTAAGTAGCAAACAAGCGTTACACCGCTATGCATGCTGGGTTTCTGATATTTGACTGGATTCTGTCCCGAAGCGGCATACCGTGGCAAGAAGATGAGTTCCTGCAACCCATGTCGTTGTAATTCATTTTTCAGTACTTGTTCTATATTCTGCAGTACTGCATCTGGAGGCATAAAAATATAGGAGCAGGATATACCGCAACTGTGCGCACATTTGGACAGTACTCGGAAATATCCCCGAGACTCAAGACTGATAGGTGGATGTCTTCTGGTAGGAGAACCACCTCAGCGGATCGGCTGATTGATCGTTAGTGAGTATAATACTCGGAACACTGATTGTCAATGTTTTTTTAAATAGTTTTTTTTTCCACTGCTCCAGCAGCCAAAGACCCTTCCATAGTAACAGGAGCAAGACTTGACCATGCCCAAGTTCAGCGGACTCTCCTTTTATGACACAAGCCTTTATCTGAGGTGCATTCGCAACAGCCGCCGATTTGAGAATGTTTTTCGTCATTGAAATAGACATGGAATTGTAACTATCTCCAGCGAGGGTAGGTATAAAGCAACGCCAGGCTGTTCAAACTACATAGGCATACATTTCAGACCGACCTCCAAAAAGGGAAGCATTTCTTGAGGACAGCATTGGACTGAAATATCCTGGAGTATATCAAGATAAGATGTACTACTAAATTATGTATCCTCTAGATTAGCTATAGATTGTTTGTGAGAGTATCGATTTCTACTGCGTTACTGGACCCTTAAGCTAACATGTAACATTCCTCAGACCCCTACCGTCCTCGAGTGAGTTTTAAAATCCCAGAAACACTGTCGCACCAGTCTCTACTATACTCATCCCTGACTTGTGTTAAATCCAATGTCTCCAACTCCGGGAATAAAATACCAAGATATTCGACAAGCAAGACACCGGGATGCATCTCGGGCTTTGAATTGCTGTTGTCATTTGGCCGTATATGAGGTTTCAGCAATCTAAGCGTCTTCAGGCCGTGATCACCTGTCTTTGCAGTTGCAAGCCTTCCAAGCGCCGATTCCAACTCCGAGCCCATCAGGGGAAATCGCAAGAGGTGCAGAGGTATGTGCATGACTATTTCCGTCAGAGTAGGATGACAACGCGCAATGCTTTCGAGAGTGCGAAGCGACCAATCAACGTTGGGTCTTATCTCGAAGTTGCTCATAGTGAACCTGCCGCATCTGTTAGTCTTGAGCCCGTCCACCTCAAAGTAGAGCTGCGTCAAACATTTGTGAGAATCTTCAAATATCCAGGAGTCTGTATCATCCGAGAAGATGCTATCAGGTTTGTCCACTTTTGTATGCTTCTAAGGCTCGTCCATTCCAATAGACAGGGTGGATCAGAACGCTGCTGAGAATAGGGCCAGGTGCATGTTTCAATACGTTTAGCAGTACCGGTCATAGTAAAATTCTCGACTTGAGGTGCGTAAGTGGCGGCGAGCAGTAGGGTTTGCTCCAATAACGCAAAGTTTGTCTTATTTTCGCTGCCTGGAGGCATAGTGAAATGAAGGGTAAGGTTAGTTACATTAGGCATGTGCTGGATCCCATTGCTTAAGGCTTCACAAACGGCTTTAGCTTCTCCCGTAATTGTAACGGTGCAAAGTCGGCACATTTTGAATGAATCTTGGGGCACCGTTTCGAGGGTCGAGCTCAAAGAGATGTCCAAAATGAGTTCCTCTAGATTCACAAATTGAACGATGATGGTGAGCAGAGTTGTTGGAGCTTTTATTGTATACGAAATGCTATCTGAAAGCTTAAGCGTTGTCAAGCTTGTGAATTGTTTCGCAAGAGCAAAAGTTTCGTTACTGATCGACTCTCCAGAGAGATTTAGCTCCGTTATTTGCGGTGCTTCTGTTTTCAGTGTTAGTATGAAGAAGGTTGCAGTATGAATGTCAGTACTGCTGACCAATATGATCGATGATAATGTTGGTGATGGAATGAGGAAAAGGTTGCACAGTGCATGAGGAAATGACTTCAAGTCCACTGCCACCGTCTTGAGTGAAGGGAATAACTTGAACTTTCGCAGGTCTTGGAGCATAAAGTAGACATGGTCGGCAATAGTGCACCGTTGGGAATAGGTTAAATTGCTTTCGCTCAGAAAGTCAAGGTGCCTAACGCGAGAGCAGTAACGATCCATTACAACCTCCAAGATAGGTCTTGTTGTTGTCTATCATAGAACTCTTCATTGTCAGGATACAAGGCATCCAGCGGCGCGTCTCGCGCAGGGATCACCTGACACACGCGCACCGCGCTTGCCGTGGCTGTACTGCATTTCCTCTTTGTTGATCGCTCAGCCATGGAGACGCAAGCGCCCCGGACAAGCGCCAGTAGCCCAGGTGAACCCACCTCAGATGACTTGGAGCCGATTCAAGAAGAACCTATTAGGGTCTTCCAGAGCGTACAGAGTCAGCTGAATGAGCTCCTCAAGAAAAGGGTTCTTGGCGGCAGTTTAACTTTACCAAGAGTACCTCTAGAGGTCTATGACCAGCTTCGAGAGCTGGATGACTACAGCAGCATAAAGTAGGCTTCTCTCTCCCTTAGCTTTATTAAGTTAATAATGTTTTTCTTCTTTTTTTCTTTTGTTTTACACAGGTTCGATTATGACTATTCTTCAGAACTACTATCTATTCAGTTTACTCTTTTCCCACATGTCATTACCCCCGATATCATTTTCAAAGCGGTGGAGCAAGTGGCTTCTGACCTTCCAAGCATAAAGCACCAAGCTGGCGCAGGCTGTGAGCTCAAGGATAAAACAAACAAAACTCCAGACCTCAGCTTCTTTGACCCTACTATTGCTGGCACCAATCCCAGTGCAGATCCGGCTGAAGCAGCGCAAAGTGACTCCACCCCCAGGGTGGTGTGGGAGGTTGCTGTTTCAGAAACTCCAAGGAAGATGCACCATGATTTAGCTAGATGGTCGACTGCTACTGATGGAGAAGTTGCCCTAGCGATTGGGGTGTGTGTTACTTACTCTGACTCAGGCTCTCTAAGGTCGGAGGAGAGAAAGAGGAGGACTCTGAAGAGGGTTGTGCTTTCTGAATGGTGCGTGAAGGAATACATAAATGAAGATAAGAGTGTGGCAAAAAAAGACTGCGGCGTAGTAAGAAAAGCTGACGGAGAAGAGGTTGATGAGGATGAAGAAACTCCACCAAGGTATGCTTTCAGCGTTTGGAGAGAGGACCTGGGAGTCGCATCTACATGGATAGCTGGGTCTGAGTCTGTGGAGGTAAGCACCTGCTTGTCCTGATTTATCCCGCTAATCGATTTTGCAGATTTTTGGCCCTAATCAGCAGTCAGGCTATATTTGCCTGAAGGTCGGCCACATCTTCCGTGAGATTCCTGATGGATATGACTATGGCTCGCTCTACGCTCGAATTCCCTATTCCAAAGTTGTTGAAGCACTCTTGGAGGGTGATCTTCGTCAAAAGGCTGCTGATGCTAGAATGAAGAAGAGGCCTACTAGGAAGGGGGACAGCAAAGCTGAGGCAGAGAGGTTGAACAAGAAGATGAAGATTATGCTTGAAAAGGTCAATGCTACGTCATCTCTTGTGAATAAGGGCCCAGCTCTTGTGTACCCATGCCAGAAGTTGGTATACTATCAGGACAGTGAGGATGATGAGGATGATTCCAGGGCTCCTGCTGGTGGAAATGAAGACTAAGACATCCTACATTTGTTGCGCACATCATTGTAGCCAGGGTCTCTTTGCATCATGGAGCTCGTCTGAATCCATTATCCATGTAAACTAACCTGTTGGATTAATACAGAAACTAGCATAAACACTTTCTCATTTCGAATTGAATAGCAAGAGATACAGTGAGTCTGAACAGTTTTGAGGAAATCGCTAGTTAAAATTAACCTGTCACCCCAAATCCGGGGTTGGCATCTTTTGTATTTCTTACAATCAACTGATGGGCGAGTGCCTTATGAGTGTAACCTGTAAACCGGGCAAGCATATTTCATCCTTTTCCCTTGGAAACTCTCTGGTTGACAATGATAAGATAGGACATCTTGATATCTGAAGCCTTGAGTTTCGTCAATGACCCCCAAAGTATCATAGAGAATGGTTTCAGGTATGGTCAATGTGAATCGATGAAATGTCAGTGTTGGTTGTGAACGTATCGGTAACTATACATGAGTGTCGTGGATGCCCTCACCGACAACAGTGTCGTAGTTGGGTAGCCGTGGTGCTGATACATCGTACTGCGGAGGCGGGACCGCCTCGACCTCATATCGCTGCGTTTCGAATAAATTTCTGCGGGCCTGCTGCATGCCCGTAACCAGAGCCAGCGACCGGTGAGCATGCGCGGCCGCGCGCGCGTCGCTGCTGATGCCCAGTACGCGATTGCTCTCCGAAGTGGCTATCGGGCTGACTGGTTCAGGCTGGCTGTCTCGTCGCGGACGACGTTCACCGGGACTGTCATGTCTTGGGCTCGTCGGGCTTGGTTCTGCGTCGTAGCTCTCTGTAGACTCAGACCGGTCCCTACGCAGCAGCTTCTTCTCCTGCTTCATGCTGCGTTTCTCTTTCAGGTCACCGTAGACATTCTGCACGCCGCGGCCGACGGCGTAGCACAGTGTTATGCAGATGTTCATGGCTCTCGGGCTCGGGGAAATCAATAAACGCTTGCGCGGTGCATGAGTACAGTACAACTTACTACTACAGGGCTAATGGGGGCGAGTAACAGGGATAGAAAGGGAGCGGAAAAGGTATCTCGTCCGGAAAGGTGACGGAAGCGGAAGTTCCAGTTCTAACACAAGTCTGAGTTGGTGGTTTGGGTACACTTCATGAATAAGAAGAGCCGGTCATTATGTCTGGGGGCAGTGCGAAATAGAGAAATCTGGGCCGGGGATGTTATGGATGTGTAAGAAAACGCGTGCTGCGTGTATTTGGCTGTAGTAATCATGCATGCACATCATTCGGCAACAATTGGCCCTTGACAAGGCCGACGTCCAAACTCTCCCTCGATGGTGATTTGTAGTACGGCGGAGGTGCATCATGCGGGTAGTAGGACCCAGGTAGTGTTACTTCGTGGACTTCCTCGTTCGTGCCCGAGCCCGTGGAAGTTGCGCTGCGTCCCCGAGCGCGAAGCCACCTACGGCCGGATTTGCGCTGCCGTTTTCCAGGAACCTTGACCCCGCCATTTTGGTCAACGCCCTCTTTCCGCGCGCGCTCTGCTCTCTTCTTCTTCTGGTGCCTCCTGGCGGTGGCATAAATGCCTAATCCCGCTATGACGACGAGGCCGACAACCATTGTGGAATTCTTGAGAATGGGGTGGGCTCGAAGTGGTTCGAGGAGAGAGGTCTCTTGGGGTTATAGATACATCCTGGAAAAATGACATCTTATATAAGGGCGTGAAGGACAGTGCACGAGTGGCACGGGTCCATGTATCACCCTCTGTCAGCGATCGGAGCACAGCCTCGGAAAGAAGGAATACATTGTGAGGGACAGCCGGTGGCCATGCAGAATCTCAAGAGACGCCAAAATACAATTGAGACAGATAAAAATCGCACTTATATCACAGGTTTCCGCAGCATAAATCTATTGACCTTCAACAACAAGACGGGATTTCATCTAGAACGCGCCAGGAAGCGAACGCCCTCCCCATCTGCGATAGCAATCATCTGGGAACGACCTGTCTTACCCAGTATGCCGATAGCTTTGCGCAGCAGCGGGATTGGTATTCCCGTAAGCAAGGATTCCACCGGGGGATCCGTGATATCGTAGAACGTCAGGATTGTGTTAAGCTGACCACTCGAGACAACCTAACATAGGATTCCGTTAGTGCCACTGAAATGACATCAATGCTGCCTGCGCTGACCCAATCATACAACACTTCTGCCCATTCTTCCGGTACCCGCCAGAAGACCAGCACTGAGCGTGTTTGCTTCGCTGGTTCGTATACTGCCAGATTCTGGCTAACCATTGACTCCATGATGTTCAAAAGATGACCGGAAAGTATTTTGCCTGCATAAATAGGAGCTTGGGAACGAGCACACAAGAAAGAAAGAATATAACATACGGTTGATACGCGGATTCTTCAGTATCTCTTCCCAGTCACTTCCTTCGCTTTCAGCATCTTCGGCGCGAAGTATAAAGAGCTTTCTATGCCGTGCAAACGTTATGATCAGACGGATCCATGATGCAGTGGCAGACTCTCGTGTCGTAGGATTGGGCTGCTCACTAGATCGGTTTAGTCAGTTTCCTGTGGACATGGTAGCGATCAGTGATCTAACGTGAAGAACGGCGGTGCAGAGTGTATTGAGGGCAGAAGGAATCCTGTGCAATAGAAGTAAGCATCCACTTAGTGCAAGTTGGCACAAGCAAAAGGAATGACAAACCGCTTGCAGTGGTATGTGTTGAGATAGACATCAATCAAACTCCGCCGGGCCCCCGCACTTTTCTTTTGTAAACCATCATCATCATGTGGTCGCTGTCCGCAGCTCGAACGATGATTGCTTAGTGACAACGACTCGACACAACGCGTTTTCCTGACTTATGGGAGAGGATTAGTTCGAAGCTTGCCGTTGGTCGAAGATTGGCATAGTTCAGCTCAAGTCGCGTACACTACCAATCTCTGCCAGTACTACAAACATCCCGCAGATTACAACCTTATGATCACGTTGAAAGGGGGCAACACGAATCAGGAAGCGCAAGCGACGTCTAGGCAATTGATGTGGCTGTCGAAGCCTGGAAAATGTAAACTTACGTGGTTGCCCTGGACTGCGTCACAGTGGGCGCTTAATCCGGTCTCATTTCCTATTCCCAGAGCATCGTGACATCTTGACAGGACAAACGTCTTGGCCCATCCGTATCTACTGCTCGTTGACAAAAATTCGAACTGACAAGTCAGAAGCATCAAGCGACATCCTCTATACTCGACGAAAGGCTCCAATCTTCTTGCTATTTTGAGCAGCGTACGACATCAATTGGCTGGCATGAGTTCTAATGGATTCTAATTTGAGGTTATTATATTTAGGCCCCACATCTGTTGAAACTGTTAACAGGCTGAAGAGTAAGAAGGAGCCCCGGAAGAAGTATAGCACATCCGGAACCGAAATCAATGCCCAATCTAGGGCAAAATGGGCGAACTATTTCCGATGGATGGGAGTGGCGAGATGAAGCTGGATTGCAGTGGGAGTCCAGCGTTCACATTACCCTCTGCGCACAGCACTGTCGACGACCGTTGATGCCTTTGGTTTCCCACCGGAGTTTAAAGAGGTTCTCATCGACGTGATGTTTGAACAAGAAATAATCGTCTTCGAGAGCCCGTGTGACCTTTATATTCGAAAATAAGGGAAGGAGTTCCGTTGTCCCACTGTCATAAATGTCGAACACCTCCTCATTCCCTCGCATTTGGCTTTCTCCCACTCACGCTTAGCGACTAGGATGCTGTTCCTCTCCTATGAACTAAATGTCGCGCTGGACAGTGAGTGTTTAATGTGCGTCTCAAGGATTCCTTTGACGCATTATGTGTGCTCCGTTGTTCACTGAAGTTCTGGTCACCGTAATTCACGCGACGGCCATCTTTTTCACTGTGCTAAGACTGAGGTATCGAAAACGAACCCACCGCCTGTGGTGGGACGACTTTACAGCTCTCGCCGCGGTTTCTCTCGATTGCGGATACGTTACCATGTTATGGCTGTCGTACGGGGCACCTGGTTTGCAACATCAAGTCCTTGGTTCGTTGACAGTACTGAACAATCAACAGGATCAAGGCTGCGCTCCGAAGTTGCCTTGATTATTAGGTACTGGGTCATGCTGATACTGTTCTTCGTGGTCATATGGTAAAATTAAACCGATTTATTTGTCCGACCACTAATTAGTTCGCGTCGTGATATATGATGTCAGGCTGACCCGCATCAGTATCGCGTTAGCCATCGCGAGAGTTTTTGCTCCAGGCGAACCTGCACGCCAGTTTGCCATAGGACTGACTGCACTATTTGTCGCGTTCTTCATCGCCATAGAAGCGTATTTCGTGACCTTCTGCAGCAAAAGACAGGCCCTTTTCACGGGAACAGCGAGAAATGCACAGTGCGGATGGTCTAACGGGTTGAAGATCACAATATCTGTAGGTTAGTAACTCCACGCTGATTTGAACTGAAGGAAAAAGGCGTTTGAGCTATAGTCTGCCGCAGCAAATTTGCTTTCAGACTCCTTGCTCGTGGCGACACCTCTATACAAACTTTGGCGAGTCAACCTCCCAAAAAGGCAGAAGCGTCTAATCTTGGGTGGATTCGCATCGAGTATTATGACGACAATTCCGACTATAGGATGCGTGGTATTCCAATTCGCGCCAGCCAGCTGGGAACCTGCAAGCCAAGATATTCGGGTCAAGCTGAGTTTTTTTGAGGTGAGCATGCTCTGTAAAACAGTGATAATATCTAATGAGTAACCACGAAGTCCGGGAATTCCATCATGGCATGCAATCTACTGGTTGTCGTAACATATCTTGACAATGTCCGGCGCAGGCGCGCTGAAGAACGGGATCTAGATGCACAAATAAACCGCGAAAATTCCGATACCCTCAGGACCGTGTCTTCCAACAACATGAGCGAAGTAACCACTAGTGAAGTGCTCAGCACGCTTGTGCTCACTGACGTGTCGAATGGCTCAATGGAAGATAGGATATCAGGCGAAACTCCTACGTCTTTTTCGCCACTGGACTGTCACAGGGTTACTCCATAGCATGATACCTTCGGGAGGTCGTAGAAGCGTCGATGACCGCAATCCTAATTCTAGCCCAAACAACTTCATGGAAAGCAGATCGAGATATTCTCCTTGCTCTGGATCCTGGTGCAAAACCATTGGCGTACCATACTCGGAGAACGGCATGGCAGACCTTGTACCTGTTCCCAGCCGATGACCTAAACCTTGTATTCCGGATAAATAGTGGGAAATCGCACAGCCAGAGTTGATATAAGTATCAACCGGAAGGCGGCGATGGAGGGGCGATTGAGGTGAGAAGGTAGCATTGACCGAGGAGGCCATGGGACGATCAATGGCATGTACTTGATTATGTATTTCGTACAGGAATGAAATGAGAAGTTCGAAATGGTTCGCCTAATTTTACATATAAAATTCAGGCGTTTAAGTTTTCAAGGGCTTTCCCAATGGAAATTATCAGACTGTCCGTACCCCATTGTCCGACAAGACTGATACCTATAGGCAGAGAGTCATTGTTTTTGACAGAATTTGAGACGGGAACAGAGAGAGCTGGCAAGCCTGCTAGGGAAGCTGGAACTGTTAGAACGTCTTGCACGTATGAGCTTATGTCTGAACGGGTTTCTGTAAGAAGAGGTGCTGTCCGTATTGCGGATGGGTGAAGCAGGATATCGACAGCTGGTGAATCACTGTCTGGCTCCAAGGGCGAATCTGAGTAATAGTTAGGGACCCGAAAAATACGGTTGAAGTCATCTTTGATCAGCTGCCTTATTCTTTGCGCCTGGAGGAAGTAGTTATCAAAAGCGCTACAACAATAACAATCAGAGCGGTTGATTTTGGTTCAATGCAATACACGTACTCCGCGGAAAGTGCATAAGTTCCCAATAAGATACGCTTCTGAACTTCCTTTCCAAAGCCCGCAGCGCGAGTTAATGCATATACGTGAGAAGTCTTCGTTTTGTCAGTATCTATGCCGGGTTTGACGAGAGAGCCTACAATTCCATTAGCAAATATAGAAGTGAGTAACAAAAAGATACTATACCATATTGCACCCCGTCATACCTCGCAAGGTTACTGCTAGCCTCTGCGCTGGCCAAAACATAGTATGCACTAAGTGCATAGGATGTGCTAGGTAATGAAACTGGAACAATGGTTGCGCCGGAGGACTTCAACTGAGCAATAACGTTGCGAACATGGTCAACGATTTCCGGAGACATTTCTTCAGGAAAATATTCCTACATAGATTCATGAGTTGTGAATTAATAATCACAGAATTAGGTTACCTGCGGTATGCCTATCCTCAAGCCGTGCAGGCTTACGTTTTTCCGCTGAGCAACATGCTTAAAAGCAGCAGATCTAATGTCTTCAGGAGCTGCCGTAGGGTCTAATTCGTCGAACTTCGCGATGGTCTCTAATAATATATAGGTAAGAAAATATGCAAGCCATCGACGAAGCATATGAAGATTCCAACTCACCGAAAACGCGTTCCACGGTGCCTGCGTTCGATGCAAATATGCCTACACAGTCTAAGCTGTCTGCATATGAAACTACGCCCCATCTGCTTGGCATTTGAGATGAGTCCATCCGCATGTCAAAATAGCAGCCCACCTACTGATCAATCCGTAAGACGGTTTCAATCCGAAAACTCCACAATATGAGGCTGGTAAGCGAACCGATCCCCCCGTGTCCGTTCCCAACGCGCTGCTCAATATTCATTATAAGAATCACCGGAATTCGGGAAGGGACGTACGCGTCGCACATCCCAGCGGCTACAGCTGCTGCACTACCACCTGAGCTACCTCCAGCAGAGCGGTCTCCCTTTTCTGAAGTACTTCTGGAGTTCTTCACCGGTCCATGAATAGTATTCACGTTGAGAGACCTAGTAAACTGTTCGTAAGAAGTAGATCTCAGACAAGCTTCGTTACTCACCCCATTCCAAATTCATCCAGATTTGTTTTGCCAACGATTTCTGCTCCTGATTCCTGAAGAAGTTTTACGACCGTTGCATCAAATGGCGAGACATAGTCTAAGGAGGTTAGCACATTGAACCGGAAGCCAAGAAACTGGAGCCAACCTTTGAGCATACCCGAAGCACAAGTCGTTGGCTGTTCCGTCGTTGCAATATTGTCCTTGATAGCTACAGTTAGGCCTGAGAGAGGCAGCCCCTGCTTCACAGAAGAAGATGGCGGTGAAACATTGACAAATGCATTAATGAATGAATTTTTTTGTGATATGATTTCGCGACATGTCGAAAGGGAGCGGTAACGCAGTGACTTTTCCAGCCTTCTAGCGACGTTGGCTTGCATGGCTGTGTCAGGATTAGCAAAAAATTAAAGTAGCCAGAAAGTGTTTCGCTCCCTCTTTAGAAGAAGTGTTGAGCACAAGTCGAGCAGGTCCGAAGCAAGAAGAGTTTGGGAAGAGTCGCGGCTACCGTAAGGGCGCGCGCGCACGTCGCGTCATGGTTTGTTTGCGATCATCCCACGGAAATAATGCCGCCTGTATTTTTCGACGCTTAACCTTCCCTTACACAATCTCTACAATGGCCAAAGTCACTCCCTCAAATACGAAGAATGCTCAGGATCGACCTAATAAAAAGGTCAAAGTAGACCCATACACCAAACCGAAGTCTTCTCTGAAACAACCGCGTCCAGCTGAGGCGCCTTTAGCCCATAAAAACACAGAAAAGGCGGATCTACCTTCTGCGTCAGCGAAAGGGAAAGAAAAAGAGTCCGAGGAGAAGGAACCCAGAAAAGACTCAAAATCTAAAAAGAGGAAACAGAAATCTGTCCAGGAAGACACTCCGCTTCCCACTTCATTCAAAGTTGTTGCAGGCTCATACGAAAAGCTTTTGTACGGCTTGGAAGGAACGGTTGACTTTGAAGACTCAACACTACAATTTCATCTGACGCCGACCTTTATTTTCCCTGCTCACGTTTCATGTATCAAGGCTGTTGCAGCATCGCCGCATGGTGGCAAATGGCTGGCGAGTGGGAGTGCAGACGAAATTATCAAAATCTGGGATCTAAGACGACGGAAAGAAATCGGTGGTCTTATGCATCATGAGGGTAAGCAGTCATCGCGACCTTGTTTGTTACTCCACTAAATCTTGTTCATAGGTTCTATTACGCATCTTATCTTCCCTTCCCGCTCACATCTGTTTTCTGCGTCGGAAGACGGTACCCTTTGCCTGTTCCGCGCCCGAGATTGGGCCGTTTTGCGTTCGTTGAAGGGCCACAAAGGTCGTGTCAATTCGATGGCCGTTCACCCCTCTGGAAAGGTTGCTCTTAGTGTCGGCAAGGACAGGGCACTAAGGATGTGGGATCTTATGCGAGGCAAGGGTGTTGCTAGTACAAAAATTGGAAAAGGTAACGTTATAATTACCCTTCGGCATCCTTTTTTTTCTTATACCTTTTCAGAGGGAGAGATTGTAAGATGGTCAACTTCCGGCACAAAGTTCGTTGTGCAATCGGGTTCTACGATGGATATCTATGCGACCGTAAGCCGCTCCTCATTTCAAAAAGTACGACACTAAGTAAAAGTGCTTACAATACAGAACATGGATATGTTATGCACAATCACACATGCATCAAGAATACACGACGCCAAGTTCTGCAGCAGAGTGGACGGTGAAGGAGAACTCCTCCTCGTCGCAGCAGAGGACCACAAAGTGACAGTTTACGATGTACCCGAAACTGGTGCTCCGAAGATCATCGCAGAGATGGTGGGGCATACAAATCGGTAAGGTTTTTATACTCAAAGGAAGTTCCATATCTCACATATAATCAGTGTCAAGGCAGTGCAAACCCTTGAGATTGCCTTGCCAGAAGCATCGGGCAGGGCTTCAACTACTATCGTTTCTACAGCGTCCTCAGACGGATTCATCAACGTTTACGATCTTGCCTCAATACCGGAAGCGTCGACTGATACCTCTGAAGTCAAGAAAATTGAACCTGTAGTCACTTATGATTCCAAGGGAACCCGTTTGACATGCGTAACGCTTGCTGACGGCAATATTGCCACATCTCCTACAGCTAGCGATGGGAAGCGAAAGCGAGAAGAAGACTCGAATGACGATGAAGATTATGATCAGGGTGAAGAGGAAGCAGAAGAGAGTTATAGTTCCGAAGAAGAGGGGGAAGAAGAAGAGGAAGGAGAAGAGGTAGAAGATAACGAGGAGGAGGAGAATGACAGTGACTAAAATGCTTTCATCGTTGATCTTTGCAAGTATGGAAATTCAAAATATGAAGCAGACTTCGATGCTGCCTGTCAGTTGGTTTCAAAGCCTTTGCTAGGTATGGCAGGAAAAATGACTCTGGGAGATTGAACTTTCAGTCCACAGAACACGGGAAATAGCGTTACGTTGCGTGCTACTACATAAAATCTATGGCTCTCTTCCGCCCCTTCTTTGTTGTTGTATCTGGGTTAGTTTCGTTAGGTGGTGAAATGGACAACGGTAATGTAGGTTCAGGAGCTTTCGGGGCGACGGATACATACTCCTTAGCAGCCCACATAACATCGTCGTCAGCTCCCTTGTCCCCTGGCTCTGCATCGCGTCTCTTTTTACCGGGCCTATCCTTCGGCTGCTTGAGTTCAGCCTCATTCCCGTCATCATTCATCTCAAATGACACTAAAACCAACTTCTTCTCTTTCTTCTTCTTCTCCTTCTTGTCCTTCTTGTCCTTTGATTTCTCACCTTTACTGTCCTTTTTAGCCTTACCTTCTCGAGGCACAAAGGTAGGTCGGAAGGTGTTGATGTCAATAGGCTCGTCCTTCAAGATATCTGTGGCGGATGTGAACCCAGTCTTTACAGTTTCCGTGGTCGTAGGCTTATCATCTTCAGGAGGTTCTTCATCGTCGGAGTCTTCACTGTCGCTGGCAAATATTGCTTTGAAGATATCCATTGAAGGGCGTTCATAAGTCAAAGTATCCCGCCCCTGTGTCTCGTCGTCACCGAGGCCGACATTCGCCAGATCGCGCGGCCCATCTATCTTCTGAATAGGCGTAGTGAAGTCCTTAGTTGTTGCTGCCGGCTGTACATCCTGTTCAGGATGCGCAAAAGACGACTTGCTCCCACTCGGACCTGCCACTGAAGGCTCCTCCGCCTCCTCAGGCTCAGGCTCCTTCACGTTGAAGCGCTTGCACAACAACTTAGCAGGGCGCCAAACGCGCTTTTCTCGCGTAAGCGGGCCAAACATGCCCATCTTCGCTGCATGCACCTTGGGGCTTATCTTGTCCTCAGCGTCCTTGCGCTCCTGCGCTTCCTTCGCCTCGATCTCTGCTGCGCTGGGGGTGTGCAGCCCCTCAATAATTTTTGGCCCGTGATCAATCACAGCGGCGCTCGTGAACCGGCCAGCCATCGCGCCAGACATAGGTTTGAACAACGACGCCGCCTTCGCATAGTCTTCGAGCTCCTTTTGGAACTCATCCCGGCCCTGGTGGGGTAGCGGCGCCAAAGAGGGCACAGACCCGTCCTGCGTTGCCTGAGAGTGGAGGTAGACTGTGTATCTTGCCTGCTTGGCTGGGTCTGTGGTGAATGGTTGGAACCCACGCAGTGCAGCTTGTGCGATATGGGGCTCGACCTTGGCTAGCGACGGGGGAGGCGAAGGGGGTCCGGGTGCGGATGATGGTTTGCCTGCTTCTGGGTTTTTCAAATTTGATGATATGCGTTTAATCCGCTCCCTGTCCTTTTCTGACATGTAATCAAAAACAGAGCGCGGCGCGGCCTGCAACGGTGTCTCTCCTAGAAGTGTTCCACGCTGAGATAAGAGTGTTAGATTTTCCGAACGGTTTGGTCTATGAGACAATACTCCTTACCTGATCCGCCGATATTGCTGACTTCTTCCATTGCGCATGTGTCTGTACAGGAGGCGCGTGTACGGGCATTGGGTCGTTCTCCTTATTCTTTTCCCATACACGTCTCGGGTCTGGCTTCCAGTCTGGTGGAACATCAGGCAATGAAAACCTGTCCTCGGATGAGTTGTTGTAAAGGTATGCAGTCGCCGGTCTTACCATCGATCCTCAGCCACCGGGTCATCGGAGAGAATAAATCCCGCGAGTACTGGATGCCCATCTCTGAAATACTGGGCAGTAGTAGACGACCTCTTGAGACTATCAGCGCAAGGTACTATAATCGGATAATGATTAACACGACTTACAAGCGGCTCTGCTTTTGAACGTCCTGATTGTCGCCCGATTATAACAGTGTCGTCATCGTCACCATTTATATGGTCGTACGCAACGCGCTGGCGGCTATTTCTTTGATCATGATCATAAACATCCAAATCGTCTTCGTCGGCGTCGTTGAGCGCCCCGAGGCCGAATCCCCCTATATGCGTGACACCCTTAAAATATCTCCCAAAAGGTCTGCAAGGACTATACTTACCTGCAAGCCTAGGTCCTTTAGCACCGGCAGTGGTGTTACTGCCCAAAGTTTCATTGAGGCTCATACCAGGAACATAGCCAAGTCCATGAGAATTGTCCTTTCGCTTGACCACCAGTACTGGCGTGTCTCGCCGCGCATAGGAGTGTTTGCTAGCCTCTTCATCGTCGTCCGGAATGTCAAGTGTGTTTCCGGAGAACTTAGTTCCGGTGGTAGCGTCATACGCGAGTTTATCTTGAATCTTGCGTTCCCTCAAGGATATGCGTGTACCTATTCCTTGTCCAAGTCTCCAACCCATCCGTTTAAGAATCTTTGCTCCGACAGAGTCCTTTGGAGTCGGAAGTAGTGATGTTTCGAGCGCCCGAGTAATGGGGCTACAGGCAATGAATATCAATCATTTTGTAATAGGAGTGTGACCTACTCCTTCTCAGAGTCATCTTCGGTCGCCTGACCCCGCAGCTCTGCCTGTGTACCGCCGAGAAAGTCCATCTGTTCGGTGGTGTCCACGATTGTGCGACTGTCTTTGAGATCTTGCAAGTCTTCTTCGTCCATGAAATCCTCTGGGCGCAAGCTCTTTTTCTTTGCCCTGTCATTTCTGGAGGAGGTGAATGTGGCCGGCGTCCATCCTGAGGCATTGTCAGTAGAGAAAACGGAAGTAACAACAAGGATTAGAAAATACCTTCTTTTGAACCAACCGTATTGAAGTACCCCGCCGAGAATCCTCCAGTAAACGCACCATGGAGACGCCTCCGTCCCTTTTCATCGCGTACGTCTTGCTTCCATAGAGGGACGAATTCTCCTGTGTCTTTCGACTTTTCTAGAGGAGGAAGAGGTGTTCCAATCTGCATCGAGAATATGTTACAGGCGGTCCAACAGGGTCACCGGAATACATCTTACAAGACAGAAATTCTCATTGGCTCTGCGACCCGACGTGTCGACGCCTAAATCATCAAGTTTTCGTTTGAGACGGGAGGTCATATTGCACAAATAGTTGAAGCAAGGTTATGAGCGGGTTAACAGTTGATTAGCACATAAATCTGATATCTGGGGATATCAATCCACGCTGTCTTGTAACTGGTGCTTTTGATATGTGATTTCGACTTATGAAAAGATGTCGACCAAGCTGTAGATGTGCAAGACGGTCAAGTTGCGGTCAAGGGGACGCGTTAAGCCAATTACTGGCCGTGGCTGAGTCGGCAACTGGTGGCAGTGGTAATTTCATGTGACTGCAGTGATGGGCCAGTCAAGCAGCCAGCCCGGCCCAGTGCTTTACTTACTACCGCCATCTTGCGTCCATCTATCCCAGAATGTCATTAATTCTATGGTCCACCAAGTCTTTATCACAGCGCATTATCAGTTCCTTCTCATCATTTCCTGTTATCTCCTCAGAATAGGGCAGTCACAGTCTCTCTCTAACTAGCATAAATCCTGAGTTTCCACGATCGCAATTACTGCCACTGCCACAGTGCCACTGCCATGCCCATCTGCCATTCTTTTCACATAACGTTTAACGTTCAGGGCTGGTTCGCTTATCTGCACGCTCTCACGGGCTCTCCCTACAGCACACCGCACAGGTACGATAACCTGTCAACCTGTGTCATCGGCTTTTTTGGGGCGTAACCTGCGTGGCTGGACGTGGTGAATGTCCATTTGATAGCGGTTCGAGATACTCCTGTTGAAGGTTCATTTCGAAAGAGAAATTGAAGCACCAGGAACTCATTCACGATATGTGGTAGTTATCCTGTATCACCAACATGTGCGGTGTATTATCCATTTGCCTATGAAACATCACTATCTGCATAGCAAGCTTCCCTGAGATATATACCTGGCGCGTACTCTATCTGGGAGACATATATGTACATGACTCTGAAACTTACTTACGCTCCTGTCTTCCAACTACTGAGCAATGCGGCAGGCAGCAATTGATCAAGACTGCGGTCCCACCACCACCGAGGTCCACAAATCAGTTCCAAATGGCGAGCTATATCTGACAGAACCTTACCAGGACTGTGACGCAAGCATATGTGGCTCCGTGTGGGTCAGTCTATATTAATTCTGCTAGACGGGTACTTATGGGAGTAGTTATGCTGTGCAGAATATAGCTTCGATTCAACCCCGTGCATTGTCCATCCGCAAGAAATGCGCATTGTTCGGGGCATCCGCCTATTGAACATTGTGCAAATGATATGGACTGATATGATTGCCATATTAGTGTCTATCGTGACATCGCTACTTATCTGAAGGAGTACTCACATGTATTCAATGGGTTTATTTTTAGGGCAGACCCACACTATCCCCCTTTGCGGAACCACAACATCGCCTACTTATGTAGGTGGGGTTCGATGACTTCTTGCTTCCCACCCATCAGCGTCCGCTTGCCTGCTCAGAATGGACAACGAAAAAGCCCAACGGCCGGACGAGAACGACAGTCTCGAGAAGGGCACTGAAAGGGGCGTTTCCGGTCAGGACCATGCTGTCCCCTCATCCAATCCTCAGTATGTTTATCCACCCGGATTGCCATCACCTGCGCGATATTAGCTGAGCTCGACTATAGATATCACTTCGATGTGCATGACCTTGATCGCGTTCAGCGGCGTCTTAAGCAACGCCATGTTCAGATGTGCGTCTTCCTCTCTTTTCGACCCGATTGGTCGCTGATTTTAATCGACTTGTAGGATTGCTGTGCGTGCTAACAGACCTCTCTCGACACACTAATACTACAACTACCACATATTTCTTCCAGATTGCAGGCACCATCGGAACTGGTTTATTCTTGGGGTCTGGTGGAGCTCTGGCAAGCGCAGGGCCTTTGGGAGCCTTGCTTGCTTATGCACTCGTTGGCACAGTTGCATATGCGTATGTTGTGTTGTACAGTGTCATCAGGAATCCTGTCTTACTTGTATACCAAGGTCCCTATGTGCCGTCGGAGAAATGTCAACCTGGGCTCCCATTTCCGGGACATTTCCCCACTTTGGCAAGTTCCGTTTGACGTGGTTATCATTGTAGGACTAACATAAGTATCTGCGTGCAGCTGCTCGCTGGGTAGACCCTGCTCTTGGGTTTGCGACAGGATGGGTATGTGGTTTACTCGAATAAAAAATGTTCTGGCTAATACACCGTCATAGAATTACTTCTACACCAATGCGTACGTCTGGTCATTCTTTATTGATGCTCCTCACCTCATTGTAGCTTGAAGCATCTCGGCTCCTTCTGAAATCACAGCCGCCGTTATCCTTCTCACGTTTTGGGATACGAAAGCATCAGTAAGTGCATGCATACGTAGTTTTCTCTTGGCGACTCCACGAACTTATAATTAAATGTAGGAAGCTCACATCGCCGGATACACTCTAGTTATATGCGTTCTAGTCTGTCTTATCAATATTTTTGGTGTCAGGTACGTGACCAGTAGAAAAACCATTTCATTCCCATGTAATTTTTTTTTGCACTTAGATATTTCGGGGAATGTGAGCAGTACTATCTCTTGAAAAAAACTTCAAGCTAACATTCCGATAGCTGAGTTTATATTCGCTATAATCAAATGTGAGCAGCACAGAGCAACTTGATGATTGTATGCATGCTAACTTGAACAGTATCCCTTATCATTGGACTACTTATCGCTGGTCTTATTATTGACTTGGGTGGAGGCCCACATGGCGGGCGCATAGGTTTTAGGGTACGGTCATTTATCTATCACTTGGAAAGCAGTTTTTCTGAAGCCTTGCAGTTTTGGAAAAACCCTGGCGCCATTGCACGCTCCGGTCTGGAGCCTAACCACATTGGTTGGGATCGCTTCCTCGCCATCCTGAGCGTCTTGGTACAAGCCGCCTTCTCGTACCAGGGCATGGAGCTCGTCGTCATGTAAGAGCGCGCAGCTGTTCCTGTTCGCTGATTTCTGATGTTCGTTTAGCGCCGCCTCGGAAACAGAAAGTCCCCGACGCAGCATTGCAAAGGCTGTCAGCCGTGTATTCTGGCGTATTGTTGTCTTTTACGTTAGTGACCGCCACAGACCCACATGATGAAAGTTATCTCAAACACTCGCATAGGTTTTGGGCATCCTGATGATCGGCATGCTTGTTGCATACAACGATGCTGATTTGCTGTCTCTTCAAGGTCTGTGCTTCATTTGATGTATCTTCTGATGGCGCGATCATTAATAACGACTTGTTATACTTTCGCATCTCGCGTAGATAACAACACTGCTGCTGCTTCTCCATTCGTCATTGCCATCACGCGCGCTGGGATCAAAGGTTAGCGTCGCGCGTTGATTATACGCTGACAATCCACTCATTGGACACTTTAGTGCTCCCTCACATCGTGAATGCGTGTATTTTCACGAGCGCGTTCTCCGCTGGAAACAGCTTCCTGTTCTGTGCCTCACGCGTCCTCTATGGTCTTGCTCTCCGTGGCCAAGCTCCAAGGTTCTTGACATACTGCACGAAGCGTGGCCTTCCCTTGTTGGCCGTCTTGGTGACCTCTGTATTCACCGTGCTATCCTTCTTAAGTGTATCGAATGGTTCGAATCAGGTGTTTAAGTAAGCCACCACATCATCCTGATCCACTCTAGCCCATGAACTAACAATTCTCTATAGCTGGTTCGTCAGACTATCTACCACTGGAGGGTTCACTAGCTGGTGTGTCATGAACGTGACTTACATTTACTTCCGTATGCATCTTTCTTTATTGCACTCTTTGCATACCTGAGCTTCTATCTCTAGGCCGGGGAATGCTTGCGCAAGGATTCGACTTGACTGCAAACTCGTATCATAACAGTTGGCAACCTTATGTCGCTTACTGGGGAGCCGGTTGGACTATCTTCTTCATCCTCATCAACGGTTTCAAGGTCTTCTGGTCCTTCAATGCCACTGATTTCTTGACAGCGTGTAAGTACCCAATCTTGTTGAATGTAATACATTTTCACTTAAATCTTTTTTCGTCAAGACATCAATATCCCAATTTTCTTCGTCTTGTATTTCGGTTACAAGTTCACCAAACGAACTCATTTCTGGAAGCCAGAAGAGATGGACTTTGTCACTGTATGTTATTTCCTTTGGGCATTATGATTTGTTTCTAAAAATGTGTTATAGGGTATTCCTACGCCAGAAGAGACTGAAGAACCTGAAGTGCCTCCTAAGAACTTCCTTGAAAAAGTCGCGAATGTTCTCTTCTAATCAGTCCTACTAGTTTGTTGTTTTTGTACATATGTACTCGTAATTTTTAGTTAACTACTACATATTCATGTCATGAAATACCCCTTTTTTTGAACATTCAATTTCACCATAAGCCGTGAATCTCCAAACCATTGTGTGTGTGGTATGTATGTAGTTTACATGAATTGTCAACTAATTACTTTCAAGATGTTTTGATATACTTCACAGCTTTCGGAATTTACCCTGCATCCATACCCTGTACATCTTTAATTGCCTCTTCCGGTTGACAATCAATCGGCGGTCCACACCCAGGTGTTCTGCCGCAAACAAAGGATGTGAATGGCAATTGGCCAATGGAGAGAGCAAGCTCTCATGGATCCCAGCTCCAGAGGCAGCGGCATTACCAACCGGTTGCCCCACATCCGGGTAGGTGTCCGCATTCGCCGGATCTGGACTTGTGGAAAGCGGATCTGCGGATGCGGTGCCACCTTCTTCCCCGGAATCAATTCTGACGTCGTCGCCTAAAGATGGGATAGTCGTTATTTGGGTGCCGTCGTCGTGCTCCACGACCACGGTATTTGTCTTCGTCGTTGTCATGTGGCCGTTTTCAGCAGTGGCAGCCTTGGAACCGGTGAACAGCAGGGCAAGTTCGTCTGCGGTGTGAGAAGATCAGCAGTGCTCTTGTATAAATATGAGGATTTTATGATGGGGAGGCTGGGAGGGGTAAAATGCATCGCATGTGTGGGTAATGGACTCGTCACTTACCTAGTTCGAAGAAATAAACGCGTGTTTTATCACCTCTGATATAGAAGTTCTCATCCAGCAGTCTGCCGCCTTTGAAGCGCAGCTGCGTAAGGTCGTATCGACCGTAGTCTCGGAAGAGGACGAGACCGCCTGGCTTTAGGATCTATGTATAGATATCAGAACACAGGTGTATGATCGGTGACACAGGACGCGGAGTGGAATTCGAGAATGTATACCTTATGTACGTTAGCAATAGCGTACCCCCATTCGTCCGGGTGCAAGGCGCTCATAACAAATACGATTATCACCAAGTCTGCGCTGCCTGGCACAAGATCGGGAGGGAGGCCATTGCGCGAGGTGACGTCCCATACACCAGCATGGATTGTGCCCGCGGGAGGGGAGGTATACAGAGGATCCTGCTGTTATGATTTCGTCAGCTTTGCAGTGGGATGGAAATGATTCATCAATTGGAGAAACGGTGTCCATCAGAAGGTACATACCTGGACGAGTTTGACGGCGTGTGCAGCGTAGTCATAAGCGCGGATTTGCAGTTCGGAATTCTGGTTGGCGGAGAGGAGCGGGAACACAGAGTTGCCAGCGCCTAAACAACCAGAGCGACGCAGATCAGATAACTTGCTATGATGATGGTGATGATGGTGATGAGCGCAAGTTTACTTACCGCAGCCCACTTCTACTATCGTTTTTGGACCTGCATTCGGCTGTGTTGCGGCGATGAGCTCTGGGAATTCGTTGTGCAGCCTGCGCGGTGCATTTAGAGGTGCATTCAGGCTGATGAAAGGATGAGACTCAACGGATGAGTTCGTACCATTTGCGATTGCGGAAAAAATTGGCTGCGTTCATTTTGTAGAAGTTGTCCCTGATCAATCATATTATTTCAATGTATTGTCGAGTAGGCAGCCAGACAATCGGGATGCACCAATGCTTTGCGGGCTTCTCATTGAGTTTTTGCTTTTCCTCCAGCGGGACGGGGGCCAGTCTCTGTTTAGAAAGCGCTTTGATGATAGTTTCGACTTGATCAACAGGTGGTGGAACATGATCCCAGGCATTTTGGCTCCAGACATCGTCCTCGTCGGTCAAAAATCTTCATGGGCATTGTTAAGGCAATGCTCCCAACAATGATGAGATGCTGGAAATAGTTGCGCACCGAGAACCAAAAGGAGGCTTCTCTTCCCCCACATCTTGGACGGATGATGTAGCTTTTTTAACGGACACGGACATGGACGCTTCTGCAGTAGCTAGTGCGGAGCACCTATTAGTTGTTGATATGCTGGATTGTGACATTAGGTTACGCGAGTGATAGCGCCGTGAGGATGTGTGCTCGTTGTCGAGGCTGTGAGCACTGAGGTTGCGGGCGGCGAGTGAGGTCGAAGGAAGAGGCGACGAGCTGAGGCTGGGCCTGGGAAGATTGCTGATTATTACTTTCGGACGGCGACTTGGTCTCCTCTTGATTCCGATTTCACCACCCGTCTATATGCGTTTCTCTTTCTAGTCCTCTTATCCAAACGGCTGTCCAATGTCCAACGATCCTGGCGAAGACGTCTTGGACGACCTGTACAAATCAGTCTTCCATGGGTTCGCGTCGAGCTCTGCGGGCTCTGACACCCCCCTAGTATCGCCCTCCGAAAATGGTTCCGCAATTGATAGTAACATATCGACTGGTGTAGTGACAAACCCCATGTCGTCGCCGACTTGTGAGTACTAAACATTGGTGTGCGGACATGTCCATCAACCCTGGTCGTTAGATGTGCCAAGTCCCCTTTCGCAACGCCCTCCTACTATCATTCAGCCAACCCCAGCGCCAGCAGCGGGATCTGCAAATGTGGCCACAACTACTCGACGAAGACCTTTACCACAGCCCCCTGGTTCGACCCCTCGACCAAGCATTCAGCCTTCGTCGCGACAACCATCCTCATCCTCGTCCGCGTCCGCGTCCGGATCCGCATCCGCGAACCAGCCAGGGCCATCTAATCTGTAAGCTACATTCAGCCTCCAAGCGCCTAACCGTACTTATGCCACCATCAGCCAATCTCAACCCTCAACAAGCAGTGATTCTGCGCGTGCTAGGCCACTGAGTCGTAAGATCTCTCGGATATACTCTCCATCGCGTTACTCGTCGCAATCTCAGCCTTCGGTGGATGGCAATGGTGCAGGGTCTTCAGGCGTGGAGGTAATTGATTGGGAAGCCGAGGACGACGTGGTGCCGACGTCTCCCACAACGGAGTACCCTGACCAATTTTCAGGCCTATTCCTTCCTGGTTACATAGAGAAAGCCGGCGACGATCCCAATGCGTCTGCTTCGTTAGGTCAAGGTCCTCCTATTGAAGATGAAGATGAAGACTATACCGCGCCTCCCCCAGAAGAAACTTACGAAGCCTCAATAGCGGACAGTCATTACCAAAGCATGGACTCGCAAATACTAGACAGGTGGAGATCCCGAGATAGAGAGCCAGAGCAAGCCAACTTGGCTCCCGATGCAGGGACAACAATGAGTATAAATGCATCTCACTTCCCCTTTAAATCGTTATCTGACAAGGACGACAGGCCAATATAGTATGCTACGCCCACCCTCTAGCCATGAATTTCTGTATACGAATGGTGACTTGAGTACAATGAGCATCGCTGAAGAATCAGTTCCTCTTACACGCAGAGATACGACGGATTCCTATGGCGATCGTATGGATGACTGGGCTGGCCCTAATGACCTTGACAGACGGAATACAAGTGTCATCCGACAAATCGCAAATTTCACCCATATTTTGGAGTTGCATGGTTATGAAGAAGGGGATGGCTTCTTTGACGACGACGTCAGGCGTTTTATCAATCCAGCCTTGCTATCACATCTGGCCGTACAATTGAGAGACTTGGTGCCGCGGGGTACGCATGTAAAAGGGAGCATTCCATATCCTAGAGCGTTCACTGGGAAGGATATTGTCGTAAGTAAACTCACTATGCTCTCATGCACTATTCTTGCTTGGGGACAACTGATGAAGCTCGTCTAGTCAACATTGCATTCAATTATACAAAGGGGGATTGTCTATGACCACGGTACCCAACGTCCGGCAGATCGACGTGCCGCTCTCCTAGTCGCACGCTCTCTACAGTCGACTCTATTTTTCTACGAGGTGGAGTGGGGCGCGCGTGTGCTGCAGGATGGTGTTGAAGAGGTGTACATGTTTATGGATGACCAAGAGGGCGCATCCGATGCACCTATCGAGAGGGCAGAACTACCGACAGGTGTCATGACGGTCCTCACAAAATGTTATTCACCGGGATGCATTCCTGAGAGACCCTGTTACACGTATTCCTGTCCTAGGAGGGTCAGTATCAATGCGCTCGTTAACCATTGGAACCATCTAACGTAATCTATTTTCAGGGGATTATGCAACTTCCAAGCTTAACGGAATCGCCTTCAGGATCAACGCGTGAAGAATGGTCAAAGAAAGTCCCGAGGGAAGTCCTTGCCTCATTGACCACTAATGAGATAAACCGGCAGACGTAAGAGTGCTACTTTATTTTCCCTTTCATGAGTTGAACGCGGTCATTTCATCGAACCAGCATCATTCACAAGCTCATCAGCAAAGAGGAGCAGTATATCGAAGATCTCAACATCGTGGAGACCGTCTTTATACGTCCACTCCGTACCGCCAACCCTCCTATAATGACGCCGATGGTTTTGGACGAGTTCATTGAAGAGGTGTTCGGAAACATATTGGAACTCCTTGAATGTAACCGGAGATTATTGGAGGTTCTGTATGTGAGGCAGCGGGAGCAGCATCCTGTCATCCAGAGTGTCGGTGATATCTTTCTTGGTGCCGCAGTGGAATTTAGAACAGTGTATCCGGAATACGTCGGTCACCACCCTCTGGCAGAGAAAAGAATGAAGGAGGAACTGGAACATAACCTGGAGTTTCGCCTTTTTGTTGAGGTTAGTCCTGAAAGGCAACTTGTCATCTAGGCTTCATGAAGGAAACTGACCATTAGTTTGGCGCCCTATAGAAGTGTTCCCGTCAGCTAGCTGCACGTCCAGGGGGAAGTCCTCGGCTCGATTTGAAACACTATCTAAACAGGCCTGGGGAACACTTGCAAAAGTATCCCGTACTGCTTGATGCAGTTTACCGGGAAACAGAACAGTCAAACCCAGACGGCGACTACTTGCTAGAATCAATTGCTGCTATCCAGAACCTACAAAACGTTGCCCAATTACGTACATTCCAGTCTGCTATGGGGAAAGGGAACACAGGGAAATGGGAATGGCACGATCTTGTTTCCCCAGAGATGTTAGGGCGCTTCACGAGAGAGGAGCAGAGGCGACAGTCTGTCATATTCGAGCTGATCAAGGGGGAGATGGCATACGTCCGTGACCTTGAGAACATTGAGATGGTAAGTCATACGCGCATATTCCTGCTGTCTCCCCCTCTCATTGTTATTGCACCACAGATGTACGTGAGACCCCTGCGCAACTCTGAGCCGCCTGTTATACCCCCAAGGCGGCTCGATCAGTTCATTACGGATGTGTTCCACAACTATAACGATCTGCGCGCACACCATACAAGACTTGTCCAGGCCCTCCATGAAATACAGCGGGAAGAACACCCTCGTATACGTTCGATTACAGAAAAGGTTTTTGACGCCGCACTCAACTTCCGGGAGGCATATATGGAGTACATTCCAAATTACCCAATTGCCGCTTATCGAATTGATGACGAGATGGCTAACAATCATCGATTCAAAACCTTTGTGTCGGTGAGCTATATAGTCCATGTTTTTGACATTTCATGGTCACTCATTTCAGAGCAGAACACGATTCGTCACCCGGACGCTCACAGACTGGATATGAAAAGTTTCATTAATCGGCCTATTCCACGTCTGCTGAGATACGAGCTCCTCCTGCAAAAAATTCTAACGGAGACGCCTATGTCTCACGACGACCGAGACACGATCCCACAGGTCATAGAGGTAATCAAAGCTCTTGGGAGGGAAACGGAACCTGGGGTGGCTGCTTCAAAACAGAAAGTTGAGCTATGGAAGTATAATTCAAATTTGGTGTTTAAGCCGGGAGAGAACGTGGTAAATTTTTAATTTGATACGGACGACCAGTATTATGACTGACAAAATCTAGGACATGGACCTCTTGAATGAACAACGATCTCTGATTCACACTGGGAAATTGCTGTGCAAGCAACAGGACAGCGGCGCGGAGGAAATCCTGTTCGTGATGTTGTTCGATAATTACCGTGAGTGTGATCCATGCTGTTTCTTTTATTGTATCTTCTCATCATCAATTTCTTATAGTGGTAATGACACAACCTCAAGAGCACGAAGGGGTCACGAAATACAACGTTTATCGCCGAGTTTGTCCATTTCCGTTTATACTTAGCACTGTATTGACGTCCTTTTAGCCTATACCCCTCGATTTATTGAATCTCCTGAGCTTCGGAGACAATCCCATTCAAAGGAGTGCAAGCAAGATGCGATCTTTGAGAAACCACAGCACAGGAAGTGGCAGTGTTCACAACGATCGCCCAACAGATGCCATGAGTGTCTCTTCGCGAGAACAGGGGACGTCCAGGGTTTTATACCCCTTCACAATTCACCATTATGGTCGCCTGAATAACAACGGGACATACACTCTCTGTGCGGAATCGTCGGCAGCTAGGCAAGAATGGAAGCAGAAACTTGAAGAGTCTAAAGGGCTGCGCAAGGTGGTCCAGGAGTCTAACAAGGTTTTCGAGCTTGAGACCTTGAGTGTTGACACTTTTCTGCTTCCAACAATGCAAACGAGCCCAAATTCGTCTGTGTGGCACGACGGAACGCTTTTTACGGGCAAGGTTACTTGTTCCGTTCCATTCAGTATGCTATTCACTATGTCATACACCTCATATGTCTCATGGTATGCTACTAGATACACCAGATGGACGAGGGCTGGTGGCCATTGGGTGCGCCGAGGGTGTTTGGATAGGATATAGACATGATTCACGATGTAAGTGTATAAGTGTCTGTGGGGATGGTGAACGATTCTGACAGGAAACATTAACATCAGCGTTACGTCGAGTCTTACACCTCAAGATGGTCACGCAGTGTTCGATCTTAGAGGACTTTGGTTTGTTCCTTGTACTGGCCGATAAGGTAGGATTAAGGATTAATGTACTTATTTTCCTTTTACTGACATGCTTTAAAGGTGCTGTTTGCTTATCACTTGGAAGCTTTGGTCCCTACAACTCCCGGGAGTATACATGCCTCACAAACTCCCCAGAAAGTAGGGAAGGATGTCCATTTCTTCAGCGTCGGTGTGTCGCAAACACGCACCTTGGTCATTTACATGAAGAGGAAAGGGGTTTGTATCCATCTTTTATGTGCTTATTTGTTTTGCTATGCTGACTTATACCTATCTGTATAGAACGAATGCGTATTCACAGCGGTTGAACCAGTCATAGACAAAATCAATGAACGTCCTAGGGCTAGCAACAGTATTCTGAAAAGAAAAAACGACTGGTTTAGAACATTTAAAGAGTTTTCTTTTCCAGAGGCCCACGATTTAATTTTCCTGCGAGCAAGAATCGCTGTCCTTTGTGCCAAGGGTTTCATGATCATGGACCTGAATGAGTGAGTCACAATTCGCTTCTTGATCAATAATGAACCACTTCTAACTAAGGCTGTCCTTTATATTGCAGTTACAAAAGCGTCAATATTCCCCAGAGAGACGATCCTAATTTCCCCCACTTAACTAAGCGATGTGATGCTTGCCGGCCGCTTGGCATCTTCCGCTCCGGAGAGGACGAGTTTCTGTTGTGCTATGATGGTCTGTGTTTATTACGTTGTCTGTCTATCTAGGCCTTAACTTTTGTTCTGTGATGTAGAAATCGGCCTCTTCGTAGACAGACAGGGTCATCCAAGCAGAAAAAGTGGCATCATTGAATGGGAAGGCATAGCGGAGCGTGTCGCCTTGCATTCACCATACGTATTATTATTTGACACCCGGTTCATCGAAGTCCGTCACCTCGAAACTGGGAGACTCGTTCAAATTATAACCGGCAACGAGATCCGTTGCGTATGGGATGGCCGAAGCATAGATGGAAGCGCGAGCATCCCGACTGAAGGTACTGAGGAACGCATGGACCAGGAGCCCCGCATTCACGCAGTCCTCAATATGCCAGAACCCACTGTTCCGCCTGGAGGTCGACCACCTCGTGGGATCATGCAACATGTCATCGAGCTCTTTCCAACGATACCCCTATACCTGCCTGGCGCTCTTTCTTCTCCTTCAACAGCCCCATATTTCCCCACTTCTTATTCACCCCCTCGCTCACCTCCGACCCGCACTTATCATATTTAGTCTCTTGCTTCAGTTACATATACAATCGATACTTACATTTGGATCTATTAGTGGGATACCTCTTAAAATAATACCTTCATTATTTACCGGGACATTGTATGTATAATTGGTAAAGAAAGCATTGCAGTAAATAACAGCTTCGGGAACACTAGTAAATCAGTTTCTTTGCAGAACGAATGTCCCTGAACTTTTGTCGTGTCGTACTCTATTCAAAGATAAGAGTCTGTGGCATGGGAATATTCTGTGCTCCACCATGTAATAGCAGCTAATACGTGTACCTGGTCGCCTCTTTGTAATGCCATGGTTAGGTTGGGTAACTGTTGCAGTGCCCATCAATTGCCCAGCACCGTTTATGACACAGTACTAATGACTTGACCTTGACCTAGGCCTACCCCTCAGATGCGAGGACCAGCCGTTTTTGACATTGGATATGAGAAATACAAATCAACCTAATCACATACCCTTACATACCACATCAGGGAAAGCAAAATATCGCAGCCATCAATTAATAAATAAATGGAGCGCCTAAAACTCGGGTGTAAGCACCGGACCTGGACAGCGGGCCCGGGCGGGGATATCATGTTTGGGGCGTTCTTACATATCTCTTTCCTGGCAACAGGTATGTAACAGGAACTTTCGTCGAAATGGAGCCTAATATGTGTCTTGCTCGTAGGTTACATACATTGGAATTCGGAGTACGGCTTCGCTGCTACTAAGTCTAACTTCGTAAAAGTCAACTGCCAAGTAATATTACAGAAAGCTGTTTTTTCAATCAGCAAGTTGTCCGTTTAGTTTTTTGCTGTTTCTCAACCCCCAAAACGGAATACAACCTTATAAAACAACCAAAACAGGATACATGAGAACCTATGTTCCTTTCCACGGAAACCAAAGAAGGTCCATTTAACCTTTTTATTGAAACTTCTTGTGCTTCCATTTTACTTCTTGAGTTTGATGCTTATCCGTGTTTCCGGAAACAGAAATAAGCTAAATGGACAACTTACTTATGCGCCTTCTGCACTTGTTCACATAAGAATAAGGGTGGTAAAGCCATATTCTCTAGTGTCATTTAATACTGTTTTAAGATGACAAGCGCCGGAAAGTGCTATCAAATTGAAAGTGCTTGATTGAGCTGCTCTATTGTTGCAGCCTTTTTAAAGACATCCAGATATTTGTGGCAGCCGCCTTACCTCTTACATGACTCCCTCGCGATTACTCTCAACGCGAGACGAGACAAAACCTGGCTCATCGCTCTCTACCGATTCATGTTATCCTCGAATGTAAATGCCAGTCAAGACGCTAGCCGTGATTTAAAGCACCAACTTACCATCTGGAGAGGTTGGTCACTGCTGCTCACACTCGTCGAAAAGCGCCAGGTTAACTCGCATCTTGCATGCAGGATTTCTAACGGTCTTGCACATGCTGGCCATTGTTTCAGCGAGCTATCGTATTCATAGAAGGTTTAAAATCAGGCAGCTTTGGTGGGACGACTATCTAGCCATCCTGTGTCTCTCCTTCGAAGGCGTATATTTCCCAACTCTGTGGTTGAGAGCAATATGCAACCGAGGTACGTAGAAGAAGACTCAACGTCTTATACAACCCGAAGCTCAAATGCTGAAATTGACCTTCCAGAACTCCTTGTAGCGGCGACGTGGATTTCTCAAGCCTTTAACCCACTTCTGATCTGGTGAATACTTCTACTGATGATGCACCCACGTACATGCGTGGGTCCAATTGAGTAGACTTTTTTATTCACACATATCTCTATTTTCATACAGGTATACACGCGTCAGTCTATCGCTTTCAATAGCGCGTTTCGCTCCTCCCAAGTCAGTCACGCAGAAGGCCAGTATATGGTTCGCGGTCGTTTGCGGCATGTCAGGCCCTTCTATATCTATTGCCACTATCATTGAATGCAAGATACATGGTGCTTCCTGGGATACATCCTACCCTTACCAATGCCCGTTGTCAGTAGCAACTATTGCATACCGCATAGCAAGTGCGTTTTCTTTATTTTCAATGAGGGGAAATCCGGCTCAAGTGTATTTTAGTGGAGTCAACTGCCGACTTGGTGCTTGTTATCATACCTTTCTTAGCATTCTGGCGGAGGCTCTCACTTCCTCAGATGACTAGACGCTTAGTTCTGGCATGTTTCTCTGCTAGTCTCATTACATTCTGCTGTTGCTTTATCTCAAGCTCTGTTCTGTTCGGCACTTACTATGCTCGAGGAGCTGTGAAAAGAGCAGACACCGGGCTCCTGGCGTCTGTTTTTGCTCATCTTATGGTGGGTTCAATCTGATTTATGTAGTGGATTGTCCTCTGAATTAACCCCCTTACAGGCATCAATATCCCTTCTCGTCTGCAATACCCTCGTTGTTGTAACTTCTATTTATCGCTGCTTTCGTGCACCAGATACTACTGTAGACAACCAGATTGGACATATCGTGACCGTACTAGACATGCCACAAACTCGGAGCACTGAGGAGACGGAGTCTTGTCGTAACAATCCTAGCTATAATTCTCCTCACAACGACTGTTCAGAGTCATCATCCAGTATGTACTCTCAGGCTATTGAACTAACAAATATTTCTGATTCTCAGTTTACGGACTCTGTAATACACACAATATGAATAAACCAACTATGTAGTTATCTATTTTTAGGCTAGACATGGCACTATTTTTAGACAGCCCATTAATATGTACCAGTTCAAGCGGAGGCAAACCAGGCAAATGCATCGAAAGTGCTGTATAAAACAGTGGGGATGTTTGAAAACTTGTCTTACAGTCCCTCATCCTTCATCTCTTACCTGTTTTCGTTGCCAGCTTCCAGTAGCCAGCCATCTTCCACCACGGATCATATAATGTCTGAACGACCCTCTCCTCAGCGAGAAGCATCAGTCCAACCTGAGCTTCCCCCGAGGAAAGCAACGAGCCCGCCAAAATTTACAGTACACAAAGACTGTGAGTCGTCGCAAGTGTTGGCGCTTGTTAGACAAATCTTAACTACAGTGAACAGTCCCAGAGAAAGATGGTACTGATATTACTGTTATATCCTCTGACGGTGTGACTTTCCATTTACACCGCAAGTATCTGGAAGCCACGACTGGCTCGTTTCCAGGAACAGAGGTAGAGACGGCGGATATACCAGTACATCTGTCAGACCCCAGCAACGTACTGGAGATCCTGTTTCAGTTTGCGCGCCCGCAGAAACAGCCAGACCTTACACAATTGGGTTTCGAAGTGCTCGCGCCCTTGGCCGAAGCCGCAAACAAGTACCAGGTATTCGCGGCTATGCCTATGTGTGAGATGCGGATGAAGTATGTGTCTACTCTCGTATCTTGTTGCTGTTCGTCCGTGCTTACGTGCCACAATGTGGTAGAACCTTTATTTCGTCTCACCCTCGAGAACTGCTCTTCCATGGCTTCAAGCATGACTATCCGCAATTTGTTGAGAAGGCTGCCCACAAGCTTTGTCGCGCGCCTCTTCTGTCCGTCGTCGACTACCTCCCGGTCCACTGCCTTACCCCATGGGTGCGTCTCATTGATATCAATGCGGTCGGATCCACTAATGCACAAGTTAGATTGAATATCAAGAGGCATACAAGACAGTCTTGAAGGAGGCCACCAAGTCATGGATCAAAGACGCTGTCAGAGCATCGAAAATCTGCAAGGACTGTCACTCCGCCATGATCATATGGGCGACAGAGTTGGCTGAGATCGACAATATCGAGGCCCTCGAGAAAGAGATAATGCGCCCGAACATCTATTTGTGCTACAAACCGTCGTCAGTCCGGAAGTTCGAAAACGATTCAGGGACTTCGCGCACGGGCATATCTCTCTGCAGCAGCGCGAATGCGGAGGGCTTCGAAGACATGCGCCGTGTGATTCAGGAGCGGATCAAGGCCATCCCTCCGTTTGTCAGTTTTGTCCAAAAGAGGAGAAAGAAAAACAGTGAGATTAATTGAGGGTATCACGCTGTTGAGCATGACACTTGTAGTAGTTCTCCGAGATGAAGCTTCATCGGATATGTATTACTAGTAGTATTCTTGTATTCCTGTAAACTTATGTGTAAAATTGTTTTGCGCTGCGGGGCATCCCCGTCGCTCACTTATTTTCTGTGAGTATCAAAACACAAATACATTAACAATACAAAGGGTATGTAAACATCTAATCAACAGTGGGTATATACATGCAAGCCACAGGCAAGCGGGACGTCACGTCGTAGTAATGAATCGTTGCTAGAAGTACACCTAATTATTCAACATAGCTTAAGTACCGGCCAGGTAAAAGAAACGAACAAAGCGTCCAGTCGATACATGGTATAATACAGTTCAGTCTGCGCGCCGCAGACCAAACAGGGCCCGTACACCGCCTGCGCGGCGTTTCTTCTGGGCGCCCTGGGGTTCGTACAAGTCTGAGACGGAGCCTACGCCGATAAGGATAGACTGGGGAGGTGAGGGGTCAATACACATGGGTTCAGGGATAAAGCTGTCCTCTAGGAACATTCTGCGAGAACTTGTGCTCGTTTCGTGATTGGGGAGGGGAAGTTCTGGTGCGGGCGCTGGCGCGGGGGGAAGCGCGCATACAGGTGCGGCCACTGGCGCTCTCGGCGAACGCCGGCTGCAGCGCACGGCATGTGCCGAGTTTGCGAGCTTGAGCGGGGCAGGGCGGCGGCGCGCTTTCTTGACCACACCTCCACCGTTGCCCATCCTCGTCTTGCTCAGGCTGCCCGGGCTTGGAGGAACTGGAACGAATGTAACACCGTCGACAAGGAACCCGGCAGTCAGATGCGGCGAGGCGCGCTTCGCGCGTGTCGGGACCGCGAGCACGCTCGGCTTGCTTGTGCGCATTGGCGCGGCCAGGGCACGGTCGACGTTTGAGAAGGCCGCGGCATCGCCTGCGTGCGTGAGCTCGGGCAGTTGAACGAGGCGTCCTGGTGCAAGCGACGACGCCGCAGTGGACACCGAGCTGCGCTCCGCCCTGCTGTTGGCGCTGACCGGTGGGTTCGCGTTCGTATCCGCAGACGGCGAGAGCGTGGTAAACACCTCCCAGGTCCCGTTTGGTGAGGTCTCGCCGTCGATGAGGGGCGCGTACTCCATCTCCTCGTCTGCATCCCACCACATACCGCCTGTTGCATCGCGGTGCACCGTGCCGACACCGACACCGGGTGCATTGCCAGCGGCGTGCCCCGCCGCGGCGCGCGCCTGTGCTTCCATCATGCGCTGCGCATGGTCTTCAAGCCGCCCGCCATCCGCAAACTGCATAAGCGCGAGCTCGTTTGCGAGCGGTGGTGGCGCGTGCTTCTTCTGTTTAAGCGCAGGGTACATCTGTTTCTTCGTCATTTCTTTGCTAGGCTTGGCCTTTGCCGGGCGGAGGATTGTTAACGAGCGGAATCGTTTGACTGTCTTCTGCTTGGGTGTGTCTGCTTCGACCGGAATGGCTGGCACAGGGATGTGGCCCAGAACACCCGCGGATAACGGGATGCTGGCTAGCGCAGCTTTCACTGACTTGGGTCCTGCGGAGACTGGCGTATCAGGCTGCTCGCCACGCTTGATTCTGTACTCTCGGAGGTATGGAGACGGCGTAGTGGGCGTCTTGGGGAACTGCACGAAGACAGATGCATATCCGAGCGTCGTCAGATCGAACTTGCCCGTTGACGGTGTGCGGATGGGTGTAAATCCGCTCGGCATCGCAGCAGTGAAGTCAACCAGACCCGCGATTTGTCCCCCCTCTGCTGCACGAGTGTGCGTGACTCCGCTGACTGACGGGCGGCGCTGGAGGAGGGAGGAACGGCGCGAAGCAGTGCTGGCGTTCGACAGGCGGCGCTGATGTGGAGAGCGTGGGGCAGGCGAGCCGGGCTGGACGTGCGTCGCCCAGGAGAGAATACTGCGAGCCTTGTGCAGCGCATTTGGTGAACCAGGGAGGGCGGTAGATGCCACTGGGACCGGGGGAGGAGAACCGGGTGGTGGTGGGCATGGCATAGGGGCGCGGCGGCGCTTTTGAGGAGGTGGTTTCGCAAGGAAGGAGAATCGGGGGTTTTCAAAAGCCTCTGGGTAATTAATGGTCTGAATTACTTGAGCAGACATCGTGTACTGATATAATTTGATTAGGATAGAAAGGTCGAGCTTTTGGGAATACACAGCAAGTTATCAGTACTGCAATAAATGTGTTCAACGTCTTATCTTACCTTGAAAGATACAGAGGTCGTTATAAACGTGTAGAGTGGCCGTTAGATTCCGAAATCAAAAGCGTAGGTGATGTTTGGGACTAGGTGAGTCTCGAAGTTGCGTCGAAGTGAAGATTAATGCCTATTAGCAGACAGAGGAGAAGATCCGAATGAGACTAGCTCAGAGAAGGGATGCGCTCCTCCTTGCTTAGCCCCCATCTTTATAATATCTAGACAATGTGGCCCATTTTACGAAGCGATGCCAGCAACTCGAACCGACTGCCACTGTTCTTGTGTGACATAGGTCACAGAAACGTGTCACGGTTTGGCGCCGTTGTTTGGCCCACAATGTGACAGGTCCTGATGCCATCAATTAATTGAACCCTTGCGCCCATTGTCTACCCTTGCGGGGCCAATGCCATTATGCCATTGTTTTAAACCGTGGGGCTGTGAAGTGCTCAAGTTTGAAAGCTGAACCTGTTTCTTGGTGGCATAGATCAAGTTTCTCTCAGACCTTGGTGGCTAATGACGGTCCAGTCAAAATCTCACGATGCAGCTTGGATATAACTAGGACCTCGCGAAGTCGCATATGTACAAGTATTACTGTGAAACTGATACGCTAATAGTGGTACTGGATAACGATGATGGCGACACTGGCGGCATGTTATCTTGTTTAGCCTGCTTCCATCTCGCCATCAATTGGCACGTCATTTTAGACGCCCATCCTTTCTTGGCACTTGGAGTAGCCTAAAATCTTCCTACATGCGTTTTAACATCCTAAGAGTCTCATTCGTTCAATTATACATAAGACGTGCCATTTAAATTCACTATCGACCTATAGCATAACCGAAAAGCACAGACAAAAACATACTAGATACAGCACAACCTATCCTATCCTACACATCGCGCGACATGTCGCATTTTTTTAATAGTTTCCATTCCATCCAGTCAGACTGGCTCTGCCAGCAACTTTTAGAAGTATGTCTCAATCAAAGGAAAATAGCACCTCCAAGCTCACGAAGAACACCTAGAAACAAGAGGGCAGCGCGTTATTCATGCGCCTCGCCCGAAGCCCCTCATTCCACGTGCCCTTGCCCTCGCCCGGGACACTTGCCCCCGCGTTCCCCGTGGATCGTATGAGCCCTGAGGTGGTCCCGTGAAAGGCTCAGTGTCGTCATGTACAATGGCACCGTCTGCGCCCACACCATCGATTCGACCCCGACCGCGTCCACGGCCCCTTGGCCCCAGCCCTCGCGCACCACGGGCAGCGTGAGCACTATGGTCAGCCGTGCCGCCTTGCGACGAATGCGCGAGTTGCGCATGTGGAGGAGGCGCGAATCCTCCTGTCTTGCCACCGCGTCCGAATCGAATTGAGGTAGGGACGAGGGAGAGCGAACTCATCGAGTCCGCGAGACTATCTGCCGCGCCAGTAGTCGCAGCCGAGGCGGCCTTAGGTGCGGGCTTGCCCCCGCGCTCGTGTTCGTACTCCTGCTTTTGGTGCTTCTGTTTTTGTTTTTGTTTTTGTTTTCCGTGCGGGTGCGGGTGCGCGTTTGCAGGTGGCTTGTGAGTACTAGTATGTGTTCCCTGCGCGGTGGTGCCGGAACCGATGGATGATGGTGGCGAGTGTACGGGTGGTATGCCCGCCGTCCGCGGGAGCATGCGCGGTGTCGCCTCGAGGTCTTCGTCGTCGTACGCGGCGGCGCTGTCACCCTTACCGTCATGCGAGTCGTTATCATTGTCACTGTCATCGTCCTCGTCCTCGTCCTCGTCCATGGCATCGTCATCTTTGTCCCTGTACTTCTGTGCTCCCTTCTCAGCTTCCTCACGCGGCTTCCACGTTCCCCGCACCATGCTCGCCCCCTCGCCCCAGCGGCGAAGCAATCCACCGATACCCTTGTTCGTCACCGCGAAGAAGAATGCCTTGGGATATCCATGTGCCTGGATAAGATGAAGCCTGCGCGCTTTGGGAGTCAAAAACTTGCGCCCGCACGTCGGCGTGGGGATGTGGCACTCGAACTGTACATCATCCGTCGTCAGCTCATACAGACCTGATAAAAGGACTAGAGAACACGCACGATCTTCTCCCCGCGCTCCTTACGAATCATCGCCAACGGGTCGTGACATTCTGTCTGGTGCTAATCGGGTCCCACGCACGCGAGGGCACGTACGTAACGGTAATCAGGCGCTCGTCCATGCGATTAGATGGATAATAAAGCGAGGGGGACTCACCAACGCAAGGAGGCGGGCCTCGGGGAAGACGCACCCACACCCGCTTTCGGCGCAGACGTGTGCATGGTACTTGGCATAGTGGCTCTCGAGCTCTGCCGTGTTCGCGATCGGCGTCGGGCGGTGGTGACATGTCGGCGGGAGCGAGCAGAGCAGCGGGGTGTTCGTAATTCCTGTGTGCTGAGCACCTGTGCCTGCTAGATTGGCCTTCGTGCTCGAGTGGGACCCGGTGGTGGTGCCTTCAGCCCCGCTCGCGTACAGGCCCAGGCCGTCACCCGACCCCGGGGGTGCATGCGGGATGTACATCCTCGACGCCTTGGAGGGCGGATCTGCGGAGCCTGGCGAGATGCTGAGCGAGGAAGAGGGCGATGATGGCGCTCTAGGGCGTTTTGTGGATGGAGTCGGAGGCACGTTCATATTTAAGTGCTGTAGAGAACTACGGTGGGGCTTCGAGTTATCGCTCGATAGTATTCTTCTGCTTGAAATTCTTGCCTTCGTTTTGTCCAATGAGTAATGCTCAATTCTGTTTGTAGTTTGGTGTGCAGAGCCAAAAATATGGTTTCAATAAACAGGCTTGCGCTTCAAGCAGCGGCTTGAGTTGGGGTATAGAGCATACTTACGACCCGGCAGCAGAATGATTGCACGGTTTGTTCTGATCAGCTAAAAATAACTGTGCGCATGGAATATAGCTTATCAAATCAATATCATAATATCTGCCCCATGGCTGAGTTGGTTACAGCGTCCGACTGTTATAATACTTACTTGAGTATCATCAGCATAATCGGAAGGTCGTGAGTTCGAGCCTCACTGGGGCAGCTTTCTTTTTGCTAGTGCAGCAGATAGAATAATCGTTTTTACCTTTTTAATTGTACTACTGTCAAGACTCGGGACCCCGAGTGTACGTGTACGGTGTAGTACACTTAGATCGCCACTTCAACGCACAAAGGAATCTCTTCAGATACCAACTTATTAGCTTACTGACAACTCCCTCGTCCTGGACACCTACGTAATGACAGGTGAATAGTATTATTGCTCGTGCTGCTTTACAATCCTATATTACAGTGTAATACTTCAAATATCATAGCTCCAATGTCATCCTAACCATGAAATAGCTCAAGCAACGACAGCCCATTTTAACAAAGTTCACAACTAACCCCTGCTCGCTACTCAACGCCACGTCTGCGCCTGGCGGATCTCGGGAGACCGTTGCGGTGACAGCATCGTTTGCCCTGAGTGATTATAGTACGAGCCTCCACCAGGGACAGGGCCCATGTTGGGCGGCACTGCCGGCTGCGAAGGCGCATACCCTCCAACATACTGTACCTGGCCCGGCACACCCCCCATGTGCTGTGGTGCGTACCCATGCGCGCTTGAGGTCGAGGCATAAGAGTACGTCGACATGTGCGCCTGCGGGTGGGCAACACTGGCATACGGGTCATACCCCTGCGTCTTCGGCGGCGGAGCAGGAGGCGCCATCCCCATCCCTGCGCTGGTGGTGGTCGGAGCCGCGCTAGATGGAGGGAATAATGGCACGGTAGGTATGAGCTCGCACACATGTTGCACGATGTTGCGTGTGCGCATACCGCCAGGCCCGCTGACCGAATCGGTGCTGTTCATGACAAAGTGGACCTGTGCTTCCTGGTCCCCACCCTCATCGTCGATACCTACCGGAGGCGTATTTGGCGACATACTGACACCCCGACCGTCCCAAGTACAACGGATTTCGTTGCCCGGGATAATCTGTGCAAGGCGTCCGGTGGCGATGTGGCGGATTTCAATGAAACGCGAGTCGAAGAGCAAGATGTATGGGGCATGGAATGCAACACGTTCAGCAGTACCCTCCCATTCGATGGTGTTCATTTGACGACATGGATCTCCGTGCTTGTCAACATACAAGCCAAATTCTGAAAAGATATAAATAATTTGGCTAACATTTACAGGTATAGGTAAACTCACCGTCGTAACACAGCAGGAACTCTTCTTCCGTAGACCGGAACATCCCCAATGGGCGTGAAGCTTCGCAGCGTTTTGCTAGCTGAGCATGTTTGGGATCTTCACGCTGGGGTATTGTGATACTGTCGAAGCTATACACAGACATAAGATGACATGTCTGAAGGGTTGGAAAGACAGACACGTACTCATGAAGGTTCATGATTTCAAATCCTTTCGCACAGAAGATGGCAATCCTTGCTTTGAGGAAGATTACATCGAACGAATCTGATGGGAGGAAGAAGTCTCTGTATATCCTAAACCACTCTGATTTAGTGGAGCGGAACCCTAGTCGCGAACCAAAGCCAGCAGGAGCTTTCACGCCTTCATTAATTTTATCGCCTACAGGCTCCAAGACACGGAAGATACTGTTCAACTACCAAGGCGTTAATGTATATCTAGGACAACAATCCGGGTAGATCGCTCACCGATTTCTTCTTCATATAGATGATAAGAGTACGGTTTTGCAAAGTACCAACACTGAAGAAATGAACATCCTTTGTCCCGCTGAGTTTCTGTGGGACTTGAGAGGTGTGCGCTCCATGCGGTGATGATGGCACGAGGGCTTCAATATGGTATGCAAATAGTGCCTACCAGGATAATTAATAGGCAGCTATCAACAAAAATTACTTGACATACCTTGTCGGCCAACACCAAGAAAATGCCAAAATCTTCAAGCATCGCGCATTGTGTCACCATCTTCAGGTGAAGGACGCGTCGGATCGCTGGAAGCAACAATGTCAGAAATACACATGATGTTGAAAGAAATTGCATACATTTGGGGTCGTGTCTAAAGCCAATCCAGACACCTTCGGTACATCCGATGGCGACCAAAGCGCGACCATCAGGGGTGTCTGGGAATACAGGTCAGAACTCACAAGAGCCAGAAGTCGAGATGAACTTACTGAAAGGCACTGAACAGGTCACCTTGCCCGTAAACTGATTATCCTGGTTCCATGCAGGACCGTTGTTGGTCCCGACAGACACCGCAGGCATGATAAATGTTTCCCGACTGAGATACTCAACCTCGAACACCTTATTCGACTCCTGCACGGTCTTGCGAAGCACGAGAGCATGTTCCAATTTTTCCTTCCATTCCAACCGCGATTGTGCAGATTCAGCATATAGGATGTAAGGTCCACCGGTGCGTCCGTTGTGATGGAGAGTCAGTGGGTAAACAGAGCGGGAGTCGGTGGCACTATCAGGCGTGACGCCTGAGCTGCTGCTGTCGTGGCGCTCGCCTCCACGCAAATTGCGAAGCAACCCCGCGCTTCGTTGCGTAGGTTGGTCAGTGAAGTTCACAAGAGTTAGCAAATCGAGAGGAATAGGCTGGAAAACATGAATGAGATTAATTCTGAAGTATGAATGAAACAAATACTCACACGACGGTAGACTTGGTATTTTGTTACGCCGTCCTTCTCTTTTGCCTTTGTCATCACCACTACAGCGAACCGATAAATCAAATCTTCTAGTGAAAGTATTTGAGGCTAAAGACGCACGGTAATTATCAAATAGAAGAACATGAAGCTCCCCCCAGGTCGAACTCCATTCCAGATTGCCTTCTGGTTGACGAAGGAGTTTCCCGGCATAGATGAGCGAGCGATTTGGATCGAGTAGGTCCATGTCCTGAGCTTACATTAAACGGGAAACTCATAAATACAGGAAAATGGATACTCACGACCGACTCGCCACCCTTAAATATCAGTTGCGAGTTATACCTCCAGACCTCGACCTTCTGCTTCGCCGATTGGACCCCGGGCTCCGTTTCCTTTCCCAAAGCTTTGATAACCTCGACAACTTGCGGAATCGATTCGAGATCGTCGTCCCCAGGCGGTGTTTCATCCATAATGCCTTTCAAGAGTAGCTCATACCGAAGCAGCCTAGGAATGGGCCGGTTGATAAAGTTCTTCATGTCAAGCCGGTGCGCATCTGGGTGCCGCACACAGCTCTGCCCAATCGCAGACCCATTAATTACGATAGTTTGGCGGATTATGTAGGCTTACCTCAACAAATGTCTTGAACGCTAGATTGTTGGCCATTTCGTTGTCAATGCGGTATGCGGCGATGGGGTAGTTCGGAATGTACTCCATATATGCGTCTCTGAAATTTAGCGCGGCGTCAAATAAAGGAGCAGTGATCGAGTGAATGTTGGGGTGCTCTTCCCGCTGAATCTCATGCAGACTCTCGACGAGCTTCTTGTGGTGTTGGAAAAGTTCAGCATAATTATGGAAAACGTCGTCAATGAACTGGTCAAGCCTGTCCGGCGGTATGATAGGCGGATTAGCTCGCCGAAGGGGAATGATGTACATCTGCAAAGGCGTTGAATGAATGATGGAAATGGTCGCCGATTGCAATACATACGCTTTGAATGTTTTCCAGATCTTTGACGTATGCCATCTCTCCCTTGATCAGTTCAAATATGATACTGGAAAATCAATGTCAGCCATATTAAATGCAACGTAGGTGAAAAGAATTACGCTTGACGCTTCGCCTCTTTCTTCGAGAAAGTCTCTCGAATCTCAGGAGGAACGATATCATGCCACTCCCATTTCCCAGGTGCACCTTTGCCCATTGCTGCTTGGAAGGTCCTCAGCTGCGATATGGCATGCAAGTTTTTGATCGCTTCAATTGCCTCCGCCAGGAACTCTACATCTGGATTTTCCGGGGCTGTTTCGCGAAGCACTGCCTCCAAATGAACCGTGTACCTCTGGAGATGGTCTGCAGGGCGACTGAGGAAGCTCTTGAGCTCCAAACGAGCAGAGTCTTCCGAGCGGGTCGATGGTTGACGAGCACATTGCTAAAAGCGAGGGTTAATAAACCAAAGCCTCTCTTGACAAGAGAAATTTCACGTACATCCAAAAAGACCTTAAGCTGAGGATTAGCTTCCGTTTCCTCCTTCAGTCGCTTCTCCGATATGGGGAAGTGGCCTATGTAGGTAGGGTACGCAAAGCGGAACTCTGCTGCAGCTTGCAGGAAGATATCGCCGATTCGCAAGATAATTGGGCCCTCCTCTCTTTGGCGAACATATAGAACTTCAAGGAGCCGGCGGTTGGTCTCCCGAAGGTCCAAGATATTGCCGAACACATCATCGATGAAGTCCTCTAAGAGGTGCGGGGCGATTACAGGAGGGTTTGCAGCCCGTAGAGGCTTGATAAATGCTGACTCGACAAGGTCCAGGTCTTGCAGGTACTGTTTCTCCCTATTAATGAGTTGGTGTATGATACTATTTAAAGCATTAAGCATAATACATAAGATATTATAGGCCGCAAACTTACTTTTGCCGGTTAACTTCACTTTTCGGCAATGATTTGACAACTGCTTCGTCGACCGTGCTCGTCCAAGCCTCTTCTGTAGTAACAGGGAGGGCTTCGATGGGGGCAGACGGGGAAACAAATGCATGATCGCCCTATCACAGATATGTCAGTTGGCTTCAGCAATGCGAACGTCAGAACAAACATACCTTGCGAGGACAAGAATATGCATAGCATACAACACCCTCCCCGCAGCTGGGAGAATAGCATCTCGTTAGCATCGTGATGACTCCTGTAGGCAATTCTTCGCGTTCAGGGATCGCATCGGAGCCGCCTTCTTGGTCATCGAGAAACATGTACACATCTTCGACACCATCTTGCAAGACGCGATTCCCCCATTCCACTTCGTAGAAGAACAGCTGACTTTGAAGGCTGCGCGCGACTTGCAATGCTACCCGTCTATCATTTGTTGACACACCATGATTGATGGCAAGCTCGCGTTGAATCTGTGTCTGAATCGTAGACTAAAACCAATGAACTTTGAATTGTATAATTTTTGAATTGAAGAAAGCTCTGAGACATACCACGATATCCTTCCCCGTGAATGCTCGTGGATAGGGGATACTACCTTTAACATGAGTCCCTCGAGGGATCTTGTCGCGCAACTGCATAGCGATGTTTGAAAGCAAAGAGAAGTTGACGTAGCGACTTTCATCTTCTTCATCTTCGTCTTCCCAGTATTCATCCAACGGATCTTCTTGATCACGGAAATCGAAAGATTGTTCCTTTGTGGGGGAAAATTCGGCAAGGGTACGTAACATGTCACTTGGACGCCGCACGACATTCGGGTCGGATGCGTTCAGTAGCTGATTGTCGTAGTCGCGCTGCTCAGCGTAGTCATCGTACCCGCTGGCTTCATGGACGGCCAAGCCTGTACCCTGCTGCTCAACCCTCGCAGAAGGGGATGTAGGTCGCGGGTCAAAATAGCTGCTTTGTGGTGCAGCACCGGTTGCATTGCGAAGATTAGGGTCTGGGTACCCATCATCTAGAAAATATTGGCTCTTGTTCTATCCTCGTAAATAAAAGACGTACATGTTGAACCCGGCTGGGCGGAGACCTTATACTGAGTTTGAGGCAGATAAGATATATATTGTTCATCTTTCAGACTTGCATTAGAGGGTAACGTGGTCGAGGATGTGGCTGTTGTGCTGTACGGATCACCAGCTTGCAAGAAGCTGTATGCATCTGTACCATCTGTGTCATATGCATATGTGGACGATGACGATGTAGATAAGTACGGGTTTTGTGCTACGTTAGCATACGCAGAGGGTTTGGGGGGAAGTGCAGGTGGTTGAGCGCCTGGAGGACGCTGGTACATATCGCTCCGTGCCGCTTGGGAGTGTGTGTGGTAGTCAGATACAGGCGTCTTACTCTCATCATCCCAAGGAGCAGTTCCGTTTGAGTATCCATAGCTTCCGCCTGCATGGCGCCCATTGGAATCGGCAACCCTCCTGCTGCTACCACTGGCGACGTCTGCGCTCTGAGTCGATGATGAGTACTGTGCATACGAGTTCACGCTGTTGGTGTTGTACATGTGCTGTGTTCTAGAAGCGCCCGAGGGATAGTAGGGGTCGGGTTCCGGCATAGAGAAGGATGGTACTTGGGTGTTCATGGGTGAGGACGACGAACCGCCTGGCGTTGGGGGCAATCTTCGTCTGGTAGGAGACTTGCCGCTGGCGGGTGACGGAATGGTAGCGATATTTTGCGTGTTGACCCGGTAGGGGCTGGGGCTCCGTTGAGCTAAAGGGGCTAGTCAAGGTGTAATCTCACATGAGAAAGATGCGTTGCTCACTTTGGGTGGGCGGTGGTGCAAGGCTCGGAGGTGTCGGGTCATGATCGTCTGCGTAACCATTGTAGATATTTTCGAGGTCACGTTCTGACGCTGGTGTCTCTTCAGCAAAGCCCGCCCATACTTCATTATACAGATTTTGAAGTTCTTCCTCAATGGGTGATTTTGGCCGTGGACCTTGCCCTGATGAAGACGGCATCGTTTCCCCAGATGACAGACCCGCTGCAATTTCCGGCGGTTAGTATGATGCGCGTATTCCCTGGCGATGATCGCTGATATCTTAGTACAGCACAAAAGGCCTGGCGAACTAAGCCCAGCAGCTGGAAGTACTGGATGGTGATGACTGTGGTGTTGAAGGAATAAGCAAGGCCATCAACTCTGCTCTGTCATTCCGCATGACTGCTCCAGATAAGGAAGTGCTGCTGCGCTATTTTTAAATTTGCCGCAGCAACTCTCTGAAATTTCAAGTTTATTGCTCAACGTTTGCTTGTAGCATTGCTTATAACACATTCAGTAGTTTAGAATAAACTGCGCTCAATAATACAGCTCTCATGCATCTGCATGCACTTGCCTCTATACTGATCATAGAAACAGAAGATCAAGTTCTTATATGCAACCGGCCCATCTCTCCGCCGACGAGTCATGACATAGTCTTATTATTGTCGCACCAACACGGGGAAGAACTGACGAGGTGAGACTAACCAATAGATTCAAGTATTCTTAACAAGTTCCCAAAGCAGTCTCAAAGCAGATCAACAACTATGCAGGAATTGTGCAGGAACAGGGAGTAGTTACAGGATCAGACATTGTGAACCATCTATCTTGCATCTATCACAAACTCACCACTTGGTGGTTTACAGACTTGAAGTGACATGTATACCATAGGATAAGTAACATCAGAGGAAGGGCATTCAAATGAATCATGTGAGAATCAAGTGAGAATAGAAGTCATAGACGTAGATTTCAATTTCACTCGACTTCACATTGACGGACTTGACTTGGTGTGCAAAAGAACTCGGAAGTTCACCCAGCACAAAACATGTTGATTTGCACCTAAAAATCAGTATAGGATGAGTCAGAAGACGGAGATACTTTTCTACCATGCAATAACCCATGAGTCTAATTTTAGTGACTACTGATGAGCGTGGGGAAGACTTACGCGTACTTACATGCGTGTTCTAGATCGCGTCTGATCTCGACTCTCTATATTTCGACTAGACATTGAAGGTTTTTTCGTTCGCTGTGCAGCTTTCGACTCTTACGCTGCATTTTCTTGTATACATCTCTGGAGCTATATACCCATTTCATCCTAGCACTTAATCCCACATCGGAAACATGGCTGGCGACAAAGAGACACTTCTTGGGATGGGCTTTGATGCCGCACGAGTAGAATGTTTGCCTTTTCTATATTCCGCGCCTTGAGAGACTTTTCTCATCGCTTTTATTATCATTTATTATGGGTTTCAATTCTACAGGGGCTTTGAAGGCCACAGGAAACCGCGGCTTGCAACCTGCAATGGACCATATCCTCGAACACGAAGGACAAGATGTTCCCGATCTCGGAGGAGTGAGTGAACAAGCTAGCAGCGCTCGAATGGAAGTGGATGAAGATGACGAGGATGCTGAGGCTCTGAAGAGTCTCGGAGTGGTGAAGGGCAACGAAGTCGAAGCGAAGGTGCGCAATTCACTCGCATATAATCGGTTGAAACGTTCTAATTCAGTTTCTATCAATGCAGAGTATCAAATGCTCAGAATGTGGAAAGATCTTTAAGAATACTGCATTGGCCAACTTCCATGCGGAGAAGAGTGGTCATGATCAGTTTGAAGAGTCCACTGAAGAGGTAAATCATGCATAATGGCTTCTTAACAAAGCTCATGTGTCATAGATCAAACCTCTGACTGAGGAGGAAAAGAAACAACGGCTGGAGGAGCTGAAAGCGAAGATGGCAGAGAAACGCGCTAAGAAGGCTATCGAAGATGCAAAGGAGCACAAGGTTAATGAGGCCCTCCGACGGAAGGCTGGGAAAGTGAGATACTTACTTGTGCTAAATCCTGCGTTTCTAATCCCTATGGTAAAAGGACATGGGTAAAATCAAGGAAGATCTGAAATTGAAGGAGGCCATAAAAGAGGCCGATGCTAAGAAGCGAGGTACGTGTTCAACTTATTACAATACAACCTATCACTCGTGCAATATTTTTGCTCTGACATATAATTCTCCCACCAGAAAAAATTGAGGATGCCAAAGCCAGAGCTGCTGTCAAGGCCCAGATTGAGGCAGATAAGAAGGCTCGCGCCGAAAAAGCCGCGAAGGAGAAGGCGTTACGAGAGGGGCAGCCTCTACCTGACTCGGGTGCTTCGGGACCATCTCTTCCGGCCGTTGCACCAGCGGCAGTGGCAGGAAAAGATTTCAAGGAAACTAGATTGCAAATCAGGATGTCTACTGGTGGACAACCTTACACGACAACACTGTCAAGTGATGCGCGTATGTTCCATATGCTCACTATATGCGCCCAGTATATTAACTTCTCATTGCCGTTAGCACTCCGGGAGGTCGCCGAATTTGTGGCAGGGCAGGTACTGGCAGTGAATCCAGAGACAGTGACTCTTGCACAGCATTTCCCGAGGTTTGTGTAAATCAATAATTTCATATTATACAATATGTCTGAAGGTTTCATTCTAGAAAAACATTTTCACGAGAAGATTTTGAGAAATCCTTAAAGGATTTGGGACTCACTCCTTCTGCTGTAAGTTATTTTATGTGTGTTTCGTATGTAAAGCATTAACGGGGTTACAGGTACTCATCGCAACACCTTGACGTTATCTGTAAACAGCTTTTTCATGTACATTGTATGAATCATATCGGGTACCTCAAAACCAATGTTATTCCAGGACCCCTTGAAGGAGACAATATCCTCTACCCACTAGTACGTACGTGGCCCAACTGAGTAAGCCCTAAATACGTCCCTCTGCATTATATGTATTCCAAAACAGAGATGGTCCCATCATCGCGCCCGAGGAAGATCCGTCCCTCTACTTCGTCCATCGCTATTCGCACCCAAGTATCGTCCTCTTGATATGCGTACACAGATGTGGCCGTAGCCGTGGCTATTTGATCAGAAAGTTCGATCTCCTCACCTTCGCTTTTATAGTACCTCGAAAATATCCCTGCGACGCGCTGGCCCCGGTCTCCTTGATTGAAATAATCTTCGGTATGGGTGTCTGTCCACATTGCAGTCCCGTATGGTCCAATGGCCATATCTGATATGCCGTGTAGGCGCACAGGAGAAGCGATACTTTCTCGAAGGACAGGCGCCAGTTGGTATGGAATGTTGTGCTCACTAATCGCTTCGTTTCCCAGGAAGTGGATGTTAGGGTATAGGGAGTAATGATGCAGGATATTTAACGCCTGTTACATGTGATGGTCAGTCCCTTTTAACTTCTAAATCAGAAATGGCGTTCTCACCCAGGGGTAGTAACTACGGAATCGAACGACTATATCTATAGGACATGTTTTGTGATGTCGCAATGGGTTTTTGACGAAGGACATGACTCCATTATCGATGCTCCAAGGCCATTTGAAAGTCAACACCGGAAAGATGGGGCTTGTTGCCGACGTAAATGGCGGTCCAGAAGGATTTTCATAAATCTCAATGGTCGTCGCTCTCATAATTACTATAAGGTCGTCCGACACCAAGATATCTACCACTGGTGTAGCCTGAAAATCGCCTAAGCGCCATTATATCTAGGACTCGGTACGATTTACCTGTATCAGCTGGGGATTTTGAAGTTCGCGCTTGCTATCTGGTACATTGATGTCCCATAACTCTAACGTCCCAATTCCTCTACGCGTCAGAATTCGGGAGTCCACAAAGCAGTGTATCGTGGTGGCTTCGTCTATATTCAAGGCGCACGTTTTGGAGACAAAACCGAAGTCTGGATTCGTCGCTTGAGGGTCGATACAAAGTATCTCAATCCTAAGGATATCAATCAACATTCATCCATGAATAAAAACACTGCCTGAATTAACACACTCGGGATTCAAAATGGCCAGGATACCGTGCTCGGAGGCCACTCGATTGACAGCAATACCGCGGAACTGTACCAGATCACGTCTAGCAAGGCATATAGCGGCTGTACCGCCTATATCCCAGCATTGCAAGATGAACATTCGCTGGCGCCCGGCTATCAGCGATAGAGACAGAATCCAGTTACCGCTGTGTCCAGGCAGGACATTTATTCCAATCGGACGAGCATTCGGCGTCAACGTGAATTGTCTCTGGATTCTAGGGGATCTAGAAACCCAATTTCGATGCAGCTCTAATGAATTTCGGTAGCAAGTCTCTAGCTCGGAAGCACTCATTGAAGTGAGACGCTTGCCATATGTTTTTGGAATTGGGATGTTTTGATTGATGACGTCGTGTCGTAGGAATTCGTCCCATAAGCTGCGAAGAAGCGACAAGTCATAAAACTCTTTGCACGTCTCAGACTCCCGTCAGCCCGCAAGGACCAAAGGAGAATGCTGGGCTATATAGTAACTCACCTGTCTAAGAACAGCAATATCAGAAACACGTAGGTGTCGAAAAACTAAGCCGTATATATCTCTGGGAAGTGTCAATGACGGGGCAGGCGATGATGGCATGAGGCAGAACTGCTTGGATGCGACCCAGTCCTAGGGGCCTGGTTGTAAGAGTCACGGCGCGGAGAGTGTAAATGTGGCTTTCGCTGACCTTTATAGTCGGGTAAGGCAACACTCCCGAGTCGCATGAATTATGATGACGATGTTAGTTTGCCAAAATCGCCTGCCAGCCGCTGATCTGCAATTATTTATGTCCGCCAGTCCGCGTCCCTCGCTCATTCCTGGCTCACTCCTTCCTATCACTAATTTTTACAGATATGCAAGATTCCTTCCACGACATAACAGCTTCTTCGTTGCTTTCTACCTGCGACTTCTCATCGGCATTATTGGCCCGTACGTTGGCTTAGTAGACATTTATAAAATACGAAAACAACGGACTTCAGGCATGCTGCGCCAGATCATGGGATTGTCTGTGCTTAGTCCACCTTCAAGGGCGTATCGACGGAATCGCACTTTTCCACCAGCCAAGTTCCCTATTTCAAACACTCAGTGACGGAAGCAGTCACTGCACCGAGCGCCGACGACTTGAGAGGGTATCGATTGGCATGAGATAGAGAATCGGGTCGTCGTACACTTTGCCCCACCCAGAACTCATAGATGTATGATCACGCATCTGTTTCTCTGGTAGTGGTAAACACCAGAAGATATGTAACACGACTTGACAGAAGTGGGTGTGTAATCTACAGTTGGCCAAGGCCGCTGAGCGTGAAATCAGTGAATTCGCGCTCTTTTCGGACCACCCAAGGCTGCCAAAGCATGCCCCTTTTATCCTACTAATTGGCACGCTTAGACACTTTTGCTATAATTTACGTTCAAGGACTAAGTACTCTTTTGACCCGTTGTATTTAAGAATGAAATAATGTATTGGTTTACCCATGACATTGCCCTACAGAGTCCAGACGGCCTTAAATAGATGGAAGTATTACATAGTACCGCATTCCCTCGGCCGGCGTGGCATCGTGTCAGTTATAGTATAACAACATAAGTGATACCGTATAGAAGTATTTTCTTCACGTCGATAGACAGCCTCATTTCATTAATGCAAAGTGGCAACGATATGAAAGTTACTTCTCAGTGTGCCCACACATGGGAACGAGATCGGAAGAGAACCTATGTGAATGCACAGTTTTCAACTGGGATAGCACTTACAGGGGCCCTGGCATACTTCGACGGGACATTGATCATCACTCTCACCTGCGATCAGCACGCGGGTGGACACTAGCTATGAGATTAGGACGGTGGCAAGTAGTTAATGTAAAGGAGACTTGGATCGTTGAGCATCCCGATGTGGAGTCCTAAAAACCTGATACGTAATTATTAGGACCTCTGTGGGACATAAAAGACCGGTCACTCCGAAAGCGTGGTATGAGTATTCAATATTCAGTCGTATGAGTATGGCAAACAGCGAGGTAGGGGTGGCATGAGAAGATTCTCAGACGTCAGGCAAATGTTCCATAGGAATGAAGAACGGGTTCAACATGTCATTTTGTTAGCAGAAATGCGGAAATCGCAGCTTCACATCTTGAAACCTGGGCGGTGATGGTGAGAGTGTAGAAGTTAGGACCTTACACGCACGCAGAGTGATATGTTTGGAGATAGTAACCATTATATGAGATACATGGGGCAGCACAGAATGTGCAGTCCCTATACGCTCAACCGAATGAGTCAGACACGTTGCAAGATCTTAGCTTCGTCTCCGTATCCCCCATTTGCTGACGACATATGCAAATGACAGATAGATGAAGCAAAAGAAAAACCAAAAAGTTTTTCACGGATTGGCAAGCCGTAATTTTAGACAATGTTTCGCAGAGAGACGCACCCTCTTCAACAATCTATAACAAGAAATGCCGTAAGACATCAAGATGAGGTACAATAAATAAGAATCTGAACAAATACAGTAGGTATCAGCAATTTACATAATGCACCGGAGGACTTACAACAAATAACTGCAATTGACGAGAAGTTGACATTTATAGTCCTTCAATGATCTTCCGAACTTCCTCAGCCCTTTTCCGGAATTGTTGTAACTCTCTTTCGCCGTCCCGCCGGAACTTGTCGTATTCCACGTCCATTTGGTAACGAATCCACTCCTCCACCGTCATATCGAGTTCGGCATCAGTAAGGGATTGCAGTGGCGTAAATGGGAGCTTCGATAGGGGCGGCATGAAGGGTGGTGGCGCTGGGACTGTAGGAGCACTGCTCTGGGAGCTAAGGGACGATGACTCTGGCATGGATTGCTTCGCCTCATTGTCTGAAAGTTCGACAGAGTGCATGGGTTGGGCTTTGACTCGTGGAGGAGTAGACGGCATCGATGCATCGTCCATTTGGTGATCGGAGTCTAGATTGGCAGAGTTCATGTTGACATCAACGTCGCTCACGGCTTCTGTACCAGGAGCTGTATCTGGAGATGTCTGTTTAACTGGCTTGACCGTTTCGACAGGTATCGATTGTTTACGGCTTATGCGGGGAGATGATGCCCTCCGGGCTTCGTGTGTCGTACTTTTCACATTGCGGATATCGTCCTGTCGTTCGTGTGTTGCATCATCGCCTTCAGATTCTTCATCAGTAGATATCTCAACAACTTTCCTGGTGTTAAGAGGTGGTGCATTTGGTTTAAGGGGTGGCGGTAATTTAGTACTTGGCGGGGAGGAGAGAAGAGAATGTGCTGGTGGAGCAGCGTTGCGTTTGGGTATAAACAGAGGCGGTAGATCAGTGGTAGAAGTAGGTTCGGGGGATACCCGGGATTGTGGGAGGTCGTGAGTGTCCACCAATTCCATTAGAACATCTTCATCTGTAACCCTGCCTTTCCCATGGAGTCGAGGAGGTTTAGCGGGAACTGGAATTTTCTCGGGCTGAACAACCTCAACGGCAGATTCATAGTGGTCACTGGATTCGGTTTCAGAAAGCATGATAGGACTCTTCACCTTTGATTTCGACGCCGTCTTCCGGTGTTTCGACTTCGAAGGTTTTTGAACGACCTCGTCAAAGTCTTCAACAGTGTCAGCCTCCTGAGCTTTAGCCTTTCCTTTCGAGCGTGGCGGTCTCTGCTTTTGTTCGTCTGCCGTTTCAGAGGGCATTAATGACGATTTTGACTTAGACCGCGACGCCTTTCGCGATGCAGCAGTAGTGATGGTTGCCGTGGGTGCCTTCGATTTACTACGAGAGGACTTCCTAAGGACCTCCTCCGCATTTTCCTGCTCGCTTTCATGAGTAGGTGCGTTTCGTGTCTTCCGTGATGATTTTCCTTCTGGAGCTTCATTCTCAGATTCTACTTCTACCACTAACTTGGCAGTAGACCTGGAATTCGGTTTGACCTTCTTTGTCAACGAAGCCTGTTGTACTTTCTCCTCCACGACGTCATGTTCGATCTTTTGTACAGACTTAGACTTAGAGTGTGATTTCTTCTTGACTGTTGGAGCTGGTTGTGCAGGAGTGTCTTCTTCAACATCCTCAACGACAGACTTGATAGTGGACTTTGATCGAGAAGGCGCCTTCTTTTTAACCGACTTTTTAGGTTCCTCTACCTCACTAATTTCTTCCTGGTCTTCCTCTTCTTCTTCCTCGGCAACATCCTTCAATGCGGAACGACTAGCACTCCGGGATTTGGTCTTGGGGACCTTAGAGGTCGGCTTATTTGTACTTGATGACGATGTGGAGCGAGGTTTACGCATCTTCGATGATGGCTTGACTTTTGCGACTTCGGAAAAATCATCTTCATCGTCTTCTCCATCATCTGTTTTCGCGGCAACGTCTTGTGTTTTAGACTTAGACGACGCCTTGGATGTTGGTTTGTTCTGAGCCTTTGAAGAGGGCTTTATGGACTGTGACCGAGTTGGAGGTTCCAGTGTCATGAAAAAGGCACAAGGAGTGTCTGATTTAGCTGCGCGTTTGCGATGTTCGGCCCTAGGAGATAATTGTTTATTAAGCCGCCACAAGCAATTCATAGAGTGATTTACATTGGATCGTCTTCAGGCTCCCATCCGCGTAGCGATACGCCACAATAAAGACAAGTGGCAAGATCATCCCCGCTCTCTTGAGGAGTGTACACGAAGCCGGCTCGAGCCATCTGAGCTTAACAATGAACATTTCACATGTAAGAGATTTATAAGAGTCAATATGAAACGTACCATGGTTGAATTGGCACCATGAGATTTACTATGATCGTGAATCCAACCTTTGCCTGCACTAAAGGTCTCCAGTCTCGCCTTTTCCATGGACTTGTGAGCCGGATTTCGCGTCTTGTCGGTAGAGATAAACCTACTTTCACATTAGTAAAGCATAAAAGCGCGTAAAGAGAGCCAGCTCATACCTTCCTGACTGATCTACGTCGACTGTTAACCCACACCGAAGGCTAGCCCAGCAACAACGCTGCCCGCATTTCACCCAATGCAATAGAAAAGGATCATCATCTTCCTCCCATCCTGCAAGCTCCTTGTCGCACATAAAGCAGGTTACGTTGTCTGGATCATCGAAGGCTGGGTCGTAGTAAAAGCCTGCTTCGGCTAAGGTCTCCGGAGTCGCCTTAAAGTCTGAAGGATGGGGCCATTTGAGAGTAACTGTGGACGATGGTTTTTCCGGATTCTTCACGCGCTTTGACTTCTTAAACGAGTTAAGACGAGATGTAGATGACTCCATCTTGATTTGCTGCTACGGATGTGCGTCGAGGTGGACTGCAGGCCGGCTCGCTAAGGCAATATGATGGTTCGGCCTAGAAGTTGATCAACGTGACAGAAATGGCGAGTAGTCACGGGATATGTCACAATCAACAGAGTCACTTTACGCGTATTTTTTGTTCTCGGCTTCTCTTTCCTGACATTGGCAGTCATCGTGGCCTGACCAGCACCCAGCCAAGTAGTTGCAACCACGGCTTTAGCTCTTACCGTACTGGTGTTACCATTCTTATCAAGCTGACTGTGAACAGCTCTAGTGTCGAAATGGGTTTAAAACTCAAGCAGGAACAGTACAGAACAGGTTACAGGCTCAGGCTGTGGTATAACTTATATCCAGTTCCCTTTGAGAGGCTCTGCTGGAAATTCATTGAGATCTAGGCCGAGCTCTTCGAACACCTTGTCCATAGGCTTGGTTCCCTCTTTTGCCTCTGTATCAGTCAAAGCTAAAGACATCGTTAGTTCGACGGAAAGAAAGACCGATAGACAAAGAAAGATTGGTACCTGTCCCCCGACCTTCACCGAGGCTCTGTTCAAGACCTTCTTCGCCATCTCTGGCAGCGATTAAGAGTATTTGAGCGTTCCTGTGGTCAAGAAGCTCGGGCGTCTCGCAACTGGCGAATCTCAACCCATATGATTCTCGTCCTTTAAACCGACCTTCACTCTCCCCACCGACTCCAAACACGCTGTGCATAATCCATTCGGGATATTCGGTTGGTTTAGCATGTGCTTGCTGACCAGTGGCAGGCGCAAGGGGATTCTTCACTTGCATCACGAATGAAGAGGCCGGATAGATTCCGAGCTCATGCTGCACGTCGCCTAGCTCTTTCGGACTTGGATGAGAGATATGATAACCAAGGTGGGACTCTCTTTTCGAGGGAATCGGTGCATCGGCATTAACAATTGCATAGCCACCCCGAGCAACAAGCCTCGCTGGCTCTTCATGGCGGGTCCCTGCAATAAGGCGAATCGGTAAAGCTATCATAGATGAATGAAGATGTTATTTTACCACGAGTCTTCGTTTCATATGATTTAGCTTCAAGTCCCGTTTCCAAAGAGTTCAAGTCGTCTCCGACCGCAACCACCGTCACCCAGAACTGTTCATGTTTCCCTGTACCAGAATTAACGTCAGGAAGCCTTTTCTTTCCCACTGTGATGAGCCTATAGAATTTCTTGTCTTGTTGACTGGCCGCAGCAGCGGGAACAGTATCCGCCCCTTCTTCAAGAACCATCATTTCGGTTTCTTCTCCTTTTTCTGGGTCTTTTTTATGCGTCTCATTTGATCTGTCGTCTTCGGTCTGCGAAAAGGCTGGAGGGCGCGGGACGAACAGCATGTGAAAGTTTTTGACGTCATCGACGGAATGCGCCTCTTCTAGCTGCACTCGAGGACGATAGAAGAAATAAATATGGCCACGTTCAATAGTGCCTACAGAGTTCGCTGTTTAGTTCCCTTGGCCACTATACGTGACTGCGATTCTCATACATACCAGTTTTATATACGCCATCCGTTGCTGTTGGTTTTTCGTCGTGGGTCTTGGTTTTCTTTGCAGGCGGTTCTTCGTCTTTGACAGTAGCATCTTCCTCTCGAACGTGCTTCTCTTTTGGTTTTATATCCTCAGCGTGTTCTTTCTTCTTACTCTCATCCTCCTTAGGTTTATGGGTCCCGCCATTTTCATTCTTCTGCGACGTGGACTTTGGCTTAACATGGTGGTTCCCCTTCGAAGGTATCCTCCCTTCAGCGACAGCTGCCTGATGTCTTGTAATTGGCATGTCAAGGGATAAATGTTAATGGATAAATAGGAACGTCGGTATGGAGGAACGCCGCTGTCCCACTGTTTATGAAGAGTCCAAATCGGTTGACGTCATCAGTGAGTCGTCAAGCGCCCATAGGTCGTACTAACTTATCCACAGTCACACATCCGAAGTTTGCTGACAGATGCACTTCAACCTTCTCGAGGTGCAGCTTGACCATCATGTCTAATACCTAATACCAATACCTAATGCATTGCTTACAATTTTACTGGATGCATACACAAGGTATGCAAACTGTTCGCAGTACCAAAAAGAGTGACTCAACTGATCCGATACAAGTCCGATGCAGACACGTCCCATGATCCATCTCTTGAACCTCAAGTGACATAACTTCATAAGTACGCTTTATAGTACGCTCCGCTCTGAGTGTTGATTGTGATTCTAAATCAATTGAATACAAAAATCTATGAACACATTTGAACCTGACTTGTGACATCAAGATATCGTTCTCGTGTGGCAGGCCTAGCCTGGGCCAAGGCGCGGCTGTCGTTTGAATTGAAAGCGCTCAAATTGTGTGAAAATTCCCACTAACTTTTAGGTTATGTTCAGAAGCGCTATGTTTAGACTCTATGTACGCGCATAAGTATCTCTGGCCTTTCATCACCCGGACTGCAGATCAACTACACGGCAGGTACCGATGCCAAGTAATGAACAATGCCACGTCGTTGCTGTTCTTTCAGACTCTTATCTGTCCAAAACTTGTCCAAAACCATTTGAAGTTGTCAGAACAGTAAATACCGTTGTGAGTGTCTTGTCCCTTGCAGACTATGTTGTGAGACCGAGTACTCAGCGTCGCTGTCAGACAGAGCATCGAGATATCGAGATATCTGAACCATATGCACCTGATTTCAGCCCTATCGATATAGGAACGCGAATCACTATTTGCAATGGCAGAGACTGGGATTAGAGAAGTCTTCGAAGGCGATATCAGAAATAGACTAAAGAAGACTGAATTGGGATACCTTTTCCAACAGGTGAGCAATCTTCTAAGTACAACAGGGGTGTTTACCGCTCAATGCATTAAGCATATCTAATGACGCTAACTCAGGATATCTGCGACTTGTTTGGGAGCCTAATGATTTCACTGAAGCTTGTAAAACATAAGAAGCGAATGAGCTTGCAGAAATTCAATCATTGTTTTCTAGGGTATTGCTCTATTCCATCCTGCCGATCGATGTATAGCTGACTGGGCTACTCACATTACTCTGCGAGCAGTCGTGACGCGGTTCAAAGTCTCGCCTCCTTGAAATTGTATTGCTCAACAGAAACCAGAGAGGCATTGAATCACCCATCAGATTTAACACCGCCCACGGCCAAACTGCCTGAGAATTCAGCTTTGATTATCATGCAGCATCTTTTGGACGGGTGTCTCATCAAAGATCCGAGCAGGGAATACATGCTGTTTGACCAAAGAGATATTTATACTCCCACAGAAAAGGGACTACGAGTTCTGGAAGAATTCATTCAACGCTTTCGCCTGGAATCCGAGGCAGACCACCTTGTTGCTACACTCAGCACTCAACCTACCCCCAGGTCGACACTCATACACCTTCCTCGTCAAAAGGCAGACGACAAACTGGTTGTTACCCAAACTCTGATACGTCGCATATTTCGGCAGCTCGTTGGCCGCCTACCTAACGCCGGGGTGGAGCTGGCGTCTAAGAATAAGGCAGCAGCAATATTGAAGAAACAGATTAAACAGGACTTGGAACACCTCCGTGGCAAGTTGGCATCAGAATACAATACACATTGCATCGAGGCTCCCAACATAATACACTGGATATGCAAAACCAGTACTGTATCATGTCCGTATGAAGCCGCACACATTGCAGCACATATGGTGCGGTTTGGCCTGCTCGTTTTACTCTCAATTCAAAGCGAAGCCGTTGCCGCGGGCAAGGTGACAAAATTCACAGTCGCAGGCCCTGTTCCAAGAGGAAGCGATCATGTCACGGTTTGCCTTGTATTTATTTCAGACTCGGTTTTGTCTAACGGCTTTGGTGCAGCCTACAGCAGATTTCTTTTATTCAAAAAGAACACTATATGCCATTACTGTGCATGGTAGCTTCATTGCTGGATGGTCTGACTACCCGACTACAGCCGCTGACTTTGATCTTGTTCGCGCGATTCAAGAGAGTAAAATTTCCACAAAACCTATAAAAGAGGAACCATTGAGTAAATCAAATGCAGCCAGACTCAAAAAATCCGTCACAGATCCGGCCTGGCTTCTGCTATTTCGTGAATTCCTACGGGAACAGGGGTGCGAGAACGATATTTCGTTCTGGCTTGACGTCGAAGACTTCAAGACCGAGTTCGAGGCAGCGCAAATTGCTGTACTTTCGTCTAAAGAGTCAGATGTGGAAATTCTGGTCCCTGTACAGGGTAGCTCATCTAATCCTTTTGAGCCTCCTGTGGAAGTACTGGTCCCTGTAGTACAAGGTAGCAGCTCATCTAACCCATTTGAGCCCTCCTTGACACCAGAAAACCCTCACGAAAGACTAGGAAATAGGCCGTTCCTGTTGTTCAATACCTACATTCAACATTCAAGTGCCTATCAACTCAGCTTCGATGTCGGCGCGGACTTGAAGGAAGAGCTGTACAGAGGCTTACAGCATTGTGTTGACTATGTTACCAATCAAATTATGATCCAGGAAAGCGACAATACTGCAGGTTCTATTGCTCTCCATGTAGAACAGCTTGAGATTCTTTTGTGGATGTACGAGCGGATTCAGAACCGCGTGTTCTGCGTAATGGCCGACGACTATATCCCGAAGGTGAGCATCTGAATAATGTGCATTTTATTTGTCTAACTAGATATTCATGAAAAGTTTATGAAATGGCCGAAGTTTATTGATGCACGCCTTCAACGCAAGAAATCGTTGGCCGACAAGCATGATGTACCTTCCATCACAATTGCAGATAAGGGCAAAGGCAAAGCGACTAGCTAACTCTCAGTGCTTTTATTTCTCTGACTCCCAGATGACTCCTACACATATTGATACATTAACTTATGTTGAACTTATGGCCTGTTGATGGTTTGGTTTTGGTTTGGTTTGGTAGAAACTGTCGGAGAGTGGTGGTTGTTGATACATGAGGGAATGCAACTGCAAAATGTATTTACTACATGACATGAAGTCTACCATGAGGATGAAAGTAATAGTACTTGCATTTGACTTGCATCTCTCATGTCACTTGCATGCCACGTCCTACAAGACAATATGTTTGCCCAGAACTCCGACCAAACTCCGACACAACTCTGACGCGTAAGTCAGAAATCGCGGTTGTCACAGTTGCACGTGAGTCTGTTACTTGGAGTGCCGGCGACTTGTCCCCAACTTGCAACCGACTTGCCCCGACCTTCCCGACTGAAAACTCTTGAGTCTTTCCCTGTCACTTAAAAACTTGTGTTATGAGGATGGTACTACGACCCCGCACAAACTGCGTGTGTTGCACATCTCAGAAAAGCCGGAACGCAGAGAAGCAGGAGTCAGGCTAGGCTCTAGATCTTAAAAAAGCCTATGACTTGTCCATGTTGTCTACCACCAAAAGCAAACGTCGAACTACCACCACTGACGAGCGCTAAATATTGGCTTTTACTTGTTGTCATAACACACGTGCGCTAGGCGGTCACGTCAGCTTCTCCCCCTCAGTCACCTACTCAGCAAATTACTTACGCAAGACCCATCCGGAATATGCTCATTGCAATGCTATCTTGCTATAAAACTGAACCATAAATCAAAATGCGACCCAACAACGCCAACGAACTTAGGCGTATTTTATCCCTTCCTACTCTGCCGCCAACCCCTTCAAAATCATCCGGAATACCCAGGCGAACGTCTAGCTGTAACGCCAGCTTCATTGATATTTCCTGCAGCTTGCCAAAACAGCAACACAAACATGCGTAGGATAATTCTGGTTTCGTGTATATTTACCTTTATTCCCCTCGACTACGTTGACCGCCGAAGAGGAATCAGAGACCCGGGGTCGCTCTTTGTTGCTGCGATCCAACTTATATGTCAGAATTGACCCAACAATCTCAGTACAACCTTGGGTAGATTCTATGGTTTGTCACCTTTTTCTGTGCCTTGATAATTTTGGGCATGGTTAACCATCAGCAAGTCACCGTGAAACGTGTCGCCTACCAGCGCTTACCTTGGGTTAATCTATAAATCGTCACTGTCCAACCTCGGCCGCAAATCATTCACCGAGATCAAAATCACGCCGATCAATAATTTTGACGCCCGTGCAACACCCGTGCGGCACTACATGCCATGCTCTCGTGTGTTCTAAAATTGCGCCTCGGTCATCGCGCATGGTAAATTTTGTGTACGGGCACACCGAGGCTCGGCCTTGCACTGCAAGGCTCGAATGTGCCTTTGTTGCTGTATAAAACCATGGCTCAACAGTCTGCGAACTGCACTCCTCATTCACTCTCATAATACTCTAGTCTACTCAGTACTGCTGTTTCAGATGAAGTCGACGTCAACATTAAGAAATTTCGTTTCTCTGGCTTTGTTCTTGGGCTCCTCGGCTGCGGTCACCCTTACATCGCCCTCTCAGCTGACGAAGACGACGTACGACTACGTTATTGTAGGAGGTGTGTGTTGCATACAAAACTACTAGCTCGCGTGCTAAATCTATGAAGCTGGAACTGCGGGACTTGTGTTGGCCAACCGATTGACAGAGGATGGTACCACAACCGTCCTTGTCCTCGAGGCAGGCGTCAGGTAGGGTTATTCGAAAGCGTTGCCTCGACTTTCATATCGATTTTATTTATCTAGTGACCACGATGTCATACCTGTGATGGCCCCTTTCCTTGGACCATCGGTTACACCTGGTCAGTACAGGTTATGTGAAGGAAGGCGCTTGACTTACGCCACATATTATCCTGTGTCGTCGCAGATACGCCATATGACTGGAATTACACAACTACTGCTCAGCCTGGTCTAAACAACAGAACATATCCTTACCCTCGTGGAAGATTGCTTGGAGGCAGCAGCAGTGCTAGTAAGCGTCACGCATGCACCACAGACATAGAGTTGCTCATGATGTTGGCACAGATTACATGATTCATCAGTATGGCACCAATGAAGACTGGGACAGGATGGCAAACGTCAGCGGAGATGCTGGCTGGTCGTGGGGTAACATGAAGCAATACATTCAGAGAGTGAGGAAATATCCCTATCTTTACCCAAAACATAGCAGGACTAATTTCGTATGTACACCAGCACGAGAAATTCGTACAGCCCATCGACGGTCACAACACGACAGGACAATATATCCCCTCGCTGCACTCATTCACGGGAGAGCTGCAGATCAGTCTTCCAGTATTCAACCAAACGATCGATCCGCGCGTCATACAGACAACACAGCAGCTTACATCGGAGTTCCCGTACAACGAAGACCTAAGTGGGGCAGACAACAATTTGTTGGGTGTTGGATGGGCGCAATCTTCTATGAATGAAGGCGCACGAGCAAGTTCATCCACTAGTTATCTCGCCAACGCGAATGACCGACCAAATCTGACGGTCTTGATTAATGCCATGGTCACTAAGCTTCTCCCCCAGAACACACCTGCAGGGGCAAGGACTTTCAAGACTGTCCAATTTGCGAATGCTCTGACATTCTCTGGTGAGTGGATTTACATTTAAATTCAGAATATAAAGCTCACTGAGGTTAACAGCAACCCCTTCCTTCCAAGTGCAAGCTCTCAAAGAAGTTATCCTCTCCGCCGGAGCTGTGGGGACTCCTCAGGTGCTTCAACTGTCCGGTATTGGCGCTCCAGCGGACCTTTCACCACTCCACATCCCTGTTCTGGTCAACAGCCCGCATGTGGGGAAGAACCTGCAGGATCACCCTCTCTTGCCAAACATTTTCACCGTGTCGGGTAACACAAGCCTCGACGCGACCCTGCGCGATCCCGCAGATGTCAGCGCCGCAATTGCGCAGTGGCAGACAAACAGAACAGGATTTATTTCGAACAATGTCATCAACAATCTCGGCTTCGCGAGGATAAATGAAAGCGTATTAAGTACATTTGATGCGGATCCGGCTGCGGGGCCTATGACACCACACTTTGAGATGATCTTCTCTGTAAGTCTTAATGCATTCCCTGTTGTATCGGTTGACCTCATCTTTTTTATCAGGACTTCTGGCTTGATCCCATTGTCCCAATCCCAGACAACGGGAGCTACTTCACTATCCTCACAGCGCTTGTCACTCCCACCTCTCGTAAGCCTGCTCCGTCTCTTTTTTACAACCCCAAGCTGATCCTCTGCAGGCGGAACTGTAACCATCCAATCAACTAACCCATTCACCGCACCGCAAATTAATCCCAATATGCTCGATACCGAGTTCGATATAACGACCATGGTAGAGAGTATCAAGGCAATTAAGCGATTCGCCGCCGCACCTGCGTGGGCCAACTATGTCACCGGCGTTGTGGGCACTCTCGCGGGGACGACAGATGCTGAACTTGCTGAGCACGCTCGCATACATACTACCACAGTGTTCCACCCATCATCGACGGCGACTATGATCACTGCTGCGGGGACCACAGAGGATGGTGTTGTGAATCCGGATCTGACAGTCAAGGGCACATCTGGACTAAGGGTTGTGGATCTTTCTGTTTTCGTGAGTCGCGCCGTCTGTTGTCTTCTATTGACCTTTACTGATGGAGTAACATAGCCATTCGTGCCCAGCTGCCACCCCCAGGGTGCGGTATACCTGCTCGCAGAGCGCGCCGCCGACCTTATCAAAGCCAGCACTTAAATTATAATTAACCCTTATTGACCTCAAACTCGACATCTCTATTTTTCGTTTCCCTAGACAAAAACTGCAGGCTACATTTTTATTTTGTATGTATGGTTATTTGCTAAGCGCATAAAGCGCTTCGGGTACTGTAAAATTCTGTCTTTAATGATTTTTATAAGTGATTGACCCTATCTCTGTGATCTTGCTTATTTACTACTGTAATACTTACCTTTCAATGCCCAATATACTCGCTTCAATTTCTTTATAATGTATCAAATAAGAGATTCAGAGGGATTATGAGTGGGGTTAAAGAAGATGCGGGCTTTTGGTGGGTCTGCTTTTCTTACTGAATTAGTGGGATCGGGGGCCCTCCATGATGTATAAGCGCCCGTTGCCTGCCGCCATTCCTGATTAATTATGTCTTTGAAGTGGCATTTTATTTATTTATTTCACAGGGTATGATTCAGTCCCAGAGTTTTACTACAATAATGGAGTTCTACTAATTTTGATTGATTTGGTGGGTTAGTAAGTTGTTAGCAGGTTCTGTTAGTTTACTGATGGGATGGTGGTGGGATGGAAATTGTGTTTTCCGGTGAAATTTGAATGAAATGTCAGGTTTTTTGGATGGCAAAATTCCCTGTGAGCTGTAACTCCAGTAATATCATATTTTAATTCCTTGTATGGCCTAATATTAAGATCGAGATGAGTGGACTTCAGTAGCAGTAGCGTCTCTGTACTAGCTTCAAGTTCTCGCAAAGTTCTCGCAAGATTCTCGACGCGTCAATCGCGGTTGTCACACACTCACGCGACCATGCAACGATCATGTCACAAATATTTGGAATGATCCTGCGAAATGGCCCTTGTTCCGTCTCCAATCCGTCTCTGACAAGTTGGTTCCATACGCCATGGACTCCCACAAACTTCGTACATATGGCAGGAAAGCCGGCATGAAGAGGAAGCAGGAGTCAGATTCTTCAGCTCTAGAAAGGCCCACGACACCAACTAAGGTGTCCACGTCCAACACTAAACGGCAAAAGATCTCGCCAGAGCTACAGTTACTGGAGACGACAGGCTCCCAGTCCCCCAAGTCAACAGACACTGATAGACATGAGCGTCAAGTATCAACTTCTCCTAAAGTCGAGACACCACATGCACGCAGGACCGTGCAATCACTTAGTAACAGAGCTCAGCCTACGACCACGCGGGACCTATCCGGAATATTCGACTCCATGCTCTCTCCTTCTTCTACTACTGCGTCTCCTACCAAGCTAGCAAAGCGTATGTTGGCTCGTTCGAAAACGGAGCCGTCAATAAACAGCAACCAGTCACCAGATCACGATAAAGTTAGCATACTTGAGCGTACTCCATCCCTTCCTACTCTGCCGCCATCTCCGTCAAAATCATCCGAAATACCCAAGCGAACGTCTACCATGTCAGCTTCATTGATTCCTGTGCCTCAACCCGCTAAACCAGCCACACGAACATATGCAGGCCAATTCCGCTCGTTTCTCGTCACTTTACCTCCATCCACTGCTAATGCGTTGACCGCCGAAGAGGAATCAGAGGCGCGGGAGTCGTACAACTCACTGCGGAGCAGGTGGGACGTCGACAATTCGGAAGACGATCCATATCCGCCCATGCCTTCTCCCTCAAGATCAAAATCGACTTCTGCAACACCTGATATGTCCCCATTCAGGAGCGGGAAAGGAAAATCGAAGGCCACAAACCCTCCCGTCCGCTTGGCTCCTATTCCATACGGTTTGTCAAATCCCCTGAAGAGCATATCCGAACTTCGAAATAAAGGTGAAAGCCGGCGATTCTTGGATGAGCTAGGGTATTTGTTCGAGGGAATGGCCCGGCATAATGGTTTGGGACTCAGAAGAGCAAGGTGAGTAAATGCATGTCCTATGTTAATAATCTAACAGACCGCTGTTATATAGTGCGTTAGAAATCACCGTGAAGTTATGCGACGATGACTTTGCACGTAAAGCCAAAGCGGCAGACTTCTACACCAGGGCATGGGATCTATTTCTGGAAGCAGGTTCTGGGACCGGGGAGGATAAGGCGAGAGCATTCAATAGGTCCTCCATTCATGTCATTGACTTGTATCTAGGTCTTAGACGTTCTGCTAACGTTCTATGTTGCCCTTGTTGCTCGCGATCCCACTTCACTGGCAGAGTTGACCCAACAAACTGCATCACTTCCACCCTCTCCATCGCTCTCTTCAAAACAAAACGTTGAAACAAACCGGGATGAGGATCCGTCGTTTTTCACCATTTTATTTACCATTCTCGCCGCATCCCATAAAACAGACCTATTGACCTTAGTCGCTCCCCACTTACCAACACATGTCAGCGACCTGAAATCTGCCGGAGTTAATAAAAAGGATTGGCAAATGGTAGGTTTACTAGAATGGTTTATATAACGTCTCCTTAATTTTTTACAGTTAACGACAGTGTACAATACAATAGCCACGAAGTCGAATATGTTTCCGGAGGACACCACCGTAAGTTTCATGTGATTCAAATTCAACCAAATGTTAAATGTAATTTGCAGATTTCCACTCCCCTCCTCATCTCCTACGCTCTTCACGTGCTTCCTCCACATTCCATTCCAATAACATATTTCCCGACATTTCTCACATCGCTCCACTTATCTTTTTCTTCCAACCCGGACTCGGATCTCGTATCATCTCTTTCGTCTCAGTGGCTTGACACAGCCAAGGCGCTACCCTATCAGAGCATATATTATCACCTGCAACTGCTAGATTCTTACCTCTTGGATCAGTGGGACACATCAAATAATGAGTCTTCAAATTCCCCAGCTCAGCAAGACTGTACAAAACGTAATGAAGATGAGATGAATATTGCTCGCAAACTATGGCTCATGGATGATTTGGGCGCACTGGGTGTCTGTGTCGAGCTTACGGCGAGGGGCCGGGAGGATGACAGTTGTGCGTGAAAATCACTGCTCAGATAACATATCACTTACAGTATGAACAGTCCCGGTTAGGAGATACCTGGATGCTATCCTGCGTGTGCTAGTCACGCTCACCCACATGGATCAGCTATGGGCAGAGAAGGCTATCCAAGCAGACTATGTACTCGGTTTTGTCTTGAGAACGCTGGTGTTATCTGCCAAGGCAATGCAGCCGGCCGCACCACTTGATGTAAAGAAGGAAGAAGAAGACGACGACGCGTTGGACGATGCAGCAAATGGGTCGGTCAAAGACAGCACCAATGCCCTCGATACACTGTGTCTCACTTTAGGTCTCCTCACCAACCTTGTGCAAAATGTGACCAAGGCAAAACTCATAATGCGCAAATTTCGTATGTGCCGTGCATACATACTTTATAGCAGTCTAACTCAACCCCTTGCTAGGCCTTGACCCTTCCTGTACACTGCGAAAGAGCAGATGCGCTCTAGAATGTTGTTGCGCGCGACGCGCTAACGGGATTCAGATCCTCACTGATCTTTACCTACGACAGCAAGCCAAAATTGAGTCATCACCTGGCTTGTTGGCGCAGGACTCCCCCGAAGCGCACGCGGAGGCTGACGCCTCGTTCCTGCGCGGTCACCTCGCGGTGCTCTTCGGGCTGCTCATGATGGGCAATGTGGACAACGAAACTGCGATACTTGCGGCAGTTATACCTGCTGTTGATCCCAGAGGTGACAAAACCGCACGGCGGAGGATGTTTGCTCGGTTTGTCGAGCAGGCGAAGGACTTTGCGGCGTTTTATACCGCCGTCAGCGGGGCCATCGCCGAAGGCGAGAGGGAGAGCACCGTTGCTGAGAGCGTCGTCAAGTTTTTGGAAGGAAAGCGGGATAGTGCCATGTAGATACTCTCCCGCTGATTCTTTTTATTTTGGGGACATTTCATGGGTTATGTGTACTTATACCTTCTGTATTCCATTGGGAGGTTCTTACGGTTCTAACAAACGTGTCGGGGCGTTAATGTATAGTACAATTAGATTATTACATGTATATAAGGCAAGATAGTATACAGTAGCAAGGGAGTTCCTTAGTGGGGGTTCCTTAGTACTCACGTCGGAGTGTTACTTTTCTATATTTCTAGAATAGCTTAGTAGGCTCAGGAGGTGCCATAACTACGATGGTGGAGGCGATGGGCTGCCAGGATCGTAGTCTGTGACCATATCTGGTCCTTCTCTGTTGATGGCTTGCACCATAGCACGGAGGTAGAACTGGATTTTCCACATATCCCCAATTCTAACATTGAGGTAGTCGAAGGCGGGGACAACGAGTCGATCTCGCTTGTAGGACGTCACGCTCACTTTCTGCAGTTCGGGGTTTTTGACGAGGTATATAGGCACCTTGGGGTATCGTGCGGAGAAGTGGGTCAGCAGCGTCACTTTAGCGTTCATCCTGCGAAGAGGGGCAGTTAGTTATTCGAAAGGCTGGGTAGAGTGTGTGTGAGAAGACAACTTACGCTTCGCCCTCGGCGATTGCCTGACCAATCGTGCTGTGCGCTTTGGACCGCGCCATTTCCCATTCGTCGTCACCCATGGTGGCTTCGTGGATGAGAACGGTGGAGTCCATGCCGATCTGGCGGAGGCTGGCGGAAGGTGAGGTGTCCCCTGAGAACCTGTGATGATAAGCAAAATAGCCTCAGTCAAGGGGTAAAAATGATACAAGCATTATAGAGTACGCACGTTATACTCCAGCCGTCTTTATGTTTGAAGCTAGCCCCAAATGCCCTACAGCGATGCTCAACATCGGCTGTCTTGAAGTACTCCAATCCGAGAGCGTCACACATCTTGCGAGCACTTTCGACTGACCTGGTGAAATATGTTAGAATGATATCGAACAACCAGTAGAGACAATACGTACTTATTGTATTCCAACCACTCTTCGTCTCCACCGATCATCCACAAGCCGCTAGTCAAGTATTGACCGAGCGCCTTGTAATGTATCGATTCACTGAGGACATGGACTATACCGTTGCCAGACGGGTCGTCGATTCCGATGTCCTGCACGTCTTGCAGTTCGCGCAAGTAGAGGTGGATGCTGCGGATGGAGACTACATACAGCGGGTCACTCGGTGGAGGATCGAGCTAGAGCACGGCTTAGTATATGCATCGTCGATATATACGTTGGGGAACTACAACTACTCACCTGCCGTCTCTTGGCGAGTATCTGTGCCAGGCCTATGTGGTGATCTGCGTGAACATGTGAGATGAAGATGCACTTGAGGTTGCGCAAGGTATCGAAAACATTTTCGGGTCCTTCTAGTCCAAAGGTGCGCGCAAGTTGGCCCCATGTCCCTTCTCCCGCGTCTAGCAGGATGTTTCCCCAGCCCGGAATTTGAACAAGTGTGGATAGGACTGATGAAAATTAAGATGTCAATGAAATGGTAGGTTATGCATAAAGAACGAAGGAAGCCCTTACCATTTCTGTACTTGCTCGGCAGACTTCCCCCCGTACCCAAAGCGACAATACGCACGTCTGAGCCTTCCTCAGGTTTGATCTCTCCCGTTGCGATCACCTGAGAGACAGCCGTTCGGCCCCGGTTGACATAACGTTGAAAGATGGGCGAGAGTTCAAAGGGTTGGCTGCCGTCAACCAGAGGATGAAACTTGTCTAAGCCAACAATATACGGATCGGGCGCTGGTGCTGTGTACGGACGCATATTGGCCTGTAGATTGCTTGCCATAGGAGTGACCTTTGCGGGGAGCCCGGGGACAGCTGCCGCGAGAATCATTAATATACGTATTGGAGGGGTGTTGATTGGTACACACCAGACAGATCTTTTTTGGGAGTCAAGGAATATTTAGGCACCGGGAATATTGAGCTGTCCAGTCGTGACAATCGCAGTTGGTTTTGGCTGACGCTGGTGAATGTTATCGGATCGGGACAGTACTCCCTAGAGGCAACGACGTGCTAAAAATCGATTAAATGACTGGGTCAAAAACGTTTGAGTATGCACTCACATCGGGACCTGATCCAAACCCGCGCAAGAACTTTTGGTACAGTTCGTCTTCCAGTACACCCCCGCCACATGTCTGATAGATTGTCCTGAGGATGAATTTTGGGCTATCGCTGTCGGGAAGAGGGGAGCCATCTTCGGACCAGAAGTTGCGGTAAAACTCTGAGCTCTGGAACGAAGATATCAGCCCGGGTACATGCTCTGGGGTAGGTACATCCAGGATAAGAACAGCCTAAGTAAACAAGAGTTAGTTACAGCCCACTGAAGAGCAACGATTTCACGCACGCCACGCGGATCTGATTTTCCAATAACGTCTTCCGGGTTAATCGTGCGCTTAACCTTTTCCCCGTCGACTACGACTTCAACTGTAACTGCTTCTCCTTTGGTCAATTTGCCGCGAGCAGGTCCTTTCGGAACTCCCAGAGCAATAGCCTTTGCAACATCAAACTTTCCGCGGTGAAGTGGACCGACTAGGAGGTAAGACATGGTGGGAGGCGATTTGAAGGATGCATAAGGATTTCTGAGTTTGGGTAGCTGTGACCAAAAGCCTGCAGGAATGGGTCGCTTTTTCCGCATCTCTTCAATCTATTTTACCTTAGTTAGCAGCCACATCCGAAAATCGAAGTTTACTTACGTCGCCGTTGGAAAAGACTGGTGCATCTGGGTAACGAATGTGGGTTCAGATGAGTTTACGCGCATATATGCGGATAGACTGACCGGTGGCACGACCTGGAGTCTCTTGCGTAGTAGGAATATTTGTGCCGGGGAACATGTGTCTGATAAGTAGTTTGCGGAAGTCGTCGGAGTGTTTGTTGCTAGACTCGACCTCGTCATTCTCTATGATGAAGCTAGCGTCCACCGATGATTCGTTGCCCACGTTGAGTCGTTTGCGCGGGGCTTCCTCGGACACGTCGCGCTTCCGTTTTCCATTAATTTCTGATCTCTCGTCGTCAACCGTGACCTCCGACGCGTCTCCTGGAAGAGCAGCTGGTGTTGGTTCGCATATTATGGGGATCGCGGGTAAGGCATAGACAGTAATGTTTTCGTCCGTAAAGCATGGTTTGGGTTCTACCCGGCTCGTCCAAGGAACTTCCTGGGCTTTAAGTGCTATTGAGTCTCTTGGAAGATTTTACAAATTAGGAAGACTAGAATATGGATCGAGGTAATTTACCTGTAAGTATATGTTCGCATGCTTGCCAACAAGTGGTTTAATCCGGGAGGTCCGATGAGTTGTAGTTTGTTGATTGTAGTGTCCGCGAATGTCATAATCATGCCTAGAGCACGCGTCCTTATAAAAAGTTGGCCTAAACAAGCTGCAAGACGCACCAGGGAGCCCACCAATCTTTTCTATCCGCGCCTGCGTAAAGAAAAGACATTTCGTACGCCTCCAAAGGCGCCCATGTTGAAGAAACGACCGCATCGTGTTCTCGCTGGTATTGAACATGTACTTGCTGTTGCTGAAGGTGACCATGATTGTCGGCTCCGTGTCGGAGGACAGGGAGTTCACCACCTCCGAAGACCACTCCATGTTCTTCTTCTTCTCGTCGAGCTCCCTCGCTGTACTCACTGGCAGTTCAGGCAATTTCCGCTGCACAACAAGCGGGGAACGCAAGACGGTTAGCCGGCCAGAGGGTATAGCGAATCTGCCGGGTAGTCCACCGAACTTGGATGCCAGATTGTTCGCGTTTTTCTGAGCCTGGACCCAGACGACGACGAATGCGGAGGAGAGAGGTCGGAAGCTGTATGCGCCCAAATTTTGTTGCGCGGCGGTGACGCGGGGGGCGATCCGGAAATAGACGCATGCTTAGTCATGCAGAGCGTTTCAGATCGGGCAGCAACCCACGCCTTTCCTCACCGCCGCCATCCGTATCATAGCGGGCTTTCGCCCAGAACTCTGCCCTAACTATGCGCTCTCTTCTCTGGGCTAGTGTTTCCTTACTGCTTGTTCTGAATGTCCTAGCTCACGATCACCACGACCAACTCACCGAAGAGGAGGCTTCCGCGCCGGTGGACAACATTCTCTGGATACACATATTCCTGCAGTTCTTGGTATGGGGCGTAATATTTCCTATCGGGATGGTACTCGGGCTCTCTCGAAGTAGATGGCATGTCCCTTTGCAGGTGCGCCTCTTAATGCAATGCATTGTCTTATTACAGCATCTATGCTCACTGAATGCATCGATTGTTCATTCACTAGGCAACTGGTTACGCCCTAACAGCCGGGGGCTACATTCTCGGTCACTCGCACAAGGGGCGCTCCTTCCTTGCTGGAGTTCATGGAAAATTCGCCAACATACTCATAATTCCTATCATTGCTCAACTCGTCATTGGCATCTACTTGAAACTACATATCAATGAGAAAACTGTGCGGCCGTACATCGTCCCACTGCACGGATTCATTGGCAAGGCTTACCCCATCTTTGGATGGGTTCAGATACTTTTTGGATTCATTGCGTTTAGAGGATACTGCCGTGGGGGAGCGCTAGGTGAGTTGGTAATGGATCAGGCCAAAATACAGTATTTATTCTTACAGGACAATGCCTGGCTCACTACATCATGGGAAGCGGATTCATTGCTTATGCTGTTATGATGACCATCATTTTGCTTGTCGGAGAGCAATGGATTCGTAGAAGCGGCCGGAGTCCAGAATTCTTCGACTCTACTGTCATCACACTTTGGGTACGTCATGCTCTCGTCGACTATTCAGTGCCACTAAAATGCATGCATCATGCAGGGCATTGGTAAGTGGTAGCTCTTACGGTAATCTAGCATGTTGAGTTAATTTGTCAAACAACCAAGTCAACACCTTCACCGAACATCATGGAGGAGAATGGTCGGTGAAAGATATGCAACATACGTATGTAGCGTATTTGATTCACAGATTGAAATACTAATCCGCTTGTACAGTATCATGGGGGTCCTTTGTAAGTAACCTGCGCTACGTTGTACAGTAGTGCTTTGTTCACGATGAATGTAGGGTGGGCGGGTGGCATCTTAGGCATCTATTTATCTCGGAATAATCAAGTGAGTAAATAATTTTGGAGCGCAAATGACTGACCTCTGATGGACCTGACCACAGCGGAATGTAATACCGGGAATAATGTCAGTTTTCTTTACTGAAATGTAGGGACGTCACCGACCCGTATTTACAGTATTTTCTTGACCGGTTGGGGAATGTCGGGACATGCTCAAGCGCTAATGATTTCGACCCAAGTATGTGCATTATGTTTTAAAGAATGTTCATTTTCTGATCTTGTACAGGTCCACGCAATGTTCGGATACACCCTTATGCTGGCAGGCATCACTCGTATCATGGAAGTTTGCTTCTTTGCCCCAACCTTCTCCTCAGATGCTGCGGAAGATGACAACCGCAGTGAACATACCCTTGCCGACGGTACTGCCCCACGTCCCCAACTGTCAGCTAAAGCGGCTGCGTCGCGCTCGTTCCGCTACCTCCCGCCTTTCGTGAGTCTGTTCTGTGTGGTATTCTAGGCTTGTCTGATTAATAAAACGATACTAGCTTTTGGTATCTGCGGGGTATGGCCTCCGAACATTCATCCTCTAGCACTGGACTAATTTCACTTCTCACCTTCTTAGATTACTTTTCATGTCCGCTACAGACGAAGAACTGAGATACGTTCACGGTCTCGCAATGGACCACGTCACCTATATCCTCAGTGTTTTTAGGCAAGGGATTCTTCCGTAGTTCCTCGCTAGCACAATGCTAACCTCATGTCTCCTAGCATGGCGTTCCTGCTTTACGCATTCATCGTGTTCCTCATCAACCTATACTCTACGTCTGGCCGCAACGCAGCGAGCCCGTCCGGAAACGCAATCGTTATAGATGACCGCAACATCGAACTTGTATCGCCAACAGGCGGTGCGAAATGGTACTCGCGTGTTCCTCTTCGGAGTGGTGCGGACCCGCACACCCACGTGCTGGGAGATGACGAAGAGGAGGAGGAAGACATGATGGCGCCTCATCTGAGCTTGCGCAGATAGCATTGTTAATTATTTAACTGTGCATACTAAAGGGTGTATGTACGTTGGTGTTGCTACGAGTTATGTCTGTTGTACGTTGTAGAGTACTACTTTACTATTAGGATTAGCTGTATGCGTACACCATCCCAAAACTGCTGGTACTTTATAGGTATGTATGTGTCATAATCAGGAACTTTTGTGTGTACTTTTGTTGTGTTATAGGGCAATGTCCAGTAATGCCTTGGGTTTGAGGGCCGAAGCTGAAGTTGAAGTGCTCAGGTCGGCGTAGCTATTTCCGATTCGGACTCAGTTGGTGCAGTAGAATCATAATCACCATTAGTCGAACCCAGCAAAGAGTCGTAATCATCCGAGTCGGAAAACAGACAATGGTCCACAGATCGATCGCATGCTCTATAATTCCTAGCATGCGGATTGACCTCGACGCCCTCTGTCTCGAACTTCACCAGGAGACAGGCGAGTTGGTCGTCAGCATCCAGCCAGCGGGCGGCAGCGTCGTCGCCGGCGTTCCTGAGGGTTTCGAGGCGCTTCTCGCACTCGATAATACGCAGGCGCGCCGTCTCCGCCTCGGCCTGCAGCGTGTCGCGCGTCGCGAGCGCGAGGTCAAGCGCGAGGTCGGGCGGGAGGGTCGCCCAGGTGTGCCCTTGGAGCGTGGCGCACAGCATCACGCGAGTCTCTTCCTCCAGCCTCTGCCACTGCCGCGCCTCCGCCCCCGCGGCGCGGCGCGAGGCGAGGAGAAGCCCGCGTTGGGTACTGCACCGCAGATCCTCCGCCGACAGGTGCATCTCGGTGCCCGTGGTCAGTCCAGATTTTGGGAGCTGTGATTATTGGGGAGGCAGGCGAATAAGCGCTAACGATGGGGAGTGGATTGGATATTCGAACGCACCTTCTTCGGTGGCCTCAAGAGTGGCGCCTTGAGCAGACTCGAAGGTTTGACTACAAACAAACGAGTCGCAGCTTCAGCCCCTGCATGGCCCTCTGACATGATCCAATTACAAGTGAAATAAAGGAGTGGGTGGTTTGGGGAAGACCCCTTGGCATCCAAATTCGGGGGAGTCGTATGTTAAATACTTTGGAGCGACTATCATTGTATCAAGGGTCGCGAAAAAAATGACTCGCCCCAACTTCTATGCCTTTTTGGTATTTTGGCAGCCGTGCCCTAAAGTGCCTAATTAGCGCGTATAACGCGCCAAATTGTGCAGTGGTCGCGTCTGGCCCTTTCAAAAAAATCAATAGATACTATGGAACAATGAGTTCAAGAACTCCGTGTACTTCCTGCTCGTTTTGACTCGTATGATATTTGGTTAATGTTGAGTAACTTGGTATAAAGCTCATTCAGCCATTTGAGTTGGAATCGTCGAGTTTTTTTCGGTTAATAATCAGACTTTGGGGATCATGGATGTCCTCGTTCCGGGTACTCGGCCATCAGCTTTAGACGTTGTGTCTATAAATAGAAGCTGGCATCTACACAGCGCGTAAGCGTAGGTAACTCCACAGGAACTCGGGGCAAGAGCACGGCTTTTTGATTCCCTTGATTCTTTTATTGGGCCCAGCAGTCAATTACCACTGCATTACAGCATAGGAGTGCAAGGTCCGAAAGGTACCTGTAGAATCTATGTAGGAGATATTTTCAAACTGGTCTATGGTCAGTTAGTACAACGCAGTTCGCATTCATGCAGCTAGCTGGTAGCACAGTGGGTCAAACTGAGATTATGGTATGTTATCGTTATGTCCGTCCATTATATATATAAAGAGTGGAACCTCGAAAGCATCGTCTGGTTAGCGTAGGAACATGAGTGGCAGAGGGAATTTGAATAATTTGAATAGGCGGGCAGGTGGTGGTGGGTGGTACTGAGCGGAGTGACGGTGGGTGGGTTGGGTTGGCTGGATGAATGGATGAATGGGTGCGGTGCTGCGTCGACTGGCCACGGGCGTCCGTATGTAGTAGCCATGTGGGTGACTAGAAGAAAATGCTACAAATATGTTGATAGGCGGGCATGGGCATGGATATTGGATGTGTAGGGAGAAAAGAAGGAAGAAAAAGAAGAAACGGGATGAGACATGAACATAAGAAAGAGATGGAGAAAGCGAGAAAAACGATGTCCCGGCGCGTGGCGCGTCAATACCGATAATGTCTAAAGCTACTTCCTCCGCTGCTGCTGCCATACCGCGAGCGGCACGTCCTCCTCTTCCGAGTTCCGCCTCTCGCCCGATCGTGGCCGTCGCTCATACGGCGCTGCAGCATGCGCACTGTTGCCCTTCCGCAGCGTCGCCCCGTTCGCCTGCGGCGGCGCCGGTGCACTGTACGCCGTAGCGCTGAGCGAGCGTCCCGGTGCGCGCCCTGAGCTCCCGCGCGGTTCGCCTAGGCCGAGGTTCTCCTGCGACGTGTTTAGCCGATGCAGGGAGGCTTGTTTCTGCCCCTGCCCTGGGCCCTGGACAGGGTATGGTGCATGTGCGTGGTGTTGCGGGGGCGAATGCGAGCGACGGTGCGGGCCCGGGCCTGGCGACGGATGGCGCGCCTTCTGCGGGTAGTGGTGGGTCGGCGGCGGCGACGCGCGCTGGCGCTGCTGCACAGGCTGCCCACCCCACCCGGGCTGGTCAATCGTGGGTTGCATTGCGCCGGGAGGGAGCCCACCGCGGTGGTCGGCCGGGGGCTGGTAGTAGTAGCCGTCGGGTTGGCCACGAGGCTGGGCTTGTGACTGCGGGGGGCCGTTGTAGGGCCCAGGCTGGGGCCCGCGCTGTTGCTGGGGCACGTGCCCATTGGTGGGGGCGGCGGGATTGCGGGGCGGGCCAGCGGCGGAGCCGTTGGGGGAGGGGCCCGCTGCGTAGCCGCTATACTCCTGCTCGATGACGCGGTGCTGCATCTCGTATTGCGGGCCCTTGATCGGCATCTCTGCCCGACGCGTTCCAGGAGGCCCGCCCGCGGGCGTCTTGGTGAGCGACCCACGTCGGCCGCTCTCGCGCTTCCTATTCTCTGCCTCGCGCTGCTCTCTCTCCCGCTCTCTCTGTTCCTCCTCCGCCTTTTCCCTGGCTTCCTTTTCCCGTGCCTCCTTCTCCCTCTGCGCACGCTCCCGCTCCTCCCGCTCCGCACTGTCCCCCTGCTCGCCCGCACCCGCACCAGCAGCGCCATTCGCCGGGGCCGTAGCGTTCTCGGCCACCGGTGTTGGCGGCGTCGGGTTCTGTGCCTTGTTAATTACACCCAGGTACCAGAACATGAGGTTGCTGATCAACACTTGTTCATACAGCGGCCGCCGTGGGTTCGCGAGTTTGATGTGGCTAAGGCGGTAGATCGCACGCTCGACATGGATGGGGTAGCGTGCGTAGGGGTTGCCCCCGATGCCAGGCGCGAGCCCAGGAGATACAGGCGGCTGGTACGCTTTCGATTTGCTTGCGCCTAGCAGCGCCTGTGCAGCCTCGCGCCCCGATGTCCCTCCCGTCATCGACGATGTGTACTCCTGTTCCTGCTTCTTCTTCCCGCCAAAGAGCGACCCGAAAAACCCAGAGTCCTTCTCTTTCTCCTTCTCCTTGGCCGCCTTCTTCCCGCTCTTGTCGCTGCTCCATTTGAACAAACCTTTGCCCCCCTTTTCCTTTTCCTTTTCCTTTTCCTTACGGCCTTGCGCCGGTGCTGGCGTCGGTACTGGCGATGGTGTGCTGGGTCCGGTGACCGGCGGGACAGCCGGCGGTGGTGGCTGCGTAGGAATTAGCGTGGGTCCCGAGACTACGGGTGGTTCTGTGGGCGACGGCGTCCGTGACGGCTGAGTCTGTTCTTGCGATGGCGGCATTAGCCGCTGTGGCTGTGGCTGGTGCAGCACCGGGGCAGGCTGCTGAGGCACGTCGGGCTGCGCTTGCGCCGGTGGAGGTTGGGGCTGTGGCGTAGGCGGCTCGACGATGGGAACAGGCACGAGGCCAGCGCCAGAATAGTGCTGTTGCTCCTCCTCGTCGTCATCGCGAGCATATGCGTCGTAAATAGCGTTCTCTTCACTGTAGGACTCGGGGCGGTTCATGTGTGGGCCTTCATCTGAAAGAGTGAGTCGGCGGGCAGGTAGGTCAGGGTCGCCATGATCGCTTGAAGATATGTCACTGGAAGTGCGGGGCTCGCCTGGGGCGGTGGCCGCACGGTGCTTTGTGCCGCGGCGTGAGGCAGGGAAGCGATGGCCGCCACCGTCGCCCTGCAGACCAGGTTTTCTGATTTTTGTGCGGGCAGCGCGACGCAGGATCTGGCCTGGGGGCGGGACGATGATGGGGGCGTCTGCCTCGTCGGGGATGTCCGCCATGCCGTCCATCATCTCGGCAGCTAGATATGCGGGGACAGGGAGGGGTCAGCGGAGGGCACATGGAAGAGAGTGGCATGTGTTGAACAGACCAGATGGGGAGATATTGAGGGAGAGACTCCGGCGGAGGACGTTGCGCAGCTTGGAGGGGTCAGCGCTCTCGGATGCCTCCTCGACGAGCTCCTCAAGCATGCGAAGATCGCTGATGGTGAGCTGGGGCCCCTGGTTGGTGGGGTAGAGGAGGCTGCGGTTGCGCTTGAGCGGGACGATGTTCTCGTTCTCGACGCCGTCGTTCTCCTTGGGGCGGTACTGCCTGCTGAGCATAGACTTTTTGCGGGAGAGGCTGGCGGAGGGGGCGACGGGGGAGAGGGACGACGACGACGGATCTGCAGGATCGACGGGGGATCTGGCATGCTCCTTGAGGAAGGCCCTGAACTCTGCAGGGGCGATTTCTGGATGGAGACTGGCGGGGACCCAGAAGAGGTGGAGGGGGTCATCGGCGGCGTTGTTGGCAGCGTCGCTGGTGCGAGACGAGGCGTCGTCGTCGCTGTGGCCAAGGGAGCTGCTGTCTGGGGACGATGAGGAGGTGGAGACGGGAGACGCGGCGAGCTTTGCTGGCCAGAGGACTGTGGGGGCGGGGGCGGGGAGGTCGGGGTCGATGGTGAGGGCGCCGGGCGTCGTCGAGCGGCGCCTGAGGTCCTTGAGCGCCTCGACCTCGCGCTGAATGTCATATTCCGACGGCTGGTGGACGCGGGCAGCCATGACGGCGAAAGACGAAAGCAAATTTGGAGGCAACTCCGCTCAGTTGTTTGTACACAGCCCTTGTAATCTATTTATTCCCCCCACCCCCTGCTCCCTCCCCCGCCGCCGCTGCCCCCGTCCCCGTCCCCGTCCCTGTTCCCTCCCTGCGCAGCTCCTGGATCACCGCCTGCGTCGTCGTCAGCCACAGCCACCACGTCATACAGCCCACCCACCGCAAGTGCCTCCGGGTTCGCCCCGTTCTCCACCAGCCCCACGCACGTCGCCAGCGTCTGCCGGTCCAGCCCCGTGTTCAGCAGCTGCGAAAGGTCGTACAGAACTGTCCGCGTCAGTCTCGTTGCCGCCACCGCCGCCCTGGTATACTCACTGTCTAGCGTCTCCTTGGCGCTTGCGTTACGCTCGCTCTCGCGCGTCGACATGGCGTCTGTCTCACTGTATGCGGTAGTTATATGCTCTGCTGGGCGCGTGCGGTGCCGTGGGGCTCGTCGCTGAGCAGCCAGTGCCTGCCATTCTTCACGCAACGCACCCCCCAGCCACTTTCCCACGACTTTTTTCTTCGTCCCACCACCCCCATGGCACCGACGACGACCCCCAAGGCTGCTACGGCGACGGAGAAGAAGGAAAAGGTCTTCCACCCCGCCTCCCGCAAGGCCGGCCAGCTCGCCCGTCACGCCATCCGTAAAGGGCGCATCGGCAACCTCAAGACCAAGCGCACGCACAAGGCCAACAACCAAGGTGCGCATCTGCGATCCGCTGCGTGCCCCCGCTGACCCGCTGTCTCAGTCGATGAGTACGGATTCTTCTTCTATGCGCTGCCCGAAGAGGGCACGATGACCTTGCCTGAGCTGCATCAGCTCATCAGCGATGTCTGGCTCACCCGCCACGACGAGGAGCTTGCAGCCGAGATCGCAGCGCGCCGCAAGGGCCGCCCAAAGAGCGCCAACCAGCTGCGCCTCGAGGAGACCAAGCTGCGCGAGGCCGAGATCTATCGCACGGGCATGGGTGCGTCTTATCGAGCGCATACACCCGCATATATTCACTTATACTTTCCCGCAGAGGTAATCGACTTGACGCACGCGCCGACAGTCGCCCTCTTCAGGCGCTGGGACGCAAAAGAAGTCGCATATATCGACCTCCTGCGCTTCATCCGCATCAACAGCGCCGACCCCGAACACACTGTCGTATCGCGCCCAGGAAAGCACTTTTCGATTACCGGCGAAAAGGCAACAGATGACGACGCGATGGATGTGGTGGACAAATAAGGCAGGCGCCCACACGACCCTAAAATTCAGCCATCCAAAAGCAGATGATCATTTATCGCAACCAAGAAGTGACCTGCCTATGTATGTAAGCAAACAACCATTCATCCCGGCTTCTGCCTAGCACAGACGAGGCACCGTGCATGCAAGCATCAGTCAGTCTTGACAAACCACATAATTCCTGCAGCCCGAGACGCCCAAGAACCTTCAAGAACCTTCCAAGCCAACCAAAAGTAACCTAGCAGCCAGCACGGTAACAACTCCTCGGACTCTCAGCATCCGTATCACCCGCATCACCTCATCCCACCACCCATCTAGCGCCCGAGCGACTCGAGTTCGCTCTTTGCAGGATCTTTGTCGCTCCAATGTTATGCCAGCCGAACATCCCGCGGCCTCGTATTTTCGGCAGTCACCCAGCTGTTGCAGACCTTTCATAATTTAAACAGAGGGCTTTGGCGGGAACTTGGAAGGTTGGTTGGACATAGCACCATGTAACCAACATTCTACTTGACGGCTTAGGGATCGGAATGAATGCGTCCGATAGATATACATACTAACCTTCCTCCAGTCGGCACATACAAGTGCTTCCCATCTCTTGCCGGTTAACAGGTAGCCTGATGACGGTGAACAACATTGCTACCGACACCCACGCATGAGCGCTTACCATACATCAATAATTGCGAGCGCAACAGTGCGATGCGCGAGCGGTCCGTCGGGACGTTTACTAATGCTACCCACGATATTTGGCCAGTTTCTGTCCGATATATCGTGCCTCGCTTAGTTATGAAGTACGAGTGGACAGACAGGCTGTCCTAGACCTCCTAGACCCCACTTTCTGGCATGTGGTGTCGTACGAGTCCTGACGGCTGCCTGCATGGCTCCGCGGGCTATTTATGGGTGCTACACCTGGGACGAAGATAAAAGTATACGGCGCTGATCTTTTTTTTTCCCTTTCACTTTCGTTTTGATCCTCAGAACCGGGTTGAATGGCATGAGATACTGCTGCCAATCGTGAGATAGAGTACCTAATGAGGTGAGACGAGGTCGTGCTGTTGTATAAATAAGCCTGCCGTGGTCGTTACCACTAGAGGAGAACTAGCTCTTAGATCTTAAGGCCTACACAACGCTCTTCTCCGGCACAGATTCGACTTTTGTACTCTGGTGCAGGAGCAGGATTAGGCTTTCTGAGTTAGGAGGATGGTTATTGGTTGAGTGGTGGGTGGCCGTTGTGCCCCACGGAGACGTCTGTGGCGGGCCGGAGTCTGCCGACAAATCAACGGCTTCCACCTCAGCGGCACAAAGACGGGCAAAAGACGCGTTCAACGCGCATAAGATGATAAGTGCTTGATTACAGGAAGAAAACTTCTCACCGTCTCGTGCTCCGCATGAACTTCGGTCAAGCATTGTAAAAGATGAAAGTATTCAATCGCCCAACTACCTTCATATTGAAGTTTGACTCGCCTGCTACTGAAATTGACAATGTTGATATCTCGATAAAATGTCAGCGATGAGTAAAAGCTGTCTGCTAATGTTTGCATCCTCGCGCTGATCCCGGATTGATGATTTTGCTGACCAGACGCTGGCCTTTGAAGGTCTGAGTAGATTTTCTGGTTTGTAACACACTTGTGCGAGCTGACAAGTTTGTCTCCTTTCCGGTATCTCAATTGAAGGCTGCTCATATAAATGTACAATGATGGCTGTTGTAAACGTATATACTTGTCTTGAAAAGTGGCATCATTCACAAAAGGATGCAGCTATAAATAAGTTAGGGATTCACTGCTAGAAATATTGAGAATAAATGGAGGAGATACGGAGAACCTATCTGCATCAACGCATGCATTGATCATGCTCCTTGCGCATTAGCCGATGTGCGCTGGTGATTTGTCCGGCTCAACCCGGTACACTTGAGCTTCACACACACCTCTAGGTGTTAACGCGTTTAACCCCACCATTACGTGAAACATTTTTTTCGAGTCAACCGTACGTTATGCTCCTCGCGAAATAGGATGGGCACTTATTAAGCTCTAAAGAAAACCCGGATGAGACATAACGGAAAGGAGTCGAAACGCAGGGTCATTGCCATACTCTTTTCGGATATGAAGTTAGTACTGGGGGATCATCTATAGTCCCTCGATAAGTAATAGGGTTTGTCTGTATAGTCAATAATGGACAGTCCTATGGCTGTAAGTATTTCCGGTGTGCATGGCGGGTGGGTCGGTTGGACGGATCGCTAACTCTTCAACTGTTTACATTCTAGATGTAGAATGAAATGAAGGAACACAAAAAGCTATTCTGCGTAATTAACGGACTTTAAAGGAAAAGAAAAACCCGGTTGGGCCTGTGCAAAGTCGCGACTTGGAGCTCAAACACACGATTGCCTAGATTACATACTTGAGCTAAGCTAAAGTAAATGTACAATGAATTTTCTAGACTAGTAAGGCTTCTGGTCCTGCACGGCTTAACACCAGCCCATGCGCCCTCGCAAACTGGATATCTGGTCTGAATATTCGTTCGACTGAGCACAACGCCTATGACTCTATCTGAGTGGGATTCCACTTTTCCGCGTTCTCTTTATCGTTCTACTGTGTCGGTGTATCTCAATATCGCTGCAAGTATTCTCATCTAATCTCTAACCACATTGTCCTTGAAAATTAAATATCTATTAACAGTGCTAGTGAGCACCGGATACAAACGATCGCATGCTAAGTATTCGTCAACTGAAGTTTTGATCTGGCATTGGTTTCATCTGCGTCAGATATGCCATAGAATGCGGAGTCACTTACGGTACCTACAAATAGAACTCAAACTCTCAGACAGCGCTTCTGACGGAAGGTGTTATCTCAAAGAAATTCCACAAACGCTAGTGATACAATGAATGAGGTCGAGTCTTCCCACATCTGGGAATTCCGTAAGTCCCTTGCTAGGATTGCTTCATAATCTTGTCGTGGCCTGACAGCATAACATCATAATTTTGAACCCCGATAGAAGCTTCAGATGATCGAGAATATGTCAGCATATTGCTATCAGCGAGTAGAGCAGGGAAACAAGAGGGTTAATGAATTTCACAATGCCGTGCCGCATGCCTACGACTTGTCTGAGAGCGACACCACCGGCCTATCGAGTCAAAAATGTGTAATTTGCAAGACATAATTGAGTTTCCAGCTAAGTTATAAATGCGGTTGCAAAGCTCAGCAAAGTCCAATCCAATAACTTCACAACTTTTCCACAGTCAACAAACTCACAATGTCACAGAACAGCGTCTTTTCTTCGGTCTCTGACTTCTCGCCTAACAAGCCTATTCATGAGCCCAGGGATGTCAAGATTATTTGTGTTGGTGCAGGAGCCTCGGGCCTGCTTCTGGCCTACAAACTGCAGCGCTCTTTTACCAAGTTTGAATTCACCATTTACGAAAAGAATGAAGACATATCTGGGACTTGGTTAGAAAACACATACCCTGGGTGAAATACATTTCAACTGTATTTTGATCTATACTGAACGGTTTTATTTGGTTTAGATGCGCTTGCGACATACCTGCACACAACTACACTTACAGTTTTGAGCCAAACCCCAACTGGTCCTCAGTCTATGCGGGTTCTGCCGAAATTCGCCAGTATTTCAATTCCTTCGCCAACAAGTACGACCTACACAAATACATTCAGCTCAAGCATCAAGTATCGGCTGCTGTGTGGAACGATAGGTCAGGTCAATGGGAAGTCGAAATCACTGACCTCACGGATGGGTCCACAAAAAAAGATTCATGCCACATTCTAATCAATGCCGGCGGAGTCTTAAATTCCTGGAAATGGCCGGATATAGTTGGGTTGCAGGACTACAAAGGTTCCCTGCTCCATACCGCTCGCTGGGACGCTTCGGTAGACTTGAAAGGAAAACATGTAGGATTGATTGGTAATGGGTAAGTGCGCTTTTAAAATGCTTCAGGACATGCGTTGATCCTGATTCCTTATCCAGGTCATCTGCCATCCAAGTTCTCCCTGCTATCGCTCCCATAGTCAGCAAAGTCACGTCATTCATCCGAGGACCGACATACGTCGCACCAGTGCAGGCCATAGAAGCTCGTCAATACACAGAAGAGGAGCGCGAAAACTTCAAGAATGCCCCGGAGGCTCATCTTGCTTACCGCAAGAAGCTGGAGTCCGGCATCAATTCCATCTTCGCCATATTTCTACCAGACTCTGTAACACAGAAAGCAACCGCGGAAACTGTGAAAGAGGCGATGAAATCTAAGTTGACGAAGAAGGGACTCGAGAAATATGTCATACCGGACTTCCCTATTGGTTGCAGGCGGTTCACCCCTGGTGTTAATTATCTCGAGACACTGAGCAGTGACAAAGTCGAAGTTGTGAGTGGGGAAATCGAACGCGTTACAGAGAGGGGTGTGGTCTCAGCCGCGAATGGTCAAGAATATCCTGTCGACGTCTTAATCTGTGCAACCGGGTTCGATACCTCCTTCCGCCCGCGTTTCCCTCTGGTCAATGGCAGCGGAAAGAACTTGGCAGACGTTTGGGCCCAGGAGCCCAGATCATACTTTGGAATGGCAGCTCATGACTTCCCGAACTATTTCATGTTTATAGGGCCGAGCAGTCCTAGCGGCAATGGTCCTATTATTTATGCCATAGGTAAGCTATTACCTATTCTGACTGCTGTTACATGCTCACTGTAATGGCGAAATTAGAAACTCAAGCCGACTTCATGCTCAAGTTCATCAACCGGTGGCAGACCGAGAATATTCACAGCTTCAGTCCGAAGATGGAGGCCATCGATGACTTCATTGCTTTCAAAGACGAGTTCATGAAGAATACCGTCTGGCAAAGAGACTGCAAATCTTGGTACAAAGACAGAGTGACCGGCAAGGTGATTGCTCTCTGGCCGGGAAGCTCTCTTCACTACATTGAAGCCATCACCGACCCTCGATACGACGACTTCGACTTCAGATACTCAGGCAACCGATACGCTTACTTGGGCAGCGGGTTTTCACAGGTGGAGTCGGACAGAACGGCTGACTGGGCATATTATATTCGGAACGAAGACAACGGGCCGCACTTCAGTCGCGTGAAGCAACTGAAAATTACCTCCAAGTCAGGTACAATTGTCCGGGAAGAGGAGAAGGAGGGTGCATTGGCTGTGATATAAAGCACAAATTGAAGCCTTATACTACAGAGTGTATCCTCTTTATCACAGCCACAGTACAATACGAACATGTTGTGTATAAATAATTATATCTGTTGCTCTCATAGAGCTGTTGAATCCCGAAGCTCTTCTGGTGCATAACGCTTAGTCGACACAGAACATAGTAAAGAACCAAATTATGGATTAGTAAAAAATATAAAAGGGAATCAAAGGCTGTTAGATATCCGAATTGATTATTCTTCAGGCTGTCTTACTCCGCACATGTCTAACTCCTCTATTAATTATTTCAAGCACTTAGACCGCGATTGACGCTGCAAGGAATCTGCAATGACCTGCGCGGCCTTTTGAGCATACGGATGCTTTAGGTCTAAGGATTTAGATGTAATGAGCGATTTAGCGGGTATGCATAGGGACAAACTGAGCTCAAAGCAGTCGGTATCTTCAGTATTCTATGTAGTTCTGTCGCACAATGTCATCTTTGGCTGCCATTTAAAAATTTCGAACCTCCGCGTAGGCATTCCAAATATCACTCAGTAGCGTCTGGCCCCTCAGTGTTGAGAGGCATTATTAACTTGTTTACTTATGACATACAACGCTGATACGAGTTTCTCGTAAGAGAGAGATGCCAAAATCTCAAAGCGCCTGGGCAGTTGAGTGGTTTGCGTAAGGATGGCGGGAGGTCCAATGCCAGGATTAGTCAGGCGCAAGTGTTACACATGTACCAAAGTCAATTAAAGATCGACAGAAAGCAAATAATGTCCTAAGGGAGTACAGTACAATCCAGTGAAAGTGCATATGTATTACGACCGGGCATACTTAAATACGTAGTGTAAAACGAAAATGTCCTAGTAGGATTCGTATGGTTTCATTGCATGTGAAAAAAGTAAATGTAAGTGATACGAAGTGACTGACTGTGCACGAAGTAGAGTAAAAACAAAACAAATGGTTAACGACGTCGAAAGAAATAAATGAAGGAGGGAAGCACGACGGCATGGTCGAGCACGCTCGCACATAAAGTGTAAAATAATAGTAAAAGAGGGTAAACTCAAGAGGACGTCTCTACGACCCCAAACGACGGGCCACCTGTCGCCTCGCCTCCATTAAACATCGCCTTAATTGTCATTTCATTCCGCTTCTGCCTCACGCGCTCCGCCTCCTCCGCGCCGCCCGTCAACTTCAGCTTGCGCTGGCTCACAAAGTCCTGGATCTCGAGGTGCATATCGTCCGCCCTTGCCGCGAGGTCCTTCTCCCTGTTCTTCTGGCTCGCCTCAATAGCCTTGAGCCGGCGCTCCGGGTCAACTGCCGCCGCGCCCTTGATCTCGAGCATCACCGTGCTCAGCCCATCGTGGCCCTCGTCGCGCGGCGGCGGGCGGAACGTGCGTGCGGATGCGCTGCCCCCGCGCCCCCCGCGCGCAGCTGCCGGGCGGCGCAGCGTTACCACCTTCTCCACGTGGCCGTACACCTCGACCATCGCCTTATAGTCCTCCATTAGGTCAGCGAGGAACTCCTCCTGGTGCGTGAGGAACTGTTGCTCCTCCACGATATTCTGCAGCTCCTCCTCCCACGTCTTCTTCCACATCGGCTTGACCGTGGTGATGTGCGCGGCAAGGTTCGTCAGCTCCGCGTGCGCCGCGTCGAGGTCCTTGCGGATGTTCTTGAAGTACAGTGCGTTCGGGGTGACGTGCCGCTTGATCACGTCGTCCTTCACGCTCTCGATCGTGTCCTGTAGCTTCTCGACCTCTGTGAGTACGTTCTGGCTGCGCACGTCCAGCTTCTGCTTGCCCGAGTCGATGTATGCGCGCGCCCCGCCCACATTCGAGTTCGCCAGGGCCTTCACATTTGCCGTCTGCGTCCGCAGCGCCCCAAGCGACTCCTTGGTCGACGTCATGAATTGCGTATACAGCTGCCGCATGATGCCAAGGTCACGGCGGAGGTTCTGCACCTCGTCAAACTGCGTCTTCAGGTCATTGACCACGCGCCCCGTATATTCGGACAGCATAGACCCGCCGGTCATCTGTGCTTGCAACGACTGTCCCGTTGGCTGGGACGGAATAGGGGGCATCACGGGGATGTTCTGCGAGAACGGCGAACTGTGCGAGCCGCCGCCCATGAATACGGACACGCGCCGGGCGCCATAAAGGAACTGCTTGTCAGTGGGCCTTGCAGCAGGCGTGCTTTCAGCCAACGGCTGTGCAGTGATATCAGGGAAATGCGAAGATTGCCTATTGTTGTTCGTCACGGCTGATCTGAGCTCTTTGATATCGTTAGACAAGTTTGATATCTGAGCGTCGATATGCTGCTTTATTTGATCTAGAGCTGTGAATCAGAGTGTCAATGTACAGTCAGAAATGATAAATTATAAAGAGGATACTCACGCTCAATATTTAGTGACAGCAAGCAGTTTCCTTTAACATCATCAGTGTCCTCGAGTTCGTACTGCACCCCGCTGGCCGGATCTCGGATATAGATCGCAGGGAAATTGTCGAGACCTGGGTTGTATGAAAACTTGTCGACAAATAAGACTCTCAGTGAGGCAAATGTGATCCCTGGTTCGACGACGACTTTCTTGACTTCTCTGCCTAATTGCAGGAAAATAGTGATTCGTGAGGGGTCTGTCGCAGACTGTGCACCAGTCTGGCTGGACTCTACTGTAGTAGGGGCGGGCTCCGGTGTCCTAGACGGCGTCATAGGCAATGGGGGCACGGCAGGCACCCGTTTGTCTGGCGTATTAGACCGCGAAGGCATGCGCCGCAGTTTTGTATCCGGTGTTGAAATCACACTAGGCTCCTCGTCGTCCACCTCAGTCAAGACCGCCAGCTCATTTGGAGTTAGATTCCCTGTGGCAGCCATTGAACGCCTATTCGACTGGTTGTTGCCCCGCAGCGACCTTTCACGGCTCGTCGCCGCACCCGTCATTTTCGAGATATTGTACACCGAAAACCGCTTCGACGCGCGGCGCTCCAGCAGGACATCGTTCGATTTTAGGGCAGCGAGAGATTGCGCAACAGCCGGTGGAGGTGGCTCGATTGGTAGAGGGTCTGAAGCTGGGGGAGATGCCGGTTCGGGTGTTGGTGTTGCGTTGTGCGGACTCGATGGTTCAACTGCGATGCTGGGTGTCAGACTCGGCGATGATACTCGTTCTACTGGCTTATCAACAAGAGAATACCGTGTAACGTTAGCCGGCACTGGCGGGGGAGAAGTGGCCCGTTTATCGGCGGGAATGTCATCAGGGACTGGCGTTGGGTTATTTCGATGATTTGGGTCGGGTAGATCTTGTGGATCCTGTAAGGGCGTGGAAAAAGTAGATGGAGAGGACGAAGTGGTGCCCATTGAAGGGGCTTTCTCTAGGCGTCGTTGGGCATTAAAATAATCGTTCGACTGGGTGCGCTGCATATCGGGGGACCTCTCGCGCTGCCCAACTGGGTGTTCCATGATTGACGGGGCAAACCCACCAACGAAATCATTCCCTCTCGGTGAGCCGGTCATGTTTGACCTGGCTCTTGAGGACGAGGCGGCACTGCGCCGAGCAGTGTTCTCGCCTCCCGACCCGTCTACGTCTCCATGCTGCGATCCCTGCGAACGATGTCCTTCTCGTCGACTCGATGCGCTGGTGCGAGATGATCGGCTCTCCCCCCGGTCATGATCTGCGCCCCCAGATTTATGGCGGCCGTCGGAGACGATTCTGCGATAGATAGATTGCTTCCCCCGCAGGCCCTGTAGTAAATTGGTGATAATCTGCCGCACAGTCGGGAGATAGAGCTCGAGATGTTCCGGCGTGGCGTCTTCAGCCAGACACTGTTCTAACACATTCCGCAGATCGTCGGGTACTGACAACAGTTCACTACCGGCTGATCAACACAAAGCGCCCTTTTGCATATAGAGCAAAGGAACTCACTCCATGCGTATTTCAAACTGCCCGAAGGCAGCGACTGCCGAGTTGAAATCATTGCCTAGGCGGACGTAGACATTACTGACACCCTCCTCATCCATCTTCAACTGGCTCCATAACGTCAGCGCCTCGAGCAGCTGCTTGATAGAGACGAGAAGCCGTGTCACTGCAGACTCAACCGCGGGCTGCACAACAAAAAATTAGCCATCATGTTGACGACTAACGCCAAGGAACATACGGAGTGTTTGGCGCGCTCGCTCCGTGCAGAGGCGGACGATTGGGAGGAGACGGAGTTGTGGTCCCGACGGGAAGAGTGGCCATTCTGCTGTCCGGAGTGTGAGGACTGGGAGACCCGGGACATGACGACTTGGAGGAGATGGGATGGCAGGCAGGCCCGAGGAGGCTTCGAGGAAGAGAAACAGCAAAGGCACAGCCGCTGCACTCAACAACTCTTCCTATTCCACGCGTGGGAAAGTCCCGACCCTTGGCTTATGGCACGGCGCAGCTGATTACGTCGGCTCTCCAGGGGCGGGCGGGCCTCAAAAGGTGAACACCATAAAGAAATACAAGGGACACACCGTATTGCAAAGTTTTTCCATGGGTCTTAAAAAAGTCGGGAATGGATCTATCCATTAGAACTTTCATATAACGTGAGACTAAACTACATTCATGTTCGGTTCATTACTGTAGAATCCAGTTAAGTAGCTGGTTACCGCCCCAGACGCAAGGTGCATTGTGGCGTCAGGACATGAATCCATTCCATGCTGGTTACAGGAAGCCAGCAAAGAAGTAATATAAGCGAAGTGCGGGGAAGGGCATTCTGTGTGGCGAATTTAACTCCGAATCTCTGTACTGACGGTTCTCCGGAACGTATGTATAGTTTCAGAATTACCTCCTTCCGCAGGTACACTTGCAATGGCGATAAGAAGCTAAATCACGCGTAATAAATTATTGTTGGTACAATCGTGTATTATGGTCACGATAAAGGAGGCGCCCCAGGTCCCGCAAGGATCATCTCGTCTATGATTTCATCCTTCTCCGTCCGCTTATATGTCTTGATCGTCTCGCCATAGTCCGAGATATCATACACTCGGAAACGACGGTCAAATCTAAATGGAGATGTGAGCATACGGGAAGTAAAGATACTTTGAAAGCACGTACCCGACTTTGCCATAGCCTGAGTACGATCTATGGAGTACTTATTTAGCAAAAACGGAATCACGATGCCAAGGATGCACTTACCCTCCCCCTCCGAAGCAGAACCAGACACCTTGTACACGTCGGCAGTTCTCTGTAACTGCAGGACGATGTTGGCAACATTTTCATCTATCAATGAGATGCGGACATACCATGGCAGTGTCCGTTTCCAATGACCTTGATCTCGTGCGCATTGCCATTCGCGACATGTTGGCTCTCGCTGGCCGTCAGAACGGCCTTCTCGAAGAACCCGTCACTCTCTTTTGCATTTCCAGGTGCATCAATCCCGGAAATGCCAACATCAAGGGGTTTCCCCGTTAGCGGATTCATATCGGCCTTGGAGTACGTTTCTGGCCTGAAATTAATTTTAACACACATACAGAAGATCTTGCTGTTAGAAACATACAGTGGCATATGGAAGAACATCAGAGCGTTAGGCTTCGCCAGCCTGCGATTCGTCGGAGTGAGCTGCTCCTGGCGGTCCCATATATGCCCAAGATCCTTTCCTCCATCTGGGTGGAAGGGTCGCTCTATCTGTTGGATCTGACCTAAAGGCGTGTTAGCGCTCATCGTCACGTTTAATCGTCCCAGTCCACCCTCACCTGATTCTTGTAAGAACCAATTAATCTGACTCGTTCGGAGGTAATCGTATTCCGTTGGCATAATGCCCAGCCAGGTGAGAACGCCCTTGGAGTACGAGCCCGAGTCCAGGAAATAAAGAGTCAAGGTATGTGTTTTCGACCTGCGACAGTGAGCGTGAGCAATTAAACACAAAAAATAGAAGAAAAAAGCATACGCGTCGGGGCTGTACACCTTCAGTACGTAGTTGCCTACGCCGTGGATATCCTTCGGGCCCCTCTCCACTAAACTGTACGGCAGAGACTTCATAAGCGTGACTTGCTGTTCTTTAAACATCCCGTCCTCTTCATCGTGGTTGCCAAAGACGGCAGCCCATGGGACACCTTTATCAGTTACTGCTTTCGCAAACTTGGCAAGAACGGATTTTGGATCCCAACTGGTTCCTTGACCGTTGAGCTGGTCCCCCGTGAAGATGACAAGATCCGGCTTCTCTTCGTCGATGACATGGGAAACGAGAGTATTAGTGAGATTGTCGGAGTGCTCGCACGGGACGCGGTCCGTATCTCTGCAGACTCCTTGGGATACAGAGAAGTGCAGATCCGCAACTTGCAATATTTTGAATTTGCCCTGACGATTGAAATGCAGAGTAGGTGCCTTCGGTGCAACTTAAAATACGGCTTTAGCGCTTTCATGTACATAAAGATGTATCTGATTAACTCACGTTTGATTCCTCTCCTGAAAGTTACCCAAGTTGCCTGTACTCTCCCTTGTTCCGGAATTGTAGGTCGATCCACCTTCTCAAATCCGTACCAGGGAACATCCTCGCCGAAAAGCACATCCAATTCGGTGATAACATTAGCTCGCTCCTCCGCAGTCATGTCAGCTGCTTTCTTTCCACTGCGGTACCACAGATAAAGAGGGGGTAATCCTCGAATGCCTTCATGGAGTTGCGTCTCGACTCGATGCCAGTCAAGATCGGCAGGTAATGACTCGCTTTCAGATAGAATTTTGAGGTCGATAATAAGGCTTATGTCTTGTCTACGAGTGCGGCGATAGTATAGATGCTGGGTAGACAATGTTAGTCAGCAATTAAGAAGTGAACATATCATGACGCACTAGCCACCGAGAAAGATATCCTCCTTCAGTATTGAGGTTCCTCGGAACCCGAACCCACTTTCCCTTCATAGCATCTTCTTCAACTGTAGTATCAGGACCGCACAGATCCCCTGCTACCTCAGGATCCACGAAGCATCGCGAAATGGCAATTTCTGAGACTAAGAAGACATATTAACATGATCGTATGGTATGTATATGAAGAACGGACGCACATCCTGTATTATGTGGCAGAGTTGGCGCCCAAACATCAAGGGGGAAGCTCGAGTAGTCCACTGGCTCCTCTGGGGTTGAAACATTCCACCAGTCGACACCGGTGTCGGGTACATCTCCAGTCTGAGAATGACCAGCTGATAGGTCTCCCCCTGTCGAAGCTGGTGGGTTCCCAGAGGGCTTAAAGTTCACGACTTCATATGCCTGCCATCCCATGCGCTGCTTGATCCCTGGCCCTCGACTCGGTTGGTGGAGAACGAAGATGTAAGTAAGCATGAGCGAGAACCCCACGACTGCTGTTATCGGAGCGCACATGGAGCGCAGGCCACGGAAGAACTTGAAACATGTAAAGGAGACCATGGTTCCTGTTAGCCAGAGGCTAATGCGGGAGGTGACAGAAATGCCAGGGGGAAAAGGAAAGTGTTAGGTGCGGTGAAAGTTGTGGTAATTAGTGGACGCATGGCTTGGTGCTAACGTGGTATTTCAAGTCCACTGCCGCCGTTGCGTCACGTGCGCCAATTCAGCAGAAATTTCCCGTCTTCGTCGTTGGCACCTCCCCGCACCCTATCCTCACCGAAATGCAGGCCCTCCGCCAATGCCAGAGTCTGCGGCGCTCCTACGCCACCATGCCAGACCTGGCAAAGGTCGCACGTACTGCCTCTACGCCACTTGCTGTGCGGCTTCGTCGACGCAAGCAATTCGGGGAAACCAAACCAGGCGCCACGGATGCAACAGAGGCAGGGTTGACTCCGTCTGACAAAGCTACCTACGACCGCTACAAGGGTATAGGAAGAGTTGGCAAGGGTGTAACGGAAGAAGCCTACATACAGCGCAAGAACGAGCGCCGGTCGCGCATCCGTGGTTTCCGAAATGCGGTGCGTGCAGGCACCGTCGACGTTGTGGGTCAACGCGTATACCTCCCCAATATCACTATGCGCCTCGTCCGCAACTTCACTCCCCCAGGGCAGCCTTACAACCCCTACGAAGCTACATTCCGCATCCCTCAGTCTATCACCAAAACCGACATTCGATCACTACTCCTTGCCATATATGGCGTCCGCACGACTTACATCCGTACCGATAACTACATCTCTCCTTGGTTCCGGACCCTCCAGGGCAAAAAGCGTAGGCCGTACAAGACATACAAGCGTGCCGTCGTTGGTCTAGTCGAGCCATTTTACTATCCTCAAAGGCTCGAGGACATGGAGCCTGAAGCTAGGAAAGAACGAGAAGAATGGATAGAGAAGAACTTCGCCATTCAAGACACCCGCAACAAGCAGAAGGAAGAGCTGCTTCGCATGACCAAGGGCCAGGGCAGGATGTCCTGGAAGTTCAATGCTCCTTATGCTACTAAGAGATCGCATATCATCCGCCTCATCTCGGAACGCCGGGAGGCTCGCGAGTTGTTGGTTTCCGACTTCGCTAATGCAATGCAACATACCAGACGCACAGACGAGAAAGTTACGTATCAGTCATTAAAAGACATGGTCATGCCAAAGAAGAATGCCTCAGCACCGCCTCAAGATTCAACAGAAAACCAGAGTGCGCCGAATGTCGAGTAGAAGCTGCCTCTAGAATACCTTGATAATCCTATACTAATTGCACGGCTACTGCGTATTTTCATGGAACTTACTGAGTTATGATTGATGTCTGCCCGAAATGCAGGTAAAAGCACTGTTGTGAAAGGGACATGTGCTAGAGGGAAGCGCCTAGTATATATATATACGCCCCCTTGACAAACATGCTTCAATGCATAATGCATAAACTGTGAGGGTGATTTCGGTTAATGCTCTTTATTCCAAACATCCATCGTCTGTCTTACCCCCCTTTACCCCAGAGCAACTTCTAGCAGCAAACGTTGTACAAATGCCTTCCGGTACACAAGTTGCAGTTACTTCATATTTCTGGTTACCTCCCTGTTCGCATTTTCAGTCGCGGAAGTCCTCCACACACTATTTTAGGGAACCCCGGACGAAGTTGGTTCACCGCTAGCGCTCAACGTTCAACAACTCGAAGCTGCTGAGCCCCTGTTTCGCAATCGGACCCTTTCGTAGACGTTCAAGGATGTCCTTTTCATTCCGTCGGCGAGGACATAGTATCTACTCTCCTCAAGACGTCAGAAATTGATACACGGTCATCGTAAACCCCAGGACTCCCCGGAAGCAAATTAATACTGAGGCATCCAATGGCGTTGCGACGACGCGCCTCCACGTGACCGCGCGTCTGATCGTTTATCGTCTCCGGACTCCGTCTCCGTCGTCCGATTCATTTATTAAGCCTTTAAGCAGATCAGAAGCTCCTTTTTCCCTTTCCTTTCCATGTACTACGATTCAACTCCATATACGCCCCCTTCCTCGCCGCCTTCACCCTCTTCTTCCCACTTCCAAGACTCGTCATCGCCCCCCTCTTCTCCTGGGCACGATGATCCGCGCTCGTCCGACGACGACTGGGCAGACGTGCGGGATTCATCCAGCTCGTCTCCCCAGTTGTTTACAGCGCGTATAGACCCAATTTCTGGTGCATATCGGTCGGGACGCGTGAACAAGCGGAATAATGCGTATTCCCCTCTGCACACGCCCCATAAAAGGACACGATACAGGAGTCGCAGTCCGCAGCTTACTTTGAGCGAAGATGACGTGTTTGGGCTGGGAGTGTCAAGGCTTTCGTTCGAGAAGTTGGATAAACAGCGTCAGAAAGACCTTTGGGATACGGCGGTGGAGAGGATATTCCATGGCGGTGAACCGCATATTGACTTGAGGTGAGTTGTTTGCTGACCTATTACGGCATAGTGCTGATTTTTAAACAGCGATCAGTGTCTCGAAGAGGTGTCTGCAGAAGCTATAAGAGACTTGACGAAATTTGTGTTGTTGCCTGAGAAGACTGAGCCTGTGGATGACATTCGCGCGGGATTTGCATCTCCAACACCAATAAATTCTTTAGCCGTTCGCACTGGGTTTTCACGTACCCATACGGCGCCTGCGTCTACTTTCTCGGGATTCGGACGCGTGGGACCTAATGGAAAGACCATGTCAAGTAACTCCATACTAGGAATGTCGAAGGATTCAATGAACATCTTTCTGGCCAACAACACTATCTCGAGGCTACCTGTAGAACTATGGAAGCTGAATAACTTGACGATCCTTTCTCTAAGTGAGTTGATCACTCATGGTGCTTCTTTACCTCTGAACTTGTGCCCTTTGATGACAGGAAATAACTGCATTTCTTTCATCCCCGGAGAAATAGCCCAACTAACGGAGCTGCGGACCTTAAATATCGCCAATAACAAGCTTCAGTTTATCCCATCCGAATTGTTGTCTATGAAAAAGCTTACCCAACTAACCCTATTCCCCAACCCTTTCCTCCCGGAGCCTCGGCCAAATCGCGAAGGCAAACTGGTCTCTGAAACAGTGCACAAGGGTTCTAAAGCCCCTCCGCTTACTGAGCTTTCCCTCCGAATACTCCTCTCGCGAGAATCCCCGAGCTCCGCCACGATTCTGCAAAAATACTACGAGCTACCACTGGTGACAGGGTCTGCCCCGGCGTTCCGTGACATATTCAACAACTGCGTGCCGGGATCCGTGTTGGTAGACGAAACTCCCAGGAAGAACGGGTGGAAGCTTTCTGACGATGCCCATGTAACGGGAATTGGAATATGCCCCAACCCGCACCATAAAGAGCGGAGTATATTTATTCACCACATGGAGGAGCGGTATACATGGGAGTCGTCGACTGTGTCTATCAGATCCCTCGGAGGGACGGCAGCAGTGCGGTGGCGGGGGTGTCTGCTCGGCTGTTTGGACTTCCTTGGACCCGGTCGCGAGGAAGAACGAACTAACGAGGCCCAGGCGCCTGTTGGTGATGATGGAATGGCGGTCGATCTGGAGGAGAGTGATGTTATACAGGCTGTTCGTTTCGAACCAGATGCTGAGCTTGACTTTGATGACTGAGGCGTAATTCTATGAAACACATGTACTTTTAGCGTGTACATTATACATTACTACTGTGTCTAATCTAAAGGCTTCCAGTGATAAGATAAGATAAAATGCGATGTTTTGACAGGATTAGTCATAGGATTGAGTACCGTTGCAGTTAGGCGAAGGGTGGCATTTGAAATACTCTTGGTCTTGTTGCAGCTCCTCTCCTCCTCACATATCATGATGGCCCTCATGCCTCCGATCCGGCCTGCCTATGCTCAAATAAGGCCTCCCACTCCCCCTTGTATCGGCTGTGCCTCTCCAGGCGACCTCGTCGCCCTCCAATGCCCTGACCAGCTGGGCTGTAGCAGCTCCGACCAGCTTACTGCGCAGTGCACCGACCAGTGCGTCGTCATAGCCTGCAGCGACCCGGACCACACCGATATGGTCTGCGGACAAGCAGGCGCCCACGCGCAGTGCGACTTTGTCTGTGACGAAACAGCGGACTGCCTCGACTGCCACGGCCTCGATGCATTCGTGAGTGCTGTTTCGAACCGATGTTAAGAGTCTTTCTGACTGGACCATATCGACAGCTACAATGCTGCGAAGAATACCGGACATATGGTGCTGATTCGACCCGTCGTGGACAACCATCCTCGGGGTCGGTCCCGTCGACGGGCGCATCTCTTCCCTCTGCGTGGGAAACGGCGTTCGCGGACTGGTGCGCGGCGTGTGCGGGGATGGACAGTGCAACTACAGCGGCGAAGGGCGCTGAGAAAACTGGCGAGGACAGCGTGCATGATGCATCTTTCCAGGCGGGTACTAGCCAACACCTGTTCGCAGGGTCCGCATTCCCTAGCCACGAAGCGGCCCCTCCAAGCCCGTCTACGGCCGACTGCGTATGCATGTGGGCGGGCTGCACGGCAAAATTTGCTTCCCTGTCCGAACTTGTAGGCCATGTGAACCTGGTGCATCTAATGGGCACTTCTTCTCCAGGGGGCAGTCAGACACCAGTGTCGTCAGAGAGCAGTAGCAGCCCGGATCTCTCGTTTGCCTGTCAATGGGACAACTGTGGCAGCTCGTATTACTCATCCTCCAACTCGTTCGAACTACTCGCACACCATCTTCTTAATGATCATCTTCACGCAGATCCTGTCCAATTTTCCCCTCACCCTAAAAATAATTATCTCACGCACGAACAGTCCCATATGCGCCAACAACCACAAGCCCATCAACCCCAGGCAACTTATAGGACTGATACCTATGAACAGCAGATCGAGCAGTTTCACCACAGGCAGCACCAGCATGAATATCAGCAGCAAGCATCACAATACCAGCACCAAAATCAACACCATCAGCACCATCACCATATCCAGCAGCAGCAGCAGCACCAACACCAGCAGTCGAACCTCGAGCACGAGCACCCCCAGCAGCAGAGCACAGAAGATGAACCTCCTAGCGAGGAGGAAGTGCGAGTTGGACAAATATACGCACAACAAATGCACGCGGTCCTCACTGGAACCGCTAGTATTGTTGATTTCGTCTCACTCCCTGACCCCTGCCCCGCTCCACCGCCTCCACTATCTACATCCTCGTCACCCTCACAATCTGATATGTCCGCCCGTACCGACCCTTACCAACCACTCACTCAAAGTACATCGACGGCCAACCACAACTGCGGCGGCGCGCATGAATGTTTATGGAAGGACTGTGGACTCTCGTTCCACTCGTGCGACGCTTTGACGACCCATATTAATGATGCACATATTGGCAGCGGGAAGGCGCACTATGAGTGCTTCTGGGAGCAATGCACGCGGAACGGGACACATGGATTCCAGAGCAAACAAAAAATCTCGCGGCATGTACAGGTACGTACGATCCTCTCACTGCCTGCTCGGAGGCTGAATGTTAGCTTTCAGTCGCATACGGGGCATAGGCCGTTCCAGTGCTCCATTTGTCATCAGAACTTTTCAGAAGCGGCTACACTGCAGCAGCATATCCGACGTCATACCCAAGAAAGTGAGCTTCTCTGATTCAAAAATATCAGGTCTATAAATACAAGGAATATACACTCACCATTTATGGCAGAACCTTATGTTTGTGATTACCCGGGTTGCGGGAAATCATTCGCTATTACTGGCGCTCTAACTATTCACAAAAGAACACACAACGGGGACAAACCCTTTAAGTGTAGTTACTGTGATAGGTATGTAGAGCCCGTACCCATGCAGCTGACACTAATGCATTTCCTGCAGAGGTTTCGCCGAATCCTCAAATCTTTCGAAGCATGTAAGCGTATCCACTTGGCTCCTAAAAGCTGTAACTAATGTTTTTATCGATGAAGCTTCGAACGCATACTGGTGCTAGACCATATATCTGCTCGGAGCCTGGGTGCGGTAAGGCGTTCGCGCGCCCGGATCAACTCAATCGACATAAGGGTGTACATAGAAAACAAATTCGTGGGGTTAATAGCCAGTCATCATAGGAATAAATTACCTTCATATCTGCTTTGCGAGAACTATTCGCGCACGTTCATTATGCTGTTAAGCTATGCATATCGTCGTACATTCCATTTTGTAGAGATAATCAAACCATCTATGTATTACTAGTATGTATGTAGCTTTGGATACTGTAGTGTTATGTGACGCAGGCATGTATATTCCAGTTATATATTCTCCAGTAAATCGCCAGTAAATGTCAGTAGTTAGATAATTAGCACCCAAAAATTCGAACGTCCCTCCACTGGTCCAGTATACTCTCATCATCCAACGCACAGCGGTCGCGGTCATACCGAAATGCGTCAAACACAAACCCCAACGCCGTCCCACGCACGACGCGCGGTACACCCATACGCTGCAGGTCCATGGACCCGTCGCGCCTAAGACACCGGCGCACCTTGGCAGCATCGTACTCAGGCACGATCGCGCCATGCACAACCACCGCGTCGCGCGGCAGCGCACGCGACGCGCCCCTTATGCACACGCGCAGCCAGCCGTCCTTGTCCACCGCGTGCCGCAGGTGACGGTTCGCCTGCAGGAACTCGCCGAGGTCGGCCTGCTGCCGCGAGCGTGCGTGCGCGGTGTCCGGCGCGCACTGCGCGAACGAGACATGTTCGAGCTTGGCGACGCGCGCGTCGGCGTGCAGCCAGCGGCCGCCCGCGAGGCCGAGCTCTTCAGCGACCCAAGGCGCAGTGCGAGGGGATATTTCGTACTCCAGTTGGAGGTGGACGATGTCGACGGTCTGCGTGAGTATTGAATAGGTGAAATGATACGTTACGGAGAGCGTCCGCAGGTTGGGGAGGTATGGGACTTGACGGAAGGTATCCAGGAGGCAGCGCGCGCTTAACTTGTGTAGTTTCGCTTCGTCTAGGAGCTTGGGACTCGTTATTTGCTGAGTTATGGTGGTGCACAGCCGACTTCGGGATAACTCGAGTGGTGGTCGAGTCGAAATGTTAATTAGGGGAGGATCGTCAAGAAGCCAGCGCTTGCAGACATGTCTGAGGTCGGTCAAGGAGTCGACATAGATATTCTTGAGGAATATGCCAATGAAAACAGCGTGCCACTGGGGAGAAACAAGCAGCATAGAACAGCGGAACGCTCGCCTTTCTGCAGGCTCCATCTCGGATAGCCACGCATAGCTGAGTATCTCTTCCCATAACTCGCAGGGTAAAAGGCAGCAGGAACTTTCTTTCATGCCCGTAGTCTCATCTGCCAGTCGACTTTCAACTGAGGCCAGTGGATCGAACTTGAACGTCGTCGTGCTGGGTCCCATTTGTAAAATTAGTTCTACTGTTTTAGATTGTCGAAATCAGGGAAATCCGAGTTGGGGAAGGGCACAGAGCATTTAAATGGGCACAGAAATAGTGGGTGGTGTGGGCGACAGTGTGTGCAGCGCATGAGTCAACATAGGCGCTTTAACGGGATAAAACTGGGGCCACAGTGGCCCCTTGTCTTGAAATTTCAAAGCCGATCAGTACTAACCCCAAATTAGGCGGTTTGTCTCAATAATGACGACGACCGGAGCCGTAGCATTTGTGTGTGCATTTGTGTGTATGACTCCCATGAAAGTTAATCTATTCAAACAAAACAGGAATTATCATTCAACAAGAGAAATATCGACGTTCTTAGTGACAGGCCGTGCAAAACGTACATAAAAGAAAAATCCTCCAAAGACCCGCAACCCAAATAGGGAGGTCTTGACTGTTGCTTGACTGTCTAATATCCAAGTCCGTAAAGGTCTATATGTGCTGTAAAGTCTGGAGCTTCAGACGATCTAGTTAGCGTCGGGGTTGCTCTCTGTGACGGACTCGTTGAGATCCGGTTGCGCTGAGAAGAAAGCCCCGTTGTCCGCCTGGTCTTAATGACTTTGCCTAAGCAGAGAAAGACACAGAAGTTAGAGATACCCTAGCATAAACAGTCAGAACAAAAGTAGATACCCTTTTGCTTTAAATCGTCGTATGCCTTGACACGAAGCTTGTCATATGCAGGGTCAACAGAAATGCCCTCGTCAATGGCCACGAAGTCAATGCTTTTTTCTTTCAAGAACTCAGCAGTGACCTCCCAAGGCGCGTCTCTCAGAACCTCGTCTACCCAGCGACAGTGTCTCACGAGCTCCAGCCGCTCGACATCAGGCCAAGCGGCCGGCGCGTTATGCTGCTGTAAGAGGTTGTCTGAAAACACACCAACAATGAGGTATACGGACGGAAACGCGAGCTTTGCCTGGCGCAGTTGAAGCGCAGCCCTATAAACAGAAGCAGAAACAGCACAAGTGGGTCCCCATCGTTAATTAACAGCAGCCCGAAAAACAAAAATAGACACCACACCGAACATCGAACATGTTGAAGGGACCATCAACATAGACGGTTACTCTCCTATTCTCGTATTTGTTCCCCGGAGCGAGGTTGAGACCCCTGCGCACGAACGCCTGAACGTCCGTCGCGCTCCAGCGCGTTGTCTCAAAGTTGTCTTGCGCGTCGTCAAACGCGGGCAGCTCGTGGACCGCACAGACAGTCTTGTCTAGGATGGCGCTATTTTCGAGGGACGCGGTGCCGGGGTTGGAAATGACGTCGTAGTCGTCGTCGCTCAGGACACTGGAGGGACCCATGGTGCGTCTCGTAAAGCTGGTGGGCGGTAGCAGCTGGCGGTTTCAGCGAAAGAGAGCAAAGGCAGGGTGTGCAGACAACCGTGGCACTGGCATAGCGTCGTTGCACGGCCGATACCGTACACGAGGCAGCGGTCCTGAATGAGGCGTGAGATCGCTTATGGTGCGATGCTTTTTCTAACTCACTGTGCCACTTTGAGTAGTTATTTCCGCAGCACTCAGCTCGCATGTTTGCTAATATCTGGCGGAGAGCCGTCAGACTCCGACCCGACTCGCGGTCTGGATCTCATATATCCACTCGCGGTACCAAGTTATTATATGTCGTGAAATCACTCAAGCCTCATTTCCAAGTATTGGATGTCAAAGAGACACCGGCAGGTTACAAAAGGGGTATTTCCCAATGGCGGGGAGCATGTATAAACTCATGGGGCGGTGAAGTAAGAATAGTGGTAAAGTACGTAGACTTATTGCTATTACGAAGCTCGTAGTTCTACAATATATACGAATGACAACAATTATTTGGGTGTGATATACGGAATGACATGGGGAGCCGCTGGAAATACATATTGAAGGCGTAACGGAAGCATAGCTGAACAATGAGTCGTCGTAGGGCGTCATGATGCGTACATATAGCAGAGAGACAAAGCATGATAAATAGCAAAAGCAATGAAGGGGCAGCGCTGGAGGGCCGTAAAGGAGCTAATAGCAGAGTCGATTATGATGTCCGAGCCAAACTGAAGATTGCGCGGAAGTAGTGGTGCATCCATGCATGGCCCTTGACTATGGCGCCGACAACGCCGTCAGGCCTGACGATGATTATCCCGCATACGCCTGTCGGGCAATACGCAGCCGCGGCATGCCCTCCCCGATCTTCCACAACAAAGGTAGCCCCAGGGAAGGTCGCAGGCGTCGACGACCGTCGCGATGGTACCACGACCACAGTCCGGATGAGATCCTCGGGGTAGTGTCGCAATCCTGTGATAACATCGTTCGCATTGACGACGTCCGCGAACACGATGACGGTGTGATGTGCAGGTCCGAATATTTGAAACAGTTGACAGGTTTGCTTCGCAAGCTCGGGCGGGAATTCTATAGCAAGTCCAGAAGCATCTGGAGCCCTATCGCCCGCCCGCAGCCTTCCGTCCGAGTTTTCGCCATACGAGTCGAACTTGTCCTCCTCCGAGTCTTCGTCTTCCGGGTATTCAAACTGTTCCAGGTAAGCATCTTCGATAGCTTCGCGGTCAGCTTCGATCTTTTTGCGCTCGTCCAGAACAATGGAACTCCATCGGTAGTTGACGCCAAGTTGCCATAAACTATTTGATGATTGTGCAGCAGGCTCCTCGTTGTCAAGCGTTTTCTTGAGCAGCTTGGTCGTCTGCGCAATCATCTCAGCAATAACCGGGATGCGCTCTTCCGTAAAAGTCTCGAGGAGGGACGGGGGAGCTATGCCTTTCACCACTAAAGCTAACTTCCAGCCAAGGTTGAATGAATCCTGAATGCCAGTGTTCATGCCCTGAATTATGGTATCAGTATATCCTTAAATTTCAATCAATTAATATCGCACCTGGCCGCCCGTGGGGCTATGGACATGCCCAGCGTCTATATTGATAAGATAAACATAGGTATTGCGGTATAGTGGACTCGGAAGACGTACCACCGGTGATATATACCCTCCCATATCCAAAACGATCGACCATTCGAATATTGGGCCTGAGATGCGAAGGGCCGCAGAATCAGACTCTGAAAAATGTCAACGAGGTACACACAAAGCCTCACGTGTATTGGGACATCCAAGGGATGTCCATGAACTTGAGATCTGTTCGTTTGCCCGTATTCTCATAAAAACATTGCTTGATAGCAGTTTCGTTCTGGGCAATTTTTGAATGGTTGACGTTCCTGCCGCCAATAACGAAGTTGAATAGTCGGGGGCTCTCTGTCCCTCGCAAGCTGACCCTGTTACAGAGATGAATGGTATGGTTAGAGCTAAACGTGGACAGACGAAATTTGAAAACTTGCAATACATCCGAAGCATCACCCCACATATGCCAGTGCTGTGCGAAGTCAATTAGAGACTGATATGAGGATAGACTTTGAAGAATGAAAGTCGGCGTACCTTCTGCGATAAACCATCAACGCATATATCGCCCACGATGAAATTCTCTACGTTCCGGGTCTCGCCTAGAAATGACAATCCCAGCTGATTACGCACAACGCCGCGCGCTCCGTCGGCCCCAATCATGTAGTCGAAGGTAGTTTCCTCAATCTCCCCGCTGTCCATATCCTGCGACATCCCTCGTTTGATAAGGGTGGCAGTAACATTGCTCTCTGTCTGGTTGAACGACTTGAGTTCAGTGCCCAGTTCAACTGAGCATCCAAATTCGGCGAGCGCGTTGTGGAATATCTTTTCCAGCTTGTCCTGCCCCAGCATAACTGGGTTCAGCTTTGAGACGTTAATACCCAAAGCCGATGGGATGGGGAATATAGTGACATACGTATGGGTGACTGGGCGTAGGGTTACGAATGGGAGACATTTCGAATTCATGAGCGATATCGGTGCCCCCGGGCATTTTGTAGAGGCGAACGGGTGGGGTCAGGATAGCACGATTCATGACGTCTTCTATAATCCTCAACGAAGTGAAGAGCTCTAACGACCTCGGCTAGCGATGACTCCCTTCAGTCCTCCGCCCTGTCCATGTAGAAAGCGATTGAAGGCGCACCATGATACCCGCCCCCCGCTGTCCCAACCTCGGTAGTGAATTTTTTTCAATGATGCGGATCGGCACCCCATTGTGCAGCAGGGCCAAAGCCAGAACCAGACCAGATGGCCCTCCCCCAACCTGGCAGGATTAAGTAAGCGCAGACACTCTATGATAAGGGAGGCAGACGCACAATGAGCACTTTTGGTGGAGGATTGGCAGGAGAGTCCATGGTAGATAACGAAGAGGCGGGTAAAGGGAGCAGGCTCAGTCAGACAACCTGGTGGTTAAAATAATATTGGCATTGTATTTGATCTTCTTCGTAGCCACAAAATAATGCGCACGAAGAGCACCGGTCTGGGCTTGGCGTTTATTTTTACAAGAACAATGTCTCTGCAATAGACACCGAGGATACATACCATCAACTGATCTGCGTGGCTTTCACGACTGGTAGGAGACACGTTCCGGCGATCGTCCCAGGGTCTGTCGGGAGCGTACATAGAGATGTTGGCATGACGCAGCGCGCATATACGGCGGTTATTCGTAAAAGAACTGAACGCGCCGCTCTGGCGCATCCGCTGCTATCTTGCCATGGACCCGGAGACTCTCGCTGTGGGACGGGAGGAACCCGGGACGCTGGAGCCCCTGCCCAGATAGCAGGACTCTGAGTCCCGGAAAACTATTTCTGACAAGGTGAGCCGCCGCAAGCCGACCATGCAAGAAGGTTTGATATGTACGGTCATTCAACCGCGCAGCTTTCAATTTGGCAAGACGGCGTCCGGTTATTGGTCAGTTGCGAGGCATTGGCGAGTCTGGGACGGGCCCTCTATGCGTCAAGGCTACATTTGGACCGCGTAGTGCCTGCTGCGTGCGATTTGGCTGCCCAGCAGAGATAGTATATGACAATATCGGAGTATGTACATATGTCCTGCAGCGTGCTCGCTGCGTGGCGGCAGGAGCGGCACAGGAGGAGTACAGGAGGTCGTGGGGACATGTTAAGGCAGAAGTCTTTCCCCTGAGTCTGGACTCGCCCGCTACGGCGCTCGGTCCGACATGCTTACCGGTCCAATCTGTCGGAGTCCCGGAGTACACAATGACTTCAAGTATGTCACCACCGATTGAACAATAAAGAAAACAGTTTCTTATTTTAAAACATATACCTACATGGCGGAAGGTACCTGGAAAGGAGGCAGGGGCTGAACAAGCTGAGAATTCCGTTATTCATATTCTAATAGCTCCTTTCCATAAGAAATTCCCGGGATGCTCGCCGTCGGGTGGATACTTCGGAAGAACCGACATGGGATAAGTACGCATGGAAGTGGGAAAATGCAATCACTCAGCATGCGAAAACGTCTTTTTTGTCGGTATGTACTTGATTAATCGGCTTCTTTGTTATTGCAGATCTGTGGACGCAAAGCTTGCCCGTTGGTCGGTGGAGTGCAACGCTCGACTTCAAATTCCATAACCTCTGAGTTTGTGGACATTCAATATATTTGCAAGTTAGCTAGGGTCGTTCGAATACGAGAGGAAAACGAGTGTCGAGTGCTTGTACCAGCCAGGTTGCGGCTCTTCCGCTATAAAAGATTAAAAAACAAATTCGGAGTACGTACTACGCACTCGAATCCGATATGAGTCACGTTACATCTCGTTACCCTTGCGTTACCCCCATGCGCAGCATAAAATCAAATAGGAAATATTTATAAAATACATCCGTAGCCACGTTCAGGACGTTGCGCGCTTAACAAGCGCGCGTGGCGTCACTATGTACGCCGACCGCACGGAAACACCCGGCGTTGATGCGTATATTTGGTACTTATCAACTGATAGCAACTCAAGTATTTCTAATGGACTTCGGGAGACTCCTCAGTAGCGTCAGGTGGGCCTCCTAAGCACAATGCGAGGCTTTTTATTTATTTTGACTATGTAGTAGTAAACCATGTTGTGGAACGCGCAAACGTCTGACAGAAGCCGATAGAATAATTATGAGACAGGCAAGTCGGTTATTGCATAGCAAACTGAAAAGTTATTGACTGCATTCGAAGTAATGAACCAAGATACTTTCTGTTATAGTGTTGTGGTTGCAAGTCCCGCCGGCCGGTCGCCGGCATCGGTGAAGGGCCAAGTTTAAACTCCGCGTAATTGTACTTGTTCTTGACGGCCATGTCCCTCACCTTTCTTCTCATCAATGACTCATACTCTATCGCTGAATCTTTGCTTTCTTCCCTCTCTCTTACAAAATAATACTGCTGGTCTACTCCGTGATTACCCAAGCCCTTATTCATGCGAAGCCACACACAGAGACTCCAAAATACCACTGCTGCACTTCTTCCAGGCCCATCGCGTTCGGTAGACCATTATAAGTTGGATGACCATCGCATGTCCAGTCTCCAGATCGACGGCCTTTGTCTTTTCCAATCTCCGAAACCCGCGTGCACCTTTGGCTGATCGCTCGACCTTCAATCTAACTCGTCTGTTTCTTCATATTGACAAACGAATTTCTACTTTTCCTGTTAAACACCGCTCAATCTAGTCCCTTCAACCTCCGCTTCTCTGTAGGTTTCTTGCCCTAGCGTGACTCTGCGTTAAACAAGAGAGGTACAAATCTGGAAGCCGTGCAAATCGAGAGGATGGGATTCACGTTACGGTGAGCCGCAAGATTGGAAAGAGATCGACTGGCTGGGAGAGCTGTATGATGTACTCGAAAGCGATATAAAAGTATGAAATCGACGAAATTCTGGGAATGCCAGATCGACCCAAAAATGACAGGCTGCTTGCATTGTGGCTCACCAAAATCCAGAAAGCTTCAGCCGTTGCAAGCTCGTCTATGCTCTCTCTCCCTGACGAAGGGCTTGTTGAATATCATGTGTTCATGGACTTCCGGTGCTAACACGTACATACAAAGCTTACCATCATGATGTATCCTAAATTAGACCTTGCATCAGCAAACCGTGATTTTTGCCATAGCGTGCCATAGCATGCATGGTAGATCTATATTTGGCTGTAGCGTCTTATAGAGAGTATAGTATTGACAGGGCCTGCATAGTTCTCCATAGTGCTTGTCAGCGCTTATTAGGCTTATTAACCGTATTATATAGCATGATATAGCAAGGAGTTTGTTACAAGTAATCTATAATACATGATCAGATTGGTATGTACTAGCTGTACGGTATAGTGTTGGTATAGTGTCCCGTGAAGCCTATATGAGTAGGTTGGCTTGAGTTCTTGAATCGAACGGATTGTTCTCACCTTCTTCTACACCGGAAACAAAAGCCTGGCGGTACTGTTTCCCGAAGACTTTCAGCACTCTGTTCCGGACCATGCTGTTGCTCTTGTTCTAACTACAGTACGCATCTACACACACACCAAATGCTACCCATTCGGTTTCCATTTCTCACGTACTGCATAGATTCATCACTGTCTTTCGGAATGGACTCAGTATGTGTTTGAACCACAAAACCTCGAAATGCGCGGCAAAGAATACAGAAAAGTGTTCTTAAGTTTAATGGATGCAATCGATAGCATCAAAGCTGATAATTATCATTGTGGCAAGTATGAGGCCAACAAAATCAGATGGGCTCGTAAAGGAATGTAAGTGATGATATTGATGCAAGTCTTTTCCCGAAAATGATTGATAATAATGGCAATGTAGGGAAAGACTCCGTGGCAACAAGAATTCCAAAGACGGAAGTGAGAGAGTGGTAGTACGAATTGTCCTCGACTAATTCCGACTATGCACTTGAATTCAGCACAAACAGTACCTGTCAGCTCTGCTCTCCGTTTATCTAACTCATATTATACCATAGTGTTACTCCTGTAGTATCGTTCCCTGTTTAATACAATTGTAGTTATTTTTGACATATGTTGGATATATGCCGGACATTGACCCGACATTTACATTAGTCAGCTTGCTCAATAGGGTATCTTTCACTAATTAGAAGCGACGTCCCATTGGCAGAACATGTTTCTCTCGCATGTATACATACTGCTGACTAGAATGTCACGGAAATTTCATAGTACTTCATAGAGACCATAGAGTGATATATAGCACTCCAGAGCAATATATAGCCATCAAACTGAAATAAGGATTTTATGACATGCTGTGCGGTGCTATAAACAGGGTACCCCATGCTATCATTCTATGCTGCTACACAGTGCTACAAAACACTGTATTGCCAACCCACGGTTTGCTGATGTGACCAGAATACACACATTCTTCCCTCGCACGCCCGAGCCCAGGCGCTTTGTGTCCATTCCCACACCAGGATGGCCGGTTAGTCGATCTGTTTGGACGACCCCTTGCACCTGCAACACCAGCAGTGTGCCGTACACCCCCTTTCCAGGCCCCTATCTCAGCAACAGTGACGAGCTGTTTCTAACAGGTTATGAGCCCTGGACCTTCTCTGCTTCCTTCTTTTCTTTTTCTAGCCATTCTCTCATGATGTCAAGTCTATGTTTGGAGCCTGGGATCTTGCCACATCACACCCAGCATCAGCAAATCCAACCATTTTCTCATAGCATGTCATAATAATACCACATGATCTCATAGAACGGCATAGTAATACCATACAATGTCATAGCATGTTATAGTAATTAGACTAGGCTTATAATGGCCCATAGTCACGTAGCACTATATAGTATAATTATTATCGTTATATAGCATGTTGTAGTACTCTATAATAGGCTCTGCAAGTCATGCCATAAATACTAATCTAATAACGACTATAGTTATAGCTTCAGCAGTTTTCAAAGTTCGTAGATCTTGTTATGTCTTTGGCTCATCTTTATATCTTTCCAGGCTTTCGAACCGCTATATACTAAGTTAAATAAAGTATACTGTGTGTAGATATAATGATATCGACATATCGTACAAGTTACAACCAGCAGTAAGCCAAATTTCATGTATGCTAACTTATTAAAAAATGCGACCAGCAAGAATTGAACCCCGAGCCTCAAGGGACTTATATAGTAGAAGGCCGTAATAAACCACCTAGGCCATACCACAATTTATTTTGATTGAACTAAAGAATACATATACCGCTTTTTCTCGGCTATTTCCGAAGGCTGTGTCAAGGCTGTGTTATGGATATTTCTTGCCACGTCGCAGCCGTTCCCTCTTCATCCACTACCACCACCATGCCGAATTCCCCTTCACTCTCCCCCATAGTGCAACCACCCTAACAACGTTGACGACACCAATGACGCCAATGACAAGATGATGATGAAGCTGCAGGGAGCAGGGAACAGGCACGAAAAGGGGTGAAGCATAGGTGAGTAACCGAATCCCCCAATCTCTCCATGCAGGTCCCACTGCCTCGTATGTCCCAACCACCCCATGACCCTGCCACATTGAAAAACGACTACCACGAGACCCATGCCATGCCATATACGACCCCACTGCGTCACGAAACAGCCCCTGTCTAGCCCGTGCTCTTAATGTACTTACATATATATATATAAGTTTAATATTATGTTGTTTGTAATAGACGTAAAGTGTGAATAAGTAATAAACAATATTATAGCCCTTGATCTACCTAAATGCCGCTCGAATTTAAGTACTGGTACTGTACTATGTAATTCTACAGAGTGTTATATAATACTACATAATGTAGCCGAGTTACTATGTAGATATGAGCCTATGCTATGCCGTGCTAAATAGATAAGAACCCTTACTATGGTGCTATGGTATTATATAATGCTAGTAGGTACTATATAGTAAGTCCCAGATTTGCTGATGAGTAACCTCCAATTCTTGCCACATCATCACTCTCCTTTCCTCTCCCCACTTCACCACAACACTCAGGCAACTCATTACTGTCAACAAACTCATTCCAAGCCTCACCATGTCATCCCTAGGCATTCCCTCAGCCCTCCTTGCCCTCCTCAGTGAGATGAAGCTCTCTGACTCCAACTGGACTGAATGGTCCTCCAATATGGAGATGTTTTTTGTGGGAGCTGATGCATCATGGGTGACCTCTGGGGCAGCAGTTGGAAAGGACCAGGAACAGAAGGACAAGGTCCTGGTGGCCTACATCTATGGAGCTATGGAGCCAGATCAACACTATTGCATCCAGGGGATCAAATCTGCTACTGAGGCCTGGTCTGCACTCAAGAAGCACTTTACCCGATCTACCATGGGCCGCCGCATTGCAGCCCGGGATGCCATTGACGCCATTCAGCATGATATCGCCCGCCCCATGGAGTTCTACATCCATGCTGTCACCGCTGCCTTCGACTCCCTCAAGAATCTTGGCGAGACTGTCTCTGACACTGCAATTGGTGACCACATCCTTCGTCATCTCCACTCCTCCTATCACCCTGTCCGCACCTCCATTCTCTCTCAAAGGGACGAACCTACCCTTGACACCATCAAAACCATCCTTCTTGGCTCAGCTAGCAGCGTTTCGGAGTATGTCAAAGCTGAACCAACCGACGTCGCACTAGCTACCCGATCTGGTGGGAGATTTGGTGGGGGATCTGGAGCCGAGGGTTCCAAACCGCGTCAAGAACCTGCAACTGACGGTTTTCAGGAAGGCAAGTTCACCTGGTGCAACAAGGACAACGGTAACAGCTGCCATCGTTGTGGACGTGATGGTCACATCTCCCGTCTTTGTGTTCGTGACATGCCTACAGCCATCAAGGATCTTGTTCTTCAAGGTGCTCGTAAGCAGGCAGTCCGACGTGCCTACAACGATTCCCAGGAGCAAGAATCAAGCTCAGACGATGACGAGTTTCACCATCATGCGCATTATGCTCAATCATCAGGCCGTCCTTTACTCGCCATTTAGCCTTCTTGCAGGACTTACCAGATTCGGTGGGAGCTTGGCAGCCCCTAGCATTGGTCCAAGTTAGTGTTGTTTTAGTCTGCTTGATGTGTTATCCTCTCCCTTTCTTTTCCTTTTCCCTGTTTTATCATTCTCTTCATGGTCCATTTCCACGGGTGGGAGTGTTGAATATCACGTGTTCATGGACTTCCGGTGCTAACACGTACATACAAAGCTTACCATCACGATGTATCCTAAATTAGACCTTGACCAGAATACACACATTCTTCCCTCGCATGCCCGAGCCCAGGCGCTTTGTGTCCATTCCCACACCAGGATGGCCGGTTAGTCGATCTGTTTGGACGACCCCTTGCACCTGCAACACCAGCAGTGTGCCGTACACCCCCTTTCCAGGCCCCTATCTCAGCAACAGTGACGAGCTGTTTCTAACAGGGCTAACGCCACCGCTATCAAGAACAAATTGTGGCTGAGGGGTCCGTCGATGAGCCCAAATATCTTTACGTTTTGAATTCAATTTGACATACATATGATTTGACGGCGGTGGCAGACAAAGAAGGCGAAGTTTACGAATCACTGCTTCATTGTGAATTTTTCATTGGGTATCCGACCTCAGAGGTTGGGCTGTATGGGGTGCAAGAAGGTACGTATGTATAACACAACTTGTGATTAATTTGCAAAGAGTACCTATTTGAATTACGAGTTCTGAACAAAGTGGCCCAATTATCAGTACAGTTATACACCGTCACGTGGGACAGGGAATTATGTTTTGCTTCCCATTGCCCGGTTTAACAATGAAAAGAGTTCAAACAAATTGTATTGCATTTCTTTATATCTTAACTAGCGTAAATACTGAAAAAATAGTCCTAATGTGTTGTCGTTGAGGCGGTACAAAGGCTTCTTTGACAAGGTCTGTTTTTGGCAAAAACCATCACGTGGGACAGACCTCTAAATGTGCTCGATGCGACATTGATTCTTGTCCAACTGTGTGTCCCCAGGTATGATTATGTGTTGGCATGAGTGCAATATGCATAAACTCCAATAATTTTGGATAATTTACATTACAAAGGCAGAGCAAAAAGCTTGCAAAAAGCACACTTTTAGATCATTTTCGGATAATTTTGGGCATACATGCTACAAAACATGATGTATTACCTTTATTTTGAGGTTCTGAGGTCAGTTTAGATTACCTAAACCATATGCAATTCCATTTGCAGGCAGTTTTACCAGACATTCTCAACACCGTGAGCCAACCATGAACAAGACCTATTTCAGCTGTCCTAAATTTAGATAATTTCACACAGTGTTTGGGCCATTAAGCCTCAAGTTTATTTACACTTCACCTATTGAGACATTTTTATGTTTATAGTAGGGAACCAGCTACAGAATGCACAGAAAATCAAGTAAATATGTTAAGATTTGAGTGCAGCAGAGCTGCTTTGTCCCGCGTGGTGGTGGTGTCCCACGTGACCGTGGATGACTGTACTTCGAGTTGAACTAATTGTCGCTCACATAAAAGTACTTGCCACTCCTGAAGCTTCGTTCGACAGACTCTGGATTGAATTCAAGAAATTTGATTACAAAAAACTGGCTAAACCTATATGCAATATGCAATACCGCATTTGACAGTAGTAGGACACGGAAAGGAATGACTAGACTATCTGGACGATAGTAGGGATTGTACATGTAAAACAGCAAGGGCACCTCGGACAGCGATGATAACTAACATGAAGAGCAAGATCAAAAACAAAAAAAAAGAGCTGGGTAGATGCATATGTATGAAAACAGCAAGCAAAATGGAAAGACGTAGGTGAATGAGTGACGGGTCGTGTATTCAGACATGGAGGCGAATGAGAAAGAACGTGGGGATCTGAAGGGGACAGAGCTTGCTGCGTGAATGAGTGTGTGAGACTGAGAGTGGACGTGCCGAGAATGCCTTGCACTAGCCATGGCGGATGTAGATGTACGGGATGAGCGGGGTTGGGATGTGATCAGAATACTTCAGGCGCTTCTGGTTCCGGACCTTCAGGCCCTCCGTTCCTGGCCTTCTCCAGCCTCAACGCCGCGAGGTTGTTTGATGACTTGGCGCCCCAGAGCGACCGGAGCGACTTGGGTGACTTGGGTGCGCCGTTGCCGCGGATGCGCAGAGACTGAGAGCGGGCGCCGCTGCGAGGGAATATAACGATCAGCTACCCCGCTCCCTGAAACTCAGACTGATATATTCTACTCACTCGGTCTTGGTTGGACTCGCAGGTGGGCTCCGCGGTGGCTCACCCGGCAGGCGGACGCGGCGTGGGGTGAAGACGATGTAGGACATATCGAATGGCAGTAGTCCCATTTTTGCAGAGGGCGGAGAGCAGTGTCAGTGAAAATTTAGTTTTACGGTGCTTTATGGCAGGATTTGACGGCCAAAAGTGCGGACCGGAGAGATAGTTGAGTTAGTGGTAAGAGAGAAAAGAGCAGGAGGTTGAAGAGCAAAGCAATGGAGTGGTCGTACAGCCCCCGCGTCGAACAAGGGATGGAAGAAGAAAAAAAGACGTAAAAAGCTAGTTGCTACCGAATTAGCTCCCATGCAACCAGTGCGGCCTTCGAGAACAATGATCCTGCGTCTAAAATAGCGCATGTGTGAATGTAACAAGTCAAAAAGGGTTGCGCTGATTGATTATTCCCAATTGCAGATTCGGAGATCCGGCAGGGGCTTCCGGCATTACGGCATCGCTCAAGCCGCGTTTGAGCCGTCTCTGGCATCGAACCCATGTGCTTGAGAAAGTAAGGTCAACGTCCTTCCTTACATTTCTTTTGGGTTTACACTCCATTCAGTTAAAGTGTCCAGTGAAGACGCGTGCTTTCTCCCCTTTTCCTTACCATTTCTTCAGATTTTTTGTACTTGCATCGGTTTCTCCGTGTTGTAACCACTGAGGCCTCCCCAATACACGCGAGTCAAACGTGAATCTCGTGTGATTCTGAGTGATTCGCTTCTCTCTTCCCATTCCGTCCCATTGATTGGCGCTCAGTCGCGTTCCAGCTTGCCAACACTATGCCGACGCTCCGATCTTTTTGCAATCTAACCGCCCCCCGCTGATTTGATGCCGGGGAAATCTTATCTGATACAATTGCAATGACATCCAAGTTTTCCCTTGACCCGAGTGTGCTTGAGACAGGCCATGACAGAGCGCCGAGTCTCCTGTGGTTGCATGTGCGTCGACATCAGTTGAGCTTAACTTTCAGATGTCGATGACTTTCCTTCTCCGGCGTTCTTCGCCTTTTTACTTCACCCGCCCTGCAAAAACCCCGGTTTCCTGCCTCTACTCACGAAAAATGTCATCTGCCGCCACTGATCTTCCTCCATCGTCCATCCCCATCTTCACCACAGTCGCTGCATATCGTCAATGGAGGAGCGAAGCCTTCCGCGACAGCAAGACCGTTGGGTTCGTGCCGACGATGGGTGCGCTGCATGACGGCCACCTTTCCCTCGGTATGCTCTGATCGAACGAACGAACGATGCGTCACCTCTTACCCCTACCCCCATCCAGTCCGGCGCTCCCTCGCGGAGAACGACCTCACCGTCGTCTCGATATTTGTCAACCCAGCGCAGTTCGCCCCGCACGAAGACCTCGCAACGTACCCCCGCACCCTGCCCCACGACCTCGCGCTGCTCGAGGCAGAGAAGATGACGGTCCCCACAGCAGCCTCGCGGGCCGTGCGCACGCCGTCCGCGCTGTTCCTGCCAGGTGTAAACGAGATGTACCCGTCCGGCATCGTGCAGGACGTCGCGGAGCAGAAGGGCACCTTCGTCGAGGTGAAAGGGTACGGGCACCAGATGGAGGGCACGTCCCGCCCCGCGTTCTTCCGCGGCGTCGCCACCGTTGTCACCAAACTGTTCAATGCCGTCCAGGTGCGTAGGCCCCACTTCCATCTCGTACCCCGCTGCTCACTTTGAAACCCTCGCCATCGCCATCGCCGCCCGCCCTGACTCCACCACTGTCGCTGTCGCACTAAACCAAACCCAGCCGACCAACGCGTACTTCGGGCAAAAGGACATCCAGCAGGCGCTGCTTCTGAAGCGGATGGCGCGCGACCTGCTGCTCTCACACCCCTCCCCCGAGCACCTGCACATCGTCCCGACCGCGCGCGACCCAGTAGACGGACTCGCGCTCTCATCGCGGAATGCGTATCTCACCCCGGCCGGGCGCACCGTCGCGCCTGCGCTCCGCCACGCTCTACTCGCCGCACAAGACACGTGGGCCACCGGGCGGACGAAGGCGGAGTGCATCGCACAGGCAAAGGAAGTGGTCGAGGCGCGGACGAAGGAGGCGCGCGAGGCGGGGTTGGACGTCGTGCTTAAGCTGGATTACATCGAGATGAACGACGCGGAGACGTTCGACGTGCTCGACCCCGCAGCGGCGCGCAAAATTGGGGACGAGCTCGTCATTCTCAGCGGTGCGCTGTATGTCGACAAGACGCGCCTGATTGATAATATCCTTCTGGGCGACGCCGGTGCCGTGGTGGGGTAGTGTGGCACTAATTAATACACTATAATTGTAGATGGCACGTTGCAAGCACGGTGGCATAAGTGTCTAAACATATGAACTGTACCTTGAAATTGCACGAGGGATAAAGTTTACGGTCTCGGGACGATATGATCAGAGACTCGAGCTAGGTATATATGGGCAGAGGCATCGAGACAAATAGATGGTCCAGGGAGCGCTATTAATACAAAGCGCAGCAACGAAAGACGGCTTGTGCAATATTTTATTACTAGCATGTCAGTTCCTCTCACCGTACCTGCTGTGCGAGGCCGGGCGTTCTTGAAACCAAACGAAGCGCATCCACGGTATAGTGCCATTTCTACCCGTTGCGGTAAATCATGGGTGCCCCGGAGATGGTGTCAGAGTCCATGGTGAAATGGATGATGCACTTTAAGTTCACTTGTCCTGAATCTAAATGGGATGGATCCAATTACCGGTTTCGAGTAGTGTTTTGAGTAAATGGTTTATGCGAAAGGATGGGAGATTGCGATTGCATAGCTACGATTTGCAGGCACTTCCTGTTATTTTGTAATAGGTGATGGGGGGATCAACGTTTCTCGAGCAGAAGTCTTTTGCGAAGCGCCGTATGTAGGTGTCATAAGAGCCAAACTTTCTTCGGAATTAATGCGGTACGATGACCCGTAGAAAAACGCCATTCACAGCAGAATGTTGGGTAGATTCGCCTCCCCGAGAAACAGCCTGTGAGAAAGTTTAAACAGTAACAGTATTTCAGGCATGGCCCAGAAGGTACCGAGGTCGAATTCCAGGAGCGGTTTTGGGTTTGGGGAGAGTACGGTCTAATTTCACTGGGATTCGCTACTATCCCCAGACCAAGTGCCATACGAGGAGATGTTGTTTGTGATGGAAGAGACCATCGCGGAAGACTGGGATGTGTCCAATCCAGATTCAATACTTTGGCAAGCGGTATTTACCGTCACCACGGCCCCCGTAATCTCTGTCAACGTGGGGGGAGGAGCGGAGGAGTAGGTCACAGACGCGGAATACCGCGTCAACCCGTGTTCTCTCTCCTCACACGACGATTCCGTCTCCGAGACTTCGAGGTCCTCGCCGCGGTGCGTGATGGCGTAGACGTACGTCATCACGACGAGCAGGTTGCATACGGTCAACGACACACCGGTCTATTAAACTGTTTGGTAAGTATCACCGTCCCTGGACAACCGAGGGAGGACAGTTGGGAATATTAATCAAGAGATGTACGTACCTCCAGGTAAGTTAGCTTGGCCTGTATCGTCGTGCGTGCAGGCTCCCAACTCGATGGCGCGAACTGGAAGACGGCACATGCGGTCGTGGCCGCTGTCGTCGCCGACCCTGCTGCAAAGGCCCCCAGAATGAGGCGGCGCTGCTTCCTGGGCAGGCGGACACCCCATAATTTGTATAGCGGCGTAATCACCAGAAGGGAGTCGGACAGGATGTTGGCTGGCGGTTACGTTCAATGGGTAGATTGAATATGAATATGAATAAATGAAAAGTTTGAATTGAATGAATGAAGGGACGGGTCGTGCACGAGAAAAAGAAAAGAAATCTCGTATTGTACGTACCGACTACGATGAACACCCTCAGGCGGGTGTTCCAGACGCACGCCGCATTAGGTCCGCTGACGAGTGCTGGCTGGTGCGCGCAGAGCGCGGAGGCTTGGACGATCACGGAGGAGCAGAGCGCGGCGGACATTGCGGCCATGCCAACGGCGAACATGCGCGTCGCCTCCCCCATGGGGAATATGCGCGCGATGGCCAGCGCCATGCTTATCCGTGTGAGCCTGCAAAACTTGAGAGTCAGCCAGGCTAGGCTGCAAGGCGTATGTACGGCAGGACACATACCACACTACGAGGAGAAAGAGCATCAGTCCCAGCCAGTACTGGGAGACCAGGGCAGAATGTGTCCGTAATACACTCCCTGAACGACGAGATATATCATATTGATTGGTGCACTGAGTGCGCTTTTCAAGGAGCTGCCTCACCATTGCCCGCGTACTTGAACCACAGCGCAGAGATGTAACCACAGTCAAGTATGGCTGCTAGAAAAGCCGTATAGTCGTCCCACCACAGGCGTCGCGTAGCAGTCCTGTAGTACACGCGAAATAGAGTAAGGCCGATGGCGGTGGTGTGAATCACGGTCAGTATCACTGGAATGGGCAAGGGATGAGCGAGGTCAGTGCTGCCGACAATGAGTGGGTCTGCACACCATTGAGCGCCAATTGAGTGCCGAAGCTAATAGTTAACATCTTGACAGCAACTGGGGATTCCTAAGTAAAAGCGAGAGGAGTGCGCAGTGCGGGGCCCACTGCGTCCAGGCAGGCGGGGAGACCTGGACTGGATGGAGCGGATATTCAGAAATCGGGAACCAAGGCGCCGTCGTTCTGCTACATATACAGAGTATTTTCGGCCATGTTTAAGTCATTTGGACCACGCTGCGCCCTCTGACGGTATTAGCATTCCGAAGTTCGCTTTGGTCACAAGTCATCTCGCCTATGTTCGTTACTTTCTCGGAAAAGCTAGTGATTTCCCAGCGTCGCTCTAAAATAATTAGGTGAGTATTTTTCGGCGAGGCGCCAGCAGTGGGAAGCGACTATGGTGCGTCTGAGGTGGAGGTTCTCTTGTGTCGAGTGGGTGACTTGTAGTTATTTGATCACCGTATGCTGGATGCAAGGCGACAGACCGTGAGCTCATGGGATAGACGCCTGGATTGGATATACGGAGTACGACTGCGTGATGCTATATTGAATGTGAAGATGGCAGGTTTGGCATTTCTTCTACCGCTTTGATCAGACGAAGAAGTCAAGAAGAGAGAGGCCCTGCCTTACCAGTCGCTGACGAGCATCGCTCGGATACTGCCGAACGCAATTACGTCCGAGTATAAATGCTCGCATCGAACGCTCCCGATTGTGGCACAATAAAAAATCTTTAGTTCATTTAGGTACAGATGTCAAGTGGACGTCGAATTTAATTACCAGAAGTTTGCGCTAATACAAAGAGTGTGCACGTTTCTCATTTCCATTGACAATCAAAACTTCGATCGCACGAGTCAGTGGGTAATATTGGTAAGTTTAACGAGCCACAAAACCATCATCTTTTGAACTTTTTCTCGTAATTGACCTATGAGGGGCCCTTATCTGCTGTAAGAGACAGAAATAAGTGATCAACTAAATATGAGACCTTGACTCCAGGAATGGATTTGCCTTGCCACGGCAACCAAAATGGCTTCGTGAAGAATCAGTTCGCAGTGAGAAGAACAACATTTATATAAAAAACATACTTAGAACATCTCATTGGCATAGATTCTGCAAGAAACAGAATACACAATCCTTTAGGTCAAATATTGGCTGAAATTGTGCGAGTAACTTCTCGTACTTGCACAGATTTTATATTGTAATACGGACCATCAAGTTTCTTGTGTGTTGCTCTTATGAGGTTTCTGAGCTGTTATTTAGAGAAGCGTCAAGTTCTCTTCCCTCTCAAGGATAATCCTGAACGAAAAGGGAAAAATGATTTCACTGTGCCTCACCTACTAGATAAGGCGCTCCCTCGCGTAAGGCACCATAAATTTTGCTCTTAGCAGTTGAGTGTTTGATCGCTTCACCAACATTGGTAGAGTAGTTACCGGACCCGATGTGAGAGTGTCCCGATTGTCTCTGCAGGCGATAACATGTATGTAGCATGTGCACAGAATTCGGTGCCGAGATGCGTGTACACGACTTGCCTGCGACTCACACACATACTGCCTTTATCCAGGACATATTTTTGGATTCATGTGTTTTCATCAATAACATATGTGGCTCCCTTCTCGAGGGTATTTACATGTTGAGGATTACACCTCCTTGAATAAATCAAAAAAGCTACTATTTTTGGGAATAATCAACAGGCTGTGAAGTTGTGACACATACGGTGTATCTTACTTGATGACATAAACTGGCTGTACTTACACTTGCAAGTACTTACCTGCCAATTACCTGACTCTGCTCTTCCCGTTAGCCGACAAGCCGTCTTGCGGAGTTTCAATACCGCGATCACGTTGAAGCGTGATGATTTCGAAGCTCTTTCTTTCCACATAGCGCATTAACGCGCGTCACATCTCGAGCCCATAACACGCAACCGCACCCATGTCGTACAAAGATCTTCCCGTGGAACTGGCATATAATATCATTGGCCGTATAATAGCCGAATACATTGACACGGCAATCGCCTCCCCGCCTAAACCATCCTACCTGCTGCCGCACTCTGATGAGGTCGTGAGCAAGGTTCAAGCATTACTTACCGCGGAACGGAAGAAGAACGGAACTTTCATACCAGTTACTATTGGCTCGGACAGGACGGAATGGACAGATATCACCCCGGAGGAGTTTAACAGCGCCCTTAAGAAACTGGAGACACTTGATACCCGGACATCGGACGCGGGCGAGGTCTCAGAGTCTGGCGAAGGTGGCGCAGGTGCTACTCGAGATGACACTATTGAGAATAGTGCTCAGGTCCCACCTGTTTCTGATGAAGATATCACGAACAGTGAAAACGCAATCGACAGCGACAGCGATGAAGAAGAAGAGGAAGAGGAAGAGGAAGAGGAACTCGACCGGGACCGCGTGACGACGCTCTTCAAAGAATGGGACCGTGACGAAAGCTCGGAGAAGCTCCCCAGAAGTGCTATCCAGCCTCTACTCGGTGTCAACAGAAGTACCCGTGCTGTTACGCTGAAGGTTGTCTACGATGCTCTTGGCCTTGACCCCGTGCAGAGCGATGAAAGGTGCGTCAGTGGCACATATAACAACCAATGAGTTAACGCGTTTTACATCCAGTATCAACTTGCGAATCAACCGCCTTCTTCACGATGCACGAAAACGATACCGCATCGTATGTACCAAGCCGTTCTGCTTATGGGACGACCTCCTCCCCGAATACAACACAAAGCCCGGGGCTGAAGCGCCCCTCATCAACATGTATCTTTTCGTTTCGCGCTATACCATCACTATGCATAGATTCAGGTCTATGCTATCTGTGAAGGGGTTGGAAGGACGCGCCTGTTTCAAGAGAACTATCGAGGACATAGGCACTCTAAAGCAAATGAGGTTCCCCTCCCCAATACTACTACCATACGTTTGCCGGCGAATAAAGATAGCATCCAAGCGATTTAAAATTGGTTAGTTTTGTCTTTAATTACTATAGGAGTTTATCTAACAGATATACTGTGCGTCCCGTAGCCTTGAAGTGCCTGCAACACTTTTGCGATCCGGATCTAGTCATTTCAGATGTCATGCTCGCATATGTCGTTCCGTTGCTCAATGGGGATATTACTAACCTTTCTGCAATATCAAGTTCAATTAATATTGAGGTAAGTGTTCATCGACGTATTTCCCTGCTTTACTAGAACTAAATTGCTGCAACTTAGAGTGAATGCCGCCTTCTGAAAGGATCCGTGGATAGGCTCTGTAAATTTGACGATGAAAATATGGACAGGCATTCATATGCAGAGCTTCCTGGAACAATAATCAAAGTAAAAATGCGCATATACTCAACAACTTCCCAGAGGCTGATTGATGTCTTTTGCTGCAGAGCTTCCCGATCTTATCTTCACTGGGCTTGCGTGCAATACTCATGGTTAATGAAGTCCCTGGATTGAAGGATATGGAGGATATAAAATACTGTGCAAAGAAAGCGGAAGAGCTGCTTCGACGTTGGCAGCACCGTTATGACAAGTGCAAGACGGACTATGTCGTCTTAACACTCTCTTCATAGGCAAAAACCAAAAACGGATAAATGATATGTATTGTTGGTATCATTCATTTTTACAAAAGTTACTTATCTAACGTTATCTCGTTTTCTCTAGGTTTTGCTCTCCTTCTGATTCACAAGATACTTATAGAAGAAGCACACACTGGACGTGCGTGTAATGCATGTGGTAATCTTCTCTACTTTCGTCTACCCTCGCTCACTTTACGATATAAATGCGGATTGACGCTAGACCCCAAAAGTCTCTATGGTGTCATTAGAGCTCAGGATAATGTATCCTGTATGTATAGCAGACCTTTGCAGTCACGGGTGTGCAGATACAGTTCAAACATTAACCGGGGCTGCGTCTAACAATACATGTCGGACTACGAAAGGCTAGGTATCCGATCAAAAAGCGTGTAGTGTGGAGCTGGCGCGTGCCAAACTAGAATGCTAGAAAAGTATCTGTGAAGGCGGCCTGTAGAGCGGCGAGTGGGATGAACAACTGATTTTACAATATTATTACAGACGGACTGCTAATAGCGACCACCTTCTCTTCATCTTAACAGGACTGTCGTTGATCAAGTTAGCAGTCATTAGTGTCAAAAAAAGTACTATTCCACGTACACCCTAATGGACAACGTAAGTACTACGTCTCATGCTTGCTGAGGTGTTGTGAATGGGCTGGGCTGTACTGATACATGTTTTCTTCTTCTTCAGTATTACAGCTGAGTAACTGTACAAGACTGGACATACCATGGGCTCTGGTGGTCGGCCCGAAATATAGTGGCACATGTTGGGAATGGAGTACGGATAACGGGGCTTTGAAAGGTTGTAACCAAGGCTTGGTAAGTTATCGATCTTCTGCAACTGTTGAACCTGGCTTTTATGCACCTCCTGACGCGAGATTAAAATAATCTGGACGTGGAATGTGCACCTGCTGTGCGAAGCAAGAACTCCCTCGCGGTATCTACACTTCTTTGCATATTGTCACACCAACTGAAAAGTTTACAGAGACATCGGGAATTTAGAGCGCCGGTGAAGCGTTATAATTGTTATGGCCAACGTTTATTGGAGATGCTTTAATTTAAATGACATGGGTGGAAGTGAAGTTGTGTTTGGTACGTTCTATTACCTTCTTTCCTCAGAAATACATCGATCTTTGTGCTACTAAAGTTGGTTACTCTCCAGTACGGAGAAGCCAGCTTATCACTGTGGAAGATTCCGTCGTTCGGTTTTTACGACTTCTTGGAAGTTCCGACACAACGCCACTTATGGGTGATACTATGAGCTATATTCTCTCCAGTATAAGACCCCTGTTCAATATCAATATGAACCTCTTCCAAGGACGGATCTAAAGTCTTTCTGGCCTAAAATAGTACTTGCGTAGTACTTTTATTCACTTCCAACCTTGCCGCCTCGCGACTTCGTTCTCCGATTGATGGCCGATTAACCACATGGCCCATGCTTTTGAAGTTTGATGCTGCTGCTTGCCTGCTAATCGCAGACTTCCAACTAGCGGCGAGTTCCTGAGAGCGATAATCTATCACACCTGGCGCTGATGTCATTCGAAGACCTCCCTATAGAACTGTTGTATGACATTACTGGCCATGCAGTAGCGGCGTATATCGACAGAGCCGTTGCCTCGCCGCCTATGCCGTCCTACGTGTTTTCGTTTTCCGAGGAGATCCTGAACGCAGCCCACGTCATAGCGACAAACGAACGCAAGAAAAATGGATCATTTATGCCAGTTACTATCGGCTCCGATAGGACACCGTGGTCCTACATATCCAAGGAAGAGTTTTATCAAGCTCTTGAGGTACTGGCAAAACTTGGTTATACCCCAGCAGAAGTCAGTGTTAAGGAGGATTCCGGACGCGGTGACGCTAGAAGCAGTGATAACGGCAGTGGTAAGCAGACTCGCAAGGTTGTGGATTGTCGATATGACATCTGGGGCATGTAGTCGGCGAGTTAAATGGGTTTGATTACGGTGTCACTTGGGACTTGCAGGAAGACTACCTTATACCATACCGCACCCCGGCCTGGGAGTCCAGCGAATCCAGAGAGAAGCTTCCCGGGAGCACGATCCAATCTCTGCTTGGAGTAAATAGAACAATACGGGCAGTAACCTTCGAAGTCGTCTTTAATGCCCTCGGTTTGGCACCGTTGCAGAGCGATGAAAGGTGGGTCATGGGATACAATCACACTGCACAGATTAATATGTTTTGCCTATAGCATACTCTCGAGAATCAATCATTTGCTCCGCGACCTGCGCAGGTGCTTTCGTCTGGCATACACTAAGCCTAGGAACTTCTTTGAACTGGACTTCTCTCCAGATAGGTCATATACTAGTGGTGGGCTTGAGGTGCCCCTGATCAGCTCGTATCTCTTTATTCCACGTTATATGTACGCTATACATTACCTTCGTGGTCCCGACGCAGAAGCTGTGAGAACACCAGACGGCATACGGAGCTGGCTGAACACCTTCCACATGGACCTCCACAAAGTGAAGGATAGCTTTTCCATTAATCATATCCCTTCGGCACTATCAGATATTATTCTTGAGCGCTTATCAATACTTGGTAAACGCGCCACTCTATGTGCGTGACGGGGAGCTATTATACATTGCTCGCTCTTGCTGACCCCATTTTTACATGCAGATATGAATGTGAAGAGCGTCATTCTCGAGAATGGTTGGCCCGAAGACGATTTCAGATACCAAGTGCAGTCAGTCAGGGGTTTTGCCATGACAGGGAGCACCACTGTGCCGACCGTTGAAGGCGTTCTGGTGAGTAGTTGTTTATTCAGTTAAAACTTTTTGTGGTATTGAAACATACCCCAGGAGTTCTGTGGCCGTGCAGATCAGCTGCTGAAGCAGCTTATTGCCCTCGACAATACAGAACAAGAGAACGTGTACTACTCGGTCCTTCCTGCATCTCTAGCCAAGGTAAGCAACCCAGACTATGGCTAATGACTATATACCTAACTATGCACTTTACATAGGACATTGCATTTTTGAATCCTAGTTATCTACTCTGGATCTATGCACTGCGATCGGGAAATTTGATTGCGGAGAACGAGGTCGTCAAATCAGTTGTTGAAAGTGCATCGAAGTTGATTAATAGCAAGTACCGATATGATCGATCCAAGACCGATTTTGTGGTCTTCTCGCTTCCTCCTCTGGCGAGACAGGCAGAACTTCAGCTGAGCAAAAGCGCTAGAAAGGAGTTGGATGTGTGGATTGAGTCCTGCCGCCAGCGCGATCTCCTTGGATATAATATGATGTATTTGCTTCAGGAGCACATTGGGCAATCCTAAGCCAGCTATACGCTGTAGTTGTGTGTTTCCTAGCTTGTAGGGCCTGGATCCCGTTTAGTACTGTAATCAAATGACGTTCGCAAAGGTAGATATGTACTATGTAGTAGAGACACGCACAACTATGTTACTACCCAAACTTACTACCTACCTCCGAATCCAGTCTGCAGTGTTGGTTTATAAGGCCGCCGACCTAACGTTTAGATCAGGTCGTGCGTACAATATTGTGCCCCAACGACCGCCCTAACACGCCCAAACACCCAACCCAAATCTAGGAAATACATTATACATAGGTCAATTATTTGACTAAGTACATCAGTGGCTGTTAAGTGCTTGTTGATCCCGTGCTCCGACCCGCCTTTAAGATTCCTTCCCTCCAGGCTCCCTGTCACTGTCTCTCCCATGCTCCCCGCCCTCCGTCAATGATCCCCGCCCGCCCTGATCATAACCACAACCAGCCCATGCCCCACATGCACGACTCAGAGGCACGAGGCGCCGCCTGCCTGCCTGCCTGCCTGCTCAGACAGCGGACTGTCAATGACATTGGCATCGACCCTATCTGACATCTTGCACAGAACTGAGAAGCACCAGTGAATAATCGACACAGCCTCCGACTTTACCTTATTTATTTATGGACTTGACCTCACCGGCGCTAATTCTTGATAGTACATGTGGGTACCCTGCCAAGCAGACGCCGGATCTTGGTTAATTAAATCCGAAAGTGTAGAGTACAGCACAGCCTTTTCAGCGCTTGTTGGCCCACGAGGACCCACGCGAGCCTCGTGTCGTACTTATGTGGAAAGTACTTACGCTATGTACACAACAGGGACCCTGCGCGCGGTACGCACCCCCGGCGGACTACCTACATACAGACTGTAGGTAGCTTGGGAGCGCTGAGTGCACCATATTACCATCCTAAAGCTAAAGCTCAGAGAGTCAACATCTCCACGAAAAAGCCGTTATAATGCATGTCAGGCAGATGCTATATATTTACAGATGCAGTATGTATGGTACGTACTCGGATACGATACACATCGGTGTATCGCTACATTCGGGCGGATAGAGGGTATGTTGTGAAGTGGTACTGGGGATTAGTACATACACAGGGCCGGGGGTCATACACGAACGGAAACAGACAGCCACATAACGATAAGGCCAGGCGAACAGGCGGAGGGCGGGTATTGGGTGGTGGGTAATGCGTGGTACAGTGGTAATAGGTGACATGGCATGCATACGAGCAGAGCATAGAAAGCAAGGTAGAGTATAGTAGAATAAATGACACAAATCGAAGGAAAAGGCTACGGTATAAAAATAAGAGGCAAGCCCGCCTCTTTTGGAGAAAAAGGAACAGAAAGTGAAGGAAAAAACGATGAAGGCAGGGTGTTGAAAAAAAAAACGAACGGGATAGATATGGATCATACATACAGTATAAGAAGATACTCTAACGAGTCTAATTAGGTGTCTTCCCATGAACCATTAGAGGAGCTTGTAGGTGTAGATTTTAGTTTGTGAGCAGACTACCAGCAGGGGAGGTTGCCTAGGAGTTTGAACTCGCCAGAGGTGCACTGCCGCTCCGCAGCACGGGGGAAAAGCGGCTCTGGCTCGCTGCACCCGGTCGCTCGCTGGCACTCTCGCTCGCTCACACGGTGCTGGGAACGCGGATACGCGCAGGCGAGGGGTCGATCCTGATCGCCGAAAGGCGGGCGCGGGGGTTGGTCAGCGGTCCGTCGACAGCGCTGCGCGCGCTGTGGGGCCACGCAAGTACATGCTGGCTCCACTGCAAGGGCGTGAGGGTTGGGTTCGGGTTCGGATTCGGAGGCGGCGGGGAGGGCGACATCATGCTGCGCGGGGGGAAGAAGCGCGGCTCCCCGTCGTCTCCCTCGCCTTCGCTGCCCTCAGAAGGCGATGACGACTCTTCAGAGTCGGGCGTTGGAGGCCGCATGACGACAAACGTCCTCCGTCCATCGTCTGCGTCCGATACCCGCGTCTGCGTGCGGGTGATCGTAATAGGCACGACTGGCCCCATCGTCCGGCGCAAGATGGGGTTCGGCGAGCGTGGGCCCGCACCCATGAGCGGCACCGGGCGCTCGCCGAGGCCGAGGTTGAGTGGCGGGGGGATGAATCCTCCCCCTGGATTGTGCTCGGACGCCGGCGATGCAGCTGAGAAGAGGGCCGGGAGATCATCGGCACCTGTCCCGGTGGTGGTGTCCACCGAGAGCGAGTTTTGCGGGGACCACTCCGGGTCGGTCGGGCTGACGAGCTCGGCGCTGCCGTTGGTCCAGAGGGCAGAGTGGTTGGTGTAGATGTCCGCGATAAGCACGGCGGGGTCGTCTGCGCCGACCGCCATAGGGCTGCGGTTGTGCTCGCTGCGGGAGCTGGAGCGGCTGAGCTCGCCCGAGTCTGATGAAGCGTATGCATCCTGGTCATACTCGCCGAGGGGTTGGCCAAAGTTGGGGGTAATAAAGGCCTCGTACTCTGCGTCGCGGAAGAACTCCTCCGAGTCGGGGTCGAAGTGGTCCCAAGACGTCCAGTGCTCGCAGGGCTGGGGGACGATCTCTGGCTCGGTGCGGATGGCGACGGCGGGGGCTGGGGCAGCGTAAGAGTGGGAGTAGAGAGCGCGGCCCATGGCGTTTTGGAAGGATAAGATAAAGATAGGGGAAGAGATGGAGAATGCCTCTGGCAGGGGCTTTTGGGGTATCAGCAAGGGGTATGGGAAGAAGCAAGACGCGTCGTTGCTGTGCCACAGCGGCGTTAACCTCTTCGGCTTATTCAGCCTCCGCTTTCCCACGCCTGCCCTCCTCACCAAGATCCGGCCAACAAACATCCACGATTCCAACAGGAATCAATATCACATCACCCTATGTGTCCATCACATAAATCATCAATCTATAGAGCTTTACATACGTTGCAACTGCAACTTGGCTGCAACCGCCCTCCAAATCCTTTCTAGCGGCTCCCCATGAACCCAAGTAATATGCGCCCACCTCCCTTCTAGCCTCTTCATTTCTCCAGCGCTCGCGGGGTGCTTTTATTTTGGGTGGCAGCAGTGTGGCGATAGAAGACACAGCCTTGCGATCCGTCGTTGGCAACAACACATGGATGCACTGCCTATTTATATCTCTGTGCTATTTTATCCGCTTCTGCTCCGACCATGTCTCCTCAGTTCATTCCATGACCTTCGACTGCAATTTGTGAGCTTTCGAAGGCTCTTTAGTCCGACTCAAATCGCTTGGGCTGAACAAGTCTACATAGGATACGTGCAAGTGCTCTGTTCCGGCCTATTTCAGAATAGGGCAGGTCAGGATAGATGCTGGAGGTGGGAATAAGGTGTTCGCTCGAGACGTGAGCAGAATGGATTGCAAAGAATGGAAGGCGAGAAAGCGTATACGAAGTACGCAAATCTATTTTGCTCACACCGGAAGAGTTGTGGCACACAGGCGAACACCTATAAGGACAAATCACGACGCGGTTTACTGAGAGATTGACATCAGGAGAAGCGCGGCATTTTCGGGCTGCATTCTAGCACACTTGGATATATCTCTTTGAGTTGAGAAAGTCACCCGCTAATCCATAAGACTCTCAAAGGCTCAGCGCTCAGTTCTAATACCTGAAACTTGTACAAAAACACTAACCAACAAAAACAGACACGTAATATCTTGATGACAGCCTCTTTACGACATATGTACCATGTACATGACTGACATACTGTAAGTGACTTACCTGCGGCCTTGGCTTACGGTTCAAAGTTGACAAACACGCTGAATTACCGACCGAGTGACCGAACGCAGATTGACGTCGGACACAGCATAGGTACTTGCCCGATACTCTGCATCGCTTTAAAGTGACCCTTACATTACAAAATGACAGCGCCAATCTCCGACAATGTTTGGGTGACGCAAAACGGCGGCGCTGTCTCACAAGCTACTAGGTAACCAAACATTATTGCAGGGTACCACACATAAAATTGAAAAACAAATATCGAGCTCAAAAGGCCCAACGTCGACGCAGGCTTGAGCGGGAAGCATCGAATTTGCTGTGAACTCGGCCCCGGAAAGGCAATTGGTCATACCCCCTACTGCTTGAATGCAAGTCTGTATCCTCCGATGAGCTTCCAGCACATTCAGGATTTGGAGGAAGCGCTAAAACCACATAGTCGGACTTGCAATGTCTATAACGCACATTCCGATGTTGAATCGACTCTTCCGCTGCCCCTATGACCTCTTTATTCCCTGAGATATCATAAATTGAAGTGATTTCTGTAAGCGGGTGGGTAGATGCGATTACTAGATTGATGTAGTCCTATACTATATGACAAACTATGGCGTATGTTATCTCCAGAAGAAGGTCTTCAAATGACATAGATGTTAATTGGTGTGTGGGTGCTATTGCGCGCGCACGCCGCTGGCGACGAAAGCTGAGTTTCGGGATCGGAAATTACGGCTACTGCCGTCTCAGACGGCCGATAGCCGAGCGCCAAATTGTTTGGTGTTCACGGAGTCTTTCCTCACCTCCATGACCTCTAGGACGCTCGAGTTCTACAGCGGTATAGGCGGCCTACACCTCGCGCTTAGGCGAAGCAACGTCTCCGCGCAGGTTGTCCAAGCCTTCGACTGGGATCAAACGGCGTGTGCTGTGTACAGCGCCAACTACGGACAGGGCATCGCGACGAAGGTGGCCCGCCCTCTATTATTCCCCATCACAAGCCAGCGCCACTGACGGTCAGCCACGCCTGCTCGACACGTAGACTGATATTGGCACCCTCACTGCAGCAGATCTAGCCCGTCATCGCGCGTCCCTATGGCTTCTCTCCCCCGCGTGCCAGCCGTACACTGTCCTCAACCCGAATGCTCAGGGTGCGAAGGATCCGCGGGCGCAGTCGTTTCTGCACTTGGTACAGAATGTCCTTCCTGAGCTCGCGAAGGAAGGCGCTCACCCCGATAGGATGCTCGTGGAGAATGTCGCGGGGTTCGAGGTACGTAGGTGGCTATATGCGCTTTTGGCGCCTATCCAAGACCGAGTTTTAACGTGTTGTATATGCAGGACTCAACGACGCGCCAAATCTTGTTGGCATCCCTGCGATCTCTGGGATACGTGACGTTGGAACTACTACTCACACCTCTGCAATTCGGAACCCCCAACTCACGACTACGGTACTACCTGCTTGCGAAGAAATCCCCACTGCAATTCGCCCATGTTCCTCCATGGACAGCGGGAGAGGAAGATAGAGGGCACGTTTGGCGTCGCATGCCTGGAGGCGGTCCAGCTTGGACCGACCCGCGCTTTGCAGCTGCAGAAGCAGAAGCAAATTCAGACGCTGAGGGTGCTGAATATTCGATCAACGAGCTACGCCCCTACCTTGATAATCTGCATGCATTAGATGATGCGCATTATTCAAGGCACATAATACCAGATCGCGTTCTACAACGCTGGGGGAGGCTGTTCGACATCGTCAAGCCTTCATCCAGGCGGACTTGTTGTTTCACGCGAGGTACTTATGTCGAACAGACATCATTTATTTCCTCTACGTTGCCGCCCAGGCTGACTCGCTTGCTATTCTCTTAGGATACACGCAACTCGTTGAACGTGCAGGATCGGTCTTGCAAGAGAACGAGGAGCTTGATGTACGTTTTCCGTCCCCCAGGTTATTTATCTCAAGTAATAATGATGCCTTGCAGACCACTACTACATTTGACTCTTTTCTCCGCGCACAGGAGCTAGGTGACCCCGATGCTGTCCGCCTTCTCGATCCTCTAAAGCTGAGGTACTTCTCACCCGGGGAACTTCTGCGTATCTTTGCGTTTGATTCACTCAACCATGGGGTGCATCCTGCGGGTACGGAAACCTCTCAAGGTGGCTTCCAACTATCATGGCCGCCAACTGTTTCAATGAAGAGCAAATATAAACTCATAGGGAACAGTGTAAATGTGCGCGTTGTTCAGGCCCTTATTGAGTACCTTTTCCTGGAGGAAGGGCCCACAGAAATATAACTGATTCTTCCTATTGGGGCGGCTCATCCTGATTTGCCACGCGTCGTCCCTTCTATTCCGATCATGGGTACATTTGAATCAGTATAAATGGTGAGAAGACGATCAACTGGAAGAAGGAAGAGAGTGGGCGCTCGAACCACTCCAGCCAAAAGACATTTTTAGAGATGTGCCCCTCAAGCTTTTTAGGCCGTGTTTGCTTCGAGGGTATTCCCAGACCAACTATTTGGTCTTCAAGCTTCAGAACTTGATTGCTTGATTACTCTCCTCTCTATATTTGTGGTTTATTTTCTTATTTATACTCCACCACTGTTCCGGTGGTCGTCGGCCCGCTCGAGGCACTGACAGGTATCAAAGGCTAACACAGCCACGAAATCACAGCTTCATCTATCACCACCACAATATTCAACGCGCAGCATGAGCAATTCCTTTCACAGTCGACCTCTAGTCAATCATGTTGACTTTGTACTTCAGACAATGCTGGAGAAACATAAAGATCGAAATGAACAACCGCATAAACAAGAGGAAACCGCGAATTCGACCCAAATCGAGCAACCCTATTACTATGTCTACAATCCTGTGCTAGGTGATTGGGAACGCAAGACTATACATCGCTCGAACAACACCAGACTACCCCAAACAAATTCTGGGGCTACAAATCTGGATACAGCAATAAATACCAAAAGTGAAGGCGTTAGTGGCACAAGCTCTCCATGCTCATTTTCAATGGTATCCTGGAATGTCGATTTCATGGCCGCGTACGAGTTAGAGCGCCTCGTCGCTATTCTTGACTACGTTCATCGAAACTATGCGAATCAAAGACCGCCGCTAGTGTTACTTCAAGAGGTTTCTTTTGTCTGCTTCCCAGCTCTATCATCGCATCCACTCGTTCGCGCATCTTACGCTCTCTCGGATATTTCCCCTCTCACTTGGTCTACCCCTGATTCAAGCTACGGAGTTGTTACACTCATCCCACTTCACCTTGTGGGTCTTATAAGCCGCAAATTTCGCGTGCCCTTTGATAGTTCTATGGCGCGCGAGGCGCTTTTTGTGGATTTTTGCCTTGGTGCGGAAAATTCAAGCGAGCCTCGCCTCGTAAGGATCGCCAATACACATCTTGAATCACTTCGGGGGGCAGGGGACAGACGACGTCCTAGACAGCTTGCGCTCGTGGCGCGTCATCTCAAGGGTACACCTAATGGACCGGAAGTAATCGAGACTATGCCCTATGCAGGCCTTGTCGCTGGTGATATGAATCCTATTGGCCCGGACGACGTGGATTTGCCAGCTCGCTTCGGCCTTTTGGATGCTTGGGAAGTACAGGCACAGCGCGAAAGAATCAAAGAAGAAGGCTGGGATGTAGAGGACGCAAATGAGAAGGCCGCCCTCATCTCAGCCTATACGTTCTCCCCTTCAGAGAAAAAGGGCAATAGATCAGTTTTACATGATCCTACTAATGGCGCAGGATTTACCTGGGGCACGCAACCACATAACCGTTTTCCAAAGCGTCGCATGGATAAAATCCTTTATACCTCGGATGGCGCTCTGCAGATTAGCAAAGTACGGAGGATTGGGGTGGGCCTGAAGATTCGCGTGAAAGTGGAATTTGATGGGTCTGATTTTGACTTCGATGGCTCGATGGCTCAGAAGGAAGATGGCGATGATGTCTTCGAGGAGGTATGGGCAACGGACCACTTGGGTCTGGCTGCAGAGGTGATGGTTAGGCGGTGATGCTCAGGCCGGGGTTGAGAAGTTTGTTTAGCGCATACAATGGTGCCATAATCAAACACGCTTTGCTTTTAACATTCATATTCAATACCCAGATCTCAGAGTTCATATGAACTACAGAAAAGAACGGTTCCCTTTTTCCTCAGTATCCCGGTGTCCTGATGCATCAAAGTATGCAGCTTTGTGTATGCCATCTTGTCCTTATTAATGCAACATTATGGCTCACATTGGATATAGGGTAAAATCAAAACTTATATGTTTGGGTTTTTGGCTGCCATATGCCAGACTCCTGCACCTTCCCCAATACGGATATCACCTGACCCTAAATAAGAGTCCTGCATTAGCCTACTAGAAGTGTTTTAGATATCTGTTTAATGATGAAAACATATACCTTTGAACTATTAGGCGACAAGAGGATGTCAGATAAGCAGTATAAGGAAGGATGATCAATGCTCACCTCTGCAGTAAGTGCGACAGTCTGTAGTCCGACCTTTCGATACCCATAGATGGAAATTGTAACGTCGTAATTGTGTTCAACAGTATTCTCTACTTTGGTCGCTGTGAAGCGTGCAAAATCGCCTTCGACAAATAAAGGCCCAGTGAAGGTAAGGACTCCACTGGTTTCGTGTTTATCGACATCTGTTTTTGAGCGTCAACGACAATACAAGAAAGAGATAAAGTGCGTAGTCACCTATCTTCGAGTGATCTGCATTGTCCTCGGACTCCGTGTAATCCCCAAAGAATGTTAACGTCTGCTTCTTCAGGTCTGCAGTGTCGGACGCAACGGGGGAATCCGGTCGAGTGGTACCCGGCTGACTGGAGGGCCAAAGACTGACGAAGAGTTTACTCTTCTCGGAAACGGCGATCGCTGGCAATGCAGTGACTGATTGAGTAGTACTGTGATCCATTGAGAAGTAATGCTCTTTGTGTGTTGAGTTGTGTCTGAGAGATGCGATATGAAGGAGCCGGTCCTGTATTATATGTAGCAAATGCGTAGCTCATCGACTTGGTGGACACGTCGAGAATGGATCTATATCAGATATTTTTGCATCGGCATTGCGGCAGAATGTATGGTAAGAATTGAGAACCATTCGAAAGCGATGAGTACGGGAAAATAGTCAGCGCGTGGGCGCCTATTTGATAACATTGACGCCCACGCGCAGCAGAAATTGGCTTGGTAAGACAGGACAGAACTCCAATTACAAGTTCCTAGTGACAGAGAACCGTTCACAAGTGTCAGATAGGAGTACACATGATAATCAAGGCGTTTGATCCCGGAGAAATAGCTATGTATACTCAGTTCACTGATCGTAGCGAAAACCTAGAACAGAGCGCCTGGAGTACATTAAGTATAAGACAGAAGTGCACATTTCTCAACTGATTTTTCAAAGAGTTAGACACGGTAATGAGACACAAATGGCTAGGTGATCTCAGAAAAACTACATAGAGGATTGGAATTTCAACATCATCAAGGAATGTGACGGAATCAGAGAGGACACCGTGCACACCTCGAGCAGTTATTTATGGGCTATTTACCGCAACTTTCCTCACACAGGCAGAGCTTACACATGGTAAGAACATAACAAGTGGAAGCATGAAAATCTCTAATGGACCCTTCCAGCGGTATATAAATGCCATGTAGAGGCCAATACACATCGCAGCAACGACATGTCTGAGACAACTGTAAGAACACTACTCACCCACTTGCACTTTGCCTCAGCTTACCCGAACCATTTTAGAATACGCCAGAAGTTATTGATACCAGAGACGTTCTGGAGGTAAATCATTTCTTAAAGTTCTCTTTTTGTACCAACTAATGAGGCTTAGAATTATCGCACCCTAGCCCTGGCCCAGGCTGCCACCGATTGGTATGTCAACGTGAAGGTCCACAACAACACTAAGTGGGATATCTCCCACTACCAACGTATACTTGGCGCTGCTGGAAAGATAGAGGTAGAACCTGATAGCAAGGTCGACGCCAACTCTACCGGATCGGGCGGGAAATATGATGCACCATTTGGGCCATATGGTGTATCCGTGTTGATATGCTACAATTCTCCGAGCAGCGACTGGAAGTTCGCATGCTGCTTTGTCATGCCTTACATTGGGTCTAACTCTGCGAAAGTCCGTATAATCGACCATAACACAAGTGTCAATCAATCGTTGTTTAACTCGATGGACGGCTCCTCTACCACTACAGCCGAAAAGAAATTCAAGGTAGACGGTACTGAATACACTTTCAAGGTAAATCTTACGTTGAGGATGTATAATTTCCTGCCATTTACATTTTCTATAACAGATTTCTTGTTCCATTGGAGGTGGAACTACGCCTACGGTCAATTTTAATATTAGTTATACCTAAAGACGCATGTCTACAACGTAACGAGTCGCGACGACGAAGACGTGCCGGTGTCAGTCTCTAGTACCACTATGAGCATCCGGGGTATAGTTTACTCCACTCATTTAGAAAATCATGTAAAAAGAAGGCTGTTGAAATATTTCGGATCCTTGTGATCTCATATCTGAGGTATACACCATGATTGTTGAACGACATCAACCAATCAAAAAATATCCAAGATGAGTAAAGTATACTGCCCAATCTATCTACCACCTGCCCATCAGGTTAGGTCAAATAAGCCACCAGCAGATTACCCCAGAGGTAAAACCTATCCCTAATCCCCGCTAATATCCAGTAGCTGCTCAATGCTCTTCCCCAGGTCCCCGTCGTTCGCTTCCAGAACCCACTCCACTATCTCGGTATCCACAGCCGGGAAGATCTGGCGGAGTCTCTCTCGCGCCTCGTCCGCCGCCTGCTTGTGCGCGTTGTCAATTTGCGCCTGCACACCCGCAAGGTCCAGCGCGGGCGTCGGCGTGCGCGAAATACCAGAGCTCCATGGATCGCCCTCGTACGCCCCGCCTCCCCACAAGTCCCCGCCGCCGCTCAGCGCCTGCACGCGTGGCGGCGCGAGGTGGGGATAATTCCCGTACCCCTGTGCGGGTGCAGACATGGGCTGCGAGGGCCCCATCGCGAGTGCTTGGTTAGTGTACGGGCCCGCACCGCGTGACGGCGTTTCCTCCTGTCCCCATCCCGGGGACGCGCCTGGGGACGCGAACCCCGACCCGCCAGGCCCGCGGCGCACGCGAGGTTTATACGGCGTCTGTATCACGGGCAGGCCAGCGGACCCGTACGGCGTCTGTGGACCCTCCCATGTACCCGTGCTCGACGCGGCCGAATGTGGCGTGGGCATCGCGCCAGACACGCTCGATGCGGATCCCGGCGCGGACCCCGGGCCTGCACTGCCACCCGGTGCACCGTGCTGTGCTTGCGCTGCTGCCGCCTCGCGCTCGGCGCGCCCCTCCCTCCCCAGCTCGAAGGGCGCAAACGGGCCAGGTAGGTAAGACATCTTTCCCTCAGAGCCTAAGTTCGCCAGTTTTCCCTCCGCGCCGTCAAGTGCTTCTGAGAATATTCGCCCGATGGCGCTGAGTGGTTTGGAAATCGTATCGCCTGTGCGCTGGAGGAGGCGGCGGGCGTCGTCGCCCAGGGAGAGGGGCGCGGGGGCGTGGTTGGGAGTGGTGAGTGCTAGGGGTTGTGCGGATTCTTCACCTGCCCGGGGAGACTGGGGGGTAGGCATGGAAGAGGCAGAACCGGGGATCCCCCGAATTTTTGAATCGGCGAACGCAATGTTAGGGGACTGGGGTTCAGAAGGCGGGAGCGCTTGGATAGCTTCTTCGACGTTTCTAAAGCGAAAATTAATGATGACAACGGGGGACGTTGGGGAGCATAATAGTACTTCTCAAACTCTTCCTGGGTGATATTTGACAACGACGTATGGTCCATCGACTCTATAAATGATACTGCGCCCATCTGTGAGGGTCTCTGTTGTGAGTAACAAGCCTTCAGAAATGCCATCGGGACACACCAGACTTGACAGATAGTAACCCGCCTCACTTTGAAGTTTTTCTGGATTCCGGAAGCGGTTGATGAACCTATTAGTTTTTCATAAACAAAATTATGTTGACGAGAGCATATTCAACGCACTCCACATTCGACAAGAGGTGTTCCGGATTGGCCTTCAACACAACAAATATTAGTATTGGCACGAATGAGTCTGCGCCCTCCTCTTTGTGTAGATGTCGTATTAGGCCTATAGCATATATTCATCAATACGCTTACACCAGATCTTTGAGGAAGTAGTACGCACCAAAGATGACCTTGCAGCAGTTTAAAATACAAATTAGTTTGTCCCTTGGCGCTTTGTAGTGGTTTATCTTCAACAACTCTACAAGTCGCAAAGAAAAAATGACATGAGTGACACGTCCACCGATCTCCCCAGTCTACACAAGTCATCCCCGAACAAAGAGAAAGACAAGTGAAGGTCCCCGATTTGGAGAAATAAAAAAGAGATAGAGCGTCCCCAAAAAATAATTCCGAATCGAGAGTAAGAGTGCACATACCTTGTTCCGCAAACATTAGAAACCCTTTACTTCCCTCTGCCTCTGGTATATCTAAATGCTTTTCTTCAAGCCAACCAAACAGTGCGATGCGCTGAGCCAATACACGATCGCGTTCTAAATCATCAGTTGTAATTGGTCGGGGAGGGTTGGCTCGTGCTAGCTGCGGTGTAAAGGTGCTGTGTGGATATGACAGATGCGTCCAAAAATTACGGGGACAAAGACGAAAATTGAGTCAGCATCATCAATTACACGGAAAGACAGAGAAGACAGACAAATCATATAGCCTGTTCATGACAAGCTTCTCCATCCCCTCCATGGCATTCTCAAATTCAGCATCAGAGCAACTGCGCCAAACATCACACTGGCGCATTTGTCCAGCGATGAACTATTCAAATTTAATCAGTTACGGGTGCACAAAGTTGGGAGATATTTTAAAGAATAAAATAGAGGGGGGGCATACCACAAGATAATCATTTATAATCTTGACTTGATCGTTTACCGTAAACGTTCGTTTCGCAAAGTTACTCAGAAATCTTTAAAGAGTTGACGTTATTATCGCAAAGACACCGATTAATGACTCACGATCTCAGATATTTCGACACAGGCTCCGCACTCTTCGTCTTCATCTGATCCAAGAATTTTTGGAAGTCGAAGCCTCCATCCGTACTCGCTGTCCTAGGTACTGGTGACGCAGTTCCACTCCCGCTCGCAGGTGATTTCCCTCCCCCAGTCTGTCCTCGTCCCTCCTCAGACGATTGCTGCTGCTGCTGCGCAAATGACGACAATGTCGCGGGTGACGGTACAGGGTTTGCACCCGCATCTGTTGACTGCGGCCGAGGCCGTGCCAGGGGTAATGCAAAGCTGCGCGCAAGCGCTGCGAATGACGGAAATGGAGATGAACTGGGTCCAGCCGCAGGTGGGGGAGATGTAAGGGCAGCGGGGGCGGCCGCGTTGACGGCGTCGGTGGGGTTAGAGCTCACGGGCGAGGTCGGCGAGGTCAGATAAAGATCCTTTGCCGGTACAGGCGGCAGCTGCGTGTCTTTCTTTTGTGGCGTCCTTGGGTTAGGGGAATCCGAAGAAGGTGAATCTGGAGGGGAGTCGGGAGGCGGTTGTGGCAAATGTCCTTCGGCAGAGGCCCAAGCCTCTCTTGCTGAAGCTTCTTCGAAGCTTGCGAATGGGTCAAACTGGGCTAGCACCTCGCGCTCCTTGGCTGCCGATATGGCAGTTGCGGAAGTAGGCTCGGAGTCAGCGTCTGAGGGCGTTCGTGGAGGTCCCGCGAATACAGGCTGCTCATAGACCGATGGATCAAATGTTTCGAGAGGATCCGGACGGGCCTTCCCAGTTGTGGGATCTGCGGATGCTGGTGGAGTTGGATCTGACCAAGGATTAGGCGAGGATGGCAATGTGGTTGGTATAGTAGGCATAGGGGTTGCATCTTCGAATATCTGGTTGATTTTCGGCCCATTCTGACGGTCAGACATGACTTGAATTGCGTCTGCCGCAATGGGGCGGAGGAGGTCGTTGAAGAGAGGTGGAATAGTAAGATGAGGACGAGATCAGGCCGCCACTGCCGCAGTGGAGCACGTGCAAGACGCGTCTCGCCCCGAGCCTGGCAATATTTTGAATTGAATTTCAAGAAGCCAATTTGAAGTCGTATTGTCCGCTGGACAGCTCAAGTATAGTTTAATCTAATCTGACATCTTATAAGCTAGTAGAGACTCCGTGTCACCTTCCAATCGAATTTTCAGCAGAAAATATGTACTATAAAGTATGCACTCTCTCTCTGTCTCTCTACTACATACACTCTCCGTGTGTATGCCTTCGAGCTCTCGACGTTAGCATTGATTTCAACCTACACAACTACGACTCTCTGAAGGCAGAGAGACAGGGGCCGGTGATAGTGCACCCTCTTCACCACCTTGGGCTTACCATTTATGGCTGCAAGCTCAAAACCAACAGACAAGATTTTCTGGAAAACGAGACCGTCAGCGGCGTCTCCAGATTTCTCAATTATTGTTTCCCTAGGCTGGAGAAGGTAAAAATCAAACATTTTAGCGAGTTCGAAAGTAGGATCAATCTACTGTTGTTCGACTATCATCAAGAACCAAGGGGTCCAGTAATTAGGGCGGATAACGCTGATTAGAATACAGTGCTAGATACACGTTCGCTTAGCTTTTTTTCTGCTCGTTAGGACGAGAAATGTTTTTGATATCTTGGTCGCCTCTTGTCAGTTAATTTCGAAACTGTAATATTTCTAGGGATGTTCAAATAATTTGGTTCCAATTGACATATCTAATTACCAATTCCCCCGACACTGGCACTGCGATCCAAATCAAGATATGTAAAAGTTCTTCCAGAAAAATCCACAAGTACGGTCACCGTCTTCCTTGACTTTTTAAGGCAGGATCATGTGTCTTGACGGATCAATCGATTCGGATGATCTTGCACATTCCCTATAAAATATAAATTCTTGACCAAACTATTTGGCCCAAGTTTGACCTTCTTACAAAACGGAAGTGTCACCTAAACGCCCTCTACAGACGACGAACAAGTGATCCCGGCTTGCAGCATAACAACAGACGAACAACCTCTTTCCTAGCAATTATCGCATGAGCCAACTTCGAGCTACTCGAACTTATTATGGCAACATTGTTTGTCACCCAATTTTTCAACATGAAGATATCCTCCACTCTGTCCTGCTGTGGCTATCAGCCCCCGCAAGCAGTAGTCATGATGAATTCAATTACAAGAAAAAAGGGAGACGGTATCTTTTCTCAGCAGCACTTGTTTCAAGGACCTTTTTCAATCCAGCAATTGCGCTGCTTTGGAGAGAATTGAACTCCATTATGCCTGTCTTGCGTTTGATACCCTCTTTTGTCAACATAAATGGTTCATATGTGAGGTTCTGCATTATACCCAATAGACCGTGCATGACGACTTTTTCAGACAATCAGTGGCATGATCAAACTTGAATCCCAGAACAGAGTGTTCCACTACTCCAAGCATATACGAGAACTTTATCTCAAGTTTCCCGGCACAGAGCATATTACACCACAAGCAGTTCATCATCTATTAACTCTGGAGAACATCCTCTTCCCAAACCTTCTATCTCTTGATATCATTCAAATCGGGGAAATTGCTGCAGCTGATTCTACCATTTTCCTTACCCTCTCCAGATCTCTGACATCAGTTACAATTGACACTGGAGCCGCAAAAACATCCACAGAAAATTATGTCGCCTCGTACCTAGCAGTTTTACACCAAAAGGGCTCACAACTCAGCGAAATAATCGTACACGGGCATTTGACGGACCATCCGTTCTCAATCATAGCTAGTTTTTCAAAACTGAAAAGCCTTTTTCTGAACTTGCAGCTCACTGGGATCCTGAAGTCATCAACTTTTGTATCATGGGGTGGTTTTCCCGATCTTGAACAATTCGCCCTTATCCTCCCCCCAGGTGATTGGAATTTTGAACCCAACAGTTATCATTCAGAATGCGCCGGCTTTCCTGCGTTGCGTTTATTAGTTCTCGATAGTGCTTCCCTGGAAATGTTGAACATACTTCAGTGTTTCAATGATTCAAAGACGCTAACTAGTATTGAGCTTACGATTCCGGACACGAATCCTACAACAACCTACACCCAAGCAATATCAGAATGCATCCGCATAAGCAAGTCAACCCTTGAAGAGTTCTCATTGACCACAAACCCATTCAATAGTATATATGAAGCGACCAACGATGATGTTCTTCCCGGAAGGTTTATCCAACCTTTCTCTGAGTGCGAGCATCTGCACGCTCTTAGGTGCTCTCCTAGCGTATTGGCTGCTATAAATGACAAGATCATTCGTGAAGTCTACAAGGATGGGTGTTGGAGGAACCTTCGTATATTACAAGTCCCTTATTGCATACAAGATCGTGGGCAGCCGTCCTTGGCCAGCTTGAAACATATCTCAATTAATTGTCAGCGCTTGGAAGAACTCGAAATATGTGTTGACCTCCGCTTACTAGATGACAAATCACTGAAGAGAGAAAGGGAAAATCCCTTGCCAATGGTGAACAGGCTTCAGACCCTCTGTATCTCAGCCCTTGGTAAAAATTCTACTATCCTAGCATCCTTGGTAGAAGAGATGCGCAGGGCCGTCGAGGTCTCAAGATTTATCGACTACTGTTTTCCAAAGGTTAAAGACTTTAAGATAACCACAATACTACCACATGCTGAGCCTAACCGTTGGTGGTTAGAAACTGTTCAGATGCTGCTGTTCGAGTACCAAGATATCAGGGAAGGCGAGGCTCTAGTAGCAGCATGACTTCCACCATTCTTTTCTTGACAGCTATCGTCGCAAGTGTGATTACTAATTCTACAAATGTACTCAATTGGTAAAAATACAGTCAATTATCGGACCATAGGCCTAGCCAGATATCGTACGCTTCCAACGCGTTTCAACTACTTCAAGTCAAAGGTTTGTAATTCATTTATGCAGTTTCGCTCGGGTGAGACCGGGATGGTCCAGGAGTACCCTGACCATCCTCACGCAGTGTCCTCGAGCTTCTGAGTTCCATACGTTCCTAACCTTTCCGATGAAAAGGTGTTCGAAGCGCACAAGTTTGCCTGTCCGCAGGTGGCGTATCTATATAAGTTCTTTCTGTTCCTTCCGTACAAGACCACGCCCAGAGCCTTGTCATTGCTGACGGCTCCACTCCCAGTGAATATTAAATACTCACTAAGTCCCAATCTGACTGTCTATGACTCGGCGTTCAGATTCAGCTGAATGTAGGCCGATGAATTGGATATGATACTATAAGCTTTTGCGCTTCTGTAAACCGGATCTCAGGTAATCGCTGGTCTGTGATATCCGCAGGCTAGATATTTGTTGACCGACGGCACGAAATCTTAAAACCACAAATCACGCAACATTTCTCGAAATGGCAACGCTCGAAAAGGAAAGTTATATCCTAATTAAATGAAGCCCTTAGAGAATATCCCATAGAACCTCTAATGGCTAAGCTAACTCCCTCATTAGCCCGTAGAGCATACGTCGACACATTCAGGCGGACGTCCACACGCACCGTGGTGTTACTTATTTTTGTTCTGGAACTCCAGTTGGAGCTGCAGGGCGGACATGTGTGGGAATGTTTACGCATCGAGAACACTTCACGCGCCTCGCGCAGCCTCACCTCGCACAGCGTGTCAGCGAATCTCCACTAGCCACTCCCCGTCCTTCCCGGGCGTTTCTCCGGTAGGAAAAAAATATGAAGTGCCCCCCATTAAATGCATGAGTCGATGAAGGCTCCGGTGCGCCACAACTACATATGTACATAGTATTAGTATTGGTATGTAAACTCCGGCTCCCATAATAGGGACGTTCAAAGTTGGCCGCAGCGCCGCAGCAGCTGCGAGCTGCGACCACTGTGGGAAACGCGGCATGGTGCCGGACACGGCGAGGCAGCACGCATGTCACGCACTATCACGCACGGCCTGGTAGAACGCCGAAATACTAGGTTGGAAATAGGGGAAGTTTTACACATAAAAATTTGCAGATTCGAGGTCCTAAATTCCTCAAATTCATGTACACTTTCTGCAGATTTGAGGCAAATTTAAGGTCAGTTGGGCTTGATAGGTTCCATAAAACATTGCAATTACAGCGCTACTGCAGGTAATTAGCATGGTATATCATCAGCCAATTGTTATCATCATCTGCTAAGAAGCCTCGGAGAAGCCATACGCATAGGGACACGCAACTTAGGATGTTGAACTTGTGTTGAACGATGTGCCAGATCAATGCCTGATTGGTGCCAGAATTTTTTTAAATTTCCTTTATAAAAGTTTTACATACTAGCACCTTAGCTGTCTATTTATGCGGATCAGGCCCAAAGCAAAAGTTGGGAGGCAAAGAGTCAAGACATATAAAGACGCCAAAAAGACGCTGAAAATGCGCGACGTCAACGCGACTTGGCACGCAGCGTCACACCCCGTAACAGTGGCAGTGCGACTCTGCCGTGGCCGGCATTATTACGCGTTTCCCACAGTGGTCGCAGCTCGCAGCTGCTGTGGCGCTGCGGCCAACTTTGAACGTCCCTAATGCAGATGCCGTTTACAAGGGAATGGGACCCTGGAACGATGGGGCTGGGTTTGAAAGCCTACCGGGCGTGTCGCCTTCGGTTGTTTCATGTAGGCATGTACGGGTTCTAAAGCTCCGCTGAGAAGAGAAGAGGCGGCGAATTTCATAGACGGGAAGCCGGAAGGACTCGGACAGGGAGGCGTTTAGGTGTTCGACGTGCGTGTGTACGTGCCATTTGTCAGTTATAGCTACAGTATACTACTTGTGCGTGCAGCGTGCGATTAGATTGATCGTGCACTATTCGACGCTCATTGCCTGCGAACGTTCGTGCATCAGATTTATGAGCCGCGATCGTTTACTGGTTAATGATCTTATCCCGCCGTGACTAGATTTGTATGCTCCGTCTCATCACAATAAGCACTGGGGTGTCCCCCGTATTACATATACTCTCGTTATGAGTTAGACGAGGGTGGCACCCTCGAAATGCACAGTATGAGATGTCATTATAACCCGATCATTCTCCGTGTACCTCCCGAAATCTTAAGTCGGAGAACTCTGCACTAGAGACTTGCTAAGCCGCCCCAGCGCGTCATGATATGATGCGCCCGTTGTATCTTTTTCTGGATGGAAGCTATACATACCTAGACCGCATCATTTAACAACACACTTGAAGTCACGGGCAAAGCATAGTAATTGAGGAATGACACACACATTTAGGCTGCCAAATTACAGATGATCCGGCACAGCACAGCTGGAGACCCTTGCACCAACGCAAACCTCTCGGTTGAGGGATGTGGTGCACTAGATCTGGAAGGGTGCTGAGCTCCATTACTTACTCCTCCGGTGCCCATGCTCTGGATCCTTTCGTCGCCCGCCGGGCTTTCGGACGCGCACGGGCGTCTAATAATATCATATCATCATCATATCATGTATCGCAACACTCATACGTGCTGTTAGTCAAATCTCATCTCGAACTCCTGGGGCAGAGTTATTTTGAGAAACGGAGAATGTACGACGACCCCGTGTCATTGCATTTGCGATCTGATGTAATGTGATATGTTGACATTACGAACATGTGCGAGAATCGTGAACGTAGATCAGGATGTAGATGAGGCTTTGACTACTGTGCTTTGGAAATATAGGCGGCCTTGTGGCGCTCGCCACTTGCTGTATCAGGCAAAATTTCCATATGTAATTACATAGGTCTCCAGAAACCAGAGGCACACAGATTCTATGTTCCGGCCACGTACCCTTGGTGAACGTTGTCTCCCCATATTGTCACGCCGTGAAGCACCTATGTGTGCCACACACTGATCATCCCAGCGTGCCAGACCGCCCTAGGTGGATTCTGTAGGGCGTGTAAGGACACTACATTCCACATAGTCAGACTACGCACTTCCTTTCCGGCTGATCTGCAGCATTTGACCTGCCTCGGCGCGGAAGTATTTTCCAGCAGCAGCAGCCATGCCGAGCTTTCAGCTGGCGGCTGTGAGGGCCTGGTGGCTATGAATAGCACCGCTTGATCATCCTTGCTCGCTTCGACAAGCTCATGCTCATGCTCCGGCCGACGCGCTCTATTTCGAGAGCCTGCGTGGGCTCTGCCTGGCTCTGCTGGGAACGCGTGGAAGTGCTGCTTGGCGTGTGCTGCGACGAGGCGGCGCACAGAGTGCGCGCGAAGCGTGGTGCGTGGCACTCCTGGCGGGATACATAGCAGGCAAGACCCTGATGACGCGTCCCCCGCCGTCGTCGCGTGCTAGACGAGCTATACTGGGGCCTCCCGCTCCGCGCCCGCACTAATTGCATAACTTAACCTCACTGGGTCAGTCTCCCCACGCGCACTATAGATAGCGCGCCTTATACATAAATGGCGTCTCTTAGACATAGTGCGTCTTATACTTAGTGCACCCCAAGCTCCGGCGTAAACCAATGGGCTTGGAATGCGCAGCACCGTAGCGAATGTATGGCGCGCTCTCACGGGCGCGTCACGCGCTGCCTGGGCGTTTCACCGAACATATGAGCGCTAGACGTCTGTGGCTGCCCAGTACGACACATCGCCGCGTCGGCCAACATTGACAACTTCGACACGCGGGGTGGATGAAATGAATTGCATTGAGTACTAGTCAGTTGCGTGAGGGTCCGTGGAGTCTGGCGTGGACGCCGCTGGACATTCACCGCGAGTCACAGACGCGCTTAGGACGGCGGGCGAATGAAAAATGCGGGTGGAGGGGGTCTGTCCACGCGTGCCGACATGCCGATAGCTAATTTGAAAATCAACTGATGCCGGGTCTCTCCGAGCGCCGTCTCCGGTCGCTTTCCGGGTCCCGCGCCCGACGCCCGACGCTGCCTGCCAAAGCTTCAAGCTTGTGGGTGTATGTACGTAGACTCTGATTCGTGTGCGTTTGATTTTTTTTTTTTTTGACGCGGTCTGTCAGCAGAGACAGTGTCGCGCAATGTCTAACAGCAGCCTGTTTTGACGTCGCGTCGCGTAGTGTCTTGTATGCGCGACGTCTCGGGACTCGGGAGATGGAGCGCCTACCTGGGGCCCGGGCGTCAGGACGCACTGCGCGGGGGTGGCGCAGGGGTACATAGCATTTAGTGTTCCTTTATTTTTGCTTCGTTTAGCATTTACAGCTTGTAACCGTATGTCCGTATGTACTTACTCGGTTGCCCACTGTCATGGTCTGGGCCAGGGACCGTCGCTATCTGGATATCGGTCGATAACATGGATAAAATACAGGAGGAGAGCTTAGGGGCGATAATGGTTTTGTTGGGCAGAGGTCGGTCAACGTGCGAGTCTTCTCAAGTCGGCGTTTGTTGGAGTGGCGTGTGCGCGACGCCCACGGACTGCTGTAGAGGGTGTTCTAGGGCGCTCGAGTCGCCGAAAAACGTCACAGTCGCGCACTCCACCCAGCGGGTCCGATTTGGGCCGCCTCTCCTCTTTTCCTGCTTCCCACGCCCACAGGCCCTTATCGTGTTGTTGGTCCGTATACCTAGTGGCCATGGCCGAATTGGGAAGGTGGAATGAAGGGTCCTTGGCCTCGCACGCGTAGCTTTGTAATTCATAGGAATAATTGCAAAAAATGAAGTTTCAACGCAACTACGCACCGGACCTTGGTGCTGCGTTGATCAAGAGAGATGGCAGGTCGGGCTGAAATTACAGAGTGATCCGCGATCGACCCTTTTCGTGGGCGCAGCGGCGGCTTGGCCGGGCGCAGGTGTGCAGATGAGCATGATCCGGGGCCCCAGCGCTCAGGTTTCAGCGGGCAGGGGACGCAGGAGGGTGGGGGGATGATGGTCCGGAGCGCGTGGATGATCCGTGGCGGCGGGAGGGGGTCTGTGGATGGCGTGCTCGATAAGGACACAGGCGATAAGGGCGGCGCCGTGTCATGGGGCAGTGTGACGCGGGCCGTTGTCTTTGTGACGTGCGTGACAGTGGATGTAAAGTAAGTTTTGGAAGTGGACGACGACGACGAGCTCCAATGGCGTCCGCCTATCTCCCCGTCCTCCTCGTCTCCGTCTCCACAAACGTCGTCCCCGACGACTCCACCCTCGTCACCCTCCCCCGCGGCCAGGTCGACTACCTCAGCCATGAGTGGCAGGAGGAAGATGTCTGGCGCTCCTGGCGCAACATGACCCGCCAGAAGAACGAGATCGCGAACGGCGCCCGCCTCGAGAACGCCTCCTGGCGTACCTGGTGGAAGCAGCGCAACAAGCTCAAGACCGTCTCTCCAGAGACCCTCAACTGGTATGTGTCCTCGCCAGCCCTTTCACCGTTCCGCTGCTCACTCCTCCCAGGCTCAAGGACTCGGACGTCACCTGGCTCTACGGCCCCCTGCACACCGCAGTCGAGTGGACTCCACCACCCAAGCCAGTAGCCGTCCCCGACTCCGTCGATGCCCCCACCAACGCAGACGCACATTCCCGCCTGCACCTCGCACGCCCGCGAGCGCGGCCCTCGGCCCCAGTGACCAAACCCATACTCAAGCACCGCTCCATCAGCGAGCTCCTCACCTCCGACTTCCCCAATCCCACATCACCCATCTTCTCACCCCCAGAATCCGACGATGAGCACGACAGCGTTGGCTCGCCCGATGCTGCCGGCACAGGCACCCACGCCGCCAAGCTCGCTGCCCAGCTCTCAGCGAAGCGACCCCCACTCCCACACACCAAGAGCGACACCCATATCATCCGATGGGGCGCCAGCCGGGCCTTCCGACCCTCGTCACCCCCGCGCATAGACCCTCCGGGCCATGCACCGGCGGGCACCGACTCGGCCGCCGGTTCTACCACGGCTAATCCGCCCAAGAAGAAGCACATCAGCTTCAACACGTTTGTCGAGCAGTGTATCGCCATTGAGAAGCCGAAGAAGAACGCGTCTGGGTTTTTCAACGTCGGTATGGACCCGATGGGCGCATGGAACCAGGGAGCTGGCTTTGTGGACGATGACGGGTGAGCATATATGCGTGGTTCTGAGTTACTTCTGATGCGCTTTATTACTAGATATGACGAAGACCAGGAGGACGAAGATCTGGATGAGGAGGATGAGGATGAGGGCTGGGATGGATCAGGTGCGCGTGCCATTCGCAGCGACTCTGACGAAGACTCGGGTTCGAACCCGGAAGAGGACGAACCGGGGGGACAACGTGCGATCGGCGTGATCCAGGAAGACGACGAAGACGAGGAGGAGGAAGATGACGATGATGACGATGTCCTCCAAATGCGCACCCCCCGTAGCCACAGCAGCATGAGCAACGCCACTGTGACGCTTGCCGGCACTGGCGCACTAGATCCGGCCACCTCCAGTACGACCGACTCTACGCTCACGGCTTCGAATGCTACGCCCAGAACCACCAAGAAACAGCCGCGCTCACAGTCCGTATCGACAGCATCGTCATCATCATCGTCCACCTCAGCAACTACCACAACCTCTGGCCCGTCCGCACCCTCGACGTCAGCAAGCTCTCCCGCCTCTTCGCTCTCCCCCGCCCGACGCGAGGGCAGCACGCGGAGAAAGGGCTCATTATCTCCTGGAACCGACAGTGCGAAAAATGGGGAGGGAGAAGTGCCGCCTGCTACTGCTGCTGGGCGCCCGCGCCATCGAAGGCGCACAGCCGCCCAGCCTACCTCGGCCGTGGGGATGAGTCGCACGCGCTCTTCTTCGTCCTCGCATAGCCGTGGAGGCCACGTCACGATTGCACCGATCGCACCGACAATGCTGAAGACGGGTGGAGCGTGGGAGGAGAGCTTTGGCGATGAAGGCGGGAGCGACGATGGCTTGGGATACGGGTACACGTATAGCCCGGGTACTGAAAGTGTACTAGACGGAAGGTGGACTTGGAACGAAGGAAGGGGGAAACGTACTAGCTCTGGGGGAGGAGTGAAGAAGAGCGGGAACACGCGGTATCCCCAGCGCGAGAAAACGGGCGAGGAGGGCGAAGGTACGCACGATGGCGATGCGGATGCTGTTGCCAACACGCGGGCAAACGCGGTATCCCCCCGCCCGAAGAGTACAAAGGAGAGGGAGAATTATCGAGCAGAAAAGGCGACACCCGTCGAGCTTGTATATGCCCCGCCTAAGGGGAGTGGGTACGCCGCGTATGGATACGGCCAAGGAGGCATGTATGGCGGATATGGGCCCAACAGGTAATCATCACTTGTGCATCGATGATTTACGTTATACTAACGCAGAGCGACTTAGCAATGGAACACACGCTGACCTGCGCAATAACGTCGATAACAATGGCAGCAGTAACGCCAGCGCGAACTGGACCCCGGGACCTAGCGCATACGCAGAGGGTAGCATGGCAGACGCTGGCGCAGCGTACGGGTATGCTCCTGGAGCGCGTGGCGGTGGTATGGGTGTCTACGCAGGCTACGGGCGCACAACGCTGGGTGGATACAGTGGGAAGAACGGATTCAGCGATGAGGGTGCGGAAGAGGAGCGTGTCGAAGTTGTGGAGGACGATGGGGACGGTCCGGTTGTTAGCGCAAGCACAAGCTCGGCGCAAACAACAACGCCGCCTATTGGAATCCCCATATCGCAGCCTGCGCATGTTGGTGACGATGGCTTCCTCCTTGGCTCGGCTCCACGCACAAGCGGCTCCGGAATGGAGGCGCTTGAGCGCAGTAGAGGTCGTGGAAGGCAAGACAATTACTTCGCATATCCGTACGCCCATGCCGCATCGTACCAGCCAACGACAGTCGGACAGGAAGAACACGTACGACAACAACACGCGGCGGAGACGCTTCTGCAACAGCGATTGCTGGCGCGCCAGCCCACGCCATATGTCGACGAAGAGGATGCGACGGATTTCTTCGGCGCCGGCGCTGATTACTTCTACGCGAGACGCGGTGGGAGAGGGTACGAGCCTGCGTCTGCGCGCTCTGGATTCATGGATGAGGACGGGCAGATCGAGGATGTGCGGGGCGCAGACCCCGTACGTGGCGCACAGGACGAGCTCCACGCTCGAGAGCGCGGTGGCTATCTTGTTCCCCCTACCGCGACGAGGGGTAGGACAGACGACGAGCGCCCATCGCGTAGCAGGAGCAGGAGCCATAGCCGTACACCGTCGCCTGCATTCCTTGCGGCCAACACGGCGGTCAACGCTACTCCCAGCGGCCATCCTGGAGCGGCTCCTGCTCCTAGTCCCGCACCTGCAATCCCCCCATCGACGGCTGCTACGACCGGACGCCGGCGTTCGGCATCTGCTTCAAACCCATCAACGCCTGGGACATGGATGTCTGCGGCTGCTGCGCTGCCTACCCCAGAACACCTCCTCGCCCTTCAGTCGCCTGCCTCGCTGCTTGCACAAGCGCGTCCTTCCGCCGGGCGTACATCAAGTCAGAATGCAAGTGGACAGGGCCAGCAGCGTGCGGAGCCACAGCGGGCATCGCCCCCTCAACAACCACAAGTACAGCAGGGTGAGCGCCGTGGGCGCTCGAGCACGCGCACGCCCTCGGCTTCGTCGTCGTCGTGGGAGCGCGAGCGCGGGACGTCCATTGGGAGCAGCCCTATAGGCAGCTTGAGCCCGGACACGGGTGCGCAAGCGGCCCCTATCGAGGCCGTATTGGGTGGTAGTGCGGGTGCGCTGGCTGGTGGTGGGCGAGAACGAAGAGAAGATGGCGAGCGTGGACGAGAACGCGGCAGAGAGCGCCGTGGTCGCGATCGCACGAGTGGCAAGGTACTCGGCGCGAGTCTTGCCGCTAACCCACCACCCGTTGGACTTGGGCTTGTGAATGCGGAGGGGGACGGGGAGGTCGAGTCGAGTTGCGGTAGCAGTGTTGCGGGCGACGCACAATCAACGAGTACTGCCCAATCTGTTAGTACCGCGGACAGCAGCAGCAGCGCTGGGCGCCCGACTGTTGTTGATGCGAGCGTGTACGCGCCCTCTTCGGGATCGTCGAGTGCGACTATCACAGGGCAGGGGCAACAGCGCCCCGCAACGCCTACGCTGGCCATTCCCGGACGGTTCCCTGCAGACGAGGCCGATGTAGCGCATGTAGACGTGCTTCAGGCTCACGAGAACCCCGCAGCGGCTGAGCTAAGGCACCTACGACGTGCAGAGGAGGAGCAGCGACGACGTGTGCACCCGACGCCCTCCAACTCCCCCGTCGTCGAGGTGCGCAGGATGGCGCCTGTTCAGCGGACATCGACGGTGAGCAGCAGCAGTGGTAGCGGGGGAACGACACCCACATCGACGACACCGTCTCCCTCTCCGTCGGCCACGACCCCGCGCGGTCTCTCGCCGAGCACGAAGACGAAGCAGCTGCGCCCGCCGCCGCTTGTGCCGTCCCCGCCTGTGCCTGCGAAGCCGAGCACGTCCTTCACCGCCGTGTCGTCGCCCCGCCGCGCGGTCGCTCCGACTCTGCCTAGTGTCAGTGGCGTTGTGGGGCCTGCGTCGCCCGTAGCCGCACCAGTGCCGACGCATGCACCCGCCGCAGATACGATTGTAGCCAAGGCGGTCGACATGATGTCGAGCGCAGGCGCATACCTCCGGCTGTGGGGGCATAACGACGCAGCATAGAATGAAATAAGTTCAGAAGAATACAGACTTGAGCAGCTATTTACTATTCCCGCCATTCCCTTCTTTCTCTTATGGATGGATCACACTGCTTTGTCTCGCTCTTGCTCTTAATCCTCGTTTATCTGCTTTCTTTCTTTTTCTTTTCGCTTTACTTATTGGGCATACACCATTATATATCCTATCATCCATACTCACATTCGTACATCATTGTCATAGCCATGTTTCGGACTGTATTTGAGGTTTAGCGTTTACTTACATATACTAATGGCCCACATACGCAGCGCGCGTAGTTTAGTTCATCTTACTCTACTATGTACGAGATCAGGCATATAAATTTAAATTCTTCCATTCGTCCTTTACTTAGCGCTCACGACATAGCTGGGATTCATGTCAGCGTCGCATGCAAGGAATGGGGTGATAATGATTACTCTAGGGGTTTATCAATGAGCTCTACGGCTATCTGACTTGGAGAGGGTGCATGCTGCAAGATACAAAGAAAGACGAAAGACTGGGAACGCCAACTTGAAGTTGCATCGCCGCATTTACTGGTCCCTAATTTTCTTCCTCTGCTATCCGAATTTCTTTGAATTCAGAAAGCAATTGGATAATAACATCAGGCCACCACTCGATTTCTTCTTCAAGGTACCCCATTAAGCGGATATAGAAATCTTGCAGGTCTGCAAAACAGTGGTCAATAATTCTCGACACTGCAATGGCTGTTTTTAGGTTAACAGGGTGACTGAAGTTGTCTTCAGTCCAGCTGATTGAAAGTTGTAGGTCCTTCAGAGGATGCTGCAGTCTGCGCCCGTGTCTCTCTTTTCGTAGCGCATCTTCATCAAGTAGTTGGAGATTAACACAAATCATGAGTTTCTGAAGACTCGGGCAATTTTCAGCGATTATCTTCAAGCTGGCGACAGATGGCAACTTGTTACAGTGGTCCACAATAGGCAGCTCTAAGACACAGAGGTTCTTCCAGTTGCCCCGTTCACAGACCTCGCGAATGGTCACGTCGTGAATAACGCCATTAATATCCGAGAGTTCAAGGGTTCGAAGAGCTTTGCATTCGGATAAAGGCAGGATCCATTGATCAGGGACATCGTATCCTCCTTCGGAACATACGCAAAAATTCCTGAGCGACGAGCGACTTATGCGGACGAGCTCCAGTATTGTGGCTATAAGGATCCGTCCTCGAGCTGGTGTTTCATCTGGTCTTGTTGTATGATCAGGATAGATAGTGACATCAGTGAGATTGTTGGATTCGCTGATGCATTGAAGCATATGTGGCGGCGCGCCGAATCCAAAAGACTGTAACGCCGAGAAGCTACCAGCAGCTCTCTGATCTTCTTGCGCGTCGAAGTTGCTTTGAGAGTCCAAGGTAACCTCCAGCTTTACGAGGTTTGGAAGGTTGGCCCAAGATAGAAAGGTAGACGACTTGAGAGTGCTGCTAAACAGCCTCAAATCAAGATTTCGCAGAGTTGGGAAACATGCTAAAAGTGACAATGGATACTCGGGCAGATGTCCAGTCAAAGTTATTTCTTGAAGTTGTACTTGTTTCTGAAGCAGGACTGAGAAAATGGATGCGATAGTGTCTGTTTCAGCAAGCGTTATACCCATGACAAAGATGGATGTGAGCGACTTAGAGAGAGCAAGAAAGGCGATGTCTATTGTGTTGTTTGAGCCCGGGTCTTCAAAACTGGATCCAACGATTGCCAGGGACCCCAAATTCGGGAAAAGACTATCCCGATGGGTCAAAAGATGATGAATAACATGAACTTGTACATTCTTGGCATCGGAGTTGTTGACCCCAATACATTGTATGTGTTTGGAGTATTGGAAAACTCTTTGCAGCTCTTGAGAACTGATCATGCCGTTTATTGTCTGTTGTAGTTATATTCAATATGTTAATTCAGAGGGAAAGCATAGAAATGAACATACATATGAATTGTTTATTAGCACACAAGAAGGAAACAGTCGAAGAAGTGGTATGACAGAATGTAAGCGCCTCCACAAGAATATGATTGCCGGATGGAAAAAGCTTTTCGAGACACGTGCAGCTGAAGCCAAGTGGTGGTTGTTAGTCTGGTCCCTGAAACACCATTTGAAGTAAGTTGGATTGTTGAAATAAGACAGTATAAGGCAGAGAATGTCGCGATTCTGGAAGAGAGTGTGACAACGAGTATTCCTTCGGTCGATGTCGCTCATCTTGCATAGATTTCCCAGTAGTGAAGGAGGATTGTGGGCCACTGAGGGGGAGCTTATCAATGAGCTTTACAGTTCGAGGTGAAGTCTGTTATGAGGTGAAAAGAAAACATTTTGACAGGACGTAGTACTACGTAGCACCGTGACCAAGGGCAACACCATCGATAAGCCCGGTGGCTCGGACCGCGCTTTGCCTGTCGCTCAGCGCTCAGCGCTCAGGGGTCCTTCCAGCATCCGCGTTCGCAGACTTCGCGAATAGTGACATCATGAAGGTCGGCATCTACAGGGTTCTCGATACGGAGGGTTTGAAGGTACCTGCACTTGGATAAAGGTACGATGAATGTTCCCGGGATATCGTACAGTCCTTCTGCTTTCATTTCAAAATCTCTGAGTGACGAGTGACTTATACGGACGCACTCAGACACTACAGCTATCATAGTGAGGAGCTCTGAGTGATCTGACATATATACTTCTTCAAGATCAATAGTCCAAATGTTGATTTTGGTAAGGGTTTTGGAGTCGTTGATGCATTGAAGCATGTTAAGAGTGGAGGAAGACGTTACGGCGATAAGTGTCAATGACCGTAACACTGAGAAGTTAGCACTTCTTCTCAGGTATCCTTGAGTATCAGTATCGATATCAGTATCGGTATCAAAGGTGATTTTCAGCTCAACAAGATTCGGAAAATTGGCAAAGGATATAAAGGTTGACATCTTGAGCGTGGTGGGGTACTGTGACAAAATGAGGGTTTTCAATGTTTGAAAGCCCGTCAAAAGTGTCAGAGCGGAGTTGGCCAGATGACCTTTCAAATGTACTTCTTGTAGTTGCACCTGCTTCTGGTCCAGGACTGACAGAATGGACGCAATATAGTCTGTTTGGGAAAGTTCTATATCCGTAATATAGAGGGTTGTAAGTGATTTGGAGAGCGCAAGAAAAGTCTTGTCTAGTATATCTAAAGTTTGATGTCCAGTATCTCGTTGATAGAGAGGTCAGTATCAGGCCGAGTAGATTTGGGAAAAGAATATCCTGAAAGCTCAAAAGACGATGGATAACGCGGCCTTGTATCGTCTCAGTGTTGCTATACCGTGACAATACAAGATATTGTAGGTGCTTGGAGTAGTTCAAGACTCTGTGCTGCACTTGAGAACTGATCACATCGTTTATTGTCTGCAAGATATGAAACTGTTATAATTTCATCATGGAATATGAAAGAGAACGTACATATGAGTTATTTATTAAAACAAATGAAGGGATCAGTCGAAGAAGTGGGATGATAGAATGTAAGCGCCTCCACAAAATCATGATCGCTGGATGGAAAAAGCTTTTTGAGACAAGTGCCGCTGAAGCTAAGTGACGACTGTTTGTATTCCTTGTGTAACTGAAAATCCAGTCCCTGATGGGGGTCGCTTCGTTGTCAAAACAAGATAGTATAAGGCATAGAATGTCATGATCCTGGAAGAGTGGATGGCAACGACTACGAGCGCTTCGCTCAACTTTGCTCATCTTGCACAGCTTTACGAGTAGTGAAGGCGGATTGCGAGATAATTTGGACGTGAGGGGAGTTATCAATGAGCTGTATGATGTGAAGGACCTCTAGAAGCTGTCAAAATGCGCTCAAAACAACAAAAAGTTGAAGTTGAAGATATCGATGTGAGCGCGAGATTAAGAAAAGCCTCGTGGCATTCCAAGTGGATTAGCCCGTTTGTCAGCTCACCACCCCACTTTCGCACACAGTGCATATTTTTGTTCCACAGTACTGTATTATCCAATACTATCTATTAATATTCAAACGCTCAAACCCACGTCATTTTACAATTACAGTCGCAACCGTGTTCTAGGGTTGCCAAAGTAAGTTTTATAAGTATGTAATTCATGATACACCTCATTAACTGGCCCCTAGTTAATCGACTTGCATGACTGTTCCTCTGCTCGGATTTCTTTGAATTCAGAGTATAGTCGAACAATAACCTCATGCCACTGGTCGTCTGGTTTGGTCCCCATTGACACAATTAGTATATCTTGAAGGCCCGCAAAACAATGATCAAGGAATCTCGACACTCCAATAGCAGTTTCCATGTCTTGGGGTAAGGCTTCATTATCTTCAGTGCTGCTGATTGTAAGCTGAAGGTCTTGCAGAGGGTGGAGTACTCTGGGCCCTTGTCTCTCTTGTCGTAGCGCTTTTTCGTCGAGTAATTCGAAATCTACACAGATCGCGAGTTCCTGAAGACTTGGACAGTTTTCCGCTATTACTTTCAGACTTGCGACAGACGGCGAGTAGTTCTGGACTGTATTAGGAAGCGTTAAAACACGAAGGTTCTTCCAGTAGCCCCTCTCGCAGACCTCGCGAATGGTGACATCATGAATGGCGGTATCGATCTCATCAAATCGGAGGGTTTCAAGGTTCTTGCACTCGGATAACGGCATGATCCATTCCTCTGGGATATCGCATAGCGTTTCGGAATGCACTTCGAAAGTTCGGAGGGATGAACAGCTTATCCGAACGCAGCTCGATACCGCGGATACGAGGAGTGTAGCATGAGCCGCTAAATCGTCCTCTTTTCCTATGTCATCGGTCCAAAGCCTGATATCATCCAGGGTGCAGGACTTGTTCATGCATTGGAGTATGCCAAGAGTATTGGCTGGCTGTCCTCCAAGTACCAAAGACTGTAATTCCGGGAAGCTAGCGCGTCTATAGTGACCTTCAGCAGGATGGAAAGTGCTATTAGAGCACAAAAAAACCTCCAGTTCCGCAAGGCTGGGGAGATCGGCCCAAGAAATAAAGGTCGACGAGTTGAGTGTGCTGTTATGCAGTGTCAAATCCAGTACTCTCAGTGTTGGAAAACACGTCAGAAGCATCAGTGCATGATTGGGCAGATGCCCAGATAAGAATATTTCTTGTAGCGGTGCTTGTTTATGTCGAAGGACTGACAGAATAGATGAAACATCGTCGGCTTGAGAGTCTGTTATATGGGAGATCGACAGGGTTGTAAGCGATTTCGACAGAGCGAGAAAGGTGCAATCTATAGTGTTCGCAGTACCATCTGGGTTGACATAGTCAAACGCAACGGAAAGTAAACTCGGGAAAAGCTTATCCTGATGGGTTAGAAGATGGTGGATGACATGGCCCTTTATATTTTTGGGACTGTCCTCAAGACAAAGATATTGTATATGCTTGGAGTAGTTGAAGATTCTCTGTTGCTCCTCCGAACTGATCACGTTGTTTAATGTCTGTAAAGTTTGTTCCCGGTACATTAGACTGCCCGGCTATTACTATGAGAGAGAACTTACGTATGAGTTGTTTACCAATACGAAAGAAGGAACCAGTCGAAGAAGCGGCATGATCGAAGGCAAGTGCCGCCACAAGAACACTTTTGCCGGATGAAAAAAACTTGTCGAGACAAGTGCTGCTGCGGCCAAGTGTTTTTTTCCTTCATTGGTACTCTTCTCGACGTGACCACCACGATCGGTATAAGAGGTTGGATCGTCGAAGAAGGACAGTATGTGGCAGAGAATATCCTGGTTCTGGAAGAGAAGGTGGCAGCTCTTCCGTTGTTCAGTTTCGCTCATCCCGCCCAGGTTTAAAATAAGCCGAGATTAATTCTGGGTAGCTTAATGCCACAATCGCCAGGGTATTTCCTGAACGAAGCCGTCAAATGCGGTAGTGTTGTCGGGTTGCGAGTTGATGTGGCTTTTTTTTGTTTTTTGTTTTTTTGGCGGAGACGGAATTAGCCTTCTCGGGCCGGTTTGTAGAACTCCGCTCAGCGACCCATTCTCGACGTTTGTTCCGACCTCCACCATGGCTCATTTGATAAAATTTGACTTGCAGGCAGCTTATAGGTCACAGATTCTCTGATATAACTTCATGAGCACCCGACTTTGTCACCTCTTCCTGGTCTCATGTCTACATTACTGTAGGCACCCCTTGCTTGCTTAAAGTTGCGCCGCGTTTTCAACTTCTGCATGGTAAGAGTCTAAGAGATATTTCTTCCAGGGGCTACTCAGCTGACCACTTCCTTCAAGCCAGTACGTCAAATTCACTCATGTGGCACTCTGTCTTGCAAGCAACTACCATCGGCTACAAGGCAAACATATGTTTGACTTTCAACTTATCATACGCGCGGGATCAAAGCATTGAAGAGATTCATAGCTGCGCACGGACACTGGAGCTTCCCAGCTCGCTCGTCCAATCGTACTTGACATGTTCCCTGATATGTATACTGCTGGTCTTTCTTCTTTCGACGTCTAGCGCGAGGTCTGGCAGTCCGGTAAATGAGTCCCTCACCTAGATTCTTGATGCGATTTGGATGGAATCTTGTACGATTGGAGGAATGTCTAAAAGGAACAAAGTCGAGTACTGTCGTTCTTATGACCTTTGGGGCAATGAAGCACTATGCTAATTTCCCAGATTGATTTTGCTATCAGGGCTCAGGGCGGAGGAACACCAAGTGTATATTGCAAAGACGGTCATGATTGGAGCGGTTGTCGTCCGAGAAAAAGCGGCGTTCCCTGTCTTGACGTGGGTCGATGCTTATTTTAGGAGTAAATCACTCTGAACAGCATCCGTGAGGATGATTACACTTGCTCCTGTTTAGTTTTCTCAAGTCCCTCGAATTGTCTTTCAAACTTCTCCTTGAACGACATAACTCTGAGTTTGTCATTCAATCTCGCTGTGAATATCAGGCTTGTCGGAGATATTTACGTCCCACGTAAAGCCTGAAGGCCGGAACCATCATCGTTACAGGTTATCTGAAAGTTGGCTCCGTGATATGGTATACTTTGGTCGACACTATTCGTAGCGTTCAGAGGCGACTTTTTATGTTGAAATGTGAGCATTTTGTATTTACATAGACGAGTTGTCTCAGCATGATTTCTAACGCCGAACTATATTAGGGTGGCAAAGCGCTGTGACTCTGAAGTCAGGCCAATGAATGGGAACTCAATTGTTGTCTGACAAAGACAACAAACCTGAGAGTTGACGTACGAGTTGATACCCGCCCTTCCTCATGGAACATCTGTCGCGTTGCATGGACTTCTCTGGTCGTCGCCTGCTCCCTCTTTGCTACTCCAAACTCCTAACTTGTTCACATCAATGCGACCGACACCATGGTCCTCCTGCCTGCTCAGTGGATACTCCTTCGCGACTTACAATTTGATATTATGCGCTGCCAGATCGGATTTATCGGTGGCTAAATGTATGTATACTTACTGGGGTAAAGGTCAATCAACCTCAGAACAAAAATATACATACCCTTTCTTCACTTCATTTTCAGGCTCATTTGATTTATATGTTAATTTCTTCGCGTCTTCTCGTTTAATGGTTTAAGTACTTTTGCGGGATATATCTTTAAATTTGGGACAGCGAACTATGTGAGTCCCACTTGTTCTCCATTAATATGCTTCAATTATACTGGGGCTTTGTTTAGAATATCTTATGACAGCCTATGACATATGTAGTATTTCCCGGATACATCACCCGCCCCCGACTTCTCTCTCGTTCGCACTACCTTCCCTTCGGCAGTGTTGATAGCCAGACATCGTGACTGCGCGGCAACTGCAATTTTGGATGATGCCGCTATGACATTGACAGCGGCCCCTTCCCCAATCCATGTGGTCTATTGATTCGCATCATACATACCCCGCACAACCGGTGTGGAAATGATACGACTGGTGCTGGCCGATGATGGATTGAACGGAAATAGCTACGCATACTGGCTTCTGAATCCTGGATGCCACCTGAATCGGAGGCCTCATGCGTCTACTAGGAAGTATAGGAAATACTGGCGGACCACGCACTACGCTACAATACCTCGACACCAACGATTGCCACCTCCAGCCAAAAATGATCTGCATTCTTTTCAAGCGGTGCAAAGCGAGCATTACATGTCCCCCATGACCCTCGTGGGTAAAGACTATCTCCATTCAATGCATTTTCTACTCGCTGTTCAGCTGCCACCCCAAATGTTGTTCTGCAATCATGATTCGCTGTCTATTGCAAGGTATGTGCGATACGTTGAAGGTTATAAATTCTCTCTTGTCCGTTACGGATTTGGATAGGCCCTACCGTATTGCGTCAGGTGTACGTGCCTGAGGTATAAATCCAGCAGGCATTGGGCGTGGCGAATATAGATAGCTAGCTCTATCAATCGGAGCTTGGAGCTTCTCTCGTCACTTCCTTCCCTCCAGTTGCTCACGCTTTCTGTGGTACCTATGTCGACAACGCCAGAGAAGCGGGCGTCCACTCCCGCCTCTGATCCAGAAGCGAGTTCTGAGAATGAGAAGACCAAGATTGCGGTGTACAATGCGGGTGTAGACACGAGTGGTGTGGACGAGAAAAAGTTGTTGTGGAAGATGGATCTGGCGCTTGTCCCCTGGCTATCATTCTTGTACCTTCTAAGCTTCTTGGATCGTACAAGTATTGGAAAGTAAGTATCTCGAAAGTCCTCCTGATTCCTGATTACGACCTCAACCTATGTATGTGTTTATTCAGTGCGAAGGTAGGCAACATCTAGGATCCACTCTCTCCAGTGGAGCTAACAGGATGAAAACTTTAGTTATATCATCTCGAAGCCGACCTACATATGACGGACAACCAGTACCTCTTGACGCTTACGGTATGTTGAATTCAATGTTGCTATTCGGTTACGTCATATCTGACCTCTCCGAAGATTTTCTTCTTCAGCTACGCGTTGTTTGAGGTCCCCTCAAATGTGTTTTTGAAACGACTCCGCCCTTCTTTGTGGCTATCATTCTTGATGTTCTTCTGGGGAGTAGTTATGGTAAGCGCCCGATTGTTGTATGTTTCTCACGGAGTCATCTCTTTGACATTTGCTGTGATACAGACTCTTCAGGGAATCGCACACAACTATCCGCAACTTCTAGGTAAGACGCTCGTAGCCAGTCTCGATGACACTGGCCTGACTATGTTTTGAAGGCTTGCGATGGTGTCTTGGGATGTTCGAAGCTGGTTTGTTCCCTGGCGTTAATTATTATCTGTCATGGTCAGTGGCGCCCATCATGAAGAACGTTGTAAAGTACTCACACGAACCAGCTGGTACAAGCGCTCCGAATTTGGGCTGCGCGCTGCTATTTTTTTCTCCGCAGCAACTGTGTCCGGTGCATTCGGCGGACTGCTCGCTGTGAGTGTAAACGATCTGAGGGCTTATTTCAACCAGTCTTAACGGCGCGCTGTTAGGCGGCTATTTCAAAGATGGATGGCATCGGTGGAAGGCCTGCGTGGGCGTGGATCTTTAGTACGTTCTCCACCCGTTGTTATACACTTCGCGGCGTTTTGAAACTATTTAAAGTTCTCCAGGGTCTGCTAACTGTAATAGCCGGTGTCTTGTCATTATGGATTATACAGGACTTCCCCGACACCGCAAAATTCCTTACTGAAGCGGAACGAACGGTAGTTATTCGCCGCCTACAGCAGGATGCCCAATTTAGTGCCGCTGGAGAAACATTTAGATTTAAATATCTCGTTAAAAGTCTAAAGGATTGGAAAACATGGGTCGGAAGTGAGATATGATGCTCCTTTTGTAATTTGACTAACTAAAGTAATTCCTATCTTGCAGTGTTCGTATACACCGGTGCCGACATGCCGCTGTACGCATTCTCGTTGTTCTTACCAAGTATCATTAATCAGGTATGCAGTCCTACTTCTACCACCAGTACTGAAGCACTGATAAAAGACCCCAGCTTGGTGCATATACCTCTAAAAATGACTCTGCTAAATACGTTCTAATTCACCCTCCTTTTAGGCTTTACGGCTACACCTGCGAATCTGTTGACTGTTCCCGTATATTCTTTTGCTTGCCTCATTACCTGCAGTGTTGGATTCCTTGCAGATCGGTGGAAAACAAGAGGCTATTTTAATATGTGTGTAATCTAATCGCAGATAAGCTTTTTCACTTGCTGACCGTCCGAATCCAGTGGATTCCTGTGCCTAGGTGGGTTTCTCGTGTTGTCGTTTACGCTCTCTTCATGCTTTTTTATATAGGCGCGGCCGGCTACATTATATTGATCGCTTCTAGAAGCCCCGCTCTGTCATACTTTGCCGTATACTTGGCGACATGGTGAGCATCATATTCTTGTAAAATGCTATTGCCTCTGAATCTTTCGTAATCAACTCAATAGTGGAATTTACCCCATTATTCGTGAGCCAATTCTCTTTCTAAAATGGATGACTTGACTAATTCGATGTGTTACCTTTTTACAGCTAACACTATGTAAGTAACCACTGTAATTTGTACATTGTCAATTTCATCCTTACACTGTGAACCAAGATCTTGGGCGTCAAACAATGTGGAAGGTTCATACAAGCGTAGCGTGTCGCTTGCGATGGTCATAGGCTTGTGAGTTATACAAAACGGTAGTCTGGTTGCGCGCATTAACCGTTTTCCCGGACTTGCAGCGGAAATTTGAACGGTGCCGTGAGCTCCAATGTCGTAAGTCGACCTTGAACCAGTAAATGTGAATACTCTCAAACTTTTATTTTCAGTATCGTGCCAGAGATAAGCCATGGTATCCCCTCGGACACGGTGAACCTGTTAATTATACCATCTTTGACATCCTTTCTAATATCATAACAGGGCTCGTGCTTCTATACATCGGAATTGGTATAATCGCCTCAACTACATACTTAACCTTCCTGAAACGTGAAAATGCGCGTCGTGACAGAGGGGAACGCGACGAGTATATCGACGACGAACCTGAAACGCACAAGCCAGAGAACCTAAAGAACGGACGATTTGCCACGATGGATGATGCAAAGAAAGAGAAGGGTGACGAATGGAGTGGCTACAGGTACACAATATGATTTTGATAAGCTTTCAATGAATTATTTTGTTATGTTGTTAACGTCGATAGTACGTATCTATTGCAAGAGAGACTGTTTAGTGAATGGTAATTTTGTATCTGTGCGTCACCTTTAAGTCTCGTAAAGGATGGCGGTTTCTCAGAGTACCGGGCCCCGGTGGGAAGACCAAGTTGGACAACGCCTAATCAGTCGTTTTGCAGTGAATCTTCAAAATTCACGGGCAGGTCAGTTGCGGCCTTCCCACAGGAAGATGAGTAGTAAGCATTGTCTATGTCTAGTAGTGCATATTATATTCAATAGAGGCTTTTCTGCGCAAATATTTTAAACATTTAATGCAGAGATGCTTCACCCGTAAGAGGGTCTGTCGACACCACCAGTGAAATCCTGTGCAGTTTGATGCATGGAAATATGTAGAAGGCATCTTACGGTAAGTTAGAGACTACCGGCAAATGCATAGGCTAGATTCCTTTGTATGTCAGTTTCTTTAATCGATGGGAATAAGTGAGAAAGGTATAAATACCTGAAGTGAGTTTAGACGGCGACAGATACCCACTGCGGAAGACTCGACAAGCTCTTTCCTCCATGGCAAGCAGTGTATTTTCCCAGGTCCCTGACTTCTCCCCCTATAAACCTATTCATGAACCCAGGCATGTGAAAATCATATGCATTGGTGCTGGGGCTTCAGGTTTGTTGCTCGCCTACAAGCTGCAGCGGTCTTTCAGCAACTTCGAGCTCATTGTCTACGAAAAAAACGAAGACGTCTCCGGAACGTGGATAGAGAATACTTATCCTGGGTGGGTCAAGGGCCTACATTTTCTCGCATTTTCTGATAGCGTGTACTGCGGACTAGTTGTGCATGCGACATCACTGCGCACACTTATACATTCAGCTTCGAACCGAACCCCAATTGGTCCTCTGTCTATGCGGGCTCTGCCGAAATTCGCCAGTACTTCACCTCCTTCGCAAACAAGTACGATCTCTACAAATACATTAAGCTTCAGCATCAAGTGTCTGCTGCGCTATGGAATGACAAATCTGGGCAATGGGACATTGAGATTACTGATCTTAGCGATGGGTCCGTCAAGAAGGATGAGTGCCATATCTTGATCAACGCTTCAGGAGTTTTGAATGCGTGGAAATGGCCAGCCATAGCCGGATTGAAAGACTACAAAGGCACTCTTCTTCATACTGCACGCTGGGACGCCTCAGTCGACCTGAAAGGGAAGCACGTAGGTTTGATTGGGAATGGGTGGGTGTCACACTTGCAAACTTCTACCACAAGGATCATTCATTGGCTACCGGCCCACGTAGGTCATCCGCAATTCAAGTTCTGCCATCCATTGCTCCTATAGTCAGCAAAGTGACGACGTTCATCCGTGAGCCGACATGGGTTGCACCAGCCCAGGCCATCGAAGCGCGCAAATATACCGAAGAGGAGCGCAAGCGCTTCAGAACAGACCCCGAGAGTTTGCTCACATACCGAAAGGAGCTAGAGACCGGGATCAACGGCATCTTTGGCCTGTTCATAGCAGAGTCCAGCGCACAGAAATTAACCGCGGACAAAATGACGGACGATATGAAGGCGAAGCTGAATAACAAAGGCCTCGAGAAGTTCGTTGTGCCGACATTCCCTGTTGGCTGCAGGCGCTTCACTCCTGGCGTCAATTATTTGGAGACACTTGGCAGCGACAAAGTCGAGCTTGTAAATGGGGAAATCGAAATGATCACGGAGAAGGGTTTGATCTCTGCCTCGAATGGCCAAGAGTATCCGCTCGATGTGTTGATCTGTGCAACGGGTTTTGACACTTCTTTCCGCCCCCGCTTCCCCTTGATTGGTGCCAGTGGAAAGAACTTAGCAGATGCTTGGGCGTATGAACCCAAGTCCTACTTTGGATTGGCGGCTCACGACTATCCAAACTACTTCATGTTCGTAGGTCCAAACAGCCCTATAGGTAATGGACCTGTGTTGATCGCTATGGGTAAGTAAAGTAGACCTTTTTATTTGGCATCTGTACTCACTGCAGGGTAATATTTCAGAGGCACAAACCGATTACATGTTGAAGTTCGTCAGCCGCTGGCAGACAGAGAACATTCACAGCTTCACTCCGAAGATGGCAGCTGTCGAAGATTTCATTGCCTTCAAGGACGAGTTCATGAAGAAGACAGTCTGGGAACAAGGCTGTCGGTCGTGGTACAAGAATAACAGCATCTCTGGCAAGGTGACTGCCCTATGGCCTGGAAGCACTCTGCATTACCTAGAAGCTATCGCCGACCCACGCTACGACGACTTTGACTTCCAATACTCTGGTAACCGATACGCTTTCTTTGGCAACGGATTTTCGCAAGTGGAATCGGACAGAACAGCAGATTGGGCTTACTATATTCGAAATGAAGATGATGGCCCACATCTGAGCCGCGGAAAGGCGTTGAAGATAATTTCTAAATCGGGGACAATCACGCGGGAAGAGATGAATGGCCCCGTAACGGTTGTGTAGGGCGACTGTCCCCAACAGTTTTGCGTCCTTTTTTTTTTTTGGTAATATATATGAAGTACACCTGCTTTGAATATAAGAATATAAATAAGTTCTTTGGAGTAGATATTACGTACTTACATATGACCCAAGAAGACTATGTGCACATGGCGTGAGCTTCGGCGAGGTGCAAATGACTTAATATATGCACAATGCTGCGACGCTTCTGCTGCTGCTCTCATCAGTAACACTTGTCCGATCCGGATTCTTATCAGCTGATGTTTTTGTATCCTAGAAAATAAAACGGATGAACACTTCAAAGCGAAGTATCCAGCAATGATAATGCCCTACCTCTCATCAATCGTACTCACTATAGCTTTTGCCGCTGGTATATGTGCAACTGTAGCCCCGGCGCCTAATATAAACGCAGCAGCAACCTGTTTTGACTGGTCGATCGTCGCGAACACTGCAAACGTCGCTGCTACATGCTTTGAGAACGACGGAATCACTCAGAGCAATACAGTCATCGAGCTAAGTCAATGCACGGGCAACCAAAACGGAGCAGTTGGTTGCCAATTGAAGTAGTTCTTGCCTCGTTCTCTCAATTATATAACTCATTGACTCTGATTGCCAAATGGACAGTGGTGGCGCCGGCGCTAGCTGTGTCTTCAGCAATATCCAAACAGGCGTACCTTCAACAAGCGTGAGCAATGAGTTGACGATAACGGCCAGTTGCTTGAACGTAGAGCAAGTGAGGGTCACAACGGCCAATTTCAACCTTGGTATGCTCAACTGTTTTGCAATGGATGTCCAGTTTCTTAAACATTGTGTTAGATGCTTGTTTGACAAATAGCAATGGTCAACTTACTTGCTAAACGGCGAGCGCTTGAACGCCGTGTAGATCAGTAGCACCACATGTATGTAGTTGTATCTTGAAGCTTGATCTGTAAAACACGTTCATTGAAGGCTAACTTCAGGAAGGTTGTTGAATGTTCCTTAAGGCCGTTCTGAACTATTATAAACAGTTAATACTATGACTACGACGTCAATATTAACTCATAGAGCGTGCTCCTGTTTAGACTATATGCGCAAAAGCCCGCACTGGTGAACCGTCGGCGCCCACCAGCTTGAGTGGCACGAGATTCACGATCCACCTGTCTCCATCTTTTTCCGCCGCGACCAATTCCTCCAAATTGGTCAAGTTTTCTGCTATTATTCCTCCACCCCGAAGAAAGATGTCATGAAATTCAAAACCATGCTTTCCAGCTCCAGGCACGGCGTGGCCATTAGCGTCCACGGGGGTCTCGTCAGGGTTCAGCGTGTCAGTACCGATGAGATTAACACCTCGCGATAATAACGCAGAGGCTACCTCCGGAAGAAGGTAAGGATGTGAAAGATATTCAGGCGTCTGGTAGTAGGCCTTGGACCAGCCGGTATTAATTAAGACGATGCGCGGGGCCTCTTCCCCTTTCTTTGCCACAGCCCACGCGCCCTCGGCTACCGCGACATGAGGAGCAAGACGCGTCCAGGATATCGCTTCACGCGGCTTTAGCTCCTCAGCAGAGAGATCAAGAACGAGCGTATGTCCCACGCATGCAGAGAGAGGAAGAGCCTCGGTAGTCGCACCATCGGGCAGGAAGTGATAAGGGGCATCGATGTGAGTTCCTGTATGCGTCCCAAGAGTTATGCGATGAACACAGCACCCGTCCGCATGAGTGGAGTGAGATATAAGCGCATATTTGGGGTCTTCTGGATAAATTTGTGTCGAAGCAGAGAGGTGATGTGAGAGATCAATGAACCTGGCGGGCATAATAAGTTGAGGTGTAGCGCAAGGGTAGCGCGCACTGCGCGAGTCTCGTAAACAATGATTACGTAGTAGTAGTACTGGTCGGCAATTCCCGTTTAGTCCTCTAATGACCATCAACTCTGCTTGAACTGGATTCATAACAGGCTTGTACTAAGGTTTTGAATAATGGCCTGCGATGATCTCAGTATCTTCTCAAACACACACACTCTCACTTTATCCACACTTGGGACATCTTTGCCCCATCCAGCTCAGGCTTTTCTCAGATTCAGCACCATATAAGTCTATGAGAGTTTTCGAAGCCTTCTCATTCACTTACCTCGAAAGAAGATGAGCAATCAGTCTCCCTTCTCTAGTAATCGATCCCAACAACCTATACATCATCCTCGACCAGTGAAGGTGATCTGTATCGGGGCAGGCGCGTCTGGTCTAGCTCTAGCCTACAAGATTCAGCGCTCGTTCGACGACTTCACTCTTACCATCTATGAAAAGAATGAAGAGATTTCGGGCACCTGGTTTGAAAACACTTATCCTGGGTGAGTCACCTTAGTTTTAATAGCTTTGAGCACCCATTTAACGACTTACAGCTGTGCCTGTGACATACCAGCCCACACATATACCTACACTTTCGATCCAAAGCCTGATTGGTCATCGGTTTACTCTGGTTCGGGTGAAATACGGCAATACTTTGTGTCATTTGCTAGAAAGCATGACCTCTACAGATACGTCAAACTGAAGCATCAAGTCTATGGAGCCACATGGAACAATATAGGAGGGCAATGGGAAGTTGACATAGTAAACCTCGAGGATGAGACGAGAATATCTGATTCCTGCGACGTCCTTATCAATGCCACCGGTGTTCTCAATGCCTGGAAATGGCCCAATATTGCGGGACTTCATGATTTCAAAGGGCCCCTTCTTCATACAGCAAAATGGGACTCGTCAGTGGACCTGACAGGAAAACACATTGGTTTAATAGGAAATGGGTACTTTTCTTACATCGTTCATTTATACTTTTATCTGACAAATGATACAGATCTTCAGGTATACAGGTGCTCCCCGCAGTGTCGCCCATCGCCCGTAAGGTGACTACCTTCATCCGCGCGCCTACATGGGTGTCACCAGTGCGAGGTTTTGAGCCTCGCGATTTCCCTGAAGAGGAGAAACGCACGTATGCGACGGATCCGCAAGCACATCTTGCCTACCGCAAAGAACTCGAAACTAACATGAATGAGCTTTTCCGCATATTTGTTACTGAGTCTGCGTCCCAGAAGAATACGTTCGCTGCCATGAAGAAGATGATGGAGGATAAGCTCCAGCACGAGAGCCTTCAGAAACTGGTTATACCCACCTTCCCAGTTGGCTGTCGTAGATTCACGCCGGGGACGAACTATCTCGAGACTCTCGCGTCCGACCGAGTTAACGTCGTCTTCGGCGAAATTGAGAAGGTTACCGCGCGAGGTTGTGTATCTAATGGAAAGGAGCACCCCGTCGATGTCCTAATCTGTGCTACTGGGTTCGACACATCCTTCAGACCTCGCTTTTCCCTTGTTGGCCTAAATGGGAAAGACCTTCGCGATGAGTGGGCCTACGAACCGAAATCATACCTGGGCATGGCTGCTAATGACATCCCCAACTATTTTATGTTTATCGGGCCAAATAGCCCTAACGGAAACGGACCCTTGCTCGTTGCCATCGGTTGGAAGCTATCCATTTTTCTTACGATCGTGTGCTGACTACCCCTGTTAGAGGCGCAGGCGGACTATATGCTGAAATTTATCGACCGCTGGCAGACCGAAAACATACACAGCTTCAATGTAAAGATGGAGGCTGTAGAGGACTTCATTGCTTTCAAGGACGAATTCATGAAGCAGACAGTCTGGGACCACGACTGCAGATCTTGGTACAAGAGCAGCAGCCCGTGCGGGAAGATTGTCGCTCTGTGGCCTGGGAGTACGCTGCATTATATAGAGGCGATAGCTGAGCCCCGCTACGAGGACTGGGACTTCAAGTATACAGGAAATAGGTTTGCATATTTCGGGAGTGGATTTTCGCAGGTCGAATCGGACAGGACAGCTGACTGGGCATACTACATTCGTAACGAGGACGATGGGTCCTACCTGAGCCGTCTCAAACAGATTCGTATCGCATCCAGGTCCGGGACGGTGCACCGTGTGGACGACGCAAAGGCCAAGCCTCGATATGGAACTCTCACAACAGATAAAACCCGATTGTGACGGTTTGTCTTTTTAGGCAAAGCAAGCCACAGTGAACGTTTTCATGGTTATTACATGTACTGAACGAACTTCCGGCAATACTAACCCAACCCATCATGGGGAAGCACAGAATATGTACGATCTATTTGTTTCTTATCATAGCGCCTCCGTGAGGTAACCCAATGGGAAATCTATTGGCGTCTATAGAAGGGAACAAACATATTATCTCATATTATTCACCGGCGCTTAAGCGAAGTCTATCATGTCGCCTTGCCAACTTCCAGTCGGCTACCCCACCAACGGCATGAGACGGTGTGTGATCAAGGAAATATGACATGTTTATCATTTTCTTTATATCCTTGATTCCAATCATGCCACAGTGCTGTGAAAAGTTAAGAACTTGTAAGTAGTTGCATCGACTCTCCTCCGTTATAAATTCAATTATGAGTGTCAACTTTGCAAGTTCTATTTCACCGAAAAGGACGATTGTGGCCCCTTCCATGAAGTCCAGTACCATTTCTCTCGCATACACCACTATAGCTATTCTACAAACAGGTAAGCAAGTATGAGCGATCTCAAGCCATTTCCATGCCAGAATTTAAATCATCCGAATGTCCTTGATGGCCGAATCAAAGCAAACGAGTCGAAAGCAACTTCATCCTACTTTATCTGGTCCTTGGAGCCTGGGAGCTGAAGAGACATCTTTACCAAATTATTGGTAGCCTGAGAAGCAAGACTTTTCTTCTTCTACTTACGACTCACTTCGTTACTACTTCAAACTTCAAGCAACTTCAAGGGTGCTGTGAACAATTAGTCGAACTTTTATGATTTATGGATCTATCCGGGTGTTAACACTCTGCAGTGTGCAACTAAACATGTACGTAAATTTGAAAAGCCACTCAAAGGGCTTGAGCGGATTTCTTTGTGGAGATATTTTGAGCGCAGGGTAAGTTGCTTTATTGCTCACCGGTATATGGGTGCCTGGCCAGAAAGATCCGAATTCAGGGAAAGTCGGCGTCCTCTTAAAACACTGCATCCCTGAAAGCAAACTTGATAGAGAATAAAAGGACAAGGTGAGGACTTTCAGAAACAAAAACGTTCCTTTCCCTTCCTTCTTTCTAGTCTCGTAGAGTTTGTCTTCAGTAATTCTTACCCTCCTTAATTTTTGTGACCATCAACCCAGCGGGTCGATTCTTGCCTCTCAGATATCTTTGCTCTATTATTCCTCTTGTGATTTTGCTTAATACCAAATGGCGCTCTCATTCATTACCACTCTCGCTCTAGCTACTCTTGCAGTTGCCGCTCCGCCATTCTCTCTGCCACCGTCCGGTTTAGGCTCTCCTTTGTCGGGCAAGCGCACATGCGCCATCAAACAGAACTTCACCGTCCCGACCAACCAAACTGTCCTCACAAACACCGCGGGAACACCATCTTTTGTTCTTTTAGGCGTTGGCGTGCAGAATTACACATGTTCTGATGCAGGGAAATACACGTAAGATATTTTATTTCTCATTTCGCGTCTTGCAGTAATAACGTACTTATTCACCTCATGTAGGTCTGCCGGTGCAGTGGCACAGTTGTACGACCTCTCATGCCTGACGTCCGTGCCCACGGTTTTCAAAACCGTCCAAGACATCGCACTCACCGCGTGGAAAGCCCTGCCTGCTAGCGTCACCAGCTTTGGATCCACCGCAAGCGGCTGCTACCCGCTTATGGGCTCACACTACTTTGTCACCTCGCCCTCCGGAACGGGCATTAGCCCCATGTGGGACTTCCGCGCAGCCAGTGCCAAGGGTAACGCTAACGCCTTTGTGCTCGCTGCGAAGGTCGGCAACATCCCGGCTCCTACGGGCAGCAAGGATGTCGACTGGCTGCAACTGAATAGCGTCTCCGGTTCGCTTGCGACGACGATTTACCGCACTGATACTCGCGAAGGACAACCGCCTGCATCGGTGAGTATATCTAATCATTATTTGCTTAAAGTTACTCTGTGTGCTGATTTGTTTACGTAGTGCACGCCCGGGTCGGCGCCTATCTCAGTCAAATACACATCCAAGTACTGTATGTCAGGTTTGCCTTCTTTATATCCACCATCACTGACGCTTTTTAGGGATGTATGGTGGCAGCGTAACAGTTTAAGACAACGAAAATGGTATACTTTATTTACGGATCATGATAGTGGGCATAGATTCTATTTTACTTGGGGGCCGACGCCGGCCATAGTCATCATTCGTCTTCCATCTTGGTATGGACCTTTAATTTGTATAATTTTACATAGTGCTGCAAGCAACACGAGATACTGGAAAGAATTAAGAGCTAATGTGATTAGTTTGTTTTGAGAAAAGATACAAGTTAAAAGTAGCATAATAGGATCTCCGTCACTTCATGTCCCTGAAACAGTTTCTAGCTGCCCCATTGTTTGACATTGGCATTCACTTGCTATTTGCAGGGCAGAATAAGATTATAATGGATTGGCATTGGATTGGCAGGGCGTGTTGAACAGAAGGAAGTTATAGGTTTTACTGATACCAAAGGTTCGTTCAAAGCCCGAAGCAAGTTGAAGCTCGTAAGGGTTCACGATCCCAAAATTTGGCAGGTAAGTAGAAGTGAGAATGAAATCCAAAAGATAAGAAGCGAATGCACAGCTGACTGTTCTCGAAATATTCGCAAGACTAGTTGATAGTATAAATAGACATAAGTAATTAATGTCGTTTATGAAGCACGTACATGAGGTTTGTTGAGGTAAATATGCACTGATGTTTTATCATATTTTTAGGCGAAGTGCTTCTAGTCAAGCCGTTAGTTCTTTGCACACCGCAAAGCGAAGCTAATTTTCGTTGACTCGGCTGTGCTATAGGATTGTTTTACTCGTATTTTTATCAGAGGACAACGTGGAGAACAAAGGAAAACGCCACCAGCGACAAGCCAGGATCAAGGCAGTTCAAGTCCACCGTCCGCAAGGCATCGGAGGACGAGTCGGTTTGATTCTAAAAGAGTCTAATTACAGCATAGTTGTCCGTATTACGATCTTCTACATGTTATCTAAAAAGACGAGTGCGTTGTATAGAGAAGGTGGCATACAGTCGTATTGCGTCCCCTAAAAGGAATTGGCAGGCGATTGGCAAGATCCACTGTCGCAAGAATCGTCTTGCGGATACATAATCGCGTAGAGGTGTTTAGACAACCTATCGATGAGATTTATATAGCTTGAACGATTGTAGCGGTGTTGAACTGAAAAGACATATACGCAAGGACCGTTCCATCTAGAGTCCAGACCATCAGTTGCTCGATCAGGTGTTAACATACTGACAATAAGATTGATTCTTATTTGTTCACGGCTTCTAATGAACTAAAGTGCCTCCTGTTCAAAAGATTAAGAGGGGTACCAGGGGGTACCCCGCTCCATTGGTCAAGGGGCCCATCGAAGCTCTTCTGCATAGATCTTTGTACTGAAAATTGCACATACAACGGCTATTCTGCATGCATTGCCGGCGTAAAGTATGGCAACACAGGAAAAATGACAGGTAGGCAGGGACTGACGTCGGTGACAGAAGGGCAGACGGAGGAAAGAAAAGTGTGGGGCTATGTCGTGGCGGGGTGGAGGAAGCAGTTTGGTTCAAGTTTTGATCGCACATGTTGAGCCGAATCGTACCATATTTATTTTAGGCCGGTATCTCTTTATTTTCCTCAGCTCATACCATTTTCTATATAACTTGTTGTGATCTCTTTTCTCTGCTCTCCATTCCTTACGCCCACTGTCCTACCCTCATACAAAAATGACCATTCCATTGAACGCCCCTGCCGTCGATGTTGAGGCTTCCCGCCCCAAGGACATCGGTGTCCTCGCTATGGATGTCTACTTCCCCCGTCGGGTATGTTTGGTACTTAGGACCACACGTAGACAACATCTCTGACATAGCTTCATCCTGTGCAGTGCATTTCCGAGAGTGATCTCGAGGTTTTCGATGGTGTCTCGAAGGGAAAATACACCATAGGTCTCGGTCAGGAGTACATGGCATGGCCTGACGACCGTGAAGACATCAATTCTTTCGCGCTCAATGGTGCGTTTGACCCTTCTCTTGTTGGAACTCGATGTTGATGACAGAATACGCGCTCAGCTGTGTCTGGACTGCTCGAAAAGTTCAACATTGACCCCAAGTCCATTGGACGCATTGACGTCGGCACTGAGACCATTATCGACAAGTCGAAATCCGTGAAGACTACCCTCATGGACCTCTTTGCCGAGTCGGGCAACTTCGATATTGAGGGTATCGACTCGAAGAACGCGTGCTATGGTGGAACTGCAGCGCTCTTCAACGCCATCAACTGGATCGAATCCAGCTCATGGGACGGACGTAATGCCATTGTCGTCTCAGGCGATATCGCCGTGTACGCAGAAGGTGCTGCTCGCCCTGCTGGCGGTGCAGGTGCTTGTGCTATGCTGATCGGTCCAAATGCCCCTGTCGTCTTTGAACGTAAGCATGAGGTCGCGTTCTATTGGAGTACGTTCTAATTATATTTCTTTGTAGCTATTCATGGAAATTACATGGCCAACACGTACGACTTCTACAAACCCAATCTCTCGTCAGAATACCCAGAGGTTGACGGACCGGTGTCTGTGGTGACATACGTTGCTGCTCTTGATGCTGCATACGCTGCTTTCCGTGAAAAGGTTGCAAGATCTGCGAAACTCGCGCAGCGAAACGGCCACGCCGTCGAGAAGACCGCCGATAGCCTCTTCTCTCTAGAGGACGTCGACTATGCCATCTTCCACAGCCCATATGGCAAACAAGCTGTTAAGGGCCACGCACGCCTCCTATTCAGCGATTTCGTCTCCAATCCCAAAGCTCCCCGTTTCGCCAACATCCCCGATCCCGAGGCACTCCTTGCTATGTCGCACGCTGCCTCGCTTACTGACAAAAATGTCGAGAAAGTGTTTGTCGCCGCCTCCAAAGCATCCTTTTCTCAGAAATCAGATCCCGGTATGGCATGCTCACGCCGCCTGGGCAACATGTACACTGCTTCCCTATATGGATGCCTCGCCTCTCTGTTGGCGACGGTTGAGCCCGCTACCCTCAAGGACAAGCGTGTCAGCTTGTTCTCATTCGGAAGCGGCTGCGCCTCTAGCTTCTGGACGCTCCGTGTCAAGGGCGATACCTCTGAAATCAAGACAAAGATGGATCTGATTGACCGCCTTGCGCAAATGAAGGTTGTTCCTTGCCAGGAATTCGTGGATGCCCTCGCTGTAAGTTTTTGTCATTGCCATCTCTTCTCAGTTTTCTCATTGTTTTGTAGCTTCGGGAAAAGAACCACAATGCCTCAGATTACACTCCTGAGGGTTCCGTTGAAAACATCTGGCCAGGCGCCTACTACCTTGATAGTGTTGACAAGAAGTTCCGTCGCAAATACCTCCGCGCACCACTTGCATAAGCCTCTGCGTATGGTCCCTTGTTGTCATCACACTGCTTTGCTATCTCTTCTCCCTCTTGCATTTTTAATATTCACTTTACACATCTGGTATAAACTCGTGGGGCTGCGGTCAATCATTCTAATGTTAATTCCTACAAATGTATGCGCATACACACGCGGCATTTCGCGTCCATGTCAGTTTGTCGTTTTCTGTAGATTTCAGTAGAATTACGGCTCTATTTCCCCTCCAACTTACTTGTAATTGTACCCACTCTACGGAGGTTAATAAAACAATACACGGCTACTTGTAGTCTTCATACGCGTGATTCGTTTTAAGTATGTCTAATGTGTTACGGGAGCTCAGTGCGATCATTTTTGTGATGCACACTCTTCCTTTTGCAATCATGACTGGAGAAAGAAGGCGACTCAAAGTGAGCGCAGGAACCTTCCCTTCTCCTAAAATCGCGTCGCTTGCGGCGTGCCATCCTTTTTCTAAGCAGGTGCGTTCGATTTGACTATATTAACGGGTCCAACCGAAAATCACCTCAACCAGTACGCATACATGCACAGCTCGACGTTGTATTTCCATCAAATGTGGACCTCCTCTCCCGTCTCGAAGAGATAAATTCGAGCTACAGCACAGGCAGAGCAGGTCTAGCGGAGCTTCTGGCCTCTGCGACCGGGTTCGTGAATAGTGTCGTGGAGGAGAGGTATGCTTTTACCATCGTTTTTCGATCGTTTGGCATATGATTTACCAACTCCTTGCGCAGTTCGATCTTGGCTGTCGGCGTGAACACGCACGGCGAAGACGCGTGGTGTATCGACCCCAGGGGACATTTGACACTGTCAGTAGTGAAGGAGACGTATGAGCGGCTGGGGCTTGTGGGCCAGAAAGCGCCTTTTAAGGGCCACGAAGGGCGACACAGTGCGTAGTAGCCTATCTCCTCAATCGTTTACCCGCCAACTCGTTCTTGCGTTAGTTATCGACATTCCGCTGCGCAGAAATGGCCTCTCGCCTTCTATGCAAGTGCGCGTGAAGTCGTGTTTGGAAGGTTGGGATCAGCGACGTACTCTAGCGGGGCTAGGGCAGGAGGGGACGTGGGACGTGGTGTTCTGCACCAGAGGTCTGTACCTTTTTTCTCAGCGCCGTCTGGATGGAGAAAGCTGAACGGTTCGTGAACTTGCAGACCGCGGTCAGACAAGTGCAAACCCGTTTCGCTCAACGAAAACGCATTCTGTGTCTCCGGTAAAGCGCGAACTGCGGGATGTTTTTGTGCCATGTCCCGATCTATGCGATCGTCCTTCGCGCCCATTGAAGGGCCAATCACAAAACAAACCGAATGTGGACCAGGACGCCCTCGCGGAGGCAGCGGATGATTGGGACCGACGTATAGAGAACCTTTTTGAATGGGTTGGGATGGCGTGTCTCGGTGCTCAACGGTACGCAGTTCCCATTTATTCGACGAGAAGCACTAATTCAAGCGCATACACTAGACTTAACGCGAACGATCGCGTTGACCCATACGTTGCGTTATATGAACCACCGTTGCCCAGTCAAATACAGAATATAACACATCTGTCCTGGCGCGGGCTTCTTCCACCAAGCTTTGTGAACGAAGTCCTTGATGTTGTGCAGTAAGTTACATATTTCTCTAGTAATATTCTCATTGGCTCATGTGTGATGCAGAAATTGTTTAGGCGACCCAAATTCGCCTTCTTTCGTGAGCGTAACTGCGCATGCACTTTCCCAGTCCCCGGTTTCATATATGCCCTACACCCTTATCTCATCAACGAAAAATGTGGCCGCAGCTTTGGAGGTGCCTAAGAAGGTACCTGCGAAGGTACCTCGTGCTGACGGAGAGGACACATGGTGTGCTATCTTTGAACGTCAAACGGGGTCAGACGGGGTGCGATGGTGCTTGGGAGAGAGTCTGGGGCAGCTGGACGCACGATGGGGTTGACCATGTTAGTCTTCCTATCTTGTCTAATTAAACTCTGGTTGACGGTGATGTGGTAGGCAGGCATTTTACATGCTTATTCGACTCAATAACATGAAGTGTATAAAATGTGAGGTTGGTTAAACCTAATCGCTTTTGAATTTATAACTGAAGCTCTCTTATAAATAAGTGTCTCGCGTACATAAAACCTAAATACTCGACAAATGATTCCTTCATAGGAACTTGACTGTCGTTTGCGTTACCTTATCACTGTCGGTATGTGTCATTGTGATACGTCGTTTGCTCCTGCTCAGATGTGGACTGTTATCGCTGTTACGAATGTAATAAGCCCAGTCGGAGGCTGGGTCCATCTCGGTTTGAGAAAACCCGTTTCCAAAGTACGCGAACCGATTGCCGTCGTATTTGAAGTTCCAGTCCTCGAAGCGCGGTTGGGAAATGGCCTCCAAATAATGCAGTGCGCTTCCTGTCCACGGTGCAACAACCTTGCCGTTTCTCCTGTACCAAGTACTGCATTCCGTGGCCCAAACTGTTCCCTGCATGAACTTGTCGCGGTGCTCTGCAAAGTCTTGCACGGCCTCAAGCTTGGGCTCGACGCTGAGGATATTCTCAGTCTGCAAGCGGTCCATCATTTTCAGAGCGTAATCGGCTTGGGCCTCTGCAAATGTCTCTCTGTTAGACATTGTCACACAAGGAAAAGAAATACAGAGACATGCCTAGAGCGACCAATACTGGTCCATTGGCTACTGGTGTATTGGGACCACCAATCATGAAGTAGTTCGGGAAGCCATGAGCAGCAATACCGAGATATCCTTCAGGTATCTCAGCCCAGACGTCGGAAATATTTTGACCTGAGGAGCCGATAATGGGGAAACGAGGACGATATGTTACGTCGAAGCCAGTAGCGCATATCAAGACATCGACTGCGTGTTCCTTGCCGTCTTCTCCAATAACACCTCGCTCGGTGATTTTTTCAATAGATCCCCATGCGACTTCTACCTTCTCTGACGATAGCGCCTCGAGATATCCTACTCCGGGAGTGATACGTTTGCAACCTACGCCCCAATCTGGGATCACGAGGTCTTCCAGCCTGCTGTCTTGAAGCTTGTCCTTCATCATCATTGTCATGCCAGCAGCTGTGGATTTTTGTTCCTCGGAGTCGGCGATGTAGACAGGCCATAGGCCGCTGAATCCCGTTTCTAAAGCTTTGCGGTACTTGAGCAATGCTTCAGGGTTGGATTCGTACAAGCGCCGTTCTTCTTTGTCATATATGTGTTGCTCTTGGGCTTGAATCGGTGAAACCCATGTGGGATGGCGAATGAACGTGGTGACTTTGCTGACCTTCGAAATAATTGCTGGGAGAACTTGAATGGCTGAGGAGCTAGGATATGCTCAAGAATCATTCATGTAAAGTGAAAGCGCGCTCGCCGCTCACCCGTTTCCAATCAATCCGACATGCTTTCCTGTGACGTCCAAACTTTGATCCCATCGTGCAGTGTGGACAAGCTTGCCCTTATAGTCGTTCAGACCTTGGATGTCAGGCCACTTCCAGTTGTTGAGAAGGCCACCCGCATTTATGAGGATATCGCATGTGTCGTTTATAGTCTCCTGGCCACTCTTCACTTCGACTTCCCATTTCGACGTTGCCGTGTTCCATTTTGCACCCGAAACTTCATGCTTGAATTTGCAATACTTGGCAAGGTCGTACTTCTCAGAGAAGCTTTTGAAATAATCGTATATCTCAGCAGAGCCGGCATATACTGAGGACCAGCTTGGATTGGGCTCGAAGCTCCAGGTGTACGTGTGCGCAGGTACATCGCAAGCACATCTATGATGAACGTTGATTAGTGTTTGGATGGGCGATCATAGAGAAGGTTATCTCACCCTGGGTATCGGTTCTCGTACCAGGTACCTCCAAGCTCGGGATTTTTCTCGTAGCAGACCAAGTCGAAGTTCGTAAAACTACGCTGGAGCTTGTAGGCAATCAAGAGACCGGACGCCCCTGCCCCGATACAGATGACTTTGATATGTCTCTCCTCGTGAATGGGCTTGGTAAGTCCCAGAGAAGCGTGGATAGTTTGAGCAGGAAATGGTTGGGCTCGAACGTCCATTTTATAATGGGTGTCTTTGCAGCGATGGGGTAATTCTACCTGTTGTCATTAACGGAGGGTAGCTTTTAAGTAGCACCAGCAACGGATCCATTTGGACCACGCCAGGCAGTGCTCCTATGTCCATATACGCTGATTTCCTTACTCCGTTGGCGCCGAGTTAGCATTCCCTGTCGTATACTGGCGAATTTTTACAACAGGGCCAGTTTGTTCACCGCATGTTGCAGTTTTCGCAGCTTCGCGAATCTCATGAAACACTTTCTGAGTTTGTTTAATTAATCATCACAGCGTCTCTTATATCCTATCTGCTATCTTGGATAACATGGAACGATTGAAGCTCTTATGAGGAACATCCTTGCGGATTTTGGCTCTTTTCTTGCAACGACAGCGATATTTCGACACCAAGGTGGGTGGCTATTTTCCTAAGGTATCTTCGGATACGCATTCCGTAATTTTGATGGTATTGAGTGCTTCAAGCTTTACTTGTAAGCTTATAGTATCAAAAGGTGTAAGAACTGCTCAAAGACTCTGTCAAAACTCTGTTCTCATCAACCTCGGGCTGTTCAATAATAACTCGAGCGTTTCCATAGATCAGGCTACCTCAGCGTTGCTCTCCCACAGAAGAGGCGGGAAATGCAATAGTTAATGTCAAGATTAGAGATACCTCGAGTTGATCCGCTGGCGCCGCCTCATGAAATTACTCGGACACCCTCGACAAGGCTGGCACATTCACGATCCATCGCTACTTACATTCGTACTCCACTCAGACAGATGTCGTAAATTGGTAAGGAGTTCCTATGGTATACATCACAAATCAAAAAGATGGTCACTTTAGCAGAGAACAAAAGAGACAAATAGTGGGAGGAAGGATGGAAAGTGCACCAATTAGCGTTACAATAATCTTGACTGATATCGGTTCTTGTAGAGCGATGAAGGTCAACAGTTGTGCGACGATACATAAAATACCTCCATAGAAGCAGAAGAACCCTAGGTTTGATTAGTACTCTGACAGGTTTTGAGAGACAATGTGGAGGTAACTCACAGTGCCACACCAGCTTTTCCCAGCTTTTGCCAACGCCGTAGAACTTGAGGATGTTCACTTCCTCAGCGACAATATATTGAGGCGCGTTTGTGACTGTTGTCTCTTCCGATTTGGCAGAGATATATTGCATATGTCCTAGCTTATCAATCATGACGAACGCACTAATAGTCGCCCCTATGCTCAAAAATAATGCTGAATAGCATAGGACCAGGACGGCATATTGAGCTGAGTTGAGGAATCGAGGGACATCTTGCGATGTCTGCGAGCTATCTCCCTTGACGTATGTCTCCGGAGACCGAATGTAACTAAGTAGTTGTGCCTCGATGCCGGCTAATAGGACTGTCTAAAAAGCATTATATATTCATCAGTACATGGCCACTATCTACAAGCTTTCTAAAGACAAACGCACCACAACCGCACTGCTTTGGAGTGTAAGCTGCCATCCATCTTTGACGGCCCCAACGGTGCGAGGAAGTTCATCTATTGGCAAATTATATCGGTTTTTGAGCTCATTTGAGATATAATCAGGGACTTACTGCTCAAGAGAACCCGACTCGGGATTTCTGGAGGATGTGACATTTACAAGTTGAATTATTCACGAATTTAGCGTGTAAAATGACGTTGAACACATTTGAACATTTTGAGAGTATTAACACGATGCAATATCTGCGCAGGCTACTTAGAAGAACGCCATTATGCTGTGCACATGTCAATGAGGACGTTAGCATATCATCATACTTGGGAGAACAGGGGAGAACACGCATAATGTGCATGTCCGATCAATTGGTGACCACCTGATACTACAATGATGGGCGCCTAATTAACCCCGAAAGTCTCTTTAGTTTGGTCAGCAGTTGAGTAAACAAAAAATGTAGATCATCTGGTGGTTATGATCTCCACTACGTCTGATTTACATAGATTCATCAAGGGTTGGGCATATGGACTTATAAAGTATCATTAGCGTGGTCAACTACTGTCTTTCAACTGGGGTCCTACATTACATGAGTATTCCGTGATCAACAGGGGCTAACAAGCTCTCTGAGCAAGACTCTCACTACTTGCGCGTGTTTGAACTGTCATACTCGGGTATGTGACAAAACCCACAGGAAATTATACATTAGATAACAGCAATATATGATAGTGTTCACCATCTTCCCACTCCCTAATCATGCGTGCTCTATAGCGTCCGACATCCACGCTACATCCCCATCCCTCTGGCCTCCTTGCGGGCTGTAGCCTTGTCCTTCTCTCGCTTAGAGAACAATTTATGGCGTGACGCCTGGGCGGAAGGTCCTGCACGCGCGATGCCTCTATTCGCCGATTTGTTCTGCTCGACATAAGACATATGCTGCCCCCCGCTCAGCGCAGCCAAGGAGCCAGTAGTCCTCTGTGCAGCGGGGAACTTCATCGGTCCAAAGTCCTTTGATGTCACAGTGCCAGCCAGATCACCCTCCACAGCCCGGATATCCGTGCCGAGATCGGCATCGTTATCGTTCGCAATAAGTACAGATTGCAGCAGCTCGATTTGTTCATCCTGCGTCCTGTAGACAAGTTCGGGAAGGTCGTTAATTCCGTCCAGATGGGTAATGACTTTGAATGCATATCCCTGATCAATAAGGAACTGCTGCCGTTTGGTACTGTAGAACATCTCTTGGGTGTCTTTCGACACGAGGGAATAGAAGAATGCGTTAAAACCCTCATCGTTTCGGCGCTTTGCACGCAGAATGCGTCCCAGTCTCTGAGCTTCTTGACGACGAGAACCAAAGTGAGATGATATCTGAATCAAGCAAGTTGCTTCCGGGAGATCGATGGACGTGTCACCGACCTGAAGATGGTGAATTTTTGCATGTCGAAAAGAACGGGTGACTTACCTTCGATAAGAAAATGGTATTGACACGAGGATCGTGTTGGAATTTAGATAGCACCAACATGCGCTCAACCTGGCCGACACCGCCATGGATGTACAATTTCCCAAGTTTTCTGGCGTAAGCCTAAAAGAAATGAGGTCACCTTCTACATTTGTCATAAACCTAGCATACCTCAAGAGCAAACACATTATCCGAAAAGACAATGATCTTGTCTCCACGGTCCTCGTGGTATTTAATCAAAAATTGACAGGATTGGAACTTGTTAGGATTCATACAATACAGCAACATGCGTTTGCGTGATTGTTCTTTCAAGTACTCATGGTAAAATTCAGGCGTCATGGGGCACCATACTTCTGCACACTGGGTCTCATTAAAGCCATGTTGTCCCATAAGGAAAGACATCCTTACCTGGACATTGGCGATGTGACCTTTTGCAGCGAGGTCCCTTTACCCCATGTCATTTTAGAAAGGAGTATTAAACATATGTCAAAGGAAGACTCACATCCAATTAGCTTCATAAAGCTTGGGGCCAATCATGTAGTTAAGATCAGCAATTTTATCGTCCTCGCGGACAAGTGTAGCTGTCATCACTTTTAGATAGGTGTACATCGAATAGGAAGACCCATTTTACCTGTCAATCCCAACTTTGAATGAGCCTTGATAGTGGTAACGACTCGTCGGAACATGGCTGCGGGCACAACATGTACTTCGTCCAACAAAATGAAACCCCATTCGCGTGAAGTTAGGAACTCCATCATCTTTTTAGACTCATGGGAGCGATTATGCGTATTCGCAACCATGGAGTACGTCGACACGACAATACCACTCTCCCCAGCAAACTGGCTCAACGTCAGTCAATAACTAGTACATAAGTATACGCCCTTACCTTCTCCTTCTGGTCGGCAGTGAAAACAGCAATCTGGCGGTCTGTGACGTTGGACCATTGCATAAATTGCTGCTTCCATTGCATTACAGATACCCTGACAACAAGTCAGACTTATGATAACCCATATATGCGATAACATACGATGATGTACACAGCACCAGACACGACTTTTTTATTGTGCATGCTGCGGTGATACCAACAAGCGTTTTCCCCGCACCACATGGTAGAACGATAATGCCAGATCGTGCGCGACTAACAAGATAAATGAATGCCCAGCGAGGTTTCTAGGTAAGGAATACTCACCCATTTCCAAACATTTTACTCAGACTCGTTTCCTGGTAAGGACGAATAACAGTAGCAGGCTTAAGGTCGATATCCAAATTGGCGTTGACGGTATCATTTCGGAAGTCATATTCCTCCAGCATGGGGTATTCGAGTTCATTACACCGCTTTTTTACATCCTATTACCATAAACAATTAATCGACAGCAGGGGAATTGTTTTACCGGGAACTTACGTCAATCATATCGTCCTTAATTTGAAAGGCATGCACGTTGTCGTCGTCCTCTTCAATTTCATCTACAAAGTAGTCGATAAAGTGGACAGTTCATCATAAATAAATAAATAAAGTCCGTACCAGCGTCAACTCCCACCACTGATGTAAACAGATCCGCATCGTTCACGGCACCATTGGCTGGTCCTGCTTTACCGTCACTATCGTTCTTCTTTTCTGTTCCGGGTATCACCAGATTGCCCCTAGTTGGAGCCTTGGACGTGGTGAACGTAGCTGCCTTGATGCTCGTATCGGCCTGCGTCGTTACAATCCGAGCCTCTCGAATCAGCCTGTCCTTCAATAGAAGTTGCAAAGTGTCCGGATGACTGGACTCGACGAAGTACTTGTTGTGTTTCAGGACGAGCTTAACTTTTCCGTAGCTCAAGGTGCAGCCCCGGATGAATGCAACAATGCTGTCAGGGACGGGGACCTAATGTGGTAGAAGTGAGCAAGTTCATGGGGCTAAGGCGTGTGGCCCAAACCTTGGACAAGCGATTCAAAACCTTTTGAGATCTGTTAGATGAGGACAAGCACGAGAACGAAATGCAAACCTCTATGATATCATCTGTCTGCAACCCAACAGAAACCGCCGCATATAGCGAGTAAGACGTGAGTTTGTATTCGTGGATCATGGCAGGCCTGTAAGAAATGTTAGATATGTCGAATTCTATTACTGAGAGAATATTTTACCGGCTAACAGGTTCACTGATAGCGGTAAGGAAGTCTTGGGCTTGTTCAGCTATTGGAGAGAATGCTTCGAGAATTATGTGTCCGTCTTCAGGACTGATCCACAGCGGACGCGACTGATGGTCTGGCTTGAGGTGCAGCCACGAAAAGTCCTGGTCCATAAAGATGTGAGATAGTAGCTTGTCTTGCTGTCGCCTGTGCAGGTCGAAGGATGAGGGATTCAGCATTTCAATATCATCATCTATTCGTTTATTCTCTGCCAATTTGCGTGTAAGGGCGCTGAAGTTGATGGTCGCACTCTTAGGCACGTATGAAGTATCCGGCGGGGATGGAGGTATCACATCGTCTTCATTCGCAAGCTCAAGAGACTCTTCATTGGGTCTCCAACGTTTCGCTGGCTGGGAGCTCCCAACTGATACAAGAAATGGTTGGTACTATTGCAGTTAGATCCTTGTCCTCGACCAAGGCAACTGACCTTCTGCACTACGCTTCCCTGACATCATTTTACTGACTTCCTGCGTCGTGGCAAATTAAACTGTGCAATGGATTCCTGTTGCGCAGCTGACAAGCGCGGAGACGATGGCTGCTCGAAGGAGAGGAGTGATGATGGACTGCCTGACAAAGCCACCGAAATAAAACTCCGCTAATCCGTCACGTTGTGAGTTACCACCACCACCACCGGCTCACTGCTCAGTTGTCTCCAAGCTAACCCCAACTCAGGAGTCAGGACCAACTCAAAATGACTTTTGGTTCACCTTGACTTGCTGGCTTTCTCTCTTTCGACGCAGGTGGAATGGTTTAAAGATAGATACATATAAGTAGCACGGACCACGCTGCCTGCCAACACTGAATAACAAAAAACGATTCAAACACGACTGCGTACTGTGTTTCGGTTCATTGCTTTAGCCTTCAGGCCTGTCCTGCAGCGCGTATTCTCTCTTTGGGATATCTGGGGATGCATACCTACAATGTGGTACGCCACTGCTACAGCCGCGGGCCACGATCAATGGGAAGCTCTAGCCTCCTGTTATCCTCATGTTCTCGGACCCTGCTCAATTGACCACCGAGCTTCAAGCGCCCTTTGAGCTTTATCTTTTCTCATGTTGCGCAGACCCGAGTCTAAACTGATCATTGGTATCTCTTGTCGTTGAAAATTAATTCAGTGCAATGAAAATTCCGACATTCCAGGTTCCGCTCTCCCGTCAGCATGCGCTTCTTTTAGACGCTCGACCTAGCCTTCCTCATGTTGCCTGATGCTGCGACATTCTAGAGATGGAATAATTAACAGTCGGCGCGAATATTTAAAGACTTTGTCCGTTCGAAAGTCCACCTCAACCAGCAATAGCGACCATGGCTACCCAAAATCCTGCCACTTCTGCTTACGACCTAACGGCTCTCAAACAGGTCACCAGCATCAGCTTTGAGGATAAATATCCCGCGGTCAATTTGCTAGCAGCACTTTTGCGGCAGATTGCATTAAACGTCAATACCGTTCCGCGCGATGTGCACACCAACGCCGCCATCCTTTCCCGGTCGAAGACAGCATTCGATGGGATTGTCCAGTCTATGAAGACACTGGATGAGGCTGGGGACGATAACCTCGCCGACAACTTCTGGGACCTTTTCGACGGCTACACAATAGCTATCCCAATACTAGAGAAGTCCGTATTTTTTCAATCATAGTCAGAGTCACTATCCTTTCTAACGCACTACCCGCGCTTTAGGATTCTATTGAACCTTCCTCACGCTACGGGTGCTCTCGATAAAACCAAATCCCAACTCCCACCGGCAACTAGCACCCAGGAAGCCATTACACATATCCATATCTGGATCAAGGAGAGGTCTGACTTGAAGCAAGTGTTAGAAGATCTGAAAGTAGAATCTCTCCGTGTATGTATTCTTCTCAAACTCTTCGATCCCATTGATATTCTGACATGATGATCTAGAACCTTTCGACTGAAGCATCGAGTGCACTTGTTGCAGACTATGTGGCCCATCGTATCAAAGACGACAATTCCCTTATGAAGTCCTTAAACGCTTTCATTACTGAAAGCAAACTCAGCAACTCGCAGATAATTCGAGAAAAGTTGGTCATATTCGCCGTAAAATCTTGAAAATTCCATGAGACTTATTCTTCACCTTGTAGGAATGCGAAAAGACCCTCTCTTAACCTAGTCACCGAGGTCAAAGGTCTAGTTAGCTCCATGATTTCTACTATTTCCCAGAAGCCCCCATCAGAGGTGCGACCCAGGGAATACTCCTTCATTGTTGTCATTTTAACAGTAGTCCTGTAGGAACTATACGGCATTACAGTCAGGGCGATAATGATGGCCTACATACCTTTCGCGGTCTGGGCCGCGACCACTACCCCTGATGATTGGAAGCTCTTTTTAAGAAAGGCGGATGTATGGACATCAATAAAAGAGTAAATATCATTTTTTCAGATATTGTTACACTCGACTGACTTTATTTATTTATTAGCCTGTTAACCAAGGTGAAAGCCGAAATAGACAAGCCTGCTGGCACAGACTTCAAATTCGACTTCGAGACAGTTGAAAAACTTCTTCTCAATTTGAAAGATATTGCCGTCGATACAGCGAAGGCAATGCTACAACTCATCAAGCTATGTGCCCATATTCCTCGCCCATACAGTGGTCGCGTTGCTTCGCTGGTCAAGGCTATCTATAGTGTAGACCAGTTCTCTCGTAAAGACGAGAACAAAGCTCTCCGGGAGCACCGCTACGGTCTTAAGGAGTACGTTAATTTACCCACCCTTGAATCCTGGCCTGTCTGACTGTTATCCAGGACGATGGAAACGACCCATACCGCGCTTACCAGCGTGAAAACCGCCTCATACGATCTAAAGACCTTCTCTCTGAAATCTGCCGAGTACGGTAGTACGAGGGACATTATCAAAGGGATACATAGCTCCAATGTGCAGCCTCTTTTCACTACATTCGGCGTAAGTTCACTCACGAGATCTCCCTACCTTGGCTTGCGACTGACGAGCACCATACCAGATCACCGACAAGTGGGCCCATCATGATACCGAATTTGGAAACAGTGTCAGCACAGACGAAGACCATGTCAAGAAGGCTCAGGAGATTATCTTCACGAACGGAGGATCTTAGGTTTAGAATGACGTAATATCTGACTTTGAAGGGTCACGTACGCACTTCCTATTACTATTTTGTATGCCCGCCTCGTTATCCGAGTCAAGTCCGAGTCCTCGTGTCCTGCATGATGTTGTGAATGACACCTCTATAATTAAATACATAGCATTTTTTTCGTCTCAAGTAAGTATATGAAGGGCAGTCTCTAGCTCGAGTCTATCCTTAACTAACCGAACAGCCGCATGCCTGAGACAACATCCCAGAATCCTCCTGCGTCTGCTTGCGGCACAGTGACCACTTTCCCGCACGTCAAGTTTGAAGACAAGTGTCCTGCAATTAATCTGTTAGCAGCACTTTTGCGACAGATCGTACACAATATCAACACAGTTCCTCGCGGTGTACAGACTAACGGCGAAATTATCGTCCGTTCGAAACCAGTGTACGAGGCGTTTATTCAATCTATTCAAAGGCTGGACGAGGAAGTGGGAGATGCCCTCAGCGATACTTTCTGGAGTCTCTTCAACTGCCTCACAGCGTCCATTCCGTTATTAGAGAAGTACGTACTCTTTCGTATACATGATACAGTACTAGGTACTAGCGTTTCACCCTTCAGCTTTGGCAGTGCATTTTCAGTTCCTCTGAGCAGGCTTTCCCAAGCCAAGACTCGGAATGCTCAAGTCATACTATCAACGCCCCATATCCCTCCTGCAACCAGCATCCAGGACGCCATCAGTCATATCCATACTTGGATTGAGGACAGGGCACGCTTGAAAGAAACATTCGAAACTTTGAATGTTGACTCACTCAAAGTTTGCACCACATTATCGCTACGCGGCATAAATCTCTAACGCGACTATCCAGGAACTCGCTCCCCAGACATCCAAGGCTCTGGTTCAAGATTATGTGGCTTTGAGACTTTGGCAGGACGATGCTTCTACTGCGAAGTCGCTTCTTGAAGTGATCACGCAAAGTCGCCTGGATAACAAAGATATTGTGTTTACAGAGAGGTTCGTGCGTGGTTTTTACCACAAAACTCATGCTCTTTAATTGTTCTGCGCGTCTAGCCTAAGCGCCGCGCCGAGCCTGTTATCTGACGTCAAATCCTTGGCCAACACCATTGTAAGCGACATAGCAAGCAAACCGCCATCCGAGGTGCGAGCAGAATCAGTTCACTCATTATATTATATCATATAGTGATTTTGGGCCCAGTACTGATATTAATTTGACTGACAGAACCTGAGTGGTCTTGTAATAAGATCCTTAATGGTTGTTTACATACCTTTCGCTATCATTGCCGCTGCTGGTACCAACAAGAATTCTGAGGTCTTTTTAAGGAAGGCTATTGTATGGATGTCAATCAAAGAGTGGGTAGTAGGTGCTTGAATTGGGTAAATTGTGTGTACTAAATTATTTTGTAGCTTATTAAGTACAGTCAAAACCGAAATAGCCCAACCTGGTGGCGCAAAGCTGGACGATGAATTCGACAGAGTTGAAAAACTTCTTAACTTCGGAGATGTTGTCGATATTAGTACAACAGAAGAAATGCTACAACTTCTCAAGCTCTGTGCTTCCGTTCGTCGCCCATATAGCGGCCGCGTTGCTTCGCTAGTCAGGACTATATATAGTGTCGACCAATTCTCTCGTAAAGTAGAGAACGAAGATCTCCAAGAGCACCGGTACAAAATCAAGGCGTACGTTGATTTATGTAACATTTTTACCCTGCCTGACTGTCATATAGAACGATGAAAACAACTCTTGCCGGGCTTAAGGTTGTACTTGCACAGCATGCATCATATGGTATAGAACAATCTTCTCAGACCGACAAGGAGTACCTTGCTACTGCGGGCAACATTGAAGGGTTATTCCTCGCTGTACAGCCTCTTTTCACTTTATATAGGGTAAGTAGGTTGATCTGGGAAGCCTCCCTACCCTGATATGCGACTGACGAGCATTATACTACCAGATCACCGACGAGTGGACTCGTCGCGAGATTGAATTCGATGATCACACTAAAAGGGACGAAGACTTGGCAAAGCAAATGCAGAGGAGGTTATGTCAGTGACAGAGTGTTGGTCTTGATAGCCTGGCATATGATTGCTGTAATATTTGAATTATGTCTTGAATATCGCAATAACTGTTTCATGCTTCATTGTTGTGAAACAATGCCGTGTATTAAAGCATATATATGCCCTTTGAAGTCATCCTTTACAGAGTAGAGAGCGAAAAGCCAAGATTCCTGCCCCCTTGAAGTTTGCGGCAGACATCACTGCGCTCAAGTAGCACCTAGCACCTCCCGGAATTGTTGCGCATCTGAAACTGAGGGCCTATGGCGTTCAGGAATTAATGTCATTAGTGAAAAATAGATATGGTGCACCGCCTCTGCTCTACGACTTTCCCTTCGCCTTCTCGCTACTCGTCTAACTCCTCGTGCTGGCAGGCACGCGACTCCTACCAGAGCTCGCATATAGGATATCACTGGGTGCGATCTCAGGCGCCAGGTATGTACCCTCGGTTCCTGGCGTATAAACATTGCCGTTCACGCTCGGGAATGTCGATGTCGGAAGTTGGATAAGTTCTGAAGGTGTTTGGGTCAAGTAAACGCGCATAAGGGCGTCTTCTGCAGCCTATATAAGGGGAGAAGTTGTCAGGGCATGACATGGAAGAGACAAGTGTAGCCCTTACACGGTACTCTGCCATGCGCAGCGAAGCGCCGAAACCCTCACCAAGTTGGTCGGCACCAGAGAAGATGCCCACTACAAATACAGGGGAGTTGGAGAATCGACCCGTCTCTTTTAAGAGACTGAGGTGCTGCAGTTTAGCTCACAGTCGGCTACCGAAATTGCCAGCACGTACCGTGACTTGGGCAGCTCGCGGCCGTATTTTTGCACCATCTCCAGCAATGACTTTTTGGGGTTGAAGAATTTGAGCATGGCACGTAGGTCGACTTGCCTGCTGAGGAAGTGGGTATGCACGAACTCGCGTGCCGCCAGCAGCGAACGCTCTTGGTAGATGAGAGCGGTCAATGACCGTGGTATCGAGGCCATGGCGTCGGAGTGGAGAACTGGGGCAGCGTTTTCTGTTTCAGGCTAGTATAGGGCACTGGTAAGGATAGCAAGTAGCCAGGAGAAGTAAAACTGCGTACGGAACGGTGCCACCGTAGCAGCGGGGTAGCACCCATTTCGCGCGCGACACTGTCGCAGGTCCCGGGACCGACGTGGGCGCTAATGGCGGCCTTCAGAACGCGTGTAGGTAGGTAGGGATATTTGGCATGGATGTATTCTGTCGCGAAAAGGCCCATAAGTGAGTTTCCGATCGTCGCGAGCTGTGCATTGGTTTTGGGTTCGGGTCCGGCTTTAGTGGTGGGGAAATGCTTGCGGTAGAGGGCGAGGAAAGATGGATGCGTGCATGCTTGGCGGATGGTGTCTGGGGAGTCGAAGATAGAGGCGAGACCTACGCGGTGGGCGAAGGCGACGAGGGCGGAGGAGGGCGCTGGCTGGACGTGTGCCCAGCTATCGGGGTCGAACTCGTCGGTGGCGAAGGCGTCCTTCTTGCGCTTGAGAGCATCTCGGGGAGGGAAGGCAGTGGCGGCGGATGGGGAGACTGACGTGAGCTTCGCCGCCGTCGACACGAAACGCCTCTGCACATGGTTCATGGCTGGGGAAGACGGCGAGCAACTACTAACACGCCGCACACGTCCAAATTTTTGGTTGCCTCTTTCGGCAACCCCCGGAATTACCCCTGGCTATATTCTCGAAACCCTGCGCTTCGTGTATTCACCACGTCCTCGGCGTATTTATTGCAGTCTGCGGGCCCATGAGCATTCAACGCCGGTGCCCAGTTATAATATTTATTATTTCGACGGTTGTGCAACTCTGACAGACGTTTGTCGTCATTGTGTAATGCTACCACTTGCAATTCTTTGCAATCATTTGACAAGCCGTTCTTTACTGTATTTACCTGCTTCGAATTCCCCGGCTGGTGTTGGATACGTCAATTGATGGGCCGGTGAGCGCCATGAGGGAGGAAATTGACCAGGCGGCCCCGACCAAAAGGGCTGTGATTGCAGTTGTTTGGCAGCACAGCACCTCGCGAAGCGGGTGTAGGTGGACCTTCCACGACTTTGCCAACCGACTGCCTCCCCAAGCTCCAACCACCACCACGACCTTACGACCACATACCCAGAGACGACCGACACTCCTCCATGGCAGTTCTATCGCTGCCCCTTACCTTTGGAAATTCCTTCTGGACGCAGGACTACCGCAAGGGTCTCGAAGTTCTCTATGGCAAACTCGAGCAGGTCCGTGTAGCCCCGGCGCAGCATGCGCGCTCGGCTGATACAATTTTTTGCAGGGTGTAGTGGAAAATGAAGAAATCGTCGCGTTTGTCAGGGTGCGTAGGTTTCCATTCCGCGATGATGAATGACAGTCTGACATCACGACCTAGGCTCGTGCCCAAGCAGAAAGCAATCTGGCCAATGCATTGATCAATCCCCTTCCTACCAGCAAGTCAGGTCAGCCTTAGAACCCAGTACCTCAATCGTAGCTTTGCTAACCCGGTCCGAAGGCGCAGGATTTGGCGCTGATGACGGTGCCTCGCTCCTCATGGCATTCCGCGGGCTACAAGCAGAGTCTGCCGCACAGGGGCAAGCTCACAACACCATTGCAAAGGAGCTTTCAACACTCGTTGCAGATCCATTTGAAGATTGGGCTCGGTCTTACAAGGTGTGTTTCCCGTTCTCCGACGCTAATGCCACACTTTGACCACCCTTACCCTTATAGGAGCGCCTCAAGCAAAATAAAGCAACGGTCATTGACAATTGGCTCAAGTCTTACGAGCAGGCAAAGTCAGATGTTGGCAAACTCAAGAGCCAGTACCTGAATAAAGTTCGTCGAGCGGATGAGGCTGAAGACGAGTATGTGGCCTTTTTCATTCACCCTGTCCAACGGACTGTCTGACCGGCACTTTTAGTATCAAATTTGCACCTAACAGCGGGGACGGCACAGACAAATTCACCAGCTCGCCACGCATCAGACCAGCTGATAGTCATCGTGCCCCACCTCAGCGCACCGTTAGCGTATCAGAACGTATCTCTCAACGTCTGAAGGAAATCCAAAAGAGAAGTGCCGCCGCTCTTGCCAATGCCACATCCACGGAGGACCCCAATGCTTCACCGGAGTCACTAGATGAGGCTAAGCCTCTACCCAAACTTGACAAGGGGAAGGGGAAGGAGCGCGACTACGAAGATGTACGTGTTGCCTCCCCGCCACCATTGTCTCCCCTGCCCCCGCGCAAGGACAGTTTCCCCGACTCACCCATTTCTCTAACCCCTGCGCCCATTCTCTTAGCTGGCTTGTCAATGTCGCCTGCAGCCATTTCTCAGATGCTGACACGCGCCGCATCTGAACTTCCTCTACGCTCCGTTCGCTTCCCACTACTTGGCGAGTACAATGACGCATTCACTGGCGAAGAGTTTGTTACATGGTTGCAAGAGCACGTACAGGGCTTGGGTGGTAATCTTGATAAGGCTGAAGAAGCTGCCAAAGATTTGGCCCAGAGGGAGGGACTGCTGCGCAGGCTCGGTGAGCTCGGAAACCTGTTCGAAGACTCCGACGACGCGTGGTATCAGTTTAGGCCGAAGGTAAGCCAATTTTTTTTTACCTAGTCTTCACTCAAATTAACAACTTCAATTCTGTAAGGCCTTTGAACTCGGAAAGCCTCCGTCTGAGACCACAGCGTCTGCCACCAGTGGAGCTCAAGCCGATAATCTACTTAAAAAGACGGGTAACTTCGTCAGCCTTGTTAGCAAAGCTCTGAACAACAACGCCAACACGGAGCCAGCTTATATTCGCGCGAGGCATGAGGCGGATGAAGCTGACAAGACTTACAGGATTGCCGTACGAAGACTCGATCGTCATCGTTTAGCCCTGGAGGAGCGAATTGAAGAGACACTGAAATTGTTGCAGAGATGGGAAAGTGAGAGGCTACGGGCAATTAAGACCGTCCTTCACCAATACCAGGGGACCATCAACAACCTGCCCAAGTCGCTCGAAGCCCCTATCGAACGCTCAGCCACACTGGTTGCTGCATTCCAGCCCGAATCCGACCTCGTCGCGCTCATTGAGCGCTATCGCACTGGCCCCTTCCGCCCGGATCCGCAGATCTACGAGTCGGTGGCACATGACGAGTCTGACGTCGTCTTTGGCATCGACCTTCGCAAGTGGGCCGAGGGCGGCTGGTATGCGCTCACACAGGGCGACCAAGGAAACACCTCCACCCCGCCTGTCCCGCCTGTCCTCACCGCCCTCCTCGGCGCGCTCGACGCGGCCTACCCGAAGGCCCCGAATGACATCCAGAAGCGCAAGAGTTGGATATACGAAGTACCGCTCGGCGCGGTTCACCAGCTGCGCGAGAGCCTAAATGCGGTCCCTCCGGGTCAGCCGTTCCCTGAGTCCCTGCTCGCCACTTTCGATATACCTGTGCTCGCGGCTTGTGTGAAGTTGTGGATGCTCGAGCTGAACCCGCCCCTTGGACTGTGGGAGGGCTGGGAGGAATTCAGGAAGTTATATCCGACAGTTGGCGTTAGGGCAGTTGCGATTGCGGAGAAGGAGGAAGGTGCTGAAGGGAACGGCGAGGATGCTGGTAACGACGAAGAATCAGCGCGCCTTGAGCTAGTGGCGAATGCGTTGATCAAACTACCTCGCGTGCACCTGTTGGTTCTGGATGCCGTTTTCAAACACTTGAAGGTGCTTGTTGAGAGTACAACAGTGGATGAGGCGGATGAAGTATTCTTCACCAAGATTGCTCTGTCAATGGGACGAAGTAAGCCGTGTATTGCTTCAAGATATGATTTCCTGTTGCTGACACTAGTTTAGCTATCCTGCGACCAAAGGTTGAGACTGAGCTTTCAATCCAGGATCGTCATCCTACTTGTAAGTCGCGTTCGTCCCCATTCTGAAACATGTTGATGGTTACGTTTTCATTGCAGTGCTTGTCCTCGATCTCATGAAACACTACAATACCTTGCTACCGCCGACTATCGCCCGTAAGAAACGCGAATCTGAGCGAAAGCTGCCTATCCGGAAACGCACGGCTCCGATCGATATGCGCTTAAGCAGAAGCAGAATATCCGTTGGTGCTGATCCGCAGCAACTCTTGGTCGCTCAACATGTCGCACAAAATCCTTCGCTCGCAAGTCATATGCGCACGCAATCGGAGTCGTCGACCGCTAGTAGCGTCACCGCTGTTGCCCCTCCACCTCCCCCACCTGCGAAAGCGCCGACTACTGCACCCGTTGCTGTACCGCCGCCTCCGCCTCCTGTTCAGCCAGTAGTGTCTGCTGCGGCACCCTTGGTACCGCCACCTCCCCCTCCTGTTCTAGAGAAGGCCAAAACCCCTCCGCCTCCTCCACCTGTGTTGCCGACCCCGCCACCACCACCTCCGTTGGACCCCGCCCTTCAGAGGTCCACCTTCAAAGAACCCCCGCCAGAATTCGATAACCTCCCGCCAAGACCGGCATTCAAGGAGCCTCCTCCAGAGCTAGACGACCTCCCTCCCCGCCCGGCCTTTGCTGATCCTCCCCCAGAGACCTCGGAAGACTCGGATGTTATGATGTCGGCGACGTCGAGTATCACGTCCTCGCCCGTCGTCCCTCCGCCCCCAGCTACGAACGTCATCCCCCCGACCCCGCAGAAGCGCGTCAGTGGCACTGTTTCCCCGGGCGTCGGCACGTCGCGCAGCCCGTCGCCTAAGGTAGTCGGGCACGGCGCGAGCGCGAGCATCAGCAGTCCGACTGGGGAGGATGTCGTGCTCGGCAGTGGCAAGGCGTCGATCTCGCGCACGGGCTCGGCGCAGGCGGGCGGCAACATTACGCGGGGACCGCGCCTCGCACGCGGGCCACGCGGGTCCTCCATGGGCGGCAGCACAGTGCAGAACCTCGTGCAGAACTTGAACAGGAACAGCACAGGTGCAACGCCAGTGTCGCCTGGGAGCCCGAAGGTTGGAGTGAACCGCCTGAGCGGAAGCCCTGTACGTCGTCCGTCAAGCGTGGTAGGTCGCTCTGCGGCGGCGTCGCTCTCGCGCAGGACGATGGCGAGCGATGCGGAGGACGACGTGGTGGATAAGAAGTAAGAAGTGAACATAGAATGATACTCGTGCAGGGCTGCTTTCATGTCTTCGGTGGAGTTGGAGCTGGAGGCCTGGTGCTACTCTGACTCCGCGGCGTTGTTTGTTGTTTTACTAATACTACTACTTGGAATATGCGCTATGCAGTTTGCTGATCAAGGACAGCGGGATTCGGGCTGGTGTTAATGTTAATACCATACTACTTATGCTTTATGGACTGTCAATATTGCTACTGCTACTGATACAACTATGTGCTTTCTTGATATTGTGCTCCGGGAAAATGATATAGGTACAAGCTGTGAAGTGTTGTGCAGGGATGCGAACTTGTTAAAATCAACGTCTGACTTCGTTGTTGTATTTGAGCTGACTGATCGCAGGAGTCTGGTAGTCTTTCGAAAGGCTCATGAGCTCGTCGGAGGTTTGGCTGATATCATGTAGTTAACAGTTGGTTAACAGCGTCGGTGACAGCGTCCATCGAATGTTATTACAGCTTTCAATCCCAATTTGCGGACGGGCTAGCCTAAGCCTTAGGTAACATGCGTTTTCAATTTTCAAAGTCCGGGCCATTCAAACCACATGTCGAATGCATCGCCGCCGCAGGGAGCGGCACCCAGCGCTACTGGCTCACATCAGAACCATCGAAGCACCACACCTCCGCATATCCAAGGGAAACATGAGCCGCGAGCAACGTCACTACGACCAAAGGTGTCGGCCTATGAAGTATTCAGCGGGACTAAAGACGACCTAAAAAAGACCCGCGAGCGCATTTTGAATGAAACAGCAGGCCACTTTCTGGGACCCATGCCCGTCAAAGAGTTCTTCGACGAATTCATGCCTTGGAACGAGGGCGTTCCTGACGCGTACAAAAAGATCATGCCCCCAAAGAAACGCGTCAAACAAATTGTTGGCCTACCACATTGCACCGAAACCGAAGTCTATTCACAATTCGTATGTTCTGTTAAATTTTATGTATAGTATCAATTCTGACAATCTTCAGGTGAATGCGTTTAAGGGTTGGAATGGCCTGTTGGATCCAAAAGGCACACCCAACTCTCACCTTCTGAGGTTCACGGATAGTCACAAGCATCGCGACAAGGGCTGTAGATCGTACAGCGTTGACATATCGATATATGCTGAGACGCTGATCCCCCGGAAGGAGCGTGCAATCATGGATTTCGCCAATGTTCACTGTTGGGTGGAGATCAAACCCAAGAGTGAATTCGACGCATTCGACGATGGAGAAAAAACTGAGTCAGTAGACGAAGAGAAAGAAAACAGTGAGGAAGAGGATATAGACGATGACGATGACGATGTCCCATTCGACGATGGAGAAAACGATTCTGCAGACAAGGACAAAGAATATGGCAAGAACGATGACATGGAGATGGAGGGCAAGGATATGGACGAAATTACCTTGGACATCGTTTCTAATAGTCAACAGGACTACGAAGACGAGCAGCCAGACAGGCAGGAAGACATTCAATGTTTTTTAAGGTTCCCTTTCGAGAACTCTCCAATTTCGGCTTGTAACACTCGCGCTCAGTTGGCAGGGTACGCTGCAGCAGTTATGGCGACACAGTACCGCCAACACTTCATCTCGGTGCTCATTGCGGGTGATAGAGCACGTTTCATCAGATGGGATCGCAGTGCGGCGGTGGTGACCAAGGCATTTAATATCACCCGACAACCACGTTTTCTTTTCGAGTTTTTTAAACGATTCAGACAGCTAAGCTTCGAACAACGCGGATGCAATCCCGACGTCCAGCCCGCATCAAAACGAGAAGCTGCTATTGCCCGCAAGAAATTGTGCACCATAGCCCCCGAGCTTTGGCTAGGAGTGGCGGGCGAAATGTTTTTAAAGGAGATAGACATCGACACGCAACCATTCTTGAAAATCAAGTTCAGTGACCAGACCTTTATCGTTCCGGCACCATATCTCCATGAACGTGGACTGTTGCCTTTTGGTCGTGCAACTCGCAGCAGTGCGGCGATTCTACTTAAAAGCTCATTCGATGAGTCGGTGGTGTGCTACCTCAAGGATGCGTGGCGAGTTACTGCTCGTCCATCGGAACCCGAAGTATACAACCGTCTCGTGCAGCATCAAGTAAGCCACATTGCGACAATGCTTTATGGAGGAGATTTGCCATACACGACAGATAGCAATAAGTACAAGTACAAGTCATGGATTCGCAAGGCGAACGGAGTGCATGAAATTCGACATCTAACCGCGTGTCTTATTGTCCTTAAGGAGGTTGGTCGTAGTCTTATGGCCTTTCGCAAGACTCACCAGCTCGTCGGAGGACTAGCTGATGGTATGCAAGGTACGTTTCAAGCCACTTCGTCTTACCTATGTCTGACTGATTGGATATCAATTGCAGCGTACGAAGATGCCCTGAAGAAAGCGAAAGTGATGCACCGCGATATTAGCGTCAATAACATATTGCTTGTCAAGACTGAATCAAGGGAGTGGAGAGGGATACTCATTGATTGGGATCATTCCGTTTTCATACCTGTCACAGGCACCACATCCGAGTGGCGTACTGTTAGTTTGCTTTCCTCGTTCTTGTTTAGGTATCACTCTGACAATCAGATCAGGGAACCTGGCCATTTATGTCTATCAAACTTTTAGGAAACCCCAAGGCACCACATACCGAGTTAGATGACCGTGAATCTGCTGTATATGTTTTATTGTGGATTGCCCTTCGTCATCTCAAAATCGGGTCTTCGCCTGGTTTATCACTTAGCAGAATGATTAAGACATTTGATCAGCACCAATGGGATGATGAAATTGGTGCTTTTGTCGGTGGATCCGACAAATTCATTCTCCTCTTCACGTTAGCAGAAGAGCCCATTGAATTCCCCAAGATATCATTGGATCCTTCTTCAAATGGCCAAGTCGAGTCACCGATGACAAACCTTGTTAAAATACTTGCAACTCCTTTTTCTCTTCTGTACCAGAAAAACGAGCTTATCAAGAGTATGTTTGCCGACCTGCTGCAGAAAACCGTGGAAAATCCAGATTGGCTCATTTCCCAGCTACGACAAGCTTCTGATTCTCTGAAGAAGGACACAAACAGCGATCCTGACTGGGTTAATAATGTCCGCGATCGTTTATCATCCATTGAAGTTGACCAACCGGAGTGGCATCAGTCTAAATTCTACATCGGCTATACGACGGCAGAGGGAAGGAACAAACGGCCGCTGGTCTACCCAGAAATTGATGCAGAGGACAAAGAGCCGAGAAAGCGCTCCAAACTATCATATCCCACTTGACCTCCTCTTTCACTTTTTAAAACATAATTGTGCTTCCCGTAGTAGCACTGCATGGGATGTACCACAACTGGAAGTGCTTCTTTAACCGTAAACAGAAACAGACAATGTGAATGTAAGTACAATTACAATCATGGAGCTAGGAATAAAAAAGGGGTGTGAGAACAGGTGATAAATAGTAATAGTCATGATGGTGGCAGGTCGCAGCCAGATGGGGGACATTGGGGGTATGGGCCATATGAAATCATAACTATGCTTGTGGTTGTGCTCTATAGGGTAACGAGTTGGTATATCGTGCCAGCAAAATATTCCCAATTAGCAATCATAATCGTTCAAGCAGGGTTTTGCTACATTAGCAAACAGGCAGTGTCCATGTTGCACCATTTTATGTGGGGAGAAAAGATGCTATAGAGACGAAGTCAGAGGGACATTACTACATACAAGTACGCGCTGACGCACCTGCTTGGTTATTCATTTGCTCGGTCGTCAGCTATATAGTAGGTGGCAAATTGATGAATATATGCGCTACCAATATAATCTAAACTTACCTTGAATGCGAAGATCCCCAGTATTGAGAACCCCGCCAGCGCCCCCAACTGGAAGGTTATCCAGAACGCAGCCCACACTGCAAATACGCTCGTATCAGCCAATTGCTGGTGCAAGCACTACCCGCGTCACACGTACCATGAGCACTAATGCCTGGGTAAAGAATCGAGAACTGAGTGGCGTCCGAGTCGTTGGTCTTGTGAAAGAATCTGTCATCGGCAACGTCCCCTGATATGAGATATGAAAGTGTCAATTGAATTGATTCGACAATAGATATGACTTCTTCGGTGTACAAGCCGAAACGCACATATCACAAAGAGAATGCTTCGGGGGCGTCAGAGACTGCATTAGGCAATGGAAAAGAAGAAAGTCGTACTTCATCACGCCCACGAAGAGGCAGTACCACCGCAGTGCTTGTCTGCAGATTTGTTAGCGGGACAGTGAAATGGACAAATGGGGTGGGCATACGCATGATCAACGAACCAGAAGCCAATAAGCAGCGCCTCATAGCAGAATGTCAGTAGTATCGTTCTAACGCAGGCCGTCAGCACCAGGGCATCACGCCAAGCAAGGTGCCGTCAACGTACAGTTTGTCACGGACAAGGACAAGCGGCAGGACGAGGCCGACGCCTAGCACGAAGCTCATGATCTTCGCAACGAGAGTGTCCCAGCCCGCAAGTATGAACGTGCCGCCCAGTAATGTCGACCCGACGTATCCCGCAGAGAGCGTGAACCAGGCACTACCGCCCTCCACGATTGTTGCGCCGCCCACGTGCGGGTCGATCGTGATCTTGAGAATGCGTCCGCCCGTCAGGATAGCCTGGAGACGGACGAAGAATAAGCATAACTCAAGGATTGGAGAGGAAGACACGCGACGCGCGCGCGTACAGACAGCACATATGTGACACAGCTCGTGCCAGCCAATCGCGAAGAGCTTGAGCGGGTTGATGAGATTGCGCACGACGGGCACGTTCCAAAAGCCAAAGATGATCACGGCCATCGCGACCATCTGGCGGACACCACGTTGTCAGGGATAGATAGATAACATCAGCACGCATATAGCTAGGGGTCACTGGACGGGGAATGGGCGTACGACGTATAAGACGACGACCTATATGGCGCAAAGAGTGAGCAGAAATAGGGAGCCAAGAGACCTGAAGCGATGCCGCCATTAAGAAGGAAGACAAGACATACCTGGTCACTCGAAGGCTGCAATCGGCTGACATTTCCTAGCGAAACCATGGTGGATATGGGTGAAGCGACGGGGGGAAGCGGCAGTGTGGGCTCCGCCATGGCTGCTAGCACTTATTTATACGCCGTCGACGAAGCTAAGTCGGTGCCAGGCCAGGTCGTGCGCAGCCTGCCAGTGAAGAGAACGGGAACGGAGCCAACCTTGCCTCATGCCCTGCCCCGTCAAGTCCGGAACCAGAATATCACGCACGTGCCAAAGACGCGTAAATCACGTGAGTCTCCGTCCGACGGGCCGTAGCCAAGCCGTAGGTGAGATGTGCTATGAGGTTCAAGTACTCGATAGACCGACAAAGTTTGCAGTTGATAGACCAACGATAGAATGTACTTACTCTAGTATCAGAGGCCATTGGAATTCAAATATTAAGTGGTGTGAAGACTGCTAATAGCGTAAGATACCACTTACTGGAGGAGCTACTATCTTTTTTACTCGGATTTATGCTGGGGCTAGTCAAGGGCTAGTCGACTTTGATTTTTATGGTATGCTGTAGAGGATGGCCTGGGAGGGGGAAAGTCAAGAAAAGAGACAACTTGGAGCTGGGCATTTAAATTAACATCGATAAAGGGCCTCAGAATCTACTAGAATAGGCGGAACAAACTTGAACTTAATTATCTTTCCTATGTACTTTGCACTGAATAGTACTTCCGAGCACTACATATCGAGTCCAGAGCCCGATCACTTGGTTGCCCACAAGAAATCTCGCATTAACTAAATTTAGTTTGTCTGTTTCCATACTAGGTATCGCCTCCGGCGATTAGGCCTTGCTAGTCTGCTTAAGTAATAGGCTTGAGTAACAAATACTAAGACGATGTAACGACCAACGATGCGGGAGAGTAGTAGGCACGCCGCACAGCCAAGCAGAGTATTTAGATGATTTATATAGATAGATGATTTAGAAGGGATGCACTACTTAGTACATATGCTCTCCGTATAGATAATATTTGGCGATGTTTGATTCCAAGATCACAGACGATGGCGAGAGAAACGAGGTTGTCCGTATAAGATCGTATTTGGCAGTGTTTGATTCTAAGATCACAGACGGATGGTCAGAGAAACGAGGTTGTCCGTATAAGATCATATTTGGCAGTGTTTGCTTCTAAGATCACAGACGAAACATTTGCACGAGAGTAAACTGACGACGAAACTACTATATATGGTGAATTCCCACCTCGGGGAACCTTACTTTTCAAGCAAGGCCATTGGGAACTGACATCATTTCGAGACTCGACGAGTAAAGGTAGCCACCCTTCGGGTCACTCAAGCCTTCCGAGAGCTAATATCAACGTTAAGGTTGGAGCTTTCAGCTTCTGTAAAAGAACAGCGTTAGCATTTAGAATGACGGCACTCAGGCACAGAGCAACTTCGCATTGTACATAGAACACAAAACCGGAAGACATGTTCTTTATAATCGCCAAGTGTAATCAGATGATAATTACATAAATGTTAACCAGCTGAGAGTCCTTCAAGGATATGGCAATCAGCACTTTAGTACAGGAGGTGAAGGAGAATGAGACTCGTGGATGATGGATCAATCATTGTATTTCTCTTATTTACTAACCGATAAGATAAGCATGGCTAATGAGACTAAGTGGTGATTGTATAACAGACAAGATATAGAGTTCCGTGGATGTCCGAGAGGTCGGTATAGTCATATATGCAGACCAGGTAGATTCATGTCGAAGTTCACGCTGGCCTGTTGTCAAATCATACATTAGAGCATAAGTGTATGGAGGGGTCGGTTCGTAGGATAGATGGGTGGACCAGGGGATGGCGTTGGGTGTCGTTTCGTTTGAAGATGTACAGTAAATGTTAAGATTTGGATTAGACATTGGGTGGATGGGCGAGATGAAGTGGGGAAAGTGAGGTTGAATGACATATTAGCGCTGTAAGACGCAGATAGAGTTTATTTGCGCGCTCGCCGTATGAGGCCTGCTAAGAGGAGGGTCCCGACGGCGGCAGCGCCCCCGACAAGCGCCATGCCGATGTATCCATCTAAACGCCGCGACAAACGTCATTAAGCGGGGCTACACATCTAGGGTCAATATTATACATACCGCGGGCGGCGCCCTTGTCGATGAGCTGTGCAAGGGACTGCGCTTGCAAGTTTGAGGGCTCCTTTTCGAGGAGGAGGGCTGGACGGATTAGATGACGTCGTGGTCAGTATCTGATCTGAGGCTGGCCGCATATGGAAGGGGCGCACCGTTGAATCGCCTCGCCTCCTCGAAATTGCCCATTTTGAAGTAGCCGAGTGCGAGGTAGTACAGGCACTCTCTGCGCCGTGCGGGCTCGGCGCGGTACAGATCTGACGGGTGAAAGCACTGAGCATGGGGGCAGCGTATGGAGTAGACGAAACACACCTTGCAGAAGGCGGACGCCCTCGACCTGGTGCTCGTGCCTGGGGCTCTTAATGAGACCCCACGCGTAGTTGAACTTTGTCTGGGTGGTAACGTGCTCCTGCTGGAGTTCCTTCTGGTATTGGAGCCGCAGGACCTGGGTGTATGCGGTCAAATCGTGAGCTGAGTGGGTTGTGCAAGGGGAAACGGACCTCGAGCTCGTCGTAGTCCAGGGACATCTCTGCGTCGGCGGCGTATGGGAGCTCGGTGGGCATGGTGGCTGGGAGAGAAAGAGGAGTGAGACCGGCTACAAGACGCGAACGGACGGCTCGCAGGTAGGCGGAGTTTGAACTGGGTAGAGTTCGTCGGTTGGCCTGCTTCCTTCTTTCAAACTTGCATCGACGACGGGAACATCGACGACGGGCATGGCAGACGAATATCGTAAGTTGCTCTTTCTTTGCCTCTTCTCCTCCCCCCTTTTCGTTTTCTTTCTTGTCTACCGTCGCACAGACCAGAAGCTCATGGTGCATCTTCTTCCTTCTCGCACCATGTTTTTGTTCCACAGCTAGCTAGCACCCCGCGCAGCCCAGAGCATCCCGTACTTGCAGCTTTTTTCTAGCGTAGCACATCCGCTCGAGCGTCTGACATGCCCCACTGCACGCAAGCCAGCTGTCCACTGACCTTTGTAGCCAAAAGAGTCGATTACTTATCCATCCCCTACAGAACGACCACCCGGCGGCTCGTACCGCGAAGACAGATACAGGCCTGGCAGGGACGACCGTATTGCAGGTGGAGGCGGGGCCGGGGGCGGAGGTGGCCACCGAGACCGCGACCGTGAGCATAGAGGCGGCGACCGCGACCGCTACGGCGGCGGCGACAGGGACCGAAACAGCGGCGGCAGGCGTGACCGTGACCGCGACCGCGATAGGTACCGTGGTGGCCGCGAATATGACGATCACCGCCCGCCCCGACATGAGGACGACCGTCGACGTGGCGGGGACTTCAGGCGCGAAGAAGACTTCGGGCCTCCGCGCCACAGAGATGATGGACCTCGAGACAGGAGGGGAAGGGGCAAGGGCCGCGATGGTATGGGTACCCCCGAGCGTCGCTCGCCCACGCCCGAGGGAACAGTTCCGCTTTCCCAGCGGAAGCGCAAAGCTTCGGGCTGGGACGTGCATGCCCCAGGATATGAACAGTACACTGCTATGCAAGCGAAGCAGACTGGTGCGTTTTACATCTGCTATAAGAGTTTTTAAACTGACTCTTCTCTTAGGTCTCTTCAATCTTCCTGGCGCAAACCGTACCCAAATTCCTCCCATTCTTGGAATCGCTGGTTTGCCGCCTCCGATGCCGGTACAGACTTTCGGCATGGGTATTGGCGCAAACCCGAACCTTTCCCGTCAATCTCGCCGTCTCTACATAGGTAGCATCACCCCCGAGGTTACGGAACAGAATCTGGCAGATTTCTTCAACTCGAAGATGATAGAGATGAACCTTGGAACTGGAGGGCCCGGTAACCCTGTCCTCGCAGTTCAATGCAACTACGAAAAGAATTATGCTTTCGTTGAGGTATGTCCGTGTTTTTTAATCATAAAAAATGAGTTATCAACTGGATTTCAGTTCCGTAGCGCAGAAGATGCCACGGCCGCCATGGCCTTTGATGGTATCATTTTTGTCAACGGTCCTCTCAAAATTCGTCGTCCTAAAGATTACGGTGGAATGGAAATGGCTTCCCCAGGTGTTCATGTACCTGGCGTGGTGTCGACCAACGTTCCAGATTCAATCCACAAAATATTTGTTGGCGGATTGCCAACCTACCTCAACGAAGAAAATGTTATGGAGCTTCTCAAGAGTTTCGGAGAACTCAAGGCATTCAATCTCGTCCGCGAAAACGGCACTGGTCCATCCAAGGTATATTCTTATCGTTGGTGACTTTGACTCTTACTAACCATGTTATCAGGGCTTTGCCTTTTTCGAGTACGCCGACCCTAACGTTACGGACGTCGCAATCCAGAGTCTCAATGCCATGGAGCTCGGTGACCGTTACCTTGTTGTGCAACGCGCATCCGTGGGCGCGAAGCCCGGGCAGCCTGGGTTCATGCCCAACCCCAACTTGCCGTATGATCAGTTCGAGATTCCTCGCCCAATCATGCCCGCAGGGAAGGACCCGACGGAGGATGCGCGCATCCTCCTCATGTTGAACATGGTGACAAACGAGGACCTGGTAGACGACTCAGACTACGGCGACTTGTACGAGGATGTGCGAGACGAATGTGCCAACTACGGCGAGGTGGAGGACCTACGCATCCCCCGGCCGGTGAAGAAGGACAAGACCAAGTGGAGTGAGAGCGGCGCTGGTACGATTTCCACGCAGGACGCGGCACGGCTGGACGAGGCAGCTGGCGTGGGCCGTGTTTACGTGAAGTACAAAGATCCCGCCAGTGCAACGAAGGCGCTCAACGCACTTGCGGGACGTTCCTTCGCTGGTCGCTCCATTATTGCGACGTTGTTGGGCGAGGACAGCCAGACAACGCCGCCGCTTAATCTGATCTTTGCTCCTCAGCCCGAGGCGCCGCCTCCGCTGCCCACGTCATAGACGTAGGACACACGCTGGAGAGTTCTGAAGTGTTGTTTCATTGTTGTTTGTTAGTGAATTGTGCTGGTAAATCCTCGTAACCTTTTAAGTATGGATGTATGGGTATGATTTGATATCTTTATGCGACTACTTGTAAAATCGTGCGCTATCTCTCGCGTTCTTCCTTCTGTTAGGCCGATTTCCGGTGGCTGCGTTCCTGGTGATTAAATGCTACGATATTCAAGACTCAAGTGACATATGTATGCTAACTTTGTCGGCGTCCACCCCCAGCATTCATAGGACCTTATGCCGTGACCGGCAATCTTGCAGTCAATCAGCGCCCTTATATGTGTGCGTTTACAGTTCATCTGGTCCATCTCTCACACACACCGTCTCTGGCCCACTAAAGCTGATTAATCCCTTCCTCTATCACCTTGACTCGACCTCGCCCTTCTTACCGGCCCTACCGTATTACAAACTAGTATGTGGCCGTTCTCAGGATCCAACGAGGCTGTCGTCGCGCAGAAGCGGGCAGAGCGGAGCAAGGCCCTTGAAGACGCCCCAGAAAACGTGTCCACGACCCAAGCAGTCTATCTCAAGGCTACAGGTGCGTGAGCGATGCAGGAGCGTGGAAGTGAGCGTTCGGGATTGGGGCGCGGTGCACACCCCTGATCACCCTAACGTCTTACCACAGCTATGCCTGGCTCAGTACGAATCCAATGACTCGAAGCTAATGTTAACTTTCGAACCCCACCTTTTCATTTTGCGTAGCCTCCGAGATAGTGTCGCGTATCGGGAGTGGGGAATGGACCGCGACAGAGGTGCTGGAGGCGTACATTGCGCGCGCGGCGTTCGCACATGCGAAGACGAACTGCTTAACGGAAGGTGCGCCTGATTTTCTTGAATATCTTTGGGTGTGTGCTTATGGGGCATGACGGTGTGTGTGCGATGGTCAGTCATGTTTACGCCTGCGCGCAAGCGGGCTGCTAATTTAGACGCGGAATTCCAGGCCACGAAGAAGCTGAAGGGCCCGTTGCATGGGGTTCCTGTGAGTTCTTGTTTCCTGGTAGCTTGTGAGCTTTGTGGGCTTATGGCACTTCATTGCTCTATCGTACCAGATGAGCATCAAGGATCAATGTGGGCGCCAATTCCTTGGGCGTTGAGGATATCCCTGACAATCCCTTATATAGTCAACGTCGAGGGCTTCGATTCCTCCGTGGGCTTTTCTCAATGGACCAACAAGCCTGCGCAAAAGAACGCAGATGTACGTGTCTCCCTAGTAAAGTTTGCCGCTCCGTGCCTGATGTATGTGACGGCCCCATAGCTCGTCAACCACCTGCTCGACGCCGGCGCGGTCATTTTCGCTAAGACGAACATCCCGCAGACCATGTTCGCGTTCGAATGCGCGAACCCCGTCTGGGGCCGCACGACGAACCCGTGGAACGACGCATACACCTGTGGCGGCAGCTCCGGCGGCGAGGCCGCGCTACTCGCGATGGACGGTGCCGCCGCAGGCATCGGCACCGACATCGGCGGCAGCCTGCGCATCCCCGCAGCGTACTGCGGCATCTACTCGTTGAAGCCCGCCAGCGGGCGGGTGTCGTACTTCGGCGCTTTAGGTGTGTTGCATATGTTATGATTATTGATTGTTGTAAGGTATTCACTGGGAATCACAGGTCCTGTTCCTGGCTCGGAGGGTGTCGTTGCCACCGCTGGACCCATGACGCGGTGCGCTGACGTTTATTGGCCGGTCTCTGTGATAATTCTGACGCATATATACACTGTGTAGCTCGATGGATGACATTGAGCTTCTTTCGCGGGCTATCTTTGGCAAGCCAAGCACAGACACTCTAGTCGCCCCGATACCTTATCGCGAACTCTCTCTACCCAAAACGCTTAAATTTGGGTATTATACATCAGGTCACATTGCTTCCTATTGGCTGTGGGAGTCGAGCTCATTTATATGCGCATTATCAGATGGTTTCGTTAAGGCCTCTCCTGCATGTAAGCGCGCGGTCCTTGAGACTGTCGAGGCTCTTCGCAAGGCCGGTCACGAATGTGTGGAATTTGAGGTACCTGAAAGTAAGTTCGGAAACTGACTCTTTGTTAATAACTCTGAGACTAATATTTTATGCAACAGTTGGTGACATCTTCGGTACATTCGTAGGCATATCGTCTGCCGATGGTTACAAAACGATGTTGAGCCATTTAGGCCCTGACAAGAAGGTAGTTTATGCTCCTCAGTATCTCGGAAACAGACTCAATATCGAAACAGGAAAGTGCATTGTTCTTAGTGACTTTGGGTCCAAGTGTTCCAGGTCAGTGAGAAATAGTCCATGAATAGATACGTGACGTGCTCATTAATCTTCTAGCATTCATACGCAACCTCGGGGCTTGGATCGTTGAGAAGTTCGCAGGGGATAGGCTATTTGCGACTGTAGCTCGCGTCTCAAGGGAGAAAAGCGTGACTGAGTACTATAAATTAGTCAATGCGAAGAATGTATACAGAAATAAGTTCAACGAGGAGGTATGTGGTATACGCACGATTGCATGCAGTTTTTTTGGTGAATGTTGATTGCACCTTTAGGCTTGGTCGAAACAATGTCTTGATGGAATAATTGCACCGGTTCAAGCCCTTCCTCAACTGCCACACGGGTGAGAGCACTTATGAATCGAAGACGTTGCATATATCTTACTCCTGTTACAGAGGATGCGACAAATTCTCGCCGTTGGCTGTGGCAACCGTCCTGTATAACATGCTGAACCTGCCCGCTGGATCTCTTCCCGTTACTCGTGTTGATCCATCACAAGACCAACTCACAGAAGAGTGGGTGAACGGCCCCGGACTCGGGTCGCGCGTACTGGAGGACGGAATTTACAGAGGCAAGGAGCCTTTATACAATCCTGAGGTCACCAAAGGTATGCCTGTGAATATACAAGTGGTCGGGAAGACCTGGGAGGACGAGAAGGTAATCGCGATGATGAAGATCGTCGATGAGGCATTGGGCAAGGAGCGTGGCTTTGGGCCAGGATCCTGGGAAGCATATATGAGCAAGACGCACTAGAGCAGCCGCGTGTTGTTCAAGGTGTTGTCGTACATATACCCATGTAAGTAATGTAAAATACTTATACAAGGTTTGTGCGAGAATATATATGGATTTCGCATGTCCGGGGTTAGTATGCAGATATGGGTATCATGTAGTTGGTCGCCCAGCGCGTCTGTCGTCCTTCCTTTGTTTGATCTGAAGCCCAGCCAGTTGAGCAAGACGGCGAAGAAAGTTGAAACGAATGCACAGGCGCCAGGAAACTCACCCAGGCGTTTTTGCACTCCCTGTATGCTTGGAAGTATTCGAGACACGCATCCCTGTCGTAATCATTCCGATTGAGGCAGTCCATCGACGCTTTATTCGCGTCTGCGCATGGACTAGGCAACCGCGTCAATCGGATGTGGTCGGCGAGGAATGGAAAGGTAAGGTAAGGCGCACTCTATGAATTTGGAGCTCACATGGCGGCCCTGTAAAATGAAGAAATCGTATGGCTTGGAGTATATTTAATGACGCACGCACGCACGGAAAACTGTTCGCGATAGTTCAATGGTTTCGTGTTAGCCTCTGGCGTAGCCACCCCGTCCTCCTTCGCGTCCTCCTTCGCCATCGGACACGGTGATGTTTCTTATTAGATTATGACTACTTGGAGAGCCGTAAGCACTCTAACGGTTGACCGCAGGCGTGGCGGAGTAGGTAGGAGAAGGGAATACCGGAAGAAACACAACAGCGGCCAGCGGAAAGGGCGGGGCGCGTTTTGCCGGATCGGCATCTGCCGATGTGAATGCTTCTACACCTTAACCTCTTCCCATTATTCCTCCCACTGGGCAATGGACCCGAATACACAGCTCCATGATAATATACAGGTACGCTCACATTCAAGTTAGTACCCGTGAATCACATAAGAAAAGCTGGCCCGCTAGCATTTACCTGGCAGGTCGGACCCTCCAACAAATAACGATGAGAGTTCAGACAGTGCTGAGCAGGCACGCAGTCCTATCGACGAGGTGAATTAATGAGTTATAAACAATCCATTGGAAGCTTACGCTCTGGCGCAATAAATAAGGTGTGGATATGTGGGGAACCATCCAGATTTCCACTGCCCGAGTCTGATACCAGTGATCCCTGGCAAACACTCTTGACACCTTCATTGAAGAAAGACAAGGCGCAGTGCGAGTCGTGGACGGAAGAAGTTCAAAATCTGCTGATCTTTGTAAGGCCTTTTACACTCCTTAATTGGCCCTGTTTTGATCTTATATGTTTGCTCTATGAAGTCCGGTCTGTTTTCCGCCGTCGTAACAGCATTCATTATCGAGACTTACAAAGGCCTTCAACCTGACCCGAATGCAACAGTCATTCAACTTCTGTCCCGTATTGCGACTGATCTTGAGACCCCAATGGCCAACCGGAGCAGTGCAAACTTTGACTCTGCCTCTCTCAGTTTTTTCTCGCCCCCGCCTTCAACAGTCCGCATCAATATATACCTTTTCATCAGTTTAGTTCTTAGCCTTGCAACCGTGCTAGTCGGCATAATTTCGCTGCAATGGCTGAGAGAGCATCGTACGTATCGTGAATCACTCACATCACATAGCAAGTACGCTGCTTTCAACATGCGCTCCGAGGCCCTGGAAAAATGGCGAGTCCCTCAAATTTTCTCTGTACTTCCTTTACTCCTCCAACTTGCCCTTGTACTGTTCTTTATCGGAATTGTGGAATTTCTACAGAGCATCAGTACTGCTGTGGCCATCCCCGTTGCTGTATTCATTGGTCTAACCCTTGGATTCCTGGTTGTGACAACTGTGATACCAACTCTTCAAGGCTTTCATCTACAGCATTGGTTTATAAAAACAAACGACAACGTACCAATTCCATGCCCGTACAAATCTCCCCAGTCAAATGCATTTCGACAATTAGTCACTTCATCAAGACGCCTTTTTTGGGGTCTATCAATTATTTATGCGACGCTAGCTTGGGTTATCGTCCGGACTCCTCTTGTATTCTTTCAACTAATCAACTCAAAATTACTTGTACGCCCACTTGGACTCGTCAAGGCTGTTGGCCGACGTGCAGTTGATTTATTGATGTACCATCTTCGATCTGCGAAAGAATCACTCCGCTTTCCTAGCCCAAACAACGACCTCTCTGTTGGGTTCCAATATATGGAGCCATACATATTAGATATCTGGCGGGAAGAACCTTTGCAGTTTGATGTTAGCTGGCTTATTATCCGTGATAACTACTTTCAAAGTGTGTGTCAACCAGGCTCATTTCTGTATCTATATCGGTTCGAGTCAACAGGTCTAGGAGGGCTGTACGACGATACCATCGGGGTGGAAAAGGAATTAGAAAGCGAGGACGTCAATGTAAACTCGGACCGGGAACAGCCACTTGTGCTTATTTACCACTGTGAATTACAACCTATCGAATTTCTAGTCTCCCCTTTGCAAATGGACCAAATCTTGGGAATGAGCCTCCGGAACCATTATCTTGCCACTTTCTGGGGCTACTCCGACTGTTTACTAGCATCTGACTTACTTCTTTTCGAAGTTGACAACGACTTCTCGAAGGCCATGCTTACTGAAGAACGGAAGTTCATCATTCTCCTGGGAATACAAGATAAACTGTATAAGCGTAACTCACCAATCTCCAAGAGGATGTCCAAGCATTTCGCTGAAGCTTACTTCAAATTAATTGGCCTTTTGTATAGTCAACCTCAACGCGTAGCTTTAGCTTGGAAAGAGGAAAATAACCTGACAGAAGTCATATTCTCTGCCGAACGTTTATATGTTTTGGACATATTTGGCGAACCAGATCAAGGTTGGATCGACTATTCATGTAAATGTCCAGAACTGACTGTATGTTGGTCATAGAGTTTACGACTCAGTGGGCGTTGACAATCCACGTCTATTTTAATGTCTGGGAACGCGCCGGCACCTTCAGCTCCGTTAAATTCACACAAACCTTCCATACTCATCCGTTCATATGCGAATACATCTGGCACTTCTGGAAACAGGTGAATCACGAGTTCAGAAGGCACACCTTACGGAACAGTACATTGCAATGTATTAAGAACACGTTTGAGACTTTAAGACGTCTCTTCGCTGACGAATCAAGGGCTCAACAATATCCGGACCTCGACTACTTGTTCTACGCAGCATCCATCCACGTTCGGAGCTGTCTTCTACTTCTTCCAGACAATGCTCAGGTGGAAAATATTATTACTGACATTCTACCAACACTAGCAACGTATAAATCTCAGATGAAGAACCAGAGAAACCGTGTTTTGGAAGCATCGTTCAGTCGTGGAATGGGTGATGCGATGAATGACGAAGCCCTGCCGTTCTCGCCATTGTGGTGGACCCTCTTGTTTCCTCAAGCTCAAGGCTAGTCAGAGGTGTTTAAAGTACTCTGAATCAGTTACTTAGTAATATTCTCAAGACCTTCATAGGTAATATACCAGTAATAAAACATATCATAACGGACAGTACAAAAAGAGCATTAGCGACACCTCCCCTGCATAAAAGAGTATCTGCGATTGACGCAGGACCTGCGAGGATGTAGTGTACTCTGTCATCGGGCACTAGGAAGGGGTGCCAGCTTGGGAGCAGCTCCGCTACCTGAGGGCGTTCTAGATGCCGAAACGGACAATAATGTAGCGGGCCAGACAAGATTATTATGCTTGTGCAACAACATGTCGGAGTATGTGCCATAATAGGCTTCATTTATGTAAACGCCGAGAATCTTTCTTGCCTACGTTCTGTGCAAGATGCAAATAAGTCACCTAGCGTCTTCACGTGAGATAAGAAAGAGTCTTATCCTCACGATATTCTTTGATTCTTCATCTTTCTTTCTCGCAAGCATGATGATTCTCCGCTTAGCCAAGTCTGACTTATTCCTGAATCTATTAAACGTATATGGACGTCATGTATCAGAAGTCATAGCTGTGCGGTGCACATTACATACCCCTTTGAATAGTTTCCTGTGATACTGTTATGTTCCCTTCGACTGCCAGAGAGTATAGTCACTGGTCTTTGAACCATTCCCATTGTGCCTGAGGAACAAACTAGCGTTACGAGAAGAAGGTATTACATAGTGCAAATACTTTTCTTATTTATGAGAATTTTAATGAATAGCCACAGCCAATAGTGCAGTGTAGTGCAGTGCTATAGGCGTAATGATCATAAACGAGGCTATGCAACATCCAAGAAACGTGTTGGCTTCGCTATATGTAACATGACGCGTGTACTCAGAGTAGTTGAATTTGTTCACTTCGGAAGTGGAAAAGCCGTGTTTCCGAGGAGACACACTGCCATACCGATCGGCGACCATAGAGAGTAATGGTCAATGTCAGGCTGGATCGGCATCTCCCGACATCAAGCGCCCGTGAATATGGTGCATTGCTACCGTGGACAAAAATAGTCGAAATACAGAATTATGTTAATCTCCGCCCCTTCGACGGTGCCTGTCATGATCCATCATCGAGGTGGTGGATTATCAATAAAGTGCTTTCAGTACTTTGGTACTAAATCTTATCTCTCAAGATAAATACGGACATTTTCATAACATACTCTAGCAATAGGATCTGTCTCTTGTCTGTCTGTCTCTGATTTGTAGAAGTCCCGTTGAAAGCCGGCTCCTAAAGCTCGGCGACGGGCGTTGTTCTTGAGATCACAATTTGTAAGACCGCGAAATGAACGTACGCACTAAGCGAGTTGCTTATGTATCCTGAGCTGAATATGATTCTCTGCAGCGTTGTTGCATCACCGAAGTAAGCGCACACATGAGATGGAATAAAATCCGAGCCTATGTCTTACAAATATAGATAATGTGTACTCTATTAAGTAGTAAACTTTAAGCAAATAGTGCACATCCAAACATAGTAACAGAATCTTTTTACTCTAAGTAGTAATACAAATATTAGACAAGACAGGTTTCTATGGCATGACGGCAAGTCTAGGGAGTGAAGGATAGTAAGCTAGATAAATATTAGGGAGGGTCCATGCTTCCCCATTGCAAGATTAGGACGCATCGTTTATTTATGCATATTAGAAAGCGCCTAGTGTCATAGTCTTCTTAGATTATGGGGAATGCCTCCGACTGTCAGACGCCGTTTTGAAAGACGACCGCGCGAGGGGTTAAAGAGGATACAGACAACACCCGATTTCGCTCTGTATTGCCAACGATGACAGGCGATGCATGGATTGGGGAGCCTGAGGATGTCGTTCTGATAACAGAGTCCCGGCGGGAATCAATATATGAGAAGCTTTCTACGTCATCTTCCTTGTCTTTCCTCCAACGGTTTACAATCGGCGCCAAAAGGAATCCTGCAAATGGAAGAACGCAGAATACAGCAAGAACTGTAAGACCGATTCTTGTCTTTTTAGACTCTTGCAGCCAAATGAAGATCATTAATTGGACAAGGATAGACCAGGCGCCGGTTATGAAGCAGAACAGCCCTATGATTAAAAACATGCCATAATCTCAGTCCTCAGCGGGCACGAAAAGAGCGGGTACACTTACAATGGAAAACGACCCACTTCCATAGAGCTCCGATGCCGTAGAGGCGGAGAATGCCCTCCTGCTCCGACACAATGTTGCCACCGTTCGGAATATTCACGTCGCGCGATGCGTGATATGGAATCTCTCCTAGACGGTCAAGAAGGATGAAGCTGCTCATGCATGCACTAATATTGAGGAATATAGAGCAGTAGCCGATTATTTGGAGCGCAGACACCACGTTGTGCTTGTCGGGATGAGCGGCATTGAGGGCTTCTGAGTTGATGATAAAAAAGAGGAGTAAGGTTCCAACGATGGTAAGGAGCCCAGACTGATAACACATCAAGATAAATTATGCGTCTAGTTCAAAGGAAAGATTTACTGTAACAGCGCTGTTTTGCGACGTTTCTAGCCATCCTCGTTGGATGTATTCAACGGTGTTGGGTAATTTATCTGCAACGGTTACAATAAGCTCAAGTCAGGTATATAATAGCAGAATGAAGACACTTACAATTCAGAGCCGTCGATCTAGGGTAAGTAGGCATTATGGATAATGTTAAAGAGAATAATTAAGTTCTTGAGAAAGGAGGTTGCCGTGGATTGTTTGAAGAGTTGGATGCGCAGATGCATGTACACCTTTTTAAGTATACATGGAAGGAGTGCAGGTCGTGAATCTGATAGCCAACGCCGGAAATCTGGTCAAGCGTCACCACACCATGCAGTACGCAGCACATTCCTGATTCATCCGAGGGTCCAAACTATCCCCCACAGCCTTCATCATTTTAAGTTAATCAGAGACCAGCAAGGACAGCGCGTGTTAATGTGTAAGAGCCGCTCCAGAGAGACGTAACTTGATGAAAGATGTATAATGTCAAGCCAAACCAGATTTACACTAGATCGATTGCGGTTTGCATGAAGGCGTCGCTGATACTAAGAACACATAGATCCACCCAGATCTATGACTTGATATGTTGGAGTATGTATAGAAAACGAGTCGGTTAATTGGAGGACATGACTTATAGGTCCTGCGTTTGAGTTCAGAGCTGGTTGATCGAGTGTTGAGGCACCAAATTATTCAACCATTCAATATTCAAGCGTCGAACAAGCTCAGATTCCAGAACAAGTCGGAGGAGGAGGCCGGGAGGAGCAAGCGCGGATTGTGGGAATTTCTGACGAAGTTGCCGCCGGCAATCCGGCAACTCCGTTCGCCAAGCGTTGCTAGCTTCTATCCACTACGACCTTCCTGCGTCAAGCGGACTACAATCCCATGCGAGCGTATGAAGGCCCGCAGGCCTCTCTGGACCTGACCCATGTCGTCTGTATGTACTTAGCTTAATTCGAGCTATAGCAAATTGTTTACTCATTCTAGCCACGGCTTCCTAAACACTAGATGATGATTCATCGTTTTTCTCGCTTTCATTGGCCCTTATAACGCTTAGTCCTATACTGCTAATGGTGCGTACAATGTGTTCATTATGCACTGGATAACTCTCAAAAGACTTTATAGGCTTCTTATGCAGCTTTAGCTGTTCAAACACGAGAATTTCTCGTAGTTACCATGTGGGCAGGACAGTTCTTTGGGGAGCTGCTTAATTGGATCATTAAGCATACAATTAAGCAGGAACGCCCGATAGGTTAGTTTCTAACAATCATTTTTCTCTCTTTTATATTCACATACACTACTTCGACAGGGAACATTGGCAGTGGATATGGTTTCCCATCTTCCCATAGCCAGTATATGGCTTACTTTTCAGCCTTTTTAATGTGTCATTTGTACTCCCGGCATCGATTCGCGTCTTGTGGTGTACCAGCATTGGACTTCATATTTCGTGTCATTGTCTACGCTGCACTGTTGGCGTGGGCTGGTCTGGTGGCGTACTCCAGGTAAGCCCGATTCGTCCTTCACGTTGCTTTCCAGGCTCAAGCTATTCAAGGTACTATTTGGGGTACCATAATGCACACCAGATACTTTGGGGCCTCGGCATTGGTGCTGCTCTAGGAATATCTTTGTACATCGTGGCCGAATTGATACCCTACCGATACCCTTCGTCATCACTTGGAAAACTGAAGACATCATTTCTGAACAATCCCGTTATCGAATGGCTACAAATACGTGATGGCTGGTCCGTATGGGCGGATGGTGGGCGCGAGGCGGAGTGGCTCCGATGGCGAGATGAATGGAAGAAGCTCAGCAGGTCACAAGCAACCAAGACCAAAACCCGATGATCATCCAACTATAGCAGTATGTAATGCCAAATAGTATATGCGTACAGGTCAACAAGGCTCCCTTAAGTCTCCACTGCCGCTTTAGCTTATGCTCCATGATATCATTTTTTGATTTAGGAATACTCCCGCGTGCCATATCCTGTCATTTTAATGATCCCCCCCCCCCCCCCCCCCCCCCTCCCAGGTAGCCCTTGGTACGTCGTGCACATACACATGGTTCAATAAATACAGTATATTGCGAATCCTCATGAGCAGGGAGGAACTGCAGATTGTCTGATACCAGTGGACAGCGGAGTGGACAACAGTCTTAGGGTCTGTCGATATCACATGCCGTCGCCGCCCCGCTTTCAAGACGTTCTGCTCTTCATCCTCGTCCGACTTGAAAAGGTAACAGCACGACGAGAAATCTGCCGATTATGGCCATGCGGGCGCACCCCAAGGGCTAGTCTCAAAGTAATGGCGCTGCGTATTCTTAATGTTGCCGAGCTCGCCGAGGCACACTTTTCGCACTATGTACTGGCACCATTTTGTAGGTGGTGATCTTTATGGTGTCTTTCTTTGTCCAGTGCGTGCTCCCACAAAGAATCCGAGCTGTCCCGAGCAGCGTCACCATTTTTGTCAATGGAAGACAATTCAGTCGGCGGGCCGACCTGGGACGGTGGCGGCAAGCGCGGTGGTTACTATGCAATACATACGCCGCATGGAATAGATGCCATTTTTAACCATTTCCACTGCGATATTGCATTTGCTGGACGCTGCGAATGTCATTATGAGGTCATAGCCAAGTAATGGCCGCGATATCCAGGCCAAGGTCACACATCCACATCTTTGTTGTTGTGAGAGCCATCTGATAAAAAGGAGAGAGGAAATGATTCTGCGTCCGAGACGCCTGACGATAACCCTTACCTCCGTCCACTCTGGTGCTTTGACGACAATTGCGACCCTCACACACGAGACAATGTCCACTTACTTCGAATTTTCTGGTCGTCAATCATCCGTACGCGTTATTGTATCAATTCAATAATCAACAATATATTGATGCTTTCCGTCCATCAGATACCCACATCTACCAAGGCCACCGTCGGCCTACAGCCTAGTGTCTATCATATGCAGACAACCTATGTTGCTGCCTCGCCTCAACAAATCATAGACCGCGAGCGCCCGCATATTCGCACTGCAGGTACGTCGTTATTGTATCACTAAGTTGCTCGATTATGCTAATGTGGAGTTTGCTCCCAGAGTCCACTGAGGACATAATGCAGCACAAAAGTACTATGTGAGTTGTATGTTTCAACCCACAAAGACCTAGTCACTTATCAATGCTTGTTTTTTTAGTCAACGTATCTCCAATGCATTTTCCGACTCCTACTAGTCCAATGCATCGAATTATTTGAATTTCTTCTCCTTGGATTCTGTGATTGCTATATTACACTAGAGTTCCCCGGTATACCTAACTTCTTGGGCGCGTTGTTTATCTTCTCTTTTTCATCTCTTCCCTTTTGTTCTCTTTTACTCTAAAGTCTTGTATTGCATGCCTTGTATAAAAAGAAACCAAAAATGTACCATTAGCCATAGAGTTGTACCTTAAATTTGTGCTATATTGATGTTTTATGACGAGATGTTATGTATGATCTGTGTGCGTGTGATGTTAAGCGCCCAGTTTTCATTAAGCGCCGATTCCATGAGTCCGATACAGACCTAGCCACTGATTAATGCTTCTAGGCCACTTTTACGTCAAAAAAGGTACGTGTCTATTATACTTTCAGGTCTTCACTGCCACCCTGGTACTAAAATAACGGCCGCATACGATAAGCCCGTTTGCAGATCGGCCCTAGTAGTATTACATTTCTTCAATTTTGCTTTAATTCAATTCCCTTCTGTGAATTATAAATCGTGCTTCTTCTCTCCGGTCCTGCTCTTACCAAGCCCGCTCCGCCTTCTTGAAGCTCTTTCAGTGAACGCTGACGACGACGACTATCATTACTTCTCCAATACTATATACACTGTCGCCATGCGTAAAACAACGAATGCACCTTATCTGCCCTACGAAATGCTATGGGAAATATTCAATCACCTATGGCACTCTGACATAGAACCTCAGGAGCGCATAGCAGTGATGACCTCCTCCCTCCTCGTCAGCCATATGTGGACCGACATATTTGTGCACGTCGCCTACAGACACGCCCACATCCCCTGTCCGTCTTACCTCGACGCCTACCTCCGGATCATGAGCCACGAGTCGGCAGTGCATCGGAAATATGGCAGCCTGCCACAGACGATATGCCGCTCGCTCACAATTGAAGTCGCGCCTGTACCACGACGTCCAATGGAGAATGTCGTCGCGGAGCTCCTGTACAAAATGCGGATCATATCTACACACCGGAACATGGATCAGCTCATTCTCCGCTACTCTTCCGCATTCCCGAACGAAGTGTTCAATATTTACCAGTTCGTAGACATGCCGTCCCAGGTTCGCCATCTGGAGTTGCATATGCCATCCGAAAGATTGAATACTGCTACATACACGCGACGACCTCCATGGTACCTTCCAAACCTCCGCCACCTTTCAGTTATAAATTCGAAAGGATACGAAGACCTTATTTCAAATTACATTGTACATTGTCCAAATTTGTCTACTTTACATACCGACTCGCCTATACCAGACGTGAAATCTAAATGACCATGATCATTATAGGATACCAAACAGATGGCAGTTTTGAGGATATCTTGAGTAATATTTCATGACAATGTCTTGATAAAACCTTAAAACGAGATTGCATTACAAAAGAAAAGTGACGAATACATCATCCCAGATGGTCAACTATTTGCAAAACCGTTATGAAACGACAACTTAAACTTCTCCAGCTGAACAAGGAATACCAATGTGAGCAAGGCATCTACAGAAGGTACATAACTCAGCGGCGCAGGCTGTACACTTAATGTTGACACCCTCTTCACGAACACGGTGCAGAGCATTGCAGCCCATAGACGGGCAAAAGAAAAATTCATGAGGCCGAGAATGCACATGAGCAACGACTGTGGACTTCATTACTGTGTCTTTGATATTGGTGGGCAGTTCCTTGAGTACGGTGGTGTCCACATAAGCCGGACAACGCAGGAGATCACCGTCCGACGAGGGGCTGAAGTGGACACATTGAAATGGAGCACTGCCTAAGTGAAGAAGCATGTTCTGCAGACAGGCCGTGCAGTACGCATGACGGCAAGAAAAATTGATTGGTCGTGCTGCTTTGTGATGGCATATCTGGCAAGTCCCAGGCGCACTTGGTTTCTTCACATTACCAACTTGAAGCTCGGATATGCAGGTCCCTGCCTTTGCAACATCCTCTTCTGAGCCGCGAACAATGAGAAGCGAGTTAAAAACGTCAAGGACAACTCTGTTCTGGCCCACCTTGCTTTGCAAAGTCGCAAAGCCTCCGTTGATGAGTGGGTTCAGTTTGGGCCGCATTAATGCAATTTCATGGACCTGCGCTTGTACTTTCGAGAGAAGCTTCATTACTGCCGCCTGGACTTGAGTACGCGCATCACTCGAGCCATAGACAAGAATGCGTTTGGCTTTCTGATCGCATATCAGAAGGACATTGGAGACCTTCAGTTCAATTTGTTCAAGAGCCTTCATGCCGCTTGAGATCTCGAAGTAACTGTCCCACAGAGCACGACCTTCCGAAACCAATGTTGTGGCATGCAATATCCTTCGAAGTTCTTTATTGGCAGTTGTGAACTGAGTCTGGTCATCAAATGTCGCGAAAAGCCGTAGCCAGACAGATGTGCCGTTAGGATGATCATTATATTGCACAGTATAGCTGCTTGACTTGGTTGAAAGCTCGTCAATTTCGCTTTTCACAAAATCGAATAACCGCCTTGGGATGCAATATCGGGTATAATGGACACCTCGAAGGATAAGTATTTTCTTTCCCAGGTATGGTAGGGGACGCGCCCTCAGGTCTTTCACGGCTGCTATAGCATGAGCCTCAGACTTGTAGGTTATAAAAGCGGTGGCCATAGATTCAGTTGTTGGAGGCATGGGATCAAACTGTTCTAGCTCTCCGAACTCGGCGAAGGTACTTTTGACGTCTTCGATGGGATCGGTTTCAATGATCGGGGGGTCCATTGTGATAAGCATGGCGCCTGTGGTAATTCCTTCGATATCCGCCTTGGTCGTACTGGCAGACAGGTTTACGAAGTGGACAGCAAACGGCTGGTTTTTCTGTCCCTTCTTCGGCGGACTGTATGACGCCTTGATCAACCGCCCGTTAAGGACCACGTTCAAGTCTTCTGCTTGCGCCTTCGCCGCTTTGATATCTTTATAGTGCGCCCATGCAGAACGATGTGCACGAGGCCATGTCGCTTCGATATAGAGTTTTTGTCCAACAAATTTCGTAACTGGGGTAACTCGAGCCGGAATGGTCGTTGACATGTTCATAGCCCTGAATTCATGCCCTTGGAGATTCCGATATACTTGATACGCCTCTGAGATATACTGGAACTCTGCCTGCATAGTACACGCATCGACCGTATCTGCAAGGCGGACAACATTGAGCACATCTCCGAACGGCCTACTGAGTTGTTCAACGTCAAATTCGGTGATATCGACAGGCAAGTTCGAAATTATGACTTTAGTTGAGTCACCGGCGGCTAGTATTTGTTGGGGTCGAAGAGCAGGCCCAAAGCTAACTTCCGACTGCATCATGTAACTTGTTGCTAATGGCCGTTGGGTTACTGAATCATGATCGGGCGAGGGCTGCAACACCAAATCAGTAAAGGAATGTATCGAGAGATGCAACTCACCTCTACCGCAGAATCTTGGGTGCTAAACTTTGGTGTTATGTAGCCGGGATGATTGAGCTCGCAATTCTTAATATTGGTACAGAACCCATTTTCCAGGAAGGTTTTACAAGCGTCTTTAGTTTGAAGCTCGGAGGCTGCTTCATTCGTTAGGTCATCTTCATATTGATAGCGCTCAGTAGGCTCTTCCGCAATAGGTTCTTCCGTCTGCACCTCCTGAGGAGTCTGGTCCAACGACCACCAGCTGTTATTATCCTTTTCGTGTCCAGCACTGCCTTGCCACGAGTCGTCTGTAGTCTGTGTATTTTTCTTTTTTGCAAAGGTTTCCTGAAGTTCAGCATTTATGGCCATGCTATCCTCCGCAGGTGGAGGAGGCCAATCATCGTCAGCGGCGCTGGACTTGTTAGCTGGCCCCGCCTCCGATTCCATGTCATGCGCGAATTTGCAGGAGGGTCCGTACTTGCATTGGCCGCGTTTTTCCCACTGGCGGCAGACATTTGTTTGGCGGGCCCATGATGACGATGAGGTCTTGCCCTTCGAGTCATAGTCAACATTAGAGGCCGATGACTCTGCAGGGTCGTCCCACTCAGAATCACCACTTTTCTTCAATGCTGGTGGGCCCCATCCGAGGTCTACGTTATCATTATCGTTTTGCATCTTCCAGCTATCCCCCCAGCCATCATCGACTTCATTTGTATTCTTCTCAGTGTCCCCTGAGTTTGCATCTTCAGTGTTTTTGGGCGGGTTTACCCACGGATCGTCTGCATCTGCGCTACCGTTGTGGTGGTTTCCCCAAGAGGCCCACCCATCTGCGGCAGGCTCGCTTTCTGCCGACGGTTTAGATTCATCAGATGATTCGCCATGGCGGAACTTGCACTCATTTCCACGCTTGCATGTTCCATACTGGGTGAAGTACTTGCAAGGCCCGTCAAAACGGTCATTATCGAACTGTTTGTTCTGGGCATTAGAAGAACGCCCGCGGCCAGGTCCTCCTGGATTGTACTGGGTAGAAGGAGGATGCTGCGTATGTTTGTACGGGCAGCGGTCGCCGTTGCGACATGCACCAATGGGATAGAATTTGCATTCTTGTTCAAAGGCTGATGTAGTTTTGGCCTGCGCAGGCGCCGCGACACTAGGCACAACACCCACAGGCACAGCCTGCATGACGGTTGGTGCGTAATATGGAACAACGACTGCCTGCTGTACTGCCGGAGGCATAGTCAAGACAGTTGGGGCAGAGACAGGCACAGGGAGAGGAGGAGGTACAGATGTAGACGGAACGATTTGAGCATCCAATGTTAACAGGTTTGGCTGCTGTTCGTGGAATAGCATAGTATATTCTGCGGGCGTCAGTGCATGTCGGAAACGACAGGATGCACCCGCTGAACAGGCTCCTTGGGCGTAAGTCTTGCAGAAAGGGACGAGGGAGTTGGCAGTAGGGTCAGCATACTGACTCCAGTGCGGAGTGTATTGAGGCGCGCTTTGAGGGCGAATGGGAGAACCGGTGACAAATGCCCCTGTTGAAAGTGGCGAACTTGTATAGCTGTCCTGAAATTTGCGATCGAATCGCAGCGGAGACGGTGCAAAAGACGCCTGAGTACTGGAGGGCTTTGGCTCGTCCCAATTATCGCCAAACATGCTCTGCTTGTCGGAATACTCATTTTCGTTGTTTAAAGGCTGGTCCTGCTCTTCTTCAACGTAAGGGTCAGTATCGAGATCATTGGGGTCTTGCTCTTCATCGTTGATAGTCTGGTGTTCTGGGCACGGTTCCTCAGAAAGGTCGTGTTGATCGTGGTCAGCGAAGTGTTCGTCTTCAATATCAACAGGCTGTTGGCTCTTTTGCTCGTTTGTTAAGGCAGCCCCTTCATCTCCATCGGGGCTAGGTCCCGAGGCATAGAAGTCACCCATGTCATCCTCAGCCTCTGCCTCAGTGAGCACGACCTGCTCGCGGTCATCAGCACCTTGGTCAGCGCGCCCAGCGCCGCCCTCAGATAGAGCGTCGATATGATCGTTGTCTGCAAATGGCCCACTACCTGCAGCCATATCAACTCTATCCTCAGACGGCGTCTGTGGCTGGTTGTGGTCGGAATCGCTCGAGCAAGATTCAGGCCATTCCTCCTTCTGTCTGCCACGGCCTTGAGATTCATCGGACCACTCAGCAGCGGCAAAAGCTGCATCGATCTGAGCCTGCTCGTCGCCAAGGTCTGCGACGCCGGAGTCCGACTCGTTCTCGGAGGATGCCTCGGCGTCCGTAGAGGGCTTCGATCTGCTCATCTTGGATCGGGACGAGTCCGTTGGCATAGCTGGACAAGAATGACCTGCGTCAGCGTCTACTTCGGCCTCCATGCTATTTAATGCTCGAGGAGAAGCCCGACCTGACTCACCAGAAACCCCTCCACTGCCGGAAGCGCGGCCGACTGGTTTCAAGATGTGCGGGAACTGGCAGTTGTCGCCGTTCGCGCAGGTGCCCACGATCTGGAAGAACGAGCATGGCATGTGGTTCTCAGACGGACCAGTGACCGGCTCCGGTGCTTCGTCTGCAGCCTGCTCCAGCGCGTCGCCTGCGACATCTGGAGCCTTCTCTTTGCCTTTCTCGCGGGTACTAGTGACAGGCTTCTTCTTGATAGTGCGCACGCGGCGCTGCGGATCGGGGGCCTCGCTCGAACTAGAGGCACTGGACGACGAGGGCTTCCCGACGTGCGACTTTTTGCACGAGGAGCCGAATGCACAGTGGCCAGCCAAGTAGAACAAGCACACATTGGCGTTCTTCGCGGCGAGGCGGGAGTGACTGCGCTCGCATGAGTCGCCTTTCTGGCAATCGCCTTTGAGGAAGTACCGGCACGGAAGCGCCTTGCTAGACATGAAATGTAAAAATTAGTGTGCTCGAGCGGGTGTCGAAAGGGCGAGTATTATTGAAAAGAAAGTCGATCGGGACAAGACACGGTAAGGGTTTGGTAAGGATAAGAGGGGACTTCCAGCTAGAGCGTGTAGTCTGAACAGGGCCGTACTCAGACTCTAAGCTCGAGATGGGAGTTCCGACTTGAGTCATTTTATCCGGGCGGCGAGCTTTATGAGCGCGTGAACCTTTGCTTTGTTTCATCATCCATGCTTCTGATCTGCCACTTAAGCTCAAGCGACATTATACAGTGAAGGGAAAGGAAGACGATACAAGAATAACCTCACAAGTAATGAGTTGGATACGCACTGGCAACGGAAAACAAAGGGCATCATAACAATTCGTCAATCTCGCTTATATTGCAGTAGATAAAAGCTTTGTAAATTTGCAATTGTACAGATCTCTCAAGTTTGCGTAACCTATTGTTTCTACATATAAGATGCTACTTGGCGCATCTAAAAAAATACAGTATGTATATATTCTTAGAATATGAACTATGTCGTGACTGGGAGAAGGATGGAAAAGGATAGAAATACTATCAACCATGATGTGATAGCACCCGACAGGATGGTCCTGCTGTCAGCCTGCTATGCAAGGTGGGTATTGAAACATTACTAGAACATTTGTTATCATGATCCTGTACGGTCGGATATTTGAATCCAAACGGACTCGTAGTCAAGTCCGCTTTGGGCAAACTTGGCCACCATGGATTGATAGGCCTGCGGCGTTATCTCCTGCTTCGCGTCCTTGTCGAAAAGTCTCATGTTTTCCCATATTTCAAGTAGATCTCCTTTACCGGACTGCGCCAGGATGCCCTAGAGTCAACTGCTAATCAGCTAATATGTTTGCTAACATAGCACTTATAACAGACCTTGAACATAACAACTTCCTGCTGACTAGACATGATTTCATGCATTTTCCAAAGCTCACAAGACGTCCAGGAGCTGTCAGAGGCCTGTTTCCAAACAGAGAATTCAAAATCCTCCTCGTTGAATTCCCCGGCTGAGATCCGACGCAATGCATCCAGAACTGCGCAGTATTCGAGGGTCCAGTAATCAGAAGAAAGCATAGCACTGGTAGTGGAATAAAGAAGCCTCGGGTTTACGGCGCGTATGGCTGCACGCCACTGGTGTTCGACTTGCTGAAGCTCCGCCGTGTAGCTCTTTCGGGACTGACTGAAACTGTCAAGAGATATGCGGGGAGGTGATTTCCGGATGATTAGCTCAGACGGACGGAATCCATGGAGCATTCGAAGACGACATTCGCCAAAGAAGAAAGGAACGGATGTCGACCGTAGTAGGATAATGATGGCCGCAGTTACAGTGACGTTTTGAATAGCCCAGACCAACAACTTGGAGTAGTAAGAGAGTGGTTCCATGTTCACGAAATCACGCAGAAACGACAGCATAATAACGCAGATTATGAAGAGTAGAATGATTATGTTCACCGCGAGGGCAGCTAGAAATGTCGCACTGAGTAAGACCCGTCAACAATCGTTGAAAAGGCTGGGAAAAATAGGATCCAACACACATCTTTGACGAGACTGGGGAACGGTCCAGACGAGTAATGAAGCCGATACGCCTTTCATCGTCGTGCTGAGAAAGAAATTGGGCCAGTGGAGAGGTAGAAGGGAGCCTCCTGTATCTTGAGCTGACGATATGTTTCATGATAGGGCGTAAAAAGTTGAAGAATACAGATCGTTATTTATGAGAACCAAAGCCGGCTTTGGTGCAGCAGAAAGGGAATAGGGCAACAGCGGCTTTCCGCTAGCACCATTCTTATAGTAGTGGCCATCGCTTGTATCTCGGTTGCGGCGTTGAACATTTCGACAGTTTTAGGCTAGTTTAGTTACAAACAGAATACAAAGCAACTTGAACAATAAAGGTCACAGAAAAGTGACACCACGTGACGTTGGCTATGTGTGTCTTCTACCTTAAGCCACACTGATGGCGCCCAAACCTTCACCTGCGCAAGAGAAACCTAAGTCAGATGTAACGCCACTACGACAGAAGGTCGCCTGCTATGAAGTATTCAACGTGACTAAAAAGGACTTGAAAAAGACGCGCCAGAAGATTCTGGATCAAGCCGCGGGTCATTTTCTCGGTCCTATGCCGGTTGAAGAGTTCTTCAAGACTTCAACGAATTCATGCCTTGGAACGACGACATTCCTGACGCGTACAAACTCATTGCTCCGCCAAAGAGACGCGTCGAACAAATTGTTAGCCTACCAAGTTCCTCCGAACCCGAGGTCTATTCACAATTCGTATGTTCTCTTAAATTTTATGTACAGTATCAATCCTAACAAATGCCAGGTGGACGCGTTTACGGGCTGGAGTGGCCTGTGGGATCCAAAAGGCACACCCAACTCTCACCTTCTGAGGTTCACAGATAGTCACAAGCATCGCGACAAGGGCTGTAGATCGTACAGCGTTGACATATCGATTTATGCTGAGACGCTAATCCCCCGAATGCCGCGTCCGGTCATGGATTTCGCTAACGTTCACTGTTGGGTGGAGATCAAACCCACAAGTAAATGCGATGCATTCGACGATGGGGGAGAAGACGAGTCGGTAGACGAAGAGGAAGAATACGGTGAGGATGATGATATTCACATAAAGGGAGAGGGCGAGGATGCGGCATTCGACGACCAAACTACCCCACAGGTAGACGTCGTTGATAATAGCCTACGGGAATACGAAGATGAGCAACCAGACACAAAGGAAGACATTCGGTGTTCTGTGGATTTCCCTTTCGAGAAGTCATCAAAGTCGGCGTCTAATACTCGCGCTCAGTTAGCATGCTACGCTGCGGCAGCCATGGCCACACAGTACCGGCAACATTTCTTCTCGGTGCTCATTGCGGGTGATAGAGTACGTTTTATTAGGTGGGATCGTGGTGCGGCAGTGGTCACCAAAGCATTCAATATCACCCGACGGCCGCGTCTTCTTTTCGAATTTTTTAAACGATTCAGACAGCTAAGCTTGGAACAACGCGAGTGCCATCCCAATGTCCGGCCAGCTTTGAAAGAAGAAGCTGCTGTTGCCCGTGAATTAATGCACACCATAGCCCCGGAGCTTTGGCTTGGAGTGGCTGGCGAAATGTTTCTGAAAGACATAGACATCAACACGCAACCATTTCTGAAGATTGAGTTCGACGACAAGACCTTCATTGTTCCGGCGCCACATCTCCATGAACGAGGATTGTCGCCTTTTGGAAAAGCCACTCGAAGCAGTGCAGCAGTTCTACTCGGGCATGCAAGCGACAAGCCAAAACTGTGCTACTTCAAGGACGCGTGGCGAGATACTCGTCGCGCATGCGAAGTCGAAATATACAACCACCTCATGGAAAATAAAGTCAGTCACATTGCGACAATGCTTTGTGGAGGAGACTTGCGCTACAAGGCAGATGGCCATAGATTTAGGTCTAGGTCCTGGGTTCGCAAACCTGGACGTGAACCTTTCCTCCAAAGTCAGCGTCTCACTCACTTCTTCATTGTTCTTGACGAGGTCGGTCGCAGTCTTGTAGCTTTTCGGAAGGCTCACCAGCTCGTCGGAGGTCTGGCTGATGCTATGCAAGGTACGTTCCAAGCCACATTGTCTTACGGCCTGCTATGTGTTGCTAATTAAACATCAATCTCAGCTTATGAGGATGCGCTTAAGAAGGCTAAAGTCATGCACTGCGGCATTAGTGCAAATAACATACTACTCGTCCGGGACAAGACGGAACGAAAGGAGTGGAGAGGAATACTTATTGATTGGGATCATGCTGTTTTCCTATCACCTGTCACCGAGTCGGACGGCACAAGCAGTGGTCGCATTGTTTGTCTCTTTCTTCGTTTTTCTTTAGATCTCACTCTCACAAAATCATGCCAGGGGACCTGGCCATTTATGTCTATGAAACTTTTAAAAGACCCCTACGCACCACATACCGAGCTAGATGACCGTGAATCTGCTGTATATGTTTTATTGTGGATTGCCCTTCGTCATCTCAAAATCGGGTCTTCGCCCGGTTTATCACTTAGCAGAATGATTAAGACATTTGATCAGCACCAATGGGATGATGAAAGTGGCGCTTTTGTCGGTGGATCCGACAAATTCATTCTCCTCTTCACGTTAGCAGAAGAGCCCATTGAATTCCCCAAGATATCATTGGATCCTTCTTCAAATGCCCAAGTCGAGTCACCGATGACAAACCTTGTCAAAACACTTGCAACTCCTTTTTCTCTTCTGTACCAGAAAAACGAGCTTATCAAGAGTATGTTTGCCGACCTGCTGCAGAAAACCGTGGAAAATCCAGATTGGCTCATTTCCCAGCTACGACAAGCTTCTGATTCTCTGAAGAAGGACACAAACAGCGATCCTGACTGGGTTAATAATGTCCGCGATCGTTTATCATCCGTTGAAGTTGACCAACCGGAATGGCACCAGTCTAAATTCTACATCGGTTATACGATGGCGGAGAGGAGGAACAAACGGCCGCTGGTTTACCCAGAATGTGGTCCAGAGGACAAAGAGCTGCGAGAAAAGCGCTCTAAACTATCATATCCCACTTGACCTCTTTCATTTTTTATATAAGTAATGAATAAGAGCTTACTGTATTTATTGTCGGCCTCCGAATTCTATCTATATCTATTCTTATGCTGCCCGTAGTGGCATTGCACGGGATGTACCCCAACTAGAAGTGCTTGTACAGTGAAATGGACAAAGGCAGTGGGCGTAAGCATGGTCAAAGAACTAGAGGCAAATGAGCAGCGGCTCGTAGCAGAATCTCAGCAGTATCGTCCTAACGCAGCATAGCATAACTTACGGCGGGGGGAAGGAAGGGGGAAGCGGCATATCTCTCCTGCTTTGCGCAAGCTTCGCGTCATTGTCGAAAAGCCTAGTATTTTGCCATATTTTGAGGAGGTCTGCCTTGTCGGACTGTGCCAGGATGTCCTTGAGTCAATTGCTAATCAGCTGAAGTGTTTGTCTACATAGAATTGACAGCAGAGTTGGCTTGACATTATTTCTTGCATGTAGGAGGTTGCCGGTCACGTCACATGATGTCACGGCCATTAGCAGATACTGACTGTGCTTGCTGAGTCCTTCAACAAGTCGTATATCCTCCTGAGTAGAGTAGCCGGAGATGGTCTATCACAATCTCAAAGGTACTATAAAATGTCTCTTAATAGCTAAGAACTGCTTCTTATTGAGTCCTCAGCTCTCATCAAGGGAATCCGGTCCTGCAAGGTTTGCTACCACCTCCGTTCTCTGAATTGAGCAATCCAGCCAATCTGATTGTCATTTGGTGTCATACAGACGGTCGCAGATGAACGAGCACTTATCCAGCAGGAGTCGGCCGCCATACGTGCCTCGTTCCGTGAAGAGGACACGTTCCAGCGGCACAACAACATCGCCAAGCTCCTGTATATCCACATGCTGGGGTCACCCGCTCACTTTGGCCAGATCGAATGTCTGAAGCTCGTCGCGAGTCCCCGTTTCGCAGATAAAAGACTAGGATACTTGGGTATAATGCTGCTGCTGGATGAGAACCAAGAGGTGCTGACATTGGTCACCAATTCTTTGAAAAAGTACGCAACTGCTATGCTGCCCCGCAATTATTTGAGCATTAATCCTTGCCATCATCAGTGACATGGAACACCAAAACATGTACGCCGTAGGTCTGGCTCTCTGTACATTTGCGAATATTGCATCGGAGGAGATGTCGCGCGATTTGGCCGACGAAATTCAGAAGCTGTTGGGGTCGAGCAATACTTACATCCGCAAAAAGGTGCGCTTGTTTCTGCTTCGATCATCTGCACATTCAGGAACACAACTATAGGCTTCATTATGTGCTTTGAGAATCATTAGGAAAGTTCCTGAATACGCCATACGGTTTACCGCCAAAGCGAAAAACCTACTGACAGACCGAAACCATGGTGTTCTTCTCACCGCGATCACACTTGTAACGGAGATGTGCAACACAGACGCTTCTGTTTTGGAGGAGTTCAGAAGTGTAAGAAAATGTGGTCTTTCTGCATTTCTGGGGCTAACAACGTCTTAGGCCGTGCCCCTGCTAGTCCGCAGCTTGAAGTCGTTAGTAACAACAGGGTACAGTCCCGAGCATGACGTATCTGGCATCACGGATCCTTTCTTGCAGGTCAAGATTCTTCGTTTGCTGCGCATGTTAGGCAAGGGCGATGAACAAGCTAGTGAAACGATGAACGATATCTTGGCTCAAGTGAGTATAAGTGTTCATTGATCTGTATTGCTCTCTGATGGCTTTCAACAAGGTTGCGACGAACACAGATTCTACCAAAAACGTTGGAAACTCGATTTTGTATGAAACTGTGTTAACTGTGTTGGAAATAGAAGCCGACACTGGTCTGCGAGTCATGGCTATCAATATCTTGGGGAAGTTTTTGAGCAACAAGGATAACAACATTCGGTTAGTGAAGGTCATTACAACACATATAGTAAACTCATTCACCGCAGTTATGTTGCCCTAAACACTCTGAACAAAGTCGTAACGATGGACACAAACGCTGTTCAACGGCATCGGAACATCATTCTTGACTGCTTGCGCGACGGTGACATATCCATACGTCGCCGTGCTCTAGAACTGTCTTATGCCCTGATCAATGAGCAGAATGTACGCATACTCGTTCGAGAATTGCTGGCATTCCTTGAGGTTGCGGATGACGAGTTCAAGCTGGGACTAACGACTCAAATTTGCCTCGCAGCTGAGCGTTATGCTCCCAATAAGCGCTGGCACATTGACACCGTTCTCCGCGTTTTGAAACTGGTTGGTCCATTTTCCACATACTGATAGTCATCCTTACTAATAAATTATTTACGATCAGGCCGGTAACTTCGTTCGCGAGGAGATTCTTTCCGCTTTCATTCGTTTGGTTGCGCATACACCAGAACTCCAACCTTACACCACGTCTAAATTATACTTGGCGCTGAAGGCTGACATATCACAAGAATCATTGACGCTTGCTTCGACTTGGATCCTCGGGGAATACGGAGAGATTCTTGTGCAGGGTGGAGTTGTCGACGAAGACCAAACTATTATTGTAAGTTGCAACTCCAACTTCTATAGCGCATGCTCTCAAGAATTTCTACCTACGCAGGTGACCGACAAAGACGTCGTTGACCTCGTCCTGTCCATCCTGGACTCGCCTTACGCCAACTACCTCATCCGCCAGTTTGTACTCACAGCAGTAACCAAAATCGCTGCGCGTAACACAACGAGTGTGGCGGAGCAAGACCGCATCGCAGAGGTTCTTGCACGATACACTTCGAGCCCCGAGCTAGAGCTCCAGCAGCGCGCAGTCGAGTTTGCCAGCTTGTTTACACTAGGTGACACCCGGATTGGCGTGCTCGAGCAGATGCCAGCGCCTGAGCTGAAGACGACAGTGCTAGGAGTTGGTAAATACCCTATTTATTATTAATTTAGTCAAGAGTCAATATCTCATTCCCTGTTCCACTTACAGTCAGCGAAAACAAGCCTGTGGGGTCAACGCAAGCAGCGCAGGTTTGTCACCCGAGTCATCCTTAATATCAAACCGGCCTTAGACTGACATGTATTTTGCAGGTCGACCTGTTAGGCGACGACCTGACATCTACACCACAGGCAACCGTAAACAATCCGCCCGCCGCGTCAGCACAGTCAAACCAGGACCTTCTGGCTGAAATCTTTGGCGGCATTTCATCCAGCTCTGCGGCTACCTCATCTGCGCCGGCCCCCTCATCGCAACGCTCGACAGTGGACAGTATCATGGGACTCTTCGACAACTCAAGTATCTCGTCACCGGGCGTGCAGACGCCGCTCCCGTCCGCTATGCCTGGCGTATACCAGGCGGCGACGGCGGCAGCGTCGCCTTTCCCACCGCGACAGGTCGCCTCCCCCGCACCTGCACCTGCGGCCCCGAAGCTTACAGCATATTCTGCGTACGAGAAAAATGATTTGAAAATTACACTTACGCCGCAGCCCGCGCCTAACAAGCCTGGTGTCGTGCTTATCCTGGCGCGCTTCCAGGTGTCGGGAGACCAGTCCGCAATAGGACTCAGTTTCCAGGCCGCGGTGCCCAAGGTAAATGAATACTCATCTATTTGCCTAATTTACAGCTCACTAACTATCTGATTTTTTTCTTCAGTCACAACAGCTGCAAATGTCTCCAATGTCTAACCCTAATGTCAGCCCCGGTGCTACCGAAACGCAGCAAATGCGGGTAACTGCCCCTATCGGAGTGCGTTATCTTAACAATCAATCCAATGCAGTGCCCATCTGACCTTGTCTTTCAGAGTAATATCCGTCTGCGCCTACGAATAGCTTATACTGTGGCTGGACAAAACTTTCAAGAGCAGGTAGACTTCTCTGGATTCCCACCCGGCCTTACGGGCACACTTTCATGATCAGCAGGGGGACTCTGCAGATAGACTTGTACCTTTGTTTCTAGCTTAATCCGGATTATATTTTTTTGCATCAGGTTCGGTTAGTGTTGCTTCGCATTGGAAATGCCCTGGTCATTATTTCAAAAAAAGGATAATATAAGAGTTGTGTGGACGGAAATATACATACACGGAAATGTGAAATCATAAGCAGAGAGAGAAGGAGAAAGACTAGATGAAAGCCTGCAAGGGGTGCCTATCGTATACATTCTTCTCGTCGGTCAGTTCACCGAGGTCGGGATAGAATGGGACGAGCGCGTCCTCGGCCCCGAGATAAAGCGCATTGTAAATGCGCCAATAAACCTCGCGGACTTTGCGCGCTGGGTGGAACAGGCCCTGTAGCACATAGCTGAGCAGAACGCCGGGGCCAAGCGTTACGCGCATTGCCTCGATCGCGTCCATGACCGCGCCAATAACGTGTGGCGAGGTCTCGAAGCAGTTAGGCCAGACAAGATTCATGAGGTGGAGCATTGAGTCCTCGCACCCGAGGCCGGCCACACCCAGTGCAAGATGCTTGACGATAGTGCTGGCAGTTTGTCGATGGACCAGGTCACGGTCAGTCAGTGCGTCTTCAAGCATCGTCACGACAGAGTCGCAATAATATGCAGACTGCGGACCGACGTATTCGAAGACGAAAGATAGCGCTTTCAGACAACCCGTGCGAACGTTTAGCTCGGCTGTTCGGTATTCGTTCAGGATGGCCGGGATACATGTGAAAGCTGGTAGACAGATAATATTTAGTAGTTGTTTTTTTACAATAAAAAAGGGGCTACTTACGTCCGCAAGTCTCTGCCACAATGGCAATGGCAACGGTACTACACACACGACTCTGGCGCTCTTGGACGCGCAAATTTGTCAACAAAACAGAAAGTACATCTTGAGGACCTAAACTCTTCGCGATATAACCGAATGAGTTTACGGCCGCACGTCGAATACCCTTTTTGTGCGCCTTTAACAGATCGAGCAGTTCGAAGCAGATGCGCATCCACTCCCTTGCGGGCACAAACTCAGCGCCACGGTCGGCAATACGTCCGATCAAATTGATAGAGGCCTCTTGCACTTTCTCGTGCCTATTTCGTAGAATGGGTGTCATCCGGGGAACTAAAATCATCGTTAGCGCATTGAACATGCCTAGTCAAAATTAAAGCGAATACTCACGAAGATCTTTCACGGGGGGGTTCATTTGCGTCATACCAACAACATTGGCAATAGCACCTTCTGCGGCAATAATACTTCCGAGGGTATCCGGATATTCTTCTCCCAGCTGCTCGAAGAGTACCAGACCCAGCTTGCTCAGCAATTGGTCCTCGCCGCACTGTTTAATGACAACCGCAAGCCGCGTCGTCAGATCCGCAGCCTGCTGACGGACTTTCGCGCTTTTGTTGTTCAGACGCCAGAGGATGGTCGACACGATCTGCATTAGATAAGGCTTGACACGGATTCCAAGGGCATTTACGACCGTGCCGAAACCATCAAGCATGACCTGGTCCTCCGTGGTCTGCTCCTGGAAGGAGTATATGATACCGTCGACGAGGCGCACCTCAAGACGCTCATCGATGTCAGAGGCACCCAGTGTCGCGACAACCTTAGTGATAGTCTCCATGACCATCTTACGATAAGGCTCGGCCTCATCTTTGAGCTCGTTAACGATGCGGCCAACAATTTCAGAGACGCCGGCTTTCTGCGCGAGCTCGACGGTGGTCTCAACAACCTGCCTGTAGTTACGTCTGTCGAGCGCCATACGACGGACCCAGAAGGACTTGAAAAAGTCAGGCAGAATGTCCTGTTTGATGTATTGCGCCGTGACACCTTCAGTTGCTGCGCACTGCTTGACAACTTTGAGCACGATCTTCTTCATCTCCTCGTCGGATGTTTGGAATTCACGGATAAGAATGACAGTGACTTCCTTGGTATAATACGAAGCATATTCGGGGTCCATGAGAGGGATAATAAATCCAATGGCCTTCAGGAAGGCAGCGAGACCTTTTCCACGGTGAAGACGGATACCCAACCAAAGTGGCTTAAGTACATTGTCGAAGGATTCGATACCATAAGGGGCAGCAGCCTCTGCGAGGGCAGCCAATCCAAGAGCAGTCATGGTCCTGACTTTCTGCTGCTCGTCAGACAGACCATGAGCAATACAGTCGACCAAATTGCGTAAATGAGGCAGAACAGCGCAGCCCATCATGATGGCTATTTGTTGGACAATACGGATACCAGTATGGCGAGCCTGCCATGATTTTTTGGAGCGACATACGGCCCTGAGGAAAGGGAGAAGAGACGGAATACCGAGAGCCGATGCGACGACGGAGAAGGCACGAGCAGTAGTATTACGCACGTATTCATCAGCATGGTCGATATCAGGCCGCATTGTCGAAATCATGTGTGCAAGACCGGCAGCCTTGGACAAATTGGATATGATTTCACGCCCTTCGACACGAGCATAGTAATCCTCATCGATCAAGAGTGGTTCAATAACGACGAGAATCTTGTGCACATATGGACGGACAAGGTCATCAAGCTTGTACAGAACACGATCGATGACTTTGACCAGCAAATGGCGCTCCTGGTCCTCCAGTGTACGTTCCATAAGCAAGGGAAGAATTTTATCGAAAAGAGGCCCGGCTCCAAATTCGCGGGCTTTGTCGGTAATTTGACGCAGTGCAGTTTTACGGACAGGTGGGGTACCATTCTTGATTTTCAGAAGCAGTCGCATAATCTTCCTCTCCTTCATCTCCTCTACCGTGAGGTCAGTTTCGTCTTCCTCCTTCAAGATCTTGGCAAAATATTGAGCATCTTCGGCTTTGAAGAAGGCCAAGTTCCCAACACCGGGAATTTCAGTGGGTAGCTCGGGTGCGAGGCCGGCGGCAGCAGCGGCAGCGGCAGCATCAGAGCTCTCTTGAATTTGGAAGCCACCCGAGTCAACGAGGGGGGTGGCCATGAACTTCCGAGGAGCCATCATGGGGGCATAACCGGGCGGGGGGGTGACAATGGAATAACCAGTCGCAGGCAGAACAGCGTCGAGCTCCTCATCCGTCAAATAGCGGTTGTTCTTGTCATCCTGCATAATTCCCGGGGCGTTCATTATGATAGGAATCATCGGCGCGTCGGGAGTAGGAGCCGGCGTCTGGTCCCAACGAGAGTGTTTGGGTGTCTCACCAACAGCGGCCTCCGCTGGGGTGGCGTCCCACCGTGAGCGGCGCTTTTTCGGTGCAGACGCTTCCAGGGCCTCCTTCGACCATTCCCCTTTATCCTTCTGGTTCGGGTCGACGTTCTCATCTGTCGTCTCAACATCCCACCTGCGCTTACGCTTCGCCCCCCCGTCGGCGCCCTCCCGCTCCTTCTTCATCGCTGCGAGCTCCTTCTCTGCGGCCTCGATCTCCTCGCGCGGCGGCGTCTTATCGAGGTCCATCTTCATCTGGTCCTCCTCCCGCTCCTTGCGCTGCTTCTCCTCGATGGCGCGCTTCACACGGAGCTCCTCCTGCTCGAGCCGCGTGAGGCGCATGGCATCCTTGTACCCTCCCTCCGAGGGGGCCCCGTCCGCGCCCTGCGCAAAGGCATCCGCACTGTCGACCGCCTGGCGGCTGAAGCGGCGGTTGTGGTAGTCCGACTGGCGCGCGGCGATCTGGCGCTTGGACGCTGTTTCAGCGAACGGGTCGACGTCCTCTTCCTCTGCGAGATCATGAAACTCTTTGAGGATGTCTTTTGGCACTGTATACGAGTCAACCAGTCTGGTTGAGTCCGGAGACGACATGGTGCAGAAATGTGAATGGAAGTTGGGAGTGATGGGCAGAGCTGAGGAGCGGCAGCGAACAACGCTGACCAATATTATGACTTGTATTCTTCCCACGCCCACTCGCCTATAAAGGGCAACTCTTTTTTTTCCCTTCTTCCCGTTGCTCGCTGTTCGCAACGATGTTCTCTCCCTCATGGTGAGTATCCTTTCCCGCCCTTTTCGTTGATGATACCATGCCGCCCCAGTCGTAGCTACCTGACAATAGCAATGACGACTCGGTATGCACAAGCCAAACAGTTGCACCTCTGACTTTTCTCTTTCTTCTGATGTTTTACGAAGCCAGTCACTTACGTCTCCTCATCTTAGGTTACGCTGCTCTCAGATCGAATCATGATGAAGAGAAGGTGCTGTCGGATTAGTGGATTAGAGTGCGTTTGTCTTCTCTTTGTATTCTCCAGATGAAAACCATATACACCAACCTCCGGAGCCACGGCGATGGGGAGAAACCTACAAAAATACTAAGAACAGCCAGCTGATCTTATTCTCTCTGCCGCGCATCCTCTTGAACATTCACTGACTCTTTCTTCTTCAGGTGTAAGTTATGGCTCCTCCATTCTTGTAGAACTTCTGTACTTGTATCTACAATCCAATGAATTTTTTTTACCATCAATCTTATTACGCATTCTATTACAAAACGAAAAAGAAAACTTCTGTTCCACTCTACCCAATAGCAAGCAAACGATGGGATGTATAGGAAGGATGTGTGTGTATGACGGACAGGCAGAGCATACTAGAGTTACGACAGATACTTGTACAAGTGTCAAAATATGGCAAACTGCAACAACAGGCAAGGAAAACAAAAGGGTAAACTAAATAACGTTCATTGACAGTCTTCAGAACTAAATAGCGCCTGAAGAGCTGCGACGGATGTCAGAAAAAAATCATGAATGATGTGGGACGTATATATGTCTGGAAATACGGAATAATGAAACGCGATGACGATGAGCGGAGAGAACGCGTTAGTTGCATGCCCAGCGCCGAACACGAGAGAATGGTGTATGATGGAAGGTAATAAGAGCAAACGGACATCCATATTGAATAGACCCGCTGGATGGATGAGATGCGGTAGTAATAACTGGGGGAAATCGTGGACATGTAAATGTAAATAACGCCTGAACGCAGATAAACAGGCGGGCGGAAAGATGGGGACGAAGATTCACATCGACAATATATAAGGGTCATGACATGGTCGTGAAAATATATGATCTCGAGAGCAAAGACATGGGAGACGGAAGGAAGAAATACACCCGAAGAGCCTCATCAAAGATGCAAGGCAGAACAGACGACGAAAACAATCATGACCACCACTTTGCAGGCGTATCATATCCTGGACTATCGTACAGCAATGAACCACGGTTCTTGCCAAAGATGCCCCCGGGGCTGTCATCATACGCACGATTATTGAGCTCTTCGTGCAGAAGCGTGCGTGGGTCATGCGGATCGAGAATAGACGAGCGCGATCCAGGTGTGCGGAACGGCGAGCCAGCCATCGGGGTACGAAATGGAGAGTCTGAGGTAGGGAATGTAAGCCTGCGTGGCGTAACGGGGAGACCAAAGAACACATTTCCGCCAGCAGCGTTCGAGAGGCGCTTGCGAGGCGTCCGCATCGGATCGTCCTCGTCATGCTCAGTGGCGAGATCGAGTGGTTGGATACTACCGCTGTACGCCGGTGGCGGATCCAGATTCGACTTGTAATGCGCCAGGCTGGCAGAAGGGCTCATATGCAGGCCCTTGTGGGAAATAGGTGTGCGGACGGAGGAAATTTGGTGTGTACTCCGAGGCGGAGTCGAAGGGGGATTGAGGAAGGGAAGAGGTGTGGTCGGTGTGTCGGAGTCATCACCCTTTATAAATGACTGTTTCACTTGAATATTGAGGGTAGGAGACAATGGAATGGGAGGGAACATAGAGCTCTATAAAATACTGTTAGTGAGGATTGATATAGACAATATCAGAAGCGCGCACCTTGCGACTTGCTTGCTTCTTCTTCCCCTTCTTGTCCTGGAGAGCAGAGTCATCATCCGAGTTATACTCAAAGTCTAGCAGCTCAATGCCAGGCTGGAGTACGCCGTCTTTAGGAGATTGGCCCCAGAAACGTACAGGGCCTAATAATGAAGTATTGAATATACTATCATCGTCATCTGTAGAAGCTGAGCTGCTATCGACGGCCTTAACCATACTCTCGTCATTGATAGGGCTACTAGGACCTGCAACTCCGGCACTACTAGATCGGATACTTTCCATATCGAAATCCGCATCACTGGTCGCTGGCAACGAAGAGGGAGAGCTTGACGAATTACGATTGGGAGTTAATTCTGGAACAGAAGACGCAAGCGAGGACTGCGAAGGCAGCGAGGGGATGGGCGATACGCGCATCTGGGTTGAAGGCGACGACGATCCGGCGCTTTCTACAAGAGGCAGTTCAGTCTTAACATTCGCAGTTGCGCTGGTAGCAGAAGCCACGGCGTTATTCACCACTCTATTGAATGCAGCGGTTGGAGGCAAAGGAGGAAAAATGACTTCGGAGGGGAAAGTTTGGGGCTGTGGAACACAACTCTGATAATAAGGCTGATGATGGGTGGTAGGACGCGTAGGCGGAAACAACGGATGAGATGATATTGGCGCAGAGCCGAGGAACGCTGGTTGTAGACTGGACGTCGAAGGATCCAAAGAGAGTACATTTCCAAAGACCGCTTCCTTCTTCAGTTTCTTGACTTTGCGCCCATCAGCAAGGTCATCGTCGTCAGCGCCACGTTTCTTTGGCTTAGCTTTGCCTTTCGCACTGCCAGAGCCCTTCTCCTTGTCGTTACCATTCATGTAGTCTTTACACAACTGCTTCTTGAACCCGCCGTCTTTGAAGCATTCCAAGTCTTCGTCATAAATAGCCCAAAGTGTGCGACCGACTGACCGGTCCCTTGGAACCTTTCGGAAGCAGACGGTCGTACTTAATACGTGTCGTATGCTATTCATCCAAGTGGTTTCCCCTCGTTTATAATGTGGATACACTATTGTTATCCAGTCATAGATTTCCTGAAGCGTAAGACGGTGTTCAGGAGAAGATAAAATGGCACGGCCAACAAGCGCCGCATAAGACAGGTCAGGTTTGGTTGGGGAATAAGGACCGGGGGGTAGTTTGTAGGGTAAATTGTCGTACTCATTTTCTTCTGGCGCAGGACCCATTGGACCTGGGGAAGACACAACGTTTACACCACGGGCGGGGGATGAGATGGGGGATGACGCCGGGGGAGGAGAAGAAGGGGGAAGGGGTGATGTGGTTTTTTTCGCAAAAGACATGGTACGCTGGGGTTGTGGAGTGATAGGGATAGAAGATGGGCCCGCCTGTGCAGGTCTATATGCCATGGGTACATAGTGAGGATATGCTAAATAGCCCGGATAAGCATAGTACTGGGGCAGAGGGAGGCCCTGGGGGGGCTGCTGCGTGACAGGGCGCGTGGGAGTTGTTGTCTCAGTCTTCAAAGTCGCGTCCTACAACGTCCTTAGGACAAGTTTCATTGCACAATAGACAAGACAACGTACCTTGCGTGACGCAGAGTCTGCGCTGAGATTGGTGTGCTCCCGATAGTACTTGTTTTTCTGGGGCGTGACAGGCGGGGGATCGTTGATCTGGAATGGTCAACAAGTGAGAAAATGGCTTGGGCACGCAAAACACGTCGGCTTACAGCAGGTATCGCGTTGTTGACGAGCTGGGCGCTCGCAAGGTCAGGCTGACGCGAGTCTTCGCGTGAATCCTTGGAGATATCGACCTTCTGTGCAGATTGGGACGCGCTGCTGGGTGATGGGGATGGCGGGGGATTGATGGTGCGCGCAGAGTCGCGCTCCCTGCCCCGTCGGCTCTTTCGCTGGCGCCTCTGCCTCTCCAGAACCATCTCCATGCTGTCCATCCGGCGCTGGGGGACTTCTGCATCATGGGGCTCAGGCTTGACGGGGGTGGTGGGTGGGCTGCCATCACGGACGGAGCTAGAACTAGCACGGGACAGGGAACGCGCCAGCGACGACGTTGAGCCTATCGAGCGCGAGCTGGTGTGCTGGGAGACGCCAGACCGCGACCAGCGCTCGTCGTCCCGGTCAGGGACGCGTGGTGGGGCGGACGAGTCGGCTGTGAGAAACTGGCGCATCTGGTCGCTGCGTCTGTTGAGGTCTTCACGCGTTATTCCGAGGGTATGGAGGAGCTGGGAGATGGGGGACACCTGGGTGTCGGTCATCGTGAGCGGTGGCGGTGGATGCAGCGTCGGCAGGTGGTGGATGGATAGTGTACAGATGCGGTGTTTTGGGGCCACCGGGCAGAGCAGAGAAGAGAGAAAAAAAAGAAAATGGAGGGCGCGAAATGGGCGCGGGGTGGGTGGTGTCGCACAAGGGGGAGGGGGAGGGGCACAGGCAGGGCTGTGGGGAAGAGAAGGAAAGGCGGGAGGTCGGGTGGAGGAAGAGCGAATTGACGTCTCGCCTAGTTTGGCAGAGTTCACTGATGCTCACTATAAACTCCGATAACAACACAAGAAAAAAACATTCAAAAACATCATGCCGCACTCCTGCCCGGCGTGCTCCATCATCCATCGCGCCCGTCACCCAGTTCACATGTGTTTATATCATCATACATACAGTACATCCAGTCCTAGTCCTCAGGCTCAGCCCCAGCCATCCCAGACCCGCAATCCCAGCTATACTAATTAGGGAACAAATTCTTGATGGCCATAACGACATCCATTAGTCCTGCACAATGGCCATGTATTAGCACAACGCTTACCATCCTCATCCAGCAATGTGTCCTCATCGAGGCAGGCCCGTATATACTCGGAGATCACCAAATGACGCCGCTTAGGTCTGATAAAATCCCATCAGTAACATTCGCAATCCTCCGGTGTAAAAGGTGACCGCATACTTTGCAGTGCGCTTGATCAGCTCCAACCGCCGACTTTCGTCCCGCTTGTCAAGCACGACGTGCGTTAGCCGCGGCTCATCGAGGCCAACCACTTTCCCGCCATTATCAATTATGAGCTGTGCTATTTCAGAAAGGCTGATGCGCTATCAGTCCCTCAAAGCGTTTTCTGACACGAATTTGACTGACTTGTTGGCGATGACTTTTTCGTGCTTGGACGGCTTGACAGTGATGCCACTCTTGACAGCGTTCTCAGGAGTGTCTATATAGAAGCAACTACTCAAAAGGCGATCAGTCATATCTTGCGTCGTACAAAAGCGTACGTACAGATGTCTGAAGATACGCTCCAGGTCATACTCTGTTTCATGCTCGTTCTCGCCCATTTTAACGTCAGCATCAACGGACGCGTTCTAGATAATGCTTAATCAAAACCTTTCATGTATAGGCTCATGCTTACCTCGGGTGCTTGATCTTTCCCTTCGTCGGACATGGCAACGTCTTCGCCATCATCTCCAGCCTTGACCATTTCCCAATTATCTTCGTCTATTTCTTGTTCGCCCACCATGTCTTCGTTGTCCGAATCATACTCTGTCACGGAATCGTCGTCCACATCGTCCCGCGAGCTAGGTGTAGCCGGCACATCAGTGTCTACTCTAAACCACTCTGCGAGCTCTGGGTCCAGCTCTTCCTCCTTTACGGCCGGGGTCTCTGGAGCCTTGCCTTTACCCTTGTCGAGTGATATTGACATTGACGCTTCCTCTTGTGTCGGAACCTTGCGCTTGAGCGCCTGAGAACCCTCATCGTCATGCTCAACTGCATTGTATTCGTCGGTGCTCATCCTGTCCTCAGTGGCATGGAAGAAATATCTGTTACCCGTCGTCAGTTCGCTGCTTCTTTATTCATGCAAAGTAAAGTACTTCTTGGTCATAGGCAGTAGATCTCCTTCTTCGATGCAATCATAAATCCAGCGCGGCTTGATGACATCCACCGCGCCTTTGTTGATGACCAACTTAAGGTCATAAGCTATACAGCGTTAAGTATTGGGGAGTTCGGAAAGGCAAAAAGACAAACGTATGATGACACCGTCGTAGACGACGAACAAACCAGGTTGGGGTTTAGCTATTTGTGCACAATTACCGCCATTCGCATAGATCCTAGTAGAAATAGAAAGTTTATCTGGAATACTCTTCTTAAAAATATGACGGGCAAAACCTACATCTTAGATATGGTTTTCTTGTCTTCCTCTCCAGTTCGTGACTTAGGGTCGCTCATGACAACTTCAGATCAAGGTGATTGGCTTAGCGCAAGTTACTGTGGCCATAAGGGGCAGGCACGCACCAAATTTCATTCCTCGGAATACATCGGTTTCGACAGTAATGTCCTTCTTCTGGGGACCTTGGTATTGGGGAAGAACGTTGATCTAGAAGTCAAATAAGCACTCCCATGAGGAACGTAGAAATACAATGGTTTCACTTCTTTGACTGTAACCTTGCGTTTCTTCTTCGAAGCGCTGTCCCGTTCCATTTCAATATGCAGTACCCAGCAAAAAAGGAAAACTCACTTATATTTACCCTCGCTCTTTCGCTTCTTATCGGTGCGCAAACTATCAAGTACACCTGTGCGTTTCAGTATGTCGGCCAGTAGGTAGTTATGAGTATGGCCTACTAGTGGCAGTCATGCAATCAGCGATGCTAAGATCCTCCCGTAAACCCATTGCGCGCGGAAACCTCATCGTAAAACCAAGCTGGTATTGATCTGGGCATAATATAGTCAGCGCACGCCGATACCTAAGAACTAAAAGTGCTTCATACCCGTTGGTATAATCTCTGCTGCCTTCACTCTGATAATAAATGAACTACAGTTCAAATAGTCAGCTCTCCATAAAGCAAGATTTGAAGCGGTACAAAACGACACACTCTTCTGGGTTCAAATACAAATCGCCTTTATCATCCTTTCCGCGTTTCGAAGTTTGCAAAAACGCTGGCGGCCGCTTCGGATCCCATGGCTTCCAGGGTTTGCTCCTGATCCATACATAATCCGCGAACGAGAACCCAGTCCCTACGCGAACGAAAGTACTGTATCTAGATATGTAATGTTCGTCAGCATCGAGTGAGAGTTATAAAGGGTCGAACGACGCACTTGATGTCGTCGATGTCTGCACTTTCCTGTCTGTCGTCGAGCACGGCGCAGATCAGAGTGGATACACCTCCCGAACGATGGCCAGACCCATAGTTCCCCGCTACGAGACCTGGGTCAATGCCATTCAAGAGTAAGTAAAGACTTGGACTTGCCTACGACAAGTACGTCGACGGTCTCTCCCATGTCGTCCTGATCATTGTTAGACTGCATTCGTGAAAGAAAAAAGGGAGTAAACCGACCATATATTCCGGCTTTACCTTGATCCAGTCATTGTTTCTCCCATTGAGAATATACTTGCCCAATGGGTGCTTGATAACAAGACCCTCCCCTCGAGCGTCCATGACAGCGTCCATCCTCTCCCTAATTTCCTTGGCCGTCTTCCCCTTGTACTCGACAGCGAACTCGACGCGCCCTTTGACTTCTTTCAAACAAGTGCGCATATTCTTCTTCCGGAATTTCGTAGATTGCCCTATGAGAGACTGTCCGTTGAGGTAAAGAAGGTCAAACACTTTGACTGAAGGTCGGCAACATGAGTACGTGAGCAATAGAGTGCCTGAAAATGACATACAACATGGTCGTGGGTTATATTCTTTCTTCGATTTGTCTGAGAGGCTGTCAGTAGCGGTTTATGAATCTTAGAACATATGTGACATTCCTAATGCAGCAGTCTTGAGCGTACCAAATGGTAGATTGCGCTCATAGACGGGATCCCAGACTAGCATCTCACCATCGAGAATGATACTATCCCGAAGACACAAGAGTTAATGTAGATTATCTTCTTAGAGAGTAGACGTACTCGTCGACGCGCGGATCGAACGCCTTAGCGAGGAAAGGTGTCAAGCTGCCGGTGCTGCTATCCTTGCCGTAGAGGTACGTGTAGTCTTTTCCTTTCCTGGAAAACTATTCAGCGTTCACAAATTAACATCAATGTGATGTGTACCTTGAACAGTAGAAATACTGGTTGCCTCGTTTGTGTAGTTGCATCCGTTCCCCGTCTAACTTCTCTTCGATGATGAACTCGGCGCCCGCCATTTCGCGAACAGTGTCTTCTATCTTTCCGAGTGGACGTTTACATAGCATTGGCGCGAATGCATGGAATAGTTGAAGATCTTTGTCCTGCCAGTCGACAGGTTAACAAGAGCATATAGTCTGGCTAAATGAACACCGCAGACCTCAGCGTTCAGCCTGAAAGACGGATCCCAGAGCTCCCAAGCGACCTTCTTCAGGTCTGAACAGATGTTGAACAAATCTTGCGCATCTGGATGCAAAACAGAGAGAATGGTAGTCTCTTTCACTGATATAGACATGTCTGAGAACAGATTAGCTAGGCCTCTCTGCTGCAAAGGGTAAGGCCGCTCTTTACCTTTCAGAATGATGCGGACAATCCACTGCTGCTCTATTGCTGTTGTACGGTTGTACACTCTTTGCATAATTTTGGACTGCAGGTCCCTGTAGAGGGTTAAGAATAAAGTAACAGGATATCACCGAAGACCTACTGCTTCCCAATATTTGCCGAAAGCTCGTCGAGGATATTGTTCAATTCGTCGATAGAAAGAGAGCCTTGAACGACTGAAGAACGTTTGTGTATGACTTCAAGAAGGGTCGTAGCAAAATCTCCTGCCACTTGGCCTGCAACGGGCTTTTTCCAATTTAGCAACCGAATAGCGTCGGGATCCCGCACGCCCAATGGTATCAGCTTGATATATATTTTTGCCAGATTTTTCTCTTTCAAGCCATAGACAGTGCGATCTCTGTCTTTCTAGTCATATGCGAGCGATTAATTCCCTTCGGAGATATAGAAAGAAGAGTATATGATACCTGCGGAAGAAGCAGACGAAGAACGGGGAACAAGTCATAACCTTTCTCTTGCCTCCAACGCTAAATGAATATGATTAAACTCAATATATGTTTACTAACGACGACATACTTTAAACCAATTTTCGAGTAGCTTGCGTCGCCTTTCAAACTTCCTCTCAGATTGAAGCTTCTCGAACAAAGTGACTAAGACTCCAAATGGTGCACTAGATTTATTCACAGGTGCCAGTGGATAGGCTCTCAATTCTTCAAGTGTATTTTCTCCACTGGTGGATTGTGGGGGAGACGTAGGGGCTGGTGTGGCTTGCATTGCTGAATACTAGAGGACTTTTGGAAGGCTGCCGCTTGCGATATCTTGAGATTTTGGCAAAATGTTGCGCAGTCTTCTGTGAGGGTCGTATAATTCAGTTCATCTACGTGTATAGATCTTCCTTGTTGCTCCAGAACCTATCCAGGTGAGAGAATATCCAAGAAGATAGATTGTTATTCCGACAAGTATCGCGGTCTTTTGAAACCAACTTTGGTTCGCGTCGATGTTGCGTCGATGAGTCAATTATATGTAATTTGATGGTGCGTGACCTTGCGGCTGCGACGCGTTCTTTGGCTGTGTTTGTCGGGCGTAACTTGCACAACTTGACCAAGTCCAGCCTACCAACTCAGACATGGCCAGGCTACTTTCCAACGACTTTCGCTCGAGTCTCGATATCATCGGTTCAACAATGTCAGCCGCTGCCAGGCTCTCTCTTTCTAACCCGTTTCACGTACCGCCATGACCGACTACCATAATCCATTTGTGATACACACCAAAAAACCGCACGACCCAAAAATGATTGGGTTGTGGAAAGTCGGGCGGACTTTAGGGAAGGGCTTCTCTGGTATGCCAACAGCAATAAAACAGTTTCAAAAATTCTTAAAGAATTGCAGGTCATGTTAGGATTGCAAGGCACTCTAAAACTGGTCAATACGCTGCAATTAAGATCATTCCGAAGGGCTCACTGTCGAGTCGAGTCTCGCTTAACCGGCTTGCAGACGAGGTCGAACATAATCTGCTTGCAGTAGAACGGGAGATTGTGGTCATGAAACTTATAGATCACCCTAACATCATGAAACTCTACGACGTATGGGAGACCTCTACGAGTTTATACCTCATTCTGGAATACGTTCAAGGTGGAGAACTCTTCGACTACTTGTGCAGCAAAGGGCGCCGCCCGATCTCGGAGGCTTTGGACTATTTCCAGCAGATAATCTGTGCCGTCGATTATTGTCATAGATTTAACATTGCCCATCGTGATCTCAAACTCGAGAACATTCTAATCGACCACGAATCCAATATCAAAGTCGCCGACTTTGGTATGGCTACCTGGCAAGACAACGCGCGGGGAAAGCTTCTCAAAACATCATGCGGAAGTCCTCATTATGCCGCCCCAGAAATTATCTCTGGTCGACCATACGACGGTGCTACTTCCGATATTTGGTCGTGCGGAATAATTCTTTACGCCCTCTTAGCTGCCAGGTTACCTTTTGATGATGATGATTGCACTGCTCTACTTCGCAAAATCTCAATTGGCCATTTCGAAATGCCACAGGATATACCTCGCGAGGCTCAAGACTTGATCGGTGGTATGCTTACTCTCGACGTAAAGAAACGCATCACCATGTCCGAAATAATGCGGCACCCTTTTTTCGTGTCTCAGCCTCTTAAGAACCCATTGGCGATGCCCAAGAATCCCAACATGGTTACTCTTGCCCATCCTATTAAAACACGCTCCGCAATCGATCCCGACATTTTTGCTAACTTACGGACATTGTGGCATGGTGTCCCAGACGATGAACTTGTTGAAAGTCTGATGAACTCCGAAAGAACCTGGCAGAAGGGTATATATCATCTTCTGGTTACGTATAGGAAGAAGTATCACGATTTGCGATATGACGAAGACGAAGCGGCGCTGGGACGCGAGCAGACGACGCGAGCCAGTAGAAAACTGCGGCCGGCAGAAGTAGTAATACCACCATGCAACGACCCACCTACGCCTAGGCGAGCCAGAGATCGCACCCAACTGCTCACGACGAGTTCAGAAATGTCTTTAGTCCATATCCATTATCCTGGCCAAGGCGGTCCCGAGATATCCTTTTCTGCCCCATCGCCTTCTGGCGAAATGCAAGACTATGACCGTCTACCCCATGAACCCCTCTCGTGTCTGGTGCCTCCTGAGCTGGAGGACGAGAAAATGCAACATTTCTTCCAACAAGTGGCTGACCACCTGAACGTGCTGCAAGCAAGGACAGTTTCGGGGTCTAGTAACCGGTCTGCCTCGCCAGCCCTGTCGTCCTCTAGCAAGATCCCGCCGATGCTGGAGGTGGACATCCCCTCTCCAATAAAGCTGCGATACGAACAAAACGAAGCAGGTGGCCACCATCGTTCAGTATCTCCTGCAGGCTACACAAGCGACGATTATGCGACCAAACCACTCACGCTGCGCCACAAGGGGCGGCTCCTCCGGCCAACGATAACTATTGACACCAACGACAAAGAGAACAGACTCCCTGTTACCGAGTCCGACATCATGCACCGCCAGTCACCCCTAGCCCGCCAGACTGTGCGGCTCGCCGACGCAAACCGGCTGCAGATCGTCGAGACGCCGATGATGCGGCGACCTTCCAAGCTCAAGAAAAAGCGGGTCCCGACGAACCCACCCGTCTCGCCCATGTTCTCCGAGGCGGGGTCGTCGTTCACCTTCCCGTCGCCCGTCGGCGCACAGCGCCGCAGCTGGCTGGACAACATGTTCAAGTTCCGACCCGCGACGTACAGCCTACTCTCGCGGTACGACGTGCACACGACGCGCGGGGAGGCACGGCGCCTACTGACTGAGATGGACATGCTTGTCGCGCTGGAGGATGCGGAGAAGTTGGGCGTGCTCAAATGCCGTTCGCAAGACGTCAAAGACTCGAGCAACATCATGGCGGGCCTGAAGACCGTCAAGTTCCGCGTTGAGTTGCAGTGGCCTGCGCCCTCGCTCTGTCGCGAGGGTTATGTCGTCGCTCTGCTCGTAGTGCAGGAGAAGGGGCCGCTGGAGGGCTTTAAAGCTATTTTCCAGGAGCTGGAGAGAGTCTGGACGTTGGACGGTGGTAGTTGCGCATCCAGCATGGCGTCCTTCACGCCGTCGTCAATTAACACTGCGTATTATCTGGATCGCCAGAGTCATAAACGCGGCGAGCGCTGAGTGGCCTTCAAATTAACAAGATGCTCCAAAGTATCATCTCCGTTCTTTTCACAGAATCTCCTGTATTATATTGTATGTCATAATTTAAACTGAAAAACCCTTAATTACTGTATTCTATGACATGGTGCTCCTTGCTTACTACGTAGGTCGCTTCTAAAATTCAGAAAGACTTTGTGGAGGGTAGAAAACATTCTTAGAGGGCCTTCCCAAGTCCCGAGTCAGCGTCCTAATGAAAAGCAGTCGATACTTGGTGTGAATAATCAAATTATTTTAAATGAGGGTTCAAACTTCGTTCACTAGTGTAAGTCAAGTGCGAGATCGCTGACAGAGCCTATTATACCCGCATACATCATGAGACAATCAGCAACGGCATTAGTTTAGTAAACACCATGCGTGAATACAGTCCATATGGACGCAGTGGGAGTCCTTATCGCTTTAAAGATTATCTTCCCAACAAACACAGCTACCCAAGGGTTCACGAGTTCACGACATCAGCGCAGTATGGAAGCACTGCTGACAGTATTTCGTAGGAAACGGAGCTCACCGCATTTTCTTCCACGGATTGCCCGTGGCACACCATTCTTGTACTTGCCTGCTATTCTAGCTGCGGGGTGGCTGCGCTGTCATTCACATTGCATCAATCCATCTGAATAAACGTGCGATGTGAATCGGGTGGACCGGGTAGCAGAGACATCCCCTACGTATTTGAAACAGACATTGGTTGCCCCAGAGGTTTAATTGTGCCCCCATATTCCCACAGGTCACTGGTGAAGTGGATCTAGGCTTGCATAGAGTTACCCTGAAGCTGGCTGGCTACAAACTGCGAATGAGAGGGCTGCAAATGCGCAACATACACATAACATCACCTGCTTAATGCTGCCCGAATTCTCTATGAAGTGTGAGCATAATTACTCTTAGGAGAGAACAGAGGCTAATTTAGTCCTGGAAGAGAAGAATCTAAAGGCATCATCCGGTTTATGTGAAAATGCGGGGACTTACTGAGCAGCTAGGGAATATGACCGATATTGTGCACCTCCGAATAAGCAAGCAGCTCTGTAGGACGGTACTAACATAGTATTATTATTGCCGCACGGCCCCTGCATGTCATTAAACCATCGCGTGTGTCGAAACAGCAGTCCATGCGGTACATGTACAAGAGCATGTACACGGTTCTCTAACTCGTGATGATGCGGTTTATGAAGGGCGCTGCGTAAAAGTGCGTAAGATAGCGTTCTTTTGACGGGTTTGCCCACCTATCATGTCTAGGCCTCGCATAGGCGCTGTTACATAGCTTTCTAGATCGCAGTCCTACTACTGCCGATCTGGACATGTAATGCGATGAGTAGAGGCAGGTGGAGTCAAGTACCTCCATGAAATTCTACCGGCTCGAGAAACAAGTTACAGTATTACAGGAAAAATTATAAATGAAAAGGGTCTCGCACACCTTAGTTTAGAAAGCACAGATATTGATGCGCACACTTGTCATTTGAGAGGCAGAGTGGAACAGCTAAAACAACAGAGAGAACCCGCCGGTAATAAGTGGGTGCAGAATCCTCTATCAAGCAAGCAGTCAGAAACCAGGGTGTTAGTGTATGCATTTACTTGCTCCCAAGAGTAGTTCACAAGTGCCAAGGCCGCCGGTATGGGTCCTCAGAGGAATATCAAGGATTACTAAAACGGTATATGCCCATGTAGGCTTGGTATATGTTTAGTATTGTCGTGCACGCGGAGTAGGCCCTAAGCGAATGGTCTCAGGGTCCAACTTGAGCAGACGGCATCGAGCGCTTTGAGCAGAGTGCACCTAGTGTAAACTGTTGGATCTTTAGAAAGGATGCCAGACGATACATACAAACATCAGACGAGCGAGATCAAAGCGAGCCTAGCCAGGTAGCTTGAGGTAGCTTCAGAGGTATTTGAGAGGCAAAATTGAAGGCTAGGTACCCTCTGGTTCCTGTAATGACTGCTGTGCCGTTCAATATTATGGACCAATGGCGTCGGGGAATCGTCGCACACAGGCGCCAAGTAGTGGGAAGCACCTGCAGACAGTCATGCGGGCACATCGTTTGTGGGAGGTACTGTATTACGGGCCATACGGGCTCATCGCCGTAGCCGCGCCGCTGGAGCACGGTGAGAGACGGCCTCTGCGCGGTGCATGTGTGGCCAAGCTATGAATGGAATGCGCACCCAGGGAGCTGGCCGCCGTGTTCCCTCGCGCTGGGCCAGGTCCATGTGCGTCGGACTTCCGAAAGATGGTGTCTGTGATTGAATACGTCGATTTAGACTTGAGTGCTAAGTAAAGATCGAAGCCAGACGCACGCATGCGGTGTTGGGCGTCGAGACAGCGTGCAGGCTGATATTGATTTGTCGAGAGCACACGGCGCGCGTGTTTCATTCCGGGCAGACAGGAGGACGCGTGGGTGGTGGTGGTGTTGTGGAGAGCCCCGAAGACGGCCGTCGTCCGATCTCGACAGGCCACACGACCCTGGGGCACGTGCACGGGCCAGCCAAACCATGCGCTGCGTCTGCTGCGATCCTCAAATACTGCTCTCTCCCCAACCCCCATCATCCTGCACATGCCCGCCAAGATGGACCAGCCCTCTTCCACAGACTCCCCCGCCGTCACCAGGGACGGCAACGTCGCCGGCGCAGCCCCCAAGGCGATCATCAAAAATGTCGACATGAGCGAGGAGATGCAGCAGGAGAGCGTCGACATCGCGTCCGCTGCCCTCGAAAAGTACAACATTGAGAAGGACATTGCCGCACAGATCAAGAAGGAGTTTGACCGACGACATGGCCCGACGTGGCACGTCGTTGTGGGCAAGAACTTTGGCAGCTATGTCACCCATGGTGCGTCCCCCTCTCCCCTCTGGACGCGTCTTCGGCGATGGGAGCGCGTCAGTAGTCGAGTCATCTTTCGGCCGCCTCTCTAAAAATACTTTGCAACCTTTTGGCTCATATGACCTTGCAGAAACCAAACACTTCATCTACTTCTATGTCGGCACACTTGCCATTCTCATCTGGAAGTCATAAACACCACACTGTATACCACCCCGTCGGAGCTGATGCGGTACCAATGACCATGGACAGTTTTTGCGGCTCATGTAGGACATGACTTGATAGGAGATAGATCGAGACTCGGAGATTCCAGACGCCTGCGCATTTCTGCTACTGTAAAAGCTTTTATTATTATATTCTTTTCTTTTTGCTAAATGTCCGTCCTGCCTACCCGAAGTGCGCATAAAATTACAGCAACTATTAAATGAACGTAAGTATAGTAAGTAGGTTGTGCTAATATACATAGGCTGTCCATCAAGAACATACATAATCTAGATATCAATACACCGCAAGTTCTTCTAGTCCTCACCGCTTCCCGACAACTTCAATGATTACGCTCGCTACGCATGTCCCGTCGTGTTCGTAGACCCCCACCGTCATCTCCCCTATGTCCCGAAACGTCGGCACCCCGGAAAGCTCAAGGGTGCCCTTTGTCGTAATGCCGCTCAAATCAGGCTGCACAAATTTCGGCAGAATCTGCCCCGACGTCTGTTTCACATAATACACCTTCCCCTTCGCTGCCCCACCCGCACGCATAGGAACCGGCACGCGGAACTTGAACCGCTCCCCCGCGCGCAGTAGCACCTTCATCGCCCCGTCCTCGCCCCCAGAGCGGCCGGACGACTCGAGTGACGTGAACGACGAGCGCAGGTTCGATGTCGCGGGCGATCCGTTTGCCGCATAGACTACCGGCCGCTGCACGGTCAGCTGATCGGCGCCGAGCGCGCGCACGTAGTGCATGCCCATCGTCAGCTCGTCGCCGGTACTGCTGCGCTTGACAGTGGGCGGTACACTCATCTCGATGGTCAAGCCAGGGTCGTGCGAGTCGACTTTGCACACCTTTGCACGTTGACTTGCGATCCGGTTGCCCGCAAAGCCGCCTTGCTCCAGGGATGGGCCCATGCCGACGAGCTGTGGCATGGGAACTGGCACCCGCGTTGAATTCGTGAAGGGCACCAGCCGCGGCTTTGTATGCGGACCCATGGCCACCTCTGCCACGGACTCGCCTTCACCTGAGATCCCGCTCTGGAAGCTTGTACCTCTGAAAACGATCAGTCAACTTAGCCAATGCCATTCGCAACTGGGTACACTCACCCCATCGAACCCGTCGACGGCTGTCTTACTAGCAGGCCATCGCCAAAATGCACTTGTGCGTTGCTCTTGGGCGGCAGAAAGTCTGCGCGCCTGCGAGGAATCGAGTGTTCCGCTGTCGACCCAGACGGAGAGCCCGTGATGAAAGTACTAGCTGGCCGACTGAGAGGCAGCATAGAGTCGTCGTCAACAGCTGTTGCTCCGGCCGGCGCGATGTCCATAGGCCGCGTCGACGCGACCAAGATCGGCTTGCCAATCACCAGCTGTGCTGCAGTTGGAAGAGGGCGCGGTGGCGTGCGCTGCCGCCTTGAGCCATACTTGCCACTGACTTGCCTTACCGTGTCTTTGATGCGGGCAAGGAACTCCTTTTTGCTCATCACCGCCCCCGTCTCCACTGGATATGCATTCCGCTGAGGCGGCACATAGCCTTCTTGCCCCTCCTGCTGACTGCGCTCCGAAACACGATGCAGTCCGAGGCCAAGGGGGCTAGGCGCAGGAAGGCCATCCGGCACATTCCCTGACGATGCCAAGTTCTGTGCGTCCTGCGTTGCGAAGATCTTATCTGAGCGCTCAATAACCCTCGTCCCGCGCGGGCTGAGTGTGAGGCCATACCACCTGCGGTCTTTTTCGCTCCAGGCAATGCGGCCCTCTTCTCCCAGTACCGCAGTGTCAGCCACACGAGAGCAACGCCTTACAATCGCAAAGATACCAGTGAGAACGCACAGCCCACCAATGATGCCAAATGTCAACACAAGACCGAGAACCAGCCTTCGGTGGGCCTCTGTAGCGAGTCCCACAGGATACAAGGGGGAGGACGACTGGTTGCTCTTCATACCAGGTACGTAGATATCCAGGTTCGTATGAGAAGTAGAATGGCTTAAGTGCGAGTACGCAGTGAAGGTCAGCGTTATATGATCCACTGTCGACGAAGAATAGTCACTCGGAATCGTGCCTGTCACATTCGTACTATCAGGATCGTACCGCAAGAAGTTCGCAGCGGTAACCGGGGAGTAAGATACCGTAATAGTAGTTTCATTATAGCCAGGATCTGCAGTGGTTGAGAACCAGTACTTAAGGGTAAATATGACATCGTCTCCCCGGGAGACATTCAGTGCAGGCAAGACAGGCAAGACGAAGTAGGGCTCGACCAGCGCCAGAGAAACGTGCGTCTGTAAAGACTGGTTGAAGATGGTCGTCAGATTCACAGGAAGCACAGGATTTATATCTGAGACGTTCGAGGGCGTCCCAGAGAGCGTCCGACTTGGGATGTCATAGTGCAGCCAGCTGTGCCCTGAGACATCGACCACAAGCGACGAGATATTGGACGGCTGTATGTCCTCGCCGTCGACCAATATGCCTTTGAAGTCCGCAGGAGACAACAAGCTAACAAGAAACTCATTAGCAGAAGTAATATTTATCGTCGGCAGCGAATCCTTGTTTGACGAGAGTTCATGGTCAGCCAGCACGAGCGTGAACGGCGAGGTAGCCGCAGTGTAGCCCTCCTGGTCCGACGCATGTAGGCTCAATTCCAGTGAGAGCGGCTGCGAGAGCTCCTCGGGATCGGGGATGACGCCATCTAGTGTCACCGTCTTGGAATCAAACGTCAGGTAATCCGGGATATCCGACCCGTTCGCTAGCCGCAGCTCGTAGTACACATCCCGTCCTTCGGGTAGGACATACGTGTTGCTCTCGAGGCCCACGCTAAACGACCACTTCCCTGGCACGCGGAGTGTGGGCGTGGGCGTGTTGATCGCGGACCCCGCCTGGAGGAAGAAGATCGACGAGAGCGCAGGGCTGTCCGGATGAAACTGCTGCGCGAGAGACAGGTTGAGCGTCGGCGGCGGCGCGTCGGTTACGCATAGGCTGAAGCGCGACGACGTCGACGAGCTTGCGCCGTGGGCGGTGACCGTGATGTCGGGGTACCCCACGTCGCCCGTGCCCGGCGTTCCGTGGAACGTGCGCCCGTCCGGGTCGAACGTTAGCCAGACTGGCAGCGCCGACGTCGTGTATTTCAAGGATCCATCCGACGAGCAGAAGGTATCGGGCAAAAACGACCAAGTGTAAGGAATGCTGACGCGGGCGATGTTCGGCAGCTGGTCGTCGAGCGGGCGCAGGACGGTGACAGAGGGCGTGACAGAACAAGCAGAAGCCGTCAGAGCGAGGAGAAAATATAAAAGAATGAGAGACATAGGAACTTGTGTTTGGCGGGAAAGCGTATACTTACTACGAACCGAGGGATACGTCGGCCAGCGAGTCTACGAGGAGCAGAGGCAAGCGCAACCCTCCCGCGCGAGCCACCGGCCTCATGTGGCCCGTCAACAACCCAAAACAACGCGGTCAGTGGCACGCAACAAAAATTGTATTTGAGTGGTATAAGGCTAAAAAAGCGGTATTATATCATCAGTAAAAACTTCAAAAATTGGTATCACCTTTCAACTTTCACAACCAAGGTAACAGAACTAGGTGCGTATATACACGTCTACGGAACATCATATTCTGCGTTCATACTTTGAGTGTGTTGTAATGTAAGGTACATCTGCTTTAAGATGGCGAGATAATTTATTCACTTTGCCATTTACTCCGTATATTCTATCAAGCTGACTTAGAGCTCTGCAAATATATTGGTTCATCGGTCGTGTCCAGTATTTATAAGTATTGACCCTCATGATATTTTACGATATTTATGCTGTATAAACCAGACATACTTTCTTGTTTGCAATCATGAGATAGCGTTCTGATTGACTACATGTAATGTTTTACGGCGCAGTAGACAGTCTGATCACAAGCCGTAGGTAGGTTAACAGATGTGATATCCCTGTCAAATACTACAATCTAAGCGCCGGTATTAACAAAGCATACATCAACACTAAATGTCTGATCTATTAGTTCTAATCTTAGTATCTACAAGTCCTATAATAACTATTGGCCTATCACAATTTCTAGGGCATACGACTACTGATCCTTACGTTGCAACAGAGCATTTAGTATACATAACAGCATCTGAACCCTTGTGGGCGAAAACAAGCTAGTACTTCCGCCATTTTGTGTAATGTTTTATTCTAGGACTACCAGTTTTATGATGAACTGGCCATAATTAACATATGTCTCCATCTTTATAACCGCGCACCAGTTCTATCCTAGATTACCTACGGCTTGTGTTCACCTACGTCTACATAAATAATAGTAATACTTTCAACTGTTCAATGAAAACCGCTTCACTGCCGCTTTTTTATGAAGCGGCGGCATAACCTTATCAAACTGTTCTCAAAACCACATTCGAAAGATTCAAGTTGATCTGAGTCCACTGGGAAAACTCGTTCTACAGGATTATGACGCCGGGCCTGGCAAGGCGTATAGTTTGTTGACGTAGCCCTGCAGTGGTTCATGTTACAAACTATTCTATTACGGTAGCACCAATGCATACAGATAATTCAATGAATCCTCGTTTTTCATGTATAAAATTTGAGCGCCTACTATCGAGTACGAAGGATTGTAATTTGAATGTGGGGCCACGACGACCTCACAACGGTAATTTCAACACATACATTGGTAAGTAATCGCGGCCACCGTGACCTAGTACCACTTCCCAACTTCAAGTACAACTTCCAGCCCGCCATCGCCTTCTCGACTCTCGACTTCAAGAATGGTGCTGTTCGAAATTCTTCTTGGTCCCAGAACTCGACCCGTTAATAGCGCCCTAATAGTGACGTTCACCCGTCAATTAGGATTCACCAACTCAAGGTGCGATCTGAACTTACTGTGATAATTTTCCAATTCACCCATTTCTTCAAGGCTTTGTTCGTTCCAGCGGTCTTCGGAGCATGAAGACTCGTGCCATCGAGTACCTAGAAGGATGTTTAAGGTATTACAATTTTAAAGATAGTAAGAACTTCACTTACTGTATCAATTTTCGCATTTGACTGTTTCCTTGCGGGATTTCCAACATATGTTTTGACGTCGTCTCCCTGTTGAAAAGGCTTCGGGCCCACGACGGGATGCTATATTCGTTCGTTAATGGTAAATCGGTAGTATACAAAACACTCAAGCTCACCTGAATTTTGCCCATTGGTATTTCGAGAGAGCAGTGATAGTGTAGATAGAAAATGAAAATGAAGTCGTATTTGAAGACGCTGAGGTCGAGTGAGAGAGAGAAAGCGTCGCGGTACTGGTTTGCGGACGTTTGTTCTCGTTTTGTACAGCAATCGTCTGCCTTCTTCCACAGAAATCAACAAACATCAACGATGCCGCTGCTCAAAACGCTCGAGTAACCCCAAGTCATCCAAGATAAATGACATTGATATTCTACCTTACAACGCTCGACGTCGACACTGACCTCCAGCTGGTGTTTACCCAGGTACCAATCCCTGTAAGTCGCAATGTATCATGAGCGAATGCAAAGAAGTTGACTGATTCACCTTACCTAGCAATGTTGTAGCAATGTTGGCCAACAGGCCCGCCGGAGACGCCCTCCCGGGGCCCTCACCTCACGCCTGAGAGACGCAGAACAGCTCCTCCTGTTCACCTCCTTTGTCTGCTGCGGCCGCTGTATACCATCACCATCACGAACATCCTTCACACTCCAGCAGGTCCACCTTGCCGTTGTCGCCGTCGTCACCCAGAGGCACTGCATACCTCTCTACGTCCTCCGGCTCCTCCCTCCCTCACCTCGTACTCAAGGTACCTCGCGACGTCAGTCCCGCATCCGCATCCGCACCCCCATCGCCCACCCCTCGCCTGTCCTTCAAACGTCTCTTCCGCGCATGCCGCTCTGTCCAGTTCCACCCAGCCGCAGCTGCGGCGCCTCTTATGTTTTCCTCGCTATTTTCAGGAACCTTGCACGACGATCTATGATTTCTGCAGACCGCGAGCCTGCTCCTAGTAGATTTGCGTACCGTGTTGGAAGGTGAAGATGGACAGAATGAGCTTCGGGGTGAGCTACAGGTAGTCCTGCTCGTCGTGTAAATTTCCCGTCGCCGTTTGGACACAACCGGGATTATTTTTTGCTCAGCCTATCGCTATCGTGAGTCATTCCTTGATAACAACAGCGCAACCCACCTGGCCCGGACCACACAGGGTCGCTCTTGTTGCGACATAACACGAGGTCTATGCCGCGGCGCTGAATTTCTATTGTGAGTTCTTGGTATTGATAACAGAGAGATGACTTACCATGTCCATGACCATACCATGCAGCGCCGCATATGTCGCGACATGGCGAGTTTCATCCATCAGGCAACAGAGGTCCTGGGCCGACTCTCTTGCATCGCCTGGGCTACGTATGCCCGTAGTCTGTGATATCACATTACAGATAAATGGTAAGTTTCTCACTCATACCACAAAGGATATCGCATACTTGTGGCTGAGATAACGGCCCCGCGGCGAGCGGTCTGCGTCTGCAATGCTGAGGGGCAGCCAGATGGCTGGGAACGTTACCGATCAGCAGTGATCTTGCTGTGTCTTCGCCGCCGTGTACGGCAGTCGGGCGTTTAGGTTGATCGGCGTACCGAATATGACAGTGGGCGCAAAGCCGTTCTGCGACACGAAGCGAGGCGAACGAGCTGGTTGAGCAGTTGTAAGGATGTAAGCGGCGGGTGGGGACGCAAACGTCGGGTGAACATCGAGCGGCGATATCCAGTCTTCCCGGTCGAGACATCTTCCCATACGACGCGTCGATATTCGACATTGACCTAATGCCAGAGATATGATGAAAATACCGGCTGGGAATGGTTGTGAAGAGTGATCTTCATGCCAATATATTACAAAAAATGTAGAACGGGCTGGAAATTAGCAGCGCATGTTATGTACCTCACTGCGTCGTAATCCTGACTGTACGATGATGTATGCCCATTCACTGGCACGCGGCTAGGGATAGGACTTGTCACTCCAAGATCATACATAACAAGACCAGGGGAGTGGCTAATCATAGGCAATCCATATGGGGATATGAGCGGGCCACATATGTTCTGGGTTAATTAATGAGTATCCATAAGGAGCAGTTTTAGGACGAGCGACGGGCACTTGCGTTGACGGAGGGGAGAACGCGGCCCGAGGAGGTTGACTTGACTTGAGGTCGACGAGAACGTCGGTACCGTCTTGAAGGCCCCGGTTACACCGCGGGTGGAGATCCGTGAGGGTCGGTGAAGGTGTTTCGCCATCTTCAGATTTTAAATCCCGTAGAGTGCATGGCAACGTAGTAAGATCATCTGTGATGTCTTTCAACGAGTTGGCCAAATGTAAACCAGATTTGTTGGATGATTGCGACAAAATCATTGAGATGTGCCGGATTTGGCGGCCGAGCTGGGGATCCCTTAGCGCTGAGACTCGCGGTTGATCTAGTCCAGGATGCATTTGAGTGGTGCATTTGCAATGTGACAACAACGACGGTAGACGTGCAACATAAGCAGGGCGTAGTACTCGGTTCTCTTGACTTGGGAGCGTTGCTCGGTGGAGTCTCTTTGGGAAGTTCATGCGCATGCATCCCGACTAAGACACCCTTTATCTGTGACATGGCGTCATCAAGAGCAGACATAGCAGCTCCTTATATAAGGTCTGCCCTCGCGGCGTACGCTGTGCGTTGGCCGTCGGTGATGTAGGTACATGCGCAGCTGAAGAAATAGGCGCTCTGGGTTGTACGTTATTTTGCTATGAAGATAAGTTGAACTTTTGCTTCCTTATATTGATGACGGGTACGTACCTCGATTAGCCCCGTTATGTTCTCAAGGCTTACGCGTGCCTACTCGTCCCGATAGTACGCCAACATTCTGCCCTGACAGAAGATGACTGGCTATACGTGAAGCCCAAAATTGGGATGCTTATGAAGCGAGGAGATCCGCAAGTGCCTAGACGCAGTCTGTGTTTGATGGGTTTTGCAGAGATAATCTATTTCCATGGTGAATAAAATAAGCTAGTCGGCGCCTAAACAAAGCATGTCGCTACGGTGAACTGCTTCTGGTTCGTTGGCTGCCTGCATAGTCAACCTCTGCAAATGCATGATCGAATGAACCGACAACGACCTGCTCAAACTTGTATTTCCCGCTGAAGATGTATATGTTATGAGGTAACGCTATCTCCTGTGTCGTTAGCCAGACCATCTGCTTGGACTGGACCCAGGAACGCGCACACAAACGCGCAAAATCGACGGGTAGTAATGTTATCCGAGTCGTTTCCAGTGATGTTGCGCATTTACCAGATCAGACATGCACCAACATATTGCCCAGCGCGCGTTTTCTGGTGCTGAGCAGGTGTAATATCTCCGGCATGAGCATGATATCAACGCCCGCACCGTTATATACCTCTGCATCGGAATCGAGCGCCGCATGATTTGTCTCAGCGGGGTCTGACAGCTGAAAGGATGGCGATGGCGTAGATCGCTACGTGCCTGACTTATATTATGTAGGTCTCCGCTAAGATCCCATCTCCGTGCCCAGATGAGAAGTCGAGTCACGATCGATCTTGTCTTGCGCCGTAATGTCGTAGTTAGAATGTTGCTGATTGTGTACGCGCGCGCAGACAAGCCCAGCCACGAATCAAATTAATTCAGAAAGCGGTGAGCGTGAAAGTAATAGTGCGCCCACTAAAGGTGACGACAGGCATGTGAATGGGGGACGCTTGTTTCATGTCGCTACAGACGGTCGAGGCCGCGACCAGCCGTGTGCCCGTGGCGCACTGCCGGCGCAGGGAAGCGCATCCCACGTTGGCGGCAGTTCTAAATCTCCCGAGCCAAGGGGGATGAATAGGCTCCGTGGGCGATAATGCGTAGGTCCGTGGGTGATACCACCCGCAGAGACAATCTGAATTGAGGGAAAATGCGCATTTGGAGGCCCATATATGCGCTGCGACGCGTTTGCACGGCTGCGCGAAGCTCTCTGGCACGTACTTCAACTACATCGCGTTAAAATCAAATGATGGACAGCTCTGTATGGCGTAAAACTGAGCTGTAGCATTCGATAGCATCGCATATATGTACTCACGTAAATTGACGGCCTTGGGTATACTTGACTGGATGCGCCTGATGGGTTAGCGCACGAACACAACGGTAATAACCGGTGGGCGTTTGTCGCTCGCATAAACATATGCCTCAACAGAGATGCATTGAATTGTAGGGCGGAATTCATAGGTGCCACTTTCAATCCTCGTCGCGTGCGAAGCGGCTTCACTTGGTGGCGGTGGTACGAGTATGCCATGCATGGTTCATTTGTGCCATGGGGCAAATTTCTGCTTCGATCTCTCGTTCTGGTGACCACAAATTTTGAAGCACGTGATAAATTCCTGTAAGAAAGTACCATCATATTCCAGGCAGTAAGCTGGCGAGACCCTGGTGATCCATGCAGAGGTAGACAGTGAGGCGAAGAATGGCACGTCCCGACCCCATCAGAAGCAAATCTCTACTCTCCGGCCGTCTAATACAGAATGCGGCGCTTGACATGCACGTTTAAAAAGTCGCCAGCACCGCCCACTGCTCCCTGATTTATTATAGGTCTAATCTTGAAGTCGATGTTATGGTCGAAGATTTGCTTCTCCTTGATCTTCGACATGCTGGTCTTCAGGACGCCGTGAATGTTGCACTAGAACCGTGCGCGCAATCTGCACCTGGATTGGTGGGCGTTGCAGTTTCCCAGCACAAACCGAGCGTCAGAGACTCAGTGCTTGATAGATGGGTGATGACAGCCAGCCCGTCAAGTGGGTTGGTTACACATATATTCATCCTTCTCGTCGAAAGTGGACTTGTCTGGAGAAGGGAAACACGCAGATGGTTGTTTGCCCATATAATATACAAAGGAGAGGAGGGGGGATAGAGACTCCCAGCGTCGAGGCAGGGAGCTGGGAAGGGGTGGGTACAGTGATTACGAGGACAACTGTCACTCCGATCTACTGCCCAGCTTTGCCTCCTGAAGAACGAGAGTATGGGACCTTAACAGTCAGGGCGCGTGGTTTACATGATGCATATTTTTCACGCTGCATAGTGGCCCACATCAGTCCATGTCGTCACTCGTGCGTAACCGTATGCAACTGCACCGCCCAGAAGCAAAGCGTTTCCCATATGGACTGATCAAATTATATGTGGGCGACAATTCCATTTGGTGCACGCGCGGCCATCCAAAAGTGCACTAACTTACCAGGTATTTCTTGGTGGGTTGCGCTTTCTTCAAAGTGTGTGGCCCAGTAGCACACTCTGGTTTTTACGTCTCTTTTGCGTTAGTTTCCGATATGCATTGTGCACCAATAATGCCAGCTCTAGCAGCCTGGTCAGAGACGCTTCTGTTAATACATCTTCTCGCTGTCCCCGTACGCGGTTCATTGGCTGGAGTGAGGGAGCACTCAGAAGAAATAGCGATTTGCGCATGCATGCAAGCCGAGGACAAAACATGGCCCGTTGGGTCCTCCATAGTGGCAACGCCGGCTTACAAGGAGCCTAGATTGTCTGTGCATTCGCTGGTGTGTTTGGACATGGCAGTATCTGCCCACGCGCGTATAAGTTCTGGGACATAACGCAGTTAGTTCAGTTTGAATAGCGTAGCGTTGATGGTAATTTACATGGTGCTTCGGCGACTCGTCTTTACAGCGTGCGTCGGCGCCGCGCGGGCTTCTCGTGAGGGTACCACTACATGGTCGTATCACCGTGTGCCGCCATTCCACAACACGAACGCGAGCCGGACGTTGTCCTCTGAACAGCGATTATTACATCCATCGAGGTCATCGCCGCAAGCGCCAGCGTGGCAGGTGATCATTATCAGCACTTGCGCGTGCAACTAAGATTGACTCGTGAACGGACGCCGGCTTCGAGTGAAATCCATTCGTAGTACGGGGTCACTGGTCTTGACCCTGACCTCGTTGAAGATGGCCTGCCATATATGCACCTCTGATGAGCAATTGCGCTACTTCGAAGTATCTTGCAGATGAGTTCATGGCGGCGGCGCAAACAGCTTGGAAAACTGGAAAGCTTATAGGTCATCATATCCTGCATCGGATGAGTCATCAACTTCTTCTTGGTCTGTTTCAGCAGCCTCCGACTCGTCCTCGTCCATAGACCTGTATTCTTCACTATTACTATCAGAATCAGAATTGAAGGTGGAAGAGAGGTCAATGTTTTCCGAGTTTTCAAGTCTGGCGGATGTCTTTTCGCAGTGACCAATACCCAGGCCAGAATAGCGCATAAACATGTCGCGGTCAACAAAGCTTGAAGCTGCTATTAGTATGATGACTCTGCAAACATGCTAATTATACTTACATTCCTACATAGTAGTTCGCCCAGTCTGACGTTCCTCCCCCTGGTCGAGCTGCTGTTGACTGTCCCGTGCTTAAAAGTGCGTTTGTGCGTCCATGGTTGAAAGCAGGTATCAGGTGGCAGCCTCTAATAACAAGATTAGGATCCAGGAAACCAAATGCCATATCATCGTCTTCAGGTACATAACCAATCATGGGAAGTTTGGCAATTCCTCGACCATAAGATGCCTCTGGTTCCGCACCAAGCCATCTCACCCACAAAAATTCCATGTGCTGCCATGTAAATCCTGTAGTAGACCTATCCCCGATGTGTTGAACGTCGGTATGAAATATGCCCAAGACTTGAGCATACCAAAACGCATGGCCGTCCGATTCAGAATCCGCAAATGGGCGAGCCATCATTATGTAAGGGCGGGTCTTGGGATTGATGGTGTCGAAATCACGTCGTATATCGTATGTTGTGTAATTAATTCTTGCAGTGCAATGGCTATATATTGTTGAATTCCTCAAGCGTATCGTGTTCCGATCTTCGTGGCTGAATACGTCGGGTTCATCGCCATCAAAGTCAAGGTTGAGCATTCGTCCAAGTAAATGATCTTGTAATTTTGGGATAAAGTTCTGTAGAGACAAAATTGAGATGGGCGTTCAAAACAAATGGATAGAATAGAAGACCTTTTTTGCTGGATCGCCATCTTGAACAAACGCAAAGATGTTTAGGGGATTATGTCGCGCATGTGAGATTACATGGTGCTTAGATAAGTGTTCCGGCTTGCTGGCTTCTTCATACTCTTCCGACTCCTGGCCTTTGAGCATTCGCTGCCGCATATGCTTGTGGCTCATCTGCTTTAGCGCATTTCGTTTATTTGTCATAGAGTAGGCCTTTTTGACAGGGGCGTGAGCAGCTTCGCCCTAAGCACCATTATGTTATGAGCAATTCATATCAACAGCGGTGGAATGCACTAACAAGTTGTGTTGTATACGAGTCAGTTGTGCCGTACTTGCGTATGTGGTGAACATAGTCTCCAAGCGCGTGAAATTTGGTTGTAGATATGTTGAGCCTCTTTGTTTTACCGGCGACCGTTTTCGGATTTGTCGCTGGATGTGCATCCTCTGCATTCAGGTTGGCTTCCTCCCGACGGATGCGAGCTTTTTTCTCCTTTGGCAGCTCCACGGTCTCCAACTCCTTACATGTTGTATTGCGGAACTGCCGCATAAGTTTCGAATTCAGAAATCTGGTGTTCAGTTTGCTTAAGGGTTTCTTCCGTATGCAAGCGGAGCTTAAGGAAACAATGCAGCTCCGCTGTGCGATACAGTAATTTCATCAAACGGCCATTATGAGGCGAATCAAGAAGGCCTTCAAATACTGGAATGGCACACTATTGGCGGGGCTCAGCCTTTCTGTATTTCAAAATAAGTGGATTTCTGACCTGTAAGATATCCTCGAAATCTCTGGCTGCAAGTCTTTTCATATCAGAGACATTGTCCGAGAATTTTCTAATTGTATCACGCCCAAAGGGATCAATGATCCTAAACCTGTCATATATCGGGAGGCATTAGATAAAGGCATTGTAATTTATGCATTGACCCACCTGCTATCAAGCTTGATGACACGATCATCCACGCCTCTGCCTGAAGCATGAAGAAGGCGTATAAGATGTGTAAACAGTGTCTTCCAAACGCCAAGTTCAAATTCATGTAAAAGATCTGGCACAAGCATCTCCGATGGATTGTAATCGCCACCTAAAGTATCTGCAAAGGCGTTCTAAAATGAACCCGTGAGATGATGCATGTAGACTATAGAAACGACTTACGATAGTAGGAACACCAGAGAAACTCTTTAATATATTCTCTACTGCCTGACTACGAATTCCGAGGCCCAGCGTGTATATGGATTCGCGCGCAGCTTTAACATTTGACGCGGCATATTTTCTAAATTGGGTTAACCTCGCCTTGATATCTCTTTTTAGTCCCAAGCGGTCCATGTGAGACTTGGGTACAAGGCATCTTGGACAAGGACATAGACCCTTAGGGCGAATGGTTGCAAGCAGAACTCTTCCATTGACCTTGAGTAAGAATGCTATTATTTGGCTGCAGTTAGGAGTGGCAACTCACTTTTCCGGGTAGTCAGCAGAGTATGTAAAAAAACGTGGGTATATTCTTCTCTCCAGTCCATCACCACACCTTACTGCTATTCCGTAGTGATATCCATGCATGAATTCTGCATCGAGGAGTCTTTTCCAAACTGCGTGCATCAGTTCCCTGCGACAATGCGTCAGTATTTCATCCTTTTGAGTTCTCCATTTGGAATGAAATTTAGAAGCCATGTCGTTGAATGAGTCAGGAAGCTATGGTAGTAATAAACATCAAGATCAAAAGAAGGAAAGGATTATAACCTTACCGAAGGTATGTATGCCAAATGATACATAGCGCCTGATTTGGGTTTGCAACGAACATATTTGGAAAGATTTCCTAACATCAGGTAGATGGGCCAGGCTTTAGCGGTTCCAAAATTTGTCAGATGTGTCCCGTCTGATGAGATCATCAATGCCGCGACTGCCTTCTCGAGCTTACAGTCTTTAGCCTCTGCAGGCAGCTTTCCATGTTTCTGCAGCTCTTCATATTCAGTAATAAATGCGTCTGAGGTGAACAGTTCTCCATAAACGCGCTGAACTTCATCAGTAATATTGTTCCGGTGGAGTAATTTGAACGGGGAGTAATGCAGCATGTGGGAAAGACGGTCCTGAAAAGCCTCAACAACCACTGCTGTGAGGCTGCGATGAAGAAGACCTGGCACGCTGAATGTTTGAGGTGGAACTGCACGCCTGCCTGATGGCACCAGAATATCTACAGATGACGTCTTGAATTGGCTCTTAATAGAAGAGTCCGCACCAGCGATAGCGTTGTCAAAGCGTTGGTTTTCCCGGCGTGCATCAAAGTTTTCGAAATGGTGCACGTCGAAGTCAGGTTGTTGAATGACGTTCTTCACAAAAGACGTCACTTCCCCTTCTGATTTTGTTGTAGCGCCATTGTTCATCCAGGACAAGGTTCGCCAGATGGTAATGTTGGCGAAGGGCCAATGAGATGGGCGAGGCTCAGAGCTGCCGATGGAAGTACTGTCCAAGCCAGATGCGCCAAGTGTGCTCGCCAAGTCTTCCAAAGACAACTGGCCGCTGGGGTCATGGGTTGGTCGCCATTCATAGGCTCTAAAAAGACCATAACTATTTGCTGTTGTAACCAGTTGATTGCGCACAACCAACAAAACCCTTCGAGTGGCGTTGCGCGTTTCAGTATCTGCTTGACTGGCTGGAGCTAGTGGTTCAGGCGGAGCGTCCATAAATCTTGCAGGATGTCGATAGCTGCGCCCTGCACGGTCGGTTTGGCCGGGTACGGGTGAGGGCAATGGTGAACTTTCCGCATTTTCTTCGGACATCATGGACTTTTCCAGTGAGGATGATGACTCTTGAATAGTTCGCAAACATCCAACAGCAGTACTTGAAGTTACAGCAGTTAAAGATGAAGGGGATGTCGCACAGTTTTCCATAAGTGACTTCTGACTGCGCCCATCGCTGAGTAGAAACTGAGGTTGACTTGTGTCAGTATGCAAAAGTCAAATCAGTCTGAAGAAACGAACATTGTACCGCCTGCGTGGAAGATCTCCAGTCGCAGCAAGTTCAATTCTCGAATGTTGCGACAATAGAGACTGACTGCGACTGGCCAGCACATGGGCGCAAGAGCGTCTGTGTTTGGATAATGAACCGAACTTAGGAAAAGACTTCCCGCACGCAGGAATACAAGAAAATTCCTGAGGCATCATGGAAGACGCAGATCGAGTAAATTGCGCTCTGAAGCTGTTTTTGAGGTAGCCACGTCGTTCGGCATTCATAATCCTCCGAAATGATATGCCTTTTTTTTTGGCACCTCCAGCCTGCGAAGATTTGGCGCCTGGACTGATAGCTAGTCAGTGGTAGAGCGTTAACGACTGCGTTTGAGTACGAGACCGAACAGCCCCCCTTTGAATCCGGTCCAAGAGTCGAAAATGACTCACAACGTCACTGCGGTAATTGAAAATCGTCTGCACTACTTTTAGGGCTGAATGTATGCGCAGGCGGCGCAGGTGAGATGCAAGTCCACTTTGCTCCGCAGATTCAAGGCGCAACAGCTATAGTCAAGGACTGCGGAGTAACTGAGTGTACATAAGATTTAAGTCTGAACAATCAGACGGCACGTGAAACTCACTTGTAGAAGCTGGTTGCAGATCATATTGGTGGCGACTACTTGAATTCTCTCCATGCTTTTCATCTGATATACTCATTTGAAGAAGATGGTCGCATCCCAATTTTCATATGGAGCGGGAGGATATATGCTGTTCGGTTAGTCCGCTGTGCAAAAGTGGGCCAAATGGCTGTCTTCGCCGAATCGGATATATGAGGTAGGTCGCAGAGGGACATGTACGGAAGTGGATTTGGCCGGGGATGGGATCAACTACAAAACCCTGGCTGCCTCTCGACAATCTCGGACGCCTGCCTGTTCATGTGTACGCATCCATTTAGCAAAAGGTCTGGACGCCATATACAGTCGCCCGAGTCGCAGTATGAGAGTCAGAAGACCCCTCTTTAGGATATTGGTTATCGTCGAGAGTTTTAATCCGCCCGCTCTGTTAAAAATGGATCGATACTCATTGAAGCAATGGACTGATAAACAGGCCCAAGATATGCAAAACACCAATTTGATTGGAATGATAGGCGTGCTCACACGTGAACAAATTCTCAACGGAATTGAACACAGGTGGATGTGGCAGAATGTGTACAAAGAAGAAACGTTATTTCCTGGAAACCCAAGGAAAATAAGATAGTTTATGAAAGTGCTCAATGCGCATGCCCTGGACACCCAGAGGCAACTGGTCAAGGAGAGCACCGGGTATTGGTCAACGATTCAAGCAGCGCCTGGTATAATTCACATGCCATAAACAGTGATGTGCGCATTATTTCATAATTGGAGCAGTCAGAGCTAAGGCCAGGGACGGACTGGGAAGGTCGCTATACGGAAGCATAGGCCAGCGTAGCCGCGCACATAGAGGCTGGCTGGTTGGCCTTTCTTCCCTGTATTGGGCCGCCCTCAGCTAACAGCGGCAGCCAGACAGGCGCTGGAAGGAGTCATGAGAATCGACGTCTAGATCTGCTTCTTGAAGTTGTGTGTGCTGGGTAGAGAAAGGCAGAGAGCTTAGGCCAAGGACGGACTGGGAGGGTCGCGCATAGGCCAGCGTAGCCGCGCACATAGCGGCTGGCTGGCTGGCCTAGCGAGCCGTGGCGACCAAGGTACGAGTTAGAGGTCAGGCCATGGACGGACTGGGAGGGTCGCTGTACGGAAGCATAGGCCAGCGTAGTCGCGCACATAGCAGCTGGCTGGCTGACCTTTCTTCCCTGTATTGGGCCGCCCTCAGCGAACAGCGGCGGCCAGACAGGCGCTGGAAGGAGTCATGAGAATCGACGTCTAGATCTGCTTCTTGAAGTTGTGCGTGCTGGGTAGAGAAAGGCAGAGAGCTTAGGCCAAGGACGGACTGGGAAGGTCGCTGGAAGGAAGCATAGGCCAGCGTAGTCGCGCACATAGCAGCTGGCTGGCTGGCCTAGCGAGCCGTGGCGACCAAGGTACGAGTTAGAGGTCAGGCCATGGACGGACTGGGAGGGTCGCTGTACGGAAGCATAGGCCAGCGTAGTCGCGCACATAGCAGCTGGCTGGCTGACCTTTCTTCCCTGTATTGGGCCGCCCTCAGCGAACAGCGGCGGCCAGACAGGCGCTGGAAGGAGTCATGAGAATCGACGTCTAGATCTGCTTCTTGAAGTTGTGTGTGCTGGGTAGAGAAAGGCAGAGAGATTAGGACAAGGACGGACTGGGAGGGTCGCTAGACGGAAGCATAGGCCAGCGTAGTCGCGCACATAGCGGCTGGCTGGCTGGCCTAGCGAGCCGTGGCGACCAAGGTGCGAGTTAGAGGTCAGGCCATGGACGGACTGGGAAGGTCGCTGTACGGAAGCATAGGCCAGCGTAGCCGCGCATATAGCAGCTGGCTGACTGGCCTCTGTTTGCGGCGACCTTGCCAATCAGAGGCCTTTAACACATAGAAAGGACTCAGTGAGTCCCGGCCCGCTGTGAGAAGTTGCGTCAGCTGGGTTGAGAAAGATAGAGCAATGTAACTCACCACTCTTGAGAGTTAACCTGGAGTTGAAATGCGTAAGCGGCGGTGCTGGTTTCAAGATCCTAGCTTGGTAGAGATAAGGAGAAAGAGGAACACATGGCAAATAAAGCCAAAGTTCGATGCTGAGTTACAAAATTATGTAATAGTATCATATCTTTATACCTTTTATTTATTTATTGTTACGCCCCGAGAGCTAGAGGCGGCTACCTGACTTATGCTGTAGTCTCTCTGATAAGACTAAATATATTTCGCTGTATGGAAGCATAGGCCAACGTAGCCGCGCACATAGCGGCTGGCTGGCTGGCCTAGCGAGCCGTGGCGACCAAGGTACGAGTTAGAGGTCAGGCCATGGACGGACTGGGAAGGTCGCTGTACGGAAGCATAGGCCAGCGTAGTCGCGCACATAGCAGCTGGCTGGCTGGCCTTTCTTCCCTGTATTGGGCCGCCCTCAGCGAACAGCGGCGGCCAGACAGGCGCTGGAAGGAGTCATGAGAATCGACGTCTAGATCTGCTTCTTGAAGTTGTGTGTGCTGGGTAGAGAAAGGCAGAGAGATTAGGCAAAGGACGGACTGGGAGGGTCGCTGTACAGAAGCATAGGCCAGCGCAGTCGCGCACATAGCAGCTGGCTGGCTGGCCTTTCGTCCTTGTGTGGGGCCACCCTCAGCGAACCGCGGCGGCCAAGGTGCGAGTTAGAGCTTAGGCCAAGGACGGACTGGGAGGGTCGCGCATAGGCCAGCGTAGCCGCACACATAGCCGCTGGCTGGCTGGCCTAGCGAACCGTGGCGACCAAGGTGCGAGTTAGAGGTCAGGCCATGGACGGACAGGGTATGTTGCTGTACGGAAGCATAGGCCAGCGTAGCCGCGCACGTAGCAACTGGCTGGCTGGCCTTTCTTCCCTGTATTGGGTTACCCTCAGCGAACCGCGGCGAGCAAGATGCGAGTTAGAGCTTAGGCCAAGGACGGACTGGGAGGGTCGCGCATAGGCCAGCGTAGTCGCGCACATAGCAGCTGGCTGGCTGGCCTAGCGAACCGTGGCGACCAAGGTGCGAGTTAGAGGTCAGGCCATGGACGGACTGGGAAGGTCGCTGTACGGAAGCATAGGCCAGCGTAGCCGCGCATATAGCAGCTGGCTGACTGGCCTCTGTTTGCGGCGACCTTGCCAATCAGAGGCCTTTAACACATAGAAAGGACTCAGTGAGTCCCGGCCCGCTGTGAGAAGTTGCGTCAGCTGGGTTGAGAAAGATAGAGTAGTGTAACTCACCACTCTTGAGAGTTAACCTGGAGTTGAAATGCGTAAGCGGCGGTGCTGGTTTCAAGATCCTAGCTTGGTAGAGATAAGGGGAAAGAGGAACAGATGGCAAATACAGCCAAAGTTCGATGCTGAGTCACAAAATTATGTAATAGTACCATATCTTTATACCTTTTATTTATTTATTGTTACGCCCCGAGAGCAAGAGGCGGCTACCTGACTTAAGTTGTAGTCTCTCTGCTAAGACTAAATATATTGGAGATGAGTAATTGTACTTTTGAAGCGTTTTACAACAAGACTACTTACTGTGTACTTAATGACGCAAAGGCGTCCATTTTTAGAAAGGCCTGCTGAATGGACTCTCCGTAGTCAGCAGTAGCATCCTTTCCCGCAGCTTTTAGCTGCTTTACTGTCTGCTCATTCGGCTCAGAAGATCTATAAATTTTAGCCTGATTGAAATATACCAAACTACCTCTACCCGTGTGATCGTTTGCTGCAATAGGAACAGAGTTACATGGAGTTGGTCTTTCTCCATCTGTAGTGACAAATTTGAAAAGATATTTCTTCAGTTAAAAGATTGAAGGGAGTGATGGTCCATAGTCTCAGCGTGAACACCAATATTGAAATGAAATAAAAGAGAAGATGGATGGGCCAGGACAGTCCAGGGAGGCAGTTCAATGACAATGCCAGACTCCCAGAGCATAAGCCAGCTCCACGCTCTTGAATGGAGTAAGCTTCGCTCTCGAATAGCTTGCCTGACTTGATTAACTTCTTCAGTAGGCGACTTGTATCCCATGAATAGGAATCGATGACGCCTTCACTATTTTTCAATCCAACGCCTCCTTTGCTTCTACGAGTGTCTTTCCCGCGGCGATTACTCTTGCATGTGACTTCTTTAGCCTGGCTAGACTTTGAGCCAGGAGTAGCTGGAGTGAAAGCCTCTGGGGAAGGTTTGTTGCTGGTGTTTGGAGAGGGGACTTGTGGGGAAATAGCAGTGGCAACCTTGCCCCTAGCCGCGGAGCGATAACTCAAAGAGAGGCCAACCTTTGCTGCGCCAGTACCATGACTTCAAAAGTGAAGACTCTCAGCAGAATGTACGCTGAACAAAGTTGTTAAGCGGCGCTCACGTCCCAGAGTCGGCTTCGCTTGCGGGAGGAATGGTTAGCTTGACCTTTTTTGAAGAGCCAGCGACCTTTGCTCCATGGTTCGATGCGCGATCAGGCGCGACCCTAATATGGTTGTCCGCGTAGCCGCTGATTTCAGGCTGTACGGCCTTGTCAGAAAGGAGGAAAATGCAGCAGCAGTGTGCTGTAGATGGCATTCACCAAAGGCATCTAATGAGGCAACGTCACAGCCTTCTCGATCGAGGGCGACGCCTGCAGAAGCAGCCTCGGCCAGGTAGGTGTCCAATGTGCTGGAAAGCTGGTAGCCCAAGTGAATAATATGAGCTGCGCTGCTAATGGACTCTCGCAGGGGCGGCTCAATGTTAAAATTAACCTGCGGACACTCTTCGTGGTAAGGCTCGCAGCTCGCGTCATCGCATGGTTGTCGCATGGCACTCACCTTGCGTATAGGCATGTGGGCGCCGTTTAGCACTCGATCGACGACGAATGACAAGGGCCCGGAGCCGCAATTACCGGTCCGAGCTTTACCCACGTGAATGAATATGGAAGCTTGCGTGACCGCGAGGCGCTCCGTTTATTTTTGCGCCGATGCCTTATGAGGCGAGCAAAGAGCATTCTGTCCGTGCCAGTCGCCGCCTGAAAATCGCCCAAGCAGAGTCCTTTGCTGGCAGTTTAGGGCGAAGCGAAAATCTCTCCTTCCGCGCTGCTCGCACGCGCTGCCTTATCCCTCTGACTCAGCTTCTCCACTATCGCCACATCCTAGCCTCAGACAGTCTCCACAGCATCTCTCGCCTCGCGTCCGCAGCCTTCCCTCGCAGAAACCAACCGAGCTCATCAAATGCAAAGGACCAGAGCAGCTCACTAGCAGCGCTTAGTCACAATCTGCGGCGGCATGACTCTGGCGCATAACGCTTGCCCACTATGCAACGGCGGATGAGCAGCGACTCCTTAGCTAGTAAGGCCAGCGCCGCACTTATGTGTCAGACTTCACACCTGGACCTGGCGGAATAAAGAAAAGCATATAGCCTAAGAACATTCTCTTCTACAAATTTGCGGCGGTCTCTCCTTGGGAACCTCCTCCCCCTCGACCTTCAAGCCCTGCCTTTACTTTGCTTCTGCAGGAAAATGCAGCAATCTCTGCGCGAATCACTGTCATCAACATCCTCCTCATAATGACTTTCAGCGACTCTCTTCGTCATGTAGCGACCGCAGCTTGCACAAACATAAAAAATTGCCTGGAAATCATGCATTGGAAGCCCAGCTGCGTTATCCGGGTCGTGGGCGTCCAGCAATCTCATCGAAGCCTCAGCCCCTCTTTGAGTTGGACTGAATATATCCTGCACACCTAGAACTCTTTGGGTGAGCAAAGCCACCTTCAAAGAGCAGCGCACAGAGGGGCTCACCAACTTCCTCAGGACATTTATGGTAGGGGACTGTCCTGGCCGTCACAAAATTTAAGCAGCTCTGGCACCTCCTGAATAGGCACCAGAACTCATCCTCAGGCAGCCCGTATGCAGGCAGCCAATCCAAGCTCAATAACTGGGAAAACGAGGTCTTGTTTTGCAGCCAGGGATTAAACATTGGCACACCCTGAGCAGTCCAAATGCCGGCCCGGTTCTTCATGCGGTCCGACACTCCGATGCCAAGAGGCTCGACTGCAAGTTGGAAGACTCCGTCTTTTTAATTGGAGCTTGGAGCAGTGACGCGGAACAAGGGCTTACCTGGGATTCTAGTCGACGCCCATCTTGTTCCCGCCCTGCGTCCGCCTTCTTCGCTGCCAGGGCCACCGCTGCCGCGCATCGATACTGGGCTTGGAGATGCTGGCGAGCGCGGAAGCATATAGAATGCTCCCTTCCGCTTCCTCGCCCGAGGTTTAGGCCTTGGCATTCCAGGCCTCAGGTCAGGCGAAGCTAAGGATGCAGACTCTGCATTGACGTTCGGCACAGGCTCCCCATCCTTGAGCTTTAATGGGCTGCGCAGCATATGGAAAGAAAGAGATCAAAAGCAGACTCCTAATCTAGATTTTAAAGCTCTACTGGCAGGCTGTAGGAGCGAGCTCGCAAAGTGACGGATAGTAGGTGAGTTGCAATCGCTGCCACAAGCCTTATGTATGCCGCCACTGAGACTGCCCGCAGCGATGCGCTATCAATACCTACCGCAGATCGCTCTTCACTGTCCAGGCATGAGCTGCGCAGCGCCAAAATGTCGTATGTACTGCTTGCTGCTTTCAGAATTTAGTTAGGGGCCTTTACCACCTGCAGGCTAACACATACATTAACCCATCCTTAGACGCTTTCGTACGGAACCTGACGGCTGCCAGCTGCGGCACTAATTACCTTTCGCATTGAAAAAGAGCTGCGGGCAGAGGCAGTGCCACAAATACACTTTCCACGTACATTTCGCTACACAGGGTACCTTTGTATGTACACTACGGCCGCGCAAAGACAATTTAACTGCTACTCAGTGATGCCGCTTAGGCGGCAGCGTTCGGACTTGCGAATTGAAAGTCCGCTGTAATGGCACGCGCTGGAGTCTATGCAAACGCCAATAGTTGCGAATGATCTGCACCGCGACTTGAAAACTTTTGAGAGTCTACTTCAGTCCGCCATCTGTGGAGGACTATTTACACACTGTCCAGAATTTACAGGCTATTGAGAGGTGCAGCATTGCTTGATTTTGGGTCCCAAATCACGCTGAGTTGCTCCCTCAACGGTCGGACGTCGCAGTATCTCCTGTCCTGGGTTTCTTGGGCATAGTAGTAGATACCAGTGCCGCTATTACTTGCCTGCCACCTCGCTGCGGTGCTATTTTCAACTCCTGATATACATTGTGAGCATCGTTTACATCTCTATCGTCTTACTCCACTGCTTACTGGCTCCCCATTAGCATCTTCGCGCGGACTATGATAAGCCCAGAGTTTATACCCTCTGCATACCATCGCGCCATACGCAAGCGACTTGGCCCAGAGGAGGAAATTCACACAAGCCGTGGAAGGGCTATTGCCTTAGGTGGCGATATTTTCTACTCGCCCAATAGCTCGCGCGCTCCCCAATTGCCCTCTAATAGCGGCAACTCTTTTACCCGCGATGCAGGCAAAGATGACGCCGCAGAGATACAGCAGCCACTTTGGTGGGTGAAAGACATGGCGTACCTTCCCTTCATTCCGAAGCTGCCAAATTTCGACACTGCACCTTTCGACGAACTGCATTGTAATCCCGACATCAATGCACCCCCTAGCAAGAGACCATGGAAGAGAGCTGATTACTCATACATTCCACGCTGGAAAGCTGTTGAGCGCAAGATGGAAGATGTCTTCAACATCATCTGCCGTGCATATGGCGTACCCGCAATGAATCACGTTATCCCTACTGCCGCTGCGTTCCCTGTTGGTTGCAAGCATATAAGTCAGCACAAGGCCGCGGAAAAGCGTTGTCGCAAATGGTTTGTTGCCTGGATGGGAATGCTGTCGTTTGCAATAGCAGTCGCGCAAACCCACGAAAACGAAGACGGCAATACTCCGGTACCCCAATGGATGCTCAACCTTCTTCACTCCCAGGAGCCCCATGTGGCTGCCAGCATTCGACAAGAACTCGCGTTATTCTCCGAATACGTCCCCAGAGCAGGGGTGTTTTTAAAAGTGATGGGAGAAACGTTTCAGCACCCAGTGATAGATTTTTTTGTCAGGTGGAATATCCCAGTATGGTACCCTTGGGGAGAAAGAGAAGAATACCATCTTCGCATGAGTCAATCAAGTTGGAGAAGCTGGGCGCCCCCAGCACACTTAATCCAGGCGGCAAAATCTTTTATGTCTAAGGCTCCTTCCACAGCTCAAATCGATCAGCTCACGACTTCCAACGACGAGCCTGCTTGGAAAGTGTTCCTAAAAAAGAGAGAGTCTGCGCATTTGGAGAAAGCTGGCGCCAAACCATTCAGAACGCGTAGGAAGGTTTTCATATGGGAAGAGGAGGACGGGATGTGGAAGCGCGTCGCCGTCCATAAGAGAGATGAGGATGAGATTTTGGCTGAGTACGGGGCTGCGCAAAAATACTACGATAAGTTTTCCAATGAATGGGATTGCTGCCAGGCTATGGGGAGAAAGACCACTGAAGAATTACAGGAGGATGCTTGGAGCTTCCATAGTGATTTGCCGTACAATACTGCGCCTGCAGTCGGCGGCTTATCCTTACCTGGTCAACCAGAGGGGTCGCTGCACGCTGCGCATTCCGTGCCGTCGATCTCGCCTCCAGGAATCTGCACTAGCAAGCATATGCCGTCGCAGCATGTAGACCTGTCAGAAGCAGTCGACGCATCCAACGCCTATAATCAATCCTTGAAGCGCTCCTATACGGCTGCTTCTATCTCAGAATCGACGCAGACCTTTCCAGCGCACCTGGGACCTTCAGACAAAGAGTACATACCTGAAGCATACTCCCCAGAAAACATCTTGTACCTTCTGCATGGATTTACATTCCCTGGGTCCGGCTCCAACCTGTGTCTGCCCAGACACTACGGACTGGAGCACGCCAACAGCGTTCGAACGGTGTGCGGGTCGCCATCAATCCCAGATAGCTACTTCAAGACTCCCACCGGCCAGGCTGCCATCGACTTCATTACATATCTATCGCAGGCGAACTCTGCTCCTCGAAATGCACTTTACGACTTGTCTTGTTCGAATCAGATGTCAGTGAAAAGGTCTTGGCGCATGGACTCACTTCAGAGGCTGCCTGGAGATTTCTTCGTCTTTAAACTTGGCACGCGCGCCACCGCTCCCTGGTCATTAGCAGTGAAAGGCTCTGTGCTAGCTTTACTTGTGCTGCGCCTAGACGGAGGGTGGAACGAATGCAGGATAGCATATGAGCTTCTAAACCGGGGAATTGGGTTTTTAACCTTACAATCCGTGTCAGAACCTTTGCTGAAAAGCGGCAATCCTCCGTCGTACATTCCTCGGACAAGGCTTGCCTCCTCCAGATTCTCCAAAGCAGACTATGAGCTTCACAAACAAGAGCGCGCCAACCTAGTTCGCAGTCCTAGAATTGGCCGGGCTGTGCTCAAAGAAGGGGGAATCCTTTGGCGATTATCAATTGAGCTTGGGGTGAGCTACAACGAAGTCTTTACTGGGCCTACAACTAGCGCGGCGCTTAGAAGCAGCAACTGTCAGGTCTTCAACCCTGGAGATAACACGCTGTGGGTTGACGATCGCCTCCAAGAAGCTGAGAAAGATATCATTTGTGGTGTTTACAAAGTATATACAGGCAAGTGCAATTGCCGTTTGATTCAGATACAAAATCGCGCATATTAACCATTTGACTTGCAGGGCGTGGCGTTCAACAAGCAGTATCCTCTTGGTGGCCGACAGCCTACCTTTGGGAGGAACTTGTGGCATCTCCCACCTGGAATGACCGACTAGAAAGCTTATATCAGACTAGGCTCAGAGAATTGGAGTCTGGCTCTGCACAACCTCGCACTGCCTCTGAATGGCGAACAATCATAAGGGCTCATTCCGTCCTGAGACGATCATTCAATAACACAGCAAGGGCAGCAAGTTCATATCTGCAGTTAGAGGGAAAATAATTCATCTTAGAGGAACTCACTATACGTCTTAACCATCGGGAGGTGTTCAAACAAGAGTGCTATAGACTACATCGCCTATCTATTTAAAATCGTACCTCCTCACTGGACTGCTCAATTAGCTACAAACTAAAGCCGGTCTTGATATCTTGATGCGCATCGGAAAGTAGCAATGGAAGTGGTGTTGCTCTAGTTTTTGATGCTACAATATAAGTTGCCATTTTTGCGATTAGGGCAGATCAGATACCAGTCATTGGGGGGGAACCCATTGAATTGATTGGGCACAATCACACCATCGCCGCCCTCAGAACTACGACAACTAATCTTAACATTCTTTAAGTCCAATCATCCGAAAGCCAGGGCATCAGCAACAGTCCCGGAAAATCTAGCAAACATGCTTGCGACACTAGAGCCATTGGCGCCATCCTCCTCAACCTTTGTCATCTATACTCAATGTAGAATTATGCCGTTTCAAGAAGGGATTCATATGCGATCCATAGTAGCCATGATGTATATATATATTATGCAAACACGCAAACACTGGATACAGGAAAAAGATAATTCAAAACCGTCCACTGCCACACCATCTGAATCAGACTCGAACACTTTTTATGTAGAGAATGGCTTTGCTGATCGCTTCCCAAGTGCTGACAACGTTCTCTGCATCAAGGACACCTGAAGCCTTTGCGGCCTCAAGAGTCGACAGAATAGAGATCCTGGTTGTGAAAGGAGGCACGTCGAGGCCAGGCTGGATTTCTTTCAACATAACAGTGATGGGGTTCAGGGACTCATCAGTGTTGTAGGGAGATCGTGACGCTGGAACACGAACTATGACTCGCTGCATAATGTGGGAGTGAATGCATAGAGTGAAGATGAGAAGTGGGGTTAAACTTTTGCTTGCCAAGGTCTCAGTTGCTTGAGGTACGCCAAATGCGCTGGAGATGAAGATGTCCGTCTTTGAAGGGTAGGTTATCAGCATTAGTCAGGTCAGTTAAATAATGGCGCTCACAAAAGCAGCAGCGAGTCCAAACACTGAGGGAGCCAAAGCGGTACTATTGGGCGATTCTGGAACTAGGGCTAGTGTGTCGGTGCCGATGAATCTGGCAATCAAATGGAACATTTTCTCCACAAAAGGGGAGACATGGAGCGAGGTGATTCTGCACAAGAGAGTAGGATCGGCTGAACTGCTACTATAATTTGGGTTCAAGATCCGACCGCTGCCAACGTTGGTCCACAGCAAGGGAAGGCCAGCGTCCCTATAGACATAGGGAATTGCTTGACCATTGCCCAGAGGCGTCCCGAAGTGCATGACCTTCCCACCAATGAAGCTGTGAGTGATCTTGAGCTTATTTGCCTCTGCTTCAAGCTCCACCAAGAGCTCATTTACCAAGGTCGCCAGCTAAACAATTCAGACCCAAGTGTTTGCCAAAAATATATATAGAGAATCAAGTCAATGCTTACATCATAGCTGATGACCTCCACCAGATAGAAATACATGGAATCGCCGTCCGCGTCCACACCAGCTCGAGAGAGGGGGGACCAGCGGTTGTGTTTGCGAATGGAGCATTCAGGCGCCAACTGCTTTATGAAGTCGCTTTCAGACACTACTTTCCAAGCACCACAAAACTCGTCGTTATGAATAAGTCCAGAAATTGTTTCGGTAACGATGTTCTGATTAATCATCAGTCATTCCTGAACATACCTGATATGTAGCTTGGAGACGCACCCTGATATTTTTCGACTTCTTTTGTCCTTTGAGTACGTGACGAAACAAATAGTCGCGGGCATGGTTAAAAGTGTGACTGAAGAGACCCAACCCACCACCCGTCTCCTTAGCTTGCGCAAACTGGTTGTTCTGTAGCGTCCAGATCACTGGGTAGTCGGCTTTATTGCTGTACATACCGCTTGTGAGGTTATTTTCCGCTTTACCAACGTAGGTGCCACGCCTCAACTGCTCGTACAACTCCGCCATTGGCCGAACAGCTGGATCCTCACTTTGTTGAAGCTCAAGGATTTCCTGCTATATAAGGAAGTTAATAAACCATGGAACAAGTACTAACTGCCACACTCTTACTGGGAGGAGAAACGCAAGCTGCAGAGGTTTGAGTGAGTCCCGCGATAGCGATAGTGGCGGGAAGGGGGTGCCTCTGATGCATTTCACTTGCATTGACTGCGTCTCCGTCATGACTGTTGACAAGGATGCTGCAATCGAAGGAGCCGTGCTGGGGTTCGTGGAAAACATGGTCTCCTCAAACCAATCTTGAGGTCTGGCCGACAGAGATTCGGCATCCTCGGAGTAGAGCGGTGGGTCAAGAGAGAATGAGAAGTCATGTAAAGTTGCTAGAAGTCGCTGCATGTTATTGAATGGGCGAGATGCCTGCAGCCAACTCTGAGATGCGGATTTATACAACTTCGGAGCCTCAAGGACCCAATACTGCGAACAACAAGTCCGCACGATTTACCTCAACTCGCTTGTGTTTCTTGCTTCAAGGAAGTTGGAACCGTAAGTTTGCATTGCATGCAGCGTGTATTTCCTTTTTGAAAAGATCACATACAGGTCCTGGCTTTCTGACGTATTCTTTACAGCATGACAGCGTCTTGGAAGGAATTAGCTGCGCTACGGACTTCACCTTTCGGAAGGGTTCAATTATGCAACTTGCTCTTTATGCCTGTGCATTGTGCTTCCGATGGGCTATGATAGGTTGATCATGTTATCAGGAGATATCTTCTCTTTTTAATATAAATTAGCAGCCTGCTGTTCACCTGCAAGACGTCCTTGGTTTTACTAAACACTGTCATGAGGTGCCCAAGAAATGAAACTTTGAATTGCGACTTAATTGCGATTGCCTGCTATCTTTGTCATGGTCAAGTTGCGAACTATTCTTTTTCACATTATTGCAACATTCCTGTCAAGGAACTAACGACTATTGATCATTACAATTTCAAAATAGCTTTCTGACTCAGGCTGTGGTGGACCTGCTGGACATTAGGCAGTGATTTTATGACCGTCTAACCTGTGGAACTAATTAATAACGCGACTGCCACCTAAAGTTCAAAGGGTCTCAATTTATTGCTTGTGGTGCAGGTCTGTATGCGGCTATGATCAGTGACGCTGCTCGCGCACTGGAATCCTCAGCTTTGCAGCGGCAGCGGCGACGGAGAAGGCGCGACGCAAAACCATGGCATCGTCGATGCGGCCGGGTACACGACACACGCATGTGTACGGCGCAGCAGCTCCTTGGAGTCAGCGTTACTTCAAATGGCAGCAGAGGTGCCAGCTCCTGGGTACTGACTGTCCTAAATTATAGTAAAGATTGCGGTGAGTCTTGCTCTCACAAACGCGAGACCTTACTGTGCAGATCATGACTAGGAGATGCTTCATATTGCCTTGAGTATGCAAGTTCTTCCTTCGCTAGTATTAATTTGGCCCGCGACTGCCGGAACAACTTGCCACCTAGTAGTTCGGCCTATTACTTGCCCATTACTACTTCACGCCAATGGCGGTGCAGCGTACGGAGGCATGAATACAATTTGATTTCAATGGACCAATCTGTGAGAACTACTACATGGCGCACTAGCTTGAAGTATGGGTACGCAGCGACACCGATATCAACTTTGTCTGCCGTGACGGTGCGCCGCAGTGCTTATGCCACTGCACACTCAGGGCCAGGTGGACTCGGAGTTTAGGGCAGGCAAAATATGACAGCTACATTGTCTCCTTTTTCCACAGCACTTCGCCGCATACCGTGTAGCCTAGTATTGACTCGGAGGCCTGCTAGAAATGGCGACCCAAACCTTCCGCTCGAAGTATGCAGCCATTCGACAACGCGCCTTGAAATTTGCAAGGCGAAACTCCTCGGGTTGTGTTTCCCAGGAAAATGCTGACCTCTCCGCCTCATTTTCTCATGTCGCTGTGTCCAGGAATTATGCCGGTCCTCCTGCCAGTCTGTCCGATTCTGCTACCTCCAGCGAAATTAGTGCCAGGGACTATCAGCCTCCCAGCTCCAGGGAGTCCAGCTCAAAGGAGTCGGGGTCAGGCTCTCAGATAATCGAGCAAAGCTCATATCTGCTCGGTTTGCAAGGCGCAGCTCCCTTAAGGATCGCAGCAACTTTAGATAGTGCTGATACCGTCGCCAATAGCAATAATATCCAATTCCTGTCTAATGTAAGCTCGAAAAAACTATATTGTCACCTTATATACACTAACTTTAACGGTTGGCTCTGAAGATTAATATAGACTGCTGGGACAATGGGGACGGCACTGAAGGCGAAGATGACGTCTATTGTCTTGACGGGCCCCTTCAGGATGCTGTGGATGGTGCCTTACAAGCCTTTCAAGACATGCTCCAGCAGCATTCTTTGACTGACAGTGTTAGCGTGAGTAGGTTCTTGTAGGCATGTCGCACATTGCTGATATCGTGACTCTAGATTCAAGCATACCTTGCTCAGTGCTCTTTGCAATCTTTACAGCATTTCTTTGTCACTGCCATTGATGCCAAAAATGCGGCGACACTACGAC